>OX155897.1:4959700-6417950 GCA_944588485.1 Phosphuga atrata | reverse complement strand
TTAGCGACCAAAAATGACGAATTTTTTGAAGAAAAAGTGAGTTTTTCGCACTTCCCAAAAATTGTAGGTAAAAATATCGTAAAGTGAGGTGACAGTCGGACTTGTGGCGACGTTCCGGACACTCCGACACCGAAACGACGTTCGTACGACGAAAACTGTCGCGAGTTGTGGGTGAAAAAGTGAAGTAGTTTGAAAAATTCGCCCTGCCGCCCCCGGAGACGGCAGATGGGTAAAATTTTTTGCAAATCAGTTGCGTTAGATTTCGACTCGTTAGGCTTGTCGCACACTGGATTCGCTCCGCTCAGCTCACATCAGATCCGATCGGGTCCGCTCTTCTCAGCTCCGTCATTTTTCCACATATTGCATCCGCTCAGCTACGTCACGTTTCCACACACTCAATCCCCTCCCACCTCTCCACCGGGAGAGTTAAATATATGCTGCTATCCTGGTTGCATAAATGCCTTACCGCATATATGATAATGTTAGTGTTGCGCCGAGTGAACTATCCGCCACCATCCGACCTCCTGCCTAGTATTCTTCACAAACAGAGGATAAGAATCGGAGAGGAGCGGAACGGAGCCAAGCTGAGCTGAGCGGACGCAGAATGTGCGTTTCTATTTAAATACACGGGTTTTATATTTTTCTGGGCTGAAAGGCTGAGCCGAGCGGAGACGAGCGTACCCAGTGAGCGACAAGCCTTAAGCAGTTTCTAAATATTAAAAACAAAAATCGAAAAAACATGTATTTTGCCCCCATTATTTGTTCACTGACTTTTGGTCAATAGGTGACTTATCTTTCTGCAAGGGGTTGCATAACTGGGGTACCAGCATTTTTATAAATATTGACGCTGTGTGTTATTCCTTAAAATTGACATGGCAGTGAAAGTGTTAAGATTGTATATATGTTGCCAAAATTATAGTTTTTCATATAAATGGGCGTATAAGCAAACAATAAACTTGGCAACGTCGAGTTAGTTGCGTTCGCATCTACTATCTGTCATCTTGAAAATGTCAACAATTATTTTCCACAAAAAACACGAATATTTATTGAACCAGGCAACGTAGAAGCTTAATTTTTGCTTTCAGATCTTAGTTAAAGAGTGCCAAAGACGATTAACAACAGTTAGACTAGGAAAAAGGTCTGCAACACAAAGTTTCAAAACATCCCGTATTCTTTACCTAACCCTAGTTTTCTCAAGATTATCTAGAATAGTTTGCTCAAGATTATCTAGAATAGTTTTCTTAAGAATATCTAGAATATTTGTCTCAAGATTATCTAGAATAGTTTTGTCTAGACGATTGGACTAGTTTTATCAATATTATCTTGTTTTGTGGACTGTGTAATCTAGTTAATCTACGTGGTCTGTTAGAAAAGTATCCGACCTTTAGTCGGTAAAAAAAAAAACTGGCATACCTGGAACGTTGGAAACCTAATCACCCTCGAAAGTTGTCTCCTTGGGACTCCACACACTTCTCCCAGCGGTGCCGCCATTGTTGGAAGCATTCCGAAAAGCCTCTTTCTGAATCGACTTTAGCTCGGCTGTCGTTGCAGCCATAATGTGCTCTCTTGTCTGAAATCGCGTTCCTTTCAATGGCCTCGTGATTTTGGGGAATAGCCAGAAGTCGCAGGGGGGAATATCAGGAGAGTAAGGAGCCTGTCGAACCAGAGGAGTCAAAAAAGTGCGAAGAATGTGCTGAAGCATTGTCGTGATAGAGTCGCCAATTTCCTGATGACCACAACTCCAGTCGCAATTTCTCGGATAGTCACACGACGGTCCCGCATCACCACAGCGTTCATTTTAGCAATGATATGGTCATTTCAGCATGTTGATGGCCGACCAGAGCGTGGCTCGCTTTCCACCGATGTGCGACCGTCTTTAAACCGGTTGTACCACTCCTTAATCTGTGTGATGCCCATAGCATCGTCACCGAAAGCCGTCTAAATCTTCCGAATGGTTTCCACCTGGTAGTCGCCCAGTTTTTGGTAAAATTTGATGCACCAGCTTTGATCCAGTCGTTCCGTCATTATTCTTGAATTGAAAAACCGACGAGAGCACTACATACTACGTCATTCGAAGACTGCTCGACAGCAACTGTTGCTATTTACAGGTGGGAAAAAATTCACGCATGCGCACGAAGGTCCAAGGTCGGCTCATGCAAGCGCGCTTGATTCAAATCCATCAGGTTTTCAAAATAAAAAATAAGGTCGGATACTTTTCTAACAGACCACGTATATGTTGTGGTCAACAATTGTGTGTAGTCAAATTCGTGAAGATTAACTAGATATTGTGATCAATATACTTTGTGTTACCTTAAAGCAGGATAATATATTATTAGTGATTCTATTCCAGCTAATCAAGGTTATCTTGTTATGTATGTAGATTTAATTAATGCATTTTTTTTGTTTGGTAGGTGGTTTTTATGGAAATGATAGGGGTGGAAATTACGGCGGTAATTATAGCAACAGTGGAGGTGGCGGCGGCGGCGGCCGCGACGATTGGTGGGGCAACTAGATGTGGAAATGTAATGGTCACCACTCACTCCCCCACGAAACTTTTCCTTCCCGCCCCTCCATGTTATTATATTATATGTTAGATATAATTTTCGACCCGCCCCCCAGTGATCCCGCCCCACCCCCAGCCCCTTTCGACGAAGAACAACAAAGAAAACAACAAGAATGTTAAGAACATTAAAAAAATGCAAAAAAGGAAAATAACCAATAGTAAGCGATTTTCACAACAACAAAAAAACTATTTTTTTATTTAATTTTTTAACATTCTATTTTGATCGAGGAAATAATTCAGTAGGTGTTTTGAGGAAATCTTACAAAGAAAATTTGACCATTTTTTGAGGTAAATTCAAAAAACGGAAAATTTCTGCATTTTTCCATGTTCTGACATCTTTTTCCAAAGTTATTTTATTGGTTTTTAACAAAATATTTTTCTTTTCGACTAGATGGGAGAAATAATAATCGTAGGTGGCTTTCTAGCGAGTCACTGTTTAGTAGCAAATTTTTATTTACTTCAAAGAAACAACTCGAAGACACTAAGCCTTCTTGTTTTTTTTTTTATTAAACTATAACTATACACATATATCGTAATAATAGTTATTAATATTTTTGTTTCTCTTTTTTACATGAAATATATTTAAAAATAACAAAAGAAATGCGATAAGAAAACTTGTTGCGTTCCCAAGAATCCACGGAACAAGCGGCAAATAAGTTTATTGTTGAAATAAACGATTCAAACGCGTTTTTTGATGATGATTTTGCTATCCCGACACAAACAAATTTTTGCTAAAGAAACCTTCATTTGTTTCTGAAGAGAAAAAGGTTCAAAAATTGCTGATTTTAACTCGATTTGTGACAAGTGCGACAAAAAATTTTGCGCACAGAAATCTGTTTATGATACTATTTGAACGAATTGTGTCACACAAACAATTGAATGGATCATGGTTATTACAAATTCAAAATTGTTGCTGAAATTTTTGCCGAAGAAATTATAATTTGATGAAAATAATTTCTGAAATTTTTACAATAGACCTTTTTTGGGCCCATGTGTCAATTTCCGCCATGTTATACGTCAAAAAGTGCCCGAAACTTTCATATTCCCGCCTTTCAAACAAAATAATTACAGTTGAGACACAATAGGCGTGGGTTAATCGGTTGCTTCAGACATAATAGGCGTGGTTAATTGATTGGTTGAGGCCTAATAGGCGTGGTTAATTTTTTGTCTAAAACAAAATAATTACAGTTGAGACACAATTGGCCTTTCAAACTTGGCGGATGCGCATGCGCTTAACTAACCATAAAAAAGACTATTAAAATATTATTTGTCAATAGACCTTTTCATATTTGAATTTTTTTGAGCGTATTTGTCCATTTCCGCTATATTATGCGTCAAAAAGTGCCCGAAACTTTCATATTTCCGCCTTTCAAACTTGGCGGATGCGCACGCGCTTAACTAACCGTAAAAAGGTCTATGAAAAAATTTCGTTTTCGATAAAAATAAATTTTCAAAATTTTGTCCTTTTTTTTTGCATCGAAATTTTGAATTTGGCAAGTAATTTCTAAGCAATGAATATTCGCAAAGATTTCGCAACAAATAATCATGATTAACAGATAGAAAATTGTGATAAGACGAAACAATTTGAAAACAAAAGACTGTACAAAAACCAAATTGTATCATTGAATAAATGAGGAAAATGATACGATAAGAGTATAAACGAGGCAGTCGAATCATGATGGGATAAAGAATACCAGACAGTTGAATAATTGTGATAAACCAATTGAATTGTAGAACAATTGAATTGTGTGACGCACCACTGCGTGACGCACATACGTGTCCAACAAATATATGTATAGGAAACAATTGAAGATATTTCACGATATCATTTGTTAGTGAGATAAATAAGTAAAAAAGAAAACTTAAGCAGAGGTTTAAATTTAATTTAAACTTAAGTAATAATTTTTTAATTACGATTAGGTAAACAAGTTTTAAGTTAAGAATTTTTTATTTGTAAATGCGGATGATCTGAAGGAGGTTCCTCCGAGGAGGTTCGATGTTTTTTTGTTATTATTTAGCGTGTTGCAGTTACAGCTGTGTTGGAAAACGCTAAGAGTATTCTGTTTATTATTTTTTAGTTTTTTTTTTTTTAATTAAAAAAATATTTAAATATATTTATTACGACTGTGATATATTTCCAAGCTTAATGATAGTTTTTTGTTTTTAAATAATATAATTTTTCTTGTTCTAAAAGGAAAAAAACAAAAAGTGCGAAAATCACGCGTTATTGGAACATACAAAATAGGCGTGGTCGATTTGTTAGTTTAGAGAGAATAGGAGGGGTTAACTCGTTGGTCCAGACAAAGTAGGCGTGGTTAATATCTTAAATAAATAAATTTCTCTAATATGCCTAAAACAGTAACTATAGTTAAAACACAATAGGCGTGGTTAATCGGTTGGTTGAAATATAATAGGCGTGGTTATTCCGTTGGTTGAGATATAATAGGCGTGGTTTATCGGTTGGTTGCGACATAGTAGGCGTGGTTAATCGGTTGGTTGAGACATTATAGGCGTGGTTATTTTCTTGTCTAAAACAAAATAACTATAATTAATACACAATAGGCTTGGTTAATCGGTTTATTGAGACATAATAGGCGTGGATAATTTCTTGTTAAGACACAATAGACGTGGTTAATCTGTTTGTTGAGACATCATATTCGTGGTTAATCGTTTGGTTGAGACATAGTAGGCGTGGTTAATTTGTTGTCTAAAACAAAAATCTATAGTTGAGACAAAATAGGCGTAGTTAATCGGTTGGTTGAGACAATAGGTGTGGATAATTTGTTGTTAAGACACAATAGGCGTGGTTAATCGGTTGGTTGAGACATAATAGGCGAGGTTAATCGGTTGGTTGAGACATAATAGGCGAGGTTAATCGGTTGCTTGAGGCATAATAGGCGTGGTTTATTTGTTGTCTAAAACAAACTAACTATAGTTAAGGGGGACATCACAGTAGAGCACGGTAAAGGAGCTATATTTTCGGGATTTTTGTCTCAATGGAAAGATCAATCGAAAAATCGAAAACGGTAAAGTAAGTTTAATAATATTATTAAAAAACTACAAAAAATATTTTTTTAAATTGTTTTTGACACAAAATGGCGGCTGTGTGGCACTTGTCCGGAGACGCCTATTTTTGGAAGGTGGTCCACGGGCGGACATCTAGACTCCTTAATTTTTGACCTCTAACAAAAAATCTAAGTTTTTTAGTTTCTATATATCAACAGCTATGGAGCCACGTAGGATTATTTCGATATATTGATTTTTGGAGAAATGGTGCACGTTTTGAAAAAAAAGTTGAAAATTTAAAAAAAAAAAAAAGTCATTAAATTGTTCATAAAAAAAGACCAAGTAGTATAAAAAAAAAATCCTACTTGGCTCGATAGTTTTTTTTTTTTTTTTGGAATATACTACCGAAATTTCAGATCGATCGTTGACGATTTGCCCGAGCAATGTGTCCGCTCAGTTAAGAAAAACTGGTTTCGAGAAAAACGCGTTTAAAGTTTTAAGTCTAATCTGCGATACCTGAGAGGCGTTGCGGCAGAATGGAAAATTTGTGCATTTTTGCCGCATTCCATCTTTTGGTATGTTATTTTTAAAACCCTAAAGCAACTTTTAAGCGAATAAAAAAAAACATTTTTTCTAAATTTTACTGTGATGTCCCCCCTTAAGACAATAGGCGTGGTTAATCGGATGGTTGAGACATAATAGGCGTGGTTAATCGGTTGGCTGAGACAGAGTAGGCGTGGTTAATATATTGTCTAAAACATAATAACTATAGTTAAGACACAATAGGCGTGGTTAATCGGTTTGTTAAGATATCATAGGCGTGGTTAAGCGATTGGTTGAGACAATGTAGGCGTGGCTAATTTGTTGGCTAAAATAACTATAGTTGAGACACAATAGGCGTGGTTAATCGGTTGGTTGAGACCTAATAGGCGTGGATAATTTGTTGTTAAGACACCATAGGCGCGGTTAATCGGTTGGTTGAGACATAATAGGCGTGGTTAATCGGTTGGTTGCGACAAAATAGGCGTGGCTAATTTGTTGTCTAAAATAACTATAGTTGAGACACAATAGGCGTGGTTAATCGGTTGGTTGAGACATAATAGGCGTGGTTAATTTGTTGTCTAAAACAAAATAATTATAGCTGAGACACAATAATGCCTATGTTGTTAAACCACGCCGGTTAATCGGTTGGTTGAGTCATAATAGGCGTGGTTAATCGGTTGGTTGAGACATAATAGGCGTGGTTAATTAGTTGTCTAAAACAAAATAACTGTAGCTGAGACACAATAGGCGTGGTTAATCGGTTGGTTGAGTCATAATAGGTGTGGTTAATCGGTTGGTTAAGACATAATAGGCGTGGTTAATTTGTTGTCTAAAACAAAATAACTATTGTTGAGACACAATATGCGTGGTTAATCGGTTGGTTGAGTCATAATAGGCGTGGTTAATTGGTTGGTTGAGACAAAATAGGCGTGGTTAATTTGTTGTCTAATTTGTGGTTAATTTCTTTTCTATAACAAAATTACCAGTTTAAACACAATAGGCGTGGTTATTCGGTTGGTTGAAACATAATAGGCGCGGTTAATCGGTTGGTTGAGACATAATATGCTTGGTTAATCGGTTGGTTGCGATAAAGTAGGCGTAGTTAATTTCTTGTCTAAAACAAAATAACTGTAGTTAAGACATAATAGGCGTGGTTATTCGGTTGGTTCAGACATCATAGGCACGGTCAATCGGTTGGTTGAGATAAAGTAGGCGTGGTTAATTTGTTGTATAAAACAAAATAACTATAAAGTCATAATAGGCGTGGTTATTCGGTTGGTTCAGACATCATAGGCGCGGTCAATCGGTTGGTTGAGATAAAGTAGGCGTGATTAATCGGTTGGTTGAGACATAATAGGCGTGGTTAATTTCTTATCTAAAAAAAAATAACCAGTTTAGACACAATAGCCGTGGTTAATCGGTTGGTTGAGACATAATAGGCGAGATTAATCGGTTGGTTGAGTCATAAAAGGCGTGGTTAATCGGTTGGTTGAGACATAATAGGCAAGATTAATCGGTTGGTTGAGTCATAAAAGGCGTGGTTAATCGGTTGTTTGAGACATAATAGGCGAGATTAATCGGTTGGTTGAGTCATAAAAGGCGTGGTTAATCGGTTGGTTGAGACATAATAGGCGAGATTAATCGGTTGGTTAAGTCATAAAAGACGTGGTTAATCTGTTGGTTGAGTCATAATAGGCGTGGTTAATTTCTTGTCTAGAACAAACTAACCAGTTTAGACACAATAGGCGTTGTTAATCGGTTGATTGAGACATAATATGCGTGGTTAATCGGATGGTTGAGCCATAATAGGCGTGGTTAATCGGTTGGTTGCGATAAAGTAGGCGTGGTTGGTTAATTTATTGTCTAAAACAAAATAACTATAGTTAAGACATAATAGGCGTGGTTATGCGGTTGGTTGAGACATAATAGGCGTGGTCAATCGGTTGGTTGAGATAAAGTAGGTGTGGTTAATTTCTTGTCTAAAACAATATAACTATAGTTAACCCATTTTTGCCTAATCACGAAGGAAAAAAATAACAATGATTTTATTTTAAAAACCTACTACTATTAATTTATTCACAAATAGTAAATGCTACAGAATTTTTTTTTTTCTGTAGCATAGACATAAACGAGAATGGGGTGTACTCAAGTGAGTACACTGGGAAGATCTGGATTCATTAAGTATGGTTCCAAGTTTCAAGCAATTAAAAAAACATCCAGTTTTAGCTACATATTATTAAATGGCGTAAAAATTATAAAATATTGGTGTTCATGCTTGTGTACAGTAGTCAAAAATGGGTTAAGACACAATAGGCGTGGTTAATCGGTTGGTTGAGACATAACAGGCGTGGTCAGTCGGTTGGTTCAGATAAACAAAGTAAATAAAACAAATTAACTATAGTTACGACACATTGGGCGTGGTTAATCGGTTGGTTGAGATATAATAGGCGTGGTAAATCAGTTAGTTGAGACATAATAGGCGTGGTTTAATTTGTTGGATGAGACATATTATGTCTGAATCAGTTTTTTTCCAGATTATTATTATTTTTTTAATTATCAGTTATGATCTTTTTCGGCAGTCGTTTTAATTATCTTTTTGTTTGTTTTTCCATTATGATAGTCTTAGCGTGATAACAAAAATAAATGAAAATATTTTACACGAAAAATAATATATTTATATTGCAGAAATTGGAAGGAAATTTCGCGATCTAGGTTTAAAAATGAATAAGAAATTAGGGAAGATTTTTTTTCATAGGAATTTTGCAAAAATTACAAAGTTGAAAATGTTCAAAGTTTTGATAACCAAATTTTTTTAAAGCTTGTCATTGAATTTTCCAAAAAATAAAAATGTTTTGGCAAACTTGACAAGACTAGATAAGATTAGACAAGACCAGATCAGGCCATACAAGAGTAGTTGGCACAATGGGCGTGGTTAATTTTTTGGTACAGATATAATAGGCGTGACCAAGACTTAACCACGCCTATCAATCAAAATGTAACCTAAATTTTGTTCAAATATTTACAAAAAGTTTTGAACATTTTATACAATTTTTTTGTAAAATTTCGCAATAATTTGCAATTTTTTTTCTCAAATTTACTGCAATTTGTTTTCTCAACTTTACTGCAATTTTTTTATCTTTTTATTTATTTAGTTTCTACAATTTTTCTAGTTTGTAATTTATTTTATTTGTTAACGGTTCCTGACTTATTAGTCTACTAATACTACCATTTTCTTGTAGCCTTCCCGTTTAGATTTAAATGAGTCTATTAACAAAAATATTTTTTTTACAAAAAAAGCATTTTTTACAGAAAAACTAATTATTTTATAAAATAATTACACATCCACCATTTCCATTCGGTTCAAAAATAAAACCAATCAATTGACACAAATTCTTTAATACCATAACAAGAATTTAATTATTGCTCAGTAATAGGCGTGGTTTATTTGATCAGGTTTTACCATTACTTGATTTATGCCAAGGCATAATAAGCATGGTTGGTTTATTGGTAAACACAACATACGTGCTTAATATGTTGGTCAAGGCACAATAGGCGTGGGTAATTTGTTGGCCAAGATACAATAGGCGTGATTAATTTGTTGGTCGAGACAGAATAGGCGTAGTTATTTTGTTCTCTCTCCTATGGCTCTACAACCCAAGGTTGGGCCTTGGCCTCCCTCAATTTATTCCTCCAGCCGCTTCTGTCCATTGCTACCGTCTTCCAGCCTCTAATCCTTAGCAACCCTCTGATATCTTCTTCTACAGTGTCATCCCAACGTTTTCGTGGTCTGCCTCTCTGTCCCTTCCTTCCTCTCTTCCTTGTCAGTCCTTCCTCATCCATTCTTATGACGTGACCTGCCCATCGTAACCTATGTATCTGCATATGCGAATACTGGCGGGTCCTGGAAGGGCTCATTATTGTATCGTATTATGTACCCATTTTCGTTTTGGATTGGGCCGAGTTTCTACGCAATACTTTCCTCTCAAAGATCTCTATTTTGTTGCCACTGGTGTGTTTCGAGACCCAGGTTTCGCAGCCATATGTTAGTATTGGTCTGACAGGTCATAGTAGTTAATTTGTTGGTCAAGACATAATAGCCGTGGTTAATTTGTTGGTCAAGGTGTAGTTAATTTGTCAAGACATAATAGGCGTGGTTAATTTGTTGATCAAGATGCAATAGACGTGGTTAATTTGTTTGTCCAAACACAATAGGCGTTTTAAATCTTTGGTCAAGATATTTTTTTTTATAATTAATAGCCGTGAGGCTGGTTGGCAACACAACTCATATCTTCCAATATTTGACTCTTCTACTCCCGTCTATGTCTATATTTCTTGCCGTCTACTGTTCCCTCAATTATAAGCTTCAGTAGTTCATTGTGTCTCATTGCAGTATGTGGCCCACGAGGCGATATTCCATCTATTTAAATATTTAAGGAAGCATCCTTTCTCTCTCACTCTTCTAAAACTTCTCCATTTGTGATCATTTCTTTCCAGCTGATTTTCATAATCCTACAGCACCCGGTTTCAAATATTAGCAGTCTTTTCCTCTCTCTCCTATTGTCCAAGAGTTGTAGCCATTTAGCGCGACGCTCCATACATAGATGTCTTCAACAAAAATTCCATAAATATCTTCAACATTTGTTTCCTCATATCAAGACTTATGTTCTTTGGAGTTTGGAGAAATAGGTTCTTCCCTTTATATAAAGCATTCTTGGGAAATCCTACTTAACATCTCTATGCTGCTTCTTCTATCATTCCAGGTAATTAAACTCATTTGCTTCTTGTATCAATTCATTTCTTAACTCTATTGCTGTCTGGTTTTCGCCATTTCTACCAAAATTTTTCTTTTCTTTGTCATATTCTCATATTCATATTAATTCATATTCATTCTCATATTAAATTCTTCCTCCATTATTTTGTCCATCTTGCTCATGGTCTTTTGTAATTTTCTTTTTGAAATTTTCTGCAATTAGCGCCATGTCATCAGCAAACCTAATCATGTCAACTTTATCTCCATGAATATTTATAACAAATATACAAATTCTGCTCTTATTCGGTCGATCGCAATTTGTACATGTATATTGAATAGGTATAGGGACAGGGAACAACCCTGCCATACACCCATTCTGTTTCTTCCTTGCTACCACAACAAATTACACCAGTTTCTTGCTTATAGATATTATAGATGAGTCTTCTTTCTCTAAAGTTGATACCTGTTTGATGAAGAATACTGATTAGAACATTCCAGTTCACATTCTCAAAGGCCTTTTCAAGGTCGATGAACGCTAGGAAAGTAGGTTTGCCTTTCTTCATCTGCTTCTCTATCACTTGCCTCAACGCCAAGGTTGCCTCTCCTTTCCTAAACCCAAATTGATCATCAGATTTTCATCAATTTATTTTTCTATTCTCTTCATAATAATTCTGGTGACTATTTTTGACGCATGACACATCAGACTCAATCTTCTGTATTGTTTACATGATCTTGCATTTGATTTTTTAGGTACAAGATACAATCTAGGCGTAGTTAATTGGTCAAGACATAACAGGCGTGGTTAATTTGTTGGTCGAAAATACAATAGGCGTGGTTAATTTGTTGATCAAAATACAATAGGCGTGGTTAATTTGTTGATCAAAATACAATAGGCGTGGTTAATTTGTTGATCAAAATACAATAGGCGTGGTTAATTTGTTGGTCAAAATACAATAGGCATGGTTAATTTGTTGGTCCAGACATAATAGGCGTGTTTAAATTGTTACTTAAAACACAAAAGGCGTGGTTAACTTGATGATTAACGCACAATGGGCGTGATTAATTTGTTGATCTATACACAATAGGCGTGGTTAATTTGTTGGTCAAGATATAATAGGCGTGTTTAATTTGTTGGTTAAGATACAATTGGCGTGGTTAATTTGTTGGTCAAGATACAATAGGCTTGGTTAGTACAAGACGTTAGGACAAGACCTTATCACTGGACCCCTCCTACACTAAAATTTTATGAATTGAATAAAACGACTTATTTGACTAAAATAATATTCTTCAGCCTAGTGCCATCCACTCCTGGATATAGGCCTCTTCCAGTTCCTTCCATGTCTGTTTGTCCTGTACAGTTTTTATCCAGAAAATTTTATGAATTGAATAAAACAACTCTTATTTGCCTAAAATAATATTTGCTGACTTCTTGAGGATAGTGCCATCCACTCCTGGATGTAGTCCTCTTCCAGTTACTTCCAAGTCTGTTTGTCCAATAGGCGTGGTTAATTTGTTGGCCAAGATACAATAGGCGTGGTTAGTTTGTTGTATAGGGCACAAGAGGCGTGGAAAATTTGATGATTGTGGGACTATAGGCGTGGTTAATTTGTACGTCCAAACCGTGATTAGCTTTCTTGGGGTCCTAGAGGAGGCAAGACCTTATCACTGGACCCCTACTACAATAAATTTTATGAATTGAATAAAACGACTTATTTGACTAAAATAATATTTTCTGACTTCTTCTTCAGCCTAGTGCCATCCACTCCTGGATATAGGCCTCTTCCAGTTCCTTCCATGTCTGTTTGTCCTGTGCAGTTTTTATCCAGGTTTTTGGCGCGGTTTGGACGATGTCTCTCCACCGTTTTTTCAGGTCTTCCTATAGGTTTGTTGCTTTCTCTGGGTCGCCATTTTATTATTTTGTTGGTCCATCTGACTGCATCTTGTCGGGCCACGTGTCCTGCCCAACGCCATTTAAGTTGAGCAGTCTGTATATGCTTGTGTATATTGAGCAGTATAACATCTGTGACCTTGGATTTTCTGCGTATTTCCGTGTTTCTTATTTTATCCCTTAAGCTAATACCTAACATCAGTGTTGTTCTGAGTTTATTTGCACTTTTTTATAGTTAGTGCCATTGTCTCGAGGCCATATGTTGTTACTGGCAACATACATGTTTCGTAGACTTTGAACTTTTCGTAGACTTCGAACATCATCATCATCAGTAGTGCTACAGCCCTACGGGGCCTCGACTTTCTCCAGCCTTGTCCGCCATTCTTTCCGGTCTCTGGCACGGACCTTCCAGTCAGCTGCACCAAATTTTCTGGCATCAGAAACGCCGTCTTTCCATCTCAGCCTCAGACCATTTGAACCACCCAACTTAATTTCTGACGATCCTAACTTAATTTTGGACATTCTTAACTTAATTTTGATAGCTCAAATGTCATTTTGGCATACCTAGTCCCATTTTGAACAACCTTAACTTGATTTTGTACACACCTAACTCGATTTTGAATAATCCAACTTAATTTCCTACGCTTGAGGTTTCGAGAGATATCTGTTTTTTTCCAGAATAAATTCTAGCTTTCAAAACGTCCTACCCTTCTAGTTATTTCCACGGTCTGATTTTGTTTCCCAAGTGTGATTTTGTGTCGGAGATATACAGGGTGATTCGGGAGGAAATGGAAGTATTTTAAAGACATGTCCAGGAAGCAAAAACAAGCAAAATAAGCTCATATGTTCAAGTCCGATTTTCATTTGTTTCAGAGATAAATAGGTTTTCCTTTTTAAAAAGCTAATTAAGTTAAATTTGACAACGTTGTCCTAAATGCCAGTTTGAAATAAAATATGAAAGTGGACACAAGGGATGCGCTACTAAATCGCATTCTTAATGCTGCGGCGTTAATTAGAGCGAATCATCGTTCACTGAAACTCGCTACCAGGTCCATTTATAAACGCGTAAATAAATGTATCGAAATGGGTGGTGGAGTTTTTGAAAATTTATAAGTTCAGTAGTACATTTTCCTTTAATTTTATCAATTACTATTGTTCAAAATATCTATGAAACGAATGAAAATCGGACTTGAACATATGAGCTTATTTTGCTTATTTTTGCTTCCTGGACATGTCTTTAAAATACTTCAATTTCCTCCCGAATCACACTGTACATATTCTGTACTCGTATTCTCGTATCTCGTATTTTCGAGAATATTCTTATTGATAGTAACTTGGATTTGGTCGTTGCTCATTATTTTGATTGATATTTTGGTCATTATTTTGATCATCGTTTTGAGCTCCTCTGCTTTCTTGTTTATAAGGACAATGTCGTCATGACAAACCGCAGGTGATTTAGGCGAGTTCCGTCAATATTGATTCCCTTTTCTAGCCACGACTAAGTTTTACAAACGTCTTCATATAATAACAGGATATTGTGTCCCCCTGTCGAACAACTCTCTTGACTGGTATTTTCGGACAGATTCCCAAAAATCCGTGGAAAGACGCACATTTTTCTAATTTATTATGAATTTTTTTTAACCACTTTGGGCCCCTTTCCGTCTGGACCCTGGCTTTATAACTTATAAAAAGGGTCAGGAAACAGAGACATATGGCACGTGCCCCTGTTGCCCCTGTCTAGTTACTGCCCTGGTCAAAACAAAATAGGCGTGGTTAATTTGTTGGGAAAGATACAATAGGCGTAGTAAATTAATCAAGACATAATAGGCGTGGTTAATTTATTGGTCAAGTTAAAATAGGCGTGGTTAATTTGTTGGGAAAGATACAATAGGCGTAGTTAATTAATCAAGACATAATAGGCGTGGTTAATTTGTTGGTCAAGTTAAAATAGGCGTGGTTAATTTATTGGTCAAGTTAAAATAGGCGTGGTTAATTTATTGGTCAAGTTAAAATAGGCGTGGTTAATTTATTGGTCAAGTTAAAATAGGCGTGGTTAATTTGTTGGTCAAGTTAAAATAGGCGTGGTTAATTTATTGGTCAAGTTAAAATAGGCGTGATTAATTTGTTGGTCAAGTTAAAATAGGCGTGATTAATTTGTTGGTCAAGTTAAAATAGGCGTGTTTAATTTGTTGGGAAAGATACAATAGACGTAGTTTATTAATCAAGACATAATAGGCGTGGTAAATTGGTCAAGTTAAAATAGGCGTGGTTAATTTATTGGTCAAGTTAAAATAGGCGTGGTTAATTTATTGGTCAAGTTAAAATAGGCGTGGTTAATTTGTTGGGAAAGATACAATAGGCGTAGTTAATTAATCAAGACATAATAGGCGTGGTTAATTTGTTGGTCAAGTTAAAATAGGCGTGGTTAATTTATTGGTCAAGTTAAAATAGGCGTGGTTAATTTATTGGTCAAGTTAAAATAGGCGTGGTTAATTTGTTGGTCAAGTTAAAATAGGCGTGGTTAATTTATTGGTCAAGTTAAAATAGGCGTGGTTAATTTGTTGGTCAAGTTAAAATAGGCGTGGTTAATTTATTGGTCAAGTTAAAATAGGCGTGTTTAATTTGTTGGGAAAGATACAATAGACGTAGTTAATTAATCAAGACATAATAGGCGTGGTAAATTGGTCAAGTTAAAATAGGCGTGGTTAATTTGTTGGGAAAGACAATAGGCGTAGTTAATTGATCAAGACATAATAGGCGTGGTTAATTTGTTGGTCAAGTTAATATAGGCGTGGTTAATTTGTTGGGAAAGATACAATAGGCGTAGTAAATTAATCAAGACATAATAGGCGTGGTTAATTTATGGGTCAAGTTAAAATAGGCGTGGTTAATTTGTTGGTCAAAACACAATAGGCTTATTTAATTGGTCAAGACATATTGGGCGAGGTTAATTTGTTGGTCAAGATACAATAAGTGTAGTTAGTTTGTTGGTCAAGACATAATAGGCGTGGTAAATTTGTTGGTCAAGATACAATCATCATCTTCTGTAGTGCTTTCTCCAGCCTCGTCCGCCATCCTTTCCGGTCTCTGGCACGGACCTTTCAGTCAGCTGCACCAATTTTTCGGGTATCCTCAGAAACGCCGTCTTTCCATCTCAGCCTTGGTCTCCCTCTGCCTCTACTGCCGGTTGGTATGGTCTCAAAGTTTCTTCGCGTTGGCGCGTTGTTGTCACATCGTGCTACATGTCCTGCCCATCTTAACCTGCCAATATTGATTGTTGTTATTATGTCTCTGTTTCCTGACCCTTTGTATAAGTTATTAAGCTCAAAATTAGATCTCCTTTTCCAGACGTTATCCTCTTTTTATCAGGTTTTTTCGTTCAAATGTTGATAGTTACGTCTCATCTGCTTTTGTTAGGGTCCATAGATTAAAACTGGTGCAATTAACTTCTTAGAGATTCTGATCTTTGTGCTATCTTTGTGCTGGTCAAGATACAATAAACGTGGTTAGTTTGTTGATCAAAACACAATAGACGTGGTTAATTTGTTGGTCAAGATACAATGCGTAATTGTAATGAATTCGTCAAGACATAATAGGCTTGGTTAATTTGTTGGTCAAGTTGAAATAGGCGTGGTTAATTTATTGGTCAAGTTAAAATAGGCGTGGTTAATTTCTTGGGAAAGATACAATAGGCGTAGTTAATTGATCAAGACATAATAGGCGTGGTTAATTTGTTGGTCAAGTTAAAATAGGCGTGGTTAATTTATTGGTCAAGTTAAAATAGGCGTGGTTAATTTCTTGGGAAAGATACAATAGGCGTAGTTAATTGATCAAGACATAATAGGCGTGGTTAATTTGTTGGTCAAAACAATAGGCTTGGTCAATTGGTCAAGACATAATGGACGTGGTAAATTTGTTGGCTACGTCACAAAAGGTGTCGTAAATTTGTTGGCTACGGCACAAAAGGTGTGGTTACTTTGTTGGTAACAACATAAAAGACATGGTTATTTTGTTGATTAAGGCAAAATGGGCGTGGTTATTTTGTTGATTGAGGTAAAATGGGCGTGGTGAATTTGTACAGGTCGTAATAGGCGTGGTTAATAGGTTTAAAAGTAATAAGCGTGGATAATAGGCTTTTCGTAGTTGCGCATGCGTCAATTTCCGCCATGTTTTTGGGCAATTTTTTGACGTATCTTCTTTTAGTGCCATGCAGATTCCTGCGTAGACGTTCATCTTTTTCTTATCATACGCTTCCATTAATTGCAGCATTCTGTAGTACTTGGAGGTCCTTTATCCATGTCCATCCATCCATCCGTGGCCTTACAGCCCTCTGTGGGCCTTAGCCTTCTCCTTTCTTAGCCTCGTTTAGCATTATTTTTCCATCCTTTTCTGTCCGCTGCTGCTCTTTTCCAGTTCCTTATGCCTATTAGTTCTCTTGCGTCTTTTTGTATGTTGTCATACCATCTTAGTCGTGGTCTGCCTTGTCTCCTGTTGCCTTCCATGTTTCCTTTGTAGATCTTCTGTGGTATTCTTTCTTCTCCCATGCGTTCTACGTGTCCTGCCCATTGCAGCCATTGTATTTTTATATATGTGACTAGGTCTATTTCTTTATACAGTAATTATATATACACATATACACATATTGGGCGAGGTTAATTTGTTGGTCAAGATACAATAGGTGTAGTTAGTTTGTTGGTCAAGACATAATAGGCGTGGTAAATTTGTTGGTCAAGATACAATCATCATCATCTTCTGTAGTGCTTTCTCCAGCCTCGTCCGCCATCCTTTCCGGTCTCTGGCACGGACCTTTCAATCAGCTGCACCAATTTTTCGGGTATCCTCAGAAACGCCGTCTTTCCATCTCAGCCTTGGTCTCCCTCTGCCTCTACTGCCGGTTGGTATGGTCTCAAAGTTTCTTCGCGTTGGCGCGTTGTTGTCACAGCGTGCTACATGTCCTGCCCATCTTAACCTGCCAATCTTGATTGTTGTTATGTCTCTGTTTCCTGACCCTTTGTATAAGTTATTAAGCTCAAAATTAGATCTCCTTTTCCAGACGTTATCCTCTTTTTATCTGGTTTTTTCGTTCAAATGTTGATAGTTACGTCTCATCTGCTTTTGTTAGGGTCCATAGATTAAAACTGGTACAATTAACTTCTTAGAGATTCTGATCTTTGTGCTATCTTTGTGCTGGTCAAGATACAATAAGTGTGGTTTATTTGTTGGTCAAGACACAATAAACGTGGTTAGTTTGTTGATCAAAACACAATAGACGTGGTTAATTTGTTGATCAAGATACAATGCGTAATTGTAATTAATTCGTCAAGACATAATAGGCTTGGTTAATTTGTTGGTCAAGTTAAAATTGGCGTGGTTAATTTATTGGTCAAGTTAAAATAGGCGTGGTTAATTTCTTGGGAAAGATACAATAGGCGTAGTTAATTAATCAAGACATAATAGGCGTGGTTAATTTGTTGGTCAAGTTAAAATAGGCGTGGTTAATTTATTGGTCAAGTTAAAATAGGCGTGGTTAATTTCTTGGGAAAGATACAATAGGCGTAGTTAATTGATCAAGACATAATAGGCGTGGTTAATTTGTTGGTCAAAACAATAGGCTTGGTCAATTGGTCAAGATATAATGGGCGTGGTAAATTTGTTGGCTACGTCACAAAAGGCGTGGTAAATTTGTTGGCTACGGCACAAAAGGTGTGGTTACTTTGTTGGTAACAACATAAAAGACATGGTTATTTTGTTGATTAAGGCAAAATGGGCGTGGTTATTTTGTTGATTGAGGTAAAATGGGCGTAGTGAATTTGTTGAATTTGTACAGGACGTAATAGGCGTGGTTAATAGGTTTAAAAATAATAAGCGTGGATAATAGTTTTTCGTAGTTGCGCATGCGTCAATTTCCGCCATGTTTTCGGGCAATTTTTTGACGTATCTTCTTTTAGTGCCATGCAGATTCCTGCGTAGGCGTTCATCTTTTTCTTATCATACGTTTCCATTAATTGCAGCATTCTGTACTACTTGGAGGTCCTTTATCCATGTCCATCCATCCATCCGTGGCCTTACAGCCCTCTGTGGGTCTTAGCCTTCTCCTTTCTTAGCCTCGTTTAGCATTATTTTCTATCCTTTTCTGTCCGCTGCTGCTCTTTTCCAGTTCCTTATGCCTATTAGTTCTCTTGCGTCTTTTTGTATGTTGTCATACCATCTTAGTCGTGGTCTGCCTTGTCTCCTGTTGCCTTCCATGTTTCCTTTGTAGATCTTCTGTGGTATTCTTTCTTCTCCCATGCGTTCTACGTGTCCTGCCCATTGCAGCCATTGTATTTTTATATATGTGACTAGGTCTATTTCTTTATACAGTTGTACCAGTTCCTGATTATACTTTATCCTCCACCCGTCTTCTTCCTGGCTCGGTCCAAATATTCTTCTCAATATTTTTCGCTCGAATTTTAATAATAGGTCCTCAGATTTGGTCGTCGTTTGGCACCCGTAGGTCACTATCGGTCTAATGATGCTTTTATACACTTTCACTTTGATTTTTACCCCCACTATTTGCGATTTCATTACACTTTGAACTGCGTAGTACGCTTTATTCCCGGCTATCAGTCTCTGTTGAATTGTTTGTGGCATTAAGTTCTGTTCGTTCAGTGTTTAGCCCAGATATTTAAATTCTCGTACCACTTCAATATTCATATTATCCATGGTTATGTTCTGTCCCAGCCGCGTCCTTGATTTTATGGCCATGTGTTTCGTTTTGTCTTCATTCACCAGCAGTCCTATCGGTCTTGCCTCTTCTATCAGCTGCATAAATGTTTCTTTCACTGCCAGTACATTCCTTCCCACTATATTCAGATCGTCTGCATATCCTATAACTTGGCATGACTTGTTTAAAATGGTGCTGTCAGTTTTTATTCCTGTGCCTCTGATCCATGTCCAATGACGGATAATTCTCAGCCACGATCATTTTTTTCTGTCTATTCCTCTTTTCCCTCCTTTAATTTTACCTTGAAAAATGAGGCGTTGGAAGTGGTGTAGTAGCGTTCTCCGCGCAGTATGTGTCCGAGATAACCTATTTTTCTTTTCTTGATATTTTCTATTCGAATAGAATAATAGAAAAATAATATTTTCTTTTGATTTTTTTTTTGTAGACGTATAACCAGTGAAAATAACAAAATTTGCCCTAAACTTTAATATTCCCGCCTTTTAAACTAGGCGGACGCGCATGCGCTGAACTAACCTAAAACTTGTTTGGCGCAATGGGCGTGGTTAATTTGTTGGTAGAGATATAGTAGGTGTGACCAATTTAATTTAATCTCTTGCTATTGGTGATTAATGATTTGTTTAAAGTTTTGATTGGTATAAATTTTGAATTGATTTAATTTTTATTCTGTAAAGTACAAACAGATTTCGAGGTACTATTTACTATTAATTAATTAATTATTATTAATTTATTTGGACTCATTTTTCTGTTTTGAATTGATTTAATTTTTATGCCGAGTACAAACAGATTTCAAGGTACTATTTATTATTATTATTATTCGTTTATTTGGACTCATTTTTCTGTTTTAACTAATGTTTTTGTTTAATGTTTACAACAAACCCTGTGATAACAGTTAGAAATTTGTGCCTAAAATGCAAAAATAACGAGTGAAAAGAGGAGAGATTTTAAGATTATTTTTGTTTGTAGTTGTTGTACGGAGGCAATTTTGTGGCTTTTATCACAAACTTAAGTGTAAACGTGTTTTATATATATTATATATGAGGTAATTGATGAAACAAAGTGAGCTGTGACTGCAACCTTCGTGACGAAAGTATATGAGGAATAATTTAAGAATAATTAAAAAGAGATATTGAGGAAGTATTAATAAGGGCTAATTTTTTGCTTCAAATTTTTCCATAAAAAAGAAAATTTTAGTTTGAAATTTGAAAATCGTTTCTTTTATTTAATGAATTATTTATATAATTTTTTTTTAATGAATAGCCAAAAAAGCTGGGAAAGTTGCGAAAAAAATTGTTGGTTGCATTTGCAAAGAAATAAAAATTGCTGCAATAATTTCTGTAATTTTGAAATATTTTCGCGTTTTGGAAATTTTTGAATTTTCCATGAAAATTTTATGAAATTTGAGTTTAGATTTTTTCAGAGTTTATGGTATTTAGAATGTGCTGAGAAAGTAACGAATCAAATTCGCAGAAATTTGGCCCAAGAAATTCGCAAAATTTGGCTAAAATATTCTTGAAATTTTGCAATGGAAATTGCATTCGCAATGGATTCGCGCGTGTTTTCTTTTGACAGAGTTTATGAAATTTAGAATTTGCTAAGAAAGTTAAAATTTTTGCTGAAACTGTCGAAATTTGCCTGACATATTCTTATAATTTTGCAATGGAAATTTTTCTGCGTTTTTTTTTTAACTCAGTTTTCGAAATTTAGAATTTTTAAAGAAAGCAACAATCAAATTATGAAAATATTTTTAGTTAAGTGAAATGATACCAACAATTTTGCAATGTTCTCCGGCGATTTGTAAGATTTGCAAAGACGTGCCGAAGACGTGATGTTAAATATAGATAAGAGTTTCCCGTTATGATGAGTAAGAAAGAGATGAAAAAGTGTTTTTGTTACTGAAGATAGAAAGAGACGAGGTTATTATGGGATGGCAAAATGCTACTGCGTGTCTACTCTCTACAATTTTTGCAAAAAACGCAAAACATTTTCTCACAAAATTTTTGCAAAAAATTTTTATTTTGCAAAAAACAATTTTTTTTTAAATCAAAATTTTCTCCGTTTGTAGAGAGTAAGAATTTTCTTCTTTTTTTTTTTAGAACTTTCCAATTTTTCCGATCGATTCAAACGATTTTTCGATGCATTTAAAAAATTCAATAAACACATAAAAATAAGAAAATAAAAACAGGTTTAAACATATAGAGGTATGTTGTGGTAGAACGAGATGGAATGCTCCTGTCATAGCATATTCGTATTAATAAATTTATTTGACAAAATAGCAACAATTTTTTCACATCTTAACATAAAATTTCTTCCTCAACATTCCATCCTAATCTTCATTTTTATCTCCAATTGTTTCACAAGATTGAACAAACAAGATTAGACAGACAAGACCAGACAGACAAGACTAGACAGACAAGACTAGACAGACAAGACAGACAGACAGGACTAGACAGACAAGACTAGACAGATAAGACTAAACAGACAAAGCTAGACAGACTAGACAGGCAGGGCTAGACAGACAAGATTAGACAGACAAGACTAGAAGGACAAGGCTAGACCGACAAGACTAGACAGACAAGACTAGACAGACAAGACTAAACAGACAAGGCTAGACAGGCAGGGCTAGACAGACAAGATTAGACAGACAAGACTAGAAGGACAAGGCTAGACAGACAAGACTAGACAGGCAGGATTAGACAGACAAAACTAGACAGACATGATTAGATAGACAAGAGTAGACAGACAAGACATGATTAGAAAGACAAGGCTACGCTGACAAGAGTAGACAGACAAGACTAGACAGACAAGACAGGACTAGACAGACAAGACTAGTCAGACAAGAGTAGACAGACAAAACAAGACAGACAGGAATAGGCAGGCAGGACTAGACAGACAAGACTAGAAAGACAAGGCTAGAGAGACAAGACTAGGCAGACAAGAGTAGACAGACAAGACAGACAGACAGGACTAGATAGGCAGGACTAGACAGACAAGACTAAACAGACAAGGCTAGACAGACAAGACTAGACAGACAAGACTAGACAGACAAGAGTAGACAAACAAGGCAAAACAGACAAGACTAGAAAGACAAGGCTAGACATACTAGACAGACAAGAGTGGACAGACAAGACTAGACAGACAAGGCAAAACAGACGAGACTAGAAAGACAAGGCTAGACATACTAGACTAGACAGACAAGAGTAGACAGACAAGACTAGACAGACAGGACTAGACAGGCAGGACTAGACAGACAAGACTAGACAGACAAGACTAGACAGACAAGACTAGACAGACAAGACTAGACAGACAAGACTAGACAGACAAGACTAGACAGACAAGACTAAACAGACAAGGCTAGACAGACTAGACAGGCAGGACTAGACAGACAAGATTAGACAGACAAGATTAGACAGACAAGACTAGAAAGACAAGGCTAGACAGACAAGACTAGACAGGCAGGACTAGACAGACAAAACTAGACAGACAAGATTAGATAGACAAGAGTAGACAGACAAGACAAGATTAGAAAGACAAGGCTACGCGGACAAGACTAGACAGACAAGAGTAGACAGACAAGATTAGACAGACAAGACTAGAGAGACAAGACAGGACTAGACAGGCAGGACTAGACAGACAAGACTAGTCAGACAAGAGTAGACAGACAAGACTAGACAGACAAAACAAGACAGACAGGAATAGGCAGGCAGGACTAGACAGACAAGACTAGAAAGACAAGGCTAGACAGACAAGAGTAGACAGACAGGACTAGACAGACAAGACAGACAAACAGGACTAGGTAGG
Organism: Phosphuga atrata; assembly: GCA_944588485.1. Classification (NCBI taxonomy): domain Eukaryota; kingdom Metazoa; phylum Arthropoda; class Insecta; order Coleoptera; family Silphidae; genus Phosphuga; species Phosphuga atrata. Next base: position 6,394,678 of record OX155897.1, on the reverse strand, counting down.
CAGGACTAGACAGACAAGGCTAAACAGACAAGGCTAAACAGACAAGGCTAGACAGACAAGGCTAGACAGACAAGAGTAGACAGACAAGGCAAAACAGACAAGACTAGAAAGACAAGGCTAGACAGACAAGAGTAGACAGACAAGGCCAAACATACAAGACTAGAAAGACAAGGCTTGACATACTAGACTAGACAGACAAGACTAGACAGACAAGACAGACAGACAGGACTAGACAGACTAGACAGACAAGACTAGACAGACAAGACTAAACAGACAAGGCTAGACAGACTAGACAGGCAGGGCTAGACAGACAAGATTAGACAGACAAGACTAGAAGGACAAGGCTAGACAGACAAGACTAGACAGACAAGACTAGACAGGCAGGACTAGACAGACAAAACTAGACAGACAAGATTAGATAGACAAGAGTAGACAGACTAGACAGACAAGACAGGACTAGACAGACAAGACTAGTCAGACAAGACTAGACAGACAAAACAAGACAGACAGGAATAGGCAGGCAGGACTAAACAGACAAGACTAGAAAGACAAGGCTAGACAGACAAGACTAGGCAGACAAGAGTAGACAGACAAGACTAGACAGACAGACAGGACTAGATAGGCAGGACTAGACAGACAAGACTAAACAGACAAGGCTAGACAGACAAGACTAGACAGACAAGAGTGGACAGACAAGACTAGACAGACAAGGCAAAACAGACAAGACTAGAAAGACAAGGCTAGACAGACTAGACTAGACAGACAAGACTAGACAGACAAGGCCAAACAGACAAGACTAGAAAGACTAGGCTAGACATACTAGACTAGACAGACAAGAGTGGACAGACAAGACTAGACAGACAAGGCAAAACAGACAAGACTAGAAAGACAAGGCTAGACATACTAGACTAGACAGATAAGAGTAGACAGACAAGACTAGACGGACAGGACTAGACAGGCAGGACTAGACAGACAAGACTAGACAGACAAGACTAGACAGACAAGACTAGACAGACAAGACTAAACAGACAAGGCTAGACAGGCAGGACTAGACAGACAAGATTAGACAGACAAGATTAGATAGACAAGAGTAGACAGACAAGACAAGATTAGAAAGACAAGGCTACGCGGGCAAGACTAGAGAGACAAGACTAGACAGACAAGATTAGACAGGCAGGACTAGACAGACAAAACTAGACAGACAAGATTAGATAGACAAGAGTAGACAGACTAGACAGACAAGACAGGACTAGACAGACAAGACTAGTCAGACAAGACTAGACAGACAAAACAAGACAGACAGGAATAGGCAGGCAGGACTAAACAGACAAGACTAGAAAGACAAGGCTAGACAGACAAGACTAGGCAGACAAGAGTAGACAGACAAGACTAGACAGACAGACAGGACTAGATAGGCAGGACTAGACAGACAAGACTAAACAGACAAGGCTAGACAGACAAGACTAGACAGACAAGATTAGATAGACAAGAGTAGACAGACAAGACAAGACTAGAAGGACAAGGCTAGACAGACAAGACTAGACAGACAAGACTAGACAGGCAGGACTAGACAGACAAAACTAGACAGACAAGATTAGATAGACAAGAGTAGACAGACTAGACAGACAAGACAGGACTAGACAGACAAGACTAGTCAGACAAGACTAGACAGACAAAACAAGACAGACAGGAATATGCAGGCAGGACTAAACAGACAAGACTAGAAAGACAAGGCTAGACAGACAAGACTAGGCAGACAAGAGTAGACAGACAAGACTAGACAGACAGACAGGACTAGATAGGCAGGACTAGACAGACAAGACTAAACAGACAAGGCTAGACAGACAAGACTAGACAGACAAGAGTGGACAGACAAGACTAGACAGACAAGGCAAAACAGACAAGACTAGAAAGACAAGGCTAGACAGACTAGACTAGACAGACAAGACTAGACAGACAAGGCCAAACAGACAAGACTAGAAAGACTAGGCTAGACATACTAGACTAGACAGACAAGAGTGGACAGACAAGACTAGACAGACAAGGCAAAACAGACAAGACTAGAAAGACAAGGCTAGACATACTAGACTAGACAGATAAGAGTAGACAGACAAGACTAGACGGACAGGACTAGACAGGCAGGACTAGACAGACAAGACTAGACAGACAAGACTAGACAGACAAGACTAGACAGACAAGACTAAACAGACAAGGCTAGACAGGCAGGACTAGACAGACAAGATTAGACAGGCAAGACTAGACAGACAAGACAGGACTAGACAGGCAGGACTAGACAGACAAGAATAGTCAGACAAGAGTAGACAGACAAGACTAGACAGACAAAACAATACAGACAGGAATAGGCAGGCAGGACTAGACAGACAAGATTAGACAGACAAGATTAGACAGACAAGACTAGAAAGACAAGGCTAGACAGACTAGACTAGACAGACAAGAGTAGACAGACAAGGCCAAACAGACAAGACTAGAAAGACAAGACTAGACATACTAGACTAGACAGACAAGAGTGGACAGACAAGACTAGACAGACAAGGCAAAACAGACAAGACTAGAAAGACAAGGCTAGACATACTAGACTAGACAGACAAGAGTAGACAGACAAGACTAGACAGACAGGACTAGACAGGCAGGACTAGACAGACAAGACTAGACAGACAAGACTAGACAGACAAGACTAGACAGACAAGACTAGATAGACAAGACAGGCAGGACTAGACAGACAATACTAGACAGACAATACTAGACAGACAAGACTAGACAGACAAGACTAGAAAGACTAGACAGACATGACTAGACAGACAAGACTTGACAGACAGGATTATTATTATTTATTATATTAATATTATTATTATTTAGTATCTTAATTAAGTATGTGCAAAACGGAGGAGAATATGGAGACTGCTGATGGAGTGGAAAATTCTACTGAATCATCATCTGATACTACATCATCAGGTGGCAAAGGAGAAGACAGACGAGACTAGACACAAGACTAGACAGACCAGACTAGATAGACCAGACTAGACAGACAAGATTAGACAGAAGAGACTAGACAGACAAGACTAGATAGACTAGACAGACAAGATTAGACAGACGAGACTAGACAGACAAGTCTGGATAGACTAGACAGACAAGATTAGACAGACGAGACTAAACAGGCAAGACTAGATAGACTAGACAGACAAGATTAGACAGACAAGACTAGATAGACTAGACAGACAAGACTAGACTATACAGACAAGATTAGACAGACGAAACTAGACAGACAAGACTAGACAGACAAGACTAAACAGACTAGACAGACTAGACTAGCAAAGTTTATTTGGGAGACAAAAACAAATCTTCACCTGTTAACTTGAAATTTGGCACGAATACTTATCAATGAAAATAAACAAACACGTATTTCAGCATTTGCCAAATTTCATCCCTGTTTAACTGTTTATTAATAAATAAACTCCTAAACGACTGGACCGATTTTGATGGAATTTTTTGTGTGCGTTGAGTGGATGGTTTGGATTCACAATTGGACCCGGTCATTAGGTTAAAGAAAGACCAAGCGTTACTTACTTTCCGTGTCCGGCTTATGCGACATCTTTCCAAAAAATAGCGGCTGCAATAGCCTTGCCGTTACATAAAATTAAGTCTTCTTGCGTGCATCCTTCTTCCAGTTGTGGGCAGACCAGTATGTGGCTCATGTCCTGGGGCTGACTACACGCACACAGCACATCGTCGTTCTCAGACATTCCCCACCTCAACAGATTTGTCTTGCCACTCCTGCCCTGAGCCGATTTAGGGATATCCATACCGCGTTTGCCTGCGGCCATTTCGTCTCTTGGGGGTTCCCGAGTAGTTAGCTGTTGGGTCCACCTAGTGATACGGTTATTTTCTATGTATCCCTCGAGTGTGTGTAATCTTGCCATGAAGCTCTTTCTTGATCTTAGGCGTCGACCGGCTGGCTCGTGTTGGTGCAGAGGATGGCGAGCATCGGAGCAGGGTGTATACCGTCCACCCTAATAACGCTCAGTGTTACTATAGCCTAGAGCCTAATATGCTGCCTGACATGCAGAATGAATTACACTGTTAGCAATCGTCATAATCAAGAATGATGTTGGATGTCGGTTCGTCTTCTACTTCATGAAATCCGAGGTCCAACATCATTCTAGAATATGAAGTTTGTTAACAGTAGTTCATCTTGTAGATCAGGCAGCAGGTAAGGCTCGAGGTTTGTTAGAGAATGACAAGCACTGGGATGCTAGGATGGAAGACGCTGCTCTTTGTGTTTCCCCATTCAGACCTCAACCCTATATACTGATATATTGTCTGACGCTTTGAGTTTTTGGGAAAAACACAAGGATAGTCTATCGGAGGATGTAAAGCATCAAATAGAAACACATAATGTTCAACTAGTTATGGATGTAATTTCTAATAAATGTCTGATTTCTATTGAAGATACAGTCTCATACTTGCTGCAGCGACCCCGTGGAGTGATCACGCTGCGTTCACGTGATAGTTCGTAGTGACGTTGTAAAAAGCCTGATTTACACTGCTTTGCCAAATTTTTACTTCCTATTAAATTGTAAACAAAGTCTTGAAAAATACTGATTTATGGATAAAATGTAATCACTATTTTTAACTAAGACAGAAACACTGAAAACTCGAGAGCACGTGGCATACAACCGGACTGGTCGACTGGTTTAAGTTTCGGCTGCGTGATCCACGCTTTAAAAGCGTTTGCACTGATCCATAGGGAATCATCCCCCGAAAATCACGTGAAGATCACGCAAGTTTATTACTCCATCGGGTGGCTGCGGCAACTATAGGGAGCAATGTTTAGAACATTATGGTTTACCACATCCAATAAGATCTGTGGTCACAGTGGTGTAGTAAACGCATCCGCTAGCTATACATGAGAAATACACGAGAGTTATACACGAGACACACACACACACATTGAGATAGCTATAATATACATTATTACCGGGTTCAATCCCCGGCCAAGCCTTGAAATTTTTCAAGGAACTATGCTGTGGCCACCTCGTGGAAAGCAAGGGCAAGTAATTCCGAGTTGTAAACCTCTCAACTAGGTAAACTGCTAGGTCCCGTATATTAGCGGATGATGCATTCCACAAGTATGCGCGAGAGGTTGCCTAAGCTCTCGGAGAGTACGGCACCTTAATGCCCGGCATACACGTTACGGTCTACCGGAGAGGTTACATGTGCAGGTTTGCCTGCGCAGGTCAACCATACGCAAGAAACTGCATAGGTCTATTCCCACACCCGCCCCGGTTTACCTGCGCAGGCAAAGCTGCACAGGTAGACCTCTCCGGTGGACCGTTGTGTGTATGGCGGGCATTAGAAGAATAAGATCTGAAGCAGATTTACAAAATAGAGACTACCTCAATGAAATTAGCTACGACACAAGTTTATTATCTCAAGTTGTCGGTAATAACCAAACTTTGCTAACAGAAGAACAGTACCGTGTCTACAAACAAATATTAGAAAGTCAGTTCAGAAGAGCACCGGACAAATATTTTTCCTGGATGCTCTTGGGGGCACTGGTAAGACATTTGTCCTTAATTTGTTATTAGCCACAATACGGAAAGACTAGCTTTGGCTGTCGCCTCTTCTGGCATTGTTGTCACTTTGCTGGATGCAGGTAAAACAACACACTCTCCTTTTAAGCTGCCGCTAAATCTAATGCATGTTGAGACACTTATCTTAATATGTCTAAACAGAGTAACACAGCGCAGGATATAAGCGAGACCAAGTTAATTGTGTGGAATGAATGCACAATAGGCAGTGGGAGGACGCCCAGGTCCAACTGGGACTGTAGCGGCACGAAGAAGAAGAATGCGCAATGACTCACAAACAGAGTATTGAAGCGCTCAATAGAACATCGTTCTTCTATTTTCCGGTCTCCTAGCAGTAGTATACTTCTACTGCTGAGGTAGCTTCTTATTCGTAGTAGGTAAGGAGATATGCCCCTTATTGTCAAACTGTTCATAAGATGTTTCCACCATGCACTGTTAAAGGCATCAAATGTAGGGAGAGCACACATGTGCTTAGTCCTTTGGGTACCACGTTTGGCCTTTTCTGCAATCTCTAATACGGCGCTTTGATAGTGGATTAAACCTAACCTTTTTTTTAAGAGGAAGAGATGAATTTACGCACGACCCCCAGAACGTTGTTCAGAACAGAGTTCTGGAGAGTGTGGGACTCACCGTCACCGGTATTCCTGGTACGCAACTACCCACTAAAACCTAACCTCTGTATTTCCCATAGATCCCCCGTGGAACCGACGCTAGTCATTACTTCGCGGTGGGGGGTTGGGGTTTTAGTGGGGGAAGCCTCGGCCCTGCCGACGTTCACTTTTGTCGAGTTTGTTGTTTTTACTCATGCCTTCCTCTACGCCCTGCTCTCTTAGGCTTATCCGCCGGGGATAAATATCTTCAGGATGTTTACGGCTAGCTCTCAGCCAGCATTCAATTGTTCTTCCAAGTGCATCAATGACACACCGTATCCAGCGGCAGTTTTTCGTGCGCCAGAAATACACTTCCATCTCTGTCTCTCCTGCTAGAATCTGGGGCATTCCAGCAGGACGTGTTCTGCTGTCTCCGAGATCCCTGGGCACTGGGGGCAGTCGGGTGTTACCGCTGCCCCTATTCGGTGGAGATACTCACGGAAGCCATCATGTACCGTGAGTATTTGGGTGAGGTGATAGTTCACATCACCGTACATCCTGCAGATCTGCGATTCGATGGACGGGATCAAGCGGTAGGTCGTTACTTGATTTGATCCATCTTTCCTGCCACTGCGCTAGGGTGATCGTCCTCTCTGTCTGTGTTCGATCGTTGTCGGCCTCCGTCTGTTAGGGATCGTCCCCTTCTTCTTTTTATATTGTCGCATGCGCTATGTTGCTAGCAGGTCTATTGGCGGCAGGCCAGCGATGACCTGTGCTGCATCTGCGGATACAGTCCGGTAGGCGCATGCGATCCTCAGTGCACTCGTCCTGTGTGCGGGGGCTATCAGCCTTAGGTATGCGGGAACCGCTTAGCTTAGGGAAACTGGGAGAACTGGGAAACTTAGGGAACTGCGGGAACCGGTTAGCATACGTCAATATCGAGGTGCTAACGCAGGCGAGCACCCTTCTCCTAGCACCGCGCGGACCTCCAATGTTGGGCAGTATCCTGGAGATAGCTGCGGCAGTTGTAGGGGCTGCTCCTTGAAGTTGAGCCTCTGGTCCAGCATCACTCCCAGGTACTTGATGGCAGGTTTGCTCCTGATGGTGCAACCCCGGTAGGTTAGTACCATTGAGGTCCTAACCTTTCTGCCGCTGAAAAGCACTGCCTCAGTCTTCTGTACGGCTAGGGAGAGTCTAGGGAGAGTCGTAGGGAGAGGGAGAGTCTAGGAAGAGATTGTATTTTCTTAAAACCCCTCCCGAAACTAAACCCTGGCTACGCCTATGGAGTAAATCTATAGCTAGAGAATCTATCCGCTGAAAAGCACTGCCTCAGTCTTCTGTACGGCTAGGGAGAGTCCGACTGACTCCATCCATTTCCAGATAATCTCCATGGCTTCCGCGAAGAGTGCAGCGATGGCATCACAGTCGGTGCTGGGTATAAGAACCGTCATGTCGTCTGCGTACGCTACCAGCCGACAGTCCCCTGGCAAGGGCAGCTTCAGTAGCCCGTTGTACAGGACGTTCCATAAGTCCGGGCCAAGAACCGACCCCTGAGGAACACCTGCAGCGATGCTGAACTACCTGACTCTAGTCGTCGCACTCCGCGAATAGTCCTGACTCCGCGAATAGTACTCTGTCTCTGAGGTAGTCCAGGATGATGTTTCTCAGGTACCCGGGGATGTCAGATCTTGTCCCATCTTGCGGAGTTAAAAGCATTTCTAACATCCAGTGCAACCATGAGAAAGTCTCCTCCTCCTAAGTGGTCCGCGAATGTGGCCGGTGACCAAGCTCTTCTACCGCATCCGTAGACGACCTCACAGGTCTGAAACCGTACTGGTTGTCCGTCAGTTGGTGATCCGTGAGGGCGCTCCTGGACAATCTTCTCCAGGATCTTGCCCGCCGTGTCAAGCATACACAGTGGGCGATACGAGGATGGTTCTCCGGGGGGCTTCCCGGGTTTTAGGATCAGGACACGGCGTTGCCTTTTCCATACATCCGGGAAGACAAGATGGGACAAGATCTGTGAGGCCCTCTGCCGGGACTTCAACGTCCCCGGGTACTTGAGAAACATCATCCTGAACTACCTCAGAGACAGAGTACTATTTGCGGAGACGACGACTGGAGTCAGGGAGTTCAACATCACTGCAGTCGTTCCTCTGGGGTCGGTTCTTGGTCCGGACTTATGGAACGTCCTGTATAACGAGTTACTGTCTACTACCGGACTACTGCCTACTACTGTCTACAACGGACTACCTCGCGTATGCACCTGTCGTACGCCCTGGTGAAGATCGTGGGAGCAGCTTTGATGGCCGCTCTCAAAGCCAGGTTTGGGATGCCGTCCAGACCGGATGATTTCCTCGTGCCAAAACGCAGACATGCGTCTAAGACCTCACTCCGTGTGACCGGGGGGATGTCGCACGCGTCGACGTTCTCCCGTATGTTTGTTTTCATTGGCCCAATTCCGGGAAAGAGATGCTTGACGATGGACTCTACCTCGGCCTGATCCATCTTAGGCTGGCTCCTGATCATCTTCTTTACGGCAAACTTGTAGGCTTTCCCCCATGGGTCCGCGCCCAATTCTTCGCAAAGTTCCCTCCAGCAAGTGCGCTTCCTCTTGCTAATTTCCTTGCGCAGAGACAGCCTGGCAGAGGCGGATTGCAGTCAGAGCTCTCCGGCGGAATCCGGAGGATTAAACCTAACCTAACCTTCTCTAAACCCATATTGTTTTTCCGACTCCCGACTTCTCTCCTTAATCGCGATAGTACGAGTTGATCCAAAAGTTTACCGGACACATCCAATAGGCAGATAGACCTATAATAGATGTAGTAATGGTTTATTACCTTTTCTATGCTCATCTCTATCCCTGCTCCATCTGTCTGCAAAGCTTCCGGCAGTTAACAGGCTATTCATCAGATTTAGAACGAATTTAGGTTGGTGTCTGTAAGCGATTATCTTCACGATCTCAGGTGGTATTCCATCGCGTTCTGCCGGTTTTGATACGATTATATAGAAAAGACTGGACAGGACAGGCTAGACAGTTAGTCAAGAATAGACAGACAAGATTAGTTAGTCAAGAATGGAGAAACGAAACTATGGTTTGATAAAGGAAATTATAGTTTTCTGAAATAATTGCAAATTTTGTTTTTTGCAGAGACATCGTGCAAATGTAAATTTGTTTTGTGTCTATAAAGACTTTCTATTATTCTATATGTAGACTATATCTATATAGAACTAACTCTATAGGGAGTAAATCATGGGCGTAGTCAAAGGGGGGTTTGCGGGTTCAATCCCCAACCCCCCCGCCCTCCCGAAATATGCAAAATATAACTTAAATATAACATATAATGTATTGAAATAAGGAGGGACGAGTAGAGACGACTCCCTTAATGAGAGCATGGCAGATGTGGAGTTTAGGAACCCTTGTGTGTCAGTTTTAGAAAGTAAATTGGTGCATTTCTGTTATAGTATTTTCTTAAAACCCCTCCCGAAACTAAACCCTGGCTACGCCTATGGAGTAAATCTATGGCTAGAATGTTCTTGAAATTTTGCAAAAATAATTTTTGAAATTTTTGCAGTGAACATATTCGCGCGTTTTCTTTACACAGAGTTTGCAAAATGCTCGTTTTGTTTTGTTAATTTTTGCAACCTCGTGAAAATTTTGCAAACAACATAACAATTGACAATCGGTTTAATTACAACTTTTAAATTATTAAATCTATTTATATACCTATTAAAATAATTTAATAATAATAGTTTAAAAATAAATAATAGTTTAATAATAATAATTTAATAATAATAAGTTAGTAATAATAATATAAACACCGGGTATTTCTGCGTATATAATGTTAATAATAGTTTAAAAATCAATAATAATAGTTAAATAATAATAATTTATTAATAATAATTTAATAATAAGTTTTTAATAATAATATTACAAGGTATTTCTGCGTATATAATGTTGCCTATAGTTTTAAAGTTTGGTATGCGCAAGTGCCAAGTCGATCATCTGTTCCTCTCGGCCTGGTGCCATCTCGAACCCACGTAACGTCCAGTTCGGTTCGAGACGAGATGCGGCGAGCATTGTGATACGCGAGTAAAAACAACTGAAATTGCAACAACAAACAAACGAATTCAAACGCTAAAAACCCTTGTGATCCGCGATAGACACTAATTCCGCCACGATGAAGATGTTCGGCAGCTCGGGCGGCATCTTATGCGCGCTGTTCACGTTCGTCGCGGTTTGTTTGTGTTTTGTGCTCTGTCGAAATATCGAAAGCTCCTCGGCGGCGGACACCCTCGCCCGACAGAGGAGAACTACTCACCTAAACACTTGTGATCTTGTGAAAACGTTCTTTCAGTCTAGGAATATCCAACTGGACAACACACACGACACCCCCAAAGGTAACAACAACAAACACATTATTAACTAACTTACAAATTATCTACTAACATCTCGTAATACTAAATATACATTATCTATATATAACGCAACCCATAATAAATCTACTTAAACTAATTCTATTTAAAATCTATATCGACTATATAGCATAGAACTAAATTATTGAACAATAAAGTCTTGTCTGTCTAGTCGTGTCCATCTAGTCTGTCTGTCTTGTCTGACTAGTCTATTTTGTCTGTCTAGTCTAGTCTGTTTAGTCTATTCTTGTCTGTGTAGTCTTGTCTGTGTCTGTGTAGTCTACCTAGTCAGTTTAGTCAGTCAACTCAGTCTAGGTTGTCTAGTCTGTCTAATCTTGACTCTCTAGTTTTGTCTCTCTAGTCTTGTCTGTCTAATCTTGTCTGTCTAGTCTTGTACGTCTAGTCTTGTCCGTCTAGTCTTGTCTGTCTAGTCTTGTCTGTCTAGTCTTGTCTGTCTAGTCTTGTCTGTCTAGTCTTGTCTGTCTAGTCTTGTCTGTCTAGTCTTGTCTGTCTAGTCTTGTCTGTCTAGTCTTGTCTGTCTAGTCTTGTCTGTCTAGTCTTGTCTGTCTAGTCTTGTCTGTCTAGTCTTGTCTGTCTAGTCTTGTCTGTCTAGTCTTGTCTGTCTAGTCTTGTCTGTCTAGTCTTGTCTGTCTAGTCTTGTCTGTCTAGTCTTGTCTGTCTAGTCTTGTCTGTCTCCGTCCACCTCGGTATTGTAGTTCAGTGGTGCGCAAACTATTTTCATTTGCGACCCAACATTTGTGTAAAATTTGATTGCGACCCCTGAATAGAAAGCAAACGTTTTTTTTTTAAATTCGTTTATATTGACAATTAGTGCTACAAAATTTCGACTTCTTCATAAGTTTATATCTCGAGAACGGTTGCTGATAATTATAAACGGATTGCGGCATCGTTTTCACTAAGCAATTAGATTTCCCTCAAAATATGAATTAGTTTCACATTTCTCAGCTGGGCCGACCAAATTTCGCGAAAATGTGATTTATATATTTACAACCAGCAGGGAAAACACTTTGACACACTTTGAAATTTTCCATTCACATGATAAAAAGGAAATACATTTTCTCGCATTTTCCGCAGATTTTACGATCTCATAACTTACGGCATAACACAGAGATTTCTAGTTTTTGCCAATAGATTCAGCATCCCAAAATTAGTCGGAAAATATATAATATTCCTAGAAAGCTTTTAATTAAAAAATACATCGTAATACATACAAAATCCATCGATCCGCTGGAGGACTGATTAGTTTTTTAAGATTCCTCGACTTATTGCAAACTAAATTGCATAATGACTCATATTTTTGTAATCTATGTAAAATTTTGCGTGTTTTGATATACAATATGTAAAAAGCGGAGAGGTGTCGGAAATCGCGATTTTATTAAAGCCTTTTTCGGCATGCCTTCTCGAAATCGCGAATTTTGAAATGTCGTGAATATTGACATATAATACATCAAAAGTCGCGAAATGTTGTGTAGAACTAACAACTAATAATGTTTTTCTGTTTTTGTGAAACATAAGCCTGAAATAATCAATTATAAAACAAGCAAAATAGCGTATTTTCGGATTTTCCCCAGAAACTTTTTCAAAAATAATCCAATTTTTCTAAATTATTTTAAATGAAATGCATATTAAAACGGTGTATAATACTTGCAGTTGCAAGGAGAATAAATCTATAAAATTATTCCTTCTATAAAAGGATTAGATCAATTTTGGTGAGACTCAAAACTTTGATCTCGATTTTCTGGAGTGCCGGACCCGCTTTTCAAATTAATTTTATCCGGCCCTCGTAATAATTTTCAAATCTTATTAAACCTGGCCCAGTGTGTAGAGTTCATCTTCAATTCCTCTATGGATGCATTTAGATTTCCTTAAGAATATGAATCAGTTCTCTGCTCGGGCGACCAAATTTCGCGAAATATCGCTCGATTTTGTCAATTATATCTCGCGAAAGAAAACGGCTAATAAAATGCAATTTGTATATTTAGAACCAGCAGGGAAAACACATTTCCCATTCACTTGATATATAATGATTTTCAGGATTTTTTTTCCCTCATTTTCCGCAGATTTGACGATTTTTAAATTTGTTTATATTTTTTACACATCATTATTTTACTGCTACCTGATACACACGAAATGCCTGCAATTTTTTATGAATGCGATGACCCAAAAAACTTCTCTATCGACCCCTCTGGGGGTCGCGACCCAAGGTTTGCGCACCACTGGTGTAGTTGACTACATACCCGCCTTTGAATCCGGGAGACCCGATTCGAATCCTAGTCAGGGAGGCGACAACTAGGGCGGTTTTCACTAACCGTCAAGGCTGCCCACCCTGAATGCAAAATATGCGATACCGGGGTGGCGCATACTAAAAGCCAATGTGGATTCACCAGTCTTGTCTGTCTTGTCTTGTCTGTCTGGTCTTGTCTGTTTGGTTTTGTCTGTCTAGTCTTGTGTGTCTATTCTTGTCTGTCTAGTCTTGTCTGTCTAGTCTTGTCTGTCTAGTCTTGTCTGTCTAGTCTTGTCTGTCTAGTCTTGTCTGTCTAGTCTTGTCTGTCTAGTCTTGTCTGTCTAGTCTTGTCTGTCTAGTCTTGTCTGTCTAGTCTTGTCTGTCTAGTCTTGTCTGTCTAGTCTTGTCTGTCTAGTCTTGTCTGTCTAGTCTTGTCTGTCTAGTCTTGTCTGTCTAGTCTTGTCTGTCTAGTCTTGTCTGTCTAGTCTTGTCTGTCTAGTCTTCTCTGTCTAGTCTTGTCTGTCTAGTCTTGTCTGTCTAGTCTTGTCTGTCTAGTCTTGTCTGTCTAGTCTTGTCTGTCTAGTCTTGTCTGTATAGTCTTGTCTGTCTAGTCTTGTCTGTCTAGTCTTGTCTGTCTAGTCTTGTCTGTCTAGTCTTGTCTGTCTAGTCTTGTCTGTCTAGTCTTGTCTGTCTAGTCTTGTCTGTCTAGTCTTGTCTGTCTAGTCTTGTCTGTCTAGTCTTGTCTGTCTAGTCTTGTCTGTCTAGTCTTGTCTGTCTAGTCTTGTCTGTCTAGTCTTGTCTGTCTAGTCTTGTCTGTCTAGTCTTGTCTGTCTAGTCTTGTCTGTCTAGTCTTGTCTGTCTAGTCTTGTCTGTCTAGTCTTGTCTGTCTAGTCTTGTCTGTCTAGTCTTGTCTGTCTAGTCTTGTCTGTCTAGTCTTGTCTGTCTAGTCTTGTCTGTCTAGTCTTGTCTGTCTAGTCTTGTCTGTCTAGTCTTGTCTGTCTAGTCTTGTCTGTCTAGTCTTGTCTGTCTAGTCTTGTCTGTCTAGTCTTGTCTGTCTAGTCTTGTCTGTCTAGTCTTGTCTGTCTAGTCTTGTCTGTCTAGTCTTGTCTGTCTAGTCTTGTCTGTCTAGTCTTGTCTGTCTAGTCTTGTCTGTCTAGTCTTGTCTGTCTAGTCTTGTCTGTCTAGTCTTGTCTGTCTAGTCTTGTCTGTCTAGTCTTGTCTGTCTAGTCTTGTCTGTCTAGTCTTGTCTGTCTAGTCTTGTCTGTCTAGTCTTGTCTGTCTAGTCTTGTCTGTCTAGTCTTGTCTGTCTAGTCTTGTCTGTCTAGTCTTGTCTGTCTAGTCTTGTCTGTCTAGTCTTGTCTGTCTAGTCTTGTCTGTCTAGTCTTGTCTGTCTAGTCTTGTCTGTCTAGTCTTGTCTGTCTAGTCTTGTCTGTCTAGTCTTGTCTGTCTAGTCTTGTCTGTCTAGTCTTGTCTGTCTAGTCTTGTCTGTCTAGTCTTGTCTGTCTAGTCTTGTCTGTCTAGTCTTGTCTGTCTAGTCTTGTCTGTCTAGTCTTGTCTGTCTAGTCTTGTCTGTCTAGTCTTGTCTGTCTAGTCTTGTCTGTCTAGTCTTGTCTGTCTAGTCTTGTCTGTCTAGTCTTGTCTGTCTAGTCTTGTCTGTCTAGTCTTGTCTGTCTAGTCTTGTCTGTCTAGTCTTGTCTGTCTAGTCTTGTCTGTCTAGTCTTGTCTGTCTAGTCTTGTCTGTCTAGTCTTGTCTGTCTAGTCTTGTCTGTCTAGTCTTGTCTGTCTAGTCTTGTCTGTCTAGTCTTGTCTGTCTAGTCTTGTCTGTCTAGTCTTGTCTGTCTAGTCTTGTCTGTCTAGTCTTGTCTGTCTAGTCTTGTCTGTCTAGTCTTGTCTGTCTAGTCTTGTCTGTCTAGTCTTGTCTGTCTAGTCTTGTCTGTCTAGTCTTGTCTGTCTAGTCTTGTCTGTCTAGTCTTGTCTGTCTAGTCTTGTCTGTCTAGTCTTGTCTGTCTAGTCTTGTCTGTCTAGTCTTGTCTGTCTAGTCTTGTCTGTCTAGTCTTGTCTGTCTAGTCTTGTCTGTCTAGTCTTGTCTGTCTAGTCTTGTCTGTCTAGTCTTGTCTGTCTAGTCTTGTCTGTCTAGTCTTGTCTGTCTAGTCTTGTCTGTCTAGTCTTGTCTGTCTAGTCTTGTCTGTCTAGTCTTGTCTGTCTAGTCTTGTCTGTCTAGTCTTGTCTGTCTAGTCTTGTCTGTCTAGTCTTGTCTGTCTAGTCTTGTCTGTCTAGTCTTGTCTGTCTAGTCTTGTCTGTCTAGTCTTGTCTGTCTAGTCTTGTCTGTCTAGTCTTGTCTGTCTAGTCTTGTCTGTCTAGTCTTGTCTGTCTAGTCTTGTCTGTCTAGTCTTGTCTGTCTAGTCTTGTCTGTCTAGTCTTGTCTGTCTAGTCTTGTCTGTCTAGTCTTGTCTGTCTAGTCTTGTCTGTCTAGTCTTGTCTGTCTAGTCTTGTCTGTCTAGTCTTGTCTGTCTAGTCTTGTCTGTCTAGTCTTGTCTGTCTAGTCTTGTCTGTCTAGTCTTGTCTGTCTAGTCTTGTCTGTCTAGTCTTGTCTGTCTAGTCTTGTCTGTCTAGTCTTGTCTGTCTAGTCTTGTCTGTCTAGTCTTGTCTGTCTAGTCTTGTCTGTCTAGTCTTGTCTGTCTAGTCTTGTCTGTCTAGTCTTGTCTGTCTAGTCTTGTCTGTCTAGTCTTGTCTGTCTAGTCTTGTCTGTCTAGTCTTGTCTGTCTAGTCTTGTCTGTCTAGTCTTGTCTGTCTAGTCTTGTCTGTCTAGTCTTGTCTGTCTAGTCTTGTCTGTCTAGTCTTGTCTGTCTAGTCTTGTCTGTCTAGTCTTGTCTGTCTAGTCTTGTCTGTCTAGTCTTGTCTGTCTAGTCTTGTCTGTCTAGTCTTGTCTGTCTAGTCTTGTCTGTCTAGTCTTGTCTGTCTAGTCTTGTCTGTCTAGTCTTGTCTGTCTAGTCTTGTCTGTCTAGTCTTGTCTGTCTAGTCTTGTCTGTCTAGTCTTGTCTGTCTAGTCTTGTCTGTCTAGTCTTGTCTGTCTAGTCTTGTCTGTCTAGTCTTGTCTGTCTAGTCTTGTCTGTCTAGTCTTGTCTGTCTAGTCTTGTCTGTCTAGTCTTGTCTGTCTAGTCTTGTCTGTCTAGTCTTGTCTGTCTAGTCTTGTCTGTCTAGTCTTGTCTGTCTAGTCTTGTCTGTCTAGTCTTGTCTGTCTAGTCTTGTCTGTCTAGTCTTGTCTGTCTAGTCTTGTCTGTCTAGTCTTGTCTGTCTAGTCTTGTCTGTCTAGTCTTGTCTGTCTAGTCTTGTCTGTCTAGTCTTGTCTGTCTAGTCTTGTCTGTCTAGTCTTGTCTGTCTAGTCTTGTCTGTCTAGTCTTGTCTGTCTAGTCTTGTCTGTCTAGTCTTGTCTGTCTAGTCTTGTCTGTCTAGTCTTGTCTGTCTAGTCTTGTCTGTCTAGTCTTGTCTGTCTAGTCTTGTCTGTCTAGTCTTGTCTGTCTAGTCTTGTCTGTCTAGTCTTGTCTGTCTAGTCTTGTCTGTCTAGTCTTGTCTGTCTAGTCTTGTCTGTCTAGTCTTGTCTGTCTAGTCTTGTCTGTCTAGTCTTGTCTGTCTAGTCTTGTCTGTCTAGTCTTGTCTGTTTGATCTTATCGCCAATCTATTCTATAAAATGAAGACAATGTATTCTATATTTTTTTGTATGGAAAAATCTGAAATCTATCTCGGTTGTTTTGTTTGCGAAAGATATGCAAATTATTAGACAGTTCGCGAGTCTGTTCAAATCGGGAATTAGCAAAGTGTTAATTTTGCGCGTTTAGCCTGTTCATTAAGATTTGATTGCTAATTCCAAGCAATAACAACAAACTTAGTCTTGCTGCAAAGAAAACACGAGATTTAGAAGTACCAGGTGGGAAATTGAAAACGAAACAGAGAATTAAAGATGTATTCTAAAAAAAAACGCTCGGACTTTGTGAGGGGGACGGACAGCTTTTGCAAGAAAATTTGTAGCCAAATCCGTTAACCCCTTCGCGCTGGGACCACAACCTCTGAAATTTTAAATGGCACGGTGGGGTTAGTTATACCTCATTTGAAAGCTCGTTTAGCCCTGAATACTAAACGGCTAACATTTTCTAAATCTATCAATTTGTTTTCGAGATTATTTAATTTCAAGTGATGAACGCGTTTTTCGTTTATGTCGTTGAAAGGAAGTCCAATCTGTCCTTACAAAAACTGCAAGAGTGAAGGAAAAAAAAATACACAATTCAACGCCAGAAAAGATTTTCGTTCAAATTGTGCGCCACCAACTTCCATACAAAATACATATTCCTCGTTCTGTTACATTTTGGAAGATCTGTGACGTAATTTAACGACATTCTATATTGCGTCGACGTAACAGTTCCAGAGACTCTGGTTCTGTTGCATAAATACTACTCTTTAGATGACCCCACATAAACGAACTTTCAAATGAAATATCACTTACCCCACCGTGCCATTTAAAGTGTTAGGGGTTGTGGTCGCAGCGCGAAGGGGTGAAGTGATTTGGCCACAAATTTTCTTGTAAAAGGTGTCCCCCTCACAAGCAAAGTTGACTTGTCCGAACGTTTTTTTTTTTGAGGATCCATCTTTAACTATCCGAAAATCCTTCTGTTTCGTTTTCAATGACCCACCTGGTATATGTAGGAATAGAGTTTAATTTAATATAATCCTTCATGAGCTTGATGCCTTTTAGACAGATGGTTTACAACTTTCAGTTTTTACACCAGCTGTTGAATATGGACGAAAATTTGATTGCCACTGTGAATGATCTGTCTTCAAAAACCCATAATTAGTTGGTATTATGGTATTATTAGTTGGATAGCCATTTAGTTGGTATCATCCCAGTTCTCCTCAAAAAGCTGGACTAGTACATCTAGTTTCATTATTTGCAAGCTTCAGTAGTTCCACCACTGTTGAATCCCCATCTGTCTTATTATTCTTAAGGTTGTTGATGATCTCCTCTTTACCAGGTGAAGATGAGTTTGGTAGTTTGTAGATCGAGGCGCATGCAGGAATTCTTTCTTTCGGTTCCTCAAAATTAAGTAGGTTTTCGAAATAACGAGACATGATCGTTTTCTTTGTTGGTCAATCCCAGTTTTTCATTTTCGTCTCTAAAACGAAGACTTGGGACTTGGTATCCTTTCAAATTAGACTTGAACGTCCGATACAAGTCTCTGGCATTGTTTTTCCGAAAATCCTTATCGATCTGTTCTAATAACTGTTTTTCATACATTCAATTAGTCTTTCGTAAAGTTCTGGCTGCATATTTTCGAATTTCACGGTATACATCAAAGTCTTCAGGTCTCCTGGTCGAGTTCCACTTTTTCCAGGCATTTGTTCTTTGGGCCACCACCTCATCACACATTCTGAAACCTCATTCCACCATCTATGGTTTCTCCTTTTAATTGTCAGGATTGCAGTATTAGCTGCTTGTTGGATCTTGGAGATATTAGTTGGTTAAAAATTGTTTGGTTTTACAAGCAACTAACTCTTCAATCGCATTGTTGATCCTTTGTTGAAAACCTTTTAATATCTTCTTTTGACGATCACGATTTCATTGCAGTTTCACTGATTCAGGATGAAAGAATGCCAAGGCGACATATTCAGGAGACAGCTCCTATAAATGATTTTTCAGTTTTTTTAAAGCCACAGGAGATATATCTATCCATCCCTACCATGTCAAACTATCAAATCTGAAAAAGTCGTTTTTTCATATTTCATATGGTTTGATAGTCAAATCACTCTGACACTTCCAGCGTGCCTTTAGGGGCTACAGATTCGAGGTTTTGCCACAAGGCAAGAGCAGGGTATTTGTTTGGACCGTGTCTCACGAAAATCAAATTTTACAGTTTTAAAACAGGGCTGGTCTAATCACTTACCTGTTAGGGCTGCTCGCGTCTCCTCGCGTCCACTCGCCAATAAAGATATTTAGCCATAGAGGAATAGAGTCAAGTTCAAAAGTTGGAGGCGAACGGGATCCCCTGTCAGGTTCAAGTTTTCACGAAAGATTCCACGAAAACTCAAACGAAACAAAATTTTTCATAAATCTCATTGTGAAACGCTTTTTTTTGTTACCTGGCGCCATAAAAATCTCCTTTTTTGGACACGCTCGAACTCACCTAGCCTCTCCGCCTCATTTACATAACATTTCGTATTCACACTAATGGCTCATTTACTCGAGATTTTGTTCCGAACGCCGCTCCTACGCACTTCTCAAAAAACTACGCCGTCGACGAAAATCTCAAAGTAAACTCGACCGCGACGAAAATCCATTTAGAAACGACAGACATGTTTCAAACTACACCGTGCAGTCTACACTAGCCTTCAAAACCTAGCATTCGAAACTTTACAACCCTGAAACTTTGTTGAAAAGCTACATACAACCTTCTAGTTTTCACCATTCGATAGATAAATTATTGCTTGATAATCGTACCATTTTTAAGTTATCTATATTATCTACCAGATGAATCATTTAATAAAATCCAAACAAACTTACGAACGCGGTGATTTAAACCGAATTTGTAATTTGAGTCGCGTGGTCTAATTCTAAATTGTACCACCAGCATTCGATAGATAATTCATCGCTTAATAATTGTACCAATTTTGAGTTATCTGTATTATCTACCTGATAAATCATTTAATAAAATACAAACAAACTTACGAACGCAATAATTTAAACCGAATTTGTAATTTAGGTCGCGTGGTCTAATCGTAGATTGCAGGTTTCGGCGGTGACTTGTACTGCGACCTTTATAGATCCATTGTAGGGGGTGGGGCCCATTTCCTCTAATCGTTGGTATACTTACGCCTCTTCTAGTCCTGATTCCTTTAGGAATTTCAGGATCTGGGTGGGATGCAAGGATTGCGACTGCTCTTCGTTCAAACAGTGAGCCCTAAGCTACATCTGTCTGTTCGTTCAAGCAGTGGCCCCCAAGCCACATCTATCTCTTCATTTGAGCAATAGGCCCCACGCTACATCTGTCTATTACGAAGACTAGACAGACTAGACGGACTAAATGGACTAGACGGACTAGATGCAGTAGACAGACTAGACATACTAGATAGACTAGACTAGACAGACAAGACTAGTCAGACAAGACTAGATAGACTGGACAGACAAGACTAGATAGACTAGTCAGACAAGACTAGATAGACTGGATAGACAAGACTAGACAGACAAGACTAGACAGACATGACTAGACAGACATGACTAGACAGACAAGACTAGACAGACAAGACTAGACAGACAAGACTAGACAGACAAGACTAGACAGACAAGACTAGACAGACAAGACTAGACAGACAAGACTAGACAGACTAGACAGACTAGACAGACTAGACAGACTAGACAGACAAGACTAGACAGACAAGACTAGACAGACAAGACTAGACAGACAAGACTAGACAGACAAGACTAGACAGACAAGACTAGACAGACAAGACTAGACAGACAAGACTAGACAGACAAGACTAGACAGACAAGACTAGACAGACAAGACTAGACAGACAAGACTAGACAGACAAGACTAGACAGACAAGACTAGACAGACAAGACTAGACAGACAAGACTAGACAGACAAGACTAGACAGACAAGACTAGACAGACAAGACTAGACAGACAAGACTAGACAGACAAGACTAGACAGACAAGACTAGACAGACAAGACTAGACAGACAAGACTAGACAGACAAGACTAGACAGACAAGACTAGACAGACAAGACTAGACAGACAAGACTAGACAGACAAGACTAGACAGACAAGACTAGACAGACAAGACTAGACAGACAAGACTAGACAGACTAGACAGACTAGACAGACAAGACTAGACAGACAAGACTAGACAGACAAGACTAGACAGACAAGACTAGACAGACAAGACTAGACAGACAAGACTAGACAGACAAGACTAGACAGACAAGACTAGACAGACAAGACTAGACAGACAAGACTAGACAGACAAGACTAGACAGACAAGACTAGACAGACAAGACTAGACAGACAAGACTAGACAGACAAGACTAGACAGACAAGACTAGACAGACAAGACTAGACAGACAAGACTAGACAGACAAGACTAGACAGACAAGACTAGACAGACAAGACTAGACAGACAAGACTAGACAGACAATACTATACAGACAAGACTAGACAGACAAGACTAGACAGACTAGACAGACTAGACAGACTAGACAGACAAGACTAGACAGACAAGACTAGACAGACAAGACTAGACAGACAAGACTAGACAGACAAGACTAGACAGACAAGACTAGACAGACAAGACTAGTCAGACAAGACTAGACAGACAAGACTAGACAGACAAGACTAGACAGACAAGACTAGACAGACAAGACTAGACAGACAAGACTAGACAGACAAGACTAGACAGACAAGACTAGACAGACTAGACAGACAAGCCTAGACAGACAAGACTAGACAGACAAGACTAGACAGACAAGACTAGTCAGACAAGACTAGACAGACTAGACAGACTAGACAGACTAGACAGACTAGACAGACTAGACAGACAAGACTAGACAGACAAGACTAGACAGACAAGACTAGACAGACAAGACTAGACAGACAAGACTAGACAGACTAGACTAGACAGACAAGACTAGACAGACTAGACAGACTAGACAGACTAGACAGACTAGACAGACTAGACAGACTAGACAGACAAGACTAGACAGACAAGACTAGACAGACAAGACTAGACAGACAAGACTAGACAGACAAGACTAGACAGACAAGACTAGACAGACAAGACTAGACAGACAAGACTAGACAGACAAGACTAGACAGACAAGACTAGACAGACAAGACTAGACAGACAAGACTAGACAGACAAGACTAGACAGACAAGACTAGACAGACAAGACTAGACAGACAAGACTAGACAGACAAGACTAGACAGACAAGACTAGACAGACAAGACTAGACAGACAAGACTAGACAGACAAGACTAGACAGACAAGACTAGACAGACAAGACTAGACAGACAAGACTAGACAGACAAGACTAGACAGACAAGACTAGACAGACAAGACTAGACAGACAAGACTAGACAGACAAGACTAGACAGACAAGACTAGACAGACAAGACTAGACAGACAAGACTAGACAGACAAGACTAGACAGACAAGACTAGACAGACAAGACTAGACAGACAAGACTAGACAGACAAGACTAGACAGACAAGACTAGACAGACAAGACTAGACAGACAAGACTAGACAGACAAGACTAGACAGACAAGACTAGACAGACAAGACTAGACAGACAAGACTAGACAGACAAGACTAGACAGACAAGACTAGACAGACAAGACTAGACAGACAAGACTAGACAGACAAGACTAGACAGACAAGACTAGACAGACAAGACTAGACAGACAAGACTAGACAGACAAGACTAGACAGACAAGACTAGACAGACAAGACTAGATAGACAAGACTAGACAGACAAGACTAGACAGACAAGACTAGACAGACAAGACTAGACAGACAAGACTAGACAGACAAGACTAGACAGACAAGACTAGACAGACAAGACTAGACAGACAAGACTAGACAGACAAGACTAGACAGACAAGACTAGACAGACAAGACTAGACAGACAAGACTAGACAGACAATACTATACAGACAAGACTAGACAGACAAGACTAGACAGACTAGACAGACTAGACAGACTAGACAGACAAGACTAGACAGACAAGACTAGACAGACAAGACTAGACAGACAAGACTAGACAGACAAGACTAGACAGACAAGACTAGTCAGACAAGACTAGACAGACAAGACTAGACAGACAAGACTAGACAGACAAGACTAGACAGACAAGACTAGACAGACAAGACTAGACAGACAAGACTAGACAGACAAGACTAGACAGACAAGACTAGACAGACAAGACTAGACAGACAAGACTAGACAGACAAGACTAGACAGACAAGACTAGACAGACAAGACTAGACAGACAAGACTAGACAGACAAGACTAGACAGACAAGACTAGACAGACAAGACTAGACAGACAAGACTAGACAGACAAGACTAGACAGACAAGACTAGACAGACTAGACAGACAAGACTAGACAGACAAGACTAGACAGACTAGACAGACAAGACTAGACAGACAAGACTAGACAGACAAGACTAGACAGACAAGACTAGACAGACAAGACTAGACAGACAAGACTAGACAGACAAGACTAGACAGACAAGACTAGACAGACAAGACTAGACAGACAAGACTAGACAGACAAGACTAGACAGACAAGACTAGACAGACAAGACTAGACAGACAAGACTAGACAGACAAGACTAGACAGACAAGACTAGACAGACAAGACTAGACAGACAAGACTAGACAGACAAGACTAGACAGACAAGACTAGACAGACAAGACTAGACAGACAAGACTAGACAGACAAGACTAGACAGACTAGACAGACAAGACTAGACAGACAGGACTAGACAGACAAGACTAGACAGATACAACTAGTCAGACGGGTTTCTAGTTATGTACATGGAAAGTTTAGTGTAATAGTTTTGTATGTAAAATCAGAGTTTGGCATGTAGATGGGGCGTTGTAGGTTAAATCTATGTAGATTTAGATTAAAAAGTTGGGGAGGGAAAACAAGGGTCAGATTGGCTTGATTAAAGGTTCAGTCGCACGTAACAACACCCCGCGTCCCCAGCCCCGGCTGAAACGTGTGTAGTTAGACTTTGGCAAAGAATCGCTTCAGGAAACAACGTACTGAAGGTCTGAAACTGAATCAATTAGTGTTTACCTACGACTCGTCTTGATGCAAATAAATTTTACCTCGAGGAGGATTTTATGGGTAAAAATTTTTGCGAATCGGCCGTTTATTGTTGCGGACAATGCCGAAGGAAATAAAGGAAAGTTTCGCAAAAGATAATAAATCACGGTAGGCCGTGATCCCTGTCCAGTTTACGATTGTTTAACTTTCTCGTCCGTCTTCGAGGAAAATTCGCCACCGAAAAACGTTCGCGATTAATTTCACGTGAACTTTTATCCAGTTTTGAATTTATATTTCACTTAATATTCCACATAGAATATCCTAGTTTTCACCAAATTTTAGATAATTCTTCTGTGAAAACCTTGGTGCCAATAACAATTATATATTGCGTCTAGGAAATAAAGTAGGAGATAATAATTATGTCGTGTATCGACAGGATAAGTTTTAGAAATTTTATAATTAATGTAGAGTTTGAATGAAGATATCTAGAATCTGGGCCTAGGTAGAATGTTCTAGTTTTCGCCAAATTTTAGATAATTTATCTGTGAAAAACTTGCTGCCAATAACAATTATCTACCTGATCTAGAAGATAAATTAGGAGATAATATTTATATCCTGTATCGACAAAATGAGTTTTAGAAATTTTATAATTATGTTAGAGTTTGAATGAAGATATCTAAAATCTGGTTCTAGGTTGAATGTTCTAGCTTTCACCAAATTGTATATAATTTATCTTTGATAACCTTGGTGCCAATTACAATTATCTACTGCATCTAGGAGATAAATTAAGAGATAATTATTATATACTGTATCTACTAAAATAATCACTGAGGAAGAGCAGGAAAGAAACATTGAGGAAGAGCAGGAACAGACACAATGAGGAAAAGCAGGAACAGACACATTGAGGAAGAGCAAAAACAGACACACTTAGTAATAGCAGGAACAGAGACATTGAGGAAGAGCAGGAATAGACACACTTAGTAAGAGCAAGAACAGACACACTAAGGAAGAGCAGGAACATAGACATTGAGGAAGAGCAGAAACAGACACATTTGGTAAGAGCAGGAACAGACACACTAAGGAAGAGCAGGAACAGAGACATTGAGGAAGAGCAGGAACAGACACACTGATGAAGAGTAGGAACATACACATTGAGGAAGTGCAGGAATAGACACACTTAGTAAGAGCAGGAACAGAGACATTGAGGAAGAGCAGGAACAGACATACTTAGTAAAAGCAGGCATGGAGACATTGAGGAAGAGCAGGAACAGACACATTTACTAAGAGCTGGAACAGTTACACTTAGTAAGAGCGACATTGAGGAAGATTAGTAACAGACACACTTAGTAAGAGCAGGAGCAGACACACTAAGGAAGAGCAGGAACAGAGACATTGAGGAAGAGCAGGAACAGACACACTGAGGAAGAGCAGGAACATACACATTCAGGAAGAACAGGAACAGACATGCTTAGTAAAAGCAGGAACAGATGCACTAAGGAAGAGCAGGAACAGAGACATTAAGGAAGATCAGTAACAGACGCACTTAGTAAGAGCAGGAACAGACACACTAAGGAAGAGCAGGAACAGAGACATTGAGGAAGAGCAGGAACAGACACACTGAGGAAGAGCAGGAACATACACATTCAGGAAGAGCAGGAACAGACATGCTTAGTAAGAGCAGGAACAGACACACTAAGGAAGAGCAGGAACAAAGACATTGAGGAAGAGCAGGAACAGACACACTGAGGAAGAGCAGGAACATACACATTCAGGAAGAGCAGGAACAGACATGCTTAGTAAAAGCAGGAACAGATACACTAAGGAAGAGCCGGAACAGAGACGTTGAGGATGATCAGCAACAGACGCACTTACTAAGTGCAGGAACAGACACACTAAGGAAG
The DNA here is from genome assembly GCA_944588485.1 of Phosphuga atrata. Lineage (NCBI taxonomy): Eukaryota > Metazoa > Arthropoda > Insecta > Coleoptera > Silphidae > Phosphuga > Phosphuga atrata. The sequence goes on along the minus strand of OX155897.1, from coordinate 6,369,095 downwards.
AGCAGGAACAGAGACATTGAGGAAGAGCAGGAACAGAGACATTGAGGAAGAGCAGGAACAGACACACTGAGGAAGAGCAGGAACATACACATACAGGAAGAGCAGGAACAGACATGCTTAGTAAGAGCAGGAACAGATACACTAAGGAAGAGCAGGAACAAAGACATTGAGGAAGAGCAGAAACAGACACACTGAGGAAGAGCAGGAACATACACATTCAGGAAGAGCAGGAACAGACATGCTTAGTAAAAGCAGGAACAGATACACTAAGGAAGAGCAGGAACAGAGACATTGAGGAAGATCAGTAACAGACGCACTTAGTAAGAGCAGGAACAGACACACTAAGGAAGAGCAGGAACAGATACATTGAGGAAGAGCAGGAACAGACACACTGAGGAAGAGCAGGAACATACACATTCAGGAAGAGCAGGAACAGACATGCTTAGTAAGAGCAGGAACAGATACACTAAGGAAGAGCAGGAACAAAGACATTGAGGAAGAGCAGAAACAGACACACTGAGGAAGAGCAGGAACATACACATTCAGGAAGAGCAGGAACAGACACACTTAGTAAGAGCAGGAACAGAGACATTGAGGAAGAGCAGGAACAGACACACTTAGTAAGAGCAGGAACAGAGACATTGAGGAAGAGCAGGAACAGACATACTTAGTAAAAGCAGGAATGGAGACATTGAGGAAGAGCAGGAACAGACACATTTACTAAGAGCTGGAACAGTTACACTTAGTAAGAGCGACATTGAGGAAGATTAGTAACAGACACAATTAGTAAGAGCAGGAACAGACACACTAAGGAATAGCAGGAACAGAGACATTGAGGAAGAGCAGGAACAGACACACTGAGGAAGAGCAGGAACATACACATTCAGGAAGAGCAGGAACAGACATGCTTAGTAAAAGCAGGAACAGATACACTAAGGAAGAGCAGGAACAGAGACATTGAGGAAGAGCAGGAACAGGCACACTTAGTAAGAGCAAGAACAGATACACTAAGGAAGAGCAGGAATAGAAACATTGAGGGAGAGCAGTAACAGACACACTTAGTAAGAACAGGACCAGACACACTAAAGCCCACCATACACGTGCGAACAGTTTGCGGAAATTCGGAGTTTGTACAAACGCCTGTAGCACATACACCTATTGCGCAAATATCATTTCGATTTGTGGTGTTGTTCGTTGAACATGTCAGATACGGACGATTGATGTGCCGCCATTATTCTGGCCCTAGTGTCTGAGAAACGAATAGTTAAAAGAAAAAGAAAGCGAAGAGTGTGGGTCAAGAGTTGGCTTCAGAAGAGGAACGAATTCAGTCATGACCGCCTGGTCACTGAGCTCAAAATAACGACAGCTGCAGACTACAAAAACTACCTTCGAATGGACGCAGCTTCGTTCAGCGAGCTACTCGAAATGGTGACACCCCTCATAGTGAAAAACAACACGGTGATATACTGCAACTCTCTCCAAAGTTCCCGCTGTTCATCATCTGTTGTCTTATTCGCCATATTGGAGAGGTAAATACCAACAACTAAAAAAAAAAAATTACCGAAACTACGTTTTCAACCACGGAATAGAAAGGAAACTCCCTGAGAGTGTCTAGGAGCAGGAGTTGACTAACCCAAAGTTTGCACAAACCATACACGTCAAACAAGTACTCAAACAAGGAGTATTTGTACAAATTATTTCGATCCTGCCCGATTTTACTCAAACAGTTTGCGCAACCATTCAAACAGCCTCATAGATGGTCAAACTGCACAAACAGAATTTGCACAAATTGTTCGCACGTGTATGGGGGGCTTAAGGAAGAGCAGGAACAAACACAAAGAGGAAGAGCTTGAACAGACACATTTAGTAAGAGCAGGAACAGACACACTTAGTAAGAGCAGGAACAGACACACTAAGGATAAGCAAGAACAGAGACATTGCGGAAGAGCAGGAACAGACACACTGAGGAAGAGCAGGAACATACACATTCAGGAAGAGCAGGAACATACACATTCAGAAAGAGCAGGAATAGACACACTTAGTAAGAGCAGGAACAGACACACTAAGGAAGAGCAGGAACATAGACATTGAGGAAGAGTAGGACTAGACACATTTAGTAAGAGCAGGGACTGACACACTAAGGAAGAGCAGCAACAGAGACAATGAGGAAGAGTAGGAACAGACACACTGAGGAAGAGTAGGAACAAACAGACTGAGGAAAAGCAGGAACAGACATACTGAGGAAGTGTGTAGGAAACGCGCTCTAATGGTGTGCAGAAATCTTGTAAGTTAAATGTGGAGTTGTAACCCCAAAATCCTGCGATGGATGTACACCGTTATAGTGAGACTTGTGATCACTTGTGGGGCAGTCGCGTGAGGAAGTAGAACCAAGTTGGTCTCTATCAAGAAGCAGCTTAGAGGGAACAGAGGGGGTAAAGTCTGTGTACCACAGGGCTCAGTAATGGTTTCTACACTGTTAAACACCCCGTATGATGGAGTACTTAAGCTAAAGCTATCAGAAGATGTTGAAATAATAGGATTTTCTGATCATATTGCTCTGGTAGTAGCAGGAAAACACGAAGGGGGAGTAATGGAACGTGCAAATGGGGTGATCCAATTGTATTCAACGGTATTCACTGATCGGTCTGATTCGGTCTTCCGAGCATCCGTGTCAAAAACGATAATGGTTCGGAAGGAGACGGCGTGAGAAGAAGAACTGCTCTACGTTGCAGGGAAACTGCAAGAACATTTAGTGCTACATAGGATAAAGATTGAGCTCAGTCAAGGGAAAAACCTCTTAGAAAAACTGCATGAATTCAGGGAGGGAAGATCGACAGAGGACGCTATTATACGAATCCTGGATGTTGTGGAGAAAGCCTCAGCTGATACAAGGGCGACAAGAAAGAATAGTGTGCTCATTACTTGAGACGTTAATTCAATACAGCAGCATGAGAAGATACTATGAATGTGGCTTTATTGCTGCGAAGTTATTTACATGATCGAAAGATCATCAGCAAAGAAAGTTGTTGAGTGAGAAGTGCACAGCAATGAACTACACCTCTTACGAGAAGAGAATTACACCTTCAACGCCGTCCCACAAACCATACAACCATCCATCTATGCAGCAACCAAAAGACAGCTTAGTTTAACTTGATCTAACGTGTTTATAAATGAATTACCTCGGTTATAGCCCGATCTAAAGAAACATATTTTTCTTATTAAACAGAAACAAATAAGTGTGGTCGTAGATAAAGTATAGTACATAACTCGAGTTGTAAGAAGCATATTACGTACGAGCGGAACAGTTACGCACTACGCTATCAAAAGCTATTGCTACCTTATCAAAAGTAACAAATCCTCGACTGAAACAACACGATGAAAACCACAGCTATACGAACGCGTTAAACTTACTCCTTTTTTCCATCGGAATATTGACGATATTTTTATTATTGAAGATATCTAGAGTTATCTGAGTGTAGGTAGGATGTTCTAGTTTTCACCAAATTCTAGATAATTTATCTGTGAAAACTTTGGTGCCAATAACAATTATCTACTGCATCTAGGAGATACATTAAGAGATAATTATATCCTGTATCTACGAAGATAAGTTTTATAAATTTTATAATTAATGTAACAGTAACTTTAACGGTACATAAGTCCAAGATTATGAATGAATAATCAATAAAGAGTTTAGATGAAGATGTATAGAATCTGAGTCTAGATAGAATATTCTAGTTTTCGTTATAAAGATAAATCTATAGGTTTCAAAACCGAGTTACTTTAGTTAACTAATTTCGAGTAGTTAAAGAACTATAGACTAAACAGTCAGCTAATAGCTTTTAAAAGTGTTTTGTAATAGTATAGTACATAACTCGAGTTGTAAGAAGCATATTACGTACGAGCGGAACAGTTACGCACGACCCGCATAGCGGGGAATGCGTAACTGTTCCGCTCGTACGTAATATGCTTCTTACAACTCGAGTTATGTACTATAATTTATCTACGACCACACTAATTTGTTTCTGTTTAATAAGAAAAATATGTTTGATGTAACAAATTTATTTCCTATTAGGTTATGTTTATTTAATTATCATTATTTAACATTATAATAAACAAACAGTTGTATTTTCATATATAACTGTTACTCGACATTATTTAACTTGAAAGAAATGAAAAGAAATAAATTCTTAATGGTTACATTTCTTAATATTTAGTACTTATTTGGGTTAAACTGGATTAGGATATAGGCAACCCAATGTAGGCAATGTCAATTTCCGTTAGTTTGAATTGTGGTACGGGCTGAACGTATGAGCACGTAACAGCAGCTCTCAACCAATCAACAAATCGTAAACCAAACGCACGTGTGTGTTATCAATCATAACTTATCATTAATCGCGGACTGTTACATACGTGTGTGTTATGATGTATTTACATAGTCTACTGTACAATAATGGACATTTACATAGTTTATTTACATATTTTGCAAGTTATAAACAGACGGATTTAGCAAAGATTGTTGCAAGTGATATCGTTTTGTGGGGCTGCGAAGCATACATCGAGTTTAATAGATTTGTGTGGAGGTGTAGCGTGTAGAGAGCGACGGACAGAAAGCAATCTAGAAAAACGCAGCGACTAATTAAATCTCTGGCAGTTTGTAATTAGTTTTAATGAAATTATTCGCCGACGTTTCGCGAGAGAATTATTAAAGCTGCGAAATGTGCGAGCGAAAAGCGAGAGAGAAGAAATTATTAACTCCGGCCGTGTCGTTTCGTCTCGCTTCTTATCTCCGGCGAGATTTACGAAAACTCGGCTCGAGGTCAAATCGAGAGGAAAAGAAAAAAATCTTTGTTGATTCAATCAAATGATTATTCAGTCACTTAATATTAAAACTTTGTTTATTTTTATATCGGGCTGATTATTAAATTATTGAGGCATTAACAGTTTATCAGTCTGAAACTAATAACTAACTGAAACTAAATTCAAACTACTCGGAATTATCTATATTCTGGTGAAAATTAGAACATTTCAGCTTCAAAACTAACGCAGATATCTTACCTTATAGTTAACACTAACTAAAATTGGTACTTGCGTATTAACGCCACCACCGCTATATGGATATTGGATCGAGGGTTCGCGCTACCGCGTCTTGATTTATCTGTCCCCTTCGCGGCGGGCAACCTAATCTAACCGGGGTTAAAAAATAAAGTATTTTGGGTTTTAATATTGTTTTAATTTTAAATAAAATGTTTTATTTTGTGATTTATCATAAAAAATTTAGGTGTAGATTGGCGCCATTTAAAGTGGCGGTGGTGGCGTTAATACGTAAGTGCCAAAATGTATATTAGCTAGTCTAGTCTGGCTAGACTGGAGTAGCTAGACTGACTAGATTAGCTAGACTAGACGAGCAAGACTAGACTAGCTAGAATAGATCAGATTTTAGTAGACTAGTTAGACTAGACTAGCAAGATAAAAACAGGAATTACAAATAAATAAAGGAATATCGATAGAAACAGCCACATAACGTAATAAAACAAACGGTCGAAACGCCTGCCTACTATACGTTTCTTTATCTAAATTTCGAATCGCTCGCCGGTCCGACTGGTTTGTGTGGTTCCAGAGAGACACGAGGCAACGTTTAATGCCTCCGCCCGCCGCGCGCCCCCCGCCCGCCTCTAATTAAACTATTAATTATAAATATCTCACGTTTATTATTATCATTATTCGCCTTATAAGGGGAACTTCTACAGTTTGACTCGCGGCTTCACAATCTTCGCCCACTCGCATCTAATCGTGTTCAATCTTCGAGAGTTCTTACTGCTTAGTTATGGCTGCTTAGTTGGACTCGTTGGGTACAGGTCGCGTCTCATTGAACTACTTAGACTAAAAGGAATGTTAAAATGTTTTGTCAGATTTAACGCGCAAATATTTCCGTTGCAAAAATTCTGCAATCAAGATTGGACTACTTAGACTAGATCGAATGTTTTGATGTTTTGTCAGATTTAACGCGCAAATATTTTCGTTGCAAAAATTCTGCAATCAAGATTGGACTACTTAGACTAGATCGAATGTTTTGATGTTTTGTCAGATTTAACGCGCAAATATTTTCGTTGCAAAAATTCTGCAATCAAGATTGGACAACTTAGACTAGATTGATCGAATGTTTTGTCAGATTTAACGCGCAAATATTTCCGTTGCAAAAATTCTGCAATAAAGATTGGACTACTTAAACTAGATCGAATGTTTCGATGTTTTGTCAGATTTGACGTGCAAATATTTCCGTTGCAAAAAGATTGAACTACTTCGACTAACGTGCAAATATTTCCATTGCAAAATTTTACCGACTTCCGTTTGTTATTTTCTTTGGGAAATTCAAAATTTCCCCGGACGATTCTACAATCTGCAAAGAAAACGTTTTTCCGGCATGGAAATGGCAAAAATCGTCCGCGAAAATAAACACGAATTTTATTATTCCACGAACTCGGTTCATTTCAATGCGCTCCTCCCGGACGAAGACGACAGATACAGCACGCGGAGGGACGGAGAGAGCAAAAAGTAAAGTTGTTTTACAAATCGATTTACTCTGCTGCTCCCGGCAGGACAGCGGAAATTCGCAAGAAACCGTGCAAATATTTAGTGCAATAACTGAGGAAAGGTTAAATTCGCGCTGGTTTAATTCTCGCGAATTTTCTTTTGTTTGCGGATAGAATATGTGACGAGGCTTTGATGGCTCGAAATGGGAAAACGATGTCGCGAAATTCCCTTTTCATTGCGCGGAAAAATGTCGCGTACAAATTTATCCTCCATCGGATTTCGTTTATGAAAAATTCGGGCGAAATTAAACGTAAATTGGAATTTCAGACGAGAAATTCGCAATTTTGCAAACATAATTTTGCTTTGAATATAAAGTGTTTTGGACTCACATTAGTCGACGAGAAATGAAAAGTTTGGAAGTCGATTACTCGCTTTGAAATCTAGATACGCTATTCTAGTCCTCAGCATTCGATAGATAATTAATCGCGATAATTCATAGATATCTCATAGCGATAATTCATCGCGATAATTCATCGATAATACATCGCGATAATTCATCGATAATTCATCGCGATAATTCATCGCGATAATTCATCGATAATTCAACACGTTAACGCCGGCGTGTACCAGCGGTGGTACACGTTGGCCGCTAAACTAAAACAGAAAACCGAGCGCCGGCGTCAACGTGTTTATAACTGCCCAAATTTGCGGTATCTACATTATCTACCAGATATGTTATTTAGTAAAAACCGAACAAATTTACATGTTTGTTATTACTAGTAATTTTAAGGTAAGATATATCTGGTAGATTCCAAGCTAGATTCTTCTATGTTCCACCAATTAATAGACAATTTATCGCTTATTAACTGTCCGCTGGTCGGATCCGGCCTTCAACTTGATTTTATCCGGCTCTCGATCTACCAAGTTTAGACCATCAAGGTTAATCTATCAAGGTTTAATCTCAAGACCAAGTTTAGTCCTTCAAGGTTAATCTATTAATTTTAGTCCACCAAGGTTTATCTACTAAGTTTAGTCGATCGAGCTTAATCTTACGATCAAGTTTAGTCCATCAAGGTTAATCATCAAGGCTTAATCTCAAGATCAAGTTTAGTCCATCAAGGTTAATCTATTAAGTTTAGTCCATCAAGGTTTATCCACTAAGTTTAGTCCATCGAACTTAATCTTACGATCAAGTTTAGTCCTTCAAGGCCAATCATCAAGGCTTAATCTCAAGATCAAGTTTAGTCCATTAAGGTTAATCTATTAAGTTTAGTCCATCAAGGTTTATCCACTAAGTTTAGTCGATCGAACTTAATTTTACGATCAAGTTTAGTCCCTCAAGGCCAATCATAAAGGCTTAATCTCAAGATCAAGTTTAGTCCATCAAGGTTTATCTATTAAGTTTAGTCCATCAAGGTTTATCCACTAAGTTTAGTCGATCGAGCTTAATCTTACGATCAAGTTTAGTCCATCAAGGTTAATCATCAAGGCTTAATCTCAAGATCAAGTTTAGTCCAGCTTAATCTTACGATCAAGTTTAGGGCTTAATCTCAAGATCAAGTTTAGTCCATTAAGGTTAATCTATTAAGTTTAGTCCATCGAGGTTTATCCACTAAGTTTAGTCCATCGAGCTTAATCTTACGATCAAGTTTAGTCCATCAAGGTTAATCATCAAGGCTTAATCTCAAGATCAAGTTTAGTCCATTAAGGTTAATCTATTAAGTTTAGTCCATCGAGGTTTTTCCACTAAGTTTAGCCGATCGAACTTAATCTTACGATCCAGTTTAATCCATCAAGGTTAATCTATTAAGAGTCCATCAAGGTTTGGTTATGTTAGGTGGATCTATCCTCCTCGATAGTGTAGTTGCCAACATACCCGCCTCACGAGCGGGAGACCCGGGTTCGATTCCCAGTCGGAGAGGCAATAACTAACTAGGGCGGTTTTCACTAACCATCCTGGCTGCCCTGAATGAATGCGAAATACACGATACTAAAAGCCAAAGTGGAATAGGAGGTTCAAGAAAAAAAAAAAAAAGGCCTGACAGACCTGTATTCTTCCTATCTAGTCCATCAAGGTTAATCTATTAAGTTTAGTCCATCAAGGTTTGGTTATGCTAGGTGATCTAGATCTATCCTACTCGGTAGTGTAGTTGCCAACATACCCGCCACACAAGCGGAAGACCCGGGTTCGATTCCCGGGCGGAGAGACAATAACTAGGGCGGTTTTTCATCCTGACTGCCTACCCTGATTGAATACGAAATACGCGATACTAAAAGCCAAAGTGGAATAGAAGGTTCCAAAAAAAAAAAAAAAAAAAAAAAAAAAAAAAAAAAAAAAAAAAAAAAAAAAAAAAAAGATTCTTCTATGTTCCACCAATTAATAGACAATTTATCGCTTATTAACTGCGAGTCCGCTGGTCGGATCCGGCCTTCAACTTGATTTTATCCGGCTCTCGATCTACCAAGTTTAGACCATCAAGGTTTCTAAGGACCATCTATCAAGGTTTAATCTCAAGACCAAGTTTAGTTCTTCAAGGTTAATCTATTAATTTTCGTCCACCAAGGTTTATCTACTAAGTTTAGTCGATCGAGCTTAATCTTACGATCAAGTTTAATCCATCAAGGTTAATCTATTAAGAGTCCATCAAGGTTTGGTTATGTTAGGTGATCTAGATCTCTCCTCGATAGTGTAGTTGCCAACATACCCGCCACACAAGCGGGAGACCCGGGTTCGATTCCCGGCCGGAGAGACAATAACTAGGGCGGTTTTTCATCCTGACTGCCCACCCTGAATGAATACGAAATACGCGATACTAAAAGCCAAAGTGGAATAGGAGGTTCCCAAAAAAAAAAAAAAAAGTTCCTAAAGATTTTAGATAGATCTAGTCGTTCCAAATTATGTAAATATTCAATCCTCATGACAGCAGTCTTATTTACCTGAAGATTACTCGAATATTAGACTAGGTGCAAACACAAAATTTAGTCTATAACTTTGTTGTCTAGTCTAGATTCGAAGTCAGATTCCAGAGAGATTCCAAGTTATTTAAACTGAATTTAAACTTCATGAAACTATTTATGTCTTATGTTCAAGATGACTGGAAGTCATTCCTGAAGACACCTCAATATCTCTTGGATTCTGGAAATCTGGAATTCCATCCACCCCAGCAGCTTTTCCTGCATTCACGTCCTTCATTGATCTTTCTACTTCTGCGATCATAATGCCGGATGTCATATTGTCTGAACAAACCGAGTCTTCTCTTTCCAATTCCAGTATTCCTTTGACTATTCATCCGTTTTACCTCGCAAGATGCGGTGAAAATCCGTATGGAGCGAGGTAGATGTAGCCCACACATCTGCATAGTTGGGCAAAAATTAATTGTGAAAACAATTACCAATTAAATTGCGAGATTTAATTGCAACTAACAATTAAAATAATTAATTGTAATTGCAATATATCACAATTAACAATTAATTAATTGTTAATTGTAAAATTTTGCAATTACAATTAATTAATTGTTAATTGATTGATGCACTTTTACAATTAACAATTAATAAATGTCGGTTAGAAGATGCTTATTATACTAAAATGTATCACTTATGTCATAATGCGCAACTGAAATAGTTATTTACATTAGAGTGTGGGAAGTTTGATTTTACAACGCTGAAAGCTCGACAGTCCCATTAGCTGGAGCGCTGTAAAATCATTTTCGCACGAAATTTGTATAAATGTTTTTGGCCGACAATTATTATTTAAGAAACAAATAGACCCTCCGCGAAAAACCCACCGCGGGTTATAAAGCCAACAGAAGAAGAAGAAATTCATCCGTTTTATACAGGTCATGAAAGACCTGTATAAAATAGGTACACAGGAATACAGGTCATGACCGACCTGTATTCTTCCCATCTATTAAAGACTTCTTTCTCGTCTTTCAACGCTTAGACAGTAAGTGACTATGTCTAAGAATGTCTAACAGTGAAACAGTGATTTAGATTGTAGACTGCACAGATTTCTTTATCAATGTGCAAAACGAATTCAAAGCGGATTGTAAGATTCAACTCGCTCGCTCCGGCTGCAAATAAGTATCTCTCTCCGGCATCCCCCTCGCGACCCTTTTTTCAGGCTCTTTCCCTCTTTGTGCATACATAAAATCGTCCCTTTTCATGCGAATATTTCGCGAGGATTTCAGCCCTTTTTATGCTCGAGTAATGGTTAACTTACAATCCATCTTCCGCTTGCATTATTGAATATTTAGTTTGATCCAAGTTTTGCTGCCCTAGAAACTAGATCAAACTTTCTAATCTTATCGTCGATTCTTGTTTTGTCGTTATATCCAGTCTTGTCGTTGTTAGCTAGTCTTAAAGTGGTTCGGGGAAAGCTCTCACTAAACCCCCTATTCCTCCTTGGCTTTTAGTATGCGCCACCCCGTTATCGCATATTTTGCATTCATTCAGGGTGGGCAGCCCGGACGGTTAGTGATAACCGGCCTAGTTGTTTATCCCGACCTAGTCTCCCCGACCAGGATGTCCCGGTTTCGAATCCGGGTCTTCCCGCATTGAAAGGCAGGTAACTACACCACCGAGGAGGACTGTTCATTTAATGTTTACTAATTTGAAATTTTCATAATTTTCAAAATTACTATTTTCAGCTAAAATTTCATTAAATGTTCTCTGACTACATTCATTCAAACTTTAATATCATCCGAGCGGACAGACATAATTCGATCTAGTTAGTTTTAATTGAGAAGCAAACGTTCCAGAAACGAAATAGAACCGAACTCATTGACCCAGTTGGACCAGTTCTCGAGATATTCGGACATTTTCCTCTCAATTCCGATCGGAATCCACGAGATATTTGTCGGTCATCGGGAGGGGGTCATTTAACTTTGCGCGGAAAACGTGGAACCGGTTCGGTTGATCCGAAGGTGGCTTTTGGGGATCGTTTTTATCCGCATAGCGCTGACTTCATGGTAAAAAATGCCGGGCAGACTCTCAGGTGCATTCCGGGACCGCGTGTTTCTACCGACTAACTCTCCACTCTCGTCCGCTAATCTACCTGCGTCGATAAACAATTCTTTGATTTCCGAACAATTTGAGTTTAATCAAGTTTTTGGCTTTAACAAGCTCTCGGACGAGTCGGAATTTTGGCTAGGAGACTTGAAAAACTGATTAATTGCACGTTTTTGTTCACGAATGTCAAATTAAACGTCGTTTGGCAAATTCGAAATTTATTAAATTCATTTTTTAATATCGGCAGAATAATATTAGTTTATGATACAAGTGTGTGAAGAACGGCTTTTGTGCACGAGCCGAAGGCGAGTGCTTTAATCGCAACGAGTGTGTGAAGAAGCACTTTTGTGCATGAGTTGCGAAGATTATATATATTTAATCGAAATGAGTGCACAAAAGCCTTTCTTCACACACTTGTATCATACATTATTTTATCTACGTAGCATGTTAGTAGCAGTTTATGATAAGTGATTTATCGTTACTTTACTCGTGATACCTTCGGCTCATGCTTTAAACTTCGCAACTCATGCACAAAAGCCTTTCTTCACACACATGTATCATACATTCGGCTCATGCTTTAAACTTCGCAACTCATTCCCAAAAGCCTTTCTTTACAAACGTGTATCATATATTATTTTAACTACGAAGCATGTTAATAGTAGTCTATGATGCAAGTGAGTGAAGAAGAGCTATTGTGCATGAATTGCGAAAATTAAAAATGAATTTAATCACTTCACAAGAGTATTCCGCTTCTCCATCACCTGCTCCTTCTTCTTCTCCTTCTTTGGCTGCTCCTTCTTGCCCTTCTTACCGCCCTTAACTTGTTGCTGATGGTACTTTTTGGGGTCGACCTCGGCAACCTTGTCGAACTGCGGCTGGTTGACGACGGTGAGGAACAAGCGGTTCGCGTGCGGGAACGCCCTGCGGAACTCGGGGTCCATCGTCTTCGTGTACAGCGTGATCCGCTCTCCGACCAGGAACGTCCTGGTGGCCAGCTGCTGGTTCATCACCTGCCGCACCGCCACCGTGTCCTCCTTCGCCTTCTCAAAACTTTGTTGTATGGCATGTCGCATACTTTCCATGCGTTCCTTGGCTGGGAACAGTCGCATTTCTCACCAGCGGACCCGGTCACCCACTGGCGCCGATTGCTAGTCGGCTCAAATGGCGATCTCTCATCCTTATCTATCATATCTCATTGTGCTCTTGGGACTATGTAATCAAAGTGGGGTCCCTCTTCCTACTGTGATGGTTTGGAATAGGCTAGAAGGTAGTTTGGTTCATTGGTGGGATCTAAGCAGTTGGATCCGATTTCCTCCCGACACAGGGGTGGGGGAGAATCGAAGCTCATGTGGGCAGGGGCGCATCCCTGAAGTAGACCTATATGTCGTTGTCGGCTAGGCTGCTCCATTGGACGACTTCGGCCCTCTCGAAGTCGGAGGCAGCTGCTGGTTGGACACGTAGTAGGCGATGCCGTTGCTGTCGCTCAGGCACTTGTCTCGAACACCGGCACTTTTCCACTGGGGAACTTCTTGAGGAAGGCGTCGGTGCGGTTGGGTTGAATGCTCTTGTCCTCATCTTCGTTGGAATAGCACTGCTTGAAGTCGTCCATAATGAACATTCGTCGAACTGGTCGAACTGGTCCTAGCTCTTCGGCTTTGCGGCTAGCGCGGCATCCAAATCCAGCTCCTCCTGCGGCTCCTTTTCCTTCTTCGGCTTCTACTTTTCTACTGGGGAACTTCTTGAGGAAGGCGTCGGTGCGGTTGGGTTGAATGCTCTTGTCCTCATCTTCGTTGGAATAGCTCTGCTTGAAGTCGTCCATAATGAACATTCGTCGAACTGGTCGAACTTATCCTTGCTCTTCGGCTTTGCGGCTATCGCGGCATCCAAATCCAGCTCCTCCTGCGGCTCCTTTTCCTTTTTCGGCTTCTACTTTTCTACTGGGGAACTTCTTGAGGAAGGCGTCGGTGCGGTTGGGTTGAATGCTCTTGTCCTCATCTTCGTTGGAATAGCACTGCTTGAAGTCGTCCATAATGAACATTCGTCGAACTGGTCGAACTGGTCCTTGCTCTTCGGCTTTGCGGCTATCGCGGCATCCAAATCCAGCTCCTCCTGCGGCTCCTTTTCCTTTTCGGCTTCTACTTTTCTACTGGGGAACTTCTTGAGGAAGGCGTCGGTGCGGTTGGGTTGAATGCTCTTGTCCTCATCTTCGTTGGAATAGCTCTGCTTGAAGTCGTCCATAATGAACATTCGTCGAACTGGTCGAACTGGTCCTTGCTCTTCGGCTTTGCGGCTATCGCGGCATCCAAATCCAGCTCCTCCTGCGGCTCCTTTTCCTTTTCGGCTTCTACTTTTCTACTGGGGAACTTCGGTCGAGGAAGGCGTCGGTGCGGTTGGTCTCACCGAAGACGGGGCGATATTGAAGCTGGCGGAGGCGTACTGAGCGGCGACCAGGGCCTTCTACGCGCGGAAGTTTTGCTGTCGCTCAGGCAGTTGTCCGACGTCTCGAACGCCGGCACTTTTCCAATGGGGAACTTCTTGAGGAAGGCGTCGGTGCGGTTGGCCTCGCCGAAGACGAAGTCCGGGGCGATATTGAAGCTGGCGGAGGCGTACTGAGCGGCGACCAAGGTCTTGTACGTGCGGAAGTTTTGCTGTCGCTCAGGCACTTGTCCGACGTCTGGAACGTCGGCACTTTGCGACTGGGGAACTTATTGAGGAAGGCGTCGGTTGGACTATCGCCGAAGACGAAGTCCGGGGCGATTTTGACGCTGGCGGGTAAGTGTAAAGCGTAACGGCAGCCATCGTGAGTGCTTCCATGCACAGAAAAATATCACGCAGTCTACAGTCCTTGGAGTTGCAACTAGGTCCAGATTGATAATTGTTGAAGAAGATTTTACTAAAGAATGCAGTGTAGGAGCCATAACTGAACCTTGTGGAACTACCAATAGCCAAGATGAGGAGTTGGTCTTAAGACTGATGTTACTAGACGACCGCCAGTCTTGTCCAGGAAGTAATTGTTTGAAGGTTCTTGAGTCGAAACCTTTTTGGGGTTCTTGCCACCTCCAATGCAACCTTTACAAGGTCCAGATTGATGAGTGTTGACGAAGATTTTACTAAAGAATGCAGTGTAGGAGCCATAACTGAACCTAGTGGAACTGCCAGTAGCCAAGATGGGGGGTTGGTCTTAGGACTGATGTAACTAGAAGAGCACCAGTCTTGTACAGGAAGTAATTGTTTGAAGGTTCTTGAGTCGAAACCTTTTTGGGGTTCTTGCCACCTCCAATGCAACCTTTACAAGGTCCAGATTGATGAGTGTTGAAGAAGATTTTCTAAAGAATGCAACGTAGGAGCCATAAATGAACCTTGTGGAACTGCCAGTAGCCAAGATGAGGGGTTGGTCTTAGGACTGATATAACTAGAAGACCACCAGTCTTGTCCAGGAAGTAATTGTTTGAAGGTGCTTGAGTCAAACCCTTTTTGGGGTTCTTGCCACTGCCAATGCCACTTTCACAAGGTCCAGATTGATGCGTGTTGAAGAAGATTTTACTAAAGAATGCAAGGTAGGAGTCATAACTTAACCTTGTGGAACTGGCAATGAGTACACAAAAGCCTTGCCTTTCTTCACACACGTGTATCATACATTATTTTATCTACGAAGCATGTTAATAGCAGTTTATGATAACTTCGGCTCGTGCTTTTCTGTTACTTTACTCGTAATATCTTTGGCTCGTGCTCTAAACTTCGCAAAATATATACAAATCATACACAAAAGCCCTTATTCACACACGTGTATCATACATACGGCTCGTGCTTTAAATTTTGCAACTCATGCACAAAAGCCCGTATTCACATACGTGTATCATACATTCGGCTCGTGCCTTAAACTTCGCAACTCATGCACAAAAACCTTTCTTCGCACAGTCATTCACAAATCAAGTTTTTGCTTAAAAAGGCTCTCGGACGAGTCGGAATTTTGGCGAGGAGGCTTGAAAAATTGATAAATTTAGATTTTTCAATGACGAATGTCAAATTAAATGACGTTTGGTAAATTCGAAATTTGTTAAATTCATTTTTCACTATCGGCACAATAATATTAGTTTATGATACAAGTGTGTAAAGAAGGGCTTTTGTGCATGAATTGCGAAAATTAAAGCACGAGCCGAAGGCGAGTGCTTTAATCGCAATGAGTGTGTGTAGAAGGGCCTTTGTGCATGAATTGCAAAGATTAAAGCACGAGCCGGAGGCGAGTGCTTTAATCGCAATGAGTGCACAAAAGCGTTTCTTCACACACGTGTATTATACATTATTTTATCTACGAAGCATGTTAATAGCAGTTTATGATAGCTTCGGCTCGTGCTTTTCCGTTAGTTTACTCGTGATATCTGCGGCTCGTGCTTTAAACTTCGCAACTCATGCACAAAAGCCCTTATTTATACACGTGTATCATACTTTCGGCTCGTGCTTTAAACTTCTCAATTCATGCATAAAAGCATGCATAAAAGCATGCATAAAAGCATGCATAAAAGCATTCTTCACACACGTGTATCATATATTATTTTAACTACGAAGCATGTTAATAGTAGTCTATAATGCAAATGAGTGAAGAAGGGCTGTTGTGTTCGGCTCGTGCTTTACCCTTCATATAACCTCTCGCGCATACTTGTGGAACGAATTGTCACACTAATATGCAGGACCTAGCAGTTTATCTCCGGTTTATGAGCCGAAGGCTCGTGCTTTACACTTCATATGACCTCTCGCGCATACTTGCGGAACGAATCATCACACTAATATGCAGGACCTAGCAGTTTATCGCCGGTTCCGAACGGCACTATTTGAGAGGTTCTCTTGCCAGAATTGCGGTCTTTTATGTATGCTATGCGTGTATAATTCAAGGCTAGTTTCACGCATAAGAACATAAAAGACATAATACATTCATTACATAATAATTTTATTGGAAAATTTCATCAATTAATTACATCTTAACTAGTTTTTAAATTGTTCCGTTATAAAACGTTGAAGAAATTTTGCGGAAGCTGGAGTAGTTTGCCATTAAATCTTATCTATTTTAATGCAGCGAGACCGTTAGAGTCGAGTTTAAACTAACTGGAATTTAGTTAAGTAAGAAATGTATTCCATTAGGTCAATTAGACTGTAAACAAATCGAAGAGTTAATAATCTAGTAAACGTGCAAATTGCTATATTTACTCCCAGAACCAGTCTGTCTAGTCTGTAGACAACATGCACACTGCATCGCATTCCGGCTCGTACGCTACATACTACTTCATTCCTCCCTTTTTATGGCCATGTTTAGTTCGTGCAAATTGGTCTTTTGCTTTTTGCTTTGCTGTGATAGCGCCAGTGCGAATTTTTGCAAATTGAAAACGGCTGCAGAAACTTCAAGTTTTCGTGAAAACTGAAAGAATTTTAAATTTGGGTGTTTTGTAAAAGTGAACTTCTTTGACGCGAGTTTCAATTTGAGGCGAAAAGCTGAAGGCAAAACAACCAAAAACCAACATTCTTTCAGTTTTTAAGAAAACTTAATGTTTCTGCAGCCGTTTTCAATTTGCAAAAATTTGCGCTATTACAGCAATCCTAATTTTCAAATTAAAAAAAAATAGTATATTTTGTAACTAGGGCGGTAAGTTGTAAATTTGACACGATAGCGAAAGTGGGCGCACGAACGAAGTGAGTGCGCACTTTCACTCGAGAGGGCAATTGACAATACCGCCCGTGTTATAATAGTATATTAAGTAACGAAAGATGTAAGAAGCATATTACGTACGAGCGGAACAGTTACGCACGACCCGCGTAGTGGGTAGTGCGTAATTCCTCCAGTACGTAATTGGCTTACAACTCGAGTTATATACTATACTTTATCTACGACGAAATGAATGACAGCTTCTATGTGAATACGTTCAGCGCCCCCCGTGCCACAATTCAAACTAACGGAAATTGGCATAAAACCTCCAGTGGCGCGTAAAAAGTCCACCGTAGCTACAGACTTGAACAAAATGGATGGTTAGATTAGGTTATATTAGGAGCAGATAAACCAAGACCACATGTCGCGCGGTAGCTCGACCTGAAATAAGAAATAAATGAAAATATGTAGAGAAATACATAAAGATAAAGAATAAGAAAAGATATATATACAGAAAACCAATAAATAAAGAAATAATGAAATAAGAAAAAAAATTCAATAGTTTAAATAGTTTTTATATACCCCCTTCAAATTTATTTTCCCTACACGTATGTGCATCGGCAAAATGCGTACATTGGGTTGCCTATATCTACGAGCACTCCAGTTTAACCCTATATCTAACAATAGTAGCAGCTCTCAACCAATCAATGAATCGTAAACTAAACGCACGTGTATGTTATCAATCTTAACTTATCATTAATCGCGGACTGTTACATACGTGTGTGTTATGAGGTTTTTACATAGTCCACGAACTGTACAATAATGGGCATTTACAATAGTGGTCGTAGATAAACAATATTTTTTTTACTCAGACGAGAGGATGTATCTTACAAGTTTGGGATCCAGGGGCCATCCAAGAAAAATGAAATCCAAAATGAAGAATTTGCTTTTTCTCTTGTCTCCGGTGGTCTCCGGTGGTCATCAATTTGCTTGTCTCCGGTGGTGTGGATTCGTTGTAAGAACTCTCCGGTATCACCAAATAATTTACACTCATGTTAACGTTTTTTTCATTCTTTAATTTTTATTTTTATTTTGCAATAGAAAAAATTTCTGCCACTTTCACGTCACTTTTTTAACATCGAGGTCTTGATTGTGTTCATTTTATTTTTATGTATTTGTTTTTTTGCGTGCGTTACCCAGGTTATGTGGAAATACAACGAGAGGTGGCATTTCGCATAGTATAAAACGTGCGTCAAGAAGTACCTCTCGCGCATGAGTAATAAAAAACACATTTGCAGATTAAAATTGGGACAAAGCTCAGAAAAGTGAGTTTTTGAAATAAAGCCCTGCACAAAAACCAAAGCGAATTTTGCAAAAGCGTTAAATTTTTTCGAAAACCCCAAACTTTCGAACACCTCTGACTATCAAACTCGTGAATTAAGCAGACCAGTCGAGACATTTTATTTTTATTTATTTGTTTTTTTGAGTGTGTTACGCAGGTTATGTAGAAATACAAAGAGAGGTGGCATTACGCGTGTTAAAAAACGTGCGTCAAGAAGTACTTCTCGCGCTTGATTAATAAAAAACAAATTTGCAAAATTAAATTTGGGACAAAGCTCAGAAAAATAAGTTTTCGAAATAAAGCCCTGTGTAAATACCACAGCGAATTTTCTAATAGCATTAAATTCTTCCGAAAACCCCAAAGTTTCGAACACACTAACTATCGTATTCGCAATCTTAGCAGACTAGTCGAGACATTTTATTTTTATTTATTTGTTTTTTTTTGCGGGCGTTACCAAGGTTATGTGGAAATACAACGAGAGAAAATACAATTTTCTTGTATTAAAAAACATGCGTCAAGAAGTACCTCTCGCGCTTGAGTAATAAAAAATATATATGTAAAATTAAATTTGGGACAAAGCTCAGAAAAGTGAGTTTTCGAAATAAAGCCCTGTGCAAAATCCAAAGGGAATTTTGCAAAAGCGTTAAATTCTTTCGAAAACCCCAAACTTTCGAACAACACTATCAAACTCGCAAACTAAATAGACCAGTCCAGACATTTTTTTTTCTTTATTTGTTTTTTTTGCACGCGTGACACAGGTTATGTGAAAATACAACGAGAGGTGGGATTTCTCGTATTAAAAAACGTGCGTCAAGGAGTACCTTTCGCGCTTGGGTAATAAAAAACCCATTTGCAAAATTAAAATTGCGACAAAGCTCAGAAAAATAAGTTTTCGAAATAAAGCCCTGTGTAAAAACCACAGCGAATTTTCTAAAAGCGTTAAATTCTTCCGAAAACCCCAAACTTTCGAACACCACTAACTCGCAAACCAAGCAAACCGGTAGAGAAATTTTATTGTTATTTATTTGTTTTTTTTGCGTGCGTTACCAAGGTTATGTGGAAATACAACGAGAGGTGGCATTTCGCGTATTAAAAAACGTGCGTCAAGAAGTACCTCTCGCGCATGTGCAATAAAAAACACATTTGCAAAATTAAATTTGCAACAAAGCTCAGAAAAGTGAGTTTTCGAAATAAAGCCTCGTGCAGAAACCAAAGCGAATTTTGTAAAGCGTTAAATTCTTCGGAAAATCCAAATACCATTAACTATCAAACTCGCAAACTAAGCAGACCAGTCGAGACATTTCATTTTTATTTATTTGTTTTTTTTTGCGTGTGTTACCCAGGTTATGTGGAAATACAACGAGAGGTGGCATTTCACGTATTAAAAAACGTGCGTCAAGAAGTACCTCTCGCGCATGGGTAATAAAAAACGCAAAATTAAATTTGCGACAAAGCTCAGAAAAGTGAGTTTTCAAAATAAAGGCTTGTGTAAAAATCAAAGCGAAATTTCAAAAAGCGTTAAATTCTTCCGGAAACACCAAACTTTCGAACAACACTAACTATCAAACTCACAAACTAAGCAGACCAGTCGAGACATTTCATTTTTATTTACTTGTTTTTTTTGCGTGTGTTACCCAGGTTATGTGTAAATACAACGAGAGGTGGCATTTCGCGTATTAAAAAACGTGCGTCAAGAAGTACCTCTCGCGCATGGGTATTAAAAACCATATTTGCAAAATTAAATTTGCGACAAAGCTCAGAAAAGTGAGTTTTCGAAATAAAGCCTTGTGTAAAAACCTCAGCGAACTTTCCAAATGCGTTACATTCTTCCGAAAACCCCAAACTTTCGAACACTAACTATCAAACTAAGCAGATCAGTCGAGACATTTTTATTTATTTGTTTTTTTTTTGCGTGCGTTACCCTGGTTTTGTGGAAATACAACGAGAGGTGGCATTTCGCGTTTTAAAAACCGTGCGTCAAAAAGTACCTCTCGCTCATGGGTAATAAAAAACATTTGCAAAATTAAATTTGCGACAGAGTTCAGAAAAGTGAGTTTTAGAAATAAAGCCCTGTGTAGAAACCACAGCGAATTTTGCAAAAGCGTTAAATTTTTCAAAAAACTCCAAACTTTCGACACACTAACTATCAAACTCGCAAACTAAGCAGACCAGTCGAAACATTTTATATTTTTTTTTTTTTTGTGTGCGTACCCAGGTTATATAGAAATACAACGAGAGGTGGCATTTCGCGTATTAAAAAACGTGCGTCAAGAAGCACCTCTCGCGCGTGAGTAATAAAAACCACATTTGCAAAATTAAATTTGCGACAATGCTCAGAAAAGTGAGCTTTCGAAATAAAGCCCTGTGCAAAAACCTCAGCGAATTTTCCAAATGCGTTAAATTCTTTCCAAAAACCCCAAACTTTCGAACACCACTAACTATCAAACTAAGCGGACTCACTTTTCTGAGCTTTGTCTCAAATTTAATTCTGCAAATGTGTTTTTTATAACTTATGCGCGAGAGGTACTTCTTGGCGCACGTTTTTTAATACGAGAAATGCCACCTCTCATTGTATTTCCACATAACTTGGGTAACGCGCGCAAAAAAACAAATAAATGAAAATAAAATGAACACTATTTACCGTCTTGTCTCGACTGATTAAGCAGACTCACTTTTCTGAGCTTTGTCGCAAATTTAATTCTGAAAATGTGTTAAAAAAAATGAACACTCGAGACAGGCGAGACAAGACTATTTAGCGTGTTCATTTTATTTTCATTTATTTGTTTTTTTGCGTGCGTTAGCCAGGTTATGTAGAAATGAGGCATTTCGCGTATTAAAAAACGTGCGTCAAGAAGTACCTCTCGCGCATGTGTAATAAAAAACACATTTTCAGAATTAAATTTGCAACAAAGCTCAGAAAAGTGAGTTTTCGAAATAAAGCCCTGTGCAGAAACCAAAGCGAATTTTGCAAAAGCGTTAAATTCTTCCGAAAATCCAAATACCATTTACTATCAAACTCGCAAACTAAGCAGACCAGTCGAGACATATCATTTTTATTTATTTGTTTTTTTGCGTGTGTTACCCAGGTTATGTGGAAATACAACGAGAGGTGGCATTTCGCGTATTAAAAAACGTGCGTCAAGAAGTACCTCTCGCGCATGGGTATTAGAAACCATATTTGCAAAATTAAATTTGCGACAAAGCTCAGAAAAGTGGGTTTTCGAAATAAAGCCTTGTGTAAAAACCTCAGCGAATTTTCCAAATGCGTTACATTCTTCCGAAAAGGCGAAACTTTCGAACACTAACTATCAAACTAAGCAGACCAGTCCTCATCTTATTTTTATTTATTTGTTTTTTTTTGCGTGCGTTACCCTGGTTATGTGGAAATGCAGCGAGAGGTGGCATTTCGCGTTTTAAAAACCGTGCGTCAAGAAGTACCTCTCGCTCATGGGTAATAAAAAACATTTCCAAAATTAAATTTGCGACAAAGTTCAGAAAAGTGAGTTTTAGAAATAAAGCCCTGTGTAGAAACCACAGCGAATTTTGCAAAAGCGTTAAATTTTTCCAAAAACTCCAAACTTTCGACACACTAACTATCAAACTCGCAAACTAAGCAGACCAGTCGAAACATTTTATATTTATTTATTTGTTTTTTTGCGTGCGTACCCAGGTTATATAGAAATACAACGAGAGGTGGCATTTCGCGTATTAAAAAACGTGCTTCAAGAAGTACCTCTCGCGCATGAGTAATAAAAAACACATTTAGTAATTAAAAAACACATAAACAAATAAATGAAAATAAAATTAACACTATTTAGTGTCTTGTCTCGCTTGTCTCGAGTGTTCATTTTATTTAACACATTTTCAGAATTAAATTTGCGACAAAGCTCAGAAAAGTGAGTCTGCTTAATCAGTCCAGACAAGACGCTAAATAGTGTTCCTTTTATTTTCATTTATTGGTTTTTTTGCTCGCGTTACCCAAGTTATGTCGAAATACAATGAGAGGTGGCATTTCTCGTATTAGAAAACGTGCGCCAAGAAGTAACTCTCGCGCATAAGTAATAAAAAACACATTTGCAAAATTAAATTTGCGACAATGCTCAGAAAAGTGAGTTTTCGAAATAAAGCCCTGTGTAAAAACCTCAGCGAATTTTCCAAATGCGTTAAATTCTTTCCAAAAACCCCAAACTTTCGAACACCACTAACTTTCAAACTAAGCGGACTCACTTTTCTGAGCTTTGTCTCAAATTTAATTCTGCAAATGTGTTTTTTATTACATATACGCGAGAGGTACTTCTTGGCGCACGTTTTTTAATACGAGAAATGCCATCTCTCATTCTTTTTCGACATAACTTGGGTAACGCGCGCAAAAAAACAATAAATGAAAATAAAATGAACACTATTTAGCGTCTTGTCTGGACTGATTAAGCAGATTCACTTTTTTGAGCTTTGTCGCAAATTTAATTCTGAAAATGTGTTAAATGAAATGAACACTCGAGACAGGCGAGACAAGACACTAAATAGTGTTAATTTTATTTTCATTTATTTGTTTTTTTTTGCGCGCTTTACCCAGGTTATGTGAAAATCCAACGAGAGGTGGCATTTCGCGTATTAAAAAACGTGCGTCAAGAAGTACCTTTCGCGCTCGAGTAATAAAAAACACATTTACAGAATTAAATTTGCGACAAAGAAAAGTGAGTTTTCGATATAAAGCCCTGTGCGAACCCTCAGCGAATTTTCCAAATGCGTTACATTCTTCCGAAAACCCGAAACTTTTGAACACCATCAACTATCTCTAAACTCGCAAACTAGACAGACCAGTCGAGACAAGACGCTAAATAGTTCAAACAGAATCACCGGCGAGTTGTCTCGGCTTTTCATGCCGAATGCCCTTTCAACCCTCTTGACACCCCTAAAGACACGCTCGAATAACCATCTGATTGAAACGTTAACAAGCTAATTGTTAGATCAAAACTTTGATGAGATTTCCGTTATCTGTCTTAAATTCAACTAACTAGATAGAAAAGTGAGTTTGGAAATTAGCTAGAAATCTTTATTATTGAGAAGAATTTTCGTGTGGAAAAATTGGAGATGTTAGAGATGTGAAAACTGATATTTAAATTCTTCTAACAAAATGAAGAAATGGGTATATTACCATATTCCAAAGATTCGGTTAAAAGAGACAGAAAGTGAGATCTTGTATAGATCTTACATTTGAGTAATAGTTAGTAACTATCTATAGTCTATAGCAGGGATGGAGAACCTATGACCCGCGGGTCAGACACTGAAAAGAAAAGAAATTTAACTTATGACTCGCGGGTCAGACACTGAGAGAAAAGAAAGCGTGTGTGCTTTTTAAGTAACCCAGGCATTGATTTTCTAACTTTTATTATTTTCTTATCAAAGTTTTTCAAATACAAAGGTATGGATATTACATATATCAAAACGAAATTTCTTCTCCAAGTATTGTATTTTAAATATGTTTATCTACTCGCACACCAAAATGAACACAAAATAAGTAAATTATTGTATGTGAAGATCATTATTATAATCGTGTATAAAAGTATAAAAGTCGTGCGTAAAAGTCCAATGTAAATCAAATGGGGTTTCATTATTACATGATTTCTGTTTGTTGTCACTATGACAACAACTCGCGTCACTAAACAAAAAACATGGACGTAGTGAAAATTTTCTGACCTCCTGACCTTAAAATTGAATTAATTTTAATTGAATTGAATTAAAAATTGAATTAATTTTAAGTCTCGGCCCCGTAGTATGGATTTGTCTGGCTCTAACATAACTTAATCTAATCCAGATTAAATCTACGTTTAACTAAATTACATCGACAACATACAAATAGTGTTCCCGTCACTGTGCGTTTTTACTAGTTAGCAACTTTCGTAACGTTCTAAGAAACATTGGTTCTATTCAATAACAAGCAGAATATTCCACATCATTTATTCGGCTTTCATTATAAAATACATCAGGAATTGTTATGGTATTATTTATTAATACGACATCAAAGGAGGTAAATTCTTATAAAGCATTAGACTTTTGTCTAAAGAGTTTTTAACTAACTTGTTTACTTCTCTTGATATCCCTTAAAGTTAACTTGGCCCAAATTCACTTTTAACCTTCACAGTTTAACCTTCACTCGGTTTTTTGCAACTTTTTGCATAAAAAACAAAATTGCAGAAAATTGGTTAAAACAACTTTTATTGAGAAATAAATTCTCTATAACTCTTATTTAAAACACTTTTGTCTATTTCATCTAGGTTCTGAGTAATAACTTGTCAAACATTCAGCTTTTTGCAAAATAACCTGCTATTAAACCTGTGCAAGTAAATATCAATTTCTTATAACGCCATGCGAATTTTTTGCAAATTTTAAAAAGATTCTTAGACAACATTAAATTTGCAACAAGTTTTGTTTAAAACGTTTCTGTAAATTCTTTACTTTATTGTGTGTCAGTCTGTCCGTCTGAACCTATAATGTGGTTTGTGGAATCGTAGCTTCTAAAAAAATGAACCGATTTTGATGCGTTTTTTTTTATTTGAAAGCTGACGTGAACGAGGTGGTTGTTAGCTATAATTTATGCAGATCTGTTCATGCGCAAGATGATCATCCGCTCATTTCCATCTTGAATTTCCAAAATTAATCTGAAACCAATTTGACACAAGTGTTTGTCTAGTTCCGTATATCCAAACTTGTGTTTGAAAACTGACGTGATCGAGAAGGTTCTTAGCTAGAGTTTATGAAGATCTGCTCATTTCACTTGTCGTCATTTTACTTGCATTGAAAAGCTACGAGAGCACTATACACAGCTCGACAGCAACTGACGCTATCTATATGCGGGAAAAGATTAACGCATGCGCACGATGGTTCAAGGTCGGCTCATGCAAGCGCGCTTGATGGATTTGAATCAGTTTTTTTAAATAAAAAATAAGGTTGGATACTTTTCTAACAGACCAAGTATATAGGCACCGCTCGCGTTAACGAATCAAATTAGGAGAGAAAATTTGTAGACTATATAGACTAGATTAGGACATGAATAGAAAGTAGACGTTGTAGACTACATAAGTTAGTTTGATTTGTTAATGTAGAGAAAATAGTATGTATAAGACGAGAGAGTTTTATATTGTGTAAGGATGGAAGGTGAACGAGTTTTCGGAGAGTGTTATAAATCGGGGGATAAAATCAATAATGAGGGGCTTTGAAGGGCTCAAGTAGGTCAGAGAGCGCGACAATTAATTTGTTTTATTGATTTCCAGTGTTTTTGTTTTTGGGATTTGGTGGGTGCTTTTTGAGTGGATCGAACGGATCCCGAACGGAAAGGGTCCAATCGCTGATTTATCTATATTTTCAAGTTTAATTAAGGGTTTAATTTAATTGAAACCACTTAAACCACTTAAAAAACGTGCGTCAAGGAGTACTTCTCGCGCATGAGTAATAAAAAAGACATTTGCAAATTTAATTTATTTTCTTTATTTTATTTATAATAAAAAATACATTTGCAAATTTAAGTCTGCAAATGTGTTTTTAGGGTTCCGTACCGAAAACGGACCTTTATAGAATAACTTATAGAATCCCTTATAGAATCACTGTAGTCCGTCTGTCTGTCTGTCTGTCTGTCCGTCTGTCTGTCCGTCTGTCTGTCCGCCTGTCTGTCCGTCTGTCTGTCCGTCTGTCTGTCCGTCTGTCTGTCCGTCTGTCTGTCTGTCCGTCTGTCTGTCTGTCTGTCTGTCTGTCTGTCTGTATGTCTGTATGTCTATCTGTCTGTATGTCTGTATGTCTGTCTGTCTGTCCGTCTGTCCGTCCGTCTGTCTGTCCGTCTGTCTGTCAAGACCATTTTTCTCAGGAACGCGTAGAGGTAACAAGTTGAAATTTGTATCAAATACACGGGTCTGCGGTCTCTTTCAGCTGTGAAAAAATCAAACTTGTAAGTTAACGCGATCAAAAGATATGACCGTTTATGTCGCATATTTTGCGATTTCACAAGCGAATCAAAATCCTATAGGGTACTTCCCCTTGACCTAGAATCATGAAATTTGGCAAGAAGCGGTATCTTACAGCACATGTAAAGGGAAAAATCTGGAAACCGTAAATATGTAGTTTAATTACAAGAAAAATGCGAATTTACTATTAGAAACTAATGAAAATACACTTATGTGTTGCGTGGTATTGTCAGGCACCAGAAACATATGGGTTGCATACAGTTAGGTCCTCCTAAAGATACCTTACTTACAAGTTTGTACGGAACCCTCGGTGCGCGAGTCACAACTCGCACTTGGCCGGTTTTTTTTTATTACTCATGCGCGAGAGGTACTCCTTGACGCACGTTTTTTAAGTGCTAAAACCATACTGAATTATAGATAATCATATAAACTTAACAAAGTCGGAATATATAAATACATATATTCAACCTTTCCGGAGCTCTATAACATTATTGAGTCTTTTTGGGACTACCAATACAAATCTCATGTGAAATTTGCATTGAAAACTTTTAATTGAAACCAGTTTTATAAAGTGACTCTTAGCTGTAGAAAACTAATTTTGACTAATACCGTCCATTGCGAACGTATTAATTCACGACGCATTGATATAATCAGCCAACGCCAAATACGGCGCGAACTAATGTTAGAATTTACTGTTGGGATTTGCAGGACGTTAACATTCGCATTCAAGATGAATTCATATGTGAAATATGCAAATGAGCTCGGCTAAAACGTGCCGTTCGGCCGGCACGAAGATTAATAAACCTCCGCCACTCGCTATTCATGGACTACATACTTACGGACTGCACTACGTAACGCGTTCTATTTGTCCTCTCGACAATCCCGACTACATCCAACTACAAGAATAACACAACCGGAATCGTTCAAATATTTATACTAAATTTACTTGTCTGTACAGACTAAACTATCCAACCCACACTAACAAATCAAACTTGATTGCGCCGTGTAGACAGTCTACATTTTATTGTTTATATGTGTCTTTATATAGACTATTCATGCTTTTATACAATCTATTCGAGTTTTTATATAGACTAATCTACTTATCTATACTGACTAAACTATCTAGTCTAGACTAACAACTCAAACTTGATTGCGCCGTCTAGACAGTCTACATTCTATTCGTGTCTTTATATACACTATTCATGCCTTTATATAGACTATTCGAGTATTTATATAGTCTAACCTACTTGTCTATACCGACTAAACCATCAAGTCTAGACTAACTATTCAAACTAGATTGCGCCGTCTATAAAATCTACTTTGTATTCATGTCCTTATATAGACTAGATAGTTTACGGATTATCATATCTATACAGACTAAACAATCTAGTCTACGTTAACATATCAAAGTGGATTATGTAGTCTAGAAAGTCTAGTCTTGCTATTCATGTCTTAATCTAGTTTAAATAGTGTATGAATAGTTTTTCAAGCAGTGTAGACTAAAACTGGAAATGTTGAAAATCTATAGACTATACAGACTAGATTAAATGATGAGAAGAGAGTAGATGTTGTAGACTACACGATCTAGTTTAATTTGTGTTGGTGCAGTGGGTGGGGAGGAAGGAGAGTAATTGAAATTAATTGCGGGAAATTAATTTAATTTGAAAGTAAATATAAAAAGTGAGGAGAGTGAGCAAAGTCTGACAATAATTTATAGATTGTGAAATGATTGGAGTAATAAAAGTGAATTGAACGAGCCCAAGTAAACGGTTAACGTATTAACGGCGTAATAAAAACTTTTAAAATGAGAAACAGAAAAAATGTGCGTTTTCTGTTTTTCACAAAGTTGAAATGTTTTCGCCGGGATAGTTTCAGAGCTATAAATCCCGACGAAATCATTTTCGGCACATTGAAACTAGACGACAAGACGAGCAAATTGATGTGAAAATTTTTCGGAAAGATTCAATTTTTTATTGCGAATTTCTGAATATAAATTTTTTAGAATTTTGACTTCATAAGTCTATATATCTCGAGAACCGTTGTAGATAATTAAAAACGGATTACGGCATCGCCTTCAGGAGGTCATTTCCCTTCGGATGCGCTTAGATATCTTTAAAAATAATAGTTCTCTAAATTTGGCACAATTTCGCTCGATTTAGCCCATTATATCAAGTCATATCTCGCGAACGGAAGCGGCTAGTAAAATGCAATTTATATATTTATAATCAGCAGCGAAAACGCTTTCAGACACACAGACCACATAAGGAAACACAATTTCTCGCATTTTCCACGAAGTCATAACTTTTGAACGGTTTGTCGCACAGACTAGTTTGCACCAATCGATTCAGCCTCCCAAAATTACTCAGAAGACATATCATAGTTCTAAGAAGCTTTCAATTAAAGAATCCCACATAACCAGTCATCGATCCGCTGGAGGGTTCTTACATTTTAATTCACTTCTCGGGCAATTTTCAACCGATTTCCAAACATTTAGTCCCGAAAGATGCGTAAGAAATTTAGCTAAATTATTCTGGAGAAAAAAACTTGCAATAAATTATAGGAAATAGCTGAAAATGGTAAACTAGTTTATATCTTGGACATTTTGACCATTGGAATGAAATAAACTGGAAAATTGGGTTCAGCAGATCTATTTACTTCGGATGAATTGAGAACAAGTGCTTAAAATTTTCCGAAAAAAATTGCTAGAAATGTGTAGTTTTTTGCGTTTTCTCGGCGTACTTCAAATTGAATCACATAAGTGTTAATATATTTGTAATGTGCATAAAATTCTGCGTCTTTTGATATATAATATGTCTAAATTGGCGAGGTGTCGAATATCGCGATTTTTTAAAAAAATCGCAATTTTGGACATGTCATGAATACTGACATGTGATATATCAAAAGACGCGGAATTTCACATAGAAAATGAAAAAATATTTCCTTTTGGCAAGACGTAAGCGTAGAAAAGGCATTTAAATAGACGTCGAAAATGGCGCACTTTCAGGTTTTTGCACATAACTGTATTCACAATGCTAAGAACTATTTTGTAATTGAACAAAATTTCTGTGACTCTTACGTCACTTTTTTTAAATATGGAGGTCTTGATTGTGTTTATTTTATTTAAGCAATTGTTTTTTAATGTAAATATTTGCGTGCGTTACCCAAGTTATGTGCTGATACAACAAAAAATGGCATTTGTCGCACTAAAAAACGTGCGCCAAGATAGCACTTTTAATGCATGAGTAATAAAACATAACAAACTGACCGATTTTCTTCTTTTGTTCTTCTGTCAATACTAATATTAGCAGAGCTTCTTCCTCTTAGGAGACCATGACTACTATACACGTAAAAATCGCGTTTTGATGGCGTGGTCATTTCGCAACCGCGCCACTAGCGATTTTTTCAAAATTGTTGCGCTTGCGAATTTTTTCGTCGCGACGCAAACGTTCCGCCGGTCTGAAGGGGCGTTTAATGGGGAGAAGGATTTATTTGCGCAGTGTTTAAGTTTAGGGTAATTAGAAGATTTGTGTCATGTGTAAGGAGGAAAAGTTAAAAAATAGGTTTCGTCAGTTGAAGGTCGCACTACAAGTCGTTACAAAAAAAAAAAAAAAAAAAAAAAAAAAAAAAAGTGAGATTTTCTAGGATCAAAAATATTCTCAAAGCAAAATAAAAATTGAATTTTTCAATGGATTGTAATGGGCAATATTCAATGATTTTAAAAAAATATATTCAGGTTTTTGACGAATTTGCGAAATGTAATCCGCAACCGTGCTCAGAAAACTAGCGGTTTACACACGAGTCTCGTTTCAGATCTCGTCGTTGTTCGGGTTCAAATTTATGAAGAAAATGTTACGGCTGCCCGGAACGAGATCAGAAACGAGACTCTCGTGTGAAGCCCTACAGAAAACCCGACAAAGTTTTCTCAAAACCTTAAACAATTTCTTCAACAATTCGTACACAACTTCTCCAAAACAATTTAGAATTTCCACACTGCAAGACAAATTTTCCGAAAAGAGTTCCAAACAAATTTCCACCGTAATTACAACACAAAAAAAACTTTTTTTAATGCCAATTTTCCGCCGAAACTTTTCCATCCGTCACGAAAATAAAAACAATTTCCCTGCCGTCCTGCAGAAAGAACAAGAAAAAAAAGGGACGGGGAAACTTTCCTGCCCGCTCTATGTAAATTATTAATCCAGCGCCAAATGGAAAACTCGAACGTTCCGACCCAGAAGAGAAAATTGAAAATTAAAGAACAGCCAGCAACGTTTCATCATCTACACAGATAATATTTAGATGCACCAGACTATGTAGAACCAGATATTATGTATAGATTATAATCATGAATACATATGTAACAAGACTAGATAGACAAGACTAGACAGACAAGACTAGACACACAAGATTAGACAGACACGACTAGATAGACAAGACTAGACAGACAAGACTAGACAGACGAGACTAGGCAGAGAAGACTAGACAGACAAGACTAGACAGACAAGACTAGACAGACAAGACTAGACAGACAAGACTAGACAGACAAGACTAGACAGACAAGACTAGACAGACAAGACTAGACAGACAAGACTAGACAGACAAGACTAGACAGACAAGACTAGACAGACAAGACTAGACAGACAAGACTAGACAGACAAGACTAGACAGACAAGACTAGACAGACAAGACTAGACAGACAAGACTAGACAGACAAGACTAGACAGACAAGACTAGACAGACAAGACTAGACAGACAAGACTAGACAGACAAGACTAGACAGACAAGACTAGACAGACAAGACTAGACAGACAAGACTAGACAGACAAGACTAGACAGACAAGACTAGACAGACAAGACTAGACAGACAAGACTAGACAGACAAGACTAGACAGACAAGACTAGACAGACAAGACTAGACAGACAAGACTAGACAGACAAGACTAGACAGACAAGACTAGACAGACAAGACTAGACAGACAAGACTAGACAGACAAGACTAGACAGACAAGACTAGACAGACAAGACTAGACAGACAAGACTAGACAGACAAGACTAGACAGACAAGACTAGACAGACAAGACTAGACAGACAAGACTAGACAGACAAGACTAGACAGACAAGACTAGACAGACAAGACTAGACAGACAAGACTAGACAGACAAGACTAGACAGACAAGACTAGACAGACAAGACTAGACAGACAAGACTAGACAGACAAGACTAGACAGACAAGACTAGACAGACAAGACTAGACAGACAAGACTAGACAGACAAGACTAGACAGACAAGACTAGACAGACAAGACTAGACAGACAAGACTAGACAGACAAGACTAGACAGACAAGACTAGACAGACAAGACTAGACAGACAAGACTAGACAGACAAGACTAGACAGACTAGACAGACAAGACTAGACAGACAAGACTAGACAGACAAGACTAGACAGACAAGACTAGACAGACAAGACTAGACAGACAAGACTAGACAGACAAGACTAGACAGACAAGACTAGACAGACAAGACTAGACAGACAAGACTAGACAGACAAGACTAGACAGACAAGACTAGACAGACAAGACTAGACAGACAAGACTAGACAGACAAGACTAGACAGACAAGACTAGACAGACAAGACTAGACAGACAAGACTAGACAGACAAGACTAGACAGACAAGACTAGACAGACAAGACTAGACAGACAAGACTAGACAGACAAGACTAGACAGACAAGACTAGACAGACAAGACTAGACAGACAAGACTAGACAGACAAGACTAGACAGACAAGACTAGACAGACAAGACTAGACAGACAAGACTAGACAGACAAGACTAGACAGACAAGACTAGACAGACAAGACTAGACAGACAAGACTAGACAGACAAGACTAGACAGACAAGACTAGACAGACAAGACTAGACAGACAAGACTAGACAGACAAGACTAGACAGACAAGACTAGACAGACAAGACTAGACAGACAAGACTAGACAGACAAGACTAGACAGACAAGACTAGACAGACAAGACTAGACAGACAAGACTAGACAGACAAGACTAGACAGACAAGACTAGACAGACAAGACTAGACAGACAAGACTAGACAGACAAGACTAGACAGACAAGACTAGACAGACAAGACTAGACAGACAAGACTAGACAGACAAGACTAGACAGACAAGACTAGACAGACAAGACTAGACAGACAAGACTAGACAGACTAGACAGACAAGACTAGACAGACAAGACTAGACAGACAAGACTAGACAGACAAGACTAGACAGACAAGACTAGACAGACAAGACTAGACAGACAAGACTAGACAGACAAGACTAGACAGACAAGACTAGACAGACAAGACTAGACAGACAAGACTAGACAGACAAGACTAGACAGACAAGACTAGACAGACAAGACTAGACAGACAAGACTAGACAGACAAGACTAGACAGACAAGACTAGACAGACAAGACTAGACAGACAAGACTAGACAGACAAGACTAGACAGACAAGACTAGACAGACAAGACTAGACAGACAAGACTAGACAGACAAGACTAGACAGACAAGACTAGACAGACAAGACTAGACAGACAAGACTAGACAGACAAGACTAGACAGACAAGACTAGACAGACAAGACTAGACAGACAAGACTAGACAGACAAGACTAGACAGACAAGACTAGACAGACAAGACTAGACAGACAAGACTAGACAGACAAGACTAGACAGACAAGACTAGACAGACAAGACTAGACAGACAAGACTAGACAGACAAGACTAGACAGACAAGACTAGACAGACAAGACTAGACAGACAAGACTAGACAGACAAGACTAGACAGACAAGACTAGACAGACAAGACTAGACAGACAAGACTAGACAGACAAGACTAGACAGACAAGACTAGACAGACAAGACTAGACAGACAAGACTAGACAGACAAGACTAGACAGACAAGACTAGACAGACAAGACTAGACAGACAAGACTAGACAGACAAGACTAGACAGACAAGACTAGACAGACAAGACTAGACAGACAAGACTAGACAGACAAGACTAGACAGACAAGACTAGACAGACAAGACTAGACAGACAAGACTAGACAGACAAGACTAGACAGACAAGACTAGACAGACAAGACTAGACAGACAAGACTAGACAGACAAGACTAGACAGACAAGACTAGACAGACAAGACTAGACAGACAAGACTAGACAGACAAGACTAGACAGACAAGACTAGACAGACAAGACTAGACAGACAAGACTAGACAGACAAGACTAGACAGACAAGACTAGACAGACAAGACTAGACAGACAAGACTAGACAGACAAGACTAGACAGACAAGACTAGACAGACAAGACTAGACAGACAAGACTAGACAGACTAGACAGACAAGACTAGACAGACAAGACTAGACAGACAAGACTAGACAGACAAGACTAGACAGACAAGACTAGACAGACAAGACTAGACAGACAAGACTAGACAGACAAGACTAGACAGACAAGACTAGACAGACAAGACTAGACAGACAAGACTAGACAGGCAAGACTAGACAGACAAGACTAGACAGACAAGACTAGACAGACAAGACTAGACAGACAAGACTAGACAGACAAGACTAGACAGACAAGACTAGACAGAGAAGACTAGACAGACAAGACTAGACAGACAAGACTAGACAGACAAGACTAGACAGACAAGACTAGACAGACAAGACTAGACAGACAAGACTAGACAGACAAGACTAGACAGACAAGACTAGACAGACAAGACTAGACAGACAAGACTAGACAGACAAGACTAGACAGACAAGACTAGACAGACAAGACTAGACAGACAAGACTAGACAGACAAGACTAGACAGACAAGACTAGACAGACAAGACTAGATAGACAAGACTAGACAGACAAGACTAGACAGACAAAACTAGACAGACAAGACTAGACAGACAAGACTAGACAGACTAGAACGGACAGATTTATATTGTGTATATAAATCGAGAGTAATTGATATGCAAGTGTAAATGCGCTGGCTGGCGATTTAAATAAATAAGTGCGTAGTTATGAGCTGTAAATAAATAAATCAAATAAATTGAGATTTATTGATGGAGATTGATCGTAAATTTGATTGGAGATTTGATTTGTTTGCGACTGGTTTAAGTAGCCGAGTGCAGACAGCGCGCGTTTCCTCGATTTGTTGCAAACTTTTTCGAAGATTCGTTCTAGTTTTGTCGTTGTAGAAGAAAATCCGCGAATTTGCCAATTAAGATTTTCAAGTTGGAACAATTTTAGACTGACTTTGTCGGTTTATCGCAAGCTCAAATGGTAAATTTAAATTGGTAATTGAGTTTAGATTTGCGTCAATTGTAAAGAAAATGCAGGTCGCAGTACAAGTCGTAAAAAAAAATCTTCTCAAAGCAATTCAATGCTTTCAAGCGTAGACGTAGAATTTATTAAATATATTCAGGTTTTCAAGTCCTAGAAGAAAATCCGCGAATTTGCCAATTAAGATTTTCAAGTTGGGCTGACCACTGACTGACTTTGTCGGTTTATCGCAAGCTCAAATGCTAAATTTTGATTTGTGGCAGTTGTACGGAAAATGAAGGTCGCAGTACAAGCCGTTCAAAAAAAAAAAAAAAAAAATGATTTCAAATATATGCAGATTTTCAAGTTGGAACAATTTTAGAATGACTTTGTTTATCGCAAGCGCAAATGGTAAATTCTTGAAAACTTTTCAAAAATTTCAAAAGTTTTTACACAACCAAAGAAAACAAGAAAATCCGCAAATTAAGAGTTTGAAGTTTGATCAACTTTTGAGGTTGAGTTTGTCGGCTTATCTCAAATGGCAAATTCTTGAACATATGAAAACTATCTAAAAATTTCTCCTCCAACTTTGTACACAAGCAAGAAGAAAAGAAAAGTAACACAAGTAACAAGGAAAGAAGAAAAGTCGCGAATTTACAAATTAAGATTGATCAACATTTGAGGTAGAGTGAGGTAGAGTGTTTGCAATAAACGGACCTATCGCAAGCTCAATTGGCAAATTCTCGGATATAAGAAAACATAACAAAATATTTACTATACCAAGAACATTATATATACCAAGAACATTTTTGCACAACCAAAGAAAATTCAATATCCGCACAAAAACCTCTTCAGATTCAGTTATAATGCCGATATCCGGACGAAAAACCTCGTCTAATCCAAACAGACGATATAAACCCAAGCCTTGAAAAAAATCCCGTTTTCGCAATATCTGTCTGGGTCTCTCCGTTCCTCTCGCGCAAATATTTGCACGGCGCGAAACTGAGACGGAAGCTTTTAGGCCGCGCATTAAACCGAATAACATTCGCGACTCGCAGAAACAATCTCCATAATCAATACGAATCCACTTAAAGCACACACCGGGAGCAGAGTGGATGAATGGAAATTCTTTTGGGTTTCATCCTCATTAGACATGCAAGACATCAATTGATTTCCGTCTCGGCTTTTTGCGGTTTAGAGAAATTTCTAGTTTAATTGGAAATTTCTAAACGAAATATTTGTTTAATATCACCAAAGCTTTTTCATCATTGCTTGAAAAGTCATGAATTCTAGAAAACCTGATTTTTTTCCTAAAAGCTCATGTTTTTTCATTCTCCAAGAATTTTTGTGTTACATTAGGTCGGGTTTATTTTTGTGTTAGTTTCAGATTTGAGTCCAAGTTAAACAACAGTTAAAAATTATAACAAAAAATGGCATTTGTCGTACTAAAAAACGTGCGCCAAGATAATACTTTTAACGCATGAGTAATAAAAAATAACAAACCTACTGGTTTGGTTTTCTTCTTCTGTGGTCAATACTGACTTTGCTCACATTGAGAGAAAATTCAAGGTTCTAGAAACAAATTTGTTATACGCAGACAAATTTATAATTTGAAAAATGTTTGTTTCTAGAACCTCGAATTTTCTCTCAATGTGAGCAAAGTCCGTATTGACCACAGAAGAAGAAGAAAACCGGTCAATTTGTTATTTTTTATTACTCATGCGATAAGTAAGTACTATCTTGGCGTACGTTTTTTCGTGCGGCAAATGTCATTTTTTGTTGTATTACTACATAACTTGGATAATGTAACTTAGCGATATTGAATATTTGCGTGCGTTATCCAAGCTATGTGGTAACACAACCAAAAATAACATTTGTCGCACTAAAAACGTGCGCCAAGATAGTACTTTTAGCGCATGAGTAATAAAAAATAACAAATTGACTGATTTTGTTCTTCTTCTGTGGTCAATACTGACTTTGCTCACGTTGAGAGAAATTTCAAGGCTCTAGAAACAAACTTGTTATACGCAGACAAATTTGTAATTTTAAAAATGTTTGTTTCTTGAGTTTTCTCTCAATGTCAGCAAAGTCAGTATTGACCACATAAGTGGAAGAAAATCGGTCAATTTGTTATTTTTTATTACTCCTGCCTTAAAAGTACTATCTTGGCGTACGTTTTTTAGTGCGAGAAATGCCATTTTTGGTTGTATTACTACATAACTTGGATAATGTAACTTAGCGATATTGAATATTTGCGTTCGTTATTTAAGTTATGTGGTAATACAACAAAAAATGGCATTTGTCGCACTAAAAAACGTACGCCAAGATAGTACTTTTAACGCATGAATAATAAAAAATTACAAATTGTCCGATTTTCTTCCTCTTCTGTGATCAATACTGACTTTGCTCACATTGAGAGAAAATTCAAGGTTCTAGAAACAAACTTGTTATACGGAGACAAATTTATAATTTGAAAAATGTTTGTTTCTAGAACTTTGAATTTTCTCTCAATTTGAGCAAAGTCAGTATTGACCACAGAAGAAGAAGAACATCGGCCAATTTGTTATTTTTTAATACTCATGCGTTAAAAGTACTATCTTGGCGTACGTTTTTTAGTGCGAACAATGCCATTTTTTGTTGTATTACTACATAACTTGGATAATGTAACTTAGCGATATTGAATATTTGCGTGCGTTATCCAAGTTATTTGGTAATACAACGAAAAATGACATTTGTCGCACTAAAAAACGTACGCTAAGATAGTACTTTTAACGCATGATTAAGAAAAAATAACAAATTGCCGATTTTCTTCTTCTTCTGTGATCAATACTGACTTTGCTCATATTGAGAGAAAGTTCAAGGTTCTACAAACAAACTTGTTATACACAGACAAATTTATAATTTGAAAAATTTTGAATTTTCTCTCAATATGAGCAATAAGTCAGTATTGACCACAGAAGAAGAAAATCGGCCAGTTTGTTATTTTTTATTACTTATGCGTTAAAAGTACTATCTTGGCGTACGTTTTTTTGTGCAACAAATGCCGTTTTTTCAATCTCTCCAAGAATTTTTGTGTTTTTAATCATAATTTAATCTAGATTAACCCCTTGACAATAAAATGACATTGGCGTGAATATATACATGTGATCTCATCACATATACATGACGTCTTAGAGACATTAACTAGAGTTAGCGGTTAACCTAGATTACATCGAAGTATGGAAAGATGGTTCCTTCTAGGCCCTCCACCTCCATTGACCTTGACACTTCCGGTTCCGACTTCTAGTTTTGACTTCCGGTTTCGACTTGCGTTTCCGGTTTCAACTTGTGGTTCCAGTTTCTCACTTCTCGTTTTTCACATATGAGAGTGTGAGGTCTATGTAGCCCCACGTACGAAGTCTATGTAACCCCACGCTTGGTGTGAGGTCTATGTAGTCTCACGTGTGAGGTCTATGTAACCCCACGCTGGGTGGGAAGTCTGGTTTCGACTTCCGTTTCCGGGTTCCCATATCTGGCCGCCTGATTTCCGATTCATGTACTGTGCGCGGAAAATTTAAAATTCGGCGCAGGCGGCATTATTCAAAATCGAAACTGGAAGTGTCAAAATCAGTGGATGTGGAGGGCCGAGAAGCTAAAATCACAAATGTGTGAAGAAGGGCATTTGTGCACTCATTGCTATTAAACCACTTGCCTTTGGCTCGTGCTTTAAACTCATACACCCCCTTCACACACTTTTTGTGAGCCCTTCTTCCCTTCTTCACACACTCTTTGTGATTAAACCACTCGCCTTCTCGTGCTTTAAACTTCGCAAACTTGAATTTTCTCTCAATGCGAGCAAAGCCAGTTTTGACTACAAAAGAAGAAAGTCGGCCAATTTGTTATTTTTTATTTCTCATGCGTTAAAAGTACTATCTTGGCGCACGTTTTTTTGTGCGATAAATGCCGTTTTTTTCAATCTATCCAAGAATTTTTGTGTTAGGTTGGGTTAATATTTGTGTTAGTTTCGAGCTTGTTATACACCGACAAATTTATTATTCAAATTTGAAAAATGTGATTGTTTCTAGAACCTTGAATTTTCTCTCAATGTGAGCAAAGTCAGTATTGACCACATAAGAAGAAAATCGGTCAATTTGTTATTTTTTATTACTCATGCGTTAAAAGTACTATCTTGGCGCTCGTTTTTTTGTGCGACAAATTCCGTTTTTTCAATCTCTCCAAGAATTCTTGTGTTAGGTTGGGTTAATTTTTGTGTTAGTTTCGAGCTTGTTATACGCCGACATATTTATAATTCAAATTTTAAAACTGCAATTGTTTTTGGAGCCTTGAACTTTCTCTCAATGTAAGCAAAATCAGTATTGATCACAGAAGATAAAATTTTAAGTTAGTTTTTATTACTCATGCGTTAAAAGTACTATCTCGGCGCACGTTTTTTAGTGCGACAAATGCCATTTTGGGTGTTACTACCACATAACTTGGGTAACCCACGCAAATATTCAATATTGCTAATTAAAAAAAACTATAGAATAAACACAATCAAGACCTCAATATTAAAAAACTGACAGAAATTTTGTTTCATTACAAAATAAGTCGAATTTCAAAATTCTGAAACTTTCCAAAACTTTCATCACCGTTGTTGAGATTTGGACTGACGAAAGAAACTCTCCAATTAATCAACCGATTCCGGCGTCGATCAGTCTTCTGCAACCACGGCCATAATTTAATTAAGGCCCACCGACATCCCTTTAATTAATTAAACCATTACGCCATCCACCCTCCACATAATTACAGACCACCTCTGCATACACCATCTATCTACGTGTCTAGTTAATAAACTTTTTCATCAAACGGCCCAAAGTTTGCCCGAAAAAAAATACCTCATGGCAGACAGACCCCACGCACTTATTCAAATCGCTAACTGAATCATTAACACTTGCATATCAATTACGCTCGATTCGTATCGACTAGACAAACAACCTCCGGCCAAATCTCAATATCTCACGGAAAATGCGAAACTTGAGCGGAAAATTATACGTCGAGTTAATAACCGTTGCGAGGAATTAGTATGTAGATTTAGTCTGTAGCTGTAATTAGTGTGTTGCTTTTGAGTTGTTTTCCTGTTTTTATTTTCTAACAAAAAAAAATTGCTTTGATGTTTCAGTGCACTAATTACCCGCACTGAATTATAAGAATTTTCTTCTGTTTGATGTTTAGTTTTAATACGTAAATGATTTAATGTTAAACACGAATAAGTCTAAATTTAGCCGAAATCATTCAAGACACGTCTTAGAAATGTCTTTTATCTACTCACACACTGAAATGAACTCATTAATAAATACATTATTGTATGTGAAGGATGCCATTATTATAATCGTGTGTAAAAGTATCCAAATCGTGCGCAAAAGTCCAATGTAAATCAAATGGAGTTTCGTTATTAAACCATTTCTGTTTGTTGTTACTATGGCAACACCTAACCATAATTTAATCTAGATTAATCCCTTGACATACGAATAAAATGACGTTGGTGTGTCTATACATGTGATCTTATCACATATACATGACGTCTTAGAGACGTTAACTAGAGTTAACGGTTAACCTAGATTACATCGATGTAGGGAAAGTTGGTTCCTTCTATTTGTTCCTCCATTGACCTAGACACTTCCGGTGCCGACTTCTGGTTTTGTCTTCCGGTTGCGACTTGCGTTTCCGGTTTCAACTTCCGTTTCCAGTTTCCCACTTCTGGTTTTTCACACATGCGAGTGTGAGGTCTATGTAGCCCCACGTGCGAGGTCTATGTAACCCCACGCTGTTGTATGAGGTATTTGTAGTCCCACTTGCGAGGTCTATGTAACCCCACGCTGGGTGTGAAGTCTATGTAGTCCCACGTGTGAGGTCTATGTAACCCCACGCTGGGTGTGAGGTCTGTGTGGTCCCACTTGTGAGGTCTATGTAACCCCACGCTGTGTGTGAGGTCTATGTAGTCCCATGTGTGAGGTCTCTGTAACCCCACGCTGGGTGTGAGGTCTATGTAGTCCCACGTGTGAGGTCTATGTAATCCCACGCTGTGTGTGAGGTCTATGTAGTCCCATGTGTGAGGTCTCTGTAACCCCACGCTGGGTGTGAGGTCTATGTAGTCCCACGTGTGAGGTCTATGTAATCCCACGCTGGGTGCGAGGTCTGGTTTCGACTTCTGTTTCCGGTTTCTTACATCTGGCCGCCCCATTTCCTGCACTGTGCGCGGAAAAATTCGGTAAAATTCGGCGCTGGCGGGAAAATTTGAAAGTGTCAAGGTCAGTGGAGGTGGAGGGTCTAGAAGGAAAAATCACAAGTGTGTGAAGAAGGGCTTTTGTGCACTAATTGCTATTAAACCACTCGCCTTCGGCTCGTGCTTTAAACTTCGCAACTCATGCACAAAAGCCCTTCTTCACACACTCATTGCGATTAAACCACTCGCCTTTGGCTCGAACTTTAAACTCATACACAAAAGCTCTTCTTCACACACTCTTTGTGATTAAACCACTCGCCTTCGGCTCGTGCTTTAAACTTCGCAACTCATGCACAAAAGCCCTTCTTCACACACTCATTGCGATTAAACCACTCGCCTTTGGCTCGTACTTGAAACTCATACACAAAAGCCCTTCTTCACACACTCATTGTGATCAAACCACTCGCCTTCGGCTCGTGCTTTAAACTTCCCACCTCATGTACAAAAGTCCTTCTTCACACACTCATTGCGATTAAACCACTCGCCTTTGGCTCGTACTTTAAACTCATACACAAAAGCCCTTCTTTCCCACCTCATGTACAAAAGTCCTTCTTCACACACTCATTGCGATTAAAC
Source organism: Phosphuga atrata (assembly GCA_944588485.1). Taxonomy (NCBI): domain Eukaryota; kingdom Metazoa; phylum Arthropoda; class Insecta; order Coleoptera; family Silphidae; genus Phosphuga; species Phosphuga atrata. The sequence goes on along the minus strand of OX155897.1, from coordinate 6,327,478 downwards.
CACTCGCCTTTGGCTCGTACTTTAAACTCATACACAAAAGCCCTTCTTCACACACTCATTGTGATCAAATCACTCGCCTTCGGCTCGTGCTTTAAACTTCGCAATTCATGCACAAAAGCCCTTCTTCACACACTCATTGCGATTAAACCACTCGCCTTTGGCTCGTGCTTTAAACTCATACACAAAAGCCGTTCTTCACACACTCTTTGTGATTAAACCACTCGCCTTCGGCTCGTGCTTTAAACTTCGCAACTCATACACAAAAGCCCTTCTTCACACACTTGTATCATACTATAACTACTATTGTTCTTTAAAATAAACTAAATATTGAGTTATTGAAACCGAGTGTGGTTTAAGAAAAAAAAACGTGAATAATTCGCAAACTGGTAAAGGTATGAACTCGCAAAAACTTGCAATAAATCAGGGAAAGTCCATTTAATAAGTCTATTTATTAATAATAACAATTTAACTTGTTTTTGCGGTGAAAAAGATCGTGTGCGAGTTTTATTTTCGCAAAGGAAAATTGAATCGCGTGGGTTTCGCGAAACTCGTGCCGTCGGACGGAGAAGTAATGAAATTGGCAAACGAAGCCGGAAAATTCTTTGTCTCGCGGATTTTTTGTTCTCCTTGTTGCTTCCTCCTGCTTGCTTTGTGCGAGAATGGGGTTGAAGCGGGGGAAAAGCGTGTGTGTTTCGTTTGTGCCGGAAAACTTGCGAAAATAGGAAATCTAGTTTTGGATCGGCATTGCAAATTTGCTAATTATTTTTATTATTGAGTGTTTCAAGAGTAAGTTTGTCGATCTGTCACAAGCTTAAATGTCAAATTAGAACAAAAATTCTTGGAGATATTAAAAACTTGGGCTTTTAAGACAACTTTATGTTTCTTTGGTTTTTGAAATTCGTACTAGTTTTTCCACAGTGAGAGAAAATCCAAGGCTGTTTAATTCAAATTTAGGTTAGGTTAGCTTCTGAGCATCGACGCGTCGCATGCTCTTTACACAGCCGTTATAGCAGCCATGACTGTCTTCTGGTTGGGAACGCCTACTTTTTCTTGCCTCCTCACATATGCTTGTTGTAAAGGCTTCTGTGTCCATTTTATTGGTTTCCCAGCCCCTTGTCTGAAGTTGTGGTCTCAAACTTCTAGTAACCGGCTCAGATCTACTGTATGTTATATAACGGTGGTCACTTAGAGTTACCCCGTCTCGCACTTTCCATCCGCTAATAAGTTCGAGGCCGAGCCCGTGCTCTCTCGGACCCAGGTCGGTACTGTTCCTTCATTAAGGGGACGTAGATCAAGTCTCGCCATTAACTCTGCCAGTAGAAGTCCCCTGGCGTCTGTGCGAGACGAACCCCATTCCGTGAATTTCGCATTGAAGTCTCCCGCAATCAGTACTTCACCATCAGTTGACCGAATGCTTGCTTCCAAATCATCTAAATGTGCGCCGAAGTTCTCCAAGGTGGTTTTGGGCGACAGGTAGCAGCTGTAGGTTCTAACTCCCGAAACTCTCGCCCATATGAAACCAGCACCGCATCCCCCAGGACTGATTATTATGTTTTGGTCAATGATGACGATCGCAGCACTCGCCGTTGTGTCAATCATCCAAATTCCCGGTCCACCGGTTCTGTTGTATTCGGATAGTAGAAGAACTCCGGCTTCTCTAGCTGTCTGGTACACCAAGTCTTGGGCACCTCTACATCTGTTTAAATTTAGCTGGATGTACTTGTCATAGTTACGCTAACAGCGGCTAGCCTCTGTATAGATATCATAGTCTATCTGTTCCACGCCACAGATAGGCCACCGCACAACACAGGCGCAGTGTATAATAAGACCGAGTGCACCACACTCATCAACAACAGTCGTTTGAAATGTTTTGCTCCCCCCACGTTCGGCATTATTCGCGCCAGCGCCTGTGCCATAATCAACGCCTCTCCGCAGTCTTCGTGATCGCCCCCTGCGAATGCCGAACTGTCTTTCGGATAATCCCCCTGTATGTTCAATGGCCTCATTGAGCCTCGCAAGTATCATGCGCTCAAGCAGCTTGCCGTCGTGTCTATCATACACAGTGGTCGATACGAGTCCGCTGTGCCCTTAGGGATAAGAACAAGGCGTTGTCTCTTCCACCGCAGATGGAATGCTGAAAGGAGGACTTCCGGACATTCCTTGCCAGATGGCAACCTCTTCGCTGCTGTCCGCAGCTCCTCTTCTGTGAAGTCTGGGGGATCCTCTTCGACCTCGCCCGCAGCTTCGCAGGTTTGTCCCTCGTGAGTCGGGAACAGTTTATTGATTATGCGTTCCAATTCTATAGGGTCTTTTGTTACAGGTGGCAATCTGCGTCCTAGTCGTTCTGTAACAATACGGTAGGGGCGTCCCCAGGAGTCTTCATCGACAGCTGCTTGCAGCTCTCTCCAGCAGGCCTCCTTGCTACTCTTAATAGCAAGACGGAACTGCTTCCTCATGTCCTTGTGGGCCGCCACAAGATTATCAGCCTCCTCGTTACCAGATGTCCTGGCTCGTTGTGCCAAACGTAGACAGTCGCGTCTCAATGCCCCAGATTTGCAGACCACCAAAATACGGGCGCCTTTTTTCCAATCACAGATCTTCTGGACATTAGCGGTCTTAGTGCTAGCCAGTATTCCTCCCTTGCACCTTCTCGCGAGTGAGAGGAAGCGTATCCACGAGCGGCAAAAAGAGATGAGAGTAAATGAAGAACCAATACGCAAGGCCAGAGTTAAGAAGGAAGAGCGGGAAACAACTCTGGAGACATGGCAGCGAGAGTGGCAGGAGGACCTAAAGGGCAAATGGGATCAAATAAAGGATCTCGATGAAATTGGCGATGTGGTAAGAAGGTATCAGAAACCTAAAATAATAGCAGGAGATTTTAATGCAAAAACGCCATCATGGGGAAGTGCGACTACGGAAAAAAGAGACGACTTAGTCTAGACCTGCACATAGAAAACGTTGCGAACACCCGCACCTTCGTAAGAAGAGAATCGCGATCCATCCTGGACCTCACCCTCACCGAAATGTTCGTGAAAAAGATGCATTACTGGGAGGTACTCAACAGAGAGACCTAAAGCGACCACAGCTATATATCCTACAGCATCCAGACCAACGACAGATACGCCTAACTGCGGCGAGAGCCATCCAGGGATGTACAATCAGGAACGTCAATGATGAAAAACTGTTCCAGGAGATTGGCCGAGCACAGCAAAGTACGGCCGAGGAAATGGTGGCTGCCATTTCCAGAGCATGCAACAAGGTACTGACAAACGGGGAGAATAACAGGAAAGACTACTGGTGGAACGAAGATATCGCCCAACTGAGAAGAGAAAGCATGGGCATGAGAAGAAAGCTCCAGAGAAATCTAAAGAAAAATAACGACCACAGGGTAGTGGTTATAAACCAAAAGGCTACCAAGTGCCAGATGGTGGACGATGATATTCTTCCACGATATTGGCACTAGAGGTCAATCAGCTATAATACACTACAAGAGAGGTCTATGTAACCCCACGCTAAAGACGATCTGATATCTATGTAACCCCACGCTAAAGAAGGTGTGAGGTCTATGTAACCCCACGCTAAACAGGGTGTGAGGTCTATGTAACCCCACGCTAAACAGGGTGTGAGGTCTCTGTAACCCGACGCTAAACAGAGTGTGAGGTCTATGTAGCCCCACGCTAAAGAGGGTGTGAGGTCTATTTTGAATCAGCTTTAATCAGTTTTTAATCAGCTTTAATCTCATTGGGTTGGGTTAGTTTGGGAAGTCGTCACGGTCACCGGAAGTGGTGGCGGTGGACCTAGAAGGAACCATCTTTCCCTATTGCTAGACTACAAACAAAATGGCCTTACCTGGCCTAATAACCAAGAGCAGCTTAGATCAATTAAAATGACTAAAGAGTGGTGGCGTACCTTCGACAATAATGCGAAAAAACTAACCAGACTATACCACGACAGTCGGTTTAGTTAAAAGATCAATCTGATCTATGTCTTGGAATCAGTAGATTAAGAAACACAGCCAGTATAGTGTCGAGCTCGACAGAATGCTGACTTTCATATGCACACATATGAAAAATCAAACAAATAGGCTGTCACAAGCTTAATTGTCAAATTAGAACAAAAACTCTTGGAGATATTAAAAACTTGAGCTTTTAAGACAAATTTGCATTTCTTAGATTTTTTTAATTCGTGCTAGTTTTCCTACAGTGAAGGAAAATGTAAGACTGTGCAAATCAAATTTGAATAAACTTTATTATTGTGTGTATGGATGAGTGAGGTAAGGTGAATGATACTCAAGGAATTAGTAAATGGAAATAAATGGGCGAGAGTAACTCAATTTTACTTTTGGTCGGTCGAGGGAAATCTCTCGATTTATAGGGATTCGGTGGAAGGACGAGAAGAGGGAAAGCCGGCGGAAAACTCCGTGAAATTAGGTTGTATTTACCCGTCGAGGGGAAATAATAATAAAACGGACGAAGAGTGGAAAATGGAAAATTCACGGTGAATTATTCAGTTTTCCGGGAAAACTAGGCCGAACACGAAGATTCCAATGAGCGATTAATTTTCCTTTATTGATTACATTCTCCCTCGTGTTTATCGACCTTGGCAAATTCACGAATCTCGTCGATTTTGCAATTTTCTTTTTTTTAGAATGAAGTTCCTTAATTTTTCCTTGATATACGTCTCATAAAATTCTGTTAATCAATAAAGAAATTCGCGAAACCGTCAGATTTAAATCAAACTTTGCAAAATAGTAGTTTATGATACAAGTGTGTGAAGAAGGGCTTTTGTGCAAGAGTTGCAAAGTTTAAAGTACGAGCCGAAGGCGAGTGGTTTAATCGCAATGAAACTTTGCAAAATAGTAGTTTATGGTACAAGTGTGTGAGGAAGGGCTTTTGTGCATAAGTTGCGAATTTAAAGTGCGATGCGAAGGCGAGAATAAATAAAGAAATTCGTGAAACCGTCAGATTTATATGAAATTTTGGAAAATACTCGTTTATGTTACTAGTGTGTGGAAGGATTTTTGCGCATGAATTGCGAAGTTTAGAGCACGAGCCGATGGCGAGTGGTTTAATCGCAATGAGTGCTCAAAAGCCCTTCTTGCCCTACATGTGTATCATACATTATTTTATCTACGAAGCATGTTAATAGTAGTTTATGATACAAGTGTGTGAAGAATGGCTTTTATGCATAAGTCGCGAAGTTTAAAGCACGAGCCGAAGGCGAGTGGTTTAATCGTAATGAGTGCTCAATGAAACTTTGCAAAATAGTAGTTTATGATACAAGTGTGTGAAGAAGGGCTTTTGTGCACGAGTCGCGAATATTCGCGGATTCCAGCGATATTATAAGTCAAATGGTAATACTGACCTATCTGGACTACATATCGTGTACTGCGTACATTCTAAAGTAATTATCGCTTTAATAATCTCGTAATAAATCTAAAAATGTTAATAACTACAACCTTTACCACCCTCCAGAAGAAATATTAGATATAACATCAAGCTAGTTGCAGTCTACTAAACTACTAATAACAATCTTAAAAGGTTAAGCATTAATTAAGTTTCAAAAAAAATTTGTGAGTTTGAGCATTTTTTTCCAGAAACAATCCAATTCTGAAATAACCGCTTGTTTCATTTATTTCAATTTAGTCTTAATGTATAGATAAATAAATTCGCTACAACTTCCATATATCTTAAGTTAGTGTGTCTAGTCTAGAAACAAAGCTATCTTACTAGACATGAAATAGTTGTTTATGATACAAGTGTGTGAAGAAGAGCTTTTGTGCACGAGGTAAAAGCACGAGCCGAAGGCGAGTGGTTTAATCGCAATGAGTGCACAAAAGCCTTTCTTCACACACTTGTATCATAAACTACTATTTCGTGTCTTTCGAAGAAGGGATTTTGTGCACGAATTGCGAAGTTTAAAACACGAGCCGAAGGCGAGTGGTTTAATCGCATTGAGTTGTCTAATCGCCTTGCCTCACATGTGTATCATACATTATTTTATCTACGAAGCATGTTAATAGTAGTTTATGATACAAGTGTGTGAATAAGGGCTTTTGTGCATGAGTTGCGAAGTTTAAAGCACGAACCGAAGGCGAGTGGTTTAATCACAATGAGTGCTCAATGAAACTTTGCAAAATACTAGCTTATGATACAAGTGTGTGAAGAAGGGCTTTTGTGCATGAGTTGCGAAGTTTAAAACACGAGCCGAAGGCGAGTGGTTTAATCGCAATGAGTGCATCATGGAACCTTGAGGAACTGGTGGTGGAGGGCCTAGAAGGAACCATTTTTCCCTATATTCCTTATAATCCTGGAAGAAAAGATGCAAATGTTGCTATTTAATAACATCTTTCCCTACTTCGATGTAATCTAGGTTAACCTAGATTTAATCTAGATTAGATTATGGTTAGGTTGCCATAGTAACAAAAAAACAGAAATCGTTTAATAATGAAACTCCATTTGATTTACATTGGAGTTTTACGTACGATTTGGATACTTTTACACACGATTATAATAATGGCATCGTTCACATACTATAGTGTATTTATTAATGTGTTCATTTTGATGAATTTTGATGAATTACTGTGTTTATTTTGATTCAGTGTGAGTAGATAAATGTAATGAATGATATAACTAAAAACTTAGTTCCTGCGAGGGTCTCCTGACCGCACACATTTTTTGCAGGTCAAGGTTTTCCTTGAAAATAACAAGTCTGACGCAAGCGGAAAATTGGAAAACTCGGGGGAGAAATGCTAGCGCCCACGCTGAGATAAAGATTGCAAAATTATTATATTTTATGCCTATATTTACGAATAAATTCAGACTTTAAGATTAAATTGTCGAGTTATACTAAAGTTACTAAATATCAGAGTTTATGACTAAATTCAGACTTAAGGAAAAATAAAGACAGGCAAAAATAAAACAGAAACATCGTTTGTGCAAATTTCTGTTTGAAATCGGCAAACATTTTCCGCCGCACAAAACAATTTGTTGGCTGCCAAACTCCCCGGCCGTCATTATGCCCTCTCGATAGATCAAGTTTATAGTTTTTTCTTCTTCCCGGCCCCTTTCCGGTCCCGTCCTATCTGCACACTATTCCGCACACAATTTATACATTTCGTCTGGGATTCGCGAACTTTTTGGCGTCCTCCGGCCCTGCAATCGATAACCCTGGCGCCGCGACGCCGCCCGCATACTCCTCCACGACGCCAACTAAATATCTTCCTCTCCTTCCCCCATCCCGTCTAGTTACACTCAAAAATTATTGCAAAAAAACAAAATTAGATTTACGTGCAAAATTACTTCAATTATTTAGTTCGATTTGATTTTTTTAATTTTAAGCTATCTAGTTAAACTTTATATGTTTTACGACTAATTTTGGGACGCTGAATCGATTGGTGCAAGCTAGAAGTCTCTAGGATAAGCCGTTCAAAAGTTATGATATCGCGAAATTGGCGGAAAATTGCGAAAAAATTATTTTGTTATTTATTATGCAATTTGCTAGTTTCCGTTCGCGAAACTAATCGTAAACTATGTAGATTAAACCAAATAACAGACTAATCCATTAGTTGGATTAGGCTTAAACCCTTTAAGGTCGATTTCCATATGCGCGATACTCAGCTACGCGACGTCGTGCGACATCGCCTGTCAAATAACGATTACATTGTTTTAAATGGGCACGTCGCGTAGCCATAGTGACAACGTGCCCATTTAAAACAATGTAATCATTATTTGACAGGCGATGTCGCGTGACGTTGCGTAGCTGAGTGTCGCGTATATAAGAATCGGCCTTTAAATTGGCACGTCGCGTAGCCATAGTGAAAACGTGCCCATTTCAAACAATAATCATTATTTGACAGGTAATGTCGCGTGACGTCGCGTAGCTGAGTGTCGCGTATATGAGAATCGGCCTTTAAATGGGCACGTCGCGTAGCCATAGTGAGAACGTGCCCATTTAAAACAATGTAATCATTATTTGACAGGCGATATCGCTTGACGTCGCGTAGCTGAGTGTCGCGTATATGAGAATCGTCCTTATTTTGTTCAGAAAAGAACAAGGAACTCAATATTGTAGACAAAGTTTAAATTTGTAAGTTCATCTGTCTGCAACAAAATGTCAAACACGAGCAAATAAAAGTAAAACAAACATCCGAGTTTTTAAGGCTATTAGTTAATTGTCTGTAATTGTCTACTAAACTGTACCAGGCATAGTGAGAACGTGTTCATTTAAAACAATGTAATCATTATTTGACGGGCGATGTCGCTTGACGTCGCGTAGAGAAGTGTCGCGTATATGAGAATCGGCCTTTAAATAGGCACGTCGCATAGCCGTAGTGGAAACGTGCCCATTTAAAACAATGTAATCATTATGTAACAGGCAATGTCGCGTTACGTCGCGTAGCTGAGTGTCGCGTATATGAGAATCGGCCTTTAAACGGGCACGTCGCGTAGGCATAGTGACAGCGTGCCAATATAAAACAATGTTATCATTATTTGACATGCGATGTCGCGTGACATCGCGTAGCTGAGTGTCGCGTATATGAGAATCGGCCTTTAAATGGGCACGTCGCGTAATCATAGTGAGAACGTGCCCATTTAAAACAATGTAATCATAAGTTGACAGGCGATGTCGCGTTACGTCGCGTAGCTAAGTGTCGCGTATATTAGAATCAGTCTCTAAACTCTAAATTGGGTAGAGTTGTCTTAAATTGTCTATAGTTCGAGAACTAGGCTAGGCAGTGTAATAAATTTGATCTTAATTTGTTCAGAAAAGAACAAAGGAACACAGTATTGAAGATAAAGTTTAAATTTGTAAAATCGTTATTTATTATGCAATTTGCTAGTTTCCGAAACTAATCCTAAACTATGTAGATTATACGAAATAACAGAATAATCCATGTGGATTAGACTTCAACCCTTTAAGTTCGATTCCCACATGCGTGACACTCAGCTACGCGACGTCGTGCGACATCGCCTGTCAAATAATGATTACATTGTTTTAAATGGGCACGACGCGTAGCCATAGTGAGAACGTGCCCATTTAAAACAATGTAATCATTATTTGACAGGCGATGTCGCGTAGCTAAGTGTCGCGTATATGAGAATCGGTCTCTAAACTCTAAATTGGGTAGAGTTGTCTTAAATTGTCTATAGTTCGGGAACTAGACTAGGTAGTGTAATAAATTTGATCTTAATTTTGTTCAGAAAACAACAAGGAACGCAATATTGAAGACAAAGTTTAAATTTGTAAGTTCGTCTGTCTGTAACAAAATGCCAAACTCGAGTAAATAAAAGCAAAACAAACATCCGAGTTTTTAAGGCTATCAGTCAATTGTCTGAAATTGTCTACCAAACTGTATCAGTCATAGTGAGAACGTGTCCATTTGAAACAATGTAATCATTATTTAACAGGCAATGTCGCGTTACGTCGCGTAGCTGAGTGTCGCGTATATGAGAATCGGCCTTTAAATGGGCACGTCGCGTAGACATAGTGAGAACGTGTCCATTTAAAACAATGTAATCATTATTTGAGAGTCGATGTCGCGTGACGTCGCGTAGCTTATGAGAATCTGCCTTTAAACTCTAAATTGGGTAGAGTTGTCTTAAATTGTCTATAGTTCGAGAACTAGACTAGGTATTGTAATTAACTTGATCTTAGTTTGTTCAGAAAAGAACAAGGAACGCAATATTGAAGACAAAATTTAAATTTGTAAGTTCGTCTGTCTGTAACAAAATGCCAAACAGGAGCAAATCAAAGCAAGACAAACATTCGAGTTTTTAAGGCTATCAGTCAATTGTCTGTAATTGTCTACTAAACTGTATCAGTCATAGTGAGAACGTGTCCATTTAAAACAATGTAATCATGATTTGACAGGCGATGTCGCGTTACATCGCGTAGCTAAGTGTCGCGTATATGAGAATCGGCCTTTAAATGGACACGTCGCGTAGCCATAGTGAGAACGTGCGCAATTAAAACAATGTAATCATTATTTGACAGGCGATGTCGCGTAACGTCGCGTAGCTGAGTGTCGCGTATATGATAATCGGCTTTTAAATGGGCACGTCGCGTAGCCAAAGTGAGAACGTGCCCATTTAAAATAATGTAATCATCATTTGACAGGCGATGTCGCGTTACGTCGCGTAGCTGAGTGTCGTGTATATGAGAATCGGCCTTTAAATATCGGCCGTCGCGTAGCCATAGTGAGAACGTGTCCATTTAAAACAATGTAATCATTATTTGAGAGGCGATGTCGCGTGACGTCGCGTAGCTTATGAGAATCTGCCTTTAAACTCTAAATTGGGTAGAGTTGTCTTAAATTGTCTATAGTTCGAGAACTAGACTAGGTATTGTAATAAACTTGATCTTAGTTTGTTCAGAAAAGAACAAGGAACGCAATATTGAAGACAAAATTTAAATTTGTAAGTTCGTCTGTCTGTAACAACATGGCAAACAGGAGCAAATCAAAGCAAGACAAACATCCGAGTTTTTAAGGCTATCAGTCAATTGTCTGTAATTGTCTACTAAACTGTATCAGTCGTAGTGAGAACGTATCCATTTAAAACAATGTAATCATTATTTGACAGGCGATGTCGCGTGACGTCGCGTAGCTGAGTGTCGCGTATATGAGAATCGGCCTTTAAATGGGCACGTCGCGTAGCCATTGTGAGAACGTGTCCATTTAAAACAATGTAATCATTATTTGACAGGCGATGTCGCGTAGCTGAGTGTCGCGTATATGAGAATCGGCCTTTAAATGGGCACGTCGTGTCGCCATAGTGAAAACGTGCCCATTTAAAACAATGTAATCATCATTTGACAGGCGATGTCGTGTTACGTCGCGTAGCTAACTGTCGTGTATATCAGAATCGGTCTCTAAACTCTAAATTGAGTAGAGTTGTCTTAAATTGTCTATAGTTCGAGAACTAGACTAGGTAGTGTAATAAATTTGATCTTAATTTGTTCAGAAAATACTAAGGAACACAGTATTGAAGATAAAGTTTAAATTTGTAAAATCGTTATTTATTATGCAATTTCGCGATGGCGATGTCGCGTTACGTCGCGTAGCTGAGTGTCGGGTATATGAGAATCTGCTTTTAAATAGGCACGAAGCGTAGCTATAGTGAGAACGTGCCCATTTAAAACAATGTAATCATTATTTGACAGGCGATGTCGCGTTACGTCGCGTAGCTAAGTGTCGCGTATATGAGAATCGGTCTATAAATGGGCACGTCGCGTACCCATAGTGAGAACGTGTCCCTTTAAAACAATGTAATCATTATTTGATAGGCGATGTCGCGTGACGTCGCGTAGCTGAGTGTCTGTGACTGTGACTGTGAATGATTACATTGTTTTAAATGGGCACGTCGCGTAGCTATCGCGCATCCATAGTGAGAATGTATGTACGTGCCCAATTAAAACAATGTAATCATAATTTGACAGGCGATGTCGCGTTACGTCGCGTAGCTGAGTGTCGCGTATATGAGAATCGGCCTTTAAATGGGAACGTCGCATATCCATAGTGAGAACGTGCCCATTTAAAACAATGTAATCATTATTTGATAGGTGATGTCGCTTGACGTCGCGTAGCTGAATGTGGCGTATATGAGAATCGACCTTTAAATGGGCACTGTGGTCACACAATGGGCCATAGTGAGAACGTGTCCATTTAAAACAATGTAATCATCATTTGACAGGCGATGTCGCGTTACGTCGCGTAGCTGAGTGTCGCGTATATGAGAATCGGCTTTTAAATTGGCGCGTCGCGTAGCCATAGTGAGAACGTGCCCATTTAAAACAATGTAATCATTAGTTGACAGGCGATGTCGCATGACGTCGCGTAGCTAACTGTCGCGCATATGAGAATCGACCTTTAAATGGGCAAGTCGCGTAGCCATATTGAGAATGTGTGTATTTAAAACAATGTAATCATTATTTGACAGGCGATGTCGCGTGACATCGCGTAGCTTATGAGAATCTGCCTTTAAACTCTAAATTGGGTAGAGTTGTCTTAAATTGTTTATAGTTCGAGAACTAGACTACGTAGTGTTATAAATTGGATCTTATTTTGTTCAGAAAAGAACAAGGAACATCGAAGACAAAGTTTAAATTTGTAAGTTCGTCTGTCTGTAACAAAACGTCAAACACGAGCAAATAAAAGCAAAACAAACATCTGAGTTTTTAAGGCTATCCGTCAATTTTTTTTGTAGTAGATTAAGTTGTTTATTATTTGTTGACTCATTAATAATTAGTCTGTGAAGACTACGTGGATTTAGTTTAATTAGTTTGTCTGTGATTTAGATTTAAGTGGGACTCGTCTAAATTGGGTAGAGTTGTTTTAATTTGTTTATAGCTTGAGAACTAGACTAGGTGGCCTAGCGAGTTTAGAATTAACTTATTCCCAAGAAACTAAGGAACAATCCAGTCTAGTTGCACTCTAGTTAAACATTCATCGTCCGCCTGTATGTAACTTCAAGTATGTAACTACAAACAAGCAAACTCTGTATGGTAACTTTTAGACCTACCTTGACTTATCACTCAATTATAACCAAACTACAACATCTAGCCTAGTTTAAATCATGTGACTTATCAGTATAAGAGTGCATAAACTAAATAAGACCTAATTTATGTAATTATCTAGTCTAGTTCGCAAGTTATGGACTTGCTCTCACCAACTCACTCTTTAATTTAGGAATCTCCGTTCGGTCGTCTAGTTATCCAGTCTAGTTCCCAAGTTATGGACTTGCAAAAGTTGCTCTCACCAACTCACTCTATAATTTAGGAATCTCCGTCCGGATTGCAAAACTAATTCCGGGCTAGCAGACGGACGGTCGGACTGCAATTAGTTCGCCAATTTATTTACGTCCGTTTTTCGTTGTTGTTTGGAGTCTAATTAGGGCGTGTAATTAGTTTGCGAAAAGTTTCCGCAATGTATTTGCTTAAAGAGAGAGAGAGAGAGGGATGGTGGGCGAGTCGTGAATATAAATTGGCGGCGGGGGTGAGTTTTTCGTTTGCGAAAAAATCGCCGGAGATATTTCTTCGTTTCTTAAATGAAATGTTTGAAGTTTGAAGATGTTACAGACATACGGACTTGAAGCTACATACAGACGGAGGATTAATGTTTAAGTAGAGTTTAACTAGGCTGGATTGTTCCTTAGTATCTTGTGAATAAGTTAAGTCTAAAATTGCTAAGCCACCTAGTCTAGTTCTCAAGCTATAGACATTTTAAAACAACTCTTCCCAATTTAGACGAGTCTTACTTAAATCTAAATCAGACACAAACTAACTAACAAGGGGACCATCAATACTGTAAATCACGGATTTTGATGCGTTTCAAATATGTTGTAGGGGTATATGCCTTGAGTACCAAGCTATCTGTTTTTCATCCAACGGGCCCTGGTTTTCGAAAAAATCGATTTTGAAATTTTCCCGCCAACTTTGTATACCCGTAACTTCATCTATTTTCCAACTAAGCCTTGCAAGTTAAATCCACGTAGTCTTCACAGACTAATTCTTAATGAATCAGCGAATAATAACCAACTTAATCTACTTAAAAAATAATTGTCTGATAGCCTTATAAACTCTGATGTTTTTTTGCTTTTATTGACTCGTCTTTGACATTCTGTTACAGACAGACGAACTTACAAATTTAAACTTTGTCTTCAATATAGCGTTCCTTGTTCTTTTCTGAGGAAAATAAGACCAAATCTATTACACTGCCTAGTCTAGTTCCCAAGTTGCAAACTGAATCAGAGAAGATTAATAAATTCGGACTAGTTGCATTTAAATCGCAACCACAGACAAACTAGGCGACATAAATCCGCGTAGTCTTCACAAACTAATTCTATATTAAATAGACTAGCTCCGCTTAATTTAATCCAACTCTAAACTCAAGTATAGTTCCCAAGCTACAAACTAAATCAGAAGATTAACAAATTCGGACTAGTTGCACTTAAATCGCAACCACAGCCAAACTAGGCGATATAAATTCGCGCGGTCTTCACAAACTAATTCTATATGAATTATACTAACATTACTTAATCTAATCCAACTCTAAACTCAAATAACAATTGAGTTATCAGCGCTTAAACTTTGTGTTTTGTTTGTTGCAGGAAGTATTTGTGGGGGTCAGTGTTGCGGGGCTGAGGCCGAGGGGGTGCTGCGGCGGCAGGGGCAGGACGTCTTCGCGACGATGCTGAGGCACAACTCGATGTCCTTGCAAGGATTGCTCAATTCCACCGCGACGACTTTACTGAGTAAGTAAGATATTGCAGAGACATTGATATTGTAGAGTTTTGGTTTTTAGCTCACAGTGAGCAAACTAGAACGGTTTTGTGTTTCTAAATAGCAACAAATTATGGTCTTTGGACCAACTCACTCTATAATTTAAGAATCTCCGTCCGGATTGCAAAACTAATTCCGGTCCAGCAGACAGGTGGACGGTCGAACTGCAATTAGTTCGCTTATTTATTTACGTCCGTTTTTTCGTTGTTGTTATAGTCTAATTAGGGCGTGTAATTAAGTTTTCTAAGAATTTATGTTCTAGTTTGCAATTTGAGCTTGTTATAGGGTGAGGTTTTTAGGGTGAGGGCTTGTTATAGGGTGAGGAACTTACGACAAAAAATTGCAAACTTTGATTTGTATCGTCTCGGATTTCCCTCGGTTGTTGAGAGACTGGTGGGAAGTTTCCACCGGTAAAATAAACAGAGGCTTCCCAAAACTGCGGGCTATAAATTGGCAGGTTTGACACTGTGCCAAATCGCTAAAGTCCTTGCGAATTTCCCACCAAATATTTACACTTAGTGCTCGCCCAGAATCAAAAGACGTCGCGAAAAAAATCTATTTTAATCTGTTTATTATCGCGTTATCGTTTACATTTCGCACGGTTTATTTGCAAATTATTTTTCGGCATTTTTCGCTTGAAACTAAACAGGAGGAAACTGGAATCCTCTTCCGCGAAATTTAATTTTGCAATATCAAAGGAATTTTTGTGTCCATTTTTTGCAAACCATGCAAAAAAATCGCGAGAATTGTTGTAATTTTCTGCGCAGAAAGTTTTAGTTAGTTTAGACGAGGTTATCTGCAATTTTTGCAAAAACTAAAACATTTCCTGAAAATTTAATCTTTTCTGAGCAATTATTGGTTTTTGAAATTCGCAAATTCATTTTTGTTTCCAAATGGCGAGCCAAAATTTGAAACTCTAAATTAGAATTTTTGGAGTTGATGACATTTTGAATCAACTTCTCCGGCTCACTGCAACCTCAATACTTAAGATTTACCAAAAACTAAAATATTTCCTGAAAATTTAATCTTTTCTGAGAAATTATTGGTTTTTGAAGTTCGCAAATTCGTTTTTGTTTCGAAATTACGAGCCAAAATTTGAGACTCTAAATCTGAAGTTTTTGAGTTTATAACATTTTTAACCAACTTCTCCGGCTTACAGCAACCTTAATACTTAAGATTTAGTAAAAACTGAAACATTTCTTGAAAACTTATTATTTTCTGAGAAATTTCTGGTTTTTGAAATTCGCAAATTCGTTTTTGTTTCCAAATTGCGAGTCAAAATTTGAGACTCTAAATTGGAAGTTTTTGAGTTGATGACATTTTTATTCAACTTCTCCGGCTCACAGCAACCTTAATACTTAAGATTTAGCAAAAACTAAAACATTTCCTGAAAATTTCATCTCTTCTGAGAAATGATTTGTTTTTGAAATTCGCAAATTCGTTTTTGTTTCCAAGTGGCGAGCCAAAATTTGAGAGCCTAAGTAGGGATAGATGGTTCCTTCTGGCGCCTCCTCCTCCTACGATCTTGACCCCTGACACTGACCTTGACCCCTGATCTTTGACCCGGACCCCTGACCTTTGTCCCTGACTCCTAAGCCTTGACCTTGCCCTTTATCCCAGCCCTTTAATCTACTCTTAATCAGCTTTAACCCACTTTAAACAGCTTTCAATCAGCTTTAATCTATTTTTAATCAGCTTTAATCCACATTTAAACAGGTTTCAATCAGCTTTAATCAGCTTTAATCCACTTGTAAACAGCTTTCAATCAGCTTTAATCCACATTTAATCAGCTTTAATCCACTTTTAAGCAGCTTTCAATAGGCTTTAAACAGCTTTCAATCTGGTTTCAATCAGCTTTAAATAGCTTTCAATTTGCTTTAAACAGCTTTCAATTTGCTTTAAACATCTTTAATCAGCTTCTAATCAGATTTTAATCAGCTTTTAATCGGGTCCCAAAATTTTAATATGCTTATTATAAAATAAACGCACATTTTCAAAGAATTCAAATTGTTATCAGCAGCAGACTAGACGCAGATACATTTCCGAGAAATTAATTAGACCGGCATAATTTATTGGTTCCACGCTTGTATGTAGCTGATAAGATACGGGGTTTGCTATCGACGGCAGACATTCGGCCACGTCTAACTGTAAATCAAAATAAAAACGCAGATTATTTCCAATAAATTGTTTACCCTACGTATCATAAAATTCGATTCAGTTGAAAAAGGGTTTAAACAACCATCACATAAATATTTTTTTCCACGACGAGATGATTATTTCTCCGCTCGCGCAACGCTGATAAGATAGCAGGGGTTTGCTATCTACGACAGACATTGGCTCACGTCTAACGGCAAATCAAAATAAAAACGCAGATCATTTTCCGAGAAATTAATTAGTTTCACATACGTTTACAGGCAAGTTGAGAATGAAATTCCTCAACGGTCCTCCTCACGGCGCATTTTTGAATATATCCTAACGCCATCTACAGATCTTCGCTCGGCCGCGTTCAGAACTACTGATAAATCGCGGCGCCATCAACACATACTCGCACGGCCACATTCAGAACTATTGATAAATCGCGGCGCCATCTACACATACTCGCTCGGCCGCGTTCAGAACTAGTATGTTAGGTCAGTTTCAGATCAAGATCAAGACTAGAGCCAGGGTCAAAGGTCAGAGGAGTAGGTGGTTAGGTCAGGGTGAGATCAAGACCAGGGTCAATGGTCAGGCTCAGGGGTTAGGGGTCAGGGTCAGAGGTCAGGGGTCAGAGATCAAGGTCGGGTGTCAAGGTCGTAGGAGGAGGAGGCGCCAGAAGGAACCATCTATCCGTACTACCCTATATTAGAAGTTTCTGAGTTGATGACATTTTGAATCAACTTCTCCGGCTCAAAGCAACCTCAATACTTAAGATTTAGCAAAAACTACACCATTTCCTGAAAATTTAATCTTTTCAGAGAAATTATTGGTTTTTGAAATTCTCAAATTCGTTTTTGTTTCCAAACGGCAGATTATTTCCAAGGAATTGATTACCCTACGTATCATAAAATTGGATTCCGTTGAAAAAAGGGTTTAAACAACCATCACATAAATATTTTTTTCCACAACGAGATGATTATTTCTCCGCTCGCGCACCGCTTATTAGATAGCAGGGGTTTTCTATCTACGACAGACATTGGCTCACGTCTAACAGCAAATCAAAATAAAAACGCAGATTATTTTCCGAGAAATTAATTAGTTTCACATGCGTTTACAGGCAAGTTGGTAATGAAGGGCCCTCCTCACCGCGCATTTTTCAATATATCCTAACGCCATCTACACATCTACGCTCGGCCGCGTTCAGAACTACTGATAAATCGCGGCGCTATCAACACATACTCGCTAAGCCGCGTTCAGAACTAGTAGGTTAGGTCAGGGTCAGATCAAGACCAGAGCCAGGGTCAAAGCTCAGAGGAGGAGGTTGTTAGGTCAGGGTCAGCTCAAGACCAGAGTCAGGGGTCAGGGTCAATGGTCAGGCCCAGGGGTCAGGGCCAAAGGTCAGGTTTTTTGACAGGTCGGGGTCAAATGTCAACGGTCAGGGGATCAAAGTCAAGGTCGTAGGAGGAGGAGGCGCCAGAAGGAACCATCTATCCCTACTACCCTAAATTAGAAGTTTCTGAGTTGATGACTTTTTGAATCAACTTCTCCGGCTCATAGCAACCTTAGTACTTAAGATTTAGCAAAAACTAAAACATTTCGCGAAAATGTAATCTTTTCTGAGAAATTATTGGTTTTTGAAATTCGCAAATTCGTTTTTGTTTCCAAATGGCGAGCCAAAATTTGAGACCCTAAGAAGGGATAGATGGTTCCTTCTGGCGCCTTCTACGACCTTGACCACTGACCTTGACCACTGACCTTTGACCCGGACCCCTGACCTTGACCACTGACCTTTGACCCGGACCCCTGACCTTTGTCCCTGACCCCTAACCCCTGGCCCTGCCCTTTATCCCAGCACTTTAATCCAGCTTTAATCAACTTTTAAACAGCTTTCAATCAGCTTTAATCAGCCTTAATCCACTCTTACTCAGCTTTAATCCACTTTTAAATAGCTTTCAATCAGCTTTAAACAGCTTTCAATCGGCTTTAATCAGCTTCTAATCAGATTTTAATCGGTTTTAATAAACTTTTAATCGTGTCTCAAAATTTGAATATGCTTATTATAAAATAAACGTACAATTTCTAAGAAATTAAAATTGTTATCAGCAGCAGACTAGACGCAGATAAATTTCCGAGAAATTAATTAGACCGGCATTATTTATTGGTTCCACGCTTGTATGTAGCTAATAAGATACGGGCTTTGCAATAAACGGCAGACATTCGGTCACGTCTAACGGTAAATCAAAATAAAAACGCAGATTATTTCCAATAAATTGATTACCCTACGTATCATAAAATTCGATTCAGTTGTTAAAAGGGTTTAAACAACCATCACATAAATAATTTTTTTCCACAACCAAATGATTATCTTCTCCGCTCGCGCACCGCTGATAAGATAGCAGGGGTTTGCTATCTACGACAGACATTGGCTCACGTCTAACAGCTTTAAACAGCTTTAAATCAGCTTTAATACACATTTAATCAGCTTTAATCCACTTTTAAACACCTTTCAATCAGCTTTAAACAGCTTTAAATAGCTTTCAATTTGCTTTAAACAATTAAACAATTTGCTTCTAATCAGCTTTTAATCGAGTCTCAAAATTTGAATATGCTAATTATAAAATAAACGCACATGTTCTAAGAAATTCAAATTGTTATCAGCAACAGGCTAGACGCAGATAAATTTCCAAGAAATTAATTAGACCGGCATAATTTATTGGTTCCACGCTTGTATGTAGCTGATAAGATACTGGGTTTGCTATCGACGGCAGACATTCGGTCACATCTAACGGTAAATCAATAAAAACGTAGATTATTTTACCCTACGTATCATAAAATTTGATTCAGTTGAAAAAGGGTTTAAACAACCATCACATATATATTTTTTTTCACGACGAGATGATTATTTCTCCGCTCGCGCACCGCTGATAATATAGCAGGGGTTTGCTATCTACGACTGACATTGGCTCACGTCTAACAGCAAATCAAAATAAAAACGCAGATTATTTTTTCACATACGTTGATACGTTGATTATAGTTTCACATACGTTGATCCTAATCTCTCTCTCGCTCATCCTAAAGTTGAGAATGAAACTCCTCAACGGTCCTCCTCACCGCGCATTTTTCAATATATCCTAACGTCATCTACACATCTACGCTCGGCCGCGTTCAGAACTACTGATAAATCGCGGCGCCATCAACACATACTCGCACAGCCGCATTCAGAACTATTGATAAATCGCGGCGCCATCTACACATACTCGCTCGGCCGCGTTCAGAACTAGTATGTTAGGTCAGGTTCAGATCAAGATCAAGACTAGAGCCAGGGTCAAAGGTCAGAGGAGGTGGTTAGGTCAGGGTCAGATCAAGATCAGGGTCAATGGTCAGGCCCAGGGGTTAGGGGTCAGGGTCAGAGGTCAGGGATCAAGGTCGGGTGTCAAGGTCAAGGTCGTAGGAGAAGGAGGCGCGAGAAGGAACCATCTATCCCTACTACCCTATATTAGAAGTTTTTGAGTTGATGACATTTTGAATCAACTTCTCCGGCTTAAAGCAACCTTAATACTTAAGATTTAGCAAAAACTACACCATTTCCTGAAAATTTAATCTTTTCTGAGAAATTATTGGTTTTTGTAATTCGCAAATTCGTTTTTGTTTCCAAATGGCGATCCAAAATTTGAGACTCTAAATTGGAAGTTTTTGAGTTGATGACATTTTTATTCAACTTCTCCAGACCACAGCAACCTTAATACTTAAGATTTAGCAAAAACTAAAACATTTCCTGAAAATTTAATCTTTTTTGAGAAATTATTGTTTTTGAAATTCGTAAATTCGTTTTTGTTTCGAAACGGCAGATTATTTCCAAGAAATTGATTACCCTACGTATCATAAAACTAGATTCCGTTGAAAAAAGGGTTTAAACAACCATCACATAAATATTTTTTTCTACAACGAGATGATTATTTTTCCGCTCGCGCACCGCCGATAAGATAGCAGGGGTTTGCTATCTACGACAGACATTGGCTCACGTCTAACAGCAAATCAAAATGAAATCGCAGATTACTTTCCGAGAAATTAATTAGTTTCACATACGTTTACAGGCAAGTTGAGAATGAAACTCCTCAACTGTACTCCTCACCGCGCATTTTTCAATGTATCCTAACGCAATCTTCACATCTACGCTCGGCCGCGTTTAGAACTAGTAGGTTAGGTCAGGGTCAAATCAAGATCAAGACCAGAGCCAGGGTCAAAGTTCAGAGGAGGAGGTGGTTTGGTCAGTGTCAGATCAAGACCAGGGTTAGGGTCAATGGTCAGGCCCAGGGGTTAGGGGTCAAGGGTCGGGGTCAAAGGTCAGGGGTCAGGGGATCAAGGTCAGGTGTCAAGGTCGTAGGAGGAGGAGGCGCCAGAAGGAACCATCTATCCCTACTACCCTAAATTAGAAGTTTTTGAGTTGATGACATTTTGAATCAACTTCTCCGGCTCATAGCAACCTTAATACTTAAGATTTAGCAAAAACTAAAACATTTTGCGAAAATGTAATCTTTTCTGAGAAATGATTGGTTTTTGAAATTCGCAAATTCTTTTTTGTTTCGAAATGGCGATCCAAAATTTGAGACTCTAAAGTGGAAGTTTTTGTGTTGATGGCATTTTTAATCAACTTCTCCGGCTCACAGCAATCTTAATACTTAAGATTTCGCAAAAACTAAAACATTTACAGAAAATTTATTCTTTTCTGGGCAATTATTGGTTTTTGAAATTCGCAAATTCGTTTTTGTTTCAAAATGGCGAGCAAAAATTTGTGACTCTAAATTAGAAGTTTCTGAGTTGATGAAATTTTTAAAGAACTTCTCCGGCTCACAGCAACCTTAATACTTAAGATTTAGCAAAAACTGAAACATTTCCTGAAAATTTAATCTTTTCTGAGAAATTATTGGTTTTTGAAATTCGCAAATTCGTTTTTGTTTTCAAATGGCGAGCCAAAATTTGAGACTCTAAATTTGAAGTTTTTGAGTTGGAGATTTTTAAACAACTATTTCGGCTCACAGGAACATTAATACTTAAGATTTAGCAAAAACTAAAACATTTCGCGAAAATTTAATCTTTTCTGAGAAAATATTGGTTTTTGAAATTCGCAAATTTGTTTTAGTTTCGAAATGGCGAGCCAAAATTTGAGACTCTTCAATTTGGAAGTTTAGTGGATATTTGATGTGGTCGGTGGGTTGGCTTGCAACCAAAACCATTTCCTTTCCATAAAAACAATAAATTTTCAAGATGCTTGAACAATTCGGGCCGACCTCGCGAGTAAAGCCCGCACGTGCCGGCCAAGCACAGAAACCCGTATTGCATCCGTTCCGCCGGCGGAAGAATTAATAATTTTCGGCCCGAAATCCCTCTCAACTATTAATATGGGAAAGTGCACAATAAATTTTTTCTCGGCGCGTTTCCGCCTTTTTCTAACTGAATTCGTTATGTAACGAGCGGCGTTTCTTCTCTCCGGCAGGCAATTCCCGTAATTTAAGCCCGCCGTTTCGGGATATTATTAAAATTTTAATGGAAATCTTAAACACGGCGCCCCGACCAGGGAAAACCTAGACGAGCCGCCGGTTATTAACGACTTACTTATTAACGGGAATAATTGCATTTTTATATCTAAATACTCGAAATTTAGCACATTTCCTGAAAATATAAATTTCCCTGTGTAATACTCAGTAAGTAAAATATATATTTTCCTTTCCTATTCTCGCAAATAAATATCGCAACCGTTGTTTTTTGTGTCTCGACAGGAAGCAATCGATGTGGATTCAAGAGGGTTCGAAAGGACAAAGATAACGGTGAATAAGGGACGAGAAAAAGGGTTGAAAATGCGTTATTGATGACGGCAAAGAGCGATTTTATTTTTTGCAAGGAAACTTTCGGCCGTGATGAAATTAATATTTTGGTTATTAAATATCCGTCGATTCGAACCGACAAAGTTTCTTAATTAAAAAATATTACATTTTACTAGGTTTTTTTGTGTCGCGAATTTTTGGCGTAATAGCGTTTGCTAACTTTTTGCGCAGTCTATTAAGCTCCAACTTGACTCGTTGTGAAACTGTGAAGGAAAAAGTTAGAGAGTCGCAAATTTTAGCTTGCCGTTTCTAAACTAAAGCGAATCTGTGAATTTCAAATAATTTTTCAGAAAAGATTAAATTTTCAGGCAATGTTTTATTTTTTGCTAAATAATCTTAAGTAATAAGGTTGTTGTGAGCCGGATAAGTTGATTAAAAATGTCATCAACTTAAAAACTTCGAATTTAGAGTCTCAAATTTTGGCTCGCCGTTTGGAAACAAAAACGAATTTGCGAATTTCAAAAACCAATAATAACTCAGAAAAGATTAAATTTTCAGGAAATGTTTTAGTTTTAGCTAAATCTTATGTAATAAGGTTGCTGTGAACAGGAGAAGTTAATTAAAAATGTCATCAACTCAACAACTTCTAATTTAGAGTCTTAAATTTTGGCTCGCCATTTGGAAACAAAAACGAATTTGTAAATTTTAAAAACCAATAATTTCTCAGAAAAGATTATATTTTCAGGAAATGTTTTAGTTTTTGCTATATCTTAATTAATAAGGTTGCTGTGAGCCGGAGAAGTTGATTGAAAATGTCATTAACTCAAAAACTTCGAATTTAGTCTCAAATTTTGGCTCGCCATTTGGAAACAAAAACGAATTTCAAAAACCAATAATTTCTGAAAAAACTTTAAATTTTCAGGAAATGTTTTAGTTTTTGCTAAATCTTAAGTATTAAGGTTGCTGTGAGCCAGAGAAGTTGATTAAAAAGTCTTCAACTCAAAAACTTCAAATTTTGAGTCTCAAATTTTGGCTCATCATTTGGAAACAAAAACGAATTTGAGAATTTTAAAAACCAATAATTTCTCAGAAAAGATTAAATTTTCAGGAAATGTTTCAATTTTTGCTAAATCTTAAGTATTAAGGTCGCTGTGAGCCGGAGAAGTTGATTAATAATGACCAACCCAAAAGCTTCTAATTTAGAGTCTCAAATGTTGTCTCGCCATTTTGAAACTAAAACGAATTTGCGAATTTCAAAAACCAAGAATTGCTCAGAAAAGAATAAATTTTCGCGAAATGTTTTAGTTTTTGCAAAATCTTAAGTATTAAGGTTGCTGTGAGCCGGAGAAGTTGATTAAAAATGTCATCAACTCAAAAACTTTCAATTTGGAGTCACAAATTTTGTCTCGCCATTGCGAAACTAAAACGAATTTGCGAATTTCAAAAACACATGATTCCTCAGAAAAGATTGAACTTTAAGGAAATACTAAAGCTTTAAAAACCTAACATCGCTATGCACCAGCAAACTCAAAGAATTCTTTAACATTTTGCAATGAAATAAAGACCACGTCGAGGGCTGTAACATGCATGTGTGGGGGTCGTGCGGCGTAAATTCAATTATTTCGATATCTGCACGAAGGCCGGGTAATAAAATTAGCGGAGGAATTGTGTGCGAATTTGCAGGGAGAATTGGCGATAAATTGGCCCGGGAAATTCACTTACAACTCATGCAGATAATAAAAGATTTCGCCGGCTTTAATTTAAATGATTAAATGAAGTTATACTAGCCCTAGATAATATTACTAGATAAGACATTTCGAGAATTTCCTTATAAGATAGACATAGATCTAGATAAGGCTGTGGGAGGAGGTCACAGCTCCTACATGTAGCACCATTAGATAATGGTGTATGGATCCTGGTCGTCGTCGTCGATAGTCTAGATCTAGATAAGAGTTTTATAGATAATTACTGCATAACATAAAATAATTTCATAGATCTAGATCTAGATAAGGCTGTGGAAGGAGGTCCCGTGGTCCTAGATGGACTGTAGCACCATTAGATAATATTGTTTGGATCCTGATCGTCGTCGTCGATAGTCTAGATCTAGATAAGAGTTTTATAGATAATTACTGCATAAAATAAACTAATTCCTTGATTAATCTAGGTCTAGATAAGTCGGAGGTTTATCTTGATATAAAATGAATATTTTGCTAGATAAGTAGGCTAGTTCTGTTATTGGCGGATTATCTAGTCGTAGATAACAAACCTCCGCTTTATCTAGATCTTATCTTGAAAGTTATTTTCTAAATATTTAAAAAAATCGTCGACTTATCTACACCTAGATTAATCTTGGAGATAGTCTTCTAAATATTATATCCAGCAACATTATCTAAGACTAGATACCTACTCTATTATCTAGGAACTGTTTAACTTTTTTGAACTGTCAGTAAACAAATCGAAATTAAAGAATGTCTGCGATACACCGAGTGAGGATAATGGTGTTAGGAGACTCGGGAGTTGGCAAAACCTCATTCGTCCATCTAAGATGATCGTGCACGAGGATGAGGCCATGGCAGGGGTTGTAGAAGACGTTCCGGGTGTTGCGGTGGTTCTTGCTGCCCCCATATCCCAGAACTCGATGAAGTATTTGGTTTGGATCGGAGTCAGCTCATAATGTGCCAATTAAGGCCCCCGGATGGACAGTGGGTTGTTCTGTTGAGGTAAAGCTGCACGAATACAAAGAAGGGACTCCGAGCCAAACCAAATACTGCATCGAGTTCTGGGATGTGGGGGGCAGCAAGAACCACCGCAACACCCAGCACGTCTTCTACAACCCCTACCATGGCCTCATCCTCGTGCACGATCTCACCAACCGCAAAAACCTCCGCAAATACTTCACAACTCAAAAGATTTTGACCGAGGATTTCGATGCGGAGACATTTTTGGGAAGCTCGCAAATTCCAATTTTGGTCATCGGGACCAAGGTGGATTTGGTGGATGAGCGCAAGTGGCGGGGAGCCAAAGCTGCGGATGTGTTCAGTGCGGATGAGACTGTGTTAGACTGTCGAGAGACCAAATTCTTAGGAGCCGGCACAACGAATGTAGTGAAGCTGTCACGGTTTTACGACAGGGTCACTGAGAAGGGTTTCGGGGCTACACAGAGAGGTTCAATGCAACCAGTCCCAATTTACCGTCTAAGTTTTACTCGACCTTTCCTCATCAAGATTGAGATTTGTGCAAAAATTTTTATGTTAATAGAAGTAAGTCGGATTTTGCTAAAAGATTATTTTACTTATTAGTTATGACAACTGGCATAATTAGTTTGATGTGTCAAAATATTGACATATAAGTTTGAAATCTGTCATAAATTTGCAAAACAACAAACCGCATCTGTGACGTTCCTTCGACGATTACGTCAAAAAAAATGAAATGTCAAACAATGATATGATTTGTCAAAATATTGACCTAATTTTTTGATATCTGCAAAAATATTGACATTTTTGTTTGACAACTGTCAAAATATTGACATATTTGTTTGACATTTGTCAAAATATTGACCCAATTTTTGTCAAAATATTGACATATTTGTTTGACATTTGTCAAAATAATGAAATTTTTGTTTGAAATCTGTCAAAATACTGACATGTAAGTTTAAGTTTAACTGGAATATTTGAGGATGAGTGTGTACAATTTGTTGAAGATCTTTCCATGTTCTTCGTCCTCGTCAACAAAATTATTGGAAAAAAAAATTTCCGAGAAAAATTCGGACTCACTAGTCGTCGTGCCACTTTCCACGGAATAGCCACAAATCGTTCACCGAAAAACCCGTTCACGAATCCCAGAATAAACAGGAAACTGCACGGAAAAAAAACAATTTTCCCTCCGTCGACAGAAATACAATTTTCAATTCGGCGGTTGCTCGCGCAGAAGATCGCGCGTGTAAATGAACGCCATTAAGTCTAATTTTTCCAGTCTAATTCCACGACGTGGATGTTAATTAAATTTATTGTTCGGAGAGCATCAGCTGCGCGAGCTCGCGACACGTGTGGAGAATTACGCAAGACCGACGGGATTTCCTTCCGGGCGTTCAATTCAATTTTCAGTTCGAATTCGACATTTAATTAAAACGTTTTCATTAAAACGTTCCGGTCTGGCATTCGACAATTCTATTTTTACTAACCGAGTTGATATACTCATCCCTCGACTTACACAGGAGGATTCACTCATCGTTCGATTTACACGATGGATCCACATTCACTCATCTCTTAATTTACACGGTTGATCCTCATTCACTCAACCCTCGATTTACACGGTAGATCCTCACTTATTCATCTATCGATTTACACGGTAAATCCTCATTCACGCATCCCTCCATTTTTACGGTAGATTCTCATTCACTCGTCCCTTAATTTACACGGTAGATCCTCATTTGCTCATCCCTCGATTTACATGATAGAACCTCATTCAGTCATCCCTTAATTTACACGGTAATTCCTCATTCACTCATCCCTTGATTTACACGGTAGATCCTCATTCACTCATCCCTCTATTTACACAGTATATCCTCATTCACTCATCCCTTAATTTACACGGTAGATTCTCATTCATTCATGCCTTAATTTACACGATAGATCCTCATTCACTCATCCCTCTATTTACACGGTAGATCCTCATTTACTCATCCCTCGATTTACACGATAGATCCTCATTCACTCATTCCTTAATTTATACGGTAGATTCTCAGTCACTCATCCCTCTATTTACACGGTAGATCCTAATTTGCTCATCCCTCGATTTAGACGATAGATTCACTCATCCCTCTATTTACACGATAGATCCTCATTCACTCATCCCTCGATTTACACGGTAAATCCTCATTCATTCATCCCTCTATTTACACGGTAGATCCTCATTTGCTCATCCCTCGATTTATACGATAGGTCTTTATTCACTCATCCCTCTATTTACACGATAGATGTTCAATCACTCATTCCTTAATTTACTTGGTAGATCCTCATTCACTCATCCCTCTATTTACACGGCAGAACCAAATTTACTCATCCCTCTATTTACACGATAGATCCTCATTCACTCATCCCTTAATTTACACGGTAGATCCTCATTTTCTCATCCCTCTATTTACACGGTACATCATCATTTACTCATCCCTCCATTTACATGGTAGATCTTCATTCACTCATTCCTCGATTTACATGGTAGATCTTCATTCACTCATTCCTCGATTTACATGGTAGATCTTCATTCACTCATTCCTCGATTTACACGATAAACAGGTTATGACCAAACAAAACAAATTAAGAGTAGACAAGACAACTTAAAGACGTTCAACTTCTTCTGTTCATAGCAATCTTAATACTCAAGATTTAGCAAGAACTAAAACATTTCCTGAAAATTTAATCTTTTCTGAGCAATTATTTGTTTTTGAAATTCGCAAATTAGTCTTTGTTTCCAAATGGCGAGCCAAACTTTGAGAGTATAAATTTGAAGTTTTTGAGTTGATGACATTATTAATCAATTTCTCCGGGTTACAGCAACCTTAATACTTAAGATTTAGCGAAAACTAAAACATTTCCTGAAAATTTAATTTTTTCTGAGCAATTATTGGTTTTTGAAATTCGCAAATTCGTTTTGGTTTCCAAATGGCGAGACAAAATTTGAGACTCTAAATTGGAAGTTTTTGAATTGATGAAATTTTTAATCAACTTCTCCGGCTCACAACAACCTTAATAATTAAGATTTAGCAAAAACTAAAACATTTACTAAAAATTTAATCTTTTCTGAGGAATTATTGCTTTTTGAAATTCGCAAATTCGTTTTTGTTTCTAAATGGCGAGCCGAAATTTGAGACTCTAAATTGGAAGTTTTTGAGTTAATGTCATTTTTAATCAACTTCTCCGGCTCACAGCAACCTTAATACTTAAGATTTAGCAAAAACTAAAACACTTCCTGAAAATTTAATCTTTTCTGAGCAATTATTGGTTTTTGAAATTCGCAAATTCGTTTTTGTTTCCAAATGTCGAGACAAAATTTGGGACTGAAAATTATGAAAGAGTTTTTGAGTTGACATTTATTGTGCAAAAACTGGTGCGAATTTTGTAATTTTAAAAAGGTTAGTTTACTTAAAAAAGTACAAGTCTTAGAAATTTGCAAGAGTTTTGATTGTGTTTTGTTTATTAAGGTTGTTACAGGTCGTCAAAATTGACTAAAAATTAGTGCTACTTATTTAGTGCTAATAATGCTAATTATTGCTAGAAGTTTAGATTTTCCGTAACTGTGCAAAAACTAGTGCGAATTTTGAAATTTTAGAAACGTCAGTTTTCTCAAAAAAGAACGAGTTTTAGAAATTTTCAACAATTTTGATTGTGTTTTGTTTATTAAGGTTGTTACAGGTCGTCAAAGTTGGCTGAAATTAATCTTGTCAAAAAATGTCTAGTTGGTAGAAGTTTAGATTTTGCTTAACTGTGCAAAAACTAGTGCGAATTTTGGAATTTTAAAAACGTCAGTTTACTCAAAAAGAACGATTTTTGGAAATCTGCAAGAATTTCGATTGTGTTTTGTTTATTAAGGTTGCTGCAGGTCGCCAAAGTTGGCTAAAATTAGTCTTTACAGAAAATGTCTAATTGGTAGAAGTTTAGATTTGGCTTAACTTGAGATAGATATTTTAATTGTCGACTAAGCTTATACAAGCTATAACTCGCTTCGTTTACTAGATTTTCAGATATAGTTTTCAGATTCTAATTCAGGATGAATTATAGTTTCTAAAACTAATCCTTAATTCGGACTAGTTAGTCTAATTCTTTGAGAAATTTGAGTTTAAACTTTTCAGTTTTGTTTTACAATCGAAAAGAATTAAACATAGACTAATATTTTACAAGCTGTAACTCGTTTCATTTGCTAAATTTTCAAACTTAGTTTTCAGATTCTAATTCAGGAAGAATTCTAGTTTCTAAAACTAATCCTTAATCCGGACTAGTTAGTCTAATTCTATGAGAAATTTGAGTTTAAATTTCTCAGTTTTGTTATATAATCGAAAAGAATTGAACCTAGTTAGACTAGTCTTTTACAAGCTGTAACTCACTACGTTTACTAAATTTTCAGACTTAGTTTTCAGATTCTAATTCAGGAAGAATTATAGTTTATAAAATTAATCCTTAATACGGACTAGTTAGTCTAATTCTATGAGAAATTTAAGTTTAAACTTTTCAGTTTTGTCATACAATCGAAAAGAATTAAACCTAGTTAGACTAATCTTTTACAAGCTGTAACTCGCTTCATTTACTAAATTTTCAAACTTAGTTTTTAGATTCTAATTCAAGAAGAATTCTAGTTTCTAAAACTAATCCTTAATCCGGACTAGTTAGTCTAATTCTATGAGAAATTTGAGTTTAAACTTCTCAGTTTTGTTTTACAATCGAAAAGAATTGAACCTAGTTTGACTAATCTTTTACAAGCTGTAACTCGCTTCATTTGCTAAATTTTCAAACTTAGTTTTCAGATTCTAATTCAAGAAGAATTCTAGTTTCTAAAACTAATCCTTAATCCGGACTAGTTAGTCTAATTCTATGAGAAATTTGAGTTTAAACTTCTCAGTTTTGTTTTAGAATCGAAAAGAATTAAATCTAGTTAGACTAATCTTTTACAAGCTGTAACTCGCTACGTTTAGTAAATTTTCATACTTAGTTTTTAGATTCTAATTCAGGAAGAATTCTAGTTTCTAAAACTAATCCTTAATCCGGACTAGTTAGTCTAATTCTATGAGAAATTTGAGTTTAAACTACTCAGTTTTGTTTTACAATCGAAAAGAATTAAACCTAGTTTGACTAATCTTTTACAAGCTGTAACTCGCTTCATTTGCTAAATTTTCAAACTTAGTTTTCAGATTCTAATTCAGGAAGAATTCTAGTTTCTAAAACTAATCCTTAGTACGGACTAGTTAGTCTAATTCTATGAGAAATTTGAGTTTAAACTTCTCAGTTTTGTTTTACAATCGAAAAGAATTAAATCTAGTTAGACTAATCTTTTACAAGCTGTAACTTGCTTCGTTTAGTAAATTTTCAGATTTAGTTTTCAGATTCTAATGTAGGGAGAATTCTAGTTTCTAAAACTAATTATTAATCCGGACTAGTTAGTCTAATTCTATGAGAAATTTTAGTTTAAACTTCTCAGTTTTGTTTTAGAATCGAAAAGAATTAAACCTATTTAGACTAATCTTTTACAAGCTGTAACTCGCTTCATTTACTAAATTTTCAAACTTAGTTTTTAGATTCTAATTCAATAAGAATTCTAGTTTCTAAAACTAATCCTTAATCCGGACTAGTTAGTCTAATTCTATGAGAAATTTGAGTTTAAACTTCTCAGTTTTGTTTTACAATCGAAAAGAATTAAACCTAGTTAGACTAATCTTTTACAAGCTGTACAATTCGCTTCGTTTACTAAATTTTCAGATTCAGTTTTCAGATTCTAATTTAGGGAGAATTCTAGTTTCTAAAACTAATCATTAATCCGGACTAGTTAGTCTAATTCTATGAGAAATTTTAGTTTAAACTTCTCAGTTTTGTTTTAAAATCGAAAAGAATAAAACCTAGTTAGACTAATCTTTTACAAGCTGTAACTCGCTTCATTTACTAAATTTTCAAACTTAGTTTTTAGATTCTAATTCAATAAGAATTCTAGTTTCTAAAACTAATCCTTAATCCGGACTAGTTGGTCTAATTCTATGAGAAATTTGAGTTTAAACTTCTCAGTTTTGTTTTACAATCGAAAAGAATTAAATCTAGTTAGACTAATCTTTTACAAGCTGTAACTTGCTTCGTTTAGTAAATTTTCAGATTTAGTTTTCAGATTCTAATTTAGGGAGAATTCTAGTTTCTAAAACTAATTATTAATCCGGACTAGTTAGTCTAATTCTATGAGAAATTTTAGTTTAAACTTCTCAGTTTTGTTTTAGAATCGAAAAGAATTAAACCTATTTAAACTAATCTTTTACAAGCTGTAACTCGCTACGTTTAGTAAATTTTCAGACTTAGTTTTTAGATTCTAATTCAGGAAGAATTCTAGTTTCTAAAACTAATCCTTAATCCGGACTAGTTAGTCTAATTCTATGAGAAATTTGAGTTTAAACTACTCAGTTTTGTTTTACAATCGAAAAGAATTAAACCTAGTTTGACTAATCTTTTACAAGCTGTAACTCGCTTCATTTGCTAAATTTTCAAACTTAGTTTTCAGATTCTAATTCAGGAAGAATTCTAGTTTCTAAAACTAATCCTTAGTACAGACTAGTTAGTCTAATTCTATGAGAAATTTGAGTTTAAACTTCTCAGTTTTGTTTTACAATCGAAAAGAAATAAACCTAGTTAGACTAATCTTTTACAAGCTGTAACTCGCTTCGTTTACTAAATTTTCAGACTTAGTTTTCAGATTCTAATTCAGGAAGAATTCTAGTTTCTATAACTAATTCTTAATCCGGACTAGTTAGTCTAATTCTATGAGAAATTTGCGTTTAAACTTCTCAGTTGTGTTTTACAATCGAAAAGAATTAAACCTAGTTAGACTAATCTTTTACAAGCTGTAACTCGCTTCATTTACTAAATTTTGAAACTTAGTTTTTAGATTCTAATGCAAGAAGAATTCTAGTTTCTAAAACTAATCCTTAATCCGGACTAGTTAGTCTAATTCTATGAGAAATTTGAGTTTAAACTACTCAGTTTTGTTTTACAATCGAAAAGAATTAAACCTAGTTTGACTAATCTTTTACAAGCTGTAACTCGCTTCATTTGCTAAATTTTCAAACTTAGTTTTCAGATTCTAATTCAAGAAGAATTCTAGTTTCTAAAACTAATCCTTAATCCGGACTAGTTAGTCTAATTCTATGAGAAATTTGAGTTTAAACTACTCAATTTTGTTTTACAATCGAAAAGAATTAAACCTAGTTTGACTAATCTTTTACAAGCTGTAACTCGCTTCATTTGCTAAATTTTCAAACTTAGTTTTCAGATTCTAATTCAGGAAGAATTCTAGTTTCTAAAACTAATCCTTAATCCGGACTAGTTAGTCTACTTCTATGATAAATTTGAGTTTAAACTTCTCGGTTTTGTTTTACAATCGAAAAGAATTAAACATAGTTAGACTAATCTTTTACAAGCTGTAACTCGCTTCATTTACTAAATTTTCAAACTGAGTTTTCAGATTCTAATTCAGGAAGAATTCTAGTTTCTAAAACTAATCCTTAATCCGGACTAGTTAGTCTACTTCTATGATAAATTTGAGTTTAAACTTCTCAGTTTTGTTTTACAATCGAAAAGAATTAAACCTAGTTAGACTAATCTTTTACAAGCTGTAAAATTCTCTTCATTTGCTAAATTTTCAAACTTAGTTTTCAGATTCTAATTCAGGAAGAATTCTAGTTTCTAAAACTAATCCTTAATCCGGACTACTTAGTCTAATTCTATGAGAAATTTGAGTTTAAACTTCTCAGTTTTGTTTTACAATCGAAAAGAATTAAACCTAGTTAGACTAATCTTTTACAAGCTGTAAAATTCGCTTCGTTTACTAAATTTTCAGACTTAGTTTTTAGATTCTAATTCAGGAAGAATTCTAGTTTCTAAAACTAATCCTTAATCCGGACTAGTTAGTCTAATTCTATGAGAAATTTGAGTTTAAACTTCTCAGTTTTGTTTTACAATCGAAAAGAATTAAACCTAGTTAGACTAATCTTTTACAAGCTGTAAAATTCGCTTCGTTTACTAAATTTTCAGACTTAGTTTTTAGATTCTAATTCAGGAAGAATTCTAGTTTCTAAAACTAATCCTTAATCCGGACTAGTTAGTCTAATTCTATGAGAAATTTGAGTTTAAACTTCTCAGTTTTGTTTTACAATCGAAAAGAATTAAACCTAGTTAGACTAATCTTTTACAAGCTGTAAAATTCGCTTCGTTTACTAAATTTTCAGACTTAGTTTTCAGATTCTAATTCAGGAAGAGTTCTAGTTTCTAGAACTAATCCTTAATCCGGACTAGTTAGTCTAATTATATGAGAGATTTGAGTTTAAACTTTACTAAACCTCTCAGTTTTGTTTTAATATCGAAAAGAATTAAACCTAGTTAGACTAAGCGTATACAAGTTATAACTCGCTTCGTTTACTAAATTTTTGATTTGTGCTTTCTTTATTAAGGTTGCTACGGGTCACCAAAGTTGACTAAAATTATACTTGACAGAAAATGTGTATTTGATAGAAGTTTAGATTTTGTTTATTTTTGCAAAAACTAGTGCGAATTTTGAAACTTTAAAAACGTCAGTTTACTCAGGAAAGAACGAGTTTCAGAAATTTACAAGAATTTTGATTATGCTTTGTTTATTAAGGTTGCTACAGGTCATCAAAGTTGGCTAAAATTAGTCTTGACAGAAAATGTGCATTTGGTAGAAGTTTAGATTTTGCTTATTTTTTTAAAAATTAGTGCGAATTTTGGA
Source organism: Phosphuga atrata (assembly GCA_944588485.1). Classification (NCBI taxonomy): domain Eukaryota; kingdom Metazoa; phylum Arthropoda; class Insecta; order Coleoptera; family Silphidae; genus Phosphuga; species Phosphuga atrata. The sequence goes on along the minus strand of OX155897.1, from coordinate 6,293,753 downwards.
ACTTTAAAAACGTCAGACTACTCAGAAAAGAACGAGTTTTAGAAATTTGCGTGAATATTGATTGTGCTTTGTTTATTAAAGTTGCTACATGTCGTCAAAGTTGGCTAAAATTAGTCTCGACAGAAAATGTGCATTTGGTAGAGGTTTAGATTTTGACTATTTTTGCAAAAACTAGTGCGAATTTTAGAACTTTCAAAACGTCAGACTACTCAGAAAAGAACGAGTTTTAGAAATTTGCGTGAATATTGATTGTGCTTTGTTTATTAAAGTTGCTACATGTCGTCAAAGTTGGCTAAAATTAGTCTCGACAGAAAATGTGCATTTGGTAGAGGTTTAGATTTTGACTATTTTTGCAAAAACTAGTGCGAATTTTAGAACTTTCAAAACGTCAGTTTACTCAGAAAAGAACGAGTTTTAGAAATTTGCGAGAATATTGATTGTGCTTTGCTTATTAAGGTTGCTACAGTTCATCAAAGTTGGCTAAAATTAGTCTTGACAGAAAATGTGCATTTGGTAGAAGTTTAGATTTTGCTTATTTATTCAAAAACTAGTGCGAATTTTGGAACTTTTAAAACGTCAGTTTACTCAAAAAAGAACGAGTTTTAGAAATTTGCAAGAATTTTGATTGTGCTTTGTTTATTAAGGTTGCTACAGGTCGTCAAAGTTGACTAAAATTAGTCTTGACAGACAATGTGTAGTTACTAGAAGTTTAGATTTTGCTTAACAGTACAAAAACTAGTGCGAAAACCAAAAGCTGTATTTTCCTTAAAAACGAACAAATTTTCAAAATTTTCCTCAATTTGACCCGTACTCCGTCTACTAATCCCACAAACAACACTAAAAGTTGACCAACTTTAGCACTCATTTTTTGCCACCGATCTATTTATACCGCAAATATTTAGTTTACTAATAAATATTTGGAGGATTCGTGCAGTGCGTAAGTGTAAGTTATCGAGCGGCTCTGGAACGGTTCGCGCAGAATGTGCGAGAGCGAGCTAGACCGAGTCTATTTTCGGCCTATTTGCAACCGTCTGCAAATGCGAAACACTCTTTTCTAGATGACTTCATGCAGCAAACTATTTCATTCAACTGAATCTGGAAACTGTGCGGATCGTTCCAGTGCAAACCGCGTTTATATAACTAGAGCCGTTTGGATTTTATAGACTAACAAAAGATTTTTGTTTGAAAAAATGAGTTTTGGTTTTTGGTTAATTGTGCGAAAACTAGTGCGAATTTTTTAATTTAAAAAACAACGTTTTTTACAGAAAAGTACATATTTTCAGAATCTGCAATAATATTGTTTGTGGTTTGTCTATTAAAGTTGCCACGGCTCGTGAAAGTTGGTTAAAATTTGCAACAAATATAGAAATCGCGAGCAATCTTTTTTTTTTCGGAGCAGTAAAACGGTTTTTGGCTCAAAAAACAAACTGTGCTGAATATTTTCTTGCAAAAATCAAACAAAAAAATGCGAATCGACGACGTCGCAGAAACAAAAAACGCGCAGAAAATACTTCCGCCGCCCGTCGGCAATAAAACAAATTCGCGACGTCGCCATTTTATTGACTAATAGTCCCTTAGACCAAGAATACAAAAAAAAATCGCAGAGCTATTGTGCGAATTTTTTTCCAACTTAGTTCACTAACTAAAATGCAAAAAAATGCAGGGCAGGCAATAAATAATTTCGCGAAAAAAATAAACTTGCAAAAAGAAACGATTGGATATAATTCGCAAAATAATTTGGTTTTAGTTGATAAGATCAAGTAAATGTAATCTATGTATTGCCAAATATGTTAAGTTAGTAAATGAGTAAAACTTTTTGCAATTTGTTGTGCAAATATAGAAAATTCTTGAGCGTTGCCCAAAAATACACGCCGTTTTGGCACTCTCGGCCGAGTCGACGAACTCTCCGCAAATATAGCTGGTATACACTAGGTCGTTCGAACTGATCTTCGGCGCGAATTTCGGATCCTTCGCCACGTCCGCCACGTGGCCAGCTTGATACCGGAAGGAGGAATTAGCGCTGATTGAGGCCGTCGTCGAACTCGCGACCTTCTCAATCACATCCCGCCGAAAAAGCTTGGGCTAGTTTGAGCGGCTGTGGCTAGTTTAATGGACGGAATTCGCAGGATTATTTTGCAAAACTTTGCAAATTTGTTTTTTGTTTTTCTCATTGAAATTGAGTAACTAGTCCGGATTACGGATTAGTTTTAGAAACTAGAATTCATCCTGAATTAGAATCGGAAAACTAAGTCTGAAAATTTAGTAAACGAAGCGAGTTATAGCTTGTAGAAGAATAGTCTAACTAGGCTTAATTCTGTTCGATATTAAAACAAAACTGAGAGGTTTAGTAAAGTTTAAACTCAAATTTCTCATACAATTAGACTAACAAGTCCGGTTTAGGAATTAGTTTTAAAAACTAGAATTCTTCCTGAATTAGAAACCGAAAACTAAGTCTGAAAATCTAGTAAACGAAGCGAGTTATAGCTTGTAAAAGATTAGTCTAACTAGGTTTAATTCTTCTCGATTGTAAAACAAAACTGAGAAGTTTAAACTCAAATTTCTCATAGAATTAGACTAACTAGTCCGGATTAAGAATTAGTTTTAGAAACTTGAATTCATCCTGAATTAGAATCTGAAAACTAAGTCTGAAAATTTACTAAACGAAGTGAGTTACAGCTTGTAAACGATTAGTCTAACTAGGTTTAATTCTTTTCGATTGTAAAACAAAACTGAGAAGTTTAAACTCAAATTTCTCATAGAATTAGACTAACTAGTTCGGATTAAGGATTAGTTTTAAAAACTAGAATTCTTCCTGAATTAGAATCTGAAAACAAAGTCTGAAAATTTAGTAAATGAAGGGAGTTACAGCTTGTAACAGATTAGTCTAACTAGGTTTAATTCTTTTCGATTGTAAAACAAAACTGAGGGGGTTTAACTCAAATTTCTCATAGAATTAGACTAACTAGTTCGGATTAAGGATTAGTTTTAAAAACTAGAATTCTTGCTGAATTAGAATCTGAAAACTAAGTCTGAAAATTTAATAAACGAAGCTAGTCATAGCTTGGAAAAGATTAGTCTAACTAGGTTTAATTATTTTCGATTGTGAAACAAAACTGAGAAGTTTAAACTCAAATTTCTCATAGAATTAGACTAACTAGTCCGGATTAAGGATTAGTTTTAGAAACTAGCATTCAACCTGAATTAGAATCTGAAAACTAAATCTGAAAATTTACTAAACGAAGCGAGTTACAGCTTGTAAACGATAAGTCTAACTAGGTTTAATTCTTTTCGATTGTAAAACAAAACTGAGAAGTTTAAACTCAGATTTATCATAGAATTAGACTAACTAGTCCGGATTAAGGATTAGTTTTAGAAATTAGAATTCTGCCTGAATTAGAACCTGAAAACTAAGTCTGAAAATTTAGTAAACGAAGCGAGTTACAGCTTGTAAAAGATTAATCTAAATAGGTTTAATTCTTTTCGATTGTAAATCAAAACTGAGAAGTTTAATCTCAAATTTCTCATAGAATTAGACTAACTAGTCTGGATTAAGAATTAGTTTTAGAAACTAGATTTCATCCTGAATTAGAATCTGAAAACTAAGTCTGAAAATTTAGTAAACGAAGCGAGTTACAGCTTGTAAAAGATTAATCTAAATTGGTTTAATTCTTTTCGATTGTAAAACAAAACTGAGAAGTTTAATCTCAAATTTCTCATAGAATTAGACTAACTAGTCTGGATTAAGAATTAGTTTTAGAAACTAGATTTCATCCTGAATTAGAATCTGAAAACTAAGTCTGAAAATTTAGTAAACGAAGCGAGTTACAGCTTGTAAAAGATTAGTCTAACTAAGTTTAATTCTTTTCGATTGTGAAACAAAACTGAGAAGTTTAAACTCAAATTTCTCATAGAATTAGACTAACTAGTCCGGATTAAGGATTAGTTTTAGAAACTAGAATTCAACCTGAATTAGAATCTGAAAACTAAATCTGAAAATTTACTAAACGAAGCGAGTTACAGCTTGTAAACGATAAGTCTAACTAGGTTTAATTCTTTTCGATTGTAAAACAAAACTGTGAAGTTTAAACTCAAATTTTTCATAGAATTAGACTAACTAGTCCGGATTAAGGATTAGTTTTAAAAACTAGAATTCTTCCTGAATTAGAATGTGAAAACTAAGTCTGAAAATCTACTAAACGAAGCGAGTTACAGCTTATAAAAGATTAGTCTAACTAGGTTTAATTCTTTTCGATTGTAAAACAAAACTGAGAAGTTTAAACTCAGATTTATCATAGAATTAGACTAACTAGTCCGGATTAAGGATTAGTTTTAGAAATTAGAATTCTGCCTGAATTAGAACCTGAAAACTAAGTCTGAAAATTTGGTAAACGAAGCGAGTTACAGCTTGTAAAAGATTAGTCTAACTAGGTTTAATTTTTTTCGATTGTAAAACAAAACTGAGAAGTTTAAATTCAAATTTCTCATAGAATTAGGCTAACTAGTCCGGATTTAGAATTAGTTTTAAAAACTAGAATTTTTCCTGAATTAGAATCTGAAAACTAAGTCTGAAAATTTAGTAAACGAAGCGAGTTACAGCTTATAAAAGATTAGTCTAACTAGGTTTAATTCTTTTCGATTGTAAAACAAAACTGAGAAGTTTAAACTTAAATTTCTCATAGAATTAGAATAACTAGTCCGGATTAAGGATTAGTTTTAAAAACTAGAATTCTTCCTGAATTAGAATCTGAAAACTAAGTCTGAAAATCTAGCTAACAAAGCGAGTTATAGCTTGTATAAGCTTAGTCTAAAATTAAAATATCTATCTCATTTAAGCAAAATCTAAACTTCTACCAATTAGACATTGTACGACCTGTAACAACCTCAATAAGCAAAACACAATCAAAATTCTTGCAAATTTCGAAAACTCGTTCTTTTTTGAGTAAACTGACGTTTTTAAAATTCCAAAATTCGCACTAGTTTTTGCACAGTTAAGCAAAATCTAAACTTCTACCAACTAGACATTTTCTGTCAAGACTAATTTTAGCCAAGTTTGACGACCTGTAGCAACCTTAATAAAGAAAGCACAATCAAAATTCTTGCAAATTTCTAAAACTCGTTATGTTTTGAGTAAACTGACGTTTTTAAAGTTCCACAATTCGCACTAGTTTTTGCAAGAATATGTAAAATCTAAACTTCTACCAAATACACATTTTCTGTCAAGACTAATTTTAGTCAACTTTGACGACCTGTAGCAACCTTAATAAACAAAACACAATCAAAATTCTTGCAAAATTCGAAAACTTGTTCTTTTCTGAGTAAACTGACGTTTTCAAAGTTCCAAAATTTGCACCAGTTTTTGCAAAAATATGCAAAATCTAAACTTCTACCAAATACACATTTTCTGTCAAGACTAATTTTAGCCAATTTTGACGACCTGTGGCAACCTTAATAAACAAAACACAATCAAAATTCTTACAAAATTCGAAAACTCGTTCTTTCCTGAGTAAACTCACGTTTTCAAAGTTCCAAAATTCGCACTAGTTTTTGCAAAAATAAGGAAAATCTAAACTTCTATCAAGTACACATTTTCTGCCAAGACAAATTTTAGCCAACTTTGACGACCTGTAGCAACCTTAATAAAGAAAGCACAATCAAAATTCTTGCAAACTTCTAAAACTCGTTGTTTTCTGAGTAAACTGACGTTTTTAAAGTTCCGAAATTTGCACCAGTTTTTGCAAAAATATGCAAAATCTAAACTTCTACCAAATACACATTTTCTGTCAAGACTAATTTTAGCCAATTTTGACGACCTGTGGCAACCTTAATGAACAAAACATAATCAAAATTCTTGCAAAATTCGAAAACTCGTTCTTTTCTGAGCAAACTCACGTTTTCAAAGTTCCAAAATTCGCACTAGTTTTTGCAAAAATAAGCAAAATCTAGACTTCTACCAAATACACATTTTCTGTCAAGACTAATTTTAGTCAACTTTGAAGACCTGTAGCAACCTTAATAAAGAAAACACAATCAAAATTCTTCTAAAATTCGAAAAGTCGTTCTTTTCTGAGTAAACTGACGTTTTCAAAGTTCCAAAATTCGCACTAGTTTTTGCAAAAATAAGCAAAATCTAAACCTTTACCAAATGCACATTTTCTTTCAAGACTAACTTTAACCAACTTTGACGACCTGTAGCAACCTGAATAAACAAAACACAATCAAAATTCTTGCAAATTTCTAAAACTCGTTCTTTTCTGAGTAAACTGACGTTTTTAAAATTCCAAAATTCGCACTAGTTTTTGCACAGTTAAACAATATCTAAACTTCTAAGTACTTTAACTTTGACGACCTGCAGAAAATTTACTACACAAAAGAGAATTAAAATTCTTGCGAATCCACGAACCTTTATCCTAAGCAATTAATTGCGCGCAAATTTGCAGTCCACACCGTATATAGTGTTTGTGTAATTACGCTTTTTCTTCTGTTTCGGGATTTGTTCTGGTGTGAGTTTGTGTTTGTTGAGGATTTATGTGTGGGGCGAGCGCGATGACAGCGATCCGGGAAAACGGTTTAGGAGTTATGATCCCCGGATTTTCCCTGCCCGGAACCTTAAAATTAATGTTACCGAACTAACTCCGGCCGGACTTTGTGCACTACTTTGCGTAGCGAGGTGCGAATTTACAACTTGATCGTTCGAAGAGTAAGCAATATTTTGCAAATTTGCAAGTGGTGGGTGTTTGGCGAAAGGTTTGAAATTTGTTGGAGTTGTGATTCTATTTTGTTTATTAAGGTTGCAACAGATTATTAAAGTTAGATAGAAAAATGTTTATTTGGTGAAGTTTTAGATTTTGCTCAACTGTGCAAAAACTAGTGCAAATTTTGTAATTGCAAAAACTATTGTTTCCTCAGAAAAGAATGAATTTTTAAATTTCGCAAGAATTTTGTTGGTGTTGTGTTTATTAACGTTGCTACAAATCATCAAAGTTGGTTATAATTATTGTTGATAATAAAATGTTTATTTGGTGGAGTTTTAGATTTTGCTTCACTGTGCGAAACCTAATGCGAATTTTGTAATTCCAAAAAACATTGTTTCCTCAGAAAAGAATGAGTTTTTAAATTTGGCAAGAATTTTGTTTGTGTTGTGTCTATTAACGTTGCTATAAATCATCAAAGTTGGTTAAAATTAGTCTTGAGAAAAAAATGTTTATTTGGTGGAGTTTTAGATTTTGATTAACTGTGCGAAAACTAATGCGAATTATAGCATTTCAAAGCTGCATTTTTCTCAAAAAAAATAATAATTTGTCAAGATTCGCAAAAAATTCGCTTGTGGTATGATTTTTGTGGGAGCAACGAGCCGACAAATTTGCAGTATTTCTTGGAGAAAGATTCGCAAATAACGAGGTCAATTATGAATCCGCTGGCGAAATGGAAGTAAATCTCTCGCGAAACGAGTCGAGATGAATTAATCGCTGAAAAAATGTTTTTTAAAAATATAACGTTCTTTACACGAAAATTGCTTCTGAAAGAAAAAGCTTAATGGGAAAACCTTGATATATTTGTCGCGTATTTTTTCGCTGAAAACCGATTATTTTACAGTCGATTGAGGAATTTCCTGAGCACTTGTCGAGCCATAACAGGTTCAACTTGCACGACAAAAAATCCAACATTGAAAACTTAATTGACGATAAATTACGTCTTTATCTAATTGAAACGTTTAGGCGGGTTTTTTCTCGACTCCTAATCCCCACTTGCACTCACTTACGCAACCCAAACACCAGTTTATATTGTCTTCAACTAATTCTGGTGTCATTGAAATTCTCATAAATTAGACTAAATTTAGACCAACTGTAGTGACGCTACTAAACAAGACTCAATCAAAAAGGGCAACAAAATTTAAAATTTGTACTTTTTTTAATAAATACTGATTTTTGGAATTACAAAATTCGCATTACTTTTCGCACAGTTAAGCAAAATCTAAAACTACACCAAATCAACATTTTTTTCTCAAGACTAATTTTAACCAACTTTGATGATTTGTAGCAACGTTAATAGACACAACACATTCAAAATTCTTACAAAACTTAAAAATTCATTCTTTTTGGAGGAAACTATAGTTTTTGGAATTACAAAATTCGCACTAGTTTTCGCACAGTTAAACTAAATCTAAAACTCTACCAAATAAACATTTTTTTATCAAGACTAATTTTAACCGATTTTGATGAGTTATAGCAACGTTAATAGGCACAACACAATTAAAATTCTTGCGGAATTTAAAAATTCATTTTTTTTAAGGAAAAATGGTTGTTGAAATTACAAAATTCGCGCTAGTTTTCGCACAGTTAAGCAAAACCTAAAACTCCACTAAATAAACATTTGTTTATCAAGCCTAATTTTAACCAACTTTGATGATATATAACAACGTTAACAGACACAACACAAACAAAATTCTTGCGAAATTTAAAACTTCATTCTTTTTTGAAGAAGCAGTGATTTTTGGAATTACAAAATTCGCATTAGTTTACGCACAGTTAAGCAAAATCTAAAACTCTACTAAATAAACATTTTGTTATTGTAGTGTACTGCAACCTGTATTATTGTTCGTTTGTCCTCCTCCAGAGTGTATTGCATTTTAAGAGATAAGAGTCGAGCCGAGTGATTTCATGGTGATAATATAGATGATGGGGCAGAGAATCGCGACGGTTAGAAAGATACGGAGGATGCGAGAGCGGCGCGACATTGGTATCTTCATCGTGCTTGCATCTGAACTTTCAAAACCTCGCAGAGTTCCAACACTTCCACCGTAATTGGAACTACCCTTAAGCCTTGTGGCACTTACGAAACGCCTTAATACTCAACGGGTATTAGACTAAATCAAACTAAACCGGTAAAACTTTTGGACTCGTTTTCGCGTTTACTTTGGAAAACGAGGTTCCAGAACGCGATCTCAACCGCAGGAAACACAATTCTGAACCTTACAAGGGCCCAACGCATGCTGGAGGTTTGTTCGCGATAAACCGACAATACTTCCTGGATCTAGATGCTTATGATCCAGGTTTACTCGTCTGGGGTGGTGAGAACTTTGAGCTGTACTTCAAGATTTGGCAGTGCGGAGGTAGCATCGAGTGGGTGCCTTGTTCTCGAGTCGAGCACGTCTACAGAAGATTCATGCTTTACAACTTCGGAAAACTCGCGCAGAAGAAGAAGGGCCCGTTAATCACAATCCTGATAGAAACCTGATTTGACGAGAAGTACAGGGAGTTCTTTTACACCAGAGAACCGTTAGCTAAGTTGCTAGATATGTTGCTAGATCAGTTGAAGCTGAAGAATAAACTCAACTGTAAAAGCTTTGAATGGTACATGAAGGAGGTGGCTTACGAAGTATCCCGAGCTACCACAAAACTTGCATTTTGATGAGCTTAAGTCAGGAGCTGTGGCTAAATGTTTGGATACTTTGGATCACGGTCCCCCTTATTTGATGGCCATCCAGCATTGCCAACAATCAACTGATCCGTCTCAACGCCAAGGGGCAATTCGAGAACGTTGCATCGAAGCCGACGGACACGACATTGAATCAGCCTTCTGCAGGATGGGAACGATGGATGGACCTTGGCACTATGACGAAGACAACCACACTCTGCTCCACCGAGTCCACAGCAAGTGCATGGCGCTGCATCCGTAGACCTCCCACCTCAGCTTGATGCCCTGCGACATCAACAACACCTACCAGCAGTGGTACTTTAAGGAGATCCGGCCGAAGTGGTGAGCCTCGGGACTCTTTTCATTTTGGTAGGACCCATTCGTCAGCCTCGAAGAACGTATTTTTATAAAGGACGTATTTTGTAAACTGCACCTATTATTGTACCTTGAGGAACCTATTTATAAATAGGGGCTATTGATGGTGATAGGATTGGTGTACCTTGAGGAACTATGGTTGCTAGAATCTCTTCGTACACCATCTCTACTAGGACTTATTGGAGAAGCCTGAAGAACGATAATAGAGGTTGCAGTACACTACAGTTATCAAGCCTAATTTTAACCAACTTTGATGATTTATAGCAACGTTAATAGACACAACACAATTAAAATTCTTGCGGAATTTAAAAATTCATTCTTTTTTGAGGAAACAATGGTTTTTGGAATTACAAAATTCGCTCTAGTTTTCGCGCAGTTAAGCAAAATCTAAAACTCCACCAAATAAACATTTGTGTATCAAGACTAACTTTAACCAACTTTGATGATTTATAGCAACGTTAATAGACACAAGGCAATCAAAATTCTTGCGAAATTAAAAAATTCATTCTTTTTTGAGGAAACATTGCTTTTTCGAATTACAAAATTCGCATTAGTTTTTGCACAGTTAAGCAAAATCTAAAACTCTACTAAACAAATATTTTGTTATTGCAGTGTACTGCAACCTGTATTATTGTTCGTTTGTCCTCCTCCAGAGTGTATTGTATTTTAAGAGATAAGAGTCGAGCTGGGTGATTTCGCGGTGATAATATAGATGATGGGGCAGAGAATCGCGACGGTTAGAAAGATGCGGAGGATGCGAGAGCGGCGCGACAGTGGTATCTTCATCATGCTTGCATCTGAACTTGCAAAACCTCGCAGAGTTTCAACACTTCCACCGTAATTAGAACTACGCTTAAGCCTTGTGGCACGTACGAAACCCGTTAATACTCAACGGGTATTAGACTAAATCAAACTAAACCGGTAAAACTTTCGGACTCGTTTTCTCGTTTACTTTGGAAAACGAGGTTCCAGAACGCGAGCTCAACCGCAGGAAACACAATTCTGAACCTTACAAGAGCCCAACGCATGCTGGTGGTTTGTTCGCGATAAACCGACAATACTTCATGGACCTAGGTGCTTATGATCCAGGTTTACTCGTCTGGGGTGGTGAGAACTTTGAGCTGTACTTCAAGAATTGGCAGTGCGGAGGTAGCATCGAGTGGGTGCCTTGTTCTCGAGTCGAGCACGTCTACAGAAGATTCATGCCTTACAACTTCGGAAAACTCGCGCAGAAGAAGAAGGGCCCGTTAATCACAATCCCGTTAGAAACCTGATTTGACGAGAAGTACAGGGAGTTCTTTTACACCAGAGAACCGTTAGCTAAGTTGCTAGATATGTTGCTAGATCAGTTGAAGCTGAAGAATAAACTCAACTGTAAAAGCTTTAAATGGTACATGACGGAGGTGGCTTACGAAGTATTCCGAGCTACCACAAAACTTGCATTTTGATGAGCTTAAGTCAGGAGCTGTGACTAAATGTTTGGATACTTTGGATCACGGTCCCTCTTCTTTGATGGCCATCCAGCATTGCCAACAACCAACTGATCCGTCTTAACGCCAAGGGGCAATTGGAGAACGTTGCATCGAAGCCGACGGACACGGCATTGAATCAGCCTTCTGCAGGATGGGAACGGTGGCTGGGCCTTGGCACTATGACGAAGACACCCACACTCTGCTCCACCGAGTCCACAGCAAGTGCATGGCGCTGCATCCGCAGACCTCCCACCTCAGCCTGATGCCCTGCGACATCAACAACAACTACCAGCGGAGATAATTTAAGGAGATCTGGCCGAAGTGGTGAGCCTCGGGACTCTTTCCATTTTGGTAGGACCCATCCGTCAGCCTCGAAGAACGTATTTTTATAAAGGACGTATTTTGTAAACTGCACCTATTATTGTACCTTGAGGAACCTATTTCTAAATAGGAGCAATTGGTGGTGATAGGATTGGTATACCTTGAGGAACTATGATTACTAGAATCTCTTGGTACACCATCTCTAGTAGGACCTATTGGAGAAGCTTGAAGAACGATAATACAGGTTGCAGTACACTACAGTTATCAAGCCTAATTTTATCCAACTTTGCTGATTTATAGCAATGTTAATGGACACAACACAAACAAAATTCTTGCTGAATTTAAAAATTCATTCTTTTTTGAGGAAACAATGGTTTTTGAAATTACAAAATTCGCGCTAGTTTTTTCACAGTTTCGCAAAATCTATAACTCCACCAAAGAAGCATTTTTTATTAAGACTAATTTTTAACCAACTTTGATGATTCATAGCAACGTTAATAGACACAACACAAACAAAATTCTTGCGGAATTTAAAAATTCATTCTTTTTTGAGGAAACAATGGTTTTTGAAATTACAAAATACGCGCTAGTTTTCGCACAGTTACGCAAAATCTAAAACTCCACCAAATAAGCATTTTTATTAAGACTAATTTTTAACCAACTTTGATGATTTATTGCAACGTTAATAGACAGAACACAAACAAAATTCTTGCGGAATTTAAATATTCACTCTTTTTTGAGGTAACAATGCTTCTTGGAATTACAAAATTCGCACTAGTTTTCACACAGTTAAGCAAAATCTGAAACTCCACCAAATAAACATTTTGTTATCAAGACTAATATTAACCAACTTTGATGATATATAGCAACGTTAATAGACACAACTCTATCAAAATTCTTGCGAAATTTAAAAATTCATTCTTTTTGGAGGAAACGATGCATTTTAGAATTACAAAATTCGCACTAGTTTTCGCACAGTTAAGCAAACAATCGAGACCTTAACCGAACATATAATCTCCATACAGTAATTCAAGCAAAGCAACATAAAACAAAAGCTATTTTTTGCAATATGGCAAAAATTCATCGCACATTGCCAAAGTTACTCATTCGACTCATTTAAATGTGCGCTGGTTTTAAACGGAGTTTTACAAAAAAAAAAATGCTCGCGAAAATATTCAATTCTGTTGCCGCGTCATAAAATGCAATTACACGTCGCGGAAAACAACGGAATCCCGACAAAGGAGCGCTTTCGCAAACGGAACGTGTAATTGAATCCGGGCGGCTCCGGGATTAAACTCCGGCACAGAATCCGGCCCGGAATCAATCGACTCGAGATCGCAAAAAACTATAATTAGATTTGCGTAAAATCGCAAAATTTACACACACACAAAAAGGGTTTGTTTTATGCAAAAATTTTGCGGATTTTTTAATTAAAATGTGCGAAATTGTTTTTTTTGAACGCCAAAGTCAACAAATCGCGACAATTTTGTAAGTAAAAAATTAATGCAAATATCTTAAAATCGCAAGATTCGCGAATTTCGACTAATTGTGTGATATAGCAAATGACGCGAAATTTAGCAAAAATCGTTACAAATTTCCGCTTTAAATTTGCACACCTTCCTCCATTTGCGATTTTTTTGCTCGAGTCGGTGTTTTATTTGCAACTTGAGGCTGTCTCTGTTCGCGTTTATCTGTCCTCGTCGGCCTACGTGATCTGTTTCCACGATTCTTTATCGCTGGACGTGTGTCTGTCTGTTCGTCTCAAACTGGACGATGATAATGATTGAATAATTGCGGCGATTATTAATGCGGATCTCTTTATTCGCGAGGAATTGTTTTATTTGCAACCTCGCGATTTCTCATTTATTCCTCCACAAAGAAAGTTTTAAGAATTTGTCTAGTTAGCTAAGACTAGACAGACAAGACTAAACCGGCAAATTGCGACAATTTCATAGAATTTTAGATTCAGGCTGATTTGTGCGAAAACTATTGCGAATTTTGTAATTCCAAAAGTTACTCTTTATGCAAAAAGAACATATTTTAAGAATTTGCAAGGATTTTGATTGTCGTTTGTCTATTAACGTTGTTACAGAACTTATTTTAGACCAACCTTGTCGGTCTGTCCCAGGTTTATATCTGAAACAGTCCCAATTGTACGCTTGACCTTTCAAGTCGTTCTTAAAGCTTTAAAACTCCTAAATATTGCAAGAAAAGGCCGAAAATCAAACAAACCTCTTCCCAATTAAACCAACTTTCATATTTTCGCTAATTCCACCGTTCCCACTAAACCAGATGTACCAAACCAACTCCACCTATCCCATCATCACCCTAAGAAACTAATTCGCAACATCTCGCCTCGCCATTTTTAATCCACTTAATCCGATTAAACGCCTTAACATCAGAGGATCCAGTACGTGACAAAGCAACAAACTGGACTAGTTACAGTTGTTAGTGTGGATGAATGTAACCGAGTTTTTGTGTTTAGTTTACTTGAAGGGTTAGACTATAAGAGGCAATAGATTGCATTCTGTTGGGGGAGATTTGACCTATTTAATGTATGTGAGTTTGTTGAAGGAAATTTTCGCGCGAACTTATTATCGGGAACGTATTATTTTGTGTTTTTGGTTTTTAGATTTTGCTTAACTATGCGAAAATTTTTGCGAGTCGGTTGCAGGTGAGCAAAGGAATTCAGGAAAAATCTTCTGAAGATTATTTTGTGTTTTTGGAAAAAAACCGTCAAAAGCGCGAGTTTGAAACGGGATTGTGGAGGTTGTGGTGGTGCCAATTTGGGGTTTTCGCACGTGGTTTGGTTCCAAATTTAATTTTGGATCGTTTGGTGGGAGATTGATTCATTGCGAACAGTTTTAGCAACGTTACAGAACAAAATCGCAAACTCGTTGCGTACGCGAGCTTGTTTTCTTCAATATTTCAGCCTTAATTTTCACCAAATCGCAAAAACAACACGGCTTCTTATTCTGTGTGAAATTCCGCATCTTTTGGTATATCACACGTCAAAATACAAAACTGGATGAAAATCGCGATTTTTTGAATGCCACAAAATTGGCGATTTTCGGTCACTCACCGATTTTAACAAGTGGCACATCAAAATACGCAGAATTTCGCACAGTTTAAACAAACAGCGAATATTTTGCGTTGCTGTTTTTATCGGACGAGAAAATTGCAAGAAACCGCAACAATTTAAAACCACCTCACGTTTTAATAATATCTCAAAAATGAATTACGCTAAGGAAACTTGTTTCACACCGTCTTAAACCTTAAAAACTCCTTAACAATTTGATGTATAGTTTGCTAAGTGTATCGCTAAAATTAAGACAAGGCGATACAATTTTGCGAATTTGTATTTAAAAACTTAATCTTTTAAGAGAAGTTTATGGGTTTTAGATTTTTGAATTCGTGCTAGCATCGCAACTTCTCAACTTTAGGTTTAAATCGCTCGAAACGAAATTTAAAAATTCGCAACAGTTCGTAAGTTATTGCGACTTGAACAAAACTAGATCTCTAGATCAAGAATAATCTTGATTTCCACGTTGTGTTTCATATAATCTTCCATGCCTTCGTCAGTTTTCAAGGTAATCTAATGACTAATATCTCATTTTAAAGATAATTAAACGCGCTATAAATAATATTCAAATCATTTTTCGAAATTGGTCAAGGTTTGGCATTTGTTTCGAATCGAAAAATTTGATGAAACTCGCGATATTCCAAAGAGTTTTCGAGATAAATTCGCGAGTGTTATCTCATTTTGCGGAGGATTTGTTGCGGTTTAAAGCGCTCGAAACAAAATTTAAAAATTCGCAACAGATCGTAAGTTATTGCGACTTGAACAAAACTACATCTCTAGATCAAGAATAATCTTGATTTCCACGTTGTGTTTTATATAATCATCCATGCCTTCGTCAGTTTTCAAGGTAATCTAATGACTAATATCTCATTTTAAAGATAATTAAACGCACTATAAATAATATTCGAACAATTTTTCGAAATTCGTCACGGTTTCGCATTTGTTTCGAATCGAAAATTTCTATGTAACTCGCGATATTCGGATGAGTTTTCAAGATAAATACGCGAGTTTTATCTCATTTTGCGGAGAATTTGTTGCGGTTTAAATCGCTCGAAACAGAATTTAAAAATTCGCAACGGTTCGTAAGTTATAGCGACTTGAACAAAACTAGATCTCTAGATCAAGAGTAATCTTGATTTTCACGTCGCGTTTTATAAAATCTTCCATGCCTTCGTCAGTTTTCAAGGTAATCTAATGAATAATATCTCATTACAAAGATAATTAAACGCACTATAAATAAGATTTGAACAATTTTTCGAAATTCGTCACGGTTTGGCATTTGTTTTGAACCCAAAATTTTGATTAAACTCTCGATATTCCGATGAGTTTTTGAGATAAATTCGGGGGGCTTAAACCTAAACGCACTATAAATAATATTTTAATAATTTTTCGAAATTCGTCACGGTTTCGCATTTGTTTCGAATCGAAAATTTCTATGAAACTCGCGATATTCCAATGAGTTTTCGAGATAAATTCGCGAGGCTTATCGCATTTTGCGGAGGATTTGTTGCGGTTTAAATCGCTCGAAACCGAATTTCAAAATTCGCAACAGTTTGCAAGTTATTGCGACTTGAACAAAACTAGATCTCTAGATCAAGAATAATCTTGATTTCCACGTTGTGTTTTATATAATCTTCCATGGCTTCGTCAGTTTTCAAGGTAATCTAATGAACAATATCTCATTTCAAAGATAATTAAACGCACTATAACTAATATTTGAACCATTTTTCGAAATTCGTCACGGTTTGGCATTTGTTTCAAATCGAAAATTTCTATGAAACTCTCGATATTCCGATGAGTTTTCGAGATAAATTCGCGAGTTTTATCTCATTTTGCGGAGGATTTCTTTCGGTTTAAATCGCTCAAAACAGAATTTAAAAATTCGCAACAGTTCGTAAGTTATTGCGACTTGAACAAAACTCTATCTCTAGATCAAGAGTAATCTTGATTTCCACGTCGTGTTTCATATAATCTTCCATGCCTTCGTCAGTTTTCAAGCTAATCTAACGAATAATATCTCATTTCAAAGATAATTAAACGCACTATAAATAATATTTGAACAATTTTTCGAAATTCGTCACGGTTTAGCATTTATTTAAAATCGAAAATTTGTATGAAACTCTCGATATTTCGATGAGTTTTCGAGATAAATTCGCGAGTTGTATCTCATTTCGCGGAGAATTTGTTGCGGTTTACATCGCTCGAAACAGAATTTAAAAATTCGCAACGGTTCGCAAGTTATTGCGACTTGAACACAACTAGATCTCTAGATCAAGAATAATCTTGATTTCCACGTCGTGTTTTATATAATCATCCACGCCTTCGTCAGTTTTCAAGGTAATCTAATGAATAATATCTCATTTCAAAGATAATTAAACGCACTATAAATAATATTCGAACAATTTTTCGAAATTCGTCACGGTTTGGCATTTGTTTCGAATCGAAAATGTGTATGAAACTCTCGATATTCCGATGAGTTTTCGAGATAAATTCGCGAGTTTTATCTCATTTCACGGAGGATTTGTTTCGGTTTAAATCGCTCGAAACAGAATTTAAAAATTCGCAACAGTTAGTAAGTTATTGCGACTTGAACAAAACTCTATCTCTAGATCAAGAGTAATCTTGATTTCCACTTCGTGTTTCATATAATCTTCCATGCCTTCGTCAGTTTTCAAGGTAATCTATTGAATAATATCTCATTTCAAAGATAATTAAACGCACTATAAATAATATTTGAACAATTTTTCGAAATTCGTCACGGTTTGGCATTTGTTTCAAATCGAAAATTTGTATGAAACTCTCGATATTCGGATGAGTTTTTGAGATAAATTCGTGAGTTTTATCGCATTTTGCGGAGGATTTGTTGCGTTTTAAATCGCTTGAAACAGAATTTAAAAATTCGCATCAGTTCGCAAGTTATTGCGACTTGAACAAATCTAGATCTCTAGATCAAGAATAATCTTGATTTACATGTCGTGTTTGATATAATCTTCCATCCCTTCGTCAGTTTTTAAGGTAACATAATGAACTATATCTCATTCCAAAGATAATTAAACGCACTATAAATAATATTTCAACAATTTTTAGAAATTCGTCACGGTTTAGCTTTTGTTTCGAATCGAAAAATTTAATAAAACTCCCGATATTCCAATGAGTTTTCAAGATAAATTCGCGAGTGTTATCTCATTTTGCGGAGAATTTGTTGCGGTTAAAATCGCTCGAAACAGAATTTAAAAAGTCGCAACGGTTCGTAAGTTATAGCGACTTGAACAAAACTAGATCTCTAGATCAAGAGTAATCTTGAATCCCACGTCGCGTTTTATATAATCTTCCATGCCTTCGTCAGTTTTCAAGGTTAATCTAATGAATAATATCTCATTTCAAAGATAATTAAACGCGCTATAAATAATATTCGAACAATTTTTCGAAATTCGTCACGGTTTCGCATTTGTTTCGAATCGAAAATTTGTATAAAACTCTCGATATTCCGATGAATTTTCGAGATAAGTTCGCGAGTTTTATCGCATTTTGCGGAGTATTTGTTGCGGTTTAAATCGATCGAAACGGAATTAAAAAATTCGCAGCAGTTCGTAAGTTATTGCGACTTGAACAAAACTTGATCTCTAGATCCAGAGTAATGTTGTTTTCCACGTCGTGTTTCATATAATCTTCCATGCCTTCGTCAGTTTTCAAAGTAATCTAATGGCTAATATCTCATTTTAAAGATAATTAAACGCACTATAAATACTATTCGAACAATTTTTCGAAATTCGTCACGGTTTGGCATTTGTTTCGAATCGAAAATTTCTATGTAACTCTCGATATTCCGATGAGTTTTCAAGATAAATTCGCGAGTTTTATCTCATTTTGCGGAGAATTTGTTGCGGTTTAAATCGCTCGAAACAGAATTTAAAAATTCGCAACGGTTCGTAAGTTATAGCGACTTGAACAAAACTAGATCTTTAGATCAAGAATAATCTTGATTTCCACGTCGTGTTTTATATAATCGTCCACGCCTTCGTCAGTTTTCAAGGTAATCTAATGAGTAATATATCATTTCAAAGATAATTAAATGCACTATAAATAATATTTGAACAATTTTTCGAAATTCGTCACGGTTTGGCATTTGTTTCAAATCGAAAATTTCTATGAAACTCTCGATATTCCGATGAGTTTTCAAGATAAATTCGCGAGTTTTATCTCATTTTGCGGAGGATTTGTTACGGTTTATATCGATCGAAACAAAATTTAAAAATTCGCGACAGTTCGGAAGTTATTGCGACTTAAACAAAACTAGATCTCTAGATCAAGAGTAATCTTAATTTTCACTTCGCGTTTTATAAAATCTTCTATGCTTTCTTCAGTTTTCAAGGTAATCTAAAGATCAATATCTCATTCCAAAGATAACTAAACGCACTATAAATAATATTCGAACATTTTTTCAAAATTCGTCACGGTTTGGCATTTGTTTCGAATCGAAATTTCGTATGAAAATCCCGATATTCCGATAAGTTTTCGAGATAAATTCGCGAGGCTTATAGCATTTTGCGGGGAATTTCCTTCGGTTTAAATCAGTCGAAACAGAATTTGAAAATTCGCAACCGTTCGAAAGTTATAGCGACTTGAACAAAACTAGATCTCGAGATCAAGAATAATCTTGATTTCCACGTCATGTTTCATATAATCTTCCATGCCTTCGTCAGTTTTCAAGGTAATATAATGAACTATATCTCATTCCAAAGATAATTAAACGCACTATAAATAATATTTGAACAATTTTTCGAAATTCGTCACGGTTTGGCATTTGTTTCGAATCGAAAATTTCTATGTAACTCTCGATATTCCGATGAGTTTTCGAGATAAATTCGCGAGGCTTATCGCATTTTGCGGAGGATTTGTTTCGGCTTAAATCGCTCGAAACAGAATTTAAAAATTTGCAACATTTTGCAAGTTATTGCGACTTAAACAAAACTAGATCTCTAGATCAAGAATAATCTTGATTTCCACGTCGTGTTTCATATAATCATCCACGCCTTCGTCAGTTTTCAAGCTAATCTAATGAATAATATCTCATTTTAAAGATAATTAAACGCACTATAAATAAGATTTGAACAATTTTTCGAAATTCGTAACACTTTGTCATTTGTTTCAAATCGAAAATTTCTATGAAACTCGATATTCCGATGAGTTTTCGAAATAAATTCGCGAGTTTTATCTCATTTCGCAGAGGATTTGTTGCGGTTTAAATCGCTTTAAACAGAATTTTAAAATTCGCAACAGTTCGGAAGTTATTGCCAGTTTTACATCGGTGACTTTGCCTGATTGTTGCGGACCGACGAAAAATAATTTTATTTTTTTGTGATTTAATTAATAATTCGTTACATTTTGAGCTGTAAACCAGTAAAAACTGAACAGATTAAACTATCATTAATCTCCAGAGAAATTCCGCTTTGTCAAAGTTTGATGGTAAATAGCAGGAATTTCCTGCGAGATTTTCCCGCTCGCAATTAATTAATCCGCCGCGTGACAAATAGTTGGAAGCTGGGGCTCAAAGCGTTCCGAGAATATTTACAAACTCCTCAATAAGTATCCAGACTATCCAGAAACGGTGAGTGAAAGATGAGACTGAACGAGTCGAATATAATAAACGGGTTTAAGTTATATAAACATCAACTATTAATACTAGAAAATACGTCTAAATCTGGACGACAGGACTCGTGTAAATGTCAAATGGGGGAAAACTTCACACACTCAATCCGTTTTTCTTGTACATGGTAATTACTAGTTGAGATCCTTTTTCTCCCCTTTATCTAATTACCATTTATGATATGCTAATTGGATAAGATAATTGCACGTCTACTTTGACTAATTGCTATTCAAATTGTGCTTGTTATAATAATTGGGCTTGTTTATTTTCGCTCGTTTTCTTCCGTTTCTCGGGACAATTAAGACACGGCTTTTCAGGAAAACTGTTTGATACAGTTTTTGAAAAGCTCATTTGGTTCGATTTGTTTATTAGTCAGTTATGGCGGAGAGTTAAAAATTGGAGTGTTTTTTAAGCAGAAACAGAAAGATTTTAAATCAAAATTGTTGGTACTTTTGCTTTGAACAGGGTTTTGAAACTTTTGGATTATTTCCAAAACGTCAAAAATTGTAATTAAAAAGTTTCATTCGTTTGCGTCTGTCCGTCTGTCTGTGATAAATTGATAAAATTCGTTGAAGTTCTCACTGAAAACAATCGAGTTTCAAATCAAAATTTTTGGTACTTCTGCTTCAGACAGGATTTTGAAACTTTACAGAATTATTTCTAAAAAGTCAAAAATTGTAATTAAAAAAGTTTCATTCGTTTGCGTCTGTCCATCTGTCTGTAATAAATTGATAAAATTCGTTGAAATTCTCACTGAAAACGATCGAGTTTCAAATCAAAATTTTTGGTACTTCTACTTTAGACAGGATTTTGAAACTTTACAGGATTATTTCCAAAAAGTCAAAAATTGTAATTAAAAAAGTTTCATTCGTTTGCGTCTGTACGTCTGTCTGTGATAAATTGATAAAATTCGTTGAAATTGTCACTGAAAACGATCAAGTTTCAAATCAAAATTTTTGGTACTTCTGCTTTAGACAGGATTTTGAAACTTCACAGGATTATTTCCAAAACGTCAAAAATTGTAATTAAAAAAGTTTCATTCGTTTGAGTCTGTCCGTCTGTCTGTGATAAATTTATAAAATTCGTTGAAATTCTCACTGAAAACGATCGAGTTTCAAATCAAAATTTTTGGTACTTCTGCTTTAGACATAATTTTGCAACTTTACAAGATTATTTCCAAAACGTCAAAAATTGTAATTAAAAAAGTTTCATTCGTTTGTGTCTGTCCGTCTGTCTGTGATAAATTGATAAAATTCGTTGAAATTCTCACTGAAAACGATCGAGTTTCAAATCAAAATTTTTGGTACTTCTGCTTTAGACGCGACTTTGATACTTTACAGGATTATTTCCAAAACGTCAAAAATTGTAATTAAAAAAGTTTCATTCGTTTGCGTCTGTCCATCTGTCTGTGAAAAATTAATAAAATTCGTTGAAATTCTCACTGAAAACGATCGAGTTTCAAATCAAAATTTTTGGTACTTCTGCTTTAGACGCGACTTTGATACTTTACAGGATTATTTCCAAAACACCAAATATTGTTTTAAAAGCAGTTTCATTAATTTCCGTCGATGCGTTCGTCTGTGAGAAATCGTGAAATACGCAAGAAATTTCGAAATTCTCGCCAAATTAGTTTGGAGAAACAGACGTCAAGTCTAGCAAAACCGAACACAAAAAAGCAACGTGGAATGTGTGGGGGGTGAGGTGTGAGCACCGTCGACCCATCGCCATCCTTGTCCGACACCCACGTACTTACCGGCTAGACAAGGCGCAACTTTTCCCACGGACGACTTTTTGTAAATTCCTCACTCAAAAACCATAGAGTTATCGCCGTCCTCGTCGCGAACTTCGGTCTCTCTCTCCCGCCACACATTCTTGTGTGGGCTTCGTCTCTGTCTGGCCCTTTGTGACGATTTTTATTTCTCTCTTTTGCCCGTGGTATTTGTGCAGGTGAAAGGGGTGGCGGGGGGACTTGAAGGTGCCTGGATGAACAGGTAGATCGGTGTTACACAAATGTTTGAATGTTTTCGGTTTCTGCTGCTTTGATTCGATTAACAATTACTTGCTGGAAAATTGGAAAATTTCACAAGAAAATTCGAAAATTTTAATTATTAATCACGGACGGAGGGAAGGACCCAAAAGGATAAAACTCGTTTGAAGTTAATTTTTGAGATTTTGAAAATAATTCTGTAAAGTTTCAAAATTCTGTCTGAAGGAGAAATACCAAAAATGTTAATTTCAAACTCGATCGTTTTGAGAGAGAATTTCAACGAAGTTTATAAATTTATCACAGACAGACGGACAGACGCAAACAAATGAAACTTTTTTAATTACAATTTTTGACGTTTTGGAAATAATCCTGTAAAGTTTCAAAATCCTGTCTAACGCAGAAGTTCCAAAAATTTTGATTTGAAATTCGATCTTTTTCAGTGAGAAGTTCAACGAATTTTATAAATTTATCACAGACAGACGGACGGACACAAACGAATGAAATTTTCTTAATTACAATTTTTGACGTTTTGGAAATAATCCTGTAAAGTTTCAAAATTCTGTTTAAAGCAGAAGTACCAAAAATTTTGATTTGAAACTCGATCGTTTTCAGTAGAAATTTCAACGAATTTTATCAATTTATCACAGACAGACGGACAGACGCAAACGAATGAAACTTTTTTAATTACAATTCTTGACGTTTTGGAAATAATCCTGTAAAGTTTCAAAATCCTGTCTAACGCAGAAGTTCCAAAAATTTTGATTTGAAATTCGATCTTTTTCAGTGAGAATTTCAACGAATTTTATCAATTTATCACAGACAGACGGACGGACACAAACGAATGAAATTTTTTTAATTACAATTTTTGACGTTTTGGAAATAATCCTGTAAAGTTTCAAAATTCTGTTTAAAGCAGAAGTACCAAAAATTTTGATTTGAAACTCGATCGTTTTCAGTAGAAATTTCAACGAATTTTATCAATTTATCACAGACAGACGGACGGACACAAACGAATGAAACTTTTTTAATTACAATTTTTGACATTTTGGAAATAATCCTGTAAAGTTTCAAAATTCTGTTTAAATCAGAAGTTCCAAAGAATTTGATTTGAAACTCGATCTTTTTCAGTGAGAATTTCAACGAATTTTATAAATTTATCACAGACAGACGGACAGACGCAAACGAATGAAACTTTTTCAATTACAATTTTTGACGTTTTGGAAATAATCCTGTAAAGTTTCAAAATCCTGTCTAACGCAGAAGTTCCAAAAATTTTGATTTGAAACTCGATCGTTTTCAGTGAAAATTTCAACGAATTTTATAAATTTATCACAGACAGACGGACGGACACAAACGAATGAAACTTTTTTAATTACAATTTTTGAAGTTTTGGAAATAATCCTGTAAAATTTCAAAATTCTGTTTGAAGCAGAAGTTCCAAAAATTTTGATTTGAAACTCGATCTTTTTCAGTGAGAATTTCAACGAATTTTATAAATTTATCACAGACAGACGGACAGACGCAAACGAATGAAACTTTTTTAATTACAATTTTTGACGTTTTGGAAATAATCCTGTAAAGTTTCAAAATCCTGTCTAACGCAGAAGTTCCAAAAATTTTGATTTGAAACTCGATCGTTTTCAGTGAGAATTTCAACGAATTTTATAAATTTATCACAGACAGACGGGCAGACGCAAACGAATGAAACTTTTTTAATTACATTTTTTGACGTTTTGGAAATAATCCTGTAAAGTTTCAAAATCCTGTCTAACGCAGAAGTTCCAAAAATTTTGATTTGAAATTCGATCGTTTTCAGTAGAAATTTCAACGAATTTTATCAATTTATCACAGACAGACGGACGGACAGAAACGAATGAAACTTTTTTAATTACAATTTTTGACATTTTGGAAATAATCCTGTAAAGTTTCAAAATTCTGTTTAAATCAGAAGTTCAAAAGAATTTGATTTGAAACTCGATCTTTTTCAGTGAGAATTTCAACGAATTTTATAAATTTATCACAGACAGACGGACAGACGCAAACGAATGAAACTTTTTAAATTACAATTTTTGACGTTTTGGAAATAATCCTGTAAAGTTTCAAAATTCTGTTTAAATCAGAAGTTCCAAAGAATTTGATTTGAAACTCGATCTTTTTCAGTGAGAATTTCAACGAATTTTATAAATTTATCACAGACAGACGGACAGACGCAAACGAATGAAACTTTTTCAATTACAATTTTTGACGTTTTGGAAATAATCCTGTAAAGTTTCAAAATCCTGTCTAACGCAGAAGTTCCAAAAATTTTGATTTGAAACTCGATCGTTTTCAGTGAAAATTTCAACGAATTTTATAAATTTATCACAGACAGACGGACGGACACAAACGAATGAAACTTTTTTAATTACAATTTTTGAAGTTTTGGAAATAATCCTGTAAAATTTCAAAATTCTGTTTGAAGCAGAAGTTCCAAAAATTTTGATTTGAAACTCGATCTTTTTCAGTGAGAATTTCAACGAATTTTATAAATTTATCACAGACAGACGGACAGACGCAAACGAATGAAACTTTTTTAATTACAATTTTTGACGTTTTGGAAATAATCCTGTAAAGTTTCAAAATCCTGTCTAACGCAGAAGTTCCAAAAATTTTGATTTGAAACTCGATCGTTTTCAGTGAGAATTTCAACGAATTTTATAAATTTATCACAGACAGACGGGCAGACGCAAACGAATGAAACTTTTTTAATTACATTTTTTGACGTTTTGGAAATAATCCTGTAAAGTTTCAAAATCCTGTCTAACGCAGAAGTTCCAAAAATTTTGATTTGAAATTCGATCTTTTTCAGTGAGAATTTCAACGAATTTTATAAATTTATCACAGACAGACGGACAGACACAAACGAATGAAGCTTTTTTAATTACAATTTTTGACGTTTTGGAAATAATCCTGTAAAGTTTCAAAATCCTGTCTAACGCAGAAGTTCCAAAAATTTTGATTTGAAACTCGATCTTTTTCAGTGAGAATTTCAACGAATTTTATAAATTTATCACAGACAGACGGAGAGACACAAACGAATGAAACTTTTTAAATTACAATTTTTGACGTTTTGGAAATAATCCTGTAAAGTTTCAAAATTCTGTCTAAAGCAGAAGTTCCAAAAATGTTGATTTGAAATTCGATCTTTTTCAGTGAAAATTTCAACGAATTTTATAAATTTATCACAGACAGACGGACGGACACAAACGAATGAAACTTTTTTAATTACAATTTTTGACGTTTTGGAAATAATCCTGTAAAATTTCAAAATTCTGTTTAAAGCAGAAGTTCCAAAAATTTTGATTTGAAACTCGATCTTTTTCAGTGAGAATTTCAACGAATTTTATAAATTTATCACAGACAGACAAAGAGACACAAACGAATAAAACTTTTTAAATTACAATTTTTGACGTTTTGGAAATAATCCTGTAAAGTTTCAAAATTCTGTCTAAAGCAGAAGTACCAAAAATTTTGATTTGAAACTCGATCGTTTTCAGTAGAAATTTCAACGAATTTTATCAATTTATCACAGACAGACGGACAGACGCAAGCGAATGAATCTTTTTTAGTTACAAATTTTGACGTTTTGAAAATTATTCTGTAAAGTTTCAGAATCCTGTCTGAAGCAGAAGTACCAAAAATTTTGATTTGAAACTCGATCGTTTCCAGTGAGAATTTCAACGAATTTTATCAATTTGTCATAGACAGACGGACAGACACAAACGAATGAAACTTTTTTAATTACAATTTTTGACGTTTTGGAAATAATCCTGTAAAGTTTCAAAATTCTGTCTAAAGCAGAAGTACCAAAAATTTTGATTTGAAACTTGATCGTTTTCAGTAGAAATTTCAACGAATTTTATCAATTTATCACAGACAGACGGACAGACGCAAGCGAATGAATCTTTTTTAGTTACAAATTTTGACGTTTTGAAAATTATTCTGTAAAGTTTCAGAATCCTGGCTGAAGCAGAAGTACCAAAAATTTTGATTTGAAACTCGATCGTTTTCAGTGAGAATTTCAACGAATTTTATCAATTTGTCATAGACAGACGAACAGACGCAAACGAATGAAACTTTTTTAATTACATTTTTTGACAATTTGGAAATAATCCTGTAAAGTTGCAAAATCGTGTCTAAAGCAGAAGTACCAAAATTTTTTATTTGAAACTCGATCGTTTTCAGTGAAAATTTCAACGAATTTTATCAATTTATCACAGACAGACGGACAGACGCAAACGGATGAAACTTTTTTAATTACAATTTTTGACGCTTTGGAAATAATACTGTAAAGTTTCAAAATCCTGTCTAACGCAGAAGTTCCAAAAATTTTGCTTTGAAACTCGATCATTTTCAGTGAGAATTTCAACGAATTTTATGAATTTATCACAGACAGACGGACAGACGCAAACGAATGAAACTTTTTTAATTACAATTTTTGACGTTTTGGAAATAATTCTGTAAAGTTTCAAAATCCTGTCTAACGCAGAAGTTCCAAAAATTTTGATTTGAAACTCGATCGTTTTCAGTGAGAATTTCAACGAATTTTATCAATTTATCACAGACAGACGAACAGACGCAAACGGTTGAAACTTATTTAATTACAATTTGTGACGTTTTGGAAACAATTGTGTAAAGTTTGAAAGTTCTGTGTAAAGCAGTAGTACCAAAAATTTTTATTTGAAACTCGATCTTTTCCAGTGAGAATTTTAACGAATTTTATTAATTTATCACAGACAGACGGACGGACGCAAACGCATGAAACTTTTTAATTACAATTTTTGACGCTTTGAAAGTAATCCTGTAAAGTGTCAAATTCCTGTCTAAAGCAGAAGTACGCAAAATTTTGATTATAAACTCGATCGATTTTCAAAATGAATAATTTTTTTGCAAATCAATTTCTAACATTGCAAAAAAATATTGAATTTTGCAGCACTGCAAAATCAATTTTTGTTACAATCCTCGATTTCCCATTGGTCAACAATCGCAAAACAATTGTTTGAATGTACACATTTTAGTTATCGACGCGTTTTGTTAATGTCGCGTAATGAATTTAGCATTTGCAAAAAAACAAAACGAAAAAATGCCGGCTGCATGCAAAATGCATTTGTTTTTAATTCGTGCGGTTTCCAAATGTATGTAATGTGTTTTCTGCAGGAATTTGCGCAACGCAAG
Source organism: Phosphuga atrata (assembly GCA_944588485.1). Classification (NCBI taxonomy): domain Eukaryota; kingdom Metazoa; phylum Arthropoda; class Insecta; order Coleoptera; family Silphidae; genus Phosphuga; species Phosphuga atrata. The sequence continues at coordinate 6,266,241 of OX155897.1, read as the reverse complement.
CCCTTAATGTTCGCAAAACGTAAAAATTCCTGCTGAAATATATTTCACACAAATTCCAACCACCATTTTGAAAACTGCGACTTTAAACTCGATTTGCAGGAATTTCGGGAACATTTCTGCAACAAATTCAACAATAATGCAAACTAGAAGTTTCAAATTTGCGAATTTCGCAATTCGCAAAAAATTGTCTTGGAAGCAGCATTGCAGGAATAGCAGGATTAATTCAAGGATAAATTTGAAATGAATAAATACTTCAACTGTTTGGATAGGTGTCTTAAGTAAAACTCTATTAAGACCTAGTTTTAACTAGAATTTCCTGTCCAAAGACTAAATGAACCGGAAGCGTTAATTTTTGTGTTTTCCGGTCTTGAACAGCCAACGCCGTCCACGGTCCGATCACTAGAAACAATGAGATAAGAGACCTGGTGCATAGTAAACAACGATTTAGTTTAATATGCGCGATAGATTCGTCTGTTTTGTGCCTAGTTAGTCTAGCCTTGCATACTTTCCTGTCGCGCGCAATGTTTTTTCTATTAATTTATTTATTTCTTCCAACGGAAAACGTGTTTTGGTTTCGTTTCTAGTAAACTGCGTCGTCGTAAATTAAACGATTTAAATCAGATGAGAACATGTAAATCTGCGAAAAATTTGCAAGGTTTTCGCTTGGGAATTGTAGAAAATTTAAGGTAAAGTTGGTCAAAATTCGAATTTGTTATAAAAACGAATTTAGTTCAAAATTAGCGAATTTTGCTAAGTAACAAATTAAGAGATTAAAGGTTAAATTGTAAAATTTCTAGTTTGTGCAAATTTCAAATTATTTTTGCAAAGTTTTAAAAGGTTTTTTTGCGAAGACAAATGCAACAATTTGCATTAAATTAACATTTTGCATTAATCGCGAATGCTTCCTGTAAATAGAGTTTAAAGTCGACTAGAGCAAAGTTAAGTTTTAGTAACGTTTCGCTAACGACTAATTCAGCTTTAAAAGATAATTGCGAACAATTGCGAAAATTTTGGCGAAAACTTTACGCGAAACGAAGTTGCAAACGGCGTGCTCGAATCAATTTCGCAGGAGAAAGAAATTGGCGAACGGGCGACGGAACGGCGAGGGGAGCGAAACTTGGCAAAGCCTTAAATGGATCGGCAGAAGCCGTTATGTAACACACAACGACTTATTTAGAAGGATTGTCCGATCGATGAATGCGAGAACTGGGTGGACGAGACGAGAAAGTTTTTCGCAAACTTTTTGCAACACAGTTTTCGCGTTACACAAAGACGAGCTCGAATTGGGATAATTTACTTGTTTTTTTGGCAACACAGCGCGAATATCAGGATCATTGGTGATTTATTTGATGTAAGAAATTGCGTGAATTTCAGCAACAATTTCAGAATTTCGCAATATTTGAGATGTTTTGTGGCAAAAACAAACAAACAATTCGCATTAAATTAACAGATTTGAAACTTTTATTTAAAAGACTATTTTAAAGTCTCAAATCTGTTAATTTAATGCAAACAGTTCGTTTGTTTTTGCTACAAAATTTCTCAAACTTTGCGAGATTCTAGTTCAACTTTCGAGTTTGAACAGCTTAAAAACATGATATTAATCTAAAGCAGAAAGTCTTAAATTTATATAAACCAGCAGGAACGTCAAGAACACGCCGCAGGAATGGCTGTGATCAGTTAACAGAAAAAATGAATGCGCGAGCGGGAGAAATATAAAAGAAAATTGGATGTTTCCACGGGGCAATTTTCCCGCTGTTTATTCCCGCATAGATGCGAAATATTAGCAATGAAATTTTATTTTTGCGAAATCGATCGCGGCGTTCGCGTGTGTGTGTTACGCTCCTCACAATGTTTCCGCGGAAATTGCTCGCCAATAAATTTTATCCTGTAATCCTGCAAATTACGCCTGCCCTAGAGACTTGCTCAAAAGGATTTCAACGGTATGGGTATATTTCTCATTTTAATTGATAATCTCTGCCTCCCGTTTTATTCTTCGGTTTATCAAGATTTATCCGCAACTGAATACACGCATCGATTTATGCGGAAACCAATGAGGAATTTGCGCAGAGAAATTATCAATTTGAACTTTCTAGTTTATGGAAATGGCTAATTTGTCCTTGAATTCTTTAAAACTGCTTTAAAAACAACAAGAAAATCGCATGAAGAAATGAAGAATTAATGTATGTATATATGTATAAATGAAATGGAGAAGAAAACGATCGAGTTTCAAATCAAAATTTTTGGTACTTCTGCTTTAGACAAGATTTTGAAACTTTACAGGATTATTTCCAAAACGTCAAAAATTGTAATTAAAAAAGTTTCATTCGTTTGCGTCTGTCCGTCTGTCTGTGATAAATTAGTAAAACTCGTTGAAATTCTCACTGAAAACGATCTAGTTTCAAATCAAAATTTTTGGAACTTCTGCTTTAAACAGAATTTTGAAATTTTACAGTATTATTTCCAAAACGTCAAAAATTATAATTAAAAAGTTTCATTCGTTTGTGTCCGTCCGTCTGTCTGTGATAAATTGATAAAATCCGTTGAAATTCTCACTGAAAACGATCGAGGTTCAAATCAAAATTTTTGGTACTTCTGCGTTAGACAGGATTTTGAAACTTTACAGGATTATTTCCAAAACGTCCGAAATTGTAATTAAAAAAGTTTCATTCGTTTGCGTCTGTCCGTCTGTCTGTGATAAATTTATAAAATTCGTTGAAATTCTCACTGAAAAAGATCGAGTTTCAAATAAAATTTTTTGGAACTTCTGCGTCAGACAGGATTTTGAAACTTTAGAGGATTATTTCCAAAACGTCAAAAATTGTAATTAAAAAAGTTTCATTCGTTTGTGTCTGTCCGTCTGTCTGTGATAAATTGATAAAACTCGTTGAAATTCTCACTGAAAACGATCGAGTTTCAAATCAAAATTTTTGGAACTTCTGCTTTAAACAGAATTTTGAAATTTTACAGTATTATTTCCAAAACGTCAAAAATTATAATTAAAAAGTTTCATTCGTTTGTGTCCGTCCGTCTGTCTGTGATAAATTGATAAAATCCGTTGAAATTCTCACTGAAAACGATCGAGGTTCAAATCAAAATTTTTGGTACTTCTGCGTTAGACAGGATTTTGAAACTTTACAGGATTATTTCCAAAACGTCAAAAATTGTAATTAAAAAAGTTTCATTCGTTTGCGTCTGTCCGTCTGTCTATGATAAATTAATAAAACTCGTTGAAATTCTCACTGAAAACGATCGAGTTTCAAATCAAAATTTGTGGTACTTCTGCTTTAGACAGGATTTTGAAACTTTACAGGATTATTTCCAAAACGTAAAAAATTGTAATTAAAAAAGTTTCATTCGTTTGCGTCGGTCCGTCTGTCTGTGATAAATTTATAAAATTCGTTGAAATTCTCACTGAAAAAGATCGAGTTTCAAATCAAAATTTTTGGAATTTCTGCGTTAGACAGGATTTTGAAACTTTACAGGATTATTTCCAAAACGTCAAAAATTGTAATTTAAAAAGTTTCATTCGTTTGCGTCTGTCCGTCTGTCTGTGATAAATTTATAAAATTCGTTGAAATTCTCACTGAAAAAGATCGAGTTTCAAATCAAAATTTTTGGTACTTCTGCTTTAGACAGGATTTTGAAACTTTACAGGATTATTTCCAAAACGTCAAAAATTGTAATTTAAAAAGTTTCATTCGTTTGCGTCTGTCCGTCTGTCTGTGATAAATTTATAAAATTCGTTGAAATTCTCACTGAAAAAGATCGAGTTTCAAATCAAAATTTTTGGAACTTCTGCGTCAGACAGGATTTTGAAACTTTACAGGATTATTTCCAAAACGTCAAAAATTATAATTAAAAAAGTTTCATTCGTTTGTGTCTGTCCGTCTGTCTGTGATAAATTGATAAAATTCGTTGTAATTCTCACTGAAAACGATCGAGTTTCAAATCAAAATTTTTGGTACTTCTGCTTTAGACAGGATTTTGAAACTTTACAGGATTATTTCCAAAACGTCAAAAATTGTAATTTAAAAAGTTTCATTCGTTTGCGTCTGTCCGTCTGTCTGTGATAAATTTATAAAATTCGTTGAAATTCTCACTGAAAAATATCGAGTTTCAAATCAAAATTTTTGGAACTTCTGCGTTAGACAGGATTTTGAAACTTTACAGGATTATTTCCAAAACGTCTAAAATTGTAATTAAAAAAGTTTCATTCGTTTGCGTCTGTCCGTTTGTCTGTGATAAATTTATAAAATTCGTTGAAATTCTCACTGAAAACGATCGAGTTTCAAATCAAAATTTTTGGAACTTCTGCGTTAGACAGGATTTTTAAACTTTACAGGATTATTTCCAAAACGTCAAAAATTGTAATTAAAAAAGTTTCATTCGTTTGCGTCTGTCCGTCTGTCTGTGATAAATTTATAAAATTCGTTGAAATTCTCACTGAAAAAGATCGAGTTTCAAATCAAAATTTTTGGAACTTCTGCTTTAAACAGAATTTTGAAACTTTACAGGATTATTTCCAAAACGTCAAAAATTGTAATTAAAAAAGTTTCATTCGTTTGCATCTGTCCGTCTGTCTGTGATAAATTTATAAAATTCGTTGAAATTCTCACTGAAAAAGATCGAATTTCAAATCAAAATTTTTCGTACTTCTGCTTTAGACACGATTTTGAAACTTTACAAGATTATTTCCAAAACGTCAAAAAATTGTAATTAAAAAAGTTTCATTCGTTTGCGTCTGTCCGTCTGTCTGTGATAAATTTATAAAATTCGTTGAAATTCTCACTGAAAAAGATCGAGTTTCAAATCAAAATTTTTGGAACTTCTGCTTTAAACAGAATTTTGAAACTTTACAGGATTATTTCCAAAACGTCAAAAATTGTAATTAAAAAAGTTTCATTCGTTTGCGTCTGTCCGTCTGTCGGTGATAAATTTATAAAATTCGTTGAAATTCTCACTGAAAAAGATCGAATTTCAAATCAAAATTTTTCGTACTTCTGCTTTAGACACGATTTTGAAACTTTACAAGATTATTTCCAAAACGTCAAAAAATTGTAATTAAAAAAGTTTCATTCGTTTGCGTCTGTCCGTCTGTCTGTGATAAATTTATAAAATTCGTTGAAATTCTCACTGAAAAAGATCGAGTTTCAAATCAAAATTTTTGGAACTTCTGCGTTAGACAGGATTTTGAAACTTTACAGGATTATTTCCAAAACGTTAAAAATTGTAATTAAAAAAGTTTCATTCGTTTGCGTCTGTCCGTCTGTCTGTGATAAATTTATAAAATTCGTTGAAATTCTCACTGAAAAAGATCGAATTTCAAATCAAAATTTTTCGTACTTCTGCTTTAGACACGATTTTGAAACTTTACAAGATTATTTCCAAAACGTCAAAAAATTGTAATTAAACAAGTTTCATTCGTTTGCGTCTGTCCGTCTGTCTGTGATAAATTTATTAAATTCGTTGAAATTCTCACTGAAAACGATCGAGTTTCAAAGCAAAATTTTTGGTACTTCTGCTTCAGACAGGATTTTGAAACTTTACAGGATTATTTCCAAAACGTCAAAAATTGTAATTAAAAAAGTTTCATTCGTTTGCGTCTGTCCGTCTGTCTGTGATAAATTTATAAAATTCGTTGAAATTCTCACTGAAAACGATCGAGTTTCAAATCAAAATTTTTGGAACTTCTGCGTTAGACAGGATTTTGAAACTTTACAGGATTATTTCCAAAACGTCAAAAATTGTAATTAAAAAAGTTTCATTCATTTGCGTCTGTCCGTCTGTCTGTGATAAATTTATAAAATTCGTTGAAATTCTCACTGAAAACGATCGAGTTTCAAATCCAAATTTTTGGAACTTCTGCTTTAAACAGAATTTTGAAACTTTACAGGATTATTTCCAAAACGTCAAAAATTGTAATTAAAAAAGTTTCATTCGTTTGCGTCCGTTCATCTGTCTCTGTGATAAATTTAAGAAAATCGTTAAAATTCTCACTGAAAAAGATCGAGTTTCAAATCAAAATTTTTGGTACTTCTGCTTTAGACAGGATTTTGAAACTTTACAGGATTATTTCCAAAACGTCAAAAATTGTAATTTAAAAAGTTTCATTCGTTTGCGTCTGTCCGTCTGTCTGTGATAAATTTATAAAATTCGTTGAAATTTTCACTGAAAAATATCGAGTTTCAAATCAAAATTTTTGGTACTTCTGCTTTAGACAAGATTTTGAAACTTTATAGGATTATTTCCAAAACGTCGAAAATTGTAATTATAAAAGTTTCATTCGTTTGCGTCTGTCCGTCTGTCTGTGATAAATTTATAAAATTCGTTGAAATTTTCACTGAAAAATATCGAATTTCAAATCAAAATTTTTGGTACTTCTGCTTTAGACAAGATTTTGAAACTTTATAGGATTATTTCCAAAACGTCAAAAATTGTAATTAAAAAAGTTTCATTCGTTTACGTCTGTCCGTCTGTCTGTGATAAATTTATAAAATTCGTTGAAATTCTCACTGAAAAAGATCGAGTTTCAAATCAAAATTTTTGGTACTTCTGCGTTAGACAGGATTTTGAAACTTTACAGGATTATTTCCAAAACGTCAAAAATTGTAATTAAAAAAGTTTCATTTGTTTGCGTCTGTCCGTCTGTCTGTGATAAATTAATAAAATTCGTTGAAATTCTCACTGAAAACGATCGAGTTTCAAATCAAAATTTTTGGTACTTCTGCATTTGACACGATTTTGAAACTTTACAGGATTATTTCCAAAACGTCAAAAATTGTAAATAAAAAAGTTTCATTCGTTTGCGTCTGTCCGTCTGTCTGTGATAAGTTGATAAAATTCGTTGTAATTCCCAATGAAAACGATCGAGTTTCAAATCAAAATTTTTGGTACTTCTGCTTTAGACAAGATTTTGAAACTTTAACTGATTATTTCCAAAACGTCAAAAATTGTAATTAAAAAAGTTTCATTCGTTTGCGTCTGTCCGTCTGTCTGTGATAAATTTATAAAATTCGTTGAAATTCTCACTGAAAAAGATCGAGTTTCAAATCAAAATTTTTGGAACTTATACGTTAGACAGGATTTTGAAACTTTACAGGATTATTTCCAAAACGTCAAAAATTGTAATTAAAAAAGTTTCATTCGTTTGCGTCTGTCCGTCTGTCTGTGATAAATTTATAAAATTCGTTGAAATTCTCACTGAAAAAGATCGAGTTTCAAATCAAAATTTTTGGAACTTCTGCGTTAGACAGGATTTTGAAACTTTACAGGTTTATTTCCAAAACGTCAAAAATTGTAATTAGAAAAGTTTCATTCGTTTGCGTCTGTCCGTCTGTCTGTGATAAATTTATAAAATTCGTTGAAATTCTCACTGAAAACGATCGAGTTTCAAAGCAAAATTTTTTGTACTTCTGCTTCAGACAGGATTTTAAAACTTTACAGGATTATTTCCAAAACGTCAAAAATTGTAATTAAAAAAGTTTCATTCGTTTGCGTCTGTCCGTTTGTCTGTGATAAATTTATAAAATTCGTTGAAATTCTCACTGAAAACGATCGAGTTTCAAATCAAAATTTTTGGAACTTCTGCGTTAGACAGGATTTTGAAACTTTACAGGATTATTTCCAAAACGTTAAAAATTGTAATTAAAAAAGTTTCATTCGTTTGCGTCTGTCCGTCTGTCTGTGATAAATTTATAAAATTCGTTGAAATTCTCACTGAAAAAGATCGAATTTCAAATCAAAATTTTTCGTACTTCTGCTTTAGACACGATTTTGAAACTTTACAAGATTATTTCCAAAACGTCAAAAAATTGTAATTAAAAAAGTTTCATTCGTTTGCGTCTGTCCGTCTGTCTGTGATAAATTTATAAAATTCGTTGAAATTCTCACTGAAAAAGATCGAGTTTCAAATCAAAATTTTTGGAACTTCTGCGTTAGACTGGATTTTGAAACTTTACAGGATTATTTCCAAAACGTCAAAAATTGTAATTAAAAAAGTTTCATTCGTTTGCGTCTGTCCGTCTGTCTGTGATAAATTTATAAAATTCGTTGAAATTCTCACTGAAAAAGATCGAGTTTCAAATCAAAATTTTTGGAACTTCTGCTTTAAACAGAATTTTGAAACTTTACAGGATTATTTCCAAAACGTCAAAAATTGTAATTAAAAAAGTTTCATTCGTTTGCATCTGTCCGTCTGTCTGTGATAAATTTATAAAATTCGTTGAAATTCTCACTGAAAAAGATCGAATTTCAAATCAAAATTTTTCGTACTTCTGCTTTAGACACGATTTTGAAACTTTACAAGATTATTTCCAAAACGTCAAAAAATTGTAATTAAAAAAGTTTCATTCGTTTGCGTCTGTCCGTCTGTCTGTGATAAATTTATAAAATTCGTTGAAATTCTCACTGAAAAAGATCGAGTTTCAAATCAAAATTTTTGGAACTTCTGCTTTAAACAGAATTTTGAAACTTTACAGGATTATTTCCAAAACGTCAAAAATTGTAATTAAAAAAGTTTCATTCGTTTGCGTCTGTCCGTCTGTCGGTGATAAATTTATAAAATTCGTTGAAATTCTCACTGAAAAAGATCGAATTTCAAATCAAAATTTTTCGTACTTCTGCTTTAGACACGATTTTGAAACTTTACAAGATTATTTCCAAAACGTCAAAAAATTGTAATTAAAAAAGTTTCATTCGTTTGCGTCTGTCCGTCTGTCTGTGATAAATTTATAAAATTCGTTGAAATTCTCACTGAAAAAGATCGAGTTTCAAATCAAAATTTTTGGAACTTCTGCGTTAGACAGGATTTTGAAACTTTACAGGATTATTTCCAAAACGTTAAAAATTGTAATTAAAAAAGTTTCATTCGTTTGCGTCTGTCCGTCTGTCTGTGATAAATTTATAAAATTCGTTGAAATTCTCACTGAAAACGATCGAGTTTCAAATCAAAATTTTTGGAACTTCTGCGTTAGACAGGATTTTGAAACTTTACAGGATTATTTCCAAAACGTCAAAAATTGTAATTAAAAAAGTTTCATTCATTTGCGTCTGTCCGTCTGTCTGTGATAAATTTATAAAATTCGTTGAAATTCTCACTGAAAACGATCGAGTTTCAAATCCAAATTTTTGGAACTTCTGCTTTAAACAGAATTTTGAAACTTTACAGGATTATTTCCAAAACGTCAAAAATTGTAATTAAAAAAGTTTCATTCGTTTGCGTCCGTTCATCTGTCTCTGTGATAAATTTAAGAAAATCGTTAAAATTCTCACTGAAAAAGATCGAGTTTCAAATCAAAATTTTTGGTACTTCTGCTTTAGACAGGATTTTGAAACTTTACAGGATTATTTCCAAAACGTCAAAAATTGTAATTTAAAAAGTTTCATTCGTTTGCGTCTGTCCGTCTGTCTGTGATAAATTTATAAAATTCGTTGAAATTTTCACTGAAAAATATCGAGTTTCAAATCAAAATTTTTGGTACTTCTGCTTTAGACAAGATTTTGAAACTTTATAGGATTATTTCCAAAACGTCGAAAATTGTAATTATAAAAGTTTCATTCGTTTGCGTCTGTCCGTCTGTCTGTGATAAATTTATAAAATTCGTTGAAATTTTCACTGAAAAATATCGAATTTCAAATCAAAATTTTTGGTACTTCTGCTTTAGACAAGATTTTGAAACTTTATAGGATTATTTCCAAAACGTCAAAAATTGTAATTAAAAAAGTTTCATTCGTTTACGTCTGTCCGTCTGTCTGTGATAAATTTATAAAATTCGTTGAAATTCTCACTGAAAAAGATCGAGTTTCAAATCAAAATTTTTGGAACTTCTGCGTTAGACAGGATTTTGAAACTTTACAGGATTATTTCCAAAACGTCAAAAATTGTAATTAAAAAAGTTTCATTTGTTTGCGTCTGTCCGTCTGTCTGTGATAAATTAATAAAATTCGTTGAAATTCTCACTGAAAACGATCGAGTTTCAAATCAAAATTTTTGGTACTTCTGCATTTGACACGATTTTGAAACTTTACAGGATTATTTCCAAAACGTCAAAAATTGTAAATAAAAAAGTTTCATTCGTTTGCGTCTGTCCGTCTGTCTGTGATAAGTTGATAAAATTCGTTGTAATTCCCAATGAAAACGATCGAGTTTCAAATCAAAATTTTTGGTACTTCTGCTTTAGACAAGATTTTGAAACTTTAACTGATTATTTCCAAAACGTCAAAAATTGTAATTAAAAAAGTTTCATTCGTTTGCGTCTGTCCGTCTGTCTGTGATAAATTTATAAAATTCGTTGAAATTCTCACTGAAAAAGATCGAGTTTCAAATCAAAATTTTTGGAACTTATACGTTAGACAGGATTTTGAAACTTTACAGGATTATTTCCAAAACGTCAAAAATTGTAATTAAAAAAGTTTCATTCGTTTGCGTCTGTCCGTCTGTCTGTGATAAATTTATAAAATTCGTTGAAATTCTCACTGAAAAAGATCGAGTTTCAAATCAAAATTTTTGGAACTTCTGCGTTAGACAGGATTTTGAAACTTTACAGGTTTATTTCCAAAACGTCAAAAATTGTAATTAGAAAAGTTTCATTCGTTTGCGTCTGTCCGTCTGTCTGTGATAAATTTATAAAATTCGTTGAAATTCTCACTGAAAACGATCGAGTTTCAAAGCAAAATTTTTTGTACTTCTGCTTCAGACAGGATTTTAAAACTTTACAGGATTATTTCCAAAACGTCAAAAATTGTAATTAAAAAAGTTTCATTCGTTTGCGTCTGTCCGTTTGTCTGTGATAAATTTATAAAATTCGTTGAAATTCTCACTGAAAACGATCGAGTTTCAAATCAAAATTTTTGGAACTTCTGCGTTAGACAGGATTTTGAAACTTTACAGGATTATTTCCAAAACGTCAAAAATTGTAATTAAAAAAGTTTCATTCGTCTGCGTCGGCCCGTCCGTCTGTGATAAATTTATAAAATTCGTTGAAATTCTCATTAAAAACGACCGAGTTTCAAATCAAAATTTTTGGTACTTCTGCTTTAGAAAGGATTTTGAAACTTTACAGGATTATTTCCAAAACGTCAAAAATTGTAATTAAAAAAGTTTCATTCGTTTGCGTCTGTCCGTTTGTCTGTGATAAATTTATAAAATTCGTTGAAATTCTCACTGAAAACGATCGAGTTTCAAATCAAAATTTTTGGAACTTCTGCGTTAGACAGGATTTTGAAACTTTACAGGATTATTTCCAAAACGTCAAAAATTGTAATTAAAAAAGTTTCATTCGTCTGCGTCGGCCCGTCCGTCTGTGATAAATTTATAAAATACGTTGAAATTCTCATTAAAAACGACCGAGTTTCAAATCAAAATTTTTGGTACTTCTGCTTTAGAAAGGATTTTGAAACTTTACAGGATTATTTCCAAAACGTCAAAAATTGTAATTAAAAAAGTTTCATTCGTTTGCGTCCGTTCATCTGTCTCTGTGATAAATTTAAGAAAATCGTTAAAATTCTCACTGAAAAAGATCGAGTTTCCAATCAAAATTTTTGGTACTTCTGCTTTAGACAGGATTTTGAAACTTTACAGGATTATTTCCAAAACGTCAAAAATTGTAATTTAAAAAGTTTCATTCGTTTGCGTCTGTCCGTCTGTCTGTGATAAATTTATAAAATTCGTTGAAATTTTCACTGAAAAATATCGAGTTTCAAATCAAAATTTTTGGTACTTCTGCTTTAGACAAGATTTTGAAACTTTATAGGATTATTTCCAAAACGTCGAAAATTGTAATTATAAAAGTTTCATTCGTTTGCGTCTGTCCGTCTGTCTGTGATAAATTTATAAAATTCGTTGAAATTTTCACTAAAAAATATCGAATTTCAAATCAAAATTTTTGGTACTTCTGCTTTAGACAAGATTTTGAAACTTTATAGGATTATTTCCAAAACGTCAAAAATTGTAATTAAAAAAGTTTCATTCGTTTACGTCTGTCCGTCTGTCTGTGATAAATTTATAAAATTCGTTGAAATTCTCACTGAAAAAGATCGAGTTTCAAATCAAAATTTTTGGAACTTCTGCGTTAGACAGGATTTTGAAACTTTACAGGATTATTTCCAAAACGTCAAAAATTGTAATTAAAAAAGTTTCATTTGTTTGCGTCTGTCCGTCTGTCTGTGATAAATTAATAAAATTCGTTGAAATTCTCACTGAAAACGATCGAGTTTCAAATCAAAATTTTTGGTACTTCTGCATTTGACACGATTTTGAAACTTTACAGGATTATTTCCAAAACGTCAAAAATTGTAAATAAAAAAGTTTCATTCGTTTGCGTCTGTCCGTCTGTCTGTGATAAGTTGATAAAATTCGTTGTAATTCCCAATGAAAACGATCGAGTTTCAAATCAAAATTTTTGGTACTTCTGCTTTAGACAAGATTTTGAAACTTTAACTGATTATTTCCAAAACGTCAAAAATTGTAATTAAAAAAGTTTCATTCGTTTGCGTCTGTCCGTCTGTCTGTGATAAATTTATAAAATTCGTTGAAATTCTCACTGAAAAAGATCGAGTTTCAAATCAAAATTTTTGGAACTTATACGTTAGACAGGATTTTGAAACTTTACAGGTTTATTTCCAAAACGTCAAAAATTGTAATTAGAAAAGTTTCATTCGTTTGCGTCTGTCCGTCTGTCTGTGATAAATTTATAAAATTCGTTGAAATTCTCACTGAAAAAGATCGAGTTTCAAATCAAAATTTTTGGAACTTCTGCGTTAGACAGGATTTTGAAACTTTACAGGTTTATTTCCAAAACGTCAAAAATTGTAATTAAAAAAGTTTCATTCGTTTGCGTCTGTCCGTCTGTCTGTGATAAATTTATAAAATTCGTTGAAATTCTCACTGAAAAAGATCGAGTTTCAAATCAAAATTTTTGGTACTTCTGCTTTAGACAGGATTTTGAAACTTTACAGGATTATTTCCAAAACGTCAAAAATTGTAATTAAAAAAGTTTCATTCGTTTGCGTCTGTCCGTCTGTCTGTGATAAATTTATAAAATTCGTTGAAATTCTCACTGAAAAAGATCGAGTTTCAAATCAAAATTTTTGGAACTTCTGCGTTAGACAGGATTTTGAAACTTTACAGGTTTATTTCCAAAACGTCAAAAATTGTAATTAGAAAAGTTTCATTCGTTTGCGTCTGTCCGTCTGTCTGTGATAAATTTATAAAATTCGTTGAAATTCTCACTGAAAACGATCGAGTTTCAAAGCAAAATTTTTTGTACTTCTGCTTCAGACAGGATTTTAAAACTTTACAGGCTTATTTCCAAAACGTCAAAAATTGTAATTAAAAAAGTTTCATTCGTTTGCGTCTGTCCGTTTGTCTGTGATAAATTTATAAAATTCGTTGAAATTCTCACTGAAAACGATCGAGTTTCAAATCAAAATTTTTGGAACTTCTGCGTTAGACAGGATTTTGAAACTTTACAGGATTATTTCCAAAACGTCAAAAATTGTAATTAAAAAAGTTTCATTCGTCTGCGTCGGCCCGTCCGTCTGTGATAAATTTATAAAATTCGTTGAAATTCTCATTAAAAACGACCGAGTTTCAAATCAAAATTTTTGGTACTTCTGCTTTAGAAAGGATTTTGAAACTTTACAGGATTATTTCCAAAACGTCAAAAATTGTAATTAAAAAAGTTTCATTCGTTTGCGTCTGTCCGTTTGTCTGTGATAAATTTATAAAATTCGTTGAAATTCTCACTGAAAACGATCGAGTTTCAAATCAAAATTTTTGGAACTTCTGCGTTAGACAGGATTTTGAAACTTTACAGGATTATTTCCAAAACGTCAAAAATTGTAATTAAAAAAGTTTCATTCGTCTGCGTCGGCCCGTCCGTCTGTGATAAATTTATAAAATTCGTTGAAATTCTCATTAAAAACGACCGAGTTTCAAATCAAAATTTTTGGTACTTCTGCTTTAGAAAGGATTTTGAAACTTTACAGGATTATTTCCAAAACGTCAAAAATTGTAATTAAAAAAGTTTCATTCGTTTGCGTCTGACCGTCTGTCTGTGATAAATTAATAAAATTCGTTGAAATTCTCATTAAAAACGATCGAGTTTCAAAGCAAAATTTTTGGTACTTCTGCTTTAGACAGGATTTTGAAACTTTACAGGATTATTTCCAAAACGTCAAAAATTGTAATTAAAAAAGTTTCATTCGTCTGCGTCGGCCCGTCCGTCTGTGATAAATTTATAAAATTCGTTGAAATTCTCACTGAAAAAGATCGAGTTTCAAATCAAAATTTTTGGAACTTCTGCGTTAGACAGGATTTTGAAACTTTACAGGATTATTTCTAAAACGTCAAAAATTGTAATTTAAAAAAGTTTCATTAGTTTGCGTCTGTCCGTCTGTCTGTGATAAATTTATAAAATTCGTTGAAATTCTCACTGAAAAAGATCGAGTTTCAAATCAAAATTTTTGGTGCTTCTGCTTTAGACAGGATTTTGAAACTTTACAGGATTATTTCCAAAACGTCAAAAATTGTAATTAAAAAAGTTTCATTCGTTTGCGTCTGTCCGTCTGTCTGTGATAAATTTATAAAATTCGTTGAAATTTTCACTGAAAAATATCGAGTTTCAAATCAAAATTTTTGGTACTTCTGCTTTAGACAAGATTTTGAAACTTTATAGGATTATTTCCAAAACGTCGAAAATTGTAATTATAAAAGTTTCATTCGTTTGCGTCTGTCCGTCTGTCTGTGATAAATTTATAAAATTCGTTGAAATTTTCACTGAAAAATATCGAATTTCAAATCAAAATTTTTGGTACTTCTGCTTTAGACAAGATTTTGAAACTTTATAGGATTATTTCCAAAACGTCAAAAATTGTAATTAAAAAAGTTTCATTCGTTTACGTCTGTCCGTCTGTCTGTGATAAATTTATAAAATTCGTTGAAATTCTCACTGAAAAAGATCGAGTTTCAAATCAAAATTTTTGGAACTTCTGCGTTAAACAGGATTTTTAAACTTTACAGGATTATTTCCAAAACGTTAAAAATTGTAATTAAAAAAGTTTCATTCGTTTGCGTCCGTTCATCTGTCTGTGATAAATTGATAAAATTCGTTGAAATTCTCACTGAAAAAGATCGAATTTCAAATCAAAATTTTTGGTACTTCTGCTATAAACAGGATTTTGAAACTTTACAGGATTATTTCTAAAACGTCAAAAATTGTAATTTAAAAAAGTTTCATTCGTTTGCGTCTGTCCGTCCGTCTGTAATAAATTGATAAAATTCATTAATTGTTGTTTCAAATCATACTTTCGTGTTCATATTATTCGCGAGATAATCAATATTTGATTTCAATTTTTTTCAATAAGCTCGTCGAACGCACTCGCATTACACAAATACAATCGCAATTAATTATTGAAGGCAATAACTCAGGCGGAATGGGGATGGTAAATTTTAATTTGCTCGTATTTATTGGCGAGAGAGAGCGCAGTTTCGAGTTTGTCCGTCTGCACGTGTTTGATGAATTACGAACGACAAAATCGGAAATTTCCTGCAAACAAAGTGTAAAAATTACGAATTTGCACAAAATTGTAATCGGGAATGTACATGGAAATAACAGAGGTAATAGTCACGGTAAAAGTCGCTCGTTTGAATTGTTGGTGTGGACAGACGGATGCTAAGAAATGGATTGCACTTGTTTCATATAAAATTTGCTAGTTTCTTCAATAACCCTGAGGAGTTGCAATGGTCTGCCTAACTCAGAAGTACCAAAAATTTTGATTTTAAACTGGATCGTTTTCAATGAGAATTTCAACGAATTTTATCAACTTATCACAGACAGACGAACAGACGCAAACGAATGAAACTTTTTTAATTACAATTTTTGACGTTTTGGAAATAATCCTGTAAAGTTTCAAAATTCTGTCTAAAGCAGAAGTACCAAAAATTTTGATTTGAAACTCGTTCTCTTTCAGTGAGAATTTCAACGAATTTTATTATTTTATTACAGACAGACGAACAGACGCAAACGAATGAAACTTTTTTAATTACAATTTTTGACGTTTTGGAAGTAATCTTGTAAAGTTTCAAAATTCTGTCTAAAGCAGAAGTACCAAATATTTTGATTTGAAATTCGATCGTTTTCTGTGAGAATTTCAACGAATTTTATCAATTTATCACAAACAGACGGACAGACGGAAACGAATGAAACTTTTGTAATTACAATTTTTGACGTTTTGGAAATAATCCTGTAAAGTTTCAAAATCCTGTCTAAAACACAAGTACCAAAAATTTTGATTTGAAACTCGAGCGTTTTCAGTGAGAATTTCAACGAAATTTATCTATTTATCACAGACAGACGAACAGACGCAAACGAATGAAACTTTTTTAATTACAATTTTTGACATTTTGGAAATAATCCTGTAAAGTTTCAAAATACTGTCTAAAACAGAAGTACCAAAAATTTTGATTTGAAACTCGAGCGTTTTCAGTGAGAATTTCAACGAATTTTATCTATTTATCACAGACAGACGAACAGACGCAAACGAATGAAATTTTTTTAATTACAATTCTTGACATTTTGAAAATAATCCTGTAAAGTTTAAAAATCCTGTCTAAAACAGAAGTACCAAAAATTTTGATTTGAAACTCGAGCGTTTTCAGTGAGAATTTCAACGAATTTTATCAATTTATCACAGACAGACGAATAGACGCAAACTAATGAAACTTTTGTAATTACAATTTTTGACATTTTGGAAATAATCCTGTAAAGTTTAAAAATCCTGTCTAAAGCAGATGTACCAAAAATTTTGATTTGAAACTCGATCGTTTCCAGTGAGAATTTCAACGAATTCTATCAACTTATTACAGACAGACGAACAGACGTAAACAAATGAAACTTTTTAGTTACAATTTTTGACGTTTTGCAAACAATCCTGTAAAGTTTAAAAATCGTGTCTAAAGCAGAAGTACCAAAAATTTTGATTTCAAACTCTACTATACCGATTGTAAAATCTCAATGTGAGTCAAACTTCGGCGAGCTGTAGCTAACTTAATATGCGAGCCCCAACAGAAACGCTTGCAAATTATGAAAACATAATCTTTCCTAAACAATTGAACCCAATCAAACCAATTGAAACAAACACAATAAATTCCCAGCTGCCACTTGATGAAACAAACAATTCTGTTTTCTGTTTAATCTCATTGTGTTCGCGCTGTTTTCCCGAATAAAAACAAAACACGAAGCAGGAATGTTTATTAGCGCGATAAGTGAGCGAGTGTTTGCGAAATTAGTAATCTTTTTTCGGTTTTCATTTGTTTATTATTCACAGCGTTTATCTGATGTCATTCGATCTCTATGTAAGCAAATTCGCGACACGTGACGCTTTTTATTCAAATGTTTTTTTTTGCATTTTTTATTTACTGTCGCGAATTTGTTTTTGCAAATGAAAAAATTTGGAGAGTTGATTGACTGATGATACTTTTACATGATTACTCTGACATGATGATACTGATGACACTCTTTGTGTCTGGAATTGAATTCTTATTTCAAACTGAAATTAACCGTTTTTGCATGTCGATTAGTGCGAATTTTTGAATTTCAAAAGTTTGTTTTCTCAAATTTGCATTTATTTTGTTTGTACGTTGCACATAAAAGTTGTTATGTATCGCTTATCGTGCGCTAGATAAATATTTAGAAGTTTCGCAATGTGAAATTGAACCGAACTAGGAATTTGTGCAAACAAGTCCAACTGAAATATTTATGCAAATAGATGTGGAATAAACAAATGCAATGCGGCAAAAATTCCGTGAGATTTATTTGCGAAAAAATCGTCCAAGGTGAATTTCTTCGCGATTTATTTATTTTGCACGCCGGGTTTATCGAGCGGCAGAAAACACTTTCGAATACCGGAAAACGCTACGATTCTCACAAAGCTCGTATGATTGGAGCTAGTTTTCAAAGTTTAATAAGCATCCAAATTCAAGCATTATTTGCGGGAAAGTCTTTCGAGATTCGTATTCTGTATTCTTCTCTCTTTCCGAAAATGATCTTGGTGTTCTGAAATTGGCACCGGTAAGTTCGCAACGGACGAAAATCTGAAGCCCCGCCAAAATTTCACAAATAATTAAAGTCAAGTTTGATAGTCCGTAACTATCTTGATATAGAAAACGCTATTAAAACCCTTGCAAATTCTTAAAACGTGCTCTTTTTTGCATAAAGAATAGTTTTTGGAAGTACAAAATTCGCACTAGTTTTTGCATAAATAGGCCTGAATCTAAAACTCTTTGAAATTGTCGCATTTTGTTTACACTAATTTTAGCCGACTTTGACGTTCTGTAACAACCTTAATATGCAAACCACAATCAAAAACATTGCAAATTCTTAAAATATGTTCTTTTTTGCATAAAGAGTAGCTTTTGGAAGTACAAAATTCGTACTAGTTTTCAAACAAATAAGCCTGAATCTAAAACTCTTTGAAATTGTCGCATTTTGTTTATACTAATTTTAGCCGACTTTGACGTTCTGTAACAACCTTAATATGCAAACCACAATCTAAAACCTTGCAAATTCTTAAAATATGTTCTTTTTTGCATAAAGAGTAGCTTTTCGAAGTACAAAATTCGCACTAGTTTTTGCATAAATAGGCCTGAATCTAAAACTCTTTGAAATTGTCGCATTTTGTTTATACTAATTTTAGCCGACTTTGACGTTCTGTAATAACGTTAATATACAAACCACAATCAAAAACCTTGCAAATTCTTAAAACATGTTCTTTTTGGCATAAAGAGTAGCTTTTGGAAGTACAAAATTCGTACTAGTTTTTGCATAAATAGGCCTGAATCTAAAACTCTTTGAAATTGTCGCATTTTGTTTACAATAATTTTAGCCGACTTTGACGTTCTGTAACAACGTTAATTTGCAAACCACAATCAAAAACCTTGCAAATTCTTAAAATATGTTCTTTTTTGCATAAAGAGTAGCTTTTCGAAGTACAAAATTCGCACTAGTTTTCGCACAAATAAGCCTCAATCTAAAACTCTTTGAAATTGTCGCATTTTGTTTATGCTAATTTTAGCCGACTTTGACGTTCTGTAATAACGTTAATATGCAAACCACAATCAAAAACATAGCAAATTCTTAAAATATGTTCTTTTTTGCATAAAGAGTAGCTTTTGGAAATACAAAATTCGTACTAGTTTTCACACAAATAAGCCTGCATCTAAAACTCTTTGAGATTGTCGCATTTTGTTTATACTAATTTTAACCGACTTTGACGTTCTGTAACAACCTTAATATGCAAACCACAATCAAAAACCTTGCAAATTCTTAAAATATGTTCTTTTTTGCATAAAGAGTAGCTTTTGGAAGTGCAAAATTCGCATTAGTATTCGCACAAATCAGCCTGAATCTAAATCTCTTTGAAATTTTCGTATTTTGTTTACACTAATTTTAGCCGACTTTGACGTTCTGTAACAACGTTAATATGCAAACCACAATCAAAAAACTTGCGAATGCTTAAAATATGTTCTTTTTTGCATAAAGAGTAACTTTTGGAAGTACAAAATTCGCACTAGTTTTTGCACAAATAAGCCTGAATCTAAAACTCTTTGAAATTCTCGCAATTTGTTTACACTAATTTTAGCCGACTTTGACGTTAGTAGGGAAAGATAGTATGTTCTGGATCCTCCTCCAACCTCCTCTGACCTTGACCTTGACATTGACATTCACCCCGACCTATGACATTGACCCTGACCTTTGACCCCGACCTTGATCTTGTTCCGACCCTGACCTTTGGCCCTGACCTCCATTTTTGGATCTGTGCATGCGTGAGATTTGAAGATGTACAACTGCTAACGTTTTTTTTGCAGCAGCATACAGCGTGAAACTAATAAATTATGTCGGTCAAATTAATTTTTTGAAAATCATCTGCGTTTTTATTTTGTTTTCTCGTTGCACGTGACCGAATGTCTGCCGTAGATAACAACCCTATGTTATCTTATCAGCGGTGTGCTAGCGGAGAAATAACCATCGTCGCAATAAAAAATATTTATATGATGGTTGTTTAAACCCTTTTTTTCAACTGAATCGAATTTTATGAAACAACATCAATTTCTTGAAAATAATCTGCGTTTTTACTTTGATTTATCAGTAGTCGATTAAGCGTTGCCAGATGTTTGGCAGTCATAACAACTTCTTATTATCTTATCAGCTGCACGTGAGTGGAGAAATAAATTATGAAGCGCGATCCAATCAATTTCTTAGGATTGTTTTTCGTTTAATTTAATAAACATATTAAGATTTTGAACATTTATCGGTAGTCGATTAGGCGCGACAGGACGTCTAGTGTTGATAACACCAGGCAAGAATAGAGGGGACTAGACTAGACAGACAAGCGGGGAAAATTCAAAATGAGTTGCGAGTGGGTAGCGGAGAATTGTGTATGCATACATAATTGATTGCAGACATATTACGGATTAATTCAAATGAGATTATTGGTTTAGACCGGACAAAGTCGGACAAAACCGAACAAGGTCTAACAAGACGGACAAAACTATACAGATCACATATTTCCTGTGATATTTATCTGAGTAATTTCCTATGTGTACCTAAGCGAAATTTCTTAAACTTATCGGTGACCCAGATCGTATTATTTTTTTCATTTATATAAATACCAATGAGTTCAATTTTCTGGCATCCACTTTTCATCTACTTGCAATCACTTTCATCTACTTGCATCCACTTTTCATCACGATAAACAGGGGTGTGAGGTCTATGTAACCCAACCCTAAACAGGGTGTGATGTCTATGTAGCCTCACTCTAATCAACGTGTGAGGTCTATGTAACCCCACGCTAAACAGGGTGTGAGATCCATGTAACCCCGCGCTAAGCAGGATGTGAGGTCTATGTATCCTCACGCTTGACAGGGTGTGAGGTCTATGGTGCCCATGGAATGAAGCGCGCTTCATTCCTAACGTCACGTAGCCTAACCTAATGCTAACCCAACCTAATGCTAACACAACTAACCCAATGAGATTAAAAGCTGATTAAAGCTGATGAAATCTGACTAAAAATAGACCTCACACTCTCTTTAACGTGGGGCACCATATACCTCACACCCTGTTAAGCGTGGGATTACATAGACCTCACACCCTGTTTAGCGTGGGGTTACATACACCTCACACCCTATTTAGCGTGGGGTTACATAGACCTCACACCCCTGTTTATCGTGATGAAAAGTGGATGCAAGTAGATGAAAGTGATTGCAAGTAGATGAAAAGTGGATGCCAGAAAATTGAACTCATTGGTATTTATATAAATGAAAAAAATAATACGATCTGGGTCACCGACAAGTTTAAGAAATTTCACTTAGGTACACATAGGATATTACTCGGATAAATATCACAGGAAATATGTGGTCTCTATAGTCTTGTCCGTTCTTGTTAGACCTTGTTCGGTATTGTCCGACTTTGTCCGGTCTAAACCAATAATCTCATTTGAATCAATCCGAAATATGTCTGCAATCAATTATGTATGCATACACGATTCTCCGCTACCCACTCGCAACTCATTTTGAATTTTCCCCGCTTGTCTGTCTAGTCTAGTCCCCTCTATTCTTGCCTGGTGTTATCAACACTAGACGTCCTGTCGCGCCTAATCGACTACCGATAAATTTTTATATGTTCAAAATCTTAATATGTTTATTAAATTAAACGAAAAACAATCCTAAGAAATTGATTGGATCGCGCTTCATAATTTATTTCTCCACTCACGTGCAGCTGATAAGATAATATGAAGTTGTTATGACTGCCAAACATCCGGCAACGCTTAATCGACTACTGATAAATCAAAGTAAAAACGCAGATTATTTTCAAGAAATTGATGACCCTGTGTTTCATAAAATTCGATTTAGTTGAAAAAAAGGGTTTAAACAACCATCATATAAATATTTTTTTATTGCGACGATGGTTATTTCTCCGCTAGCGCACCACTGATAAGATAACATAGGGTTTATATGTCACGTGCAACGAGAAAACAAAATAAAAACGCAGATTATTCTCGAAAAATTAATTTGACCGACATAATTTATTAGTTTCACGCTGTATGCTGAATCTTAAACTCCTTGAAATTGTCGCATTTTGTTTAGATTAATTTTAGCCGACTTTGAAGTTCTGTAACAACGTTAATATGTAAACCACAATCAAAAAACTTGCGAATGCTTAAAATATGTTCTTTTTTGCATCAAGAGTAACTTTTGGAAGTACAAAATTCGCACTAGTTTTTGCACAAATAAGCCTGAATCTAAAACTCTTTGAAATTTTCGTATTTTGTTTACACTAATTTTATCCGACTTTGACGTTCTGTAACAACGTTAATATGCAAACCACAATCAAAAACCTTGAAAATTCTTAAAATATGTTCTTTTTTGCATAAAGAGTAGCTTTTTGAAGTACAAAATTCGCACTAGTTTTTGCATAAATAGGCCTGAATCTAAATCTATTTGAAATTGTCGCATTTTATTTACACTAATTTTAGGCGACTTTGACGTTCTGTAACAACGTTAATATGCAAACCACAATCAAAAAACTTGCGAATGCTTAAAATATGTTCTTTTTTGCATAAAGAGTAACTTTTAGAAGTACAAAATTCGCACTAGTTTTTGCACAAATAAGCCTGAATCTAAAACTCTTTGAAATTCTCGCAATTTGTTAACACTAATTTTAGCCAACTTTGACGTTAGTAGGGAAAGATAGTATGTTCTAGATCCTCCTCCTCCTCCAACCTCCTCTGACCTTGACCTTGACATTGACCTTCACCCCAACCTTTGATATTAACCCTGACCTTTGACCCTGACCTTGATCTTGTTCCGACCCTGACCTTTGGCCCTGACCTCCATTTTTGGATATGTGCATGCGTGAGATTTGAAGATGTACAACTGCTAACGTTTTTTTTTTGCAGCTGCATACAGCGTGAAACTAATAAATTATGTCGGTCAAATTAATTTTTTGAAAATAATCTGCTTTTTTATTTTGTTTTCTCGTTGCACGTGACCGAATGTCTGCCGTAGATAACAACCCTAATAATATCCAAATATAAATATACCTATGTTATCTTATCAGCGGTGTGCTAGCGGAGAAATAACCATCGTCGCAATAAAAAATATTTATATGATGGTTGTTTAAACCCTTTTTTTTTCAACTAAATCGAATTTTATGAAACACAGGGTCATCAATTTCTTGAAAATAATCTGCGTTTTTACTTTGATTTATCAGTAGTCGATTAATCGTTGTCGGATGTTTGGCAGTCATAACAACTTCCTATTATCTTATCAGCTGCACGTGAGTGGAGAAATAAATTATGAAGCGCGATCCAATCAATTTCTTAGGATTGTTTTTCGTTTAATTTAATAAACATATTAAGATTTTGAACATATAAAAATTTATCGGTAGTCGATTAAACGCGACAGGACGTCTATTGTTGATAACACCAGGCAAAAATAGAGGGGACTAGACAGACAAGCGGGGAAAATTCAAAATGAGTTGCTAGTGGGTAGCGGAGAATCGTGTATGCATACATAATTGATTGCAGACATATTACGGATTGATTCAAATGAGATTATTGGTTTAGACCGGACAAAGTCGGACAAAACCGAACAAGGTCTAACAAGACGGACAAGACTATACAGACCACATATTTCCTGTGATATTTATCCGAGTAATTTCCTATGTGTACCTAAGCGAAATTTCTTAAACTTATCGGTGACCCAGATCGTATTATTTTTTTCATTAATATAAATACCAATGAGTTCAATTTTCTGGCATCCACTTTTCATTTACTTGCAATCACTTTCATCTACTTGCATCCACTTTTCATCACGATAAACAGGGGTGTGAGGTCTATGTAACCCAACCCTAAACAGGGTGTGATGTCTATGTAGCCTCACTCTAATCAACGTGTGAGGTCTATGTAACCCCACGCTAAACAGGGTGTGAGATCCATGTAACCCCGCGCTAAGCAGGATGTGAGGTCTATGTATCCTCACGCTAGACAGGGTGTGAGGTCTATGGTGCCCATGGAATGAAGCGCGCTTCATTCCTAACGTCACGCAGCCTAACCTAATGCTAACACAACTAACCCAATGAGATTAAAAGCTGATTAAAGCTGATGAAATCTGACTAAAAATAGACCTCACACCCTCTTTAACGTGGGGCACCATAGACCTCACACCCTGTTAAGCGTGGGATTACATAGACCTCACACCCTGTTTAGCGTGGGGTTACATAGATCTCACACCCTATTTAGCGTGGGGTTACATAGACCTCACACCCCTGTTTATCGTGATGAAAAGTGGATGCAAGTAGATGAAAGTGATTGCAAGTAAATGAAAATTGGATGCCAGAAAATTGAACTCATTGGTATTTATATAAATGAAAAAAATAATTCGATCTGGGTCACCGACAAGTTTAAGAAATTTCGCTTAGGTACACACAGGAAATACTCGGATAAATATCACAGGAAATATGTGGTCTGTATAGTCTTGTCCGTTCTTGTTAGACCTTGTTCGGTATTGTCCGACTTTGTCCGGTCTAAACCAATAATCTCATTTGAATCAATCCGTAATATGTCTGCAATCAATTATGTATCCATACACGATTTTCCGCTACCCACTCGCAACTCATTTTGAATTTTCCCCGCTTGTCTGTCTAGTGTAGTCGTCCCATCTATTCTTGCCTGGTGTTACCAACACTAGACGTCCTGTCGCGCTTAATCGACTACCGATAAATTTTTATATGTTTAAAATCTTAATATGTTTATTAAATTAAACGAAAAACAATCCTAAGAAATTGATTGGATCGCGCTTCATAATTTATTTCTCCACTCACGTGCAGCTGATAAGATAATAGGAAGTTGTTATGACTGCCAAACATCCGGCAACGCTTAATCGACTACTGATAAATCAAAGTAAAAACGCAGATTATTTTCAAGAAATTGATTGACCCTGTGTTTTATAAAATTCGATTTAGTTGAAAAAAGGGTTTAAACAACCATCATATAAATATTTTTTATTGCGATGATGGTTATCCGCTAGCACACCGTTGATAAGATAACATAGGGTTGTTATCTACGGCAGACATTCGGTCACGTGCAACGAGAAATCAAAATAAAAACGCAGATTATTTTCGAAAAATTAATTTGAACGACATAATTTATTAGTTTCACGCTGTATGCAGCTGCAAGAAACCGTTAGCAGTTGTACATCTTCAAATCTCACGCATGCACAGATCCAAAAATGGAGGTCAGGGCCAAAGGTCAGGGTCGGAACAAGATCAAGGTCAGGGTCAAAGGTCAGGGTCAATGTCAAAGGTCGGAGTGCAGGCCAATGTCAAGGAGGAGGAGGATCTAGAACATACTATGTTTCCCTACTGACGTTCTGTAACGACGTTAATATGCAAACCACAATCAAAAACCTTGCAAATTCTTAAAATATGTTCTTTTTTGCATAAAGACTATCTTTTGGAAGCACAAAATTCGCACTAGTTTTCGCACAAATAAGCCTGAATATAAAACTCTTTGAATTTTGTCACATTTTGTTTACACTAATTTTAGCCGACTTTGACGTTCTGTAACAACGTTAATATGCAAATCACAATCAAAAACCTTGCAAATTATTAAAATATGTTCTTTTTTGCATAAAGAGTATCTTTTGGAAGCACAAAATTCGCACTAATTTTCGCACAAATAAGCCTGAATTTAAACTCTTTGAATTTGTCATATTTTGTTTACACTAATTTTAGCCGACTTTGACGTTCTGTAACAACGTTAATATGCAAATCACAATCAAAAACCTTGCAAATTATTAAAATATGTTCTTTTTTGCATAAATAGTAGTTTTTGGAGTTACAAAATTCGCACTAATTTTCGTACAAATAAGCCTTGATCTTACTTACGGTCTTGTGAGCTAAGTTGTTTAAACGCAAGAAACTTGTCATCTTTCGCAAGGTTTGGGGAGCAGTGGGAGCAGCAAGAATAGTTCAGCAGAACATTTGCCTTTTCTAAAAACTTGCGATTCCACTATAAATATTGCATTTGTTTCAGTGCGCAAATTTTCACAAACCGCGATTTTTGGCAGGAAAACTTGAGTGCTAAATGTGACTCGGCTTTGTCGGAGCGTCCGTCTACCGCGAACCGATTTGTAATTATCGAACGACCGGCAAGCAATTAATCAAACCGAGCCGAAAGTTTTTCCGATTCCGAAACCAATTACAAGTTTGCAGGTCCAACTACACACCCTCTAACAATTTAAATCTAAATCTCATCAAGAGATTCAGCTCGCGGAAAACAGTTCAACTCGCCAGAAAACCTTAAATAAGTTTTTAAAAGGAAAATATTTTCTTATTATATTATTTGGGTTAAAGTGGAATAAGAGTGCTCATAGATATAGGCAACCCAATGTACGCAATGTCAATTTCCGTTAGTTTGAATTGTGGCATGGGGGGCGCTGGAACGTATAGTAGCAGCTCTCAACCAATCAACGAATCGTAAACCAAACTCACGTGTGTTATCAATCATAACTTATGTTACATACGTGTGTGTTATGATGTATTTACATATTCCACGAACTATACAATAATGGGCATTTACAATAGTGGTCGTAGATAAAATTAAGAAACCGAGTGTTGTTGTTGTCGCTGTGAGATTTCTTTGCAAGCTGGGAGGAAGACTCACGACGATTTCCAAACGATCCTCCGATCCGATTTCGATTTCCCCACGATTTCCAAACCGAAACAAACTCTTGCAGAGTGTGTTTCGGTTTGGAAATCGTGGATTTTTCACGGATGCGAGACAAGTGAATAAATGTATAGGGAAATCGTGTAGTTAATAAAAAATAGGAAATTCAGTCCTGCTGTTCGCGCTAGGCCGCTTTTAACGAACTCGTGCCCCCATAAATTTCGAGTAGGAAAAGCCGACAAAAACCCGGCCGAAATTATCAATAAAACATTCCCGCTGTTCCTGCAAAACGTCCGCATGGACCACCCTTATCAAAATAAAACTCCAATTTATCTCCCTTTTCCAAACATTTCCATCCGAAGATAAAAACCGAATTTCCACACGAAATGTCCTTATCAAAAGCACAACACGAATAAATTGTTAGTTTCTAGTGCCGAACCTACCGAACTGGATGACTGCCCTCTTCCCAAATATGTCGCCAAACGATTTATAGTCTCAGTCTTACAAGTTCAACAGATTAGACAAACTAGGCAGACTAGATGGACTAAAACAGATTAGACCGTCTAGACACAATAGATTAGACACAACTAATAGTAGACTAGACTAGAGACTAGACTAGACAAACTAGACTAGGCAGACAAGTCTTTTAGCCCTTACACTGAAGAAATGCGAGAGCGGATTGCAGTGTAAAGTGCGACGCGAAAGGAATGTTTCTTTTTGTAATTTGTCTATATTTGCAAATAAAGAGTCTGACAGACAAGTCTATTCATACAAGACACCATAGTTTATCACTATATTCCACCAGAAGTCCTCAAAATTGTTAAAAATCCACCAGAAGTCCTCAAAATCTAAACTCCGTTTTTCTTTTGTTTTGCAGATCACGTGACTGAAATAACAGGCCAATCGGAGAACAACACGCTGCACTTATTCTCGCAAGTGTTGCGCGAGCGCAGCGCGCTGTCGCGTGCCCCCATCAAGGCGTTCTACACCGATATCACCAAAGCGGTGCAGATCGAGCAGCACCAGGACGCCGTGACCAATCCCAACGTGGACATCCACACTTCCGTGACCAAGTTCTTCACCGACATCTTCCCCTTGGTCTACCACCACATCACCGCGCTCCCGCGCGACTTTTCCGCGGAGTATAAGCGCTGCCTGCGGGACACCTTCCCGGAAATCCAACCCTTCGGGGACATCCCCAGGCAAGTGTCGCAGTCGCTGACTAAAAGTCTCGACGCCTCCAGGCTGCTGTTACAAGCCTTCTCCGTCGGCGTGGAAGTCCTCAACGCCACGGAAGACCTAGTCGTCGACGAGAACGGAAAACTCAATGTGGAATGCCACGATTCCTTAATGAAGATGACTTACTGTCCCAAATGCGTGGGTTTAGAGGCGAAGCCTTGCTCCGGCTATTGCCTCAACGTGCTCCGCGGCTGCTTAACCAAATACGTGGCGGAGCTGGACTCGCCCTGGAACGGCTACGTCGAAGGCATCGAGAGGCTCGTCACCGCCATGAGGCAGCACAACAACGAGGCCGGCGTCAACGTCGACCTAGTCATCAAGGGATTGTACACGAGGATTTCCGAAGCCATCATGAGGGTGATGGACAAGAACTGGGACATGGAAACTAAGGTAAAAAATAAATTTAGAAGTTTCTTGTAGCAATTGCTTCTTTATATTAGTAGGGAAAGATGGAGTCTCCTCCTATGACCACGGGTTTAATCAGCTAATAATCAGATTTAAACAAGTAGTAATCAGGTTTAATCAGCTAATAAACAGGTTTTACCAGGTAGTAATCAGGTTTAATTAGCTGCTAGTTAGGTTTAATCAGGTTTTAATCAGCTAATAAACAGGTTTAGTCAGGTAGTAATCAGGTTTAATCAGCTACTAAACAGGTTTTACCAGAAAGTAATCAGGTTTAATTAGCTGCTAGTTAGGTTTAATCCGGTATTAATCAGGTTTAATCAGCTAATAAACAGGTTTAATCAGTAGTAATCAGGTTTAATCAGCTAATACACAGGTTTAATCATGCACGATCAAGTTTAATCAGCTAATAAACAGGTTTATCACGTGGAAATCAGGTTTGCTCAGGTGCAAATCAGGTATAATTGGCTAGTGAACAGGTTTAAACAGACACAATCAAGTTTAATCCGCTAATAAACAGGTTTAATCAGGCAGTAATCAGTTAATATACAGGTTTATACAGGTAATATACAGCTAATAAACAGGTTTAATCTGGTAGTAATCAGGTTTAATCAGCTAATAAACATGTTTAATCAGGTGGAAATCAGGTTTGCTCAGGTGCAAATCAGGTATAATTGGCTAATGAACAGGTTTAATCAGACACAATCAAGTTTAATCCGCTAATAAACAGGTTTAATCAGGCAGTGATCAGTTAATACACATGTTTAATCAGCTAATAAACAGGTTTAATCAGCCACAATCAAGTTTAATCAGCTAATAATCAGGTTTAACCAGGCAGTAATCAGGTAATATACAGGTTTATACAGGTAATGTACAGCTAATAAACCGGTTTAATCAGTTGGAAATTATGTTTAATCAGCTGGTAAACAGGTTTAAACTGGCACAATCAAGTTTAACCCGCTAATAATCAGGTTTAATCAGCAAGTAATCGGTTAATATACAGGTTTATACAGGTAATATCCAGCTAATAAACATGTTTAATCAGGTAGTAATCAGGTTTAATCCGCTAATAAACAGGTTTAACCAGGTTAAATCAGATAATTTAAATTTTTTTTTTTTTTTAGTTTAATCAGCTAATATACAGGTTTAATCAGACAGTACCTAGGTAATATACAACTAATATACAGGTTTAATCAGGTAGTAATCAGCTAATAAACAGGTTTAATTCGGTTTAATCAGCTGATGGGTTTAATTAGATACAATCAAGTTTAATCAACCAATGAACAGATTTAGTCAGCTAATAAACAGGTAGTAATTAGGTTTAATCAGCTAATAAACAGGTTTAACAGGTGGCAATCAGGTTTAATCAGCTAATAGACAGGTTTAATCAGATACAATCAAGTTTAATCAGCTAATAAACAGGTTTAATCAGGTAGCTATCATGTTTAATCACTTAGCTATCTGGTAATCAGTTTTAATCAGCTAATAAATAGGTTTAATCACGTGGTAATCAGATTTAATCAGCTAATAAACAGGTATAATTAGGTACAATTAAGTTAAATCAGATAAACAGATTTAATCACGCAGCAATCAGGTTTAATCGGCTAATATACAAGTTTAATCAGGTAGTAATAAGCTAATAAACAGGTCTAATCAGGTAGCAATCAGGTTTAATCAGCTACAATCAAGTTTAATCAGCCAATAAACAGGTTTAAGGAACTAATAAACAGGTTTAATCATGTAATAATCAGGTCTAATTAGCCAATCTGCTAATAAATAGGCTTAAGAGTTAGTAATCAGGCTTTCTTAGCTTTTAATCAGGTTTATTCAGGTACAATTAAGTTTACTCAGGCAATAAACAGGTTTATAAAAAAAAGGTTTATCAGGTTTAATCAGGTTGAAATCAAGTTTAATCAGCCAATAAACAGGTTTAATCAGGTAGCAATCAAGTTTGATTGGCTAAAAACAGGTTTAATCAGGTGGTAATCAGCTAATAAAAAGGTTTAATCAAGTTTAATCAGCCAAAAAACTGGTTTAATCAGCCAATAAACAGGTTTATACAGGTTACAATCAAGTTTAATCAGTAACTAAACAGGTTTAATCAGCTAATAAACAGGTTTAAACAGGTTACAATCAAGTTTAATAAGTCAATAAACAAGTTTAATCAGCCTATAAACAGGTTTAAACAGGTAGTAAACAGGATTAATCGGCTAATAAACAGGTTTGATCAGGTAGCAATCAGGTTTAATCAGCCAATAAACAGGTTTAATCATCCAATAGACAGGTTTAATCAGGTAGTAAGCGGGATTAATCAGTTAATAAACAGGTTTAATCAGGTATCAATCAAGTTTAATTAGCTAATACACAGGTTTAACCAGGTCTAATCAGCTAATAAATAGGTTTAATCAGATAGCAACCAGGTTTAATCAGCTTATAAGCAGGTTTAACCAGGTTGCAATCAAGTTTAATCAGCCAATAAACGGGTTTAATCAGCTAATAAACAGGTTTAAACAGGTTACAATCAAGTTTAATCAGCCAATAAACATGTTTAATCAGCCAATAAACAGGTTTAAACAGGTAGTAAACAGGATTAATCGGCTAATAAACAGGTTTGATCAGGTTGCAATCAAGTGTAATTAGATAATAAACAGGTTAAAGCAGGTTAAATCAGCTAATAAACAGGTTTAATCAGGTACAATCAAGTTAATCAACTAATAAACAGGTTTAATCAGCTAATAAACAGGTTTAATCAGCTAATACACAGGTTTAATCAGCTGATAAACAGATTTAATCAGCTAATAAACAAGTTTAATCAAATAACAATCGGGTTTAATCAGCTAATAAACAGGTTTAAACAGTTTTATTCAGCAAATGAACAGGTTTAATTATGTAGAAATCAGGTATAAATAGCTAATGAACAGGTTTAATCAGCTAATAAACAAGTTTAATCAGACAACAATCAGATTTAATCAGCTAATAAACAGGTTTAAACAGGTTTAATCAGCAAATGAACATGTTTAATTAGGTAGAAATCAGGTATAAATAGCTAATAAACAGGTTTAATCAGCTAATAAACAAGTTTAATCAGATAACAATCAGGTTTAATCAGCTAATAAACAAGTTTAAACAGGTTTAATCAGCAAATGAACAGGTTTAATTAGGTAGAAATCAGGTATAAATAGCTAATAAACAGGTTTAATCAGTAGTAATCAGGTTTATTCAGCTAATAAACAGGTTTTATCGGGTAGTAATTAAGTTGGTGATCAGGTTTAACAGGTTTAGTCATAGGAAGTGGAGGGTCCAGAAGGAACCATCTTTCCCTATTTATATTTTCGGATACGATCCGGCCCGCGGGCCGGATCCCCCTTCAACTTGATTTTCTCCGGCCCACGTAAAAAATTTCAAATATTATTCAGGTCGAGAATGTATATTCTCATATAATTTTATATTCGCAATATTAATCCGCGGGCCGGATCCCCCTTCAACTTGATTTTCTCCGGCCCACGTAAAAAATTTCAAATATTATTCAGGTCGAGAATGTATATTCTCATATAATTTTATATTCGCAATATTATATACGTTTTCCCACTAATCTAGGGACGCTGAATCGATTGGTGAAGACTAGAAGTCTCTGTGGTGAGCCGTTCAAAAGTTATGACAGTGTCAAATCAGTCGGAAATGCGAGATGGTGTTCAGCGAAAAAAAATATAAAATTTGTTTATTTGTAACTTTAGAGCGAAATAAACTGGAAAACTGTTTTCAGCACTTGGATTTCGTACACAATGTTTTAAAAGTTAGGGTTTTTTGGCAGCGATTTAGTAGAAGTTTGCAAATATACGAAACTGAACGAAATTGCAAAAATTTGAACCAAACCGGTTTTTCCAAGCGAAAAGTGTAAATTTTCCGAAACCGCGTATTCGTTGTTCGGATGTTTTATGCGAAAACGCAATAAAATTGACGGGCAAAAACCCGAATACATTATCGGTCGAACCGCATCGCTTTTTCGGTTCGCAAGGGTTGCACCATCAATACCGTCCATTAATCCGTCGAGAACTAACCGCTGATACTAAATTCAGTGTTTGCGCGCTATAAACCAACACCGAACTCGCAGCGATATTTTCGCCATTTTATTCCGTCGCAATTAATTAGGGCTAATTGTCCCGGTAATCGCTGGAACTTGCCGGATTTAGTTAGTGTGTCTCGTTATTAAGTTATTAGTGCGTGCGCTAGTGTTAGTGCGAAACCGCAGCCGCTGCTAATTGATCGAAATCTCCGCCCCGTAGCCGACGAATTCATAATTTGCTTGCAGCTTCGTTTAAGAACCTACACTGGATTAATCTACATACACGCACGCGAAAAATGATCTAGTTTCTAAATATGTCTCGCTTGTTTCGCAATTTCTGCTAAAACGCTTGCAAATTGAGTTTAAGTAGATAAGTAGCTGCTAGGGTTTTGGCACAAGTTTTTAGTTTTCACGCAGGCAAGACCCAACACAATCAGACTAGATTATTAAAATTCTAGGCTAGATTAAAGAACCTTAAAGCTCTACATTCTCGACCTGAATAAGATTTGAAATTTGCGAAAATTGCGAAAAAATACATAATTGTCTAAGAAGCTTTCCGTTAAGAAATACCATCGACACGGGGGATCTAGACCGCGGAAACGATAAAATGCGAGAAAATCGATTATGTCAAAATTGTTATTTTTTGAGTTACAGCAAAATTTAAAAACGTTTCTAAAAGCATTTTTGCTGCTGATTAAAGATATGCAGATTATATTTCGCTAGTTCTTTCCGTTCACTATCGCCTGCAAGAATTGAAGAAATTTTTAAGAAATTTCGGCGCTTGAGTGGAAATCTCGGAAAGTCGCGAATTTCCCACGGAGAATCTTAGTGTAATAATAGGAAAATGACCTTTTGAAAACGACACCGCAATTCGTTTTTGATTATCTGCAACCGTTTCTGAAATATCGACTTATCAAATCGAGAATCGTAAAATTTCAGTTTGAAATATCTCGATGAATAATTGTATTTTTCCGGATAATTTACACATCGACTTGTTCGTCTTGTGGTGTAGTTTCTGTGTGCCGAAAATGATTACGTTGCTGTTTGTCGTTTCTGAGAAAATTGAAAAAAACCGAAAAAGCACATTTTTTTCGACCGAATTGATGAAAAAAAAAATTTGGCGAATTTGTTGGAATTTTTTCTCGCGATTTTTTTAGGTTACCCGAAGGAAATCGAAGTGCTGAAACCGGTTTTCCAGTTTATTTCGCTCTAAAGTTACAAATAAACAAGTTTTATATATTTTTCGCTGTACACCATCTCTCATTTCCGACTGATTTCACGCTATCATAACTTTTGAACGGCTCGCCACAGAGACTTCTATTCTTCAGCAATCGATTCAGCGTCCAAAATTAGTCTGAAAACGTATATATTATTCCATAGGAAGCTTTCAGTTAAGAAATACCATCGACACGGGGAGTCTAGACCGCGGAAACGACGAAATGCGATAAAATCGATTTTGTCAAAATCGCTATTTTTTGAGTTACAGCAAAATTTAAAAACATTTCTGAAAGCATTTTTGCTGCTGATTCCAGATATGCAAATAAAATTTCGCTAGCTTCCTCCGTTCACTATCGCCTGTAAAAATTGAAGAAATTTTTAAGAAATTTCGGCCCTCGAGTAGAGATCTCGGAAAGTCGCGAATTTCCTGCGGATAAACTTAGTGTATCAATAGGAAAATGACATTCTGAAAACAATGCCGCAATCCGTTTTTGATTATCTGCAACCGTTTCCGAGACATCTACTTAGCAAATCGAAAATCGGGTAAATTTCAGTTTGAAATTTCGCGGCGAATTATTGAATTTTTCCCAACAATTTACACATCGACTTGTTCGTCTTGTCGTGTAGTTTCTGTGTGCCGAAAATGATTTCGTTTCCTTTTTACCGTTTTCGAAAAAATCGAAAAAAACCGAAAAAGCACATATTTTTCGAACGAAATGATGGAAAGTTTTTGTTGAAATTTGTTTCGTAATTTTTTTTTAATTACCAGTAGGGAAAGATGATATGTTCTGGTGCCACTGCAACCACCGACATTGAAATCAGTGCGCATGCACGATACGATAACCCTGACGTGACATTGACTTCACCGTGACCTCGACTTCGCCGTGAACTTGACTTGACCTTGATGTGACCTTGACTTGACCTTGACTTTAGTTCATCTTTTCACCAACAGATTGCGCTTTAGTTCAACCTTCACCAACAGATGGCGCTTTAGTTTTTTATTGACAGATGGTGCCTTAGTTCAGGTTTTCACCAACCCGAACAGATTTCCTATCAGTAGTTCAGAACTAGACTGGTAAATGGCGTTTTGTGGAAAATATCTTCTGCATTTGGTTGCCTTATACTATTTAGTGGATTAGAGACTACTAGGCCGGACTAGTATAACAGACTGGAGTAGACTAGATTAGTACCTTGTGCATTTGGTTGCCTAAGACTATTTAGTGGATTAGAGGATTAAATACTGGACTTCTAGGCCGGACTAGTATATCATATTAGAGTGGACTAGATTAGTTAATGCCAGACTAGAATAGATATTACCAGACTAGAACCGGACAGGATTAGATAATACCAGACTAGATCCCCGGACTGGATCATATAATACCAGACCCGACTGGATCATCACTAGCTCCCCAGACTAGATCAGATAATACCAGACTGGATTAGTTAATACCACCAATACCAGACAAGACTATATCAGATAAGATCAGACTAGGACTGGATTAGATTAATAGACAAGGGCAGACTATATAAGATAAGATCAGACTAGGACTGGATTAGATTAAATAAAACCTAATACTGACCTAACACAGACTAGTAACCACCAGACTAGGTTGGAATAGTTTCTAATAGTACCACAGACTAGGCCGGACTAGATTAGATAATACCATAGAGTAGCTCGGACTAGTTCAGATAAATACCAGAATAGGTCGGACTAGATCAGCTAAGACCGGATTAGAATAGATACCATCAGACTCGGACTAGATCAGACCAGATCGGGTTACAGAGATCAGATAAGAACAGCCCCGTACTAGATCAGATAATACCATACTAGATTAGATATTTTCGATATTTCGTTGAATAATTGTATTTTCCGGACAATTTATACATCGACTTGTTCGTCTTGTGGTGTAGTTTCTGTGTGCCGAAAATGATTACGTTGCTGTTTGTCGTTTCCGAGAAAATTGAAAAAAACCGAAAATTCGCATTTTTTTCGACCGAATTGATGAAAAAAATTTTGGGCGAATTTTTTGTAAAATTTTGTCGCGGTTTTTTTTTGGTTACCCGAAGGAAATCGAAGTGCTGAAAACGATTTTTCAGTTTATTTTGCTCTAAAGTTACAAATAAACAAGTTTTATATATTTTTTCTCTGTACACCATCTCGCATTTCCGACTGATTTCACGCTGTCATAACTTTTGAACGGCTCACCATAGAGACTT
The DNA here is from genome assembly GCA_944588485.1 of Phosphuga atrata. Lineage (NCBI taxonomy): Eukaryota > Metazoa > Arthropoda > Insecta > Coleoptera > Silphidae > Phosphuga > Phosphuga atrata. The sequence continues at coordinate 6,230,378 of OX155897.1, read as the reverse complement.
CTAGTCTTCACCAATCGATTCAGCGTCCCAAAATTAGTCTGAAAATGTATATAATATTCCATAGGAAGCTTTCAGTTAAGAAATACCATCGACACGGGGAGTATAGACCGCGGAAACGACGAAATGCGAGAAAATCGATTTTGTCAAAATCGTTATTTTTGAGTTACAACAAAATTTAAAAACGTTTCCGAAAGCATTTTTGCTGCTGATTACAAATACGCAAATTATATTTCGCTAGCTCTTTCCGTTCACTATCGCCTGCAAGAATTGAAGACATTTTTAAGAAATTTCGACGCTCGGGTAGAGATCTTGGAAAGTCGTAAAATTGCCGCAAACAAACTTAGTATATTAATAGGAAAATGACCGTCTGAAAAGGATGCCGCAATCTGTTTTTGATTATCTGCAACCGTTTTCGAGATATCTACTTAGCAAATCGAGAATCGGGTAAATTTCAGTTTGAAATTTATCGACTAATTATTGAATCTTTCTGGATAATTTACACATCGACTTGTTCGTCTCTTCGTGTAGTTTCTGTGTGCCGAAAATTATTTCGCTGCTTTTTACCGTTCTCGAAAAAATCGAAAAAAAACGAAAAAGCACAAATTTTTTGAACGAAATGATGGAAAATTTTGGTTGAAATTTTTTTTGGAAATTTTTTTCATGATTTTTTTTAGTTGCCCGAAGGAAATCGAAGTGCTGAAAACAGTTTTCAAGTTTATTTCGCTCTAAAGTTACAAATAAACAAGTTTTATATATTTTTCGCTGTACACCAGCTCGCATTCTCGACTGATTTCACGCTGTCATAACTTTTGAACGGCACACCACAGAGACTTCTAGTCTTCACCAATCGATTCAGCGCCCCAAAATTAGTCTGAAAATGTATACAATATTCCAAAGGAAGCTTTCAGTTAAGAAATACCATCGACACGGGGAGTCTAGACCGCGGAAACGACGAAATGCGAGAAAATAGATTTTGTCAAAATCGTTATTTTTTTAGATACAGCAAAATTTAAAAACGTTTCTGAAAGCATTTTTGCTGCTGATTACAGATATGCAAATTATATTTCGCTAGCTCTCTCCTTTTACGATCACCTACTAAAATTGAGTAAATTTTAAAGAAATTTGGGCTCTCGAGTAGAGATCTAGGAAACTAATTAATTTCGCGCGGATATTCTATGTTTCCCAACAGGAAAATGACCTTCTGAAAACGATGCTGCAATCCGTTTTTGATTATCTGCAACCGTTTCTGAAATATCGACTTTTCAAATCGTGAATCGTAAAATTTCAGTTTAAAATATCTCGATGAATAATTATATCTTTCCGAGCAATTTATACATCGATTTGTTCGTCTTGTCGAGTAGTTTCTGTGTGCCGAAAATGATTTCGTTGCTGTTTACTGTTTCTGAGAAAATTGAAAAAAACCGAAAAAGCACATTTTTTTCGACCGAATTGATGAAAAAAAAATTTTGGCGAATTTTTTGGAAAATTTTGTCGCGGTTTTTTTTTGGTTACCTGAAGGAAATCTAAGTGCTGAATACGATTTTCAGGTTTATTTCGCTCTAAAGTTAGAAATAAACAAGGTATATAGTTTTTCACTGTTATAACCCGTCTCTTCGTTTTCGCCGTCAGGGTTTTAAGAAACTACAAATCGCAACGAAACCATTTTCGGTACACTGAAACTAGACGACAAGACGAGCAAAACGATATGTAAATTGTTCGGAACGATTCAAGTTTTTATTGCGAAATTTTGAATTCAAATTTTCCAGAATTTCGACTTCGTGACTTTATATTTCCTGAACGTTTGCAGATAATTAAAAACGGATTGCGGCATCGTTTTCAGGAGGTCATTTCACCACGGACGCACTTAAATTTCCTAAAAAATATCAATTGGTTTCTCAGTTCTTTGCTCGACCGATCAATTTCAGGTCATATATCGCGAACGGAAGCTTCTAGGAAAAATCAATTAGTATACAGTATAATCGCGGTAATTCGGCCGTTGGTTAATCGGACGACACTTCCAGTAATCCGACGGTCTGGAGACCGCTCGCGCTCTTTCCTTCCACCACTTTTTGTTATAATCCGGCGGTTGTCTGGTCCCATATGTGTCGGATTATCGAGATTATACTGTGTTTATTAGTATAGTATAATCTCGGTAATTCGGTCGTTGGTTAATCGGACGACACGTCCAGTAATCCGGCGCTCTGGAGACCGCTCGCGCTCTTCCCTCCCACCACGCTTTCTTATAATCCGGCAGTTATCTGGTCCCATATGTGTCGGATTATCGAGATTATACTGAATTTGCAACCAGCAGGGAGAAGACTTTCAGACGCTTTTTGAAATTTTCCATTCTCTTGCTAAATAACAATTTTAAGGAAATACATTTTCCGGGGCGTTTTGATGAATCCCCTCTTGTTTTGATGACCTGATTTACTCAACTAATTCCAAGATTTCGAATAAAAACAAACGAGTAACGTTAGTTAAAACAGCGAATTTCAACGTTACAATGCACGAAAACAATGCGAGCGCCGCAGGATTTCTCCTTCCGTCCCTGCTGCAGCCATTTCAAAACAACCTAGTTTTTCGAGCAGAATCCAGTCGAGTTTCAATAAAAACAAGTGAACAGGCTGAATATATTTGCAAAGGACAATCTTTCTAGTTTCTAAAAACCTCGAAATTATTTACATCGCGTTCCTGCAAAAGCTGCTACGGCTGTTTGAATCCAGCACTGCAAATATCCGTTAATTTACGGCGCTTCGCTTTGAAACAAACGCACAAACTCGAAACATTTTAAAGAACGAAGTCTCTAGTTTCAAGAAATGCTAGAATTAGTGCGATTCCTGCTATAACAAACTGATTTAATTGATTGAAAACTGTTTTTTTGAGCCTAGATTGCGTTGACTTCCGGTTAAAACAAATGAACCAAACGGATATATTTCCAAAGATAAATCTTTGAAGTTTCCAAAACCACTAAAATTATTCAATTTGAAGTTTCATTAATCCTGGTATTGCACTTTGAACGAAACGTTACGATTTATTGGCAGTGATTTTTAAAACGGTAATTTCGTTGATTTCCGGTTACGGCAAATGAACAAACCGAATATAATTCGGGAGAGGAAACTTTCTAGTTTTGGAAATTGTGTAAATGTTTGGGAAAAGTTAGTGAGAAGAATGTATAATGAAATCGCAAATTTGCACAGTTCAATAATTTGCAAAAAAAATGGCAAATTGTTGCTGCTATTTTTTGCAAATAAATAGCTCGACATTTAGTCTAATCGCGATGTTTACGGAAAACATTTGATAGCCGGAAAACGGTCGCCGCCAACTGCGACGGTTCAATTTGTGATCCAATCTGTATGCAAGTTCACACGAGATAAATCAAAGAGGACTGGAAAAACAAGGAAAAAGCCGTTTCCTCCTGCTAGACGTCTAGCAGGAATCGAAAAAGAACGAAGAGGATGTCGCAATGGCTTTAAGTCCGTCTGCTTCCTGCTGCGCTTGAAACGTTTTTACCTCCAAGTTTCTTGCAATATTTCAGCAACAAATTTGATATTAGTGCAAAATGAAGCACAAATTGATTTTTCGATTTTTGATTTTTTAAAACGACTTTGCAGGAGCAGCAGCAATAATTCAAGCATAAATTTGGCATTTTTGTAAAGCAGAAACTGTACGCTTTAAAGCAACATGCAAATTGTTGCTTAATTTCCGGGCAATTATCCGGAAATTGGAGTTTTAAAAACACGGAATTTTGAAACAGAAATTGTTTACTTGTTTTCGATTTTTCTTAAAAATTCCCGTCGTCTTTAAAACGACTTTGCAGGAGCAGCAGGAATATTTCAAACATAAATTTGGCATTTTTGCAAAGCAGAAACTACATGCTTTAAAGCAACATGCAAATTGTTGGTCAGTTTCCGGGCAATAATCCGGAATTGGAGTTTTAAAAACACGGAATTTAGAAAAACAAATTGTTTACTTGTTTTCGATTTTTCTTAAAAATTCCCGTCGTCTTTAAAACGACTTTGAAGGAACAGCAGGAATAATTCATGCATAAATTTAGCATTTTTGCAAAGCAGCAACTGCACGCTTTAAAGTAACATGCAAATTGTTGGTTAGTTTCCGGGTAATAATCCGCGAATTGGAGTTTTAAAAACACGAAATTTAGAAACAAATTATTTACTTGTTTTCGATTTTTCTTAAAAATTCCCGTCGTCTTTAAAACGACTTTACAGGAGCAGCAGGAATAATTCAAGCATAAATTTGGCATTTTTGCAAAGCAGAAACTGCACGCTTTAAAGTAACATGCAAATTGTTGGTTACTTTCCGGGCAATAATCCCGGAATTGGAGTTTAAAAAACACCGAATTTGAAACACAAATTATTTACTTATTTTCGATTTTTCTTAAAAATTGCCGTCGTCTTTAAAACGACTTTGCAGGAGCAGCAGGAATAATTCAAGCATAAATTTGGCATTTTTGCAAAGCAGAAACAGCACGCTTTAAAGTAACATGCAAATTGTTGGTTAGTTTCCGGGCAATAATCCGGGAATTTAGTTTTAAAAACACGGAATTTTGAAACAAATTATTTACTTATTTTCGATTTTTCTTAAAAATTCCCTGCGTCTTTAAACCGACTTTGCAGGAGCAACAGGAATAATTCAAGCATAAATTTGGCATTTTTGCAAAGCAGAAACTGCGCGCTTTAAAGTAACATGCAAATTCTTAGTTAGTTTCGCGGGCTATAATCCGGAAATTGGAGTTTAAAAAACACGGAATTTAGAAACACAAATTATTTACTTATTTTCGATTTTTCTTAAAAATTCCCCTCGTCTTTAAAACGACTTTGCAGGAGCAGCAGGAATAATTCAAGCATAAATTTGGCATTTTTGCAAAGCAGAAACAGCACGCTTTAAAGTAACATGCAAATTGTTGGTTAGTTTCCGGGCAATAATCCGGGAATTTAGTTTTAAAAACACGGAATTTTGAAACAAATTATTTACTTATTTTCGATTTTTCTTAAAAATTCCCTGCGTCTTTAAACCGACTTTGCAGGAGCAACAGGAATAATTCAAGCATAAATTTGGCATTTTTGCAAAGCAGAAACTGCACGCTTTAAAGTAACATGCAAATTATTGGTTAGTTTCCGGGCAATAATCCGGGAATTGGAGTTTTAAAACACGGAATTTTGAAACACAAATTTTTTACTTATTTTCGATTTTTCTGAAAAATTTCTTGCGTCTTTAAAACGACTTCGCAGGAGCAGCAGGAAAAGTTCAACCATAAATTTGGCATTTTTGCAAAGCAGAAACTGCACGCTTTAAAGCAACATGCAAATTGTTAGTTAGTTTCCGGGCAATAATCCGGGAATTGGAGTTTTAAAAACACGAAATTTAGAAACACAAATTGTTTTTGATTTTACATGAAAATTCCCACCGTCTTTAAAACGACTTTGCAGGAGCAGCAGGAATAATTCAAGCATAAATTTGGCATTTTTGCAAAGCAGAAACTGCACGCTTTCAAGCAACATGCAAATTGTTAGTTAGTTTCCGGGCAATAATCCGGGAATTGGAGTTTTAAAAACACGGAATTTAAAAACACAAATTTTTTACTTATTTTCGATTTTTCTGAAAAATTCCTGGCGTCTTTAAAACGACTTCGCAGGAGCAGCAGGAAAAGTTCAAGCATAAATTTGGCATTTTTGCAAAGCAGAAACTACACGCTTTAAAGTAACATGCAAATTGTTGGTTAGTTTCCGGGCAATTATCCGGGAATTGGAGTTTTAAAAACATGGAATTTAGAAACACAAATTACTTCCTTGTTTTCGATTTTTCTTAAAAATTCCCTGCGTCTTTAAAACGACTTTGCAGGAGCAACAGGAATAGTTCAAGCATAAATTTGGCATTTTTGCAAAGCAGAAACTGCACGCTTTAAAGTAACATGCAAATTGTTGGTTAGTTTCCGGGCAATTATCCGGGAATTGGAGTTTTAAAAACACGAAATTTAGAAACACAAATTGTTTTTGATTTTACTTGAAAATTCCCACCGTCTTTAAAACGACTTTGCAGGAGCAACAGGAATAGTTCAAGCATAAATTTGGCATTTTTGCAAAGCAGAAACTGCACGCATTAAAGTAACATGCAAATTGTTAGTTAGTTTCGGGGCAATAATCCGGGAATTGGAGTTTTAAAAACACGGAATTTAGAAACACAAATTATTTACTTATTTTCGATTTTTCTTAAAAATTCCCGGCGTCTTTAAAACGACTTTGCAGGAGCAGCAGGAACAATTCAAGCATAAATTTGGCATTTTTGCAAAGCAGAAACTGCACGCTTTAAAGCAACATGCAAATTGTTGGTTATTTTCCGGGGAATAATCCGCGAATTGGAGGTTTAAAAACACGGAATTTAGAAACACAAATTATTTACTTGTTTTCGATTTTTCTTAAAAATTCCCCTCGTCTTTAAAACGACTTTGCAGGAGCAGCAGGAATAATTCAAGCATAAATTTGGCTTTTTTGCAAAGCAGAAACTGCACGCTTTAAAGTAACATGCAAATTATTGGTTAGTTTCCGGGCAATAATCCGGGAATTGGAGTTTTAAAAACACCGAATTTAGAAACACAAATTATTTATTTCTTTTCGATTTTTCTTAAAAATTCCCTTCGTCTTTAAAACGACTTTGCAGGAGCAGCAGGCATAATTCAAGCATAAATTTGGCATTTTTGCAAAGCAGAAACTGCACGCTTTAAAGTAAAATGCAACTTGTTAGTTAGTTTCCGGGCAATAATCCGGAAATTGGAGTTTTAAAAACACGGAATTTAGAAACACAAATTATTTACTTGTTTTCGATTTTTCTGAAAAAGAATCGTCGTCTTTAAAACGACTTTGCAGGAGCAGCAGGAATAATTCAAGCATAAATTTGTCATTTTTGCAAAGCAGAAACTGCACGCTTTAAAGTAACATGCAAATTGTTTGTTAGTTTCCGGGCAATCATCCGGGAATTGTAGTTTTAAAAACACGGAAATTGGAAACAAAAATTATTTTCTTGTTTTCGATTTTTCTTAAAAATTCCCGTCGTCGTTAAAACGACTTTGCAGGAGCAGCAGGAATATTTCAAGCATAAATTTGGCTTTTTTGCAAAGCAGAAACTGCACGCTTTAAAGTAACATGCAAATTATTGGTTAGTTTCCGGGCAATAATCCGGGAATTGGAGTTTTAAAAACACCGAATTTAGAAACACAAATTATTTATTTCTTTTCGATTTTTCTTAAAAATTCCCTTCGTCTTTAAAACGACTTTGCAGGAGCAGCAGGAATAATTCAAGCATAAATTTGGCATTTTTGCAAAGCGGAAACTGCACGCTTTAAAGCAACATGCAAATTGTTGCTTAGTTTCCGGGCAATAATCCGGGAATTGGAGTTTTACAAATTCGAAATTTACAAACACAAATTATTTACTTGTTTTCGATTTTTCTGAAAAATTCCCGTCGTCTTTAAAATGACTTCGCAGGAGCCGCAGGAATAATTCAAGCATAAATTTGGCATTTTGGCAAAGCAGAAACTGCACGCATTAAAGTAACATGCAAATTTTTAGTTAGTTTCCGGGCAGTAATCCGGGAATTGGAGTTTTTAAAACACGGAATTTAGAAACACAAATTATTTACTTATTTTCGATTTTTCTTAAAAATTCCTGGCGTCTTTAAAGCGACTCTGCAGGAGCAGCAGGAATAATTCAAGCATAAATTTGGCATTTTTGCAAAGCAGAAACTGCACGCTTTAAAGTAACATGCAAATTGTTGGTTAGTTTCCGGGCAATTATCCGGGAATTGGAGTTTTTAAAACACGGAATTTAGAAACACAAATTATTTACTTATTTTCGATTTTTCTTAAAAATTCCTGGCGTCTTTAAAGCGACTCTGCAGGAGCAGCAGGAATAATTCAAGCATAAATTTGGCATTTTTGCAAAGCAGAAACTGCACGCTTTAAAGTAACATGCAAATTGTTGGTTAGTTTCCGGGCAATTATCCGGGAATTGGAGTTTTTAAAACACGGAATTTAGAAACACAAATTATTTACTTATTTTCGATTTTTCTTAAAAATTCCTGGCGTCTTTAAAGCGACTCTGCAGGAGCAGCAGGAATAATTCAAGCATAAATTTGGCATTTTTGCAAAGCAGAAACTGCACGCTTTAAAGTAACATGCAAATTGTTGGTTAGTTTCCGGGCAATTATCCGGGAATTGGAGTTTTAAAAACACGAAATTTAGAAACACAAATTGTTTTTGATTTTACTTGAAAATTCCCACCGTCTTTAAAACGACTTTGCAGGAGCAGCAGGAATAGTTCAAGCATAAATTTGGCATTTTTGCAAAGCAGAAACTGCACGCATTAAAGTAACATGCAAATTGTTAGTTAGTTTCCGGGCAATAATCCGGGAATTGGAGTTTTAAAAACACGGAATTTAGAAACACAAATTATTTACTTATTTTCGATTTTTCTTAAAAATTCCCGGCGTCTTTAAAACGACTTTGCAGGAGCAGCAGGAATAATTCAAGCATAAATTTGGCATTTTTGCAAAGCAGAAACTGCACGCTATAAAGCAAAATGCAAATTGTTGCTTAGTTTCGCGGGTAATAATCCGGGAATTGGAGTTTTTAAAACACGCTTGCTCAACAAGACGCCGAGAAGAAAATGAGGGTAAAAAAGGAAGATAACGTGCGTCCGTCTGCTTCCTAGTTGCCATTAATTAGTTCAAGTTCACGTCGAATGCGAGACGTAATTGAAGGCGCTCTACCAACATGGTGTTGTGCGAGAGCCCGGCTAGACTGAACCCGCAGGAAATCTTCATCTGCATGGAAATTGCGCGGAGTTTTTGCACGTTTATCATCCGCGTGCAACGCGGAAGGGCAACGCTTAAAATGCCGACTGGAATCAATTCCTGGCTCCAATTCTTCGACGGCTTATTTCAATGCGACTTCCGTGCAAAACAACCGATAATTCCTAGTCAGACGCAACTTTTTCCCAACATTTACACAATTTCTAAAACTAGAAAGATTGCTCTTGCCAAATATATCCGGTTTGTACATATAACCCAACCGGAAGTCACCGAAATTACCGTTCAAAAATCACTGCCAATAAATCGCAATGTTGCGTTCAAACCGCTATAACAAAATTAATGAGACTTCGAATTGAATGATTTTAAAAGTTTTGGAAACTGCAAAGATTTATCTTTGCAAATATATCCGTTTGGTTCATTTGTTTTAACCGGAAGTCGACGAAATCTATGACCAAAAAAATTGCTTTTAATCAATTAAATCAATTTGGTATAGCAGGAATCGCTCCAATTCTAGCATTTCTTGAGACTTTGAGAACTAGAGACTGTGTTCTTTAAAATATTTCGAGTTTGTGCGTTCGTTTCAAAGAAAAGTGGCGTAAATTAACGTTTAAAAAGATATTTGCAGTGCTGAATTCAAACAGCTGTAGCAGGTTTTGCAGGTACGCGATGTGAATAAATTCGAGGTTTTTAGAAACTAGAAAGATTGTTCTTTGCAAATATATTTAGCTTGTCCACTTGTTTTTATTGGAAGTCGACTTGATTCTTGCTCGAAAAACAAGGTTGTTTTCAAAAGGCTGCAGCAGTTTGAATACATTTAGGATAAGTTTGCCGGACTGTCAATACCTCAAGTGTCAAGCTAGAACAAAAAATCTTGAAGATATTGAAACCTTGATCTTTTAAGAACAATTTGTTGTTTTTAGATTTTTGAAACTCGTACTGTTTTGCCTACAGTGAACGAGAATCTAAAACGCTGCAAATCTAGTTTGAATAAATTTAGGCTAAGTTTGTCGGTCTGTTACTCCCTCAAATATCAAACTAGAACAAAAATTCTTGAAGATATTGAAACCTTGATCTTTTAAGAACAATTTGTTGTTTTTAGATTTTTGAAACTCGCCCTGTTTTGCGCAAAGCGAACGAAAATCTAAGACGGTGCAAATCTAGTTTTGAATAAATTTAGGCCAAGTTTGTGGGTCTGTCACTACCTCAAATGTCAAAGTAGAACAAAAATTCTTGAAGATATTGAAACCTTGATCTTTTAAGAACAATTTGTTGTTTTTAGATTTTTAAATCTCGTCCTGTTTTGCCCACAGTGAACGAAAATCTGAAACGCTGCAAATCTAGTTTGAATAAATTAAGGCTGACTTTGTCGGTCTGTCACTAACTCAAATGTCAAACTAAAACAAAAATTCGTGAAGATATTGAAACCTTGATCTTTTAAGAACAATTTGTTGTTTTTAGATTTTTGAAACTCGTTCTGTTTTGCCCACAAAATTTGCAACTTAGATCCCATCAAGTTTTCAAACTTTTGGCGAAGCTTGTGTTGAATTTGGCGGAACCAAACGGACAATTTAAAAAGCAATTTCCGTTTCACGAAAACGCGAAAATCTCAATCTCTTGGCAAAACAAATTACAAAACACATCGATCATAAAGTTTGCGTTTCTCGCGAATATTTCGCGAACAGAAACAAAAATCGAAACCGTAAACTAAACATCCAATAAGTTTTAATAAGAAACCAAGAAGGAATTCCATTGATTATTCACTTGTCTAGTTATCAAGACTGAATGCTTATTCATTGTTGTCTAGTTTGGGTGATTTTGGGTTTGTTGCAGGCGCGGATTCTCAAAGGGAAACGTAATGGGATTGATGAGGTGTGCAGTTTTCTTTGTGTTTGTTGCTCGACACACAAAAGGCGGCAATATTTACTCGTCCTCTAATTTATTACCAAAACAGACGGAAACATCTTCTTGGGTTGGTCGTCGCGACTTTTATTCCGCATTGTGCGGCAACCAGCGGGGATTTATCACCGCAGGAAACGGTTTATTTATCTCTGAAGATTATATTTTCTTCATATACAAGAATTTTGGTGCTAGTTTGACACTTGAGTTTGTGACAGACCGACAAACTTGGACTAGATTTATTCAAAGTTGATTTTTAGCGTCTTGGATTTTCGTTCAGTGTTTGCAAAACAGGACGAATTTCAAAAATCTAAAAACCACAAATTGTTACTAAAAGATCAAGGTTTTAATATATTCAAGAATTTTTGTGCTAGTTTGGGATTTGAAGTAGTGACAGAGCTACAAACTTAGCCTAAATTTATTGAAACTAGATTTGCAGCGTCTTAGATTTTCGTTCACTGCACGCAAAACAGGACGAGTTTCAAAAATCTAAAAACCACAAATTGTTCTTAAAAGATCAAGTTTTCAATATCTACAAGAATTTTTGTCCTATTTTGACATTTGAGGTAGTGACAGACCGACAAACTTAGCCTAAATTTATTGAAACTAGATTTGCAGTGTCTTAGATTTTCGTTCACTGCACGCAAAACAGTACGAATTTCAAAAATCTAAAAACCACAAATTTTTGTTCCAGTCTTATCTATTCAGTCTTGTCTGTCCAGTCTTCTTTTGTCCAGTCTTTTGTCTGATATCTGACACACCTCACACCTCTTCTTATCCAGGCAAGATACAGCCAATAAAAAGAGAATAAAAAAGGAACTAATAACAAACCGAGTCTGTACACAGTTGATATCATTATTTAAAAAAAAAATGTAACATTGTATAAACACAGTGAGAGTGGAGATAAGATAAGCGCTGGGTAAATAAATACAGAGAGTTCTCGGCGGAGGTTCGGCTTTGCGGGATTTCTGGTTTATTATTTTACACGCTCACTGATTTCACGTTTTAACGCGCGCTCGGATGTTTAGAATTAGATCGGATCCGTGATTTCTGGCGCCAAACCGATTTTTCTCTCCGCGCCTTTATCAAACGCAAACAATCTCAAGACCGAGATGTTTCGTTTTTTATTGAATTGTCAACGTTTTCCGAACGGATCGGTGGGTTTGGGCCTTGCGAGATTCGTCCTAGTTTTCCCACAGTTAGAGGAAAACCGAAACACTACAAATTAAGATTTTCAAATTTGAACAATTTTAGGTCAACTTTGTCAGTCTGTAACAAGCTTAAATCTCACAACTAGAACAAAAAGTCTTGAAGATATTGAAAGCTTGATCTTTTAAGACAAATTTGTGCTTTTTATATTTTTAAAATTCGTTCTAGTTTTTCCACAGTGAGAGAAAAACTTAGACGCTTCAAATCAAGATTTTCAAATTTGAACAATTTTAGTTCAACTTTATCAGTCTGTAACTAGCTTAAATCTCCCAAATAGAACAAAAAGTCTTAAAGATATTGAAAGCTTGATCTTTTAAGACTAATTTGTGCTTTTTATATTTTCAAAATTCGTTCTAGTTTTTCCACAATGAGAGAAAAACTTAGACGCTTCAAATCAAGATTTTCAAATTTGAACAATTTCAGGTCAAATTTGTCAGTCTGTAACTAGTTTAAATCTCCCAACTAGAACAAAAAGTCTTAAAGATATTGAAAGCTTGATCTTTTAAGACTAATTTGTGCTTTTTATATTTTCAAAATTCGTTCTAGTTTTTCCACAGTGAGAGAAAAACTTAGACGCTTCAAATCAAGATTTTCAAATTTGAACAATTTTAGGTCAATTTTATCAGTCTGTAAGTAGCTTAAATCTCCCAAATAGAACAAAAAGTCTTGAAGATATTGAAAGCTTGATCTTTTAAGACAAATTTGTGCTTTTTATATTTTCAAAATTCGTTCTAGTTTTTCCATAGTGAGAGAAAAACTGAGACGCTTCAAATCAAGATTTTCAAATTTGAACAATTTTAGGTCAACTTTATCAGTCTGTAACTAGCTTAAATCTCCGAACTAGAACAAAAAGTCTTGAAGATATTGAAAGCTTGATCTTTTAAGGCAAATTTGTGCTTTTTATATTATTAAAATTCGTTCTAGTTTTTTCACAGTGAGAGAAAAACTTAGACGCTTCAAATCAAGATTTTCAAATTTGAACAATTTTAGGTCAACTTTATCAGTCTGTAACTAGCTTAAATCTCCGAACCAGAACAAAAAATCTTGAAGATATTGAAAGATTGATCTTTTGCGACAAATTTGTGATTTTTATATTTTTAAAATTCGTTCTAGTTTTTCCACAGTGAGAGAAAAACTTAGACGCTTCAAATCAAGATTTTCAAATTTGAACAATTTTAGGTCAACTTTGTCAGTCTGTAACTAGCTTAAATCTCCCAAATAGAACAAAAAGTCTTGAAGATATTGAAAGCTTGATCTTTTAAGACAAATTTGTGCTTTTTATATTTTTAAAATTCGTTCTAGTTTTTCCACAGTGAGAGAAAAACTTAGACGCTTCAAATCAAGATTTTCAAATATGAACAATTTTAGGTCAACTTTGTCAGTCTGTAACTAGCTTAAATCTCCCAACTAGAACAAAAAGTCTTGAAGATATTGAAAGCTTGATCTTTTAAGACAAATTTCTGTTTTTTATATTTTTAAAATTCGTTCTAGTTTTTTCACAGTGTGAGAAAAACTTAGACGCTTCAAATCAAGATTTTCAAATTTGAACAATTTTAGGTAAACTTTATCAGTCTGTAACTAGCTTAAATCTCCCAACTAGAACAAAAAGTCTTGAAGATATTGAAAGCTTGATCTTTTAAGACAAATTTGTGCTTTTTATATTTTTAAAATTCGTTCTAGTTTTTCCACAGTGAGAGAAAAACTTAGACGCTTCAAATCAAGATTTTCAAATTTGAACAATTTTAGGTCAACTTTGTCAGTCTATAACTAGCTTAAATCCCCAAACTAGTACAAAATGTTTTAAAGATATTGAAAGCTTGATCTTTTAAGACAAATTTGTGCTTTTTATGTTTTTAAAATTCGTTCTAGTTTTTCCACATTGAGAGAGAAACTTAGACGCTTCAAATCAAGATTTTCAAATTTGAACAATTTTAAGAAAACTTTGTCAGTCTGTAACTAGCTTAAATCTCCAAACTAGTACAAAATGCCTTGAAGATATTGAAAGCTTGATCTTTTAAGACAAATTTGTGCTTTTTATATTTTTAAAATTCGTTCTAGTTTTTCCACAGTGAGAGAAAAACTTAGACGCTTCAAATCAAGATTTTCAAATTGAACAATTTTAGGTCAACTTTGTCAGTCTGTAACTAGCTTAAATCTCCCAACTAGAACAAAAAGTCTTGAGCATATTGAAAGCTTGATCTTTTAAGACATATCTGCGCTTTTTATATTTTTAAAATTCGTTCTAGTTTCTCCACAGTGAGAGAAAAAATTTGAACAAATTTAGGTCAACTTTGTCAGTCTGTAACAAGCTTAGATCTCCAAACTAGCAAAAACTCTTGAAGATATTGAAAACTTGATCTTTTAAGACAAATTTGTACTTTTTATATTTTTAAAATTCGTTCTAGTTTTTCCACAGTGAGAGAAAAACTTAGACGCTTCAAATCAAAATTTTCAAATTTGAACAATTTTAGGTCAACTTTATCAGTCTGTAACTAGCTTAAATCTCCCAAATAGAACAAAAAGTCTTGAAGATATTGAAAGCTTCATCTTTTAAGACAAATTTGTGCTTTTTATATTTTTAAAATTCGTTCTAGTTTCTCCACAGTGAGAGAAAAACTTAGACGCTTCAAATCAAGATTTTCAAATTTGAACAATTTTAGGTAAACTTTGTCAGTCTGTAACTAGCTTAAATCTCCAAACTAGTACAAAATGTCTTGAATATATTGAAAGCTTGATCTTTTAAGACAAATTTGTGCTTTTTATATTTTTAAAATTCGTTCTAGTTTTTCCCCTGTGAGAGAAAAACTTAGACGCTTCAAATCAAGATTTTCAAATTTGAATAATTTTAGGTCAACTTTGTCAGTCTGTAACTAGCTTAAATCTCCCAACTAGAACAAAAAATCTGGAAGATATTGAAAGCTTGATCTTTCAAGACAAATTTGTGCTTTTTATATTTTTAAAATTCGTTCTAGTTTTTCCACAGTGAGAGAAAAACTTAGACGCTTCAAATCAAGATTTTCAAATTGAACAATTTTAGGTCAACTTTATCAGTCTGTAACTAGCTTAAATCTCCCAACTAGAACAAAAAGTCTTGAAGATATTGAAAGCTTGATCTTTTAAGACAAATTTGTGTTTTTTATATTTTTAAAATTCGTTCTAGTTTTTTCACAGTGAGAGAAAAACTTAGACGCTTCAAATCAAGATTTTCAAATTTTAACAATTTTAGGTCAACTTTATCAGTCTGTAACTAGCTTAAATCTCCCAAATAGAACAAAAAGTCTAGAAGATATTGAAAGCTTGATCTTTTAAGACAAATTTGTGCTTTTTATATTTTTAAAATTCGTTCTAGTTTTTCCACAGTGAGAGAAAAACTTAGACGCTTCAAATCAAGATTTTCAAATTTGAACAATTTTAGGTCAACTTTGTCAGTCTGTCACTAGCTTAAATCTCAATCTGGAACAAAAAGTCTTTAAGATATTGAAAGCTTGATCTTTTAAGACAAATCTGCGCTTTTTATATTTTTAAAATTCGTTCTAGTTTCTCCACAGTGAGAGAAAAAATTTGAACAAATTTAGGTCAACTTTGTCAGTCTGTAACAAGCTTAGATCTCCAAACTAGCAAAAACTCTTGAAGATATTGAAAACTTGATCTTTTAAGACAAATTTGTACTTTTTATATTTTTAAAATTCGTTCTAGTTTTTCCACAGTGAGAGAAAAACTTAGACGCTTCAAATCAAGATTTTCAAATTTGAACAATTTTAGGTCAACTTTGTCAGTCTGTAACTAGCTTAAATCTCCCAAATAGAACAAAAAGTCTTGAAGATATTGAAAGCTTGATCTTTTAAGACAAATTTGTGCTTTTTATATTTTTAAAATTCGTTCTAGTTTTTCCACAGTGAGAGAAAAACTTAGACGCTTCAAATCAAGATTTTCAAATATGAACAATTTTAGGTCAACTTTGTCAGTCTGTAACTAGCTTAAATCTCCCAACTAGAACAAAAAGTCTTGAAGATATTGAAAGCTTGATCTTTTAAGACAAATTTCTGTTTTTTATATTTTTAAAATTCGTTCTAGTTTTTTCACAGTGAGAGAAAAACTTAGACGCTTCAAATCAAGATTTTCAAATTTGAACAATTTTAGGTAAACTTTATCAGTCTGTAACTAGCTTAAATCTCCCAACTAGAACAAAAAGTCTTGAAGATATTGAAAGCTTGATCTTTTAAGACAAATTTGTGCTTTTTATATTTTTAAAATTCGTTCTAGTTTTTCCACAGTGAGAGAAAAACTTAGACGCTTCAAATCAAGATTTTCAAATTTGAACAATTTTAGGTCAACTTTGTCAGTCTATAACTAGCTTAAATCCCCAAACTAGTACAAAATGTTTTAAAGATATTGAAAGCTTGATCTTTTAAGACAAATTTGTGCTTTTTATGTTTTTAAAATTCGTTCTAGTTTTTCCACATTGAGAGAGAAACTTAGACGCTTCAAATCAAGATTTTCAAATTTGAACAATTTTAGGTAAACTTTGTCAGTCTGTAACTAGCTTAAATCTCCAAACTAGTACAAAATGCCTTGAAGATATTGAAAGCTTGATCTTTTAAGACAAATTTGTGCTTTTTATATTTTTAAAATTCGTTCTAGTTTTTCCACAGTGAGAGAAAAACTTAGACGCTTCAAATCAAGATTTTCAAATTTGAACAATTTTAGGTCAACTTTGTCAGTCTGTAACTAGCTTAAATCTCCCAAATAGAACAAAAAGTCTTGAAGATATTGAAAGCTTGATCTTTTAAGACAAATTTGTGCTTTTTATATTTTTAAAATTCGTTCTAGTTTTTCCACAGTGAGAGAAAAACTTAGACGCTTCAAATCAAGATTTTCAAATATGAACAATTTTAGGTCAACTTTGTCAGTCTGTAACTAGCTTAAATCTCCCAACTAGAACAAAAAGTCTTGAAGATATTGAAAGCTTGATCTTTTAAGACAAATTTGTGCTTTTTATATTTTTAAAATTCGTTCTAGTTTTTCCACAGTGAGAGAAAAACTTAGACGCTTCAAATCAAGATTTTCAAATTTGAACAATTTTAGGTCAACTTTGTCAGTCTATAACTAGCTTAAATCCCCAAACTAGTACAAAATGTTTTAAAGATATTGAAAGCTTGATCTTTTAAGACAAATTTGTGCTTTTTATGTTTTTAAAATTCGTTCTAGTTTTTCCACATTGAGAGAGAAACTTAGACGCTTCAAATCAAGATTTTCAAATTTGAACAATTTTAGGTAAACTTTGTCAGTCTGTAACTAGCTTAAATCTCCAAACTAGTACAAAATGCCTTGAAGATATTGAAAGCTTGATCTTTTAAGACAAATTTGTGCTTTTTATATTTTTAAAATTCGTTCTAGTTTTTCCACAGTGAGAGAAAAACTTAGACGCTTCAAATCAAGATTTTCAAATTTGAACAATTTTAGGTCAACTTTGTCAGTCTGTAACTAGCTTAAGTCTCAATCTGGAACAAAAAGTCTTGAAGATATTGAAAGCTTGATCTTTTAAGACAAATTTGTGTTTTTTATATTTTTAAAATTCGTTCTAGTTTTTCCACATTGAGAGAAAAACTTAGACGCTTCAAATGAAGATCTCTGAAAAATTGTTTCAAATCTGAACAATTTTAGGTCAACTTTGTCAGTCTGTAACTAGCTTTAATCTCGAACTGGAACAAAAAGTCTTGAAGATATTGAAAGCTTGATCCTTTAAGACAAATTTGTGCTTTTTATATTTTTAAAATTCGTTCTAGTTTTTCCACAGTCAGAGAAAATCTAAGACGCTACAACTCACGATTTTGTTTAATTTAAGGCCATGTTTATCGGTCTGTAACAAGCTTAAATGTCAAACTAGAACAAAGAATCTTATAGATATTGAAAGCTTGATCTTTTGAGAACAATTAACATGACTCGATCTAATAATGAGCGGTAAACAAACCTCAGAAATCATTAAGTAATCGTCTGGTGTATAATTAGACGTGGCAATTATCAGACAAAAAGTTACTTAACGCTCGGAAATAGATTTTTGGCACAAGACTCGCCTTGGAATTATCGCAGGAAATTCGTTCTTCAATTTTAATCATTTTTGTCTCGCTGACTGCACTGGGTTAGTCATAGGACGGGAGCGGACAAAGGTCGCAGACCCGGCCCAAAGACGAAAAAAACAAACTTGTTTTCGGTACGAAATGTTTGTTTGTCGATTTTGGTTGTGAATTCGGGCGGAAATTGCGTTAGATTTTTAGTTTGCGAATAAAAGAAAATTGCGCTTTTTCGGGTCTGTGGTAATTTGAAGGCTTTGATGCGGCGTGAGCAAAGCTAAGACAAATTTGAAAATACGTGAGTTTTCTTAAAGGATGAAGTTTTTTAGATCTTCAAGAATTTTTTTTCTAGTTTGACATTTGAGGTAGTGACAGACCGACAAAGTTAGCCTAAATTTTTTTTAAAACTAGATTTGCAGCGTCTTAGATTTTCGTTCACTGTGAGCAAAACAGGACAAGTTTCAAAAATCTAAAAACCACAAATTGTTCTTAAAAGATCAAGGTTTCAAACTCTTTAAGAAATTTTGTTCTTGTTTGACATTTAAGGTAGTGACAGACCGACAAACTTAGCCTAAATTTATTCTAACTAAATTTGCAGCCTCTTAGATTTTCGTCCACTGTGTACAAAACGGGACGAGTTTCAAAAATCTAAAAACGATAAATTGTTCTTAAAAGATCAAGCTTTTAATATCTTCAAGAATTTTCGTTCTGGTTTGAGATTCGAGCTTGTGGCAAACCGACAAACTTAAATATTTACAGTTTCGGTGTGTCCAAAAGGCGGAGTTGTAGCCAAGTTTTATTGGAATGTTGGTTTGGTTTCACACTGTGAATCACCTTGGGAGGTGCTAAAAGGCTTCGAGCAGAGGGAAACGTGTAATAAAAAATAAGGGAAGTGTTGAGCTATGAGGGTTGATTTTTAATTCTCAAACTGGAACAAAGAATGTTAGACAGATTGAAAACGTGATCATTTAAGGATGATTTAACGTTTTTTGAATTTTTAAATTTTGCGCAGTGCGACCAAATCTTGTTTTCTTCAATATTTTAGCCTTAATTTTAACCAAATCGCGAAAACAATAACGACTTCTAATTCTGTGCGAAATTCCGCGTCTTTTGGTATATCACACGTCAAAATACAAAACTGGTCGAAAATCGAGATTTTTAATTGCATGTCTTGAAAAACATCGCGAATTTCGGTCACTCATCGATTTTAACAAATGGCACATCAAAACGCGCAGAATTTCGCACAGTTTAAACAAACAGCGAAAATTTCGCGTTGCTGTTTTTATCAAACGAGAAAATCGCAAAAAACCGCATTTCACATTTTTAATAATATCTCAAAAATGAATCACGCTAAAGAAACTTGTTTCACACCGTCTTAAACCTTAAAAACCCCTTAACAAGTTGATGTATAATTTGCTAAGTTTGTCACAAAAATTAAGACAAGACGAAGCGAGAAAAATTCTGCGAATTTGTTCAAGTCGCGAGTGTTATCTCATTTTGCGGAGAATTTGTTTGGGTTTAAATCGCTTGAAACTGAATTTAAAAAATCGCAACAGTTCGTAATTTATTGCGACTTGAACAAAACTACATCTCTATATCACGAGTAATCTTGACTTACACGTCGCGTTTCATAAAATCTTGCATACCTTCGTTAGTTTTCAAGGTAATCTAAAGAACAATATCTCGTTTCAAAGATAATTAAACGCACTATAAATAACATTTGAACAATTTTTCGAAATTCGTCACAGTTTGGCATTTGCTTCGAATCGAAAATTTCTATTAAACTTTCGATATTCCAATCAATTTTCGAGATAAATTTGCGAGTGTTACCTCATTTTGCGGAGAAATTATTTAGCTTTAAATCGTTCTAAACAGAATTTAAAAATTCGCAAAAGTTTGTGAATTATTGTAATTATTGTCTTTGAAAAAATCACCAAAAGCGTGGGTTTGAAACCGGATTGTGGAGGTTGTGCTGGTGCCAATTTGCGGTTTTACACGTGGATTTGTTCCAAATTTAATTTTGGATCGTTTGGTGCGAAATTGATTCGTTTGCGAACACTTTTGGCAAAGTTAAAGAGCAAGATAGCAAACTCGTCTCGTACGCCAGCTTGGTTTCTTCAATATTTCAACCTTAATTTTTACAAAATTGCAAAAACAATAACCGCTTCTTATTCTGTGCGAAATTCCGCGTCTTTTGGTATATCACACGTCAAAATACAAAACTGGTCGCAAATCGAGATTTTTTGAATTGCATGTCTTGAAAAAAATTGCGATTTTCGGTCACTCACCGATTTTAACAAATGACACATCAAAACGCGCAGAATTTCGCACAGTTTAAACAAACAGCGAAAATTTCGCGTTGCGGTTTTTATCAAACGAGAAAATCGCAAAAAACCGCATTTCACATTTTTAATAATATCTCAAAAATGAATCACGCTAAAGAAACTTGTTTCACACCGTCTTAAACCTTAAAAACCCCTTAACAAGTTGATGTATAATTTGCTAAGTTTGTCGCAAAAATTAAGACAAGACGAAGCGAGAAAAATTCTGCGAATTTGTTAAATTCGCGAGTGTTATCTCATTTTGCGGAGAATTTGTTTGGGTTTAAATCGCTTGAAACTGAATTTAAAAATTCGCAACCGTTCGTAAATTATTGCGACTTGAACAAAACTAGATCTCTATATCACGAGTAATCTTGACTTCCACGTCGCGTTTCATAAAATCTTGCATACCTTCGTTAGTTTTCAAGGTAATCTAAAGAACAATATCTCGTTTCAAAGATAATTAAACGCACTATATTTACGCAATAATATTTGAACAATTTTTCGAAATTCGTCACAGTTTGGCATTTGTTTCGAATCGAATATTTCTATGAAACTTTCGATATTCCAATCAGTTTTCGAGATAAATTTGCGAGTGTTACCTCATTTTGCGGAGAAATTATTTAGCTTTAAATCGTTCGAAACAATTTAAAAGTTCGCAAAAGTTTGTAAATTATTGTAATTATTGTCTTTGAAAAAATCATCAAAAGCGTGGGTTTGAAACGGGATTGTGGAGGTTGTGCTGGTGCCAGTTTGCGGTTTTACACGTCAATATGTTCCAAATTTAATTTTGGATCGTTTGGTGCGAAATTGATTAGTTTGCGAACACTTTTGGCAAAGTTAAAGAACAAAATCGCAAACTCGTCTCGTACGCCAGCTTGGTTTCTTCAATATTACAACCTTAATTTTTACAAAATCGCAAGAACAATAAGCGCTTCTTATTCTGTGCGAAATTCCGCGTCTTTTGGTATATCACACGTCAAAATACAAAACTGGTCGAAAATCGAGATTTTTTGAATTGCATGTTTTGAAAAAATCGCGATTTCTGGTCACTCAGCGATTTTAACAAATGACATATCAAAACGCGCAGAATTTCGCACAGTTTAAACAAACAGCGAAAATTTCGCGTTGCGGTTTTTATCGAAAGAGAAAATCGCAAAAAAACCGCAATTCACATTTTTAATAATATCTCAAAAATAAATCACGCTAAAGAAACTTGTTTCACACCGTCTTAAACCTTAAAAACCCCTTAACAAGTTGATGTATAATTTGCTAAGTTTGTC
The DNA here is from genome assembly GCA_944588485.1 of Phosphuga atrata. Classification (NCBI taxonomy): domain Eukaryota; kingdom Metazoa; phylum Arthropoda; class Insecta; order Coleoptera; family Silphidae; genus Phosphuga; species Phosphuga atrata. The sequence continues at coordinate 6,208,775 of OX155897.1, read as the reverse complement.
GCAAAAATTAGGACAAGACGAAGCGAGAAAAATTCTGCGAATTTGTTAAATTCGCGAGTGTTATCTCATTTTGCGGAGAATTTGCTTGGGTTTAAATCGCTTGAAACTGAATTTAAAAATTCGCAACAGTTCGTAGATTATTGCGACTTGAACAAAACTAGATCTCTATATCACGAGTAATCTTGACTTCCACGTCGCGTTTCATATAATCTTGCATACCTTCGTTAGTTTTTAAGGTAATCTAAAGAACAATATCTCGTTTCAAAGATAATTAAACGCACTATAAATAACATTTGAACATTTTTTCGAAATTCGTCACGGTTTGGCATTTGTTTCGAATTGAAAATTTCTATGAAACTTTCGATATTCCAATCAGTTTTCGAGATAAATTTGCGAATGTTGTCTCATTTTGCGGAGAAATTATTTACCTTTAAATCGTTCGAAAGAGAATTTAAAAATTCGCAAAAGTTTGTAAATTATTGTGAATTATTGACTTTGAAAAAATCATCAAAAGCGTGGGTTTGAATCCGGATTGTGGAAGTTGTGCTGGTGTTAGTTTGCGGTTTTACACGTGGATTTACTCCAAATTTAATTTTGGATCATTTGGTGCGAAATTGATTCGTTTGCGAACACTTTTGGCAAAGTTAAAGAACAAAATCGCAAACTCGTCTCGTACGCCAGCTTGGTTTCTTCAATATTTCAACCTTGTTTTTTACCAAATCGCAAAAACTATAAGGGCTTCTTATTCTGTGCGAAATTCCGCGTGTTTTGGTATATTACACGTCCAAATACAAAACTGGTCGAAAATCGAGACTTTTTGAATTGCATGTTTTGAAAACATCGCGATTTCCGGTCACTCGCCGATTTTAACAAATGACACATCAAAACGCGCCGAATTTCGCACAGTTTAAACAAACAGCGAAAATTTCGCGTGGCGGTTTTTATCAAACGAGAAAATCGCAAAAAACCGCAATTCACATTTTTAATAATATCTCAAAAATTAATCACGCTAAGAAAATTTGTTTTACACCGTCTTAAACCTTAAAAACTCCTTAACAAGTTGATGTATAGTTTGCTAAGTTTGTCGCAAAAAATTAAGACAAGACGAGGCGAGAAAAATGTTGCGAATTAGTTAAATTCGCGAGTGTTATCTCATTTTGCGGAGAATTTGTTTGGGTTTAAATCGCTTGAAACTGAATTTAAATATTCGTAACAGTACGTAAATTATTGCGACTTGAACAAAACTAGATCTCTATATCACGAGTAATCTTGACTTCCACGTCGCGTTTCATAAAATCTTGCATACCTTCGTTAGTTTTTAAGGTAATCTAAAGAACAATATCTCGTTTCAAAGATAATTAAACGCACTATAAATAATATTTGAACAATTTTTAGAAATTCGTCGCGGTTTGGCATTTGTTTCGAATCGAAAATTTCTATGAAACTTTCGATATTCCAATCAGTTTTCGAGATAAATTTGCGAGTGTTGTCTCATTTTGCGGAGCAATTATTTAGCTTTAAATCGTTCGAAACAGAATTTAAAAATTCGCAAACATTTTTAAATTATTGTAAATATTTTCTTTGAAAAAATCATCAAAAGCGTGGGTTTGAAACCGGATTGTGGGGGTTGTGCTGGTGCCAGTTTGCGGTTTTACACGTGGATTTGTTCCAAATTTAATTTTGGAACGTTTGGTGCGAAATTGATTCGTTTGCGAACACTTTTGGCAAAGTTAAAGAACAAAATCGCAAATTTGTCTCGAACGCCAGCTTGGTTTCTTCAATATTTGAACCTTAATTTTTACCAAATCGCAAAAACAATAACGGCTTCTTATTCTTTGCGAAATTCCGCGTCTTTTGGTATATCACACGTCCAAATACAAAACTGGTCGAAAATCGAGATTTTTTGAATTTGCATGTCTTGAAAAAAAATGCGATTTTCGGTCATTCGCCGATTTTAACAAATGACACATCAAAACGCGCAGAATTTCGCACAGTTTAAACAAACAGCGAAAATTTCGCGTCGCGGTTTTTATCAAACGAGAAAATCGCAAAAAACCGCAATTCACATTTTTAATATCTCAAAAATGAATCACGCTAAGGAAACTTGTTTTACACCGTCTTAAACCTTAAAAACTCTTTAACAAGTTAATGTATAGTTTGCTAAGTTTGTCGCAAAAATTAAGACAAGACGAGGCGAGAAAAATGTTGCGAATTTGTTAAATTCGCGAGTGTTATCTCATTTTGCGGAGAATTTGTTTGGGTTTAAATCGCTTGAAACTGAATTTAAAAAATCGCAACAGTTCGTAAATTATTGCGACTTGAACAAAACTAGATCTATATCACGAGTAATCTTGACTTCCACGTCGCGTTTCATAAAATCTTGCATACCTTCGTTAGTTTTCAAGGTAATCTAAAGAACAATATCTCGTTTCAAAGATAATTAAACGCACTATAAATAACATTTGAACAATTTTTCGAAATTCGTCACGGTTTGGCATTTGTTTCGAATCGAAAATTTCTATGAAACTTTCGATATTCCAATCAGTTTTCGAGATAAATTTGCGAGTGTTATCTCATTTTGCGGAGAAATTATTTAGCTTTAAATCGTTCGAAACAGAATTTAAAAATTCGCAAAAGTTTGTAAATTATTGTAATTATTGTCTTTGAAAAAATCATCAAAAGCGTGGGTTTGAAACCGGTTGTGGAGGTTGTGCTGGTGCCAGTTTGCGGTTTTACACGTGGATTTGTTCCAAATTTAATTTTGGATCGTTTGGTGCGAAATTGATTCGTTTGCGAACACTTTTGGCAAAGTTAAAGAACAAAATCGCAAACCCGTCTCGTACGCCAGCTTGGTTTCTTCAATATTTCAACCTTAATTTTTACCAAATCGCAAAAACAATAACGGCTTCTTATTCTGTGCTAAATTCCGCGTCTTTTGGTATATCACACGTCCAAATACAAGACTGGTCGAAAATCGAGATTTTTTGAATTGCATGTTTTGAAAAAATCGCGATTTCCGGTCACTCGCCGATTTTAACAAATGACACATCAAATCGCGCAGAATTTCGCACAGTTTAAACAAACAGCGAAAATTTCGCGTTGCGGTTTTTATCAAACGAGAAAATCGCAAAAAACCGCAATTCACATTTTTAATAATATCTCAAAAATGAATCACGCTAAGGAAACTTGTTTTACACCGTCTTAAACCTTGAAAACTCTTTAACAAGTTGATGTATAGTTTGCTAAGTTTGTCGCAAAAATTAAGACAAGACGAGGCGAGAAAAATTTTGCGAATTTGTTAAATTCGCGAATGTTATCTCATTTTGCGGAGAATTTGTTTGGGTTTAAATCGCTTGAAACTGAATTAAAAAATTCGCAACAGTACGTAAATTATTGCGACTTGAACAAAACTAGATCTCTATATCACGAGTAATCTTGACTTCCACGTCGCGTTTCATTAAATCTTGCATACCTTCGTTAGTTTTCAAGGTAATCTAAAGAACAATATCTCGTTTCAAAGATAATTAAACGCACTATAAATAATATTTGAAAAAGTTTTCGAAATTCGTCACGGTTTGCCATTTGTTTCAAATCGAAAATTTCTGTGAAACTTTCGATATTCCAATCAGTTTTCGAGATAAATTTGCGGGTGTTATCTCATTTTGCGGAGAAATTACTTAGCTTAAAATCGTTCGAAACAGAATTTAAAAATTCGCAAAAGTTTGTGAATTATTGTAATTATTGTCTTTGAAAAAATCATCAAAAGCGTGGGTTTGAAACCGGATTGTGGAGGTTGCGCTGGTGCCAGTTTGCGGTTTTACACGTGGATTTGTTCCAAATTTAATTTTGGATCGTTTGGTGCGAAATTGATTCGTTTGCGAACACTTTTGGCAAAGTTAAGGAAAAAAATCGCAAACTCGTCTCGTACGCCAGCTTGGTTTCTTCAATATTTCAACCTTAATTTTTACCAAATCGCGAAAACAATAACGGCTTCTTATTCTGTGCGAAATTCCGCGTATTTTGGTATATCACACGTCCAAATACAGAACTGGTCGAAAATCGAGATTTTTTGAATTGCATGTTTTGAAAAAATCGCGATTTCCGGTCACTCACCGATTTTAACAAATGGCACATTAAAACACGTAGAATTTCGCACAGTTTAAGCAAACAGCGAAAATTTCGCGACGCGGTTTTTATCAAACGAGAAAATCGCAAAAAACCGCAATTCACATTTTTAATAATATCTCAAAAATTAATCACGCTTAGGAAACTTGTTTTACACCGTCTTTAACCTTAAAAACTCTTTAACAAGTTGATGTATAGTTTGCTAAGTTTGTCGCAAAAATTAAGACAAGACGAGGCGAGAAAAATGTTGCGAATTTGTTAAATTCGCGAGTGTTATCTCATTTTGCGGAGAATTTGTTTGGGTTTAAATTGCTTGAAACTGAATTTAAAAATTCGCAACAGTTCGTAAATTATTGCGACTTGAACAAAACTAGATCTCTATATCACGAGTAATCTTGACTTCCACGTCGCGTTTCATAAAATCTTGCATACCTTCGTTAGTTTTCAAGGTAATCTAAAAAACAATATCTCGTTTCAAAGATAATTAAACGCAGTATAAATAACATTTGAACAATTTTTCGAAATTCGTCACGGTTTGGCATTTGTTTCGAATCGAATATTTCTATGAAACTTTCGATATTCCAATCAGTTTTCGAGATAAATTTGCGAGTGTTATCTCATTTTGCGGAGAAATTGTTTAGCTTTAAATCGTTCGAAACAGAATTTTAAAAATCGCAAAAGTTTGTAAATTATTGTAATTATTGTCTTTGAAAAAATCACCAAAAGCGTGGGTTTGAAACCGGATTGTGGAGGTTGTGCTGGTGCCAGTTTGCGGTTTTACACGTGGATTTGTTCCAAATTTAATTTTGGATCGTTTGGTGCGAAATTGATTCGTTTGCGAACACTTTTGGCAAAGTTAAGGAAAAAAATCGCAAACTCGTCTCGTACGCCAGCTTGGTTTCTTCAATATTTCAACCTTAATTTTTACCAAATCGCGAAAACAATAACGGCTTCTTATTCTGTGCGAAATTCCGCGTATTTTGGTATATCACACGTCCAAATACAGAACTGGTCGGAAATCGAGATTTTTTGAATTGCATGTTTTGAAAAAATCGCGATTTCCAGTCCCTCACCGATTTTAACAAATCACACATCAAAACGCGCAGAATTTCGCACAGTTTAAACAAACAGCGAAAATTTCGCGTTGCGGTTTTTATCAAACGAGAAAATCGCAAAAAACCGCAATTCACATTTTTAATAATATCTCAAAAATGAATCACGCTAAAGAAACTTGTTTTAGACCTTCTTAAACGTTAAAAACTCCTTAACAAGTTGATGTATAATTTGCTAAGTTTGTCGCAAAAATTAAGACGAGGCGAGAAAAATTTTGCGAATTTGTTAAATTCGCGAGTGTTATCTCATTTTGCGGAGAATTTGTTTGGGTTTAAATCGCTTGAAACTGAATATTCCTTTATATTAAACAAACAGCGAGAATTTCGCGTTGCGGTTTTTATCAAACGAGAAAATCGCAAAACACCGCAATTCAGATTTTTAATAATATCTTAAAAATGAAGCACGCTAAGGAAACTTGTTTCACACCGTCTTAAACTTTGAAAACACCTTAACAATTTGATATATAGTTTGCTAAGTTTATCGCTAAAATTCAGACAGGACGAAACTTGAAAAAACTTGCAGCGAAATTTTGCGAATTTTTCTTTACCAGCCGATAATTTTAAAACCACCGGTTAGATTTCATCCAAATTTGCAGAAAACTATGAAGCAAAGATTACTTAATAAGTTTACCTAGTTTTAATTAAATCTATTAAGATTTAACGAAGTTATTTAGTTTGCAAGATGAGTTGTGTCAGAATAATTTGGGAACTAATAAAGCTTAGAATTTGAGTTTAGTTTTTTTGTTTGACTGTGTGTTAAAACTGTGCGAAATTCTGTGCAAAACACGAAATAAATTTCAAACACAAAATTTGTATTTGAAATGTTTTTGTTGGTGAGAATGGCCGGGTTGTTGTTTTTATTTAATTTGGGATTGAGAGTGAGCCAATTAAGTGTGCGGTGCGAGATGCACAAAATGTGTGCTATTTTTAGCACATTATGTTCCTAAAAATAAGGCTTGGATGCGACGATGTTTCGGTCGAAATTCCTCCTCGCGACACAGCAGTCGGAATCGTTGAAACGTTTCGGGCCAGGTAAAACTTGTAGGAACGGCGGACGACCAAAGGAAATGTATGCAAGAATGCTGTGGACACAGAGGGCGCCACCGACAAACCCACCGAGACCTGTGACAAGTTTTTTTTTTGAGGATTTTTCTACCTGACCGCCAAACTATTCCGATTATAGTCCAGACCTAAGTATCGTACTTACCTGCACGCTATATCTTCCATACAACCTGAAAACTACCTGCAACTCTTACTCATTCATAAACTATTTTTCTCATTCATCGATACGCATTCCAACTTCACCCACTTATTAATCACCCTTTAATTAACTTATCTGCCTACTTTCGACTCTCTAACTTTATTACTTCCCGAATTATCCAAGCTTTTAATATGTCATACTAAAAGCGTAACGAGTCGCCACTGTACTCAAAAATTTGATAATTTTTTTTAAATGATTTGTATATTATTAAACGATTACATTTCTTAAACAACAGATTTGCAATAGGTTCAAGTATTTTTTAAAAATATTTACACGGAGCAGCCACCTCCGGGGGCGGCTCAATAATTTTTTTAAATTTTTTCGCTTTTTCACCCACAACTCGGAAAGTTTTCATGGCACCGATATGGTTCGAGTGGCAGAGCGTGCGGAACGTCGCCACCCATCCGACTGTCTCCTCACTTTTCGACATTTTTGCGTAAAATTGCAGAAAACCAACCCACATTTTCTTGCAAAAAAATGTGTCAAATTTGGACGCCTAAAACACGCGAACAAGACATGTCACCGGAAATCGCTGCACGTAGGGTCATCCGCCCACCCTTTGACTTCGAGAATATGATGCGCGGATGTTTTCAGACCGCGACCGCCGCCAGAGGCGGCGTTTTATTCGGACGACCTGGACTCGCCGTAAAGTGTGAAAGACGTCGCAGAGCGACGAGAGTGGTATCGCAGGACGAATTTTCTGCAGGATTCGTTAGGAAAATTTTACTTTCCCTGGGCATCTTCGCCGTGGACTCACGCCGCCACTGTACCAAAAAATTAGATAATTTTTAAAATGATATTAAAAATATTTGTATGTTATTAAGCGATTACATTTCCTAAACAACAGATTTGCAAAGGGTTCAAGTATTTTTTTAAAATATTTACACGGAGCAGCCACCTCCGGGGGCGGCTCAATAATTTTTTTAAGTTTTTTCGCTTTTTCACCCACAACTCGGAAAGTTTTCATCGCACCGATATGGTTCGAGTGGCAGTGCGTGCGGAACGTCGCCACCCGTCCGACTGTCATCTCACTTTTGGACATTTTTGCGTAAAATTTTTTATAAATGCAGAAAACCCACATTTTCTTGCAAAAAAAGTGTCAATTTTGACATGATACCAGAAATCGCTGCACGTGGGGTCATCCGCCCACCCTTGAGAAACCCCCCACGAGAATATGACGCGCGGATGTTTTCAGACCGCGATCGCCGCCAGAGGCGGCGTTTTATTCGGACGACCTGGACTCGCCGTAAAGTGTGAATAACGTCGCAGACAAAAGTCGCAGAGCGACGAGAGTGGTGTAGGAGGACAAATTTTCTATAGGAATCGTTTTACTTCCATGGGCATCTTCGCCGTGGTCTCCGAAAAAGTCGTCAATTTTTGTTGCAAACTTTTGGGGTCCGTGTGGGGAAGTGTTTGGCCGAAATCGCCAGGGCACGCCGCAATCGGAAATTTCGGTCAAATCTGAGACGACTGATGTGTGGCGTTTCCAAAATTTCACCTGGGGGACCGCATTACGTGGCTTTTTGATAAGGGTAAATTTGGTTTTTTTACACCACTATGGCGGCAATTCTTCGGTGTTTTAACAGCGCGTCTTCTATGCTTTAACTGGAAATGTCCGTCTAGACGTTACGCATCCTCAAATTTCGCGGATCTTCTCAGACAGAGACCGCCGCCGGAGGCGGCGTTGTGGTTAGGCGACCCAGATTCCCCGTAGAGTGTGAATAACGTTGCCGACAAAACTCTCAAAGCGTGGTGTTGGAGGACACGTGTCGATATTTGCTACAGAAATCGTTAAGACAATTTGACTTGCCCTGGGCATCTTCGCCGTGGCCTCCGAAAATCAATTCAATTTTTTGTTGCAAACTTTTGGGGTCTGTGTGGGAACGCGTGTGGCCTAAATCACCAGGTCACGACGGAATCGGAAATTCGGGTCAATTCTGAGACGACTCACGTGTGGCGTTTCCAAAATTTCACCTGGGGGACCGCCCAAGAATATTTATATAAACCACGTGGGTTTTTGATAAGGGTAAATTTGGCTTTTTTCCACTACGGGGGGGCGGCAATTCTTCGGTGTTTTAACAGCGCGTCTTCCATGCTTTAACTGCAAATGTCCGTCTAGACGTTACGCATCCTCAAATTTCGCGTATCTTCTCAGACAGACACCGCCGCCAGAGGCGGCGTTGTGGTTAGGCTACCCGGATTCCCCGTAAACTGTGAATAACGTTGCCGACAAAAGTCGCAAAGCGTGGTGTCGGAGAGCTCGTCTCGAAATTTGCTACAGGATAATTTTACTTTCCCTGGGCATCTTCGCCATGGCCTCCGAAAAGTCCTCAATTTTTTGTTCCAAACTTTTGGGGTCCGTGTAGGGAAGTGTTTCGCGGAAATCGCCAAGACACGACGGAATCCGAAATTTCGGTCAATTCTGAGACGACTGACGTGCGGCGTTTCCCAAATTTCACCTGGGGAACCGCACCACGTGGGTTTTTAATAAGAGTAAATTTTGCTTTTTATGTCACCGGGGGAGGCAGAGTGGTGACGGAGGACGAATTTTCTACAGGAATCATTAGGAAAATTTGACTTTCCCTGGGCATCTTCGCCGTTACCTCCGAAAAAGTCGTCAATTTTTTGTTGCAAACTTTTGGGGTTCGTGTCAGGAAGTGTTTGGCCGAAATTGCCAGATCACGATGGAATCGGAAATTTCGATCAATTCTGAGACGACTGGCGCATGGCGTTTCCAAAATTTCACCTGGGGGACCGCACCACGTGGGATTTTGAAAAGAGTAAATTTGGCTTTTTTATAATGCTGGGGGCGGTAGTTCTTCGGTATGTTAAACGCGCGTCTTCGATGCTTTCATTGCGAATGTTCGTCCATACGTCACGAATCCTCAAGTTTCGTCCTCCGTCCTGCCGCGCCTCTCCAGAGGGTCAAAACCCTCCGGAAACTTTTTTTTCGGAAACGGCCCTACGGAGGCGGCAGCGACAACGCAATACGGGATTGTACATTTTTCTGTCGTAGAACCGAGAGCCCCGGCGATCCGTGCCATTTTCACGAGTGAACTCCCCCAGGTTCAGACGCAACAGACCAAAATCTCAAATTACAAATTTATGACCTTCGAGGCGCATTTTTCATCGGATCTCAAAAATTCATCGCGGGACATTTAGCTGCCGTCGCGCCGCGTTTTTTAAAGCCCTGGTTCGCTGTCATGCGACGTCGCATTCACCTGGTACAAGAGAAAATGCAACTTTTTTTTCCCCAATTTTGCAATCACTTCCACGGACGCCCTACACTTATTTAAAGGGCTCCAGGTCGCTGGTTGGGTTTGTTCTCTACAGAACACTTGTCCGCAGCTATTCCAGCAAGAATTGTTCACCTGTGACGACTTTTTGCAAATCCTACCGCAGATTTTAAAGAGAAAACTGCGCAAAAATTGAAGAAAACGAAAGACGTTTCACGGCGGTACCTAGAACTTCCGAATCCGGCATAGAATCTATTAGTTCGTTTGAGACTTTAAAAAAGTTGCGCGGATATTTTCAGACGGAGACCGCCGCCAGCGGCGGCGTTTTAGTTGAGCGATCCGGATTCGCCGTAAAGTGTGAATAACGTTGCCGACAAAAGTCGCAGAGCGACGAGAGTGCTGTCGGAAGACGCGTCACGAAATTTTCTACCGAAATCCTTAGCAAAATTTTACTTTCCCTGGGCATCTTCGCCGTGGCCTCCGAAAAAGTCGTCATTTTTTTGTTGCAAACTTTTGGGGTCCGTGTAGGGAAGCGTGTAGTCGAAATCGCGAGGTCACGACGGAATCAGAAATTTCTGCCAATTCTGAGTCGGCTGACGTATGGTGTTTCCAAAATTTCACCTGTGGGTTTTTGAAAAGGGTAAACTTGGCTTTTTTATACCACCGGGTGCGGCAATTCTTCGGTGTTTTAACCGCGCGTCTTCGATGCTTTACCTGCGACTGTCCGTCCAGACGTTACGCATCCTCAAATTTCGCGAATCTTCTCAGACAGAAACCGCCGCCGGAGGCGGCGTTGTGTTTAGGCAACCCGGATTCCCCGTAGAGTGTGAATAACGTTGCCGACAAAAGTCTCAATGCGTGGTGTCGGAGGACTCGTCTCCAAATTTGCTCCAGGAATTGTTAGGAAATTTTTACTTTCTCTGGGCATCTACGCCGTGGCCTCCTCAAAAGTTGTCGATTTTTTGTTACAAACTTTTGGGGTCCGTGTGGGGAAGTTTTTGGCCGAAATCGCCAAGACATGACGGAATCCGAAATGTCTGTCAATTCTGAGACGACTGACGTGTAGCGTTTCCCAATTATCACCTGGGGGATCGCTCCACGTGTGTTTTTGAAAAGTGTAAATTTGGCTTTTTTTATACCGCCGGAGGCGATAGATCTTCAGTGTTTTAACCGCGCGCGTCTTCGATACTGCTAATGTCCGTCCGCATGGTTCGCATCCTTAAGTTTCGTCCTCCATCCTGCAGCGCCCCTCCAGAAGGTCAAAAAATCGGAAACAGCCAGATGGAAGCGGCGGCTACGTCGCAAAACGGGATTGTACATTTTTCAGATGTAGAACTGAAAGATCCGTCGAGCTGTGCCAGTTTCGCGAGCCAATTCCCTCAGGTTTGGACGCAACAGAGCAAAATCTGAAATTACGAATTTTTGACCTTTGAGGCGCATTTTTAATCGGATCTCAAAAACCGTTCGCGGGTCCTTTAGATGCCGCCGCGCCACCTTTTTAAAACCCTCGCTGGCCTGTTAAAACCCTCGCTCGCCTGTTAAAACCCTCGCTCGTCTGTTAAAACCCTCACTCGCCTGTTAAAACCCTCGCTCGCCTGTTAAAACCCTCGCTCGCCTGTTAAAACCCTCGCTCGCCTGTTAAAACCCTCGCTCGCCTGTTAAAACCCTCGCTTGCCTGTTAAAACCCTCACTCGCCTGTTAAAACCCTCACTCGCCTGTTAAAACCCTCGCTGGCCTGTTAAAACCCTCGCTCACCTGTTAAAACCCTCGCTCGCCTGTTAAAACCCTCGCTCGCCTGTTAAAACCCTCGCTCGCCTGTTAAAACCCTCACTCGCCTGTTAAAACCCTCGCTCGCCTGTTAAAACCCTCGCTCGCCTGTTAAAACCCTCGCTCGCCTGTTAAAACCCTCACTCGCCTGTTAAAACCCTCGCTCGCCTGTTAAAACCCTCGCTCGCCTGTTAAAACCCTCGCTCGCCTGTTAAAACCCTCGCTCGCCTGTTAAAACCCTCGCTCGCCTGTTAAAACCCTCGCTCGCCTGTTAAAACCCTCGCTCGCCTGTTAAAACCCTCGCTCGCCTGTTAAAACCCTCGCTCGCCTGTTAAAACCCTCGCTCGCCTGTTAAAACCCTCGCTCGCCTGTTAAAACCCTCGCTCGCCTGTTAAAACCCTCGCTCGCCTGTTAAAACCCTCACTCGCCTGTTAAAACCCTCGCTCGCCTGTTAAAACCCTCACTCGCCTGTTAAAACCCTCGCTCGCCTGTTAAAACGCTCGCTCGCCTGTTAAAACCCTCGCTCGCCTGTTAAAACCCTCACTCGCCTCTTAAAACCCTCGCTCGCCTGTTAAAACTCTCACTCGCCTGTTAAAACCCTCACTCGCCTGTTAAAACCCTCGCTCGTCCTGCGTCGTCTCGTTGCAAGAGAACCTAGAAGAAACCTAGTGCAAGAGAAATGCAACTCACTTCCACTGACGCTGTTCACTTATTTAAAGTGCTCCAAGGTTTCTGGTTAGGTTCGTTCTCTTCAGAACACTTGTCCGCAGCAATTCCAGCAGGATTTGTTCACGTGTGACGATTTTTTGCGAATCTACGGCAGTTTAAAGATAAAAGTGCGCGAAAAGTGAAAAGAAAAACGTAACTTTTGAACGGCTCACAGCAGAGACATCTAGTCTTCACCAATCGATTCAGCGTCGAAATTAGTCGGAAAATGTATATAATATTCCCTAGGAAGCTTTCAGTTAAGTAAATTAAGAAATACCAGCGATACGGGGAGTCTGGACCGCGGAAACGACGAAATACGAGAAAATCGATTTTGTCAAAATCGTTATTTTTTGAGTTTTAGCAAAATTAAAAAACGTTTCTAAAAGCATTTTTGCTGCTGATTACAAATATGCAAATTATATTTCCGTTAGCTCTTTCCGTTCACTATCGCCTGCAAGAATTGAAGAAATTTTTAAGAAATTTCGGCGCTTCAGTAGAGATCTCGGAAAGTCGTGAATTTACCGCGGGAAATCTTAGTGTATCAATAGGAAAATGACCTTCTGAAAACGATGCCGCAATCCGTTTTTGATTATCGGCAACCGTTTCCGAGACATATACTTAGCAAATCGACAATTGGATAAATTTCAATTTGAAATTTCACGACAAATTATTGAATCTTTCCGGACAATTTATACATCGACTTGTTCGTCTTGTTGTGTAGTTTCTGTGTGCCGAAAATGATTTCGCTGCTTTTTACCGTTCTTAAGAAAATCGAAAAAAACCGAAAAGCACAAATTTTTCGAACGAAATGATGGAAAATTTTGGATAAAATTTTTTTTGGAAAATTTTTTCGTGATTTTTTTTTGGTTACCCGAAGGAAATCGAAGTGCTAAAAACGGTTTTCCAGTTTATTTCGCTCTAAAATTACAAATAAACAAGTTTTATATATTTTTTCGCTGTACCACCATATCGCATTTCCGACTGATTTCACGCTGTCATAACTTTTGAATGACTCACCACAGAGACTTCTAGTCTTCACCAATCGATTCAGCGTCCCAAAATTAGTCGGAGAACCTATATAATATTCCCTAGGAAGCTTTCAGTTAAGAAATACTATCGATGCGGGGAGTCTAGACCGCGGAAACGACGAAATGCGAGAAAATCGATTTTGTCAAAATTATCATTTTTTGAGGTACAGCAAAATTTAAAAACGTTTTTGCAAGCATTTTTGCTGCTGATTACAAATATGCAAATTATATTTCGCTAGCTCTTTCCGTTCACTATCGTCTGCAAGAATTGAAGAAATTTTTAAGAAATTTCGGCGGTCGAGTAGAGATCTTGGAAAGTCGTGAATTTCCTGCGGACAATTTTAGTGTATTAACAGGAAAATAACCTTCTGAAAACGATGCCGCAATCCGTTTTTTATTATCTGCAACTGTTTGCGAGACATCTACTTAGAAAATCGAGAATCGGGTAGATTTCAGTTTGAAATTTCTTAACGAAATATTGAATCTTTCTGGACAATTTACACATCGACTTGTTCGTCTTGTCGTGTAGTTTCTGTGCGCGGAAAATGGTTTCGCTGCTTTTTACCGTTCTCGAGATAATCGAAAAACATCGAAAAAGGACATATTTTCCGAACGAAATGATGGAAAATTTTTGTGAAAAATTTTTTGGAAATTTTTTTCGTGATTTTTTTTGGTTACCCGAAGGAAATCGAAGTGCTGAAAACGGTTTTCCAGTTTATTTCGCTCTAAATTTACAAATAAACAAGTTTCATATATTTTTTCGTTATACACCATATCGCATTTCCGACTGATTTAACGCTGTCATAACTTTTGAATGGCTCACCACAGAGTCTTCTAGTCTTCACCAATCGATTCAGCGTCCCAAAATTAGTCGGAAAAGGTTTATAATATTCACTAGGAAGCTTTCAGTTAAAAAATACCATCGACACGGGGAGTCTAGACCGCGGAAACGAGAAAATACGAGAAAATCGATCTAGTCAAAATCGTTATGTTTTGAGTTACAGCAAAATTTAAAAACGTTTCTGAAAACATTTTTGCTGCTGATTACAGATATGCAATAACGGAATCTGTTTTTGATTATCTGCAACCGTTTCCGAGACATCTACTTGTTAGCAAAACGAGAATAGGGTAAATTTCAGTTTGAAGTTTCTCCACGAATTAGTGAATCTTTTGTTTGTCTAGTCTTATCTATCTAGTCTTCTCTGTGTAGTCTTGTCTGTCTAGCCTTGTCTGTCTAATCTTGTCTGTCTAGTCTTGTCTGTCTAATCTTGTCTGTCTAGTCTTGTCTGTCTAGTCTTGTCTGTCTAGTTTTGTCTGTCTAGTCTTGTCTGTCTAGTCTTGTCTGTCTAGTCTTGTCTGTCTAGTCTTGTCTGTCTAGTTTTGTCTGTCTAGTCTTGTCTGTCCAGCCTTATCTATCTAGTCTTGTCTGTCTAGTCTTGTTTGTCTAGTCTTGTCAGTCTAGTCTTGTCTATCTAATCTTGCGTGTCTAGTCTTGTTCGTCTAGTCTTGTCTATGTAATCTTATCTCTGTAGGCTAGTTTTTAAACTCTCTTGTGTTAGATTTGAAAATTAATTGGTAACAATGTAGACTAGACGGTGTAGCCTATAAATAACCGAGTAAATTAAGCTAAATATTAATTTATTCTTAAATATCAAATTCGTGCGATAGCAATCTCCGTGTTTGCGTCACGCGATCCAATTTAAACTAGACGTAATTGTTCCTTCAATCACAACCTTTCCATTAGTTTGCTTTTATCGACGTCTCTCATTTTCCTTAGTAAACTAATTTACAATCTATACACAAACGAACTCGTGGTTTGGTTGGTCTTGTATGGTCTTATCTAGTCTTGTCTTGTCTTATCTAGTATTGTCTGATCTTGTCATGTCTTGTCTGGTCTTGTCTTGTTTTCTCTTGTCTTGTTTTGTCTTGTCTTGTTTTGTTTTGTCTTGTTTTGTCTTGTTTTGTCTTGTCTTGTTTTCTCTTGTCTGGTCTTGTCATGTCTTGCCTAGTCTTGTTTGGTCGTGTCTGGTTTCATTGGTCTTGTCAGGTCTTGTCTGATCTTTTCGGGTCTTGACGGTCTTGTCAGGTCTTATCTGGTCAAGACAGTAGTTAGTTTGTGGTAGTGGTTAATTTGTCGGTCTGTCGCAAGCTTAAATATCAAATTGAAGCAAAAATCCTCGAAGATATTAAATATTTGTTGATCTTTTAGGGAAATTTTCGTGTTTGTGTTTTTGATGATTTTTATAAAAAAATTTCAAAGAAAATTTAAAACTCTGTTGAAAACCAACCGATCAAATTAAAACCAATTCAGAACAGGTCAGGTCAGAAACTACCATGCCTTATGTTGCTTCAAGAGTATTATAATAAACAAACAGCCATCATACCTGTATAATAAAATAACATACAGAACAGACGTACATAATCTCAATGTCCGCAGCAAAGGCTTACTAACACCACCACTTCACAAAAAACAGCTCTTTAAATCCTGCTTCACTTGTCAAATAACAAGAAAAATCTACGGGCTAAACGACACTCTTCGGCTAGCGGGCATTAAACTGTTTGGAAGGATGTTAAAGAAAGTAAACTCAACGTGCTAATCAACTCTATGATAGGGCGTTCATAACCAAAAGGGCGTTCAAAAAAACCTTTCTCCTGATTTGTAAGAAACTCAAAGCTGGAATATATGCAAATTTGTTCACTAAGTATCTCTCACCAGAAGCTAAATTTAGTAAAATGTTATATGAGTGGAACACAAGCAAAAAACGTCTTTTCCAGTAATTCGGGACTCCTGGAAGACTAAGACATTATAACCTTATAATGCCTAAACGAGCTCTTTTGTTCATTGTTTTTTAAACATCTGTATACCTTAAGTCTGTTGTGTTACATTTACAATCAACAATAAATACTAATAATAATAATTACGATAAGAACAAAGTAATCTTGAGACATTTATTCATTCAACAAAAATGAACTGAAAATTTAAATAAAACCACAAAAAATGCGATAAATCTCTTGGTGATAAATCGCGGACAAAAATCAATTTAGAAAGCGTGCGAGCGAGTAACAAAGTTATCCAGCGCTGTTGTTCGGGGTGTGAGTGTTGGCGCACGGAGAACAACAACAGATAAAACGCGCTCGTGGAATGCCGGACGCCTTTTTTTCGTTCCGCAATTATTACGACTTGCTGACTTTCAGATAACGCGCTAATGTTAACTCCATTCAAAGTTCACCGCTGGCAACAATCCGCAACGCAATACGCCATATGGGAATCGAAGAGGTTTCGATGCTCGAGAAATCTCAAACTAGATTCAAAATTCTTGAAAATATCGAAAATTTGTCGCTTTTATATATTTTAAATTCCTTATAATTCACTTTCGCTTTTAGTATGCGCCACCCCGGTATCGCATATGTTGCATTCATTCGGGATGGGCAGCCCGGACGGTTAGTGAAAACCGCCCTAGTTGTCGTCTCCCCGTCCAGGATTCGAACTCGGGTCTCCCGCATTGAAAGGCGGATATGATGTCAACTAGACTACCGAGGAGGACAGACAGACAAGACAAGACAGACAAGACTAGACAGACAAGACTAGACAGACAAGACTAGACAGACAAGACTAGACAGACAAGACTAGACAGACAAGACTAGACAGACAAGACTAGACAGACAAGACTAGACAGACAAGACTAGACAGACAAGACTAGACAGACAAGACTAGACAGACAAGACTAGACAGACAAGACTAGACAGACAAGACTAGACAGACAAGACTAGACAGACAAGACTAGACAGACAAGACTAGACAGACAAGACTAGACAGACAAGACTAGACAGACAAGACTAGACAGACAAGACTAGACAGACAAGACTAGACAGACAAGACTAGACAGACAAGACTAGACAGACAAGACTAGACAGACAAGACTAGACAGACAAGACTAGACAGACAAGACTAGACAGACAAGACTAGACAGACAAGACTAGACAGACAAGACTAGACAGACAAGACTAGACAGACAAGACTAGACAGACAAGACTAGACAGACAAGACTAGACAGACAAGACTAGACAGACAAGACTAGACAGACAAGACTAGACAGACAAGACTAGACAGACAAGACTAGACAGACAAGACTAGACAGACAAGACTAGACAGACAAGACTAGACAGACAAGACTAGACAGACAAGACTAGACAGACAAGACTAGACAGACAAGACTAGACAGACAAGACTAGACAGACAAGACTAGACAGACAAGACTAGACAGACAAGACTAGACAGACAAGACTAGACAGACAAGACTAGACAGACAAGACTAGACAGACAAGACTAGACAGACAAGACTAGACAGACAAGACTAGACAGACAAGACTAGACAGACAAGACTAGACAGACTAGACAGACAAGACTAGACAGACAAGACTAGACAGACAAGACTAGACAGACAAGACTAGACAGACAAGACTAGACAGACAAGACTAGACAGACAAGACTAGACAGACAAGACTAGACAGACAAGACTAGACAGACAAGACTAGACAGACAAAACTAGACAGACAAGACTAGACAGACAAGCCTAAACATACAAGACTAGACCGACAAGACTAGACAGACAAGACTAGACAGACAAGACTAGACAGACAAGACTAGACAGACAAGACTAGACAGACAAGACTAGACAGACAAAACTAGACAGACAAGACTAGACAGACAAGACTAGACAGACAAGACTAGACAGACTAGACAGACAAGACTAGACAGACAAGACTAGACAGACAAGACTAGACAGACAAGACTAGACAGACAAGACTAGACAGACAAAACTAGACAGACAAGACTAGACAGACAAGCCTAAACATACAAGACTAGACCGACAAGACTAGACAGACAAGACTAGACAGACAAGACTAGACAGACAAGACTAGACAGACAAGACTAGACAGACAAGACTAGACAGACAAAACTAGACAGACAAGACTAGACAGACAAGACTAGACAGACAAGACTAAACAGACAAGACTAGACAGACAATACTAGACAGACAAGACTAGCCCGATAAGACTAGACAGACAAGATTAGACAGACAAGACTAGACAGACTAGACTAGACAGACAAGACTAGACAGACAAGACTAGACAGACAAGACTAGACAGACAAGACTAGACAGACAAGACTAGACAGACAAGACTAGACAGACAAGACTAGACAGACAAGACTAGACAGACAAGACTAGACAGACAAGACTAGACAGACAAGACTAGACAGACAAGACTAGACAGACAAGACTAGACAGACAAGACTAGACAGACAAGACTAGACAGACAAAACTAGACAGACAAGACTAGACAGACAAGACTAGACAGACAAGACTAGACAGACAAGACTAGACAGACAAGACTAGACAGACAAGACTAGACAGACAAGACTAGACAGACAAGACTAGACAGACAAGACTAGACAGACAAGACTAGACAGACAAGACTAGACAGACAAGACTAGACAGACAAGACTAGACAGACAAGACTAGACAGACAAGACTAGACAGACAAGACTAGACAGACAAGACTAGACAGACAAGACTAGACAGACAAGACTAGACAGACAAGACTAGACAGACAAGACTAGACAGACAAGACTAGACAGACAAGACTAGACAGACAAGACTAGACAGACTAGACAGACTAGACAGACAAGACTAGACAGACAAGACTAGACAGACAAGACTAGACAGACAAGACTAGACAGACAAGACTAGACAGACAAGACTAGACAGACAAGACTAGACAGACAAGACTAGACAGACAAGACTAGACAGACGAGACTAGACAGACAAGACTAGACAGACAAGACTAGACAGACAAGACTAGACAGACAAGACTAGACAGACAAGACTAGACAGACAAGACTAGACAGACAAGACTAGACAGACAAAACTAGACAGACAAGACTAGACAGACAAGCCTAAACATACAAGACTAGACCGACAAGACTAGACAGACAAGACTAGACAGACAAGACTAGACAGACAAGACTAGACAGACAAAAGTAGACAGACAAGACTAGACAGACAAGACTAGACAGACAAGACTAAACAGACAAGATTAGACAGACAATACTAGACAGACAAGACTAGACCGACAAGACTAGACAGACAAGACTAGACAGACAAGACTAGACAGACAAGACTAGACAGACAAGACTAGACAGACAAGACTAGACAGACAAGACTAGACAGACAAGACTAGACAGACAAGACTAGACAAACAAGACTAGACAGACAAGACTAGACAGACAAGACTAGACAGACAAGACTAGACAGACAAGACTAGACAGACAAGACTAGACAGACAAGACTAGACAGACAAGACTAGACAGACAAGACTAGACAGACAAGACTAGACAGACAAGACTAGACAGACAAGACTAGACAGACAAGACTAGACAGACAAGACTAGACAGACAAGACTAGACAGACAAGACTAGACAGACAAGACTAGACAGACAAGACTAGACAGACAAGACTAGACAGACAAGACTAGACAGACTAGACAGACAAGACTAGACAGACAAGACTAGACAGGCAAGACTAGACAGACAAGACTAGACAGACAAGACTTGACAGACAAGACTAGACAGACAAGACTAGACAGACAAGACTAGACAGACAAGACTAGACAGACAAGACTAGACAGACAAGACTAGACAGACAAGACTAGACAGACAAGACTAGACAGACAAGACTAGACAGACAAGACTAGACAGACAAGACTAGACAGACAAGACTAGACAGACAAGACTAGACAGACAAGACTAGACAGACAAGACTAGACAGACAAGACTAGACAGACAAGACTAGACAGACAAGACTAGACAGACAAGACTAGACAGACAAGACTAGACAGACAAGACTAGACAGACAAGACTAGACAGACAAGACTAGACAGACAAGACTAGACAGACAAGACTAGACAGACAAGACTAGACAGACAAGACTAGACAGACTAGACAGACAAGACTAGACAGACAAGACTAGACAGACAAGACTAGACAGACAAGACTAGACAGACAAGACTAGACAGACAAGACTAGACAGACAAGACTAGACAGACAAGACTAGACAGACAAGACTAGACAGACAAGACTAGACAGACAAGACTAGACAGACAAGACTAGACAGACAAGACTAGACAGACAAGACTAGACAGACAAGACTAGACAGACAAGACTAGACAGACAAGACTAGACAGACAAGACTAGACAGACAAGACTAGACAGACAAGACTAGACAGACAAGACTAGACAGACAAGACTAGACAGACAAGACTAGACAGACAAGACTAGACAGACAAGACTAGACAGACAAGACTAGACAGACAAGACTAGACAGACAAGACTAGACAGACAAGACTAGACAGACTAGACAGACAAGACTAGACAGACAAGACTAGACAGACAAGACTAGACAGACAAGACTAGACAGACAAGACTAGACAGACAAGACTAGACAGACAAGACTAGACAGACAAGACTAGACAGACAAGACTAGACAGACAAGACTAGACAGACAAGACTAGACAGACAAGACTAGACAGACAAGACTAGACAGACAAGGCTAGACAGACAAGACTAGACAGACAAGACTAGACAGACAAGACTAAACAGACAAGACTAGACGCAAAATCCTGTAATTTGTCAAATTTGAGCCAATGTCATAAGTTTTACCATATGTTCATAAATTTCATTTAAGTCAAACCATCTGTCGATATTTCACGTTAAACTTTGAATACATGTCACCAATTCCCTGTCAATATTGGACAAAGCATCAATTCTGCATTTTTTTTTTTTAATAAAAATATCGAAAATTTTTGTTGCTAAAATGACGTTTAACAACTGTCAAATCTCATTGAGTCAAATCTCAATCTTGACTCCGAAAGTTAAAACGACTTGTGATATATACATTTTGACCGAATCTATTTGCAATTGAAGCGATTTTGACGAGTTATTTGCGATTTGGGAGATGTGGCAACAACGTGGAGGAAGCAGCGGACCAACGGACGGACAGCCGGAGGAACGGCGTTGAGGCAGGCCGAGCCCATCGGGGTCAAAGGTCGCGCCGAGAGCTCCATTCCCAATTCATTGCCCACAATATTTCATTGTGACTAATAATAATCGTCGACTTATCATCTGCGAATTGATTCGCGCTGATGTCACTCGCCCATTTTTGTTGCTCTTTTCACGCTTTAATCGCCGGGGTTATGATTAGGTCACGATCTGTTTATGTTTGACACATTTTGACTCTATTATCTGATACATGTCACGATTTATTTACTTTAAATCTCATGTAATAATCTCAAAATTGATTGTCCTTGACAGATGTCAAAATTTATTTCTTCTGTCCAAATTTGACATCACAAGAAAACTGTCATAGTTTTGACAGTTAACTAACAGTAATTGTTAGTTAAATGCCGATCTGTAACTCTTTGTGTTTTTAACGATCTGTTTATGTTTGACACATTTTTGCTTTTTTATCTGACACATGTCACGATTTATTTTAATTTATTTAAATTTGATTTGATTTTATAAATATAATAAATCGCATGTAATAATCTCAAAAATTGATTATTCTTGAGAGATGTCAAAATGTATTACTTCTGTCACAAATTTGATTTCACAAAAAAAACTGTCAACGTTTGACAGTTAACTAACAGTGATTGTTAGTTAAATGTTGATCTGTAACTGTATATGTTTTTAACGATCTGTTTATGTTTGACACATTTTGGTTTTATTATATGACACATGTCACGATTTATTTGCTTTAAAACGCATGTAATAATCTCCAAAATAGTATATACTTGACAGATGTCAAAATTTATTACTTCGGTCACAAATTTGATATCACAAAAACAACTGTCAACGTTGGACAGTTAACTAACAGTAATTGTTAGTTAAATGTTGATCTGTAACTGTTTATGTTTTTAACGATCTGTTTATGTTTATCACATTTTGGTTTTATTATCAGACACATGTCACGATTTATTTGCTTTAAATCGCATGTAATAATCTACAAAATTGATTATTCTTGACAGATTTCAAAATATTGTTTATTTCATGTTTGAATTATGTTTATTACGTCTGTCCAAATTTGATATCACAAAAAAAAAACGCCCAAGTGCGAGTTGTGACTCGCGCACCGAGGGTTCCGTACAAACTTTTAAGTAAGGTATCTTTAGGAGGACCTAACTGTATGCAACCCATATGCTTCTGGTGCCTGACAATACCACGCAACACATTAGTGTATTTTCATAAGTTTATAATAGTAAATTCGCATTTATCTTGTAATTAAACTACATATTTACGGTTTTCAGATTTTTCCTTTTACATGTGCTGTAAGACACCGTTTCTTGCCAAATTTCATGATTCTAGGTCAACGGTCCTATAGGTTTTGATTCCCTTGTGAAATCGCAAAATAGCCGACATAAACGCTCATATCTTTTGATCGCGTCGACTTACAAGTTTTATTTTTTCACAGCTGAAAGAGACCGCAGACCCGAGTATTTGATACAAATTTCAACTTGTTACCTCTACGTGTTCCTGAGAAAAATGGTCTTGACAGACAGACAGACGGACGGACATACGGACAGACAGACAGACGGACAACAAAGTGATCCTATAAGGGTTCCGTTTTCGGTACGGAACCCTAAAAACTGTCAAAGTTTGACAACTAACATTAATAGACTTTTTCATAGTTGAAATTTTTTTATGCGCATGCCTCAATTTCCGCATGTTTTCGACGTATAACCAGTACTTTTTTGACGTATAACCTGTGAAAATAACAAAATGTGCCCGAAACTTTCATATTCCCGCCTTTTAAACAAGGCGGGAATATGAAATACGTCAAAAAAGTGCCCGAAAACATGCGAAAATTGACGCATGCGCATAAAAAAATTTCAACTATGAAAAGGTCTATTAATGTTAGGTTTGGTTTTGTTGTCAAACTTTGACAGTTGTGACAGTTTTTGCGCTTAAGCGCTTAACTAACGGTAAAAAGGTCTATTTGTGTTAATGATTATAAAATTGTTAGACTTATTGTGACAGATGTCAAATTTTTGCAGTATAAGTAAGTATTGTATTAATGTCAAAATTGTTCAAAAGTCAAATTAAGAAATTAAGACTTTTTGAGCTTCAATTATTTTCGCGGAATTTATTAACTTTTTTTCTGAAAAAAAAAATTTTAGTTCTCCACAAATTATTCAAATGATTTTTTTCCATAAATTTGCTAATTTTTTAGAAAACCGTCAACGCTGTCAAACTAAAACGACTAGAAAAACATCTACAACTCGTTTAGTTCTAACGGAATAAAAACGAGATTTCCATTGTTTTATAGCAAATTTAATCCCCTACAAAGTTACAACCTTTTAACAAACTTTTACCACCAAACTTAACCCCTTGACATACGAATAAAATGCGCGTTGTCGTGTCCATATACATGTGATCTTATGACATATACATGACGTCTTAGAGACGCCATGTATGTCAAGGGGTTAACATTTCTCGAGTTATTTGCAGAAAATCATACATTATGACAGCTGTAAAATTTTGAAAAAACTTTCATAACTTCAACAATTCAAAAGATATTTCAACAAGGTCTTCGTGGTTGAAATAAGTTGCTTATAAGTTACCTTTAAATGATTTTAGACAGAAATTGATACTTTTCGAGTTATTTAGAGAAAAGTTGATTTTGCAAAATTAAAAAATTGCAATAACTTTCTTAAACGAAAAATATGCGGGATTAGTTGCTGTTGGGTTGTAGGAAATCGAATTTGCTCTTTTGTTTTTTTCTCGAACCCCCTTTGCGTCTGACGAACAAGAGAACAACGTCTGAGTCACACAAAGCCGACTAAGCATTCCAGCATATGTTTCCAGCGCCAGCGCGATAGCACACATTAATTTCAACACCTAGACCCGACCAGTTCAACATCACGAATTCCTACCAAAATCGAACAGAAATATTTGAAATTATTAAAAAATAGCATTTACCTTGGAAGGATTTCAATGAAACTTTTACTGTATATGGGTATCAACCAGAAGTACCCACTGACCAAATTTGAAGGCGCTGCCTCCAATGGGGGCGGCGTGAGGAATTATTTTTGCTTCAAAGGTTTTTTGCAAATATCTCGTCAACGTTTCGAAATAAAAAATTGAAACCCGGATCTTCGTATGTACGACGTCGGTGTCTACAAAAAAGTATTTTTTGCAAATTTTGTTAAATCATTCGGTTTAGCCACAAAAGTAAAAAAATCGAATTGCAATTTATTTTCAATGAGTACATGAGTTTAAATGGTCGGGTCTAGGTATATGCTGCCCAGCGATACCTCTCACCTGCCCCGCAACAACAAATGAAGTCATTTGTTGTTGCGGGGCAGGTGAGAGTACACTCAATGTTTAGTCTACTCAAGATTAAAACATCTTACTTAGACTAGAGATAGTTAATATATATATATATATATATATATATATATATATATATATATATATATATATATATATATATATATATATATATATATATATATATATATATATATATATATAGTTAATAGTGACTAGAAGCTGTTTAGATTCAAACTAAGTATACGTCATTTAACATTTCGTTCTCATAGAGCGACGGACAGACGGAGAGTAAGGTGTTGTCCTAATCGCTCTATCGGCCGACAGCAACTTGTAATTGCCTGTATAAATCCCACCTGTAATTCTTCACCCTCTCCGCCGTGAATCTTGCACGCTACCTACTAAATATTCAGACTAGAAACTAGTGATAAACTAGTTTGAGTAAACTGCTCGAAATTGGTTTTCATCTAGAAATGTTTAAACTTAGCATGATGTCAAATTTGACTTACTTAATTAAATAATTAATTAATTAAATTTGATTTACTTAGTAATGTCAAATTTGACATATTGTTTACAACTTGTCATGTTTAAAACTTGATGAAATGTCACATTTTTTATGAATAATTTGTATTAATTGTGCAAAATTTATGCCGAAAATTTGATGACATGTGATGTCAAATTCTCATGTCATCCATCGCTTTCATGAAATGTCATATTTGATGTGTAATTTCTATTAATAGAACTTTTCATAGATGAAATTTTTTGTGCGCATGTGTCAATTTCCGCCTGTTATACGTCAAAAACTGACCGAACTTTTTGAGGTATAACTAAATACGTGCCCGAAACTTTCACATTCCCTCCTTTTAAACTTGGCGGATGCACATGCGCTTAACTAACCAAAAAAGGTCTATTGTGCAAACTTTAAGGCAAAATGCGTTTGATGTTATTTGACGAATAACATGTTAAATTTGACATATTGTTTATAACAACTGTCAAAGCTTGTCATGTCTCAAACTATATGAAATATGTCACATTTGATGAATAATTTGTAATAATTGTACAAAATTTAAGCCGAAAATTTTAAGCCGACTTTTGATATAATGAAGTGTCAAATTTTCATGTCATCATTGCTTTTATGAAAAATCATATTTGATGTATAATTTGTATTAAGTGTGCAAACTTCATGTTTGATGTATAATTACGTCTATGTTTTTTGTTTAGTGACGCAAGTTGTTTCCATAGTAACAACAAACAGAAATCGTGTAATAATGAAACTCCATTTGATTTACATTGGACTTTACGCACGATTTGAATACTTTTACACACGATTACGACTTGTGATATAATGAAGTGTCAAATTCTCATGATATAACATTCATCATTTTTATGAAATGTCATATTTTATGTGTAATTTGTATTAAGTGTGCAAATTTTAAGCCAAAATACGTTTGATGTATCCTGATGTTGTTTATAACAACTGTCAAAATTTGTCATTTTTGACAGATGTTATAAACAACATGTCTCAAACTTTATTAAATGTTAAATTTGAATTACAATTTGTATTAGTTGTGTGAACTATGACCGATATTTATTGACTTGTAAAATGACGAAATGTCAAGTGTCAATTTGACGTAATATTTTTTTTGGGTTGGTGATTTGATTTAGAATTTTGGGCTCGTTCCCGTGACAGTTGTTTGTCGCTCGGGCCGGTCGTTCCTCGACTTTCTCTCCGTGTAAGGCGAAGACCGTAAAAATCAAGTTTTCGAACGTTCCGTTTGCGCAATCCCAAAGGAAAATTGATTTAAAAAAAAAGAACATTGAAATTAACGGAAATCAAACAACAAGAACCGATTTCCTCATCAAATGTTCAAATTCAGAGCAAACACAAAAAAATATGAAAGACATTTTTGACATTCATCTATTTATCAAATTTGACAATTAGTTATCAACTTATTTATCAATCTATTATTAATCTATATGTCAAATTTGACAATTATTTATTAACCTATATATCAAATTTGACAATTATTTATTAACCTATATATCAAATTTGACAATTACTTATTAATCTATATGTCACACTTGACAATTATTCACTAACCTATACTTGTTAAATATGACAATTATTCTTTAATATATGTCAAATTTGGAAATTATGTATTAATTTATATGTCAAATTTCACAATTATACATTAGTCTATATATCAAATTTGACAATTATTCATTAACCTATACTTGTTAAATTTGACAATTATACTTTAATATATTTCAAATTTGGAAATTATGTATTAATTTATATGTCAAATTTGACAATTATACATTAATCTATATATCAAATTTGATAATTATTCATTAGCCTATTCTTGTTAAATTTGACAATTATACTTTAATATATGTCAAATTTGGAAATTATGTATTAATCTATATGTCAAATTTGACAATTATACATTAATCTATATATCAAGTTTGACAATTATTTATTAACCTATGCTTGTTAAATTTGACAATTATACTTTAATATATGTCAAATTTGACAGTTATACAATAATTTATATATCAAATTTGACAATTATTTATTAACCTATACTTGTTGAATTTGACAATTATACTTTAATATATGTCAAATTTGACAATTATACATTAATCTATATATCAAATTTGACAATTATTTATTAACCTATGCTTGTTAAATTTGACAATTATACTTTAATATATGTCAAAATTGACAATTATACAATAATCAATATATCAAATTTGACAATTATTCATTAACCTATACTTGTTAAATTTGACAATTATACTTTAATATATGTCAAATTTGGAAATTATGTTTTAATCTATATGTCAAATTTGACAATTATACATTAATCTATATATCAAATTTGACAATTATTTATTAACCTATACTTGTTAAATTTGACAATTATACTTTAATATATGTCAAATTTGACAATTATACAATAATCTATATATCAAATTTGACAATTATTCATTAACCTATACTTGTTAAATTTGACAATTATACTTTAATATATGTCAAATTTGGAAATTATGTATTAATCTATATGTCAAATTTGACAATTATACATTAATCTATATATCAAATTTGACAATTATTTATTAACCTATACCTGTTGAATTTGACAATTATACTTTAATATATGTCAAATTTGACAATTATACAATAATTTATATATCAAATTAGACAATTATTCATTAACCTATACTTGTTAAATTTGACAATTATACTTTAATATATGTCAAATTTGGAAATTATGTATTAATCTATATGTAAAATTTGACAATTATACATTAATCTATATATCAAATTTGACAATTATACTTTAATATATGTCAAATTTGACAATTATACATTAATCTATATATCAAATTTGACAATTATTTATTAACCTATACTTGTTGAATTTGACAATTATACTTTAATATATGTCAAATTTGACATTTATACATTAATCTATATATCAAATTTGACAATTATTTATTAACCTATGCTTGTTAAATTTGACAATTATACTATAATATATGTCAAATTTGACAATGATACAATAATCAATATATCAAATTTGACAATTATTCATTAACCTATACTTGTTAAATTTGACAATTATACTTTAATATATGTCAAATTTGGAAATTATGTATTAATCTATATGTCAAATTTGGAAATTATGTATTAATCTATATGTCAAATTTGACAATTATACATTAATCTATATATCAAATTTGACAATTATTTATTAACCTATAGTTGTTAAATTTGACAATTATACTTTAATATATGTCAAATTTGACAATTATACATTAATCTATATATCAAATTTGATAATTATTCATTAACCTATACTTGTTAAATTTGACAATTATACTTTAATATATGTCAAATTTGGAAATTATGTATTAATCTATATGTCAAATTTGGAAATTATGTATTAATTTATATGTCAAATTTGACAATTATACGTTAATCTATATATCACATTTGATAATTATTCATCAGCCTATTCTTGTTAAATTTGACAATTATACTTTAATATATGTCAAATTTGACAATTATACAATAATCTATATATCAAATTTGACAATTATTCATTAACCTACACTTGTTAAATTTGACAATTATACTTTAATATATGTCAAATTTGGAAATTATGTATTAATCTATATGTCAAATTTGACAATTATACATTAATCTATATATAAAATTTGACAATTATTTATTAAACTATACTTGTTAAATTTAACAATTATACTTAAATATATGTCAAATTTGACAATTATACATTAATCTATATATCAAGTTTGACAATTTTTCATGAACCCATACTTGTTAAATATGACAATTATACTTTAATATATATAAAATTTGGAAATTATGTATTAATCTATATGTCAAATTTGACAATTATACATTAATCTATATATCAAATTTGACAATTATTTATTAACCTATACTTGTTAAATTTGACAATTATACTTTAATATATGTCAAATTTGACAATTATACATTAATCTATATATCAAGTTTGACAATTTTTCATTAACCCATACTTGTTAAATATGACAATTATACTTTAATATATGTCAAATTTGGAAATTATGTATTAATCTATATGTCAAATTTGACAATTATACATTAATGTGTATATCAAATTTGACAAATTTTCATTAACCTACACTTGTTAAATATGACAATTTTACTTTAATATATGTCAAATTTGGAAATTATGTATTAATCTATATGTCAAATTTGACAGTTATACATTAATCTATATATCAAATTTGACAATTATACTTTAATATATGTCAAATTTGACAATTATACATTAATCTATATATCAAATTTGACAATTATTTATTAACCTATACCTGTTGAATTTGACAATTATACTTTAATATATGTCAAATTTGACAATTATACAATAATTTATATATCAAATTAGACAATTATTCATTAACCTATACTTGTTAAATTTGACAATTATACTTTAATATATGTCAAATTTGGAAATTATGTATTAATCTATATGTAAAATTTGACAATTATACATTAATCTATATATCAAATTTGACAATTATACTTTAATATATGTCAAATTTGACAATTATACATTAATCTATATATCAAATTTGACAATTATTTATTAACCTATACTTGTTGAATTTGACAATTATACTTTAATATATGTCAAATTTGACATTTATACATTAATCTATATATCAAATTTGACAATTATTTATTAACCTATGCTTGTTAAATTTGACAATTATACTATAATATATGTCAAATTTGACAATGATACAATAATCAATATATCAAATTTGACAATTATTCATTAACCTATACTTGTTAAATTTGACAATTATACTTTAATATATGTCAAATTTGGAAATTATGTATTAATCTATATGTCAAATTTGGAAATTATGTATTAATCTATATGTCAAATTTGACAATTATACATTAATCTATATATCAAATTTGACAATTATTTATTAACCTATAGTTGTTAAATTTGACAATTATACTTTAATATATGTCAAATTTGACAATTATACATTAATCTATATATCAAATTTGATAATTATTCATTAACCTATACTTGTTAAATTTGACAATTATACTTTAATATATGTCAAATTTGGAAATTATGTATTAATCTATATGTCAAATTTGGAAATTATGTATTAATTTATATGTCAAATTTGACAATTATACGTTAATCTATATATCAAATTTGATAATTATTCATCAGCCTATTCTTGTTAAATTTGACAATTATACTTTAATATATGTCAAATTTGACAATTATACAATAATCTATATATCAAATTTGACAATTATTCATTAACCTACACTTGTTAAATTTGACAATTATGCTTTAATATATGTCAAATTTGGAAATTATGTATTAATCTATATGTCAAATTTGACAATTATACATTAATCTATATATAAAATTTGACAATTATTTATTAAACTATACTTGTTAAATTTGACAATTATACTTAAATATATGTCAAATTTGACAATTATACATTAATCTATATATCAAGTTTGACAATTTTTCATGAACCCATACTTGTTAAATATGACAATTATACTTTAATATATATAAAATTTGGAAATTATGTATTAATCTATATGTCAAATTTGACAATTATACATTAATCTATATATCAAATTTGACAATTATTTATTAACCTATACTTGTTAAATTTGACAATTATGCTTTAATATATGTCAAATTTGACAATTATACATTAATCTATATATCAAATTTGACAATTATTCATTAACCTATACTTGTTAAATTTGACAATTATACTTTAATATATGTCAAATTTGACAATTATACATTAATCTATATATCAAGTTTGACAATTTTTCATTAACCCATACTTGTTAAATATGACAATTATACTTTAATATATGTCAAATTTGGAAATTATGTATTAATCTATATGTCAAATTTGACAATTATACATTAATGTGTATATCAAATTTGACAAATTTTCATTAACCTACACTTGTTAAATATGACAATTTTACTTTAATATATGTCAAATTTGGAAATTATGTATTAATCTATATGTCAAATTTGACAGTTATACATTAATCTATTTATCAAATTTGGCAATTATTTATTAACCTGTATATCAAATTTGACAATTATTTATTAATCCATATGTCAAATTTGGAAAAAGGCTGTAAGAGATGTCAAATTTGACAATTATGTATTAATCTATATGTCAAATTTGACAATTATACATTAATCTATATATCAAATTTGACAATTATTCATTAACCTATACTTGTTAAATTTGACAATTATACTTTAATATATGTCAAATTTGACAATTATACATTTATCTATATATCAAATTTGACAAATATTCATTAACCTATACTTGTTAAATTTGACAATTATACTTTAATATATGTCAAATTTGACAATTATACATTAATCTATATATCAAGTTTGACAATTTTTCATTAACCCATACTTGTTAAATATGACAATTATACTTTAATATATGTCAAATTTGGAAATTATGTTTTAATCTATATGTCACATTTGACAATTATACATTAATCTGTATATCAAATTTGACAAATTTTCATTAACCTACACTTGTTAAATATGACAATTTTACTTTAATATATGTCAAATTTGGAAATGATGTATTAATCTAAATGTCAATCTGACATTTTTTGAAATCTCAAATTTGCCATTTTTGACATTTGACACAAAAAATATTGACAAACCCTTGAATTTAGTTAATGACATACAGAGTGCAACATCTGTATGCAAATTGGCGAGTGTATCGGTTTCGATCGGTAACCAGATGCAAATCCTTAATCAAACACCGGCAAATTGATGCGCATAAATTGACGAAATCGGCAGACTAGACAGACAAATAAGACTGCTTTTTGCCAAACACTCTTTTTGCAAGTCGAGTTTTATCTGCGAATGATAAATTTAATTTATCGGTCGGACGTGCCGTCTCATCCCCCACAGTCTATATCCCGAATTTGCATCGGAAATCCCTCTAGTCCACTAAATTTTGCACACTTTTCGCTTTAGTTCACACTATATGGACTAATTCCCAAAGCACAGGTAGACAAATCTACTCTACAGCTTGATTTAGACTAACACGACAAGTTCGCGATTTATAGACACACCTATTCACTGCAATTTAGAGACAGACACTTAACTTAAACGCTTAAACGGCGATTCTCATATACGCGACACTCAGCTACGCGACATCACCTGTCAAATAATGATTACATTGTTTTAAATGGGCACGTTCTCACTATGTCTAGGCGACGTGCCCATTTAAAACAATGTAATCATTATTTGACAGGTGATGTCGCACAACGTCGCGTATCTGAATGTCGCGCATATGGGAATCGACCTTTAATTGATTTATTGTCTGCTCTTAAAATAGATTTATCACCTAAAGGTAAATTGCAAACTAGTCTTGATGATTTAAGGTCGATTCCGATTTGCGCGACACTCAGCTACGCGACGTCGTGCGACATCGCCTGTCAAATAATGATTACATTATTTTAAATGGGCACGTTCTCACTATGTCTAGGCGACGTGCCCATTTAAAACAATGTAATCATTATTTGAAGGCGATGTTACACTACCTCGCGTAGCTGAGTGTCGCGCATATAGGAATCGACCTTAAATCATCAAGCCGAGTTTGCAATTTAACTTTAGATGATAAATCTATTTTAAGAGCAGACAATAAGTCAATTAAAGGTCGATTCCCATATGCGCGACACTCAGCTACGCGACGTCGTGCGACATGGCCTGTCAAATAATGATTACATTGTTTTAAATGGACATGTTCTCGCTATGGATGCGCAGCGTGCCAATTTAAAACAATTTAATCATTATTTGAAGTCGATGTGGCACGACCTCGCGTAGCTGAGTGTCGCGCATATGGGAATCGACCTTTAATTGACTTATTGTCTGCTCTTAAAATAGATTTATCATCTAAATGTAAATTGCAAACTAGGCTTGATGATTTAAGGTCGATTCCCATATGCGCGACACTCAGCTACGCGACGTCGTGTGACATCGCCTGTCAAATAATGATTACCATTATTTTAAATGGGCACGTTCACACTATGTTTAGGCGACGCGCTCATTTAAAACAATGTAATCATTATTTGACAGGCGATATCGCACGACGTCGCGTAGCTGAGTGTCGCGCAATGGGAATCGACCTTTAATTGACTTATTGTCTGCTCTTAAAATAGTTTTATCATCTGAAGGTAAATTGCAAACTAGTCTTGATGATTTAAGGTCGATTCCTATATGCGCGACACTCAGCTACGCGACGTCACGCGACATCGTCTGTCAAATGATGATTACATTGTTTTAAATGGGCACGTTCACACTATGGCTACGCGTCGTGCCCATTTAAAACAATGTCATCATTATTTGACAGGCGATGTCGCACGACGTCGCGTAGCTAATAACTTGTAGTTTGTTTTGACAGTTAAAGTGACTGATAACTTATTGTTTGTTATGACAATCAAAGTGACAGATAACTTGTAGTTTTTTGTGACAATCAAAGTGACATATAACTAGTTGTTTGTTATGACAATCAAAGTGACAGATAACTTGTGGTTTGTTGTGACAATCAAAGTAACAGATAACTTGTAGTTTGTTGTGACAATCAAAGTGATAGATAACTTGTAGTTTGTTATGACAATAAAAAGTGACAGATAACTTGTTGTTTGTTTTGACAATCAAAGGTAACTTGTAGTTTTTTTGTGACATTCAAAGTGACATATAACTTTTAGTTTGTCATGGCAATCAAAGTGACAGACAACTTGTAGTTTGATGTGACAATCAAAGTGACAGATAACTTGTAGTTTGTTGTGACAATCAAAGTGACAGATAACTTGTAGTTTTTTGTGACAATCAAAGTGACAGATAACTTTTAGTTTTTCATGGCAATCAAAGTGACAGATAACCTGTAGTTTGCTATGACTATCAAAGAGACAGATAACTAGTAGTTTGCTATGATAATCAAAGGGACAGATAACTTGTAGTTTGTTATGACAATCAGAGAGACAGATAACTTTTAGTTTGTTATGACAATCAAAGTGGTAGATAACTTGTAGTTTGTTATGACAATCAAAGTGAACGATCACTTGTAGTTTGTTTTGACTATCAAAGTGACAGATACCTAATAGTTTGCTATGATAATCAAAATGACAGATAACTTGTAGTTTGTTATAACAATCAAAGAGACAGATAACTTTTAGTTTGTCATGGCAATCAAAGGGACCGATAACTTGTAGTTTGTTGTGACAATAAAAGTGACAGATAACTTGTTGTTTGTTATGACAATCAAAGGGACTGACAACTTGTAGTTTTTTTGTGACATTCAAAGTGACAGATAACTTTTAGTTTGTCCTGGCAATCAAAGTGACAGATAACTTGTAGTTTGTTGTGACAATCAAAGTGACAGATAACTTGTTGTTTGTTATGACAATCAAAGGGACAGATAACTTGTAGGTTTTTGTGACAATCAAAGTGACAGATAACTTTTAGTTTGTCATGGCAATCAAAGTGACAGATAACTTGTAGATTGTTGTGACAATTAAAGTTAACTTTTAAAGATAACTAAAGTTAAATTGAAGATAACTTTTAGTTTGTCATGGCAATCAAAGGGACAGATAACTTGTAGTTTGTTGTGACAATAAAAGTGACAGATAACTTGTTGTTTGTTATGACAATCAAAGGGACAGACAACTTGTAGTTTTTTTGTGACAATCAAAGTAATAGATAACTTTTAGTGTGTCATGGCAATCAAAGTGATAGATAACTTGTAGTTTGTTGTGACAATCAAAGTGACAGATAACTTGTTGTTATGACAATCAAAGTTAACTTGTAGTTTTTTTGTGACAATCAAAGTTAACTTGTAGTTTTTTTGTGACAATCAAAGGGACAGATAGCTTATAGTTTGTCATGGTAATCAAAGTGACAGATAACTTGTAGTTTTTTGTGGCAATCA
Source organism: Phosphuga atrata (assembly GCA_944588485.1). Classification (NCBI taxonomy): domain Eukaryota; kingdom Metazoa; phylum Arthropoda; class Insecta; order Coleoptera; family Silphidae; genus Phosphuga; species Phosphuga atrata. Next base: position 6,173,589 of record OX155897.1, on the reverse strand, counting down.
AAGTGACAGATAACTTGTAGTTTGTTATGACAATCAAAGTGACAAATAACTTGTACTTTGTCATAATAATCAAAGTGATAGCTAACCTGTAGTTTGTCATGGCAATCAAAGTGATAGATAACTTGTAGTTTGTAATGACAATCAAAGTGACAGATAACATATAGTTTATTGTGACAGTGATTGGTTTGTCGTAACAATTTAAGTTCAATTCCGAAGTTAGACAGATAAACATAGCAGGTCGCATCTAGACTAGATTACGAATTATGACTAATTTATCCGCCCACGCTGATATCTAATAGAATTAGCGTTTTAGCACGTGAGAAAATCGTCGCCGCGTTTGAACGTTTCTTTTTTTTTTTTTCTTTATTCGCAGAAAATAAACAATTTGCAGTTCATCGACCAACCAACGCATCCATAAAACTCGACTCTCGCCATAAACTCCACGATTACATCGACGTAGGTGTTTACCTCAATATTATTATTACAAACTCGGTTTTATCTGTCTAGTCTTCTCTGTCTAGCCTTGTCGGTATAGTCTTGTCTGTCTAGTCTTGTCTGTCTAGTCTTGTCTGTCTAGTCTTGTCTGTCTAGTCTTGTCTGTCTAGTCTTGTCTGTCTAGTCTTGTCTGTCTAGTCTTGTCTGTCTAGTCTTGTCTGTCTAGTCTTGTCTGTCTAGTCTTGTCTGTCTAGTCTTGTCTGTCTAGTCTTGTCTGTCTAGTCTTGTCTGTCTAGTCTTGTCTGTCTAGTCTTGTCTGTCTAGTCTTGTCTGTCTAGTCTTGTCTGTCTAGTCTTGTCTGTCTAGTCTTGTCTGTCTAGTCTTGTCTGTCTAGTCTTGTCTGTCTAGTCTTGTCTGTCTAGTCTTGTCTGTCTAGTCTTGTCTGTCTAGTCTTGTCTGTCTAGTCTTGTCTGTCTAGTCTTGTCTGTCTAGTCTTGTCTGTCTAGTCTTGTCTGTCTAGTCTTGTCTGTCTAGTCTTGTCTGTCTAGTCTTGTCTGTCTAGTCTTGTCTGTCTAGTCTTGTCTGTCTAGTCTTGTCTGTCTAGTCTTGTCTGTCTAGTCTTGTCTGTCTAGTCTTGTCTGTCTAGTCTTGTCTGTCTAGTCTTGTCTGTCTAGTCTTGTCTGTCTAGTCTTGTCTGTCTAGTCTTGTCTGTCTAGTCTTGTCTGTCTAGTCTTGTCTGTCTAGTCTTGTCTGTCTAGTCTTGTCTGTCTAGTCTTGTCTGTCTAGTCTTGTCTGTCTAGTCTTGTCTGTCTAGTCTTGTCTGTCTAGTCTTGTCTGTCTAGTCTTGTCTGTCTAGTCTTGTCTGTCTAGTCTTGTCTGTCTAGTCTTGTCTGTCTAGTCTTGTCTGTCTAGTCTTGTCTGTCTAGTCTTGTCTGTCTAGTCTTGTCTGTCTAGTCTTGTCTGTCTAGTCTTGTCTGTCTAGTCTTGTCTGTCTAGTCTTGTCTGTCTAGTCTTGTCTGTCTAGTCTTGTCTGTCTAGTCTTGTCTGTCTAGTCTTGTCTGTCTAGTCTTGTCTGTCTAGTCTTGTCTGTCTAGTCTTGTCTGTCTAGTCTTGTCTGTCTAGTCTTGTCTGTCTAGTCTTGTCTGTCTAGTCTTGTCTGTCTAGTCTTGTCTGTCTAGTCTTGTCTGTCTAGTCTTGTCTGTCTAGTCTTGTCTGTCTAGTCTTGTCTGTCTAGTCTTGTCTGTCTAGTCTTGTCTGTCTAGTCTTGTCTGTCTAGTCTTGTCTGTCTAGTCTTGTCTGTCTAGTCTTGTCTGTCTAGTCTTGTCTGTCTAGTCTTGTCTGTCTAGTCTTGTCTGTCTAGTCTTGTCTGTCTAGTCTTGTCTGTCTAGTCTTGTCTGTCTAGTCTTGTCTGTCTAGTCTTGTCTGTCTAGTCTTGTCTGTCTAGTCTTGTCTGTCTAGTCTTGTCTGTCTAGTCTTGTCTGTCTAGTCTTGTCTGTCTAGTCTTGTCTGTCTAGTCTTGTCTGTCTAGTCTTGTCTGTCTAGTCTTGTCTGTCTAGTCTTGTCTGTCTAGTCTTGTCTGTCTAGTCTTGTCTGTCTAGTCTTGTCTGTCTAGTCTTGTCTGTCTAGTCTTGTCTGTCTAGTCTTGTCTGTCTAGTCTTGTCTGTCTAGTCTTGTCTGTCTAGTCTTGTCTGTCTAGTCTTGTCTGTCTAGTCTTGTCTGTCTAGTCTTGTCTGTCTAGTCTTGTCTGTCTAGTCTTGTCTGTCTAGTCTTGTCTGTCTAGTCTGTCTAGTCTTGTCTGTCTAGTCTTGTCTGTCTAGTCTTGTCTGTCTAGTCTTGTCTGTCTAGTCTTGTCTGTCTAGTCTTGTCTGTCTAGTCTTGTCTGTCTAGTCTTGTCTGTCTAGTCTTGTCTGTCTAGTCTTGTCTGCCTAGTCTTGTCTGTCTAGTCTTGTCTGTCTAGTCTTGTCTGTCTAGTCTTGTCTGTCTAGTCTTGTCTGTCTAGTCTTGTCTGTCTAGTCTTGTCTGTCTAGTCTTGTCTGTCTAGTCTTCTTTGTTTAGTCTTGTCTGTCCAGTCTTAACAGTTTAATCCATTTATATTTAAGTCTTGAAGTTTGCAAAATTTCTCTAATTCATATTAATGAAAAGTTTGTTGCAAAAAATGTGTGTTTGCAATTTCCTAGTGGTTGGAATGCGTTAGCGAGACGCACATAAACTGAGTAGTTTTAGTGAGTGTGGATAAAATGGAAATCTTTGTCGCGACTTTCTCACCAGTCAGCCTAGCGCGATGTTTATTCAAACGGCGATAAGATATCTTGATAACAATTTTTATTTTCCATCGTTCTGGGTTTCCCCCTTTCATTTCCAATCGCAATTTGAATAAACATCAAACAAAAGAAATTCCATAAAAAAATAATTACTTTAAATGTCAAATTTGTGCTAAATGTTTGACAGAAATATTTGACATATCATAAAAGTTTGACAAATGTCATAGATATTTGAGACATTCATTTCGAAACTCCATTTGAATAAACATTACACAAAAAAATTGCAAAAAAAATAATAACGTCAAATTATTGACATTTCTGCCAAACATTTGACAAGTGTCTTAAAATATAATTACTTTGATTGTCATATTATTGACATTTGGCAAATGTTTGACAGATGTCATAAATATTTGATATATATCATAAAAGTTTGACAAATGTCGTAGATATTTGACAATTGTCTTAAAAGCAATATCATAAAATATAATTACTTTGATTGTCATATTATTAACATTGTGGTACATGTTTGACAGATATCATAAATATTTGACATATATCATAAAAGTTTGACAAATGTCATAGATACTTTCATTTCCAATCGCAATTTGGATAAACAGTACACAAAAAAAATCATTAAAAAGGAATAACTTGTCAAATTATTGACATTTTTGGCAAATGTTTGATATATGTCATAAAAACAATTTCATGAAAAAATAATTTGAACTAAATAAAAAAAAACTTGTAAGTAAGGTATCTTTAGGAGGACCTAACTATATGCAACCCATATACTTCTTGTGCCTGACAATACGACGCAACACATTAGTGTATTTACATAAGTTTCTAATAGTAAATTCGCATTTTTCTTGTAATAAAGTACATGTGCTGTAAGACATCGCTTCTTGCCAAATTTCATGATTCTAGGTCAACGGGAAGTACCCTATAGGTTTTGATTCCCTTGTGAAATCGCAAAATATGCGACATAAACGGTCATATCTTTTGATCGCGTTGACTTACAAGTTTGATTTTTTCACAGCTGAAAGAGACCGCAGACCCGAGTATTTGATAAGTAATTTCAACTTGTTACCTCTACGCGTTCCTGAGAAAAATGGTCTTGACAGACTGACAGACGGACGGACAGACAGACAGACGGACAACAAAGTGATCCTATAAGGGTTCCGTTTTCGGTACGGAACCCTAAAAATCATTGAAAAAGAATAACTTGTCAAATTATTGACATTTCTGCCAAATGTTTGACATATGTCATAAAAACAATTTCATACAAAATAATTTAAACTTAATAAACACGGAACACAGCCTAAATATATAAATATATTTAACCTTTGCGAAGCTCTATAATATTATAGAGCCTTTTTGGGACCACCAAAACAAATCTATGAAATTTGCCAGTTATTTACTAGGTCTCAGTCCACTCTCGTGGCACTAAACGAGAAACAGAAAAATAACTTTGTTTTTAAGATCATAACTTTCTATTAACTGAAGTGAAAAGCCAACTGCAGACGCGTTTCGAAATTGAACTGTCATCAGTGCAGCTTTGCTGTTATAATTTAACACTTACTTGAGCGCCTCGTGGTTAAAATTGATTAGTGGTTAGATTTTGTAATTTGACATTTCTTTTAAGAGACTTTAGAGAAAGATATGAGAGATCATATCTTTCTATTAACTTAAGTGAATAGCCATCTGCAGACGCGTTTCGAGATTTACGTCTCATCAGTGCAGCTTTGCAGTTATAAATTATAATTTGACAAACACTTTCTTGAGCGCCTCGTGGTTAAAATTGACTAGAGGTTAGATTTTGTAATTTGACATTTCTTTAGAGAGACTTTAGAGAAAGATATGAGATCACATCTTTCTATTAACTTAAGCGAATAGCCCTCTGCAGACGCGTTTCGAGATTTATCTCTCATTAGTGCAGCTTTGCTGTTATGAATTATAATTTGACAAACACTTATTTGAGCGCCTCGTGATCAAAGATGACTAGAGGTTAGATATTGTAATTTGACATTTCGTTAGAAAGACATGAACTTAGCAGGTTATTGATTTAAATGACAATTTAATATTGGTAAAACTATACTATAGTATAGACAAGCATATAAACTTAATAAAGGCGGAACAGAGCCTAAATATATAAATATATTCAACCTTTCCGAAGCTAAAGCTTGATGATAGTTGTTATAAATTTATTGTCAAAATTGGCAAAGTTGTCAAAACTGGTGACAGTTGTTGCAATAGACCTTTTCACGGTTAGTTAAGCGCATGCGCATCCGCCAAGTTTGAAAGGCGGGAATATGAAACTTTCGGGCAAATAGTAAGGTAATAGGTCAAAAAGTTCGGGCAAAACATGGCGGAAATGTGCACAAAAAAAAATTCAACTATGAAAAGGTCTATTGCTCACAATTGTCAATAATAGTGACAAGTATTAAAATTGAGGTCAAAACCAAAAAATTGAGGTAAAAGAGAACTCAAAACTGAAGGCATTTATTAAAATCGATGACAGTTGTCAAAACTAATGATATTTAGTAAATTTGATGATTTTGAAAGAATAATTTAATTTAAATGATTTCAATTTTTTTTGGTAAATATTCGTCGGGGCGATTAGATTACGTGCGAAAACTTTCGCAAAATTCTTATCGGGTTGCAATTAATCGTTGGCGCGATAATGCGAATACAATCGTTCAATGGGACCATCCCCGTCTCCCTCACACGCACGCCGGAGCCAATCTACATCGGACAACAACGCATTAGTTTTTGCCAAATTCTCGTTTTGTCTTTTCGCATTAGCCGCCAGCGTGTAAGGTTCAGACTCTCCGCGAAAATCGATTCAGCTCCTTACATCTTGATACGTGCCAAATTGTTAATCAATAAACTTAAACACTAACTTCTCTACAAACTAAACTACGAATACAACAAATTATTTTTCTTAACATCAGCACTAACTACATCACAAGTAAAACATGCAACAAAATATTTTCTTAATTAACGCAATTGCTAATAAACTTCGCGTCTTTCTACCAATTAAATTCTTTATATCAACGTTAGTTTGACATGTGGCAATCAAATTTGACATCTGTCAGTAATAGAGCTTTTTACGGTTATTAAAGCGCATGCGCGTCCGCCATGTTTAAAAGGCGGGAATTTGAAAGTTTCGGGCACATTTTGTTTGGGCACAAGTTTTTTGAATTTTCACTGGTTATACGTCAAAAAGTTCCCGAAAAATATGCCCGAATATTCAAGTTTTGCCATTTCTCATCCCTCTCTTAATTTCTGTGATCATAATGTGACATTTTGACATATTTTTAATCACGGTATTACCCATCGTCATTTATAAACTTTAAAATTTTGAATTGGTAAAACCATACAACATTATAGATAATCAGATAAACTTAATAAAGACGGAGCAAAGCTTGAATATATAAATATACTCAACCTTTCCGGAACTCTATAATACTAATGAGTCTTTTTAGGACTACCAAAAACAAATCTCTTATGAAATTTGTCCGTTATTCTATAGCTTTCAGTCCACCTTCGTGGCACTCAACAAAAACCATAAAAATAACATTGAGTTTTAAGATCATGTCTTTCCGATACCTTGAGTGGATAGCCATCTGTGGTTTCGAGATCTATCTCTCATCAGCACAGCTATGCTACCATGAACAATATTTTGTAAATCACTCACTTGAAAACCCATGTGGTGTTTGGGTTAGATGTTTTTAATTTTGACTATGGTTTTGTTGAGTGCCACGAAGGTGGACTGAAAGCTATAGAATAACGGACAAATTTCATAAGAGATTTGTTTTTGGTAGTCCTAAAAAGACTCATTAGTATTATAGAGTTCCGGAAAGGTTGAGTATATTTATATATTCAAGCTTTGTTCCGTCTTTATTAAGTTTAAAATTTTGACATTAATTTTAACAACCTGTCCTTTTGACATTTCTGTCACCTTATAATTTTGACACTGTTTAGATGGTGATGTCTTGCTTGAAGAATGAAAAGGCGGGAATATGAAAGTTTCGGGCACGTTTTTATTTTCACGTTATTTTCACTAAAGTGCCCGAAAAATATGCCCGAATAGTCAAGTTTTGACATTTCTCATCCCTCTCTTAATTTCTGTGATCATAATATGACATTTTGACATGTTTTTTTATCATGGTATGACCCTTCGTCATTTATAAACTTTAAAATTTTGACATTTCTTTTAACAACCTGTCATTTTGAAATTTCTGATACCTTATAATTTTGACACTGTTTAGATGGCGATGTCTTGGTTGGGCACGATTGGACTGCCAGATGATATTTTGATATTTATTTTCATGACATTTCAACATTTATTTTCAAATGTTGACATTTCTCAACCCTCTCTTAATGTCTGTGATCATAATATGACATTTTGACATATTTTTATCATGGTATGACCCTTTGTCACTTATAAACTTTAAAATTTTGACTAATTTTCTTTTAACAACCTGTCATTTTGACATTTCTGACACCTTATAATTTTGACACTGTTTAGATGGTAATGTCTTGGTTGGGCGCGATCGGAGTGCCAGATGATATTTTGATATTTATTTTCATGACATTTCAACATTTATTTTCAAATTTTGACATTTCTCATCCCTCTCTTATTGTCTGTGATCATAATATGACATTTTAACATATTTTTATCATAGTATGACCCTTCATCATTTATAAACTTTAAAATTTTGACATTTCTTTTAACCTGTCATTTTGACATTTCTGATACCTTATACTTTTGACACTGTTTAGATGACGATGTCTTGGTTGGGCACGATCGGACTGCCAGATGATATTTTGACATTTATTTTCATGACATTTCATCATTTATTTTCAAATTTTTACATTTCTCATCCCTCTCTTAACGTCTGTGATCAGACGTAATATGGCATTTTGACATATTTTTATCATGATATGACCCTACGTCATTTATAAACTTTAAAATTTTGACATTTCTTTTAAAAACCTGTCATTTTGACATTTCTGACACCTTATAATTTTGACACTGTTTAGATGGCGATATCTTGGTTGGGCACGATCGGACTGCCAGATGATATTTTGACATTTATTTTAATGACATTTCAATATTTATTTTCATATTTTGACATTTCTCATCACTCTTAATTTCGTAATTGCTAATAAACTTCGCGTCTTTCTATCAATTAAATACTTAATATCAACGTTATTTTGACATGTGTCAATCGCATTTGACATCTGTCAGTAATAGACCTTTTTATGGTTAGTAAAGCGCATGTGCGTGCGCCATGTTTAAAAAGCGGGAAAGAAAGTTTCGGCCACATTTTTTTATTTTCACTGGTTATACGTCAAAAAGTGCCCGAAAAACATGTCGGAAATTGACACATGCGCACAAAAAAAATTCAACTATGAAAAGGTCTTGCGTCAATTAAGCAATTGCGTCAATTAACAACATGTTTTTTACATTTTGACATTTCCTAACATTACATTTTGGCATTTTCTAGCATGACATTACATGGTTAAATGTCATTTCATTATAAGAAATATTTATTATTTTATATTATATTTTCACCACAGTTTGATATTTTTTCATAATTTTTGACATTTATTTTCATGATATTTTGACATTTATTTTCATGATATTTTGCCATTTATGTTCATGATATTTGGATATTTATTTCCATGATATTTTAACATTTATTATCATCATATTTTGACATTTTTATTATTTTTACAGTTTTTTTTACATTTATTTTCATGATATTTTGACATTTATTTTCATGATATTTTGACATTTATTTTCATGATATTTTGACATTTATTTTCATGATATTTTAACATTTATTTTCATATTTTTACATTTATTTTCATATTATTTTGACATTTATATTCATGATATTTTTACATTTATTTTCATATTATATTGACATTTATTTTCTTTATATTTGTACATTTATTTTCATGATATTTTCACATTTACTTTCATGATATTTTGACATTTATTTTCATGATATTTTGACATTGATTTTCAAGATATTTTGACATTTATTTTCATGATATTATGACATTTATGTTCATGAAATTTTGACATTTATTTTCAAGATATTTTGACATTTATGTTCATGATATTTTGACATTTATTTTCATGATATTTTGACATTTATTTTCATGATATTTTGACATTTATTTTCATGATATTTTGACATTTATTTTCAAGATATTTTGACATTTATTTTCATGATATTATGACATTTATGTTCATGAAATTTTGACATTTATTTTCAAGATATTTTGACATTTATGTTCATGATATTTTGACATTTATTTTCATGATATTTTGACATTTATTTCCATGACATTTCAACATTTATTTTCAAATTTTGACATTTTGTCTATTGATCTACCATAGATGTTTAAATATGTGACAGTGTTTACAAAGAAAATTTTTTTTATTAACAAATGTCAAATTTGGCAGTTCCAAATCTCTAATTTTTTATATGGAAGTACATATGTCAAATTTGACACGTGTTTCTACCAACTAAATCCTTAATATCAACGTTATTTTGACATATGTCAGTAATATAACTTTTTGCGGTTAGTTAAGCGCATGCGCATCCGCCAAGTTTGAAAGGCGGAAATAAGAAAGTTTCAGGCACATATTTAGTTATACGTTAAATAGTGCCCGAACTTTTTGACGTATAACTAAATATATGCCAGTTTTATAGATGAACATATGTCAAATTTGACACGTGTTTCTACCAATGAAATCCCTAATATCAACGTTATTTTGACATATGTCCGTAATAGACCTTTTTGCGGTTAGTTAAGCGCATGCGCATCCGACAAGTTTGAAAGGCATTAATATGAAAGTTTCGGGCACGTATTTAGTTATACGTTAAAAAGTGCCCGAACTTTTTTACGTGTAAATAAATATGTGCCAGTTTTGACGTATAACTAAATATTTGCAAATATATTTTCACTGGTTATACGTCAAAAAGTGCCCGAAAAATAATGCAGAAATTGACAAATACGCATAAAAAAGGTCTATTGGTCTAACTACTCTATAAAGGTCTAACTATGAAAAGGTCTATTGATCTTGATCATTGATTTTGACAGTGTTTATAACGAATAATAGTTTTATTGTCAAATTTGACAATATCTCCAATCTTTTTATTAATGCACATATGTATCAAATTTGATTTTTGTTTTGTATTTTCAGGTGAAGAAAGCTTGTGGGTCTCATAAGATGGACTCGTCGAACTCGTCTTTGGCGGTGGAGGCGGTGGACGAGGAGGGTGAAGGCTATCGTCCGCCGGCGCATGCGCGCCAGCCGCAGGATATGCAGATGTCGCAGTTTTTGACGTCGATCGCGAAGAGTCGCAGCTTCTACGGAAACCTCGCCGACAATCTGTGCAAGGACGAGAGCTTCGCCGTCACCAAGGATCAGAACTGCTGGAACGGAGAACGAATCGGAGAGTAAGTCCACAAGGAATATATTAGATTTTATACAAAATATATCAAATTTGACAAAATGTACGTCAATTTGACGTAAGATATGTCAAAATTGACAGAAGATATGGAAAATTTGGCACAAGATACGTCAAATTTGCCACAAGATACGTCAAAATTTCCACAAGATACGTCAAATTTGACAGAAGATATGGAAAGTTTGAAGCAAAATTTGACACAAAATATGTAAAATTTTATAAGGGATAGAATTTACTTTAAAATTTCGAATTTCAGCTAAGATTCTTAAACCTTAGTTCATTTGTCATTTTTGACATTTGTCTACAATTGTCATATTTAATAAGGGATAGAATTTTCTTTAAAATTTCGAATTTCAGCTAAGATTCTTAAACCTTAGTTCAATTGTCATTTTTGATATTTGTCTACAGTTGTCATATTTAATAAGGGATAGAATTTACTTTAAAATTTCGAATTTCAGCTAAGATTCTTAAACCTTAGTTGAATTGTCATTTTTGACATTTGTCTACAATTGTCATATTTAATAAGGGATAGAATTTACTTTAAAATTTCGAATTTCAGCTAAGATTCTTAAACCTTAGTTCAATTGTCATTTTTGACATTTGTCTACAATTGTCATATTTATTAAGGGATAGAATTTACTTTAAAATTTCGAATTTCAGCTAAGATTCTTAAACCTTAGTTCAATTGTCATTTTTGACATTTCTCCACAATTGTCATATTTAATAAGGGATAGGGATTTACTTTAAAATATCGGTTTTTAGCTAAGATTCTTAAACATTTAGTTCAATTGTCATTTTTGACATTTGTCAAAAATTGTCATATTTATTCAACTACTGTGAAAATTTGATAACTGAGTGTCAGTTTTTGACAGAATATGTTTTTGATTTGAGCATTGTTTCAGGTACACGAAAACTGTCGTCGATGCCGGATTGGACATGCAAAAGTACAACCCTGAAGTCAAACCCGCAACCAATTTGCAAAATGTTGACAATCGCGTCGCCAATTTGGCCGACAAACTCCGTCACGTACACCAGGTAAACAACAACAACTACATTGACATATGTCATTCTGACTTTTTCTAAGATAACATTTTGACATTTCCTATCATTACATTTGGCATTTCCTATCATTACATTTTGACATTTCTCTGTATGACATTACACGGATTAAATGTCATTTCAATATATGATATTTTGACGTTTATTTTCACCACTTTTTGATATTTTTTCATGATTTTTTGACATTTATTTTCATAATATTTTGGCTTTTATTTTCATGATATTTTGACATTTATGTTCATGATATTTTGAGATTTATTTTCATGATATTTTGACATTTATTTTTATGATATTGTGACATTTATTTTCATTATATTTTGACATTTATTTTTACAGTTTTTTTGACATTTATTTTCATGATATTTTGACATTTATTTTCATGATATTTTGACATTTATGTTCATGATATTAAGACATTTATTGTCAGGATATTTTGACGTTTATTTTCGTGATATTTTGACATTTATTTTCATGATATTTTGACATTTATTTTCATGATATTTTGACATTTTTCATGATATTTTGACATTTATTTTCATGATATTTTGACATTTATGCTCATGATAGTTTCACAATTATTTTCATGATATTTTGACATTTATTTTCAGGATATTTTGACATTTATTTTCATGATATTTTGACATTTATTTTCATGATATTTTGACATTAATTATCATGATATTTTGACATTTATTTTCATGATATTTTGACATTTATTTTCAATATATTTTGACATTTATTTTCGTGATATTTTGACATTTATTTTCATGACATTTTGACATTTATTTTCATGATATTTTGACATTTATTTTCATGATATTTTGACATTTATTTTAATGATATTTTTACATTTATTTTCAGGATATTTTGACATTTATTTTCATGATATTTTGACATTAATTTTCATGATATTTAGACATTTGTTCTCATGATATTATGACATTTATTTTCATGATATTTTGACATATATTTTCATAATATTTTGACATTTATATTCATGATATTTTCACATTTATTTTCATGATATTTTCACATTTATTTTCATGACATTTATTTTTACAGTTTTTTTGACATTTATTTTCATGATATTCTGAAATTTATTTTCATGATATTTTGACATTTATTTTCATGATATTTTGACATTTATGTTCATGATATTAAGACATTTATTGTCAGGATATTTTGACGTTTATTTTCGTGATATTTTGACATTTATTTTCATGATATTTTGACATTTATTTTCATGATGTTTTTACATTTTTCATGATATTTTGACATTTATTTTCATGATATTTTGACATTTATGCTTATGATAGTTTCACAATTATTTTCATGATATTTTGACATTTATTTTCAGGATATTTTGACATTTATTTTCATGATATTTTGACATTTATTTTCATGATATTTTGACATTAATTATCATGATATTTTGACATTTATTTTCATGATATTTTGACATTTATTTTCAATATATTTTGACATTTATTTTCATGATATTTTGACATTTATTTTCATGACATTTTGACATTTATTTTCATGATATTTTGACATTTATTTTCATGATATTTTGACATTTATTTTAATGATATTTTGACATTTATTTTCTTGATATTTTGACATTTATTTTCATGATATTTTGTCATTAATTTTCATGATATTTAGACATTTGTTTTCATGATATTATGACATTTATTTTCATGATATTTTGACATTTATTTTCATGATATTTTGACATTTATTTATAGTTTTTTTGACATTTATTTTCATATTTTGACATTTATGTTTATGATTTTTTGACATTTATTTTCATGATATTTTCACATTTATTTTCATGATATTTGCATTTATATTCATGATATTTTGACATTTATTTTCATGATATTTTGACATTTATTTTCATGATATTTTGACATTTATTTTCATGATATGTTTATGATATTTTTGACATTTATTTTCTTGATATTTTGACATTTATTTCCATGACATTTCGACATTTATTTTCAAATTTTGACATTTCTTATTACACTTAATTTCTGTGGTCATAATATGACATTTTAACATATTTTTATCATGGTATGACCCTTCGTCATTTATAAACTTGAGAACTTTGACATTTCTTTTAACAACCTGTCATTTTGACATTTCTGACACCATATAATTTTGACACTGTTTATATGGTGATATCTTTGTTGACCGCTATCGGACTGCTAGATGATATTTTGACATTTATTTTCATGACATTCCAAAATGTATTTTCAAATTTTGACATTTCTTATCACTCTCTTCATTTCCGTGATCATTATATGACATTTTGACATATTTTAATCATGGTATGACCCTTTTATAAATTTATCTTTTATAAATTTTCAAATTTTGACATTGCCTTTAACAACCTGTCATTTTGACATTTCTGACACCATATAATTTTAACACTGTTTAGATGGTGATGTCTTGGTTGGGCGCGATCGAACTGCCAGATGATATTTTGACATTTATTTCATGACATTTCTACATTTATTTTCAAATTTTGACATTTCTCATCCCTCTCTTAATTTCTGTGATCATAATATGACATTTTGACATATTTTAATCATGGTATGACCCTTCGTCATTTATAAACTTTCATATTTTGACATTTCTTTTAACAACCTGTCATTTCAACATTTCTGACACCATATAATTTTGACAATATTTAGATGGTGATGTCTTCTTTGTGCCCGATTGGATTGCCAGATGATATTTTGACATTTATTTTCATGACATTACAACATTTTTTTCCAAATTTTGACATTTCTTATGACACTCTTAAATTTTGTTATAATAATATGACATTTTGACACCGTTCCATTATTTATAAAATTTCAAATTTTGACATTTCTTTTAACAACCTCTCATTTTGACATTTCTGACTTATAATTTTGACACAATTCAGATGGTGATGTCTTCCTTGGGCGCGATCGGACTGCCCGAATCCGACAACTACATGCAAGGCGATGGAACCGACGGTTCAGGTTCCGGCGACGGCAACGACGTTCCCGAAGACGACGACGACGACCAAGTCCGTGGCTCTGGCTCTGGCGACAAACAAAATGACATCAAAGGTAACAAAAATGACAAATGTTTCACAGCTTTATTAATATATGTCAAAATTAGGCATATGTCAAAATTTGGCACATGTCAAAATTTGGCACAGCTCAAAATTTGGCACATGCCAAAATTTGGCACATGACAAAATTTGGCACATGTCAAAATTTGGTACGTGTCAAAATTTGGCACATGTCAAAATTAGACATTATATCAATAATTTATATATAATTAGACATTATATCATTATATTTTTGATATTTTTTGACATTTTGATATATTTTGATTCTGTTTTGTTTTTTAGAGCCGTCAATTACACCAAATGTCGATTTTCCGAACGCGGAGAGTCCGAACAAGAAGACGAGCGGTTCGACGAGGTTCGGAGCGCCCGCCGTCGCCCTGCTGTGCTGCTACGCGATTTTCCTGCGTTTCGCGTAAAATCTCTACTTACACCAACAACAAACAACATGACAACATGACCTTGTCTATATATATATACATACTATACATACATTTTACGTTTAATTTTTTGAAACAAAGCCGACCGGAAGCGACACCAATGCGGTCGGAAATTCGCAATAATTATTGAAGCCATACGTTTGACAATGTCATCAAATATCAGTTTGACAGTTTGATTACTAAGAAAGTTTTGCTGTCAAAATTTGACATCTGTCAAATATAAATAGTTGTCATATTTTGACGTCTGTCAATTTTGTCATATTTTGACGTCTGTCAATTTTTTCATATTTTGACGTCTGTCAATTTTTTCATATTTTGACGTCTGTCAATCTTGTCATTTTTTGACAGAACCAAAGATCACAGTGTCGCAATACCTTGACAGTTGTCAAATTTGAAAACTGAAAATCTTTTGAATTTTTATTGATTTTTTTTGGGCCAGTTTAGTTTTTGTGTGTGAAATTGTCAAATGTGTCAAATTGATATTCGATGACGTTTGTTTGTGTCTGTGACAGAAGAGAATATATTAATTTAAGCTCGGATGGGGTTGGGGAAAAGTTACGATAAAACACAACTTTCCAGTCAATTTTCGCGAATGTCAAACACACGACATTCATGCAATAATAACGAAACGTCAAAAGATAACGTGACATTAACGAAACACACATTTGTTTTATTTTTTATTTTCTATTTATTTGTATAAATATTTTTTTTTCAAAAAAAAGGAAACAAATGTAAAAAAGATTTTCAAATGTCAAAAAAACGCTTTGTATGTTATTGTTGCTTTGGCAACAGTGTAAGAATCTTGACAGTTGTTTGTGGTATTGTCATTTTTTGACAGTTGTAATATTGTCATTTTTTGACAGTAATGTCAAACATGTTTTGAGAGTATTGTCTTTTTGACAGTTCTTTCGTAATAATGTCATGTTTGACAGTGAAGCTCCCCAAGTGCAGTGTACATAGCTATGATTATTTTTTAAGACTGTATATTTAGTAGGTTTTCAATTAATTAATTTTATTGAATTTTTTTTTTGTTAATTTGATGGAAAATACGTCGCGTTGCCAATTTTTTTTATATACAATTTTTCTACGTTCGTTCGAGTGCGAAAAAGCTCGGAGCTTTTTGTTTCCCCGCAAATAATTCGCAACTTTCTCATGCAAGAACAAACAAATTATTGACAGACAAAGCCCAATGACAACTGTCTTAATAAAATGTCAAAATTGAAGAGATTACGTTGTTAAATTTGACAATAGAATTTTTTTTATGCGCATGCGTTAATTTCCGCCATGTTTTCGGGCACTTTTTTGACGTATAATCAGTGAAAATAACAAAATCTGCCCGAAACTTATATTCCCGCGTTTTAACCCCTTGACATACGTCTCTAACACGTCATGTATTTCATGTGCCATGGTAGACAGACGCATTTTATTCGTATATCAAGGGGTTAAACAAGGCGGACGCGCATGCGCAAAAAGGTCTATTGGAATGTAATTTTAATGAATTGACAAAAATGACATTTAAGGTGCTAAGTTGTCAAATTAGATAGTTGGAATGTAATTGAGTTTAAGATATAGTTGAGATATAAGTATTACTTCAAATTTGACGTTTGGTATGTAATTTTAACGTCATTTGTTATATGAGATGTTATTAAGTAATATCAAACTTGAAGTTGTAAAGTTTGTTATTTGAGATGTTATTAAGTAAAGTCAAATTTGACGTTTTATTTTGACATTTGTCTAAATAAATTGTTTTATCTGTCAAATAGTGTTGCCATATATAATTTGTTTTAAGTAATTTTCTAGTTATATTTGTTTTTGTAACTAATCGAGGTTGGCTAGAGTGGTTCATCGTTGTTCTGTGTAGGTTGGTAATAGTTTTTAGGGTTTTTTAAATGGTTTTTGAGGAGTAGAAGAGAAACGCGATGGTAAGCTTTACTTGATGATAATAATGAGAGGAAAAATTATGTTTTCTTTTTCTCGATAAAAGAAAATTTAGTTAGGAAAAAGCAACAAAAAATTAATAAATAGGAAAACAATTATTTAAAATGCAAAATAACATAATGTCAAAAGTGACAATTATTTTTTTTAATTTAAAATAAACGTCAAAATTTTAACATGATGTCAAATTTTTAACGTGATGTCAAATTTTTAACATAATGTCAAACTTTTAACGTAATGTCAAATTTTTAACATAATGTTAAATTTTTTACGTAATGTCAAATTTTTAACATAATGTCAAACT
Source organism: Phosphuga atrata (assembly GCA_944588485.1). Lineage (NCBI taxonomy): Eukaryota > Metazoa > Arthropoda > Insecta > Coleoptera > Silphidae > Phosphuga > Phosphuga atrata. The sequence continues at coordinate 6,156,556 of OX155897.1, read as the reverse complement.
TTTAACATAATGTCAAACTTTTAACGTAATGTCAAATTTTTAACTTAATGTTAAATTTTTTACGTAATGTCAAATTTTTAACATAATGTCAAACTTTTAACGTAATGTCAAATTTTTAACGTAATGTCAATTTTTTAACATGTTAAATTTTTAACGTAATGTCAAATTTTTAACATAATATCAAACTTTTAACGTAATGTCAAATTTTTAAAGTAATGTCAAATTTTTAACATAATGTCAAACTTTTAACGTAATGTCAAAGTTTTAACATAATATCAAATTTTTAACATAACGTTAAATTTTAACGGTAATTTTGTATTAACCGGTGATGGATTCTCAAACTTTGAATTGTCATTTCTGCCAGGTTATTTTGCATTTTCGTTGATTTTTTAAAATTCTTTTTTTGTCTTTTATTGGATGTTGAATTGAAAATGTTAAAATATATATGAGAAGATAATTTTGGATTGTGTTACGTCGATGGTCGGTTGAGAGACGATTTCTTGTCAAAATGACAGATATCAATGTCAGATTTATTTTGTAAAACGATTGTTAAAATGCGGTTTTTAACGACTTTTTTTTGACTTTTTGAAAGAAATTTTAATAGACCCGTTGATGGATCGTGCCATTTCTATACAGCGCTTAATTTGCTTAATTATAATTGTTGCAAAAAATCTGCAAAACATTGCAAAACCAAGACAAGGTTTGACTATAGAAAACACAGGATAAAAATGCTTAGAGAAGAATTAGACTAAACTATTAGAATAGACAGAGTGAGATATGACAAATTTGGCAGTTTAGATCAGGTGTGGGCAGGGCAAATGAAGGCCTGCGGGCCACATGAGGCCCGCATCGGCCTCATGTGGTCGAAACATGCTTGGAGAAGAATTGGACTAAACTATTAGAGTAGACAGAGCAAGATATGACAAATTTGCCAGTTTAGATCAGACCTGGGGAAATGGTGTCCCGCGGGACACATGAGGCCCGCGTCGGCCTCGTGGTCGAAACATGCTTAGAGAAGAATTGGACTAAACAATTAGAGTAGACAGATCAAGATATGACAAATTTGACAGTCTAGGTCAGGCTTGAGTAAATGGAGGCCCGCGGGCCACATGAGGTCCGCGTCGGCCTCATGTGGCCGAAACATGCTTAGAGAAGAATTGGACTAAACTATTAGAGTAGACAGATCAAGATAAGACAAATTTGACAGTCTAGATCAGGCCTGGGTAAATGGAGGCCCGCGGGCTACATGAGGTCCGCGCCGGCTTCATGTGGCTGGAACATGCTTAGAGAAGAATTGGACTAAACTATTAAAGTAGAGAGAGCAAGATATGACAAATTTGAATCTAGATCAGGCCTGGGTAAATGGCGGCCAGCGGGCCACATGATGTCCGCGTCGGCTTCATGTGGCTGAAACATGCTTAGAGAAGAATTGGACTAAACTATTAAAGTAGGCAGATCAAGATATGACAAATTTCACAGTCTAGATCAGGCCTGGGTAAATGGAGGCCCGCGGGCCACATGAGGTCTGCGTCGGCTTCATGTGGCTGACACAAGCTTAGAGAAGAATTGGACTAAACTATTAGAGTAGACAGAGCAAGATATGACAAATTTGACAGTTTAGATCAGGTCTGGGTAAATGGCGTCCCGCGGGCCACATGAGGCCCGCGGCTCGCGAAGCATTTTATAAATTATTTTAATTTCATGCCTATGACATGCTTAGTATGTTCAGCAGACCTGGTGTTTACTTCATTATCTAACAGCCACTATTTTATGGACACTGCAGAGTTTATGGGTGTTCTCTAAAAATATTTAAATATCCACTATGAGATAACCTAACATTATTGTTCTGTCTAGGCGAACTGTTAAAAAAAATGTGGACAACCAAAAGTTTTACGCACCCCTGGTCTAGATTAAACTGACAAATTAGACAAAGTAGTATTAAAAATTGACATTAATATTTCTATAAAAATTGAAAAAACTTTGACATTCATTTGTTGTTTTGTATATCAAACGTCACTTTGTTTATTATATTGACGTTTACTAATTTTTGACAGTTTAGATTTACCCACCCCTGGTCTAGATTAAACAGACAAATTGGACAAAGTAGTATCAAAAATTGTCAAATTTGACATATTATAAGTTGACAAATGCGACATTAATATTTCTATAAAAAATTGAAAAACTTTGACGTTGATTTGTTGTTTTGTATATCGAACGTCACTTTGTTTAGTATATTGACGTTAACTAATTTTTGACAGTTTAGATTTACTCACCACTGGTTTAGATTAAACAGACAAATTAGACAATGTAGTATCAAAAATTATCAAAATTGACATATAAATTGTCAAATGCGACATTAATATTTGTATAAAAATTGGAAAAGTTTTGACGTTAATTTGTTGTTTTGTATATCGAACGTCAGTTTGTTTAGTATATTGACGTTTACTAATTTTGGACAGTTTAGATTTACCCACCCCTGGTTTAGATTATACCGACAAATTAGACAAAGTTATATTAAAAATTGTCAAAATTGACATATTATAAATTGTCAAATGCGACATTAATATTTGTATAAAAATTGGAAAAAGTTTGACGTTGATTTGTTGTTTTGTATACCAAACATCACTTTGTTTAGTATATTGACGTTTACTAATTTTTGACAGTTTAGATTTACCCACCCCTGGTCTAGATTAAACAGACAAATTAGGCATAGTATTAAAAATTGTCAAAATTGACATTTTATAAATTGTCAAATGACAGTTTAGATTTACCCACCCCTGGTCTAGATTAAACAGACAAATTAGACTAAGTAGTATCAAAAATTGTCAAAATTGACGTTTTATAAATTGTCAAATGCTACATTAATATTTCTATAAAAATTGGAAAAACTTTGACGTTGATTTGTTGTTTTGTATATCGAACGTCACTTTGTTTATTATATTGACGTTTACTAAAGTTTGACAGTTTAGATTTACCCACCCCTGGTCTAGATTGAACAGACAAATTAGACAAAGTAATATAAAAAATTGTCAAAATTGACATATTATAATTTGTCAAATGCGACATTAATATTTCTATAAAAATTGGAAAAACTTTGACGTTGATTTGTTGTTTTGTATACCGTACGTCACTTTGTTTAGTATATTGACGTTTTATAATTTTTGACAGTTTTGATTTACCGACCCCTGGTCTAGATTATACAGACAAATTAGACAAAGTAGTATTGAAAATTGTCAAAATTGACATATTATAAATTGTCAAATGCGACATTAATATTTGTATAAACATTGCAAAAACTTTGACGTTAATTTGTTGTTTTCTATACTGAACTTCACTTTGTTTAGTATATTGACGTTTACTAATTTTTGACAGTTTAGATTTATTCACCCCTGGTCTAGATTTATTCACTCCTTGACATACGAATAAAATGCGCGTTGACGTATCCATATACATGTGATCTTATGACATATACATGACGTCTTACAGACGTCATTGTATGTTGAGGGGTTAAACAGACAAATTAGACAAAGTAGTATTAAAAGTTGTCAAAATTGACATATTATTAATTGACAAATGCGACATTAATATTTGTATAAAAATTACGAAAACATTGACGTTGATTTGTTGTTTTGTATATCGAACGTCACTTTGTTTAATATATTGACGTTAACTAATTTTTGACAGTTTATTTGACGTTTATTAATTTTTCAGTTTTAAAAATTTGACAGTTTTTTGAAATCAATGTTTTGTAAGATATTTTTGCAAATTTTTGCGAAAAATGTTTAAAAAAAATGCCCTGCGATATTTTTTTAGATGAATGATTGAAATAATGATAATATTAAATTACACTTTGTCAGCGAAAATCGCCCTTAATAAAGTGTCGGTAAATAGACCTTTTCATAGTTGAAATTTTTTTGTGCGCATGTGACTATTTCCGCCATGTTATACGTCAAAAAGTGCCCGAACTTTTTGACGTATAACTAAATAAGTGCCCGAAACTTTGATATTCAAACTTGGCGGATGCGCGTGCGCTTAACTAACCGTAAAAATGTCTATTGGATTTGTTTGAATCAAGAAGCGGTTTCAGATTCAATGTTCGATTGGGTTTTTCGTGTATAAATATGTCTGTGATTAAAAAAAAAAAAGATTTTTTTTATTATTTAATTGTGTAGAAAACAAAATTTTTGTTTGTAAAATTTGTTGAAAACAAAGAATTTTTTTGTGTCAAAATTACGTTTTTTTTTTATTAATTTTTACATAAAAAATAATAATTTAGAGCGAAAAAATTTCCATTTTTTTTTTAGAAATTTCGTAAAATTTCGCTTTTTTGTGTGCGTGCAGACAAGAAAAAAGTTAATATAAGAAACAGGATTAATATGGAGGAGAAGAGGAATTTATTAAAGTGTGTACAGTAAAATGTTATATAAAAAATATTTAAGGAAAGAAAAATTTAGTTAAAATAAAGTTAAGATAAACACAAAACAACACGAAGAAAATAAAAAAATACAAAATTTTTTCTTAACCCCTTGACATACGAATAAAATGCGCGTTGACGCGTCCATATACATGTGATCTTATCAGATATACATTACATCTTAAAGACGTCATTGTATGTGAAGGGGTTAAGAATACTAAAATTTTTTGAACAAATTTTGTCCTTGAAATTCGTAATTTTTCGTTGTAAATCGTATTTTTTTTTTTTTTCATATAGCCTACGCTCCATCTCTTTCTTCCTTACGTAAATTGCATAAGCGCCAAACAAGAAGAAACATAACAAAAAAAATACAAGCAATAAATTTTCTGCGAGAAAAATAAATTTGACAAAAAAATGTTCACGAATCGTTTTATTCATTTAAGTTTTTATTTAATTCTGTCTACTTTTAAGTCCTTTTTCAGATAAAACTAATTCCTAGTCTTAGAATTTATTGTAATTATTTTCAATTTATTTTTTAAATAAACGCTACGTGATGTCAAAACACTACATCAAACAAAAAATTCAACCAAATCCACAAAAAAACACCAATGTAATCATAAATTACCCATCAAATAACGTTAATTTTCTCATAATCTTTCAATTTTTGATATTATGTATCTATCAAATCATCACCTGTCACTTTTCCTTACAAATTTTGATTTATCCCGTCAAATTTTGACATGTCAATCAACAATCATTGTCAAATTTGTTTAAAAAAAAAAAAAAAAATTTGTCAAAATTAGTTTTTTTTTTTAAAGTTTTTTTTTTAATTCTTGTAAATTTTGATATAATCTATGAAATTCTATATCACCCTTTCAAATTTTGACATCACCTGTCTTACTTCCTGACAAATTTTGATTTAACCTGTTAAATTTTTATTTGTCAATTATTGTCAAATTTGTTAAAAGCAAAGAATGTTTAATTTTTTTGTGTCAAAATTACGTTTTGTTTTTGTTTTTTTTTAATTCTTGTAAATTTTGATATTATCTATCAAATTCTATATCACTTTTTCAAATTTTGACATCACCTGTCACTTTTCCTGACAAATTTTGATTTAACCCGTCAAATTTTAAGTTGTCAATCGTTGTCAAATTTGTCAAAAACAAAGAATTTTTAATTTTTTGTGTCAAAATTAGGTTTTTTTAAAAAAGTTTTTTTTTAATTCTAGTAAATTTTGATATTATCCGTCAAATTCTATATCACCCTTTCAAATTTTGATATTATCTATCATATTCTATATCACCCTTTCAAATATTGACATCACCTGTCATGCTTCCTGACAAATTTTGATTTAACCCGTTAAATTTTTATTTGTCAATTATTGTCAAATTTGTTAAAAACAAAGAATTTTTAATTTTTTTTGTGTCAAAATTACGTTTTTTTCTTTTAGTTTTTTTTTTAATTCTTGTAAATTTTGATATTATCTATCAAATTCTATATCAGCCTTCCAAATTTTGACATCACCTGTCACTTTTCCTGACAAATTTTGATTGAACCCATCAAATTTTGGCTTGTCAATCATTGTCAAATTTGTTAAAAACAAAGAATTTTTTAATTTTTTGTGTCAAAATTACGATTTTTTAAAAAAATATTTTTTTTATATTCTTGTAAATTTTGATATTATCTATCAAATTCTATATCACTTTTTCAAATTTTGACATCACCTGTCACTTTTCCTGACAAAATTTGATTTAACCCGTCAAATTTTAACTTGTCAATCGTTGTCAAATTTGTTAAAAACAAAGAATTTTTAATTTTTTGTGTCAAAATTAGGTTTTTTTAAAAAAGTTTTTTTTAATTCTTGTAAATTTTGATATTATCCGTCAAATTCTATATCACCCTTTCAAATTTTGATATTATCTATCATATTCTATATCACCCTTTCAAATATTGACATCACCTGTCATGCTTCCTGACAAATTTTAATTTAACCCGTTAAATTTTTATTTGTCAATTATTGTCAAATTTGTTAAAAACAAAGAATTTTTAATTTTTTTTGTGTCAAAATTACGTTTTTTTTCTTTTAGTTTTTTTTAAATTCTTGTAAATTTTGATATTATCTATCAAATTCTATATCACCCTTTCAAATTTTGACATCACCTGTCACTTTTCATAACTAATTTTGATTTAACCCGTCAAATTTTGACTTGTCAATCATTGTCAAATTTGTTAAAAACAAAGAATTTTTAATTTTTGTATCAAAATTAGGTTTTTTTAAAAAAAGTTTTTTTTTTCTCGTAAATTTTCTCGTAAATTTTGATATTATTGGTCAAATTCTATATCACCCTTTCAAATTTTGATATTATCTATCAAATTCTATATTACCCTTTCAAATTTTGATATCTATCAAATTCTGTATCAGCCTTCCAAATTTTGACATCACCTGTCACTTTTCCTGACAAATTTTGATTGAACCCGTCAAATTTTGGCTTGTCAATCATTGTCAAACTTGTTAAAAACAAAGATTTTTTTAATTTTTTGTGTCAAAATTACGTTTTTTTAAAAAAATATTTTTTTATATTCTTGTAAATTTTGATATTATCGGTCAAATTCTATATCACCCTTTCAAATTTTGATATTATCTATCAAATTCTATATAACCCTGTCCAATTTTGACATCACCTGTCACTTTTCCTGACAAATTTTGATTTAACCCGTCAAATTTTGGCTTGTCAATCTTTGTCAAATTTGTTAAAAACTAAGAATTTTTAATTTTTTTTGTGTCAAAATTGCGTTTTTTTTTTAATTGTAAATTTTGACATTATCTATCAAATTCTATATCACTTTTTCAAATTTTGACATCACCTGTCACTTTTCCTGACAAATTTTGATTGAACCCATCAAATTTTGGCCTGTCAATCTTTGTCAAATTTGTTAAAAACAAAGAAGTTTTAATTTTTTTTGTGTCAAAATTGCGTTTTTTTTTTAATTGTTAATTTTGACATCTATCAAATTCTATATCACTTTTTCAAATTTTGACATCACCTGTCACTTTTCCTGACAAATTTTGATTTAACCCGTCAAATTTTGACTTGTCAATTATTCTCAATTTTGTTAAAAACATAATTTTTATTTTTTTGTGTCTAATTAAATTAAATAACTACGTTTTTTTCTTAAGTTTTTTTTTTAATTCTTGATATTGTCGGTCAAATTCTAAATCATCTTTTCAAATTTTGATATTATCTATCAAATTCTATATCACTTTTTCAAATTTTGACATCACCTGTCATTTTTCCTGACAAATTTTGATTTAACCCAACAAATTTTCACTTGACAATCATTGATTTGTCACATATTAACTTAGCAAATAATGCCCTGTTTAAACAAGGAACAAACAAAAGATATTATTGTTCCAATATATAAATTATTGTTCAAATTTTTTGTACATAAAACTTTTTCGCGCATTTTCAACCAAATTTCGCCTCGTAATTCATAATTCGATTAGTCTAATTATACCACAAATTCCTAAATACAACCCTGTTAATCCATTAATGTAATTATACCACAAATTCCTAAATACAACCCTGTTCTTCTTCTATTTGCGCAACTTTTTTCACGACTGTGTTATACCCGTTGCCTAACTACGCATCAACTTAATATTTTACATAGTTTAGTAAAATAGCTATAACTCTAGATTTAGACTAGTTAGCAAGTAAATTAGTATATTTTTAAGTTAATAATAGATTCATTGTGAAATATTGTTATTTTTTGTTGGTATATTCGTTTAAATATCGGTACTACTTTTCCATGGCGCTGTAAACACTGTAAAAACAAGGAAATGTTTTTACTTCTACCCAGTGCATGGAAGTTGGAACAACGTTGCCAACTTGGCTGGAATTTAGGTAAAACCAAGAAGTAAAGGGTTGTTTTTTAAGGGGTATATTTATTTTGGGAGATTTTTAGGAGAATTGTTTAGTGGGTTACTAAAACATTATTTAAGAATGTTTTTTGCGAGAAATGAAAGTGTTTTTCTTGAAAAGAAGGAAGAAAAGAATGTAAAATGGCTCAATGGTTTGGTTTGGTCTGGTTCGGTCTTGTTTGGTTCGATTTAATCCCATTTATTTCCAATAAATACACATACATATTCTTGTTAAATTAAATTGAAATTCTACTCTCTGATTATTATTTACTGATTATTACTCTGATGGAGTGGGGCGAGGAGTGGGAATAGAGTTTGAGGAGGGGGAGACTTGACGCAGCGATTGTTAAATCGTCCGATTCTAGTTAGTCCTAGTTAGTATTAGTGCGAGAGCGAGGGGGTGTTAGCGTATTGTAGCAGCGAAAGCACGAGGAGGTGTTGTGTAATGCAGTGCGTGCCGCAGTAACCAAAACAAAACGAATTATTTGGATGAATTATTAAGCACTGGTGAGTTTTTACTAGATATTTATTAATACAGCTTTGTTCTTCCTCTTAAAATGCCATCTCCTCTTGGAAGGTTGGCTATCATCATAGCTATTCTCACTTTTGATGTTGAAACAACTCAACGGAGCTCCAGTTGTACAATTTTCTTAAGTTATTTAGAAACACCGAGAAAACGTAGCACTCGTCTATGTTGACTAAACTGTGCGACTATGTTGACTAAAACGTCAATGTTCTGACTTTAAGTTGTCCCCTTTTTAGGCTTAAGTAAAGAATACGCGATCAAAAATAAACGTGGCAACGTCGAGTTAGTTGTGTTCGCGTCTACTATCTGTCACCTTGAAAATGTCAACAATTACTTTCAACAAAAACACGAATCGAACCAACGTAGAAGCTTAATTTTTGCTTCCAGATCTTAGTTAAAGAGCGCCAAAGACGATTAACAACAGTTACACCAAGTAAGAAATCCGCAACACTAAGTTTCAAAAAATCCGATATTCTTGTCCTTGTGTTTACCTACAGTATTGGGATTATTTTGCCATCTCTTCGTTAATTAGTGCACATAATTCACAATTCCATGAACCTTATTATACAACAAATTCCTAAATACAACCCTGATCTTCTCCTACATACGCAACTTTTATCTCGAGAGTGTTATGCCTGTTGCCTAACTACGCATCTACTTAATACTTTATATCTTTGACGTATGAATACTAAGGACGGTATATAAAGTACATTGACGTATTGAATGACGTAAGTATTCATACATCCATGCTTTATATAGTTTACAAAAATTCCTATATTACTCTATAAATAAACTATATATAATAAGTAATAATAAATAAGTAATAAACTCTATATTCAGAATTGTTAGACTAGTAGACCTTTTCATGGTTGAAATTTTTTTTTGCCCATGCGTCAATTTTCGCCAGGTTTTCGGGCACTTTTTAGACTTATAACCGGTGAAAATAACAAAATGTGCCCGAAACTTTCACGCCTTTTAAACAAAGCGGACGAGCAAGATTAACTAAACTTATAAAGGTCTATCGCGTTTGTTTATACCAAGACCATGTTTAAGTCAGATATGTCAGCTTCAAAATACTTTTTTAAAGTTTATATCTCTGTGTCAAATATAACAGCTCTCACAATGGAATTTGTTTTTATCAACGGCATGTCAGCTGTTACTATGGCGTTTGTTTTTATCAAAGTCTAATGTTTTTATTGTCAAATATGACAGCAAACAAAGTTGTTTTATTATTGATGTGGTTTGGTAACGGTGGAATAGCACGTGTTTGCGTGTATCATATGACACACATAAATGCATAGCAGTAACAATGAGGTTTGCTTTTATCAAAATCTAATGTTTCTATCGTTAAATATGACAGATGTAAACTTGTTTTATTATTGATTTAGTTTGACAATGCTGGAATATGACTTGTTTGCGTGTATCGTATGACACACACAAACGCATATAAATGGATAGCTGTCACAATGACGTTTGTTTTTATCAAAGTCTAATGTTTCTATTGTCAAATATGACAGAAGAAAAGTTGTTTTATTATTGATTTAGTTTGGCAACACTGAAATATGACTTTTGCGTGTATCGTATGACACACACACAAACGCATATAAATGGATAGCCGTCACAATGACGTTTGTTATTATCAAAGTCTAATGTTTCTATTGTCAAATATGACGGAGGAAAAGTTGTTTTATTATTGATGCGATATGGCAACGGTGGATTAGTACGTATTTCCGCGTATCATATGACAGACATAAATGCATAGCTGTAACAATGACGTTTGCTTTTATCAAAATCTAATGTTTCTATTGTTAAATATGACAGATGTAAAGCTGTTTTATTATTGATGTAGTTTGACAACACTGGAATATGACTTATGCGTGTATCATATGACACACACATAAACGAATATAAATGGATGGCTGTCACAATGACCGATATGTCAGCTTCAAAATATTTTTTTTAAGTTTAATATCTCTTTGTCAAATATGACAGCTCTGACAATGGAATTTGTTTTTATCAACGGCATGTCAGCTGCCACAATGACGTTTCTTTTTATCAAAGTCTAATGTTTCTATTGTCAAATATGACAAATGTTGTTTTATTTTAGATGTGGTTTGGCAACGGTGGAATATGACGTGTTTGCGTGTATCGTATGATATACACGAACAAATATAATTTTACGGTTAGTTAAGCGCATGCGCGTCCTCCTTGTTTAACCCCTTGACATACGAATAAAATGCGCGTTGACGCATAAGACATATCCATATACATGTGATCTTATCACATGTCCATGACGTCTTAGAAACGTCATTGTTTGTCAAGGGGTTAAAAGGCGGAAAGGCGGAATATGAAAGTTACGGGCACCTTTTGACACTTTCATCGGTTACACGTAAAAAAAGTGCCCGAAAACATGGCGGAAATAGACGCAGGCGCATAAAAAAATTTAAACTATGGAAAGGTCTGTTACAAACATCTTTCTAGTTAGAAAAATTTATACTCCTTACTTATTTTGTTATATACATTTGAATCTCAGCTTTAGATTGAAAATTGTGTTCTGAATTTAAACCCTCATAACACATAAACTAGACTATATAAATTATCGTAGTCTTCACTAATTACTAGAGTATTTAATTTTGAATAATTCTACTCAATTCAGCTACTCCAAACAAGTTTAATAATTGCGTGCTTGATCGATTTGTAAATTTTTAGTTGCTTTACTAAAACTGGAGTAGATACAGCAGGAAATTTAGTATTACATTTCATTCAAACGAATTGTGTACTGGAATCATCTGCACATATTTCGCCCATAATTCACCTTTCCATCCATCTAATTTTATAACAAATTCCTGAATACAACCCTGTCGTACATCTAATTACGCAACCTTTTTCACGAATGTGATATACATGTTGCCTAACTACGCATCAACTTAATATTTTATATGTTATATGTCATTCAAACGAATTGTGTACTGGAATCATCTTGAATACCGCACATATTTCGCCAATAATTCACCGTTCCATCAATCTAATTTCATAACAAATTCCTGAATACAACCCTGTCGTACATCTAAAGACACAACCTTTTTCACAAATGTGATATACATGTTGCCTATTTACGCATCGACTAAATATTTTATATGTTATATGACATTCAAACAAATTGTGTACTGGAATCATCTTGAATACCAAACAGATTTCGCCTATAATTCACCATTCCATCTATCTAATTATATAACAAATTTCTGAATACAACCCTGTCGTACACTTAATTACGCAAACTTTTTTACGAATGTGATATACATGTTGCCTAACTACGCATCAACTAAATATTTTAGGTAGTTAAACTAAAAAACCTATAACTCTATACTCAGACTAGTTAGAATAATTACAAAAATATTTATAGTTAGACAGATTATTATGCTAGCCTTTAATAGAAACTGTACGATTTTATAAATATTACATACTTTGTTATAGACGTTTGAAACTCGGGTTCAGATTGAAAATTCCGTTCTGAATTTAAACCCCTCTAACGCCTTAACTAAGCTATATAAATTATCCTAGTCTTCAGTAATAATTAGATTATTTAATTTTGAATAATTCCACTAATTTTGACCGCTCCAAACAAGTTTAGCAATTGCGTTAATGATCGATTTCTAAAATGCGAGTTGTTTTACTAAAACTTTAATTGCCTAGAAACTGGAGAGGACACAGTTGGAAATTTAGTATTACATATCATTCAAATAAATTTTCTAATGCAATCAGCTTGTATAACGCACAAATATTTGCCTATAATTCAGAATTTCATGAATCTAATTATACAACAAATTATACAATTATACAACAAATTCCTAAATACAACCCTGTGCTTATCCTAGATACGCAACTTTTATCCCGACAGTGTAATGCATGTAGCCTAATTACTCATCTTGTTAATATTTTACATTGTTTACTAAAATACCTATAACTCTAGATTCAGACTTGTTAGAATGATTATAAACATATTTCTAGTTAGACAAATTATTATACTAGCTTTGAATAGAGGCTGCACAGCTTTGTACACCTTACTTACTTTGTTATAGACTTTTGAAACAGGTTTAGATTGTAAATTGCGACCTGAATTTAAACCCCCATAAAACGTTAACTAGACTATATAACATTGAATTGAAAAATTCACTTTGTTTTTTTTTTTTTTTTTTTTTTTTTTTTTTTTTTTTTTTTCAATTCAATGTAAGTATGGATTACCACGTAGTAACTGTCGCAACCATCCTATTCATAGACTATATAAATTATCCTAGTCTTCACTAATTACTAGATTATTTAATTAGGAATAATTCCACTAATTTCGACTGCTCCAAACAAGTTTAGTAATTGCGTTCTTGATCGATTTGTAAGTTGTGAATTGTTTTACTAAAACTTTAATTGCTTAGAAACTGGAGTAGACACTGCTGGAAATTTAGTATAACATATCATTCAAAATAATTGTTTGGTAGAATCATTTTGAATAACGCACAAATTTCGCCCATAATTCACAATTCCACGAACCTTATTATACAACAAACTCCTAAATACAACCCTGATCTTCTCCTATATACGCAACTTTTATCTCGACCGTGTTATGCCTGTTGCCTAACTACGCATCTACTTTATATTTTTGACGTATGAATACTAACGACGGTGTTTAAAGTACATTGACGTATTGAATGACGTAAGTATTCATACATCCATGCTTTATATAGTTTACAAAAATTACTATATTAATCTATATATAAACTCTATAAATAAACTATAAGTAAACTCTATATTCAGAATTGTTGGATTAATAGACCTTTTCATGATTGAATTTTTTTTTATGCGCATGCGTCAATTTTTGCCAAGTTTTCGGGCAATTTTTTGACGTATAATCCGTGAAAATAACAAAATGTGCCCGAAACTTTCACATCCCCGCCATTTAAACAAAGCGGACGCGCAAGATTAACTAACCTTAAAAAGGTCTATCGCGTTTGTTTATACCAAGACCATGTTTAAGTCAGATATGTCAGCTTCAAAATATTATTTTAAAGTTTAATATCTCTTTGTCAAATATGACAGCTCTCACAATGGAATTTGTTTTTATCAACGGCAAGTCAGCTGTCACAATGACGTTTCTTTTTATCAAAGTTTAAGTTTCCATTGTCAAATATGACAGCAAGCAAAGTTGTTTAATTATTGATGTTGTTTGGCAACGGTGGAATAGCACGTGTTTGCGTGTATCATATGACACACATAAATGCATAGCTGCAAAATTACGTTTCCTTTTATCAAATCTAATGTTTCTATTGTCAAATATGACAGATGTAAAGTTGTTTTATTATTGATGTAGTTTGACAACGCTGGAATATGACTTTTGCGTGTATCGTATGACACACACAAACGCATATAAATGGATTGCTGTCAAAATGACGTTTGTTTTTATCAAAGTCTAATGTTTTTATTGTCAAATATGACAGATGTAAAGTTGTTTTGTTATTGATGCGATATGGCAACGGTGGAATAGCACGTGTTTGCGTGTATCGTATGACACACATATATGCATAACTGTAACAATGACGTTTGCTTTTATCAAAATCTAATGTTTCTATTGCTAAATATGACGGATGTAAAGTTGTTTTATTCCTGTTGTAGTTAGACAACGCTGCAATAGGACTTTTTTACGAGTATTGTATGACACACACAAACGCATGTAAATGGATTGCTGTCACAATGACGTTTGTTTTTATCAAAGTCTAATGTTTTTATTATCAAATATGACAGATGTAAAGTTGTTTTATTATTGATGTAGTTTGACAACGCTGGATTATGAATTTTTTGCGTGTATCGTATGACACACACAAACGCGTATAAATGGATAGTTGTCACAATGACGATTGTTTTTATCAAAGTCTAATGTTTCTATTGTCAAATCTGACAGATGTAAAGTTGCTTTAATATTGATGCGATATGGCAACAGTGAAATAGCACGTGTTTCCGGGTATCGTATGACACAAATAAATTCATAGCTGTAACAATGACGTTTGCTTTTATCAAAGTCTAATGTTCCTATTGTCAAATATAACAGATGTAAAGTTGTTTTATTATTGATGTCGTTTCACAACGCTGGAATATGACTTTTTACGTGTATCGTATGACACACACAAACGAATATAAATGGTTAGCTGTCACAATGACCGATATGTCAGCTTCAAAATATTTTTTTAAAGTTTAATATCTCTTTGTCAAATATGACAGCTCTCGCAATGGAATTTGTTTTTATCAACGGCATGTCAGCTGCCACAATGACGTTTCTTTTTATCAAAGTCTAATGTTTCTATTGTCAAATATGACAGATGTAAACTTGCTTTATGATTGATGCGATATGGCGACGATGGAATAGCACGGGTTTCCGTGTATCGTATGACACACATAAATGCATAGCTGTAACAATGACGTTCGTTTTGATCAAAGTCTAATGTTTCAATTGTCAAATATGACAAATGTAAGGTTGTTTTATTATTGATGTGGTTTGGCAACGGTGGAATATGACGTGTTTGCGTGTATCGTATTATATACACAAACAAAAATAATAGACGTTTTTACGGTTAGTTAAGCACATGTGCCTTCTTTAACCCCTTGACATACGAATAAAACGCGCGTTAACGTATAAGACGTATCCATATACATGTGATCTTATCACATATCCATGACGTCTTAGAAACGTCATTGTATGTAAAGGGGTTAAAAGACGGGAATATGAAAGTTTCGGGCACATTTTGACACTTTCATGGGTTACACGTAAAAAAATAGCCCGAAAACATGGCTGTAATAGACGCATACGCATAAAAAATTTAAACTATGGAAAGGTCTGTTACAAACATATTTCTAGTTAGAAAAATTGATATACCTTACTTATTTTGTTATAGACGTTTGAACCTCAGGTTTAGATTGAAAATTGTGTTCTGTATTTAAACCCCCATAACGCAAAAAGTAGACTATATATATATTATCGTAGTCTTCACTAATTACTAGATTATTTAATTTTGAATGATTCCACTAAATTGGGCTACTCCAAACAAGTTTAGTAATTGCGTGCTTGATCGATTGGTAAAATTTGAGTTGCTTTGCTAAAACTGGAGTAGATACAGCAGGAAATTTAGTATTACATTTCATTCAAACGAACTTGATATCAATGAACGAATTGTGTACTGGAATCATCTTGAATAACGCACATATTTCGCCTATAATTCACCATTAGTAGGTAGTCTTATGCTCAAAGGACTGTCATATCGCAATAATACTTACTCGATAAAATTGCATTGTTTTATTGCTGATGCACCAGCTAAATCATTTGTGTACTTTACAAAAGGTCATACCGGGTATTATAGCTGTACAAAATGTATAACTGAAGGATCTTACATGTCCAGTCGTATGACATTCCCCGATTAAAATCCAATCAGATGAAAATTACCATATGGGGGTCAGTATACTACTGCACATTCCAAATTTTGGAATAGTTTCCCAAATCCCCTTTGATTATATGCATTTGTGCTGTCTTGGTCTTGTAAAGAAATTGATTAAGCTTTGGATATCCGGACCAATAAAAAAGAAAATTCTATTACCGACCAGCGAAGTTTTGAAAAGCTCTGAAGTATATAAGAAATTCCTGAATGCAACCCTGTCGTACACCTAATGACGCAACATTTTTCACGAATGTGATATACATGTTGCCTATCTACGCATCAACCATGCATCAACTAAATATTTTATAAGTTATAATTCATTCAAAAGAATTGTGTACTGGAATCATCTTGAATAACGCAAATATTTCGCTTTTTAAGTTGATGCGTAGATTGGCAACATGTATATCACATTCGTGAAAAAGGTTGCGTAATTAGATGTACGACAGGGTTGTATTCAGGAATTTGTTAAATAATTGGATTGATGGAATGGTAAATTATAGGCGAAATATGTGCGTAATTTAAGATGCTTCTAGTACACAATTCGTTTGAATGACATATAACATATAAAATTCACCATTCCATCAATCTAATGCTATAACAAATTCCTGAATACAACCCTGTCGTACTGGTACCCTGTCTAATAACGCAACCTTTTTCACAAAAGTGAAATAGATGTTGCCTAACTACGCATCAACTAAATATTTTACATAGTTTACTAAAATACTTTTAACTCTATACTTAGATTAGTTAGAATAATTTCAGACATATTTCTAGTTAGACAGATTATTATACTAGTTTTTAATAGAAACTGCAGGATTTTATATATAGTACATATTTTGTTATAGACGTTTGAAAGTCGGGTTTAGATTGAAAATTCCGTTCTGTATTTAAACCCCTATAACGCCTTAACTAGGACATACAAATTATCCTAGTCTTCAGTAATAACTAGATTATTTAATTTTGAATAATTCCACTAATTTCAACTACTCCAAACAAGTTTAGTAATTGCGTTCTTGATCGATTTGTAAAATGTAAATTGTTTTACTAAAACTTTAATTGCTTAGGAACTGCAGTAGACACAGCTGGAAATTTAGTATTACATATGATTCAAATAAATTTTCTAATGGAATCAGCTTGTATAACGCACAAATTTTGCCTATAATTCACAATTCCATGAATCAAATTATACAAGAAATTATACAATTATACAACAAATTCCTAAATACAACCCTGATCTTCGTCTATATACGCAATTTTTATCACGACTGTGTTATGCCCGTTGCCTGATTACACATCCACTTAATATTTTACATAGTTTTCTAAAATACATATAACTCTATACTCAGACCATTTAGAATAATTTCAAACATATTTCTAGTTAGACAAATTATTATACTAGCTTTTAATAGAGACTGCACAGCTTTGTACACCTTACTTACTTTGTTGTAGACGTTTGAAACTGAGGTTTAGATTGTAAATTGCAATCTGAATTTAAACCCCCATAACGCTTTAACTAGACTATATAAATTATCCTAGTCTTCACTAATTACTAGATTATTTAATTTCGAATATTTCCACTAACTTCGACTGCTCCAAACAAGTTTAGTAATTGCGTTCTTGATCGATTTGTAAGATGTGAATTGTTTTACTAGAACTTTAATTGCTTAGAAACTGGAGTAGACACTGCTGGAAATTTAGTATAACATATCATTCAAAATAATTGTTCGGTAGAATCATTTTGAATAACGCACAAATTTCGCCCATAATTCACAATTCCATGAACCTTATTATAAAGCAAATTCCTAAATACAACCCTGATCTTCTCCTATATACGCAACTTTTATCTCGACGGTGTTATGCCTGTTGCCTAACTACGCATCTACTTTATATTTTTGACGTATGAATACTAACGACGGTGTTTAAAGTACATTGACGTATTGAATGACGTACTCATACATCCATGCTTTATATAGTTTACAAAAATTTCTATATTACTCTATAAATAAACTCTATAAATAAACTATAAGTAAACTCTATATTCAGAATTGTTGGATTAATAGACCTTTTCATGGTTGATTTTTTTTTTTATGCGCATGCGTCAATTTTCGCCAAGTTTTCGGGCAATTTTTTGACGTATAATCCGTGAAAATAACAAAATGTGCCCGAAACTTTCACATCCCCGCCATTTAAACAAAGCGGACGCGCAAGATTAACTAACCTTAAAAAGGTCTATCGCGTTTGTTTATACCAAGACCATGTTTAAGTCAGATATGTCAGCTTCAAAATATTATTTTAAAGTTTAATATCTCTTTGTCAAATATTACAGCTCTTACAATGGAATTTGTTTTTATCAACGGCAAGTCAGCTGTCACAATGACGTTTCTTTTTATCAAAGTTTAAGTTTCCATTGTCAAATATGACAGCAAGCAAAATTGTTTTATTATTGATGTGGTTTGGCAACGGTGGAATAGCACGTGTTTGCGTGTATCATATGACACACATAAATGCATAGCACTAACAATGACGTTTGCTTTTATCAAAATCGAATGTTTCTATTGTTAAATATGACAGATGTAAAGTTGTTGTATTATTGAAGCGATATGCCAACCCACCGTTGGTTTATTCCACCAATAGCACGTGTTTGCGTGTATCATATGACAAACATAAATGCATAACTGTAACAATGACGTTTGCTTTTATCAAAATCTAATGTTTCTATTGCTAAATATGACGGATGTAAAGTTGTTTTATTCCTGTTGTAGTTAGACAACGCTGGAATAGGACTTTTTTTACGAGTATTGTATGACACACACAGACGCATGTTAATGGATTGCAGTCACAATGACGTTCGTTTTTATCAAAGTCTAATGTTTTTATTATCAAATATGACAGATGTAAAGTTGTTTTATTATTGATGTAGTTTGACAACGCTGGATTATGAATTTTTTGCGTGTATCGTATGACACACACAAACGCATATAAATGGATAGTTGTCACAATGACGATTGTTTTTATCAAAGTCTAATGTTTCTATTGTGAAATCTGACAGATGTAAAGTTGCTTTAATATTGATGCGATATGGCAACAGGGAAATAGCACGTGTTTCCGTGTATCGTATGACACAAATAAATTCATAGCTATAACAATGACGTTTGCTTTTATCAAAGTCTAATGTTCCTATTGTCAAATATAACAGATGTAAAGTTGTTTTATTATTGATGTAGTTTCACAACGCTGGAATATGACTTTTTACGTGTATCGTATGACACACACAAACGAATATAAATGGTTAGCTGTCACAATGACCGATATGTCAGCTTCAAAATATTTTTTTAAAGTTAAATATCTCTTTGTCAAATATGGCAGCTCTCACAATGGAATTTGTTTTTATCAACGGCATGTCAGCTGCCGCAATGACGTTTCTTTTTATCAAAGTCTAATGTTTCTATTGTCAAATATGACAGATGTAAACTTGCATTATTATTGATGCGATATGGCGACGATGGAATAGCACGGGTTTCCGTGTATCGTATGACACACATAAATGCATAGCTGTAACAATGTCGTTCGTTTTTATCAAAGTCTAATGTTTCAATTGTCAAATATGACAAATGTAAGGTTGTTTTATTACTGATGTGGTTTGGCAACGGTGGAATATGACGTGTTTGCGTGTATCGTATGATATACACAAACAAAAATAATAGACGTTTTTACGGTTAGTTAAGCACATGCGCGTCCTCCTTCTTAAACCCCTTGACATACGAATAAAATGCGCGTTAACGTATAAGACGTATCCATATACATGTGATCTTATCACATATCCATGACGTCTTAGAAACGTCATTGTATGTAAAGGGGTTAAAAGACGGGAATATGAAAGTTTCGGGCACATTTTGACACTTTCATGGGTTACACGTAAAAAAATAGCCCGAAAACATGGCTGTAATAGACGCATGCGCATAAAAAAATTTAAACTATGGAAAGGTCTGTTACAAACATATTTCTAGTTAGAAAAATTGATATACCTTACTTATTTTGTTATAGACGTTTGAACCTCAGGTTTAGATTGAAAATTGTGTTCTGTATTTAAACCCCCATAACGCAAAAAATTGGACTATATATATTATCGTAGTCTTCACTAATTAATAGATTATTTAATTTTAAATGATTCCACTAAATTGGGCTACTCCAAACAAGTTTAGTAATTGCGTGCTTGATCGATTGGTAAAATTTGAGTTGCTTTACTAAAACTGGAGTAGATACAGCAGGAAATTTAGTATTACATGTCATTCAAACGAACTTGATATCAATGAACGAATTGTGTACTGGAATCATCTTGAATAACGCACATATTTCGCCTATAATTCACCATTAGTAGGTAGTCTTATGCTCAAAGGACTGTCATATCGCAATAATACTTATACTCAATAAATACTCGATAAAATTGCATTGTTTTATTGCTGATGCACCAGCTAAATCATTTGTGTACTTTACAAAACGTCATTCCGGGTATTATAGCTGTACAAAATGTATAACTGAAGGATCTTATATGTCCAGTCGTATGACATTCCCCGATTAAAATCCAATCAGATGAAAATTACCATATGGGGGTCAGTATACTACTGCACATTCCAAATTTTGGAATAGTTTTCCAAATCCCCTTTGATTATATGCATTTGTGCTGTCTTGGTGTTGTAAAGAAATTGGTTAAGCTTTGGATATCCGGACCAATAAAAAAGAAAATTCTATTACCGACCAGCGAAGTTTCAAAAAGCTCTGAAGTATATAAGAAATTCCTGAATGCAACCCTGTCGTACACCTAATTACGCAACATTTTTCACGAATGTGATATACATGTTGCCTATCTACGCATCAACCATGCATCAACAAAATATTTTATAAGTTATAATTCATTCAAAAGAATTGTGTACTGGAATCATCTTGAATAACGCAAATATTTCGCTTTTTAAGTTGATGCGTAGTTAGGCAACATGTATATCACATTCGTGAAAAAGGTTGCTTAATTAGATGTACGACAGGGTTCTATTCAGGAATTTGTTATATAATTAGATTGATGGAATGGTAAATTATAGGCGAAATTTGTGCGTTATTCAAGATGCTTCTAGTTCACAATTCGTTTGAATGACATATAATTTATAAAATTCACCATTCCATCAATCCAATGCTATAACAAATTCCTGAATACAACCCTGTCGTACTGGTACCCTGTCTAATTACGCAACCTTTTTCACGAATGTGATATACATGTTGCCTAACTACGCATCAACTAAATATTTTAAATAGTTTACTAAAATACTTTTCACTCTATACTCAGATTAGTTAGAATAATAACAGACATATTTCTAGTTAGACAGATTATTATACTAGTTTTTAATAGAAACTGCAGGATTTGATATATAGTACATACTTTGTTATAGACGTTGGAAAGTCGGGTTTAGATTGAAAATTCCGTTCTGAATTTAAACCCCTATAACGCCTTAACTAGGCTATACAAATTATACTAGTCTTCAGTAATAACTAATTTATTTAATTTTGAATAACTCAACTTATTTTGACTACGCCAAACAAGTTTAGTAATTGTGTTCTTGATGGATTTCTAAAATGCTAGTTGTTTTACGAAAACTTTAATTGCTTAGAAACTGCAGTAGACACAGCTTAAAATTTAGTATTACATAACATTCAAATAAATTTTCTAATGGAATCAGCTTGTATAACGCACACATTTTGCCTATAATTCACAATTCCAAGAATCTAATTATACAAGAAATTATACAATTATACAAAAAATTCGTAAATACAACCCTGTTCTTCGTCTAGATACGCAATTTTTATCACGACTATGTTATGCCCGTTGCCTAATTACACATCCACTTAATATTTTACATAGTTTTCTAAAATACATATAACTCTATACTCAGACCATTTAGAATGATTTCAAACATATTTCTAGTTAGACAAATTATTATACTAGCTTTTAATATAGACTGCACAGCTTTGTGCACCTTACTTACTTTGTTATAGACTTTTGAAACTCAGGTTTAGATTGTAAATTGCGACCTGAATTTAAACCCCCATAACGCTTTAACTAGACGATATAAATTATCCTAGTCTTCACTAATTACTAGATTATTTAATTTCGAATATTTTCACTAATTTCGACTGCTCCAAACAAGTTTAGTAATTGCGTTCTTGATCGATTTGTAAGATGTGAATTGTTTTACTAAAACTTTAATTGCTTAGAAACTGGAGTAGACACTGCTGGAAATTTAGTATAACATATCATTCAAAATAATTGTTTGGTGGAATCATATGGAATAACGCACAAATTTCGCCCATAATTCACAATTCCATGAACCTTATTCTAAAAGAAATTCGTAAATACAACCCTGATCTTCTCCTATATACGCAACTTTTATCTCGACATTGTTATGCCTGTTGCCTACCTACGCATCGACTTAATACTTTATATCTTTGACGTATGAATACCAAGGACGGTGTATAAAGTACATTGACGTATTGAATGACGTAGGTATTCATACATCCATGCTTTATATAGTTTTCAAAAATTCCTATATTACTCTATAAATAAACTCTATAAATAAACTATAAGTAAACTCTATATTCACAATTGTTAGAATAGTAGACCTTTTCATGGTTGAAATTTTTTTATGCGCATGGGTCAATTTTTGCAAAGTTTTCGAGCACTTGTTTGACGTATAACCGGTGAAAATAACTAAATGTGCCCGAAACTTTCATATTCCCGCCTTTTAAACAAAACGGACGCGCAAGATTAACTAACCTTAAAAGGGACTATCGCGTTTGATTATATCTAGACCATGTTTATGTTAGATATGTCAGCTTCAAAATATTTTTTTAAAGTTTAATATCTTTTTGTCAAATATGACAGCTCTCACAATGGAATTTCTTTTTATCAACGGCATGTCAGTTGTCACAATGACGTTTCTTTTTATCAAAGTCTCCATTGTCAAATATGACAGCAAGCAAAGTTGTTTTATTATTGAGTGGTTTGGCAACGGTGGAATAGCACGTGTTTGCGTGTATCATATGACAGACATAAATGCATAACTGTAACAATGACGTTTGCTTTTATCAAAATCTAATGTTTCTATTGTTAAATATGACAGATGTAAAGTTGCTTTATTATCGATGTACTTTGACAACGCTGGAATATGACTTTTGCGTGTATCGTATGACACGCACACAAACGCATATAAATGGATAGCTGTCACAATCACGTTTGTTATTATCAAAGTCTAATGTTTCTATTGCCAAATATGACAAATGTAAGGTTGTTTTATTATTGATGTAGTTTGACAACGCTGGAAATGACTTTTTATGTGTATCGTATGACACATACAAACGAATATAAATATATAGCTGTCACAATGACCGATATGTCAGCTTCAAAATTTTTAAAGTTTAATATCTCTTTGTCAAATATGACAGCTCTCACAATGGAATTTGTATTTACCAACGGCATATCAGCTGCCGCAATGACGTTTCTTTTCATCAAAGTCTAATGTTTCTATTGTGAAATATGACAGATATAAAGTTGTTTTATTATTGATGCGATATGGCAACGGTGGAATAGCACGTGTTTGCGTGTATCGCATGACACACATAAACGCATAGCTGTAACAATGTCGTTCGTTTTTATCAAAGTCTAATGTTTCAATTGTCAAATATGACAAATGTAAGGTTGTTTTATTATTGATGTGGTTTGGCAACGGTTGAATATGACGTGTTTGCGTGTATCGTATGATACACATGTATACACAAATAAATGTAATAGACGTTTTTACGGTTAGTTAAGCGCGTTAATGCGCGTTGACGTATGAGACGTATCCATATACATGTAATCCTATCACATATCCATGAATTCTTAAAAACGTCATTGTATGTCAAGGTTTTAAAAGGCGGGAATATGAAAGTTTCGGGCACATTTTGACACTTTCATCGGTTACACGTAAGAAAAAATGCCCGAAAACATGGCGGTAATAGACGCATGCGCATAAAAAAATTTAAACTATGAGAAGGTCTGTTACAAACATATTTCTAGTTATAAAAGTTTATATTCCTTACTTATTTTGTTATAGAACGTTTGAATCTCAGGTTTAGACTGAAAATTGTGTTCTGTATTTAAACCCCCATAACGCAAAAACTAGACTATATAAATTATCGTAGTCTTCACTAATTACTAGATCATTTAATTTTTAATAATTCCACTAAATTTGGCTACTCCAAACAAGTTTAGTAATTGCGTTCTTCTGCGATTTGTAAAATTTGAGTTGTTTTACTAAAACTTTAATTGTTTAGAAACTGGAGTAGATTCAGCTAGAAATTTAGTATTATATGTCATTCAAACGAACTGTGTACTGGAATCATCTTGAATAATGCACTTATTCAAGATGTTTCCACCAATCCATCAATCTAATTATATAACAAATTCCTGAATACAACCCTGTTGTACAGCTATTTGCGCAACTTTTTTCACGAATTTGTTATACACGTTGCCTAATTACGAATCAACTTTATTTGCTTGGAAACTAGAGTAGTTACAGCTGGAAATTTAGTATTACATGTAATTCAAACGAACTGTGTACTGGAATCATCTTGAATAACGCACTTATTTCGCCTATAATTCACCATTCCATCAAACTAATTATATAACAAATTCCTGAATACAACCCTGTTCTACACCTATTTGCGCAACTTTTTTGACGAATCTGTTATGCACGTTGCCTAACTACGAATCAACTTAATATTTTACATAGTTTACTAAAACATCTATAACACTATATCCAGATTAGTTATAATAATTACAGATATATTTTTAGTTAGACAGATTATTATGCTAGCTTTTAAGAGTAATTGCACGATTTTACATACTTTACTTACTTTGTTATAAACGTTTGAAACTCTTTCGAATGAAAATTCCATTCCGACTTTAAACCCTCAAACGCATTAACTAGACCAGGGGTTATCAAACTTTTCGAAGTCAGGGCACACTAAACTCTGATATATTTTTAAGCGGAACATCTACAATATAATATACACTTTAAGACAAGGGACGCGGGTAGCTAACCTTTTTGAAACCAAAAGAGTAACAACAAACCGAAAGTGTAAAAGTATTTTTTCGTTGAACATAATTTCTCGGTCGATGTAAGAATGTTTTCATCTTTTCCTTGAATACACATATTGACAGACACATATTGAATACATATCATCATTTTTTAGTTAATTCACAAAAAGAATTGGTTTTCAAATTTTTCTGTTTTCTTCATTCTCTTCAATTGTACAAGTGCTAAGAGTAGCATTGTCATTAAGGGCGTAGCCCGGTCTGGTGGGGGTTCTGGTAGGAGAGAATTAAAATTTGAAAATTAAAAATTAAAACTTTAAACTGCATATGAGTCACATTTGACACGCGAATATGTAATATGTAATATGAATATGTAATATGTAATATATAATATGTAATATGTAATATGTAATATGTAATATGAATAATATTTAACTAATTCCGTCAAAAGCCGATTCTATCGGCCGCAAGACTCCATATAATTGGAGCCGCAATTCTAGCCGCAAGACTCCATATAATTGGAGTTTTGCGTAGTTGCGGTTGTCGAGCCTACTGCATGCTTCATGAATAATAATATTGCTACCTACATTTCTTGTTATTTATTAATTAAAACTGTCATAGCAAGGAATATAGGTTAATAGTTAATGCGCACGTGTTACGTGCGCGTTCACTCATTCACTCATTCATCAGAGGGGATTCCCCGTAGCCCTAGCCGCTAGGGGAACGGCCTAGCGAATTGTAGAATTGGATTACGCAGAATTTTGATAACTGCAATAATATTTTGTAATAATGATTTTTTCGCGGAACACTTAAATGTGGATCGCGGAACACCAGTGTTCCGCGGAACACGCTTTGAGAACCCCTGAACTAGACTATAAACTAAAGTTATGTTGGTCTTCTCTAGTTACTAGATTATTTAATTTTGAATAATTCCCCTAAATTCGACTACTCCAAACAAGTTTAGTAATTGCGTTTTTGATCGATTTCTAAAATGCGAGTTGTTTTACTAAAACTTTAATTGCTTAGAAACTGGAGAAGACACAGTTGGAAATTTAGTATTAGATATCATTCAAATAAATTTTCTAATGGAATCAGCTTGTATAACGCACAAATTTTGACAATTATTCACAATTCCATGATTCTAATTATACAAGTTATACAATTCTAAAACAAATTCCTAAATACAACCCTGTTTTTCTCATATATACGCAATTTTTATCACGACGGTGTTATGTCCGTTGCCTATTTACACATTCACTTAATATTTTACATAGTTTACTAAAATACCTATAACTCTAGATTCAAACTAGTTAGAATGATTACAAACATATTTCTAGTTAGACAAATTATTATGCTAGCTTTGAATAGAGACTGCACAGATTAGTACATCTTACATACTTTGTCATAGACGTTTGAAACTCAGTTTTTGATTGATAATTGGGATCTGAATTTAAACCCTCATAACGTATTAATTAGACCATATAAATTATCCCAGTCTTCACTAGTTACTAGATTATTTAATTTCGAGCAATTCCACTATTTTCAACGTCTCTTCTCGTTCTTGTTCACGTTCTCTTCAAACAAGTTTAGTAATTGCGTTCTTGTTCGTTTTGTAAAATGTGAGTTGTTCTACTAAAACTTTAATTGTTAAGAAGTTGACACTAGAGTTGACACAGTTGGAAATTTTGTGGTACATATCATTCAAATAAATTGTCTAGTGGATAAATTCTTATAAGAGATGAAAATAGTCAATTACCGTCGCCAGCAATGTTTATGTCATGATGCAACAAGCCATTTGGTATTGCACATTCATCATGATCCTCGTATGGGGATTGAAATGATTGAGAACTTGGACTAATTACTTGCTGAGCTTCATTATCACCTGCTCATTGAATTTAATTATTCTGAAAGTGACTAAATATTACTTTTTCAGTTTCTTCATTATTTTCGATTAAAATAGTCGGTAATGAATCTTCTTTTGGTGATTGTAATGATTCAGGTTCAACACATTTCTTCTTTGATTTAAATTTAACTTTGTATATTTGAACGCTTTCAGCATGTTCTAAATCCAATAGTATGTAAAATTTCTTTTTTCTCTGTTTTCTCTGATACTGTTTTTGATGCTGTGCTTGTAATTTCACTATCGTCTCTCTATAATGTATATAAATATTGTAAAAAAAATTAACTAACACTTAAATCACATGTACGATAAACCTAGGTAAATAGTAAACAGTTTTTTCTTTTTCCTTTTTTCTCTGTCGATACTCTTTTTGATGCTGAGCTTGTGATTTCACTATTGCCTCTATAAAATGTAAATGTCATAGTAATATAGTCATATAGTGAACTCTGTTAGATTGTGTAAAACCGAATTATTGCATGATCTGCCGACAGTTCGTGTATTCTATTTGAAATACTTGATATGACTAGCTAGTTCGTGAAACCATTTTAAATATGTTTCTTTATTTATCTCTTGATTAATAGGTCTGATAATTAAGACACCTAGCTTTATACTATCAGATGACAGCACCTAGGCATTTCTGGAAACGTCGAATCAGTAAGTAAGATAAGTGTATAGTGATAGTGGTGATATGTGATAGTGGTATAGTGGTGTAGTGGTGATAGTGGTATAGCAGATTAGTGTATAGTGATAAGTGTGTGTAAATCCCAGTTAAACTAGTTCGTCATAAAATTTCAATCCACTAGACAATTTATTATTATCCATCTTGAATAATTTCGCCTATAATTCTCAATTCAATGAATCTAATTATACAACAAATTCCTAAATACAACCCTGTGCTTCTCCTGTGTACGCAACTTTTATCGCGAAGGTGTTATACCCGTTGCCTAACCATGCATCCAAATAATATTTTACATAGTTTACTAAAATACATATAACTCGATATTGAGACTAGTTAGAATGATTACAAACATATTTCTAGTTTAAACTAGCTTTTAACAGAAACTGCACAGCTTTATATATCTTACTTACTTTGTTATAAACCTTTGAAACTCAGGTTTAGTTTGAAAATAGCTGTCTGAATTTAAACCTCTATAACGCATTAACTAGACTATATAAATTATCCTAGTCTTCACTAATTACTAGATTATTTAATTTTGAAAACTCCAAACAAATTTTGTAATTTCGTTCTTGATCGATTTGTAAAATATGGGTTGTTTAACTAAAACTTGAATTTCTTAAAAACTAGACTGAATACAGATAGAAGTTTGTTGTTAAATGTTAGGCAAATAAATTCTCTAGTCGTATCATTTTGAATATCCCGTAAATTTTCTTTTGTTTTTAAGTTATTTGGGGTTAAATTTTCAGTTTTGAATTTAGGCGGGTAAATGGTGAGTTTGCGCGTTGTAGGGTAGCCGAATGAGTAGCCGAAGTGAGTGTAGATCGCACGAAGGTTAGTGTGCATTAGGTGCGCCGAGTAAGATGTGTCGTGTGTTGTGACCAGACAGTAATTTGCCAGAAAGAGAATAAAAAAGGGTTGGAAATTGCGGAAAACAAAACAAAGTTTTTGCGACGCGAAACCAAAGTTCGCAATGTTTCTGCGTGCGTTGCCGAATCGAGTGTGCTAGAGCTCTGCGTTCCACAAACTCCTCTGATGTGTTTTTTTTTTTTTTGTTTTACTCGGTCAATTTTTTGTTTCGGTTTGAGTTGGCTTTGAGTTCGTAAGTTGGCAAACAATCGCGTGTCTTGAGTCGGCTTTAGTTTTTATGTTTTCGCTTACCAGCGCACCGAAAACTATTTCGTGTTTTGATTGAGTGAAAGACTACAAAATGGCGCATAATATGCCTCCTTCGGTCAACTGTTCCCTGGACGAGATCGACCTAACCGCCCTCAAAGTAATACCGATCGCACACTTTCCACACTCAATCTCACACCCCAACCCCGCAGTCTAATCCGCGGCCAGAAAACCTAATTCCTTTCTGCACACGCGGATTGGTCCACCCATCACACACACCCATCCTCTCGCCAACAAAAAAAACTCTTTGCAAACTTCTTTTGTTTTTTATTCGCAGGATCCTGCTGGTATTTTCGAGCTCATCGAAGTTGTCGGCAATGGAACCTATGGACAAGTCTACAAAGTAAGATTTTCATCCATAAATTTACACACCCTAAAACTTCAAACCTCTAAAACCCAATAAATAATTCAACTACAACGTTATAATCTACACAAACGCTTAACTCATTTCATTATCTCTCAATACACACCAAAAACTTCCTTGTATCTTATCTAGAACTTAAGTTATCTACGGTTTAATAAAACTTGACACTTATTAGTTTAAGCCTTAATATCTCTGAAAATAAATCACGTATACTATTCTAGTTTCCCGCACTAACTAGACAATTTAATAAACTATATATTTGCAAAATTTCATGTTTCTATTTAGTCTGTACTTTGAGTTATTTGACATTTAGTCAAGTGGTATCTGTAATCTCAAACATTGGTTATTATTATTAGTCTAAACCTTAATATTTCTGAAAATAAATCACATATACTATTCTAGTTCACAGCACTAACTAGACAATTTAATAAACTATATATTTGCCAAATTTCATGTTTCTATCTAGTCTGTACTTTGAGTTATTTGGGATTTAGTCAAGTAGTATCTGTAATCTCAAACATTGTTTCGTAATTTAAACTGCAATAAGTTTGTGGGCTTCACAGCTGCAAAAAACGAAAATTTGCGATAATCTCAAATTGATTCTGGTAGATAATTCACTTGACTCAAATCTAATATTATATTTATCATTGCGACACGTCTAGTTCTTAAGCAATTCGAGATTTAGTAAAACCCTTATTTTTGCCACAAATTGTACTTTAAAGTCTTATATATCAAAAACTAGTCAAACTACGGCGTTCTAATCAACACAACTAGTTATCTAACTTCTTCATCTGTTAATACCTGCAAGAATTGTTCTCGTATCTAGTTTAGATTTATAGTTATCTACCTTTTAGTCAAACTGCGTTTTTGTTCATTGCATTATTTTCGATCAACTTTGAGCCCTAATATATCGAAACTTAGCTTACAGACAGTGTTCTAATCAACACAACTAGCTACCTAATTTCTTTATCTATTAATACCTGCAAGAATTGTTCTTGTATCTAGTTTAGATTTATAGTTATCTAGCTTTTAGTCAAACTGCGTTTTTGCTTCATTGCATAATTTTTGTGTAACTTTGAGCCCTAATATCTCGAAACTTAGCTTACGTATAGCGTTCTAATCAACATAACTAGCTACCTAACTTCTTTATCTGTTAATACCTGCAAGAATTGTTCTTGTATCTAGTTTAGATTTATAGTTATCTAGCTTTTAGTCAAACTGAATTTTTCCTTCAGAGCATAATTTTCGTGCAACTTTGAGCCCTAATATCTCGAAACTCAGCTTATACACAGCGCTCTAATCAACACAACTAATTACCTAATTTCTTTATCTGTTAATACCTGCAAGAACTGTTCTCGTATCTGATTTAGATTTATAGTTATCTAGCTTTTAGTAATACTGAATTTTTGCTTCATTGCGTAATTTTCGTGCAACTTTGAGCCCTAATATGTCGAAGGTTAGTCTACATACAGCATTCTAGTTTGCAGATTCTTGCAGATAATTTATTTCCGAACAATTTCATCGTAATTTCCAAAGAAAAAAAACATATGACACGCGAAATACCGGAGAAAAAACGAAAAATTAAGTTTATAGCTTCATATCTTGGAAACTAATCTAGATATAATCTTCTAGTTTTCAGCATTGACTAGACAATTTAATGTAGTTTATAGATATACTTAGTGTTATGAAACTAGTTCGTTAATTAGTTAAGATTTTGACGAATTATTCAAGTTGTTTGTTTTCGGTTAAATATTTTCGACGTTTGCAAATATTTTGCAATAAGAATTACTATAACTACAACGTTATAATCTACACAAACACTTAACTCATTTTATTATCTATCAGCACATACCGAAAACTTCCTTGTATCTAGTCTAGAACTAAAGTTATCCACGGTTTAATAAATCTTGACACTTATTAGTCTAAGCCTTAATATCTCTGAAAGTATATCACGTATACTATTCTAGTTCACAGCACTAACTAGAAAATTTAATAAACTATATATTTACCAAATTTCATGTTTCGATCTAGTCTGTACATGAGTTATTTGAGATTTAGTCAAGTAGTATCTGTAATCTCAAACATTGTTTCGTAATTTTAAACTGTTGGCTTCACAGATGCAAAAAGCGAAAATTTGCGATAATCTCAAATTGTTTCTGTTAGATAATTCACTTGACTCAAATCTAATATTAAATTTATCATTCCGACACGTCTAGTTCTTAAGCTATTCGAGATTTAGTAAAACTCTTATTTTTGCCACAAATTGTACTTTAAAGTCTTATATATCAAAAACTAGTCAAACTACGGCGTTCTAATCAACACAACTAGTTATCTAACTTCTTCATCTGTTAATACCTGCAAGAATTGTTCTCGTATCTAGTTTAGATTTATAGTTATCTAGCTTTTAGTCAAACTGCGTTTTTGCTTCATTGCATAATTTTTGTGTAACTTTGAGCCCTAATATCTCGAAACTCAGCTTATACACAGCGTTCTAATCAACATAACTAGTTACCTAATTTCTTTATCTGTTAATACCTGCAAGAATTGTGCTTGTATCTAGTTTAGATTTATAGTTATCTAGTTTTTAGTCAAACTGCGTTTTTGCTTCATTGTATAATTTTTGTGTAACTTTGAGCCCTAATATCTCGAAACTTGGCTAACATACAGCGTTCTAATCAACACAACTAATTACCTAATTTCTTTATCTGTTAATACCTGCAAGAACTGTTCTCGTATCTGGTTTAGATTTATAGTTATCTAGCTTTTAGTAAAACTGAATTTTTGCTTCATTGCATAATTTTCGTGCAACTTTGAGCCCTAATATCTCGAAGCTTAGCATACATACAGCATTCAAGTTTGCAGATTCTTGCAGATAATTTATTTCCGAACAATTTCATCGTAATTTCCAACGAAAAAAACAAATGACACGCGAAATACCGAGATAAAACGAAAAATTAAGTTTATAGCTTCATATCTTGGAAACTAATCTAGATATAATGTTCTAGTTTTCAACATTGACTAGACTATTTAATGTAGTTTATAGATACACTTAGTGTTATGAAACTAGTTCGTTAATTAGTTAAGATTTTGACGAATTATTCAAGATGTGAGTTTTCGGTTAAATATTTTCGACGTTTGCAAATATTTTGCAATAAGAATGACTTTTACTACAACGTTGTAATCTACACAAGCACTTAACTCATTTCATTATCTAACAGCACTTACCAAAAACTTCCTTGTATCTAGTCTAGAACTAAAGTTATCCACGGTTTAATAAAACTTGACACTTATTAGTCTAAGCCTTAATATCTCTGAAAATATATCACGTATACTATTCTAGTTCACAGCACTAATTAGAAAATTTAATAAACTATATATTTGCCAAATTTCATGTTTCGATCTAGTCTGAACATTGAGTTATTTGAGATTTAGTCAAGTAGTATCTGTAATCTCAAACATTGTTTCGTAATTTTAAACTGTTGGCTTCACAGCTGCAAAAAGCGAAAATTTGCGATAATCTCAAACTGATTCTTAGATTATTCACTTGACTCAAATCTAATATTAGATTTATCATTCCAACACGTCTAGTATATTAAGCAATTCGAGTTTTAGTAAAACTTTTATTTTTGCCACAAATTGTACTTTAAAGTCTTATATATAAAAAACTAGCCAAACTACGGCGTTCTAATCAACACAACTAGTTACCTAACTTCTTTCTCTGTTAATACCTGCAAGAATTGTTCTTGTATCTAGTTTAGATTTATAGTTATCTAGCTTTTAGTCAAACTGCGTTTTTGCTTCATTGCATAATTTTTGTCTAACTTCGAGCCCTAATATCTCGAAACTCAGCTTATATACACCGTTCTAATCAACACAACTAGTTACCAAACTTCTTCATCTGTTAATACCTGCAAGAATTGTTCTTGTATCTAGTTTAGATTTACAGTTATCTAGCTTTTAGTCAAACTGAATTTTTGCTTCATTGCATAATTTTTGTGCAACTTTGAGCCCTAATATCTCGAAACTCAGCTTATATACAGCGTTCTAATCAACATAACTAGTTACCTAATTTCTTTATCTGTTAATACCTTAAAGAATTGTTCTCGTGTCTAGTTTAGATTTATAGTTATCTAGGTTTTAGTGCAACTGCATTTTTGCTTCATTGCATAATTTTCGTGCAACTTTGAGCTCTAATATCTCGAAACTTAGCTTACATACAGCATTCTAGTTTCAAGATTCTTGCAGATAATTTATTTCCGAACAATTTCATCGTAATTTCCAACGAAAAAAAACAAATAACACGCGAAATACCGAGATAAATCGAAAAATTAAGTTTATAGCTTCATATCTTGGAAACTAATCTAGATATAGTCTTCTAGTTTTCAGCATTGCCTAGACAATTTAATGTAGTTTATAGATACTGTTAGTGTTATGAAACTAGTTCGTTAATTAGTTAAGATTTTGACGAATTATTCAAGTTGTTTGTTTTCGGTTAAATAATTTCCACGTTTGCAAATATTTTGCAATAAGAATGAATATTACTGCAACGTTATAATCTGCACAAACACTTAACTCATTTTATTATCTATCAGCACATACCAAAAACTTCCTTGTATCTAGTCTAGAACTAAAGTTATCCACGGTTTAATAAAACTTGACACTTATTTGTCTAAGCCTTAATGTCTCTGAAAATATATCACGTATACTATTCTAGTTCATAGCACTAACTAGAAAATTTAGTAAACTATATATTTGCCGAATTTCATGTTTCGATCTAGTCTGTACATTGAGTTATTTGAGATTTAGTCAAGTAGTATCTGTAATCTCAAACATTGTTTCGTAATTTTAAACTGTTGGCTTCACAGCTGCAAAAAGCGAGAATTTGCGATAATCTCAAACTGATTCTGTTAGATAAGTCACTTGACTCAAATCTAATATTAAATTTATCATTCCGACACGTCTAGTTCTTAAGCTATTCGAGATTTAGTAAAACTCTTATTTTTGCCACAAATTGTACTTTAAAGTCTTATATATCAAAAACTAGTCAAACTACGGCGTTCTAATCAACACAACTAGTTATCTAACTTCTTCATCTGTTAATACCTGCAAGAATTGTTCTCGTATCTAGTTTAGATTTATAGTTATCTAGCTTTTAGTCAAACTGCGTTTTTGCTTCATTGCATAATTTTTGTGTAACTTTGAGCCCTAATATCTCGAAACTCAGCTTATACACAGCGTTCTAATCAACATAACTAGTTACCTAATTTCTTTATCTGTTAATACCTGCAAGAATTGTGCTTGTATCTAGTTTAGATTTATAGTTATCTAGTTTTTAGTCAAACTGCGTTTTTGCTTCATTGTATAATTTTTGTGTAACTTTGAGCCCTAATATCTCGAAACTTGGCTAACATACAGCGTTCTAATCAACACAACTAATTACCTAATTTCTTTATCTGTTAATACCTGCAAGAACTGTTCTCGTATCTGGTTTAGATTTATAGTTATCTAGCTTTTAGTACAACTGAATTTTTGCTTCATTGCATAATTTTCGTGCAACTTTGAGCCCTAATATCTCGAAGCTTAGCATACATACAGCATTCAAGTTTGCAGATTCTTGCAGATAATTTATTTCCGAACAATTTCATCGTAATTTCCAACGAAAAAAACAAATGACACGCGAAATACCGAGATAAATCGAAAAATTAAGTTTATAGCTTCATATCTTGAAAACTAATCTAGATATAGTCTTCTAGTTTTCAGCTTTGACTAGACAATTTAATGTAGTTTATAGATACAGTTAGTGTTATGAAACTTGTTTCTTTAATTAGTTAAGATTTTGACGAATTATTCAAGTTGTTTGTTTTCGGTTAAATATTTTCGTCGTTTGCAAATATTTTGCAATAAGAATGACTATAACTACAACGTTATAATTTACATAAACACTTAACTCATTTCATTATCTATCAGCACATACTAAAAACTTCCTTGTATCTAGTCTAGAACTAAAGTTATCCACGATTTAATAAAATTTGACACTTATTAGTCTAAACCTAAATATTTCTGAAAATAAATCAGGTATACTATTCTAGTTTCCAGCACTAACTAGACAATTTAATATACTATATATACGCCAAATTTCCTGTTTCTATCTAGTCTGTAGTTTGAGTTATTTGAGATTTAGTCAAGTAGTATATGTAATCTCAAACATTGTTTCGTAATTTTAAACTGTTGGCTTCGCAGCTGCAAAAAACGAAAATTTGCGATAATCTCAAAACGATTCTGGTAGATAATTCACTTAACTCAAATCTAATATTAAATTTATCATTCCAACAAGTCTAGTTCTTAAACAATTCGAGTTTTAGTAAAACTCTTATTTTTGTTACAAATTGCACTTTGAAGTCTTGTATATCAAAAACTAGCCAAACTACGGCGTTCTAATCGACACAACTAGTTACCTAAGTTCTTTATTTGTTAATACCTGCAAGAATTGTACTCGTATCTAGTTTAGATTTATAGTTATCTAGCTTTTAGTCAAACTGCGTTTTTGCTTCATTGCATAATTTTCGTGCAACTTTGAGCTCTAATATCTCGAAACTAAGCATACATACAGATAATATCTTATAGCTTCATATGTTGAAAACTAATCTAGATATAGTCTTCTAGTTTTCAGCTTTGACTAGACAATTTAATGTAGTTTATAGATACAGTTAGTGTTATGAAACTTGTTTCTTTAATTAGTTAAGATTTTGACGAATTATTCAAGTTGTTTGTTTTCGGTTAAATATTTTCGACGTTTGCAAATATTTTGCAATAAGAATGACTACAACTACAACGTTATAATCTACACAAACACTTAACTCATTTTATTATCTATCAGCACATACCAAAAACTTCCTTGTATTTAGTCTAGAACTTAAGTTATCTGCGATTTAATAAAACTTGACACTTATTAGTCTAAGCCTCAATATCTCTGAAAATATATCACGTATACTATTCTAGTTTACAGCACTAACTAGAAAATTTAATAAACTATATATTTGCCAAATTTCATGTTTCGATCTAGTCTGTACATTGAGTTATTTGAGATTTAGTCAAGTAGTATCTGTAATCTCAAACATTGTTTCGTAATTTAAACTGCAATAAGTTTGTGGGCTTCACAGCTGCAAAAAACGAAAATTTGCGATAATCTCAAATTGATTATGGTAGATAATTCACTTGACTCAAATCTAATATTAAATTTATCATTGCGACACGTCTAGTTCTTAAGCAATTCCAGTTTTAGTAAAACTTTTATTGTTGCCACAACTTGCACTTTAAAGTCTTATATATCAAAAACTAGTCAAAGCACGGCGTTCTTATCAACATAACTAGTTACCTAACTTCTTCATCTGTTAATACCTGCAAGTATTGTTCTTGTATCTAGTTTAAATTTACAGTTATCTAGCTTTTAGTCAAGCTGAATTTTTGCTTCATTGCATAATTTTTGTGCAACTTTGAGCCCTAATATCTCGAAACTTAGCTTACATACAGCGTTCTAATCAACATAACTAGTTACCTAATTTCTTTATCTGTTAATACCTTAAAGAATTGTTCTCGTGTCTAGTTTAGATTTATAGTTATCTAGCTGTTAGTGAAACTGCATTTTTGCTTCATTGCATAATTTTCGTGCAATTTTGAGCTCTAATATCTCGAAACTTAGCTTACATACAGCATTCTAGTTTGCAGATTCTTGCAGATAATTTATTTCCGAACAATTTCATCGTAATTTCCAACGAAAAAAACAAATGACACGCGAAATACCGAGAAAAAACGAAAAATTAAATTTATAGCCTCATATCTTGGAAACTAATCTAGATATAATCTTCTAGTTTTCAGCATTGACTAGACAATTTAATGTAGTATATAGATACACTTAATGTTATGAAACTAGTTCGTTAATTAGTTAAGATTTTTGACGAATTATTCAAGATGTGAGTTTTCGGTTAAACATTTTCGACGTTTGCAAATATTTTGCAATAAGAATGACTACAACTACAACGTTATAATCTACACAAACACTTAACTCATTTTATTATTTATCAGCACATACCAAAAACTTTCTTGTATCTAGTCTAGAACTAAAGTTATCCACGGTTTAATAAAACTTGACACTTATTAGTCTAAGCTTTAATATCTCTGAAAATATATCACGTATACTATTCTAGTTCCCAGCACTAACTAGACAATTTAATAAACTATATATTTGCCAAATTTCATATTTCGATCTAGTCTGTACTTTGAGTTATTTGAGATTTAGTTAAGTAGTATCTGTAATCTCAAACATTGTTTCGTAATTTTAAACTGTTGGTTTCACAGCTGCAAAAAGCGAAAATTTGCGATAATCTCAAACTGATTCTGTTAGATAATTCACTTGACTCAAATCTAATATTAAATTTATCATTCCGACACGTCTAGTTCTTAAGCTATTCGAGATTTAGTAAAACTCTTATTTTTGCCACAAATTGTACTTTAAAGTCTTATATATCAAAAACTAGTCAAACTACGGCGTTCTAATCAATACAACTAGTTATCTAACTTCTTCATCTGTTAATACCTGCAAGAATTGTTCTCGTATCTAGTTTAGATTTATAGTTATCTAGCTTTTAGTCAAACTGCATTTTTGCTTCCTTGCATAATTTTTGTGCAACTTTGAGCACTAATATCTCGAAAGTTAGTGTACAGCATTCTAGTTTGCAGATTCTTGCGGATAATTTATTTCCGAACAATTTCATCGTAATTTCCAACGAAAAAAACAAATGACACGCGAAATACGGAGATAAAACGAAAAATTAAGTTTATAGCTTCATATCTTGGAAACTAGATATATCTTCTAGTTTTCAGCATTGACTAGACAATTTAATGTAGTTTATAGATACAGTTAGTGTTATGAAACTATTTCGATAATTAGTTAAGATTTTGACGAATTATTCAAGTTGTTTGTTTTCGGTTAAATATTTTCGACGTTTGCAAATATTTTGCAATAAGAATGACTATTACTGCAACGTTATAATCTACACAAACACTTAACTCATTTCATTATCTATCAGCACTTACCAAAAAGTTTCTTGTATCTAGTCTAGAACTTAAGTTATCTACGGTTTAATAAAATTTGACACTTATTAGTCTAAGCCTTAATATTTCTGAAAATAATTCACGTATACTATTCTAGTTTTCAGCACTAACTAGACAATTTAATAAACTATATAATTGCCAAAATTCATGTTTCTATCAAGTCTGTACTTTGAGTTTTTTTTGATTTAGTCAAGTAGTATCTGTAATCTCAACATTGTTTCGTAATTTTAAACTGTTGGCTTCACAGCTGCAAAAAATAAAATGTGATTTAATCTCAAAACGATTCTACTAGATAATTCACTTGATTCAAATCTAATATTAAATTTATCATTCCAACACGTCTAGTTCTTAAGCTATTCGAGATTTAGTAAAACTCTTATTTTTGCCACAAATTGCAATTTAAAGTCTTATATATCAAAAACTAATCAAACTACGGCGTACCTGACTTCTTTATCTATTAATACCTGCATGAATTGTTCTCGTATCTAGTTTAGATTTATAGTTATCTAGCTTTTAGTCAAACTACATTTTTGCTTCATTGCATAATTTTTGTGCAACTTTGAGCCCTAATATCTCGAAACTTAGCTTACATACAGCATTCTTGTTTGCAAATTCGTGTAGATAATTTATTTCCGAAAAATTTCATCGCAATTTCCAACGAAAAAGCAAATGACACACGAAATACGGAGATAAAACGATAAATTAAGTTTATAGCTTCATATCTTGGAAACTAATCTAGATATAATCTTCTAGTTTTTAGCATTGACTAGCCAATTTAATGTAGTTTATAGATGCAGTTAGTGTTATGAAACTAGTTCGTTAATTAGTTAAGATATTGACGAATTATTCAAGTTGTTTGTTTTCGGTTAAATATTTTCGACGTTTGCAAATATTTTGCAATAAGAATGACTATAACTACAACGTTAAAATCTACACAAACACTTAACTCATTTTATTATCCATCAGCACATACCAAAAAACTTCCTTGTATCTAGTCTAGAACTAAAGTTATCCACGGTTTAATAAAACTTGACACTTATTAGTCTAAGCCTTAATATCTCTGAAAATATATCACGTATACTATTCTAGTTCACAGCACTCACTAGAAAATTTAATAAACTATATATTTGCCAAATTTCATGTATCGATCTAGTCTGTACATTGAGTTATTTGAGATTTAGTCAAGTAGTATCTGTAATCTCAAACATTGTTTCGTAATTTTAAACTGTTGGCTTCACAGCTGCAAAAAACGAAAATTTGCGATAATCTCAAAATGATTCTGTTAGATAATTCACTTGACTCAAATCTAATATTAAATTTATCATTCCGACACGTCTAGTTCTTAAGCAATTCGGGTTTTAGTAACACTCTTATTTTCGCCAGAAATTGCACTTTAAAGTCTTATATATCAAAAATTAGTAAAAGCATGGCGTTCTAATCAACACAACTAGTTACCTAACTTCTTTATCTGTTAATACCTGCAAGAATTGTTCTTGTATCTAGTTTAGATTTATAGTTATCCAGCTTTTAATCAAACTGCGTTTTTGTTTCATTGCATAATTTTCGCGCAACTTTGAGCCCTAATATCTCGAAACTTAGTTTACATTCAGCGTTCTAATCAACATAACTAGTTACCCAACTTCTTTATCTATTAATACCTGCAATAATTGTTCTCGTATCTAGTTTAGATTTATAGTTATCTAGCTTTTAGTGAAACTGCATTTTTGCTTCATTGCATAATTTTCGTGCAATTTTGAGCTCTAATATCTCGAAACTTAGCTTACATACAGCATTCTAGTTTCAAGATTCTTGCAGATAATTTATTTCCGAACAATTTCATCGTAATTTCCAACGAAAAAAACAAATGACACGCGAAATACCGAGATAAAACGAAAAATTAAGTTTATAGCTTCATATCTTGGAAACTAATCTAGAAATAGTCTTCTAGTTTTCAGCATTGACTAGACAATTTAGTGTAGTTTATAGATACACTTAGTGTTATGAAACTAGTTCGTTAATTAGTTTAGATTTGGATGAATAATTCAAGATGTGAGTTTTCGTTTAAATATTTTCAACGTTTGCAAATATTTTGCAATAAGAATGACTATTACTGCAACGTTATAATACACAAACACTTAACTCATGTCATTATCTATCAGCACATACCAAAAACGTTTTTCTATCTAGTCTAGAACTAAAGTAATCTACGGTTTAATAAAACTTGCCACTTATTTGTCTAAACCTTAATATTTCTGATAATAAATCACGTATACTATTCTAGTTTCCAGCACTAACTAGATAATTTAATAAACTATATATTTGCCTAATTTCATGTTTCTATCTAGTCTGTACTTTGAGTTATTTGAGATTTAGTTTAGCTTTTAGTCAAACTACATTTTTGCTTCATTGCATAATTTTTATGTAACTGAGCCCTAATATCTCGAAACTTAGCTTACATACAGCGTTCTAATCAACATAATTAGTTACCTAACTTCTTTATCTGTTAACACCTGCAAGAATTGTTCTCGTATCTATTTTAGATTTATAGTTATCTAGCTTTTAGTCAAACTGCTTTTTTGCTTCATTGCATAATTTTTGGTCAACTTTGAGCACTAATATCTCGAAACTTAGCGT
The DNA here is from genome assembly GCA_944588485.1 of Phosphuga atrata. NCBI lineage: Eukaryota > Metazoa > Arthropoda > Insecta > Coleoptera > Silphidae > Phosphuga > Phosphuga atrata. The sequence goes on along the minus strand of OX155897.1, from coordinate 6,115,243 downwards.
ACATACAGCATTCTAGTTTGCATATTCTTGCAGATAATTTATTTCCGAACAATTTAATTGTAATTTCCAACGATAATATTATCCCGCGATATAACGAAAAATTATGTTTAGAGTTTCATATCTTGGAAACTAATCTAGATCTAGTGTTCTAGTTTTCAGCATTGACTAGACAATTTATTGTAATTTATAGATACAGTTAGTGTTATGAAACTAATTCGTTAAGATTAAGAGTTAAGATTTTAACTCATTTCATTATCTATCAGCACATACTAAAAACTTCCTTGTATCTAGTCTAGAACTTAAGTTATTTTCGTTTATCTTTATTAAGTTATCTATCTTTAATAAAACTTGACACTTATTGGTCTAAGCCTTAATATTTCTGAAAATAAAGCACGTATACTATTTTAGTTTCCAGCACTAACTAGACAATTTAATAAACTATATATTTGCCAAATTCCATGTTTCGATCTTGTCTGTACATTGAGTTATTTGAGATTTAGTCAAGTAGTATCAGTAATCTCAAACATTGTTTCGTAATTTTAAACTGTTGGCTCTACAGCTGCAAAAAGCGAAAATTTGCGATAATCTCAAACTGATTCTGTTAGATAATTCACTTGACTCAAATCTAGTTTAGATTTATAGTTATCTAACTTTTAGTCAACCTGCGTTTTTGCTTCATTGCATAATTTTTGGGCAACTTTGAGCCATAATATCTCGAAACTTAGCTTACATACAGCGTTCTAATTAACATAACTAGTTACCTAATTTCTTTATATAAATTCTTGCAGGTATATAATACCTGCAAGAATTGTCCTTGTATCTAGTTTAGATTTATAGTTATCTAGCTTTTAGTCAAACTGCGTTTTTCCTTCCTTGCATAATTGTTGTGTAACTTTGAGCCCCAATATCTCAACACTTAGCTTACATACAGCATTCTAGTTTGCAGATTCTTGCAGATAATTTATTTCCGAACGAATTTATCCTAAATTTCAACGCCAAAAACAAATGATACGCGAAATACCGTTATAAAACGAAAATGCGAACTTTCAGGTTTATAGCTTCATATTTTTGAAACTAATCTAGATATAATCTTCTAGTTTTCAGCATTGACTAGACAATTTAATGTAGTTTATAGCTACAGTTAGTTTTATGAAACTAGTTCGTTACTTAGTTAAGATTTGGATGAATTATTCAAATTGTGTTTTCGGTTAAATTTATAGGCGTTTGCAAATATTTTGCGATAAGTTTGAGATGATTGAAGTCGGCTGCGTGCTGTTTCGCGTAGTTTTTTAACCCCGCTTAGTCCGGACAAAGAGATTCGTTCCCGGTTTTCGTTATCTCCGAAGGCGATAATTTTAATTATTTGTTTATTTGTAATAATTAACGAGATTAAGTTATCTTATCTACACTATACAGTAGCTTAATCCTTACTCTACCTACACACCAAGTTTTACTCACCCACTTAGTCTACTACATTAGTTACAAACTAATTTGCGTCACTGACTTAAGTCTTAAGAACTACCTAACTACACTACTTGGACTAATTTTGCTTTCATGACTAACTAAGTTTATTAAACTTCTGTATACTCACCAAATTTAGTCTACCTAGCTAGTCTACTACATTAGTTACAAACCCATTTGCTTCTCTAACTTAAGTATTAAGAATTAGCTAACTGCACTACTTAGACTAATTTTGCTTTCATGACTAACTAGGTCTAGTAATCTTCTGTATGCTCACCAATTTTAGTATACCTACCTAGTCTACTACATTAGTTACAAACTAATTTGCTTCACTAACTTAAGTCTTAAGAACTAGCTAACTGCACTACTTAGACTAATTTTGCTTTCATGGCTAAGTAGGCTTATTAATCTTCTGTATACTCACCAAATTTAGTCTATCTAGCTAGTCTACTAGTTACAAACTAATTTGCCTCACTAACTTAATCGTTAAGAACTACCCAACTACACTACTTAGACTAATTTAGTTTTCATGACTAACTAAGTTTATTTCCATATACTCACCAAATTTAGTGTACCTAGCTAGTCTACTACTTTTGTTACAAACTAATTTGCTTCACTTTCTTAAGTCTTAAGAACTACCAAACTACGCTACTTAGATTAATTTGGCTTTCATTACCATCTAGGTTTGTTAATCTTCGGTATACTCACCAATTTTAGTCTACCTACATAGTCTATTACATTAGTTACAAACTAACTTGCTTCACTAACTTAAGTCTTAAGAACTAGCTAACTACACTACTTAGACTAACTTTGCTTTCGTGAATAACTAGGTTTATTAATCTTCTGTATACTCACCGAATTTAGTCAACCTACCTAGTCTACTACATTAGTTACAAACTAATTTGCTTCATTAACTTAAGTCTTACGAACTAGCTAACTGCACTACTTAGACTAACTTTGCTTTCGTGAATAACTAGGTTTGTTAATCTTCTGTATACTCACCAAATTTAGTCAACCTACCTAGTCTACTACATTAGTTACAAACTAATTTGCTTCATTAACTTAAGTCTTACGAACTACCTAACTACGATACTTAGACTAATTTGGCTTTCATTACCAGCTAGGTTTGTTAATATTCTAAATACACACCAATTTTAGTCTACCTTCCTAGTCTACTACATTAGTTACAAACCCATTTGCTTCACTAACTTAAGTCTTAAGAACTAACTGACTGCACTACTTAGACTAATTTTGCTTTCATGGCTAACTAGGCTTATTAATCTTCTGTATACTCACCAAATTTAGTCTATCTAGCTAGTCTATTACATTAGTTACAAACTAATTTGCGTCACTGACTTAAGTCTTAAGAACTACCTATCTACATTACTTAGACTTATTTTTCTTTTATGACTAACTAGGTCTATTAATCTTCTGTATACTCACCAAATTTAGTCTACCTAGCTATTGTACTACATAAGTTACAAACTAATTTGTGTCACTGACTTAAGTCTTAAGAACTACCTAACTACACTACTTAGACTAATTTTGCATTCATGACTAACTAAGTTTATTAATCTTCTGTATACTCACCAAATTTAGTCTAGCTAGTCTACTACATTAGTTACAAACTAATTTACTTCACTTACTTAAGTCTTAAGAACTACCTAACTACGCTACTTAGACTAATTTGGCTTTCAGTACCAGCTAGGTTTGTTTATATTCTAAATACACACCAATTTTAGTCTACCTACCTAGTCTACTACATTAGTTACAAACTAATTTGATTCTTTAATTTAAGTCTTAGGAACTAGCTAACTGCACTGCTTAGACTAATTTTGCTTTCATGGCTAACTAGGCTTATTAATCTTTTGTATACTCACCAAATTTAGTATACCTAGCTAGTCTAATACAGTAGTTACAAACTAATTTGCTTCACTAACTTAAATCTTAAGAACTACCTATCTACACTACTTACACTAATTTTGTTTTCATGACTTAATAAGTTTATTAATCTTCGGTATACTTACCAATTTTAGTCTACCTACCTAGTCTACTACATTAGTTACAAACCAATTTGCTTCACTAACTTAAGTCTTAAGAACTACCTAACTACACTACTTAGACTAATTTTGCTTTCATGACTAACTAGGCTTATTAATCCTCTGTAAACTCACCAATTTTAGTCTACCTACCTAGTCTACTACATTACTTACAAACTAATTTGCTTCACCAACTTAAGTCTTAAGAACTGACTATCTACACTACTTACACTAATTTTGTTTTCATGACTTACTAAGTTTATTAATCTTCAGTATACTCACCAATTTTAGTCTACCCAACTTGTCTACTACATTAGTTACAAACCAATTTGCTTCACTAACTTAAGTCTTAAGAACTACTTAACTACCTTACTTAGACTAATTTGGCTTTCATCACCAACTAGGTTTGTTAATCTTCTGTATACTCACCAATTTTAGTCTACCTACCTAGTCTACTACATTAGTTACAAACTAATACATTCTGCTCCACCTCAAAAAACTTACGTAATTCAAACTTCTATAACTTATGAAGTAGACTAGCTAGACTCACCAAGTCTTTACTGTTGATTAGATTTTTTAGTTTTCTATAGTTTGGCCTATTTTTACTACCCCACCTTGTTTATTAATTGCGCTATAGATCAATTTGCAAAAGTCAATTTGTTTGACAAAATCTTGAATAACTCGAGAACTAGACTAGATAGAATTGAGGATTGAAAGCAGGTCTATTTTCGTAATCTACTTGAATGGAACAATATTATCGGAATTAGTGATAAGACCTAGTGGGAAAGTGTAGACAGCATAAACGTTTTCGAGTCTACAACAATTTGGGGTCTATGTTTGTATTCTAGTCTTATCAGTCGGTGTGATAAGGAGTTCCATCTTTATCCCATGGAGTATTTGCGCTGATTTTTTTCGCAAAAGGGAAAATATTGTTGGAGATAAGATTAGAGTTTTTGCAAACCGTTTTGAAACACCCAGTCGCCTTGGAATTTAGATTTTTGCAATTTACCAAAACCATTGTTTATACCATTGCACAACAATGCAGAAAACACGATACGCGTTTAATTCCAGACGTTATAAAACTTAAACATTAAACAAACTCGAATTTCAAACAGTCGCGGCGTCAAACCCCCATAACGCCGCAACCACCCACCCCAAACACAATTAACACCATCATCTTCACAATTTATTTCCAAACATCCCCCAGCAATTTTCATCAAAAAATATCCAAAACTCGCGAAGTTAACGCGAAAAAGTCATCTATTTCAAATAGTTAGTTATCTTTGGACGGTTGCAGAAGAAAAGTTATCGCAGCCGCAAGGTTCCAGTCTGTTTTATCGCGTGGCAAATGTCATTGCGAACATTTTGATGGTAAATCTATGCGAGAAATTTCGTTTTACGAACGAATTCCGTTTTATGAGCGAAAAATTCATCTAATTCAAATAGTTATCTTTGGACGCTTGCAGAACAAAAGTTATCGCAGCCACAAGGTTCCAGTGCATTTTATCGCGTGGCAAAATTCATTGCGAACATTTTGATGGTAAATCTATGCGAGAAATTCCGTTTTATGAACGAGTTCCGTTTTATGAGCAAAAAATGTCATCTAATTCAAATAATTCTCTTTGGACGCTTGCAGAACAAAAGCTATCACAGCTACAATGTTCCATACCTTTTTGTCGCGTGGCAAATTTCATTGCGAACGTTTTGATGGTAAATCTATGTGAGAAATTCCGTTTTATCAACGAGTTGCGAGTGGTCGAAACAGTGCAGAGATTCTTGAAACTATTTTTATCTTTGCGCGATCGCGGAACAAAAGCTATCGCGGATACAAGGTTGCAGTTGGTTTTATTTCGTAAACAATCGAATTCTGAACGGTTTTAACTAATTTTGGGAATAAAAGTTTTGGTGTTGACTGAATAATTGTTGAGTTTTTGGATTTTGCAAAACTAACTAGTTTTAATAAATGCAATTTTTGGTGGAATTAATAAAAATTTGAGAAAAACTCGAGTGGATTTTGCTGGATTATTTAGTTAACTAAAATTTAGTACTAAATTTGGCGTTGTGTCTAGTCTAGTTCTCAAGTAATTCGAGATTTAGTAAACTTTGTCGTTTAAAAATCTAAATTTTAATAACTTCGAAAATAATCTAGTTAGAATTTTCTAGTTTCCAGCATTAACTAGGTAATTTAATAAACTAAATCTGTATCAAATCTCATGTCTATGACTAGTTTGTAGTTTGAGTTAATTGAGTTTAAGTGAAGTAGTGTCTTAATCTCAAACTGGAATTTGTTTGTGTGTAAACACTTACAGTGTGTAAGAATTAGAATAGTGAGAATTTTGTGGGTTTTATCTTTTAGTAGATAATTTAACTGAGAATGTTCTGATAAAAGTTTGGTGAGAAAATTTTGAGGCGTTGCGAAGTTATCGAGGAAAAACTGGGGAAGGTCCAGTTTGTGTTTGAGGGTCGATAGAACAAAAGCTATCGGAGATATTTTGTTCTAATTTATTTTGTTTTATTGCTAATTTATTCTAGATAACGTCCACGAATTTTGGTTAAGAAACATTGAGCCAAAAACAAATTGTTTAATAAAAAGTTATTAACCCTTAAGACGTCATGTATATCTGATAAGATCACATGTATATTACGTCAACGCACATTTTATTCGTATGTCAAGGGGTTAATGAGGAATTGAAGGACATCAAATGTATTTAAGGGTTCTAAGATTTGGCAGTTAAATGACAGTTAATTATCACACTTGACAGGTGGTTGTATTGTCGAGTATTGTCAGATTACATAAGTGTTGATTAGACAAGAATTTTTCTGGTGACAAAACAAAACGTTTTCTCAGAAAATTTCCGCGTAATTTCTATTTCACGCGATAAAAATTGATTCACTGGAATTACACAAAGAATTTTAAAGTTATACACAATTTACAGATAAATACATTTTACTCGTAACACTGACAAACACTCATCTGACTATAATCTCATAATCTGACAATATTTGATATCTGTCGCAAATTTTATAATCTTTCAATTATTTGATATTTGTCACAAATTTGAGATTCTTCCAATAATTTGACATCTGTCACATATTTGAAAATCTTCCAATAATTTGACATCTGTCACAAATTTGATAATCTTCCAATAATTTAATGTGTCACAATTTTGACTATCCTTCAATAATTTGATATCTGCCACAAGTTTGACAAGACTCAAATAATTAGACATCTGCCACAAATTTGACAATCCTCCAATAATTTAACATCTGTCACAAATTTGACAATCCACCAATAATTTGACATCTGTCACAAATTTGACAATCCACCAATAATTTGATATCTGTCACAAAATTTGAAAATTCACCAATAATTTGACATCTGTCACAAATTTGACAATCTTCCAATAATTTAATGTGTCACAATTTTGACTATCCTTCAATAATTTGATATCTGCCACAAGTTTGACAAGACTCAAATAATTAGAAATCTGCCACAAATTTGACAATCCTCCAATAATTTAACATCTGTCCCAAATTTGACAATCCACCAATAATTTGACATCTGTCACAAAATTTGAAAATTCACCAATAATTTGACATCTGTCACAAATTTGACAATCTTCCAATAATTTAATGTGCCACAATTTTGAATATCCTTCAATAATTTGATATCTGCCACAAGTTTGACAAGACTCAAATAATTAGAAATCTGCCACAAATTTGACAATCCTCCAATAATTTAACATCTGTCCCAAATTTGACAATCCACCAATAATTTGACATCTGTCACAAAATTCGAAAATTCACCAATAATTTGACATCTGTCACAAATTTGACAATCTTCCAATAATTTAATGTGCCACAATTTTGACTATCCTTCAATAATTTGATATCTGCCACAAGTTTGACAATCCAATAATTTAACATCTGTCACAAATTTGACAATCCTCCAATAATTTAACATCTGTCACAAATATAACAATCCACCAATAATTTGACATCTGTCACAAAAATTGAAAATCCACCAGTAATTTGACATCTGTCACAAGTTTGACAATCCACCAATAATTTGACATCTGTCACAAATTTGATAATCTTCCAATTTTTTAATGTGTCACAATTTTGACTATCCTTCAATAATTTGATATATGCCACAAGTTTGACAAGACTCAAATAATTAGACATCTGCCAAAAATTTGATAGTCCAATAATTTAACATCTGTCACAAATTTGACAGTCCTTAAATAATTTAACATCTGTCACAAGTTTCACAATCCACCAATAATTTGACATCTGTCACAAAATTTGAAAATCCACCAATAATTTGACATCTGTCACAAGTTTGACAATCCACCAATAATTTGACATCTGTCATAAAATCCTTCAATTTGAAAATCCACCAATAATTGAACATCTGTCACAAATTTGACAATCCTCCAATAATTTAAGATCTGTCACAAATTTGACAATCCACCAATAATTTGGCATCTGTCACAAAATTTGAAAATTCACCAATAATTTGACATCTGTCACAAATTTGACAATCTTCCAATAATTTAATGTGTCACAATTTTGACTATCCTTCAATAATTTGATATCTGCCACAAGTTTGACAAGACTCAAATAATTAGACATCTTCCACAAATTTGACAATCCTCCAATAATTTAACATCTGTCACAAATTTGACAATCCACCAATAATTTGACATCTGTCACAAAATTCGAAAATTCACCAATAATTTGACATCTGTCACAAATTTGACAATCTTCCAATAATTTAATGTGCCACAATTTTGACTATCCTTCAATAATTTGATATCTGCCACAAGTTTGACAATCCAATAAATTAACATCTGTCACAAATTTGACAATCCTCCAATAATTTAACATCTGTCACAAATATAACAATCCACCAATAATTTGACATCTGTCACAAAAATTGAAAATCCACCAGTAATTTGACATCTGTCACAAGTTTGACAATCCACCAATAATTTGACATCTGTCACAAATTTGATAATCTTCCAATTTTTTAATGTGTCACAATTTTGACTATCCTTCAATAATTTGATATATGCCACAAGTTTGACAAGACTCAAATAATTAGACATCTGCCAAAAATTTGATAGTCCAATAATTTAACATCTGTCACAAATTTGACAGTCCTTAAATAATTTAACATCTGTCACAAGTTTGACAATCCACCAATAATTTGACATCTGTCACAAAATCCTTCAATTTGAAAATCCACCAATAATTGAACATCTGTCACAAATTTGACAATCCTCCAATAATTTAAGATCTGTCACAAATTTGACAATCCACCAATAATTTGGCATCTGTCACAAAATTTGAAAATTCACCAATAATTTGACATCTGTCACAAATTTGACAATCTTCCAATAATTTAATGTGTCACAATTTTGACTATCCTTCAATAATTTGATATCTGCCACAAGTTTGACAAGACTCAAATAATTAGACATCTGCCACAAATTTGACAATCCTCTAATAATTTAACATCTGTCACAAATTTGACAATCCACCAATAATTTGACATCTGTCACAAAATTTGAAAATTCACCAATAATTTGACATCTGTCACAAATTTGACAATCTTCCAATAATTTAATGTGTCACAATTTTGACTATCCTTCAATAATTTGATATCTGCCACAAGTTTGACAAGACTCAAATAATTAGACATCTGCCACAAATTTGACAATCCTCCAATAATTTAACATCTGTCACAAATTTGACAATCCACCAATAATTTGACATCTGTCACAAAATTTGAAAGTCCACCAATAATTTGACAACTGTCACAAATTTGACAATCTTCCAATTTTTTAATGTGTCACAATTTTGACTATCCTTCAATAATTTGATATCTGCCACAAGTTTGACAAGACTCAAATAATTAGACATTGCCACAAATGTGACAATCCTCCAATAATTTAACATCTGTCACAAATTTGACAATCCACCAATAATTTGACATCTGTCACAAAATTTGAAAGTCCACCAATAATTTGACAACTGTCACAAATTTGACAATCTTCCAATAATTTAATGTGTCACAATTTTGACTATCCTTCAATAATTTGATATCTGCCACAAGTTTGACAAGACTCAAATAATTAGACATCTGCCACAAATTTGACAATCCTCCAATAATTTAACATCTGTCACAAATTAGACAATCCACCAATAATTTGACATCTGTCACAAAATTTGAAAGTCCACCAATAATTTGACATCTGTCACAAATTTTACAATCTTCCAATAATTTAATGTGTCACAATTTGGACTATCCTTCAATAATTTGATATCTGCCACAAGTTTGACAAGACTCAAATAATTAGACATCTGCCACAAATTTGATAATCCAATAATTTAACATCTGTCACAAATTTGACAATCCACCAATAATTTGACATGTCACAAAATTTGAAAATCCACCAATAATTTGACATCTGTCACAAGTTTGACAATCCACCAATAATTTGATATCTGTCACAAAATCCTTCAATTTGAAAATCCACCAATAATTGAACATCTGTCACAAATTTGACAATCCTCCAATAATTTAACATCTGTCACAAATTTGACAATCCAACAATAATTTGACATCTGTCACATATTTGACATTCCTCCAATAATTTGACATCTATCTCATATTTGACATTCCTCCAATAATTTGACATCTATCACGTATTTGACATTCCACCAATAATTTGACATCTGTCACATATTTGACATTCCTCCAATAATTTGACATCTAATTTGTCACAAATTAGACAAAATTTTCCCAGGATTTAATTTTTCGACGTAAATTCCATTTAATATTTTCTTCTCATAGGAAACAAAGCACCAATTAGTAAAACTAGATCGTGGCGGCAAACAATGGCCAAGTCTACATAAAACTCTCATATTATTTATTAGTTTTAGTAATTAGACGATTAAGCAAGTTTTACAGCTCATGGTCTATATTGACTAATAAGCTATTCAGATTTTACAGTTAGTTAGACCGGTTTTTCGACATTCGAGGAAACTTTTCGTGATTTACTAAATGCGTCATCGATTGATGAACACTACGTTGACTTAGTTCAACAGGTAAACGCAATATACGGCTAGGATTTATTCCCCATTTTTACTTTTTATCTTCTAATTCCTTTGTTTTCCAACATAACTTTACAATAATTCGTATCTAAACTCTAAAATAAATCTTCTATAAAACTCGACGAACCAGAACAAAATATATCCGCTAGCTTTTGTTTTATCAACCTTTAAACTCAAATTTTGTCTAGTCCTGAAATTCCTTCAATAACTTAAAAACAAATGATTTTTTTTAACAAAAATTCATGCGTATATTCAAAACAAAATTCTCTACAAAACTTTGAAAACCGTAACAAATTATCTCAAAATCTTTTCGTGCTATGACCCCACAAAGTTGAAATATTTTGTTATTGTGATTAGGCGCCGTTAGGTACTGAAATTCCTTCAATAACTTGACAACCAATGAATATTTTTTAACAAAAATTGCTGGAAAAACCCAAAATAAAATTCTCTACAAATCTATGAAAACCTCAACAAATTATCTTTAAATAACTTTCAATTTCACTTAGTTCAATTTTTTTTTGTTGATTTAGGGTCGTCATACAAAGACGGGGCAGTTGGCGGCCATCAAAGTCATGGATGTTACGGAGGACGAAGAAGAGGAAATCAAATTGGAGATTAACGTGCTGAAACGGTACTCGAACCATCGCAACATCGCGACTTACTACGGTGCTTTCATAAAAAAATCGCCACCCGGCAAAGACGACCAGCTATGGCTCGTCATGGAATATTGTGGTGCAGGTAAACAAACACATTTTATTCTCCCATCTTTCCCCTACACAACAAAAAAAGAATCGTCGAAAAATGTTCGCTAGAACCTGAGATATAGAAGGAAACGTAAATGTTTGAAATTTGTTACTAAATGTAGGTTGGTAATGTTTCGAATTGATGCCAACTTAAATTTAGTAACTAATTTGGAAACTTGTTTCATGTTAATTTTGTTTCTCAGATATAGAAGGAAACGTAAATGTTTAGGGTTATAAGAAATTTGTTACTAAATGTAGGTTGGTAATGTTGCGAATTGGTGCCAACTTAAGTTTAGTAATTAATTAAACAAACACTTTTCAATGTTTTCGAGTAATGTTTGCAACTTTATTTCGCTTATTTTAACCAATCGAGATTTGAGAACTTGTTATATGTAAATTTTGTTTGTAGGTTCTGTGACAGATTTAGTGAAATCGACGAAAGGTCAGAGTCTGAAGGAGGAATGGATCGCTTACATTTGCCGCGAGATCCTACGGGGTCTCTCGTACCTTCACTCAAACAAAGTCATCCATCGCGACATCAAGGGCCAAAACGTTCTCCTCACAGACAACGCAGAAGTCAAACTAGGTAACGTATTCAAATTCTGATACAAAATTTGAATTCTACGAAAAAAATCGAGTTTTTTAAGGGGTCACATCGTATAATTTGTGATAGCTGTCATAGTGACACTTGTCAAAAATCAAATTTGACAGTTATGTCATGTTGCATATCAAATAACGCATAATTTTACGTAAATTCCAAATAAGTTTTTCGTTTGTTTCTGTTAAGTTTCCTAAGAGAGATATTTGAATTAATTCGTTTTTTTTAAGTCAAACTAGGTAACTTATTCAAATTCTGATACAAAATTTGAATTCTACGAAAAAAATCGAGTTTTTTTAAAGTGTCACATCATATAATTTGTGACAGCTGTCATAGTGACACTTGTCAAAAATCAAATTCGACAGTTATGTCATGTTACATATCAAATAACGCAGAATTTTACGTAAATTCCAAATATGTTTTCCGTTTGTTTTTGTTGAGTTTCCTAAGAGAGATATTTGAATTAATTCGTTTTTTTTTAGTGGATTTTGGTGTGTCAGCTCAATTAGATCGTACTATAGGACGTAGGAACACATTTATAGGGACGCCGTATTGGATGGCGCCGGAGGTCATCGCCTGCGACGAGAATCCAGACGCGACGTACGACAACCGGAGTGACCTGTGGTCGCTGGGCATCACCGCCCTCGAGATGGCCGAGAGTCAGCCGCCCCTCTGCGAGCTCCACCCCATGCGCGCCCTCTTCCTCATACCCAGGAACCCGCCCCCGCGCCTCAAGAATAAAAAATGGAACAAAAAATTCCAAGGTAAGCAATTACAAAGAATTTGTCGAGGTTTTTGCTGAGACAATGGGGTTTCTTTAAGGTTTCATTGAGACAGTATTAGTGAAAGACTATCACGAACGTCCATACACAGAGCAATTGCTCAGACACGCGTTCATCAGGGACCAACCTACAGAAAGACAGGTGCGAATCCAGCTCAAAGATCACATAGACAGGTGCAAGAAACGCAAACAGGAGAAAGAACGCGAGGATTATAGGTATAACCCTCCACAACTGTCAAATCGTTTGATAAATGTCATATTGTCAGTCATCTATCAAATAGTTAGACATCTGTCAAATGGTTAGACATCTGTCAAATTATTAGACATCTGTCAAATTTGGTTGACACCGGTCAAATTATTTGACATTTCTCAAATATATTCGATTTTTTAGGTATTCTGGGTCGGAGAATGAGGAGGAAGAACCGGCGTTGGCTGGAGAACCCAGTAGTATTGTACAGATGCCTGGTGGTGATACGCTCAGGAGGAATTTCCAGCAGATTCAAGAGGGTAGGACTCTTGGACAAGCCGTTGCTCCTCCACCAAGGTAATTTTTGGAATCTACCTGAAATTCTGAGAAGTTTGAGTGGTCGCATGATATATCTGTTAAGGTGACAGTTTTTGACGTTTGCAACTGTCAAAATAAATAAAACCAGGAATGTTGGCTTGTTATACATCAAAAGACGCGGAATTTTGCGTAGAATAATCTTATGCAATGTGTTTTTGATTTCGATTTAAGCCCACGTAATTATTTAGAATAAATTAGATATTTCGGTCCATTTTCCATTAATGCAAATTTTCGTAACAAATACGAAAAAATATCACATTGAGAGAGCGTTATTTTGAAAATTTTAAGTTATGTGTCCTGCTGGTTGCAGATATGCAAATTACGCAGAATATTCTAGAGATTGTGAATGTGCTGACGATGTAAATATTTGTAGAAATAAAGAGGAAAAATCGGGTTGGAGGAATTTGGACGGTGAAGAGATACCAGAACCGGGTCCTCCAGCAAGGCCACCGATACCTCAAAGGATAATTGTGGTTCCCGACCCGCCTCCAGCGCCTAGAAGGTAACCTCCAAGCTGTTTCGAGCGTTTTTTAAATATTTTTGTTTTAGTATGATTTCTAGACCGTTGCCGCCTCCGCCCGAAAACGCAGCTCCGCGATCTCAACAACAACAGTCACAACGCAACTCACAATCACAACACATGTTCAAACCGATGGTAAGTGTGAATTCTTCTGCCCCGTTTATAATTTTTATGTTACTTTATGTAATATTTACTTGCTTTTCTCTAATTTCGCCCATTTTTCTGATTTTATTTTCATGTACATGTTCTCTTTGTGTATCACCCCCTCTCACATCAATAATAAAACCAAACCACAAAAAAAAAACTATAAAAAATAATCGAACAGCCACATCGAAAACCAGAAGTGAGTATTAACACAACCCCAATTTATAAAAAAACATTCTCATCTTCCAACAATAACAACACACAAACTAGTTTTTTAGCCGTAGCACTCTTATAAAAAACAAAACAACAGAATATTCACCACCATCCCAACCCAAATCAAATTCCGCGTTATTTGATATGCGTCATGAAAAATAAGTGACAGTTAGGTATTAGCACCTCATACAACTGTCAAAACTATAAAGTTTGTTGAAACTATGACAAGTGACATATCAAATAACGCAGAATTCAATTTAAATTCCGAATTTAATAAATGTTTTATTTCGTGGTTATTAATAAGGCTGCTACGACTAAAAAACTGTTTTTCTCGGTGATTTTTTATGTTTTTTGGCGTTTTTCTTTTTTAGGAGTTGGATGCGTTGGCGGCGCATTTAAACGAGCTTGGTGTGCAGCAGACGAATCAGCAACAACAGCAGCCCGAAGTGCCGCCGAGGAACAACCGCAACAACAGCAAGCAGGCGCAGTCGGCAGCTAACAATAACGTCGCCACGCCGTCCAACAACCACGCGGCGCAAGCCTCCAACATCATGGAACCCCTCGATGACAGTGACAGCGATTCCGAACCCGAGGACAACGGACGTGTCCGAAATGATGGCACGCTTTTAGCTAGTGATCCTCCTAAACCCCTGTGAGTATAATTATCATTTAAACAAAACTCTGAAAACAAAGTAATTAATATCGTTTTTCTTTGAACCCCTTTCAATTATTTTTGGTCCCATTTTTTTGTTTTATTTTGTTTTTCGTTAGTCCTGAGTTTTCTTATAGGCCTGGATTAGGCGTGGTGGCGGAGGGTTCGACGAGCGGTTCGAGTCCGAGCGCGACGGGTTCCGGCGGCGCTCCGAACCGCCCCCTGCCCCCAACTCCCGACGACGACGAATCGCAAGGCGACAAAACACTCGTCCTAAGGAACAGGGTAAGTGCCAAACACGCTCCCCTAAGATCTAAGGAAATTAGAGCAGAAAACAAATTTAAAATCGCACGACAAACAACAAGGGTTTTTAACTGTTGGTCTTTTATTGGAGGGTTTTTTTCGGTTTTGGTGGATGGAGTAGTATTCTAGGCGAATTTCTGCGTTTTTTGAGGGGTCACATCACAAAACGTCAAAATTGATGTCATTTTTTTTTTTGAACTGTAGCTTGTGTATTCAAAGTTTTTTTTAATTTTGCTGCATGGAATCTTATTCCACATTAATTTCTGTTTGTTTTGATGTGTAACACAAAGAAACGTCAAATTTGACGGTTAAAAGAGGTTCTGACAGTTGTTAGAACCTCAAAATACATGTTGGTACTCAAATTACCGGAAATTTTGTGTAGAATGCGATGGTGTAAATAGTTTTTAATTTTGATTTGTTATAAGGAAGCTACCGTTTTTTTTTTTTTTAGTTACAAATATCAGTTTTTTTTTTAATTAAAACATTGTTGTCTAAATCGTTTGGAAATTGTTGGTTTTGATGTTTGTTTTAAATTTGTTTAAACGTTTGCACGTCGATTCCGCCCCCGCTAAATGTTTTTTTTTTAAATCTTGTTTATGAACGGGTTTGTTGTTTTGAATTGATTTTTAAAAGTATAAAAAAATTGCGTAAAAAAGCAGCAATTGGCAGCCAGTCAGCCGGAGCGTTTAGTAAAAAAAGAGGAAGACATCGACGAAGCAACCCTGCTGAAAGACTGGGACATAGAGAGGTTTTTCCCGACGAAATCGACATCTTCGTCAAACTCGTCAAAGAAATCGGAGAAAGTGTCGCCGCAGCATCGCAGAAATGAGAGCGATTCGAAGATTAATAACTTCGCTAGGAGTTTTCGGAGGGAGAATTCAGATTTTTTCCCGTTGAGCACGCGCCATTCGGCTGTATTTATAGATAGGAACGCGAATCCTTTGAGGTCTTCGGGGATATTTAGTAGCCGGAGGAGTTCGGATGTGGGTTTGGGGAAGAAGGGCGAACCGATTCTGACGGATTTCGTGAAGAAGAGTGAGAATCGGGAGTCGTTGAAGTTGCGGATTTTGAAGGACGACGGGGTGCAGATGCGGCCGAGGCGGGAGAAAACGGAGTCGGATATTGTGCTGAGGTACAGCGAGGCACGCAAGGGGTTGCGGGAGAACCTGGAGGCGCGCCGGAAGGAGGTGGAGGGGCAGTTCGCGCGAGAGGCGGAGAACGTGCGGCGGCGGAGCGGCCGGGGGTCGGAGGAGCGCCAGGGGGGACAGAGCGCCCTCCTCGCCGCCGCTTCGGTTATCGGTGATGAATTTTTAATTTTGCAGGTAATTTTTATTTTCATTTTCTATCATTTTCAATTTTTTTATTTTAGTTTTTTTTGTTTTGTTTAACATTTTTCTGTTTGGTTTTCTCCTCCTACAAAACAACTTTAACAACATTAATTTCTATTTATTTTTTTGCATTTTGATTTCTTATTTCTTCATTTTCACCTTATTTTTCTTCTCTTTAGTTTATAGTTTTTATAGAATGTTCTATTTACGTAGTCAGGGCTAGATTCAGACTACATTAACTACTACAAGATTACAACAAATGTGATTAGACTAGACGGACAACGCTAGAGTAGTCAGACAAGACTAGAATAGACGAACAAAACTAGAGTAGATGGACACTAGAATAGACAGACAAGACTAGACATATAAGATTAGACAGAAAAGACTAAAGAGACCAGACTAGACGGATAAGACTAGATAAACAAGACTAGACAGACAAAACTAGCAGACAAGACTAGACATACAAGACTAGACAAACAAGATTAGACAGACAATACTAGACAGACAAGATAGGACAGACAAAACTAGACAGACCAAACTAGACAGACAAAACTAGACAGACAAGACTAGACAGACAAGACCAGACAGATAAGACTGGACTACTGATAAGACTAGATAGACAAGACTAGACAGACAAGTCTAGGCACACAAGACTAGATAGACAGACAAGACTAGACAGTCAAGTCTAGACAGACAAGTCTAGACAGACAAGACTAGACAGACAAGACTAGACAGACAAGACTAGACAGACAAGACTAGACAGACAAGACTAGACAGACAAGACTAGACAGACAAGACTAGACAGACAAGACTAGACAGACAAGACTAGACAGACAACACTAGACACACAAGACTAGACAGACAAGACTAGACAGACAAGACTAGACAGACAAGACTAGACAGACAAGACTAGACAGACAAGACTAGACAGACAAGACTAGACAGACAAGACTAGACAGACAAGACTAGACAGACAAGACTAGACAGACAAGACTAGACAGACAAGACTAGACAGACAAGACTAGACAGACAAGACTAGACAGACAAGACTAGACAGACAAGACTAGACAGACAAGACTAGACAGACAAGACTAGACAGACAAGACTAGACAGACAAGACTAGACAGACAAGACTAGACAGACAAGACTAGACAGACAAGACTAGACAGACAAGACTAGACAGACAAGACTAGACAGACCAGACTAGACAGACAAGACTAGACAGACAAGACTAGACAGACAAGACTAGACAGACAAGACTAGACAGACAAGACTAGACAGACAAGACTAGACAGACAAGACTAGACAGACAAGACTAGACAGACAAGACAAGACTAGACAGACAAGACTAGACAGACAAGACTAGACAGACAAGACTAGACAGACAAGACTAGACAGACAAGACTAGACAGACAAGACTAGACAGACAAGACTAGACAGACAAGACTAGACAGACAAGACTAGACAGACAAGACTAGACTAGACAGACAAGACTAGACAGACAAGACTAGACAGACTAGACTAGACAGACAAGACTAGACAGACAAGACTAGACAGACAAGACTAGACAGACAAGACTAGACAGACAAGACTAGACAGACAAGACTAGACAGACAAGACTAGACAGACAAGACTAGACAGACAAGACTAGACAGACAAGACTAGACAGACAAGACTAGACAGACAAGACTAGACAGACAAGACTAGACAGACAAGACTAGACAGACAAGACTAGACAGACAAGACTAGACAGACAAGACTAGACAGACAAGACTAGACAGACAAGACTAGACAGACAAGACTAGACAGACAAGACTAGACAGACAAGACTAGACAGACAAGACTAGACAGACAAGACTAGACAGACAAGACTAGACAGACAAGACTAGACAGACAAGACTAGACAGACAAGACTAGACAGACAAGACTAGACAGACAAGACTAGACAGACAAGACTAGACAGACAAGACTAGACAGACAAGACTAGACAGACAAGACTAGACAGACAAGACTAGACAGACAAGACTAGACAGACAAGACTAGACAGACAAGACTAGACAGACAAGACTAGACAGACAAGACTAGACAGACAAGACTAGACAGACAAGACTAGACAGACAAGACTAGACAGACAAGACTAGACAGACAAGACTAGACAGACAAGACTAGACAGACAAGACTAGACAGACAAGACTAGACAGACAAGACTAGACAGACAAGACTAGACAGACAAGACTAGACAGACAAGACTAGACAGACAAGACTAGACAGACAAGACTAGACAGACAAGACTAGACAGACAAGACTAGACAGACAAGACTAGACAGACAAGACTAGACAGACAAGACTAGACAGACAAGACTAGACAGACAAGACTAGACAGACAAGACTAGACAGACAAGACTAGACAGACAAGACTAGACAGACAAGACTAGACAGACAAGACTAGACAGACAAGACTAGACAGACAAGACTAGACAGACAAGACTAGACAGACAAGACTAGACAGACAAGACTAGACAGACAAGACTAGACAGACAAGACTAGACAGACAAGACTAGACAGACAAGACTAGACAGACAAGACAAGACTAGACAGACAAGACTAGACAAGACTAGACAGACAAGACTAGACAGACAAGACTAGACAGACAAGACTAGACAGACAAGACTAGACAGACAAGACTAGACAGACAAGACTAGACAGACAAGACTAGACAGACAAGACTAGACAGACAAGACTAGACAGACAAGACTAGACAGACAAGACTAGACAGACAAGACTAGACAGACAAGACTAGACAGACAAGACTAGACAGACAAGACTAGACAGACAAGACTAGACAGACAAGACTAGACAGACAAGACTAGACAGACAAGACTAGACAGACAAGACTAGACAGACAAGACTAGACAGACAAGACTAGACAGACAAGACTAGACAGACAAGACTAGACAGACAAGACTAGACAGACAAGACTAGACAGACAAGACTAGACAGACAAGACTAGACAGACAAGACTAGACAGACAAGACTAGACAGACAAGACTAGACAGACAAGACTAGACAGACAAGACTAGACAGACAAGACTAGACAGACAAGACTAGACAGACAAGACTAGACAGACAAGACTAGACAGACAAGACTAGACAGACAAGACTAGACAGACAAGACTAGACAGACAAGACTAGACAGACAAGACTAGACAGACAAGACTAGACAGACAAGACTAGACAGACAAGACTAGACAGACAAGACTAGACAGACAAGACTAGACAGACAAGACTAGACAGACAAGACTAGACAGACAAGACTAGACAGACAAGACTAGACAGACAAGACTAGACAGACAAGACTAGACAGACAAGACTAGACTAGACAGACAAGACTAGACAGACAAGACTAGACAGACAAGACTAGACAGACAAGACTAGACAGACAAGACTAGACAGACAAGACTAGACAGACAAGACTAGACAGACAAGACTAGACAGACAAGACTAGACAGACAAGACTAGACAGACAAGACTAGACAGACAAGACTAGACAGACAAGACTAGACAGACAAGACTAGACAGACAAGACTAGACAGACAAGACTAGACAGACAAGACTAGACAGACAAGACTAGACAGACAAGACTAGACAGACAAGACTAGACAGACAAGACTAGACAGACAAGACTAGACAGACAAGACTAGACAGACAAGACTAGACAGACAAGACTAGACAGACAAGACTAGACAGACAAGACTAGACAGACAAGACTAGACAGACAAGACTAGACAGACAAGACTAGACAGACAAGACTAGACAGACAAGACTAGACAGACAAGACTAGACAGACAAGACTAGACAGACAAGACTAGACAGACAAGACTAGACAGACAAGACTAGACAGACAAGACTAGACAGACAAGACTAGACAGACAAGACTAGACAGACAAGACTAGACAGACAAGACTAGACAGACAAGACTAGACAGACAAGCCTAGACAGACAAGACTAGACAGACAAGACTAGACAGACAAGCCTAGACAGACAAGACTAGACAGACAAGACTAGACAGACAAGACTAGACAGACAAGACTAGACAGACAAGACTAGACAGACAAGACTAGACAGACAAGACTAGACAGACAAGACTAGACAGACAAGACTAGACAGACAAGACTAGACAGACAAGACTAGACAGACAAGACTAGACAGACAAGACTAGACAGACAAGACTAGACAGACAAGACTAGACAGACAAGACTAGACAGACAAGACTAGACAGACAAGACTAGACAGACAAGACTAGACAGACAAGACTAGACAGACAAGACTAGACAGACAAGACTAGACAGACAAGACTAGACAGACAAGACTAGACAGACAAGACTAGACAGACAAGACTAGACAGACAAGACTAGACAGACAAGACTAGACAGACAAGACTAGACAGACAAGACTAGACAGACAAGACTAGACAGACAAGACTAGACAGACAAGACTAGACAGACAAGACTAGTTAAACTTAGATTCTTGTAGTCTATTTGGTCTAGATAGTAATTCTTTCTCTCCTTTTAGATTAGGCGTTATTGTTGTAGATTAGGTTGTAACCTGGAATATGAAGTCTAGAATAGAATGAAGTTGGTATAGAGGCTAGTTTGTCTGTCTGTCTCTGGTAACTATTCTGCGAGTTCGTTTGGTCCAAATTTTAGTGAAAGCAATTTTCCGATTTGTTAATTTTATTTTCCAAAATTCTTCAAAATTGTGACATTTTCTTTTGAATTGTTTTTGACAGAAGTTTTGTAAATCTGTCAGAATTGACATTAGTATGACGTTTGATAAATTTGGAAAAGTGACATTTCTTAAATTTTAACGTGTTATTTCCTTCTTCAACTGATTTTGTCATTTTCATTCGTTTCCTTAAGAAATTGATAAATTTTGATTCGTTTGGTCTAAATTTTATTGAAAACAGTTTTCTGATTTGTTAATTTTATATTGGAAAATTCTTTAAAATACATCTATATTCAATTATTCTATGACTGAAGTTTTGGAAATCTGTCAGAATTGACATTAGAATGACTGCGAAATTTTTACAAGTGACATTAGAATGACATATCTTAAAGTTTGACATTTGTTTTTTTGACGTGTTGTTTCATCTTCATTAGATTTTGACATTTTCTTTGTTTTCAATGACAAATTAATAGATTTGGACGTATTTTTTTTACTTCTATCAATAGAGAGATTTTGGTTTAATTTGATTTTGATTATTTTACATTTGTATCAACACCAAATTTTGACATTTTAATTATTTTTTTCCTTCAAAATTTTGACATATTTTTGACGTTTCTATTTTCCTTTTCTTAATTTGACATGTTATTTTCAATAGATTTGGACACTTTCATTGTTTTAAATAAGAAATTTACAAATTTGGATGTATTTTTTGAAAAAAATGCAATTAGATATTTCGTTTGTGACTATTTTACATTTGTATCAACGACAAATTTTAACATTTTCATTATTTTTTTTCCCCTTCAAAATTTTTACAATTTCACAAATTTTGACGTTCCAGTTTGACATATTTTTGAGGTTTCTATTCTTTTTTTTCATTTTGACATATTATTTATTTCTCCAATAGATTTTGACATTTTCATTGTTTTCAATAAAAAGATTGATCGGATTTTGACGTATTTTTTTACTTTTATCAAAAAACAAAATTTGATATTTCGATTTTGATTATCATGCATTTGAATCAACAAATTGTGACATTTGTATTATTTTTCCCCTTCAAAATTTTTACATTTTTACAAATTTTTACATTCCAATTTGACATACTTTTGACTTTTCTGTTCTTTTTTCTTATTTTGACATTTTATTTTTTTCTTCAATAGATTTTGACATTTTAATGTTTTTCAATAAGAAATTAATAGATTTGCACGTATTTTTTGACTTATATTTAAAAACAAAATTTGATATTTCGATTTTTACTATCCTACATTTGAATCAACAACAAATGTTTGCATTTTCATTATTTTTTCCCTTCAAAATTTTTAAATTTTCAAAAATTTTTACGTTGCAATTTGACTTTTTTATACTTTTTTTAATTTTGACATGTTATTTCTCCCTTCAATAGTTTTTGACATTTTCATTTTTTTCAATAATAGATTGATAGATTTTCACGTATTTTTTTACTTCTATCAAAAAACAAATTTTGGTATTTCGATTTTGACTCTTTTACATTTGTATTAACAACAAATTTTCTCATTTTCATTATTTTTGCCATTAATAATTTACATTTTCACAAATTTTTACGTTGCAATTTGACATTTTATTGACGTTTCTATATATTTTTTTATTTTGACATGTTATTTCTTTCTTCAATAGTTTTTGACATTTTCATTTTTTTCAATAAGAAATTGATAGAATTTTACGTTGCAATTTGACGTTTTTATACTTTTTTTTAATTTTGACATGTTATTTCTTCCTTCAATAGTTTTTGACATTTTCATTTTTTTCAATAAGAAATTGATAGATTTTGACGTATTTTTTGACTTCTATAAAAAAAACAAATTTTGGTATTTTGATTTTGACTCTTACATTTGTATCAACAACAAATTTTCATTATTTTTCCCGTTAATAATTTTACATTTTCACAAATTTTTACGTTGCTATTTGACATTTTATTGACGTTTCTATATATTTTTAAATTTTGACATGTTATTTCTTCAATAGTTTTTGACATTTTCATTTTTTTTTCAATAAGAAATTGATAGATTTTGACGTATTTTTTGACTTCTATCAAAAAACAAATTTTGGTATTTCGATTTTGACTTTTACATTTGTATCAACAACAAATTTTGACTTTTCATTATTTTTTCCCTTAAAAATGTTGACATTTTCACAATTTTTGACGTTCCAATTTCACATATTTTTGACATTTCTATTCTTTTTATTTTGACATATTATTTCTTCAATAAATTTTGACCTTTTCATTGTTTTTAATAATTGATACATTTGGACGTATTTTGTACTTAACCCCTTTACATACAATGACGTCTCGTAAGACGTCATGTATACGAGGGTAGATTGAAAAGTTTCCGGAATGGGCAAGAGATGTTATGAGAGTTATGAGATTGTTATGATGGTTGTCAAGACCAACCTATTTTAGGAAAGCTGTCAAATTTTCAGACAGGTTCGTCGTTCAGTTTTTGTTTACTAGGCAATCTTGTGAAGCAAGTCAGGCACTTTGCGAAGTCGGGCACATTCCGGAAACTTTTCAATCTACCCTCGTATGTGGTAAGATCACATGTATATGGACACGCCAACGCGCATTTTATTGGTATGTCAAGGGTTTAAAACAAATGTTGGTATTTCTATTTTGACTATTTCACATTTGTATCAACAAATTTTGACCTTTTCATTATTTTTTCCTTTCAAAATTTTGACATTTTCTCAAATTTTGACGTTCCAATTTGACATATTTTTAACGTTTCTATTCTTTTTTTGACATGTTATTTCTTTCTTCAATAGCTTTTGACATGTTCATTTTTTCCAATAAGTAGTTGATAGGATTTGGACTTTGGACTATTAAAAAAAACAAATTTTGATATTTCGAAATTTTGACAATCGATTTTTATTATTTTACATTTGTATCAACAACACATTTTGACATTTTCATTATTTTTGACAAATTTTTGACGTTTCTGTTCGTTTCACTTTTATTAAAAAAAAATTAATTTGAATTATCCCAAAATTTTCGTAATAAATCGACAATTTGTGTTTTATTTTGACTGAAATTAACAAATTGATTAATTTTGACGTATTATTTAACTACGACCTTTTCATGACGATGAATTTTCCATTTTTATCTGAACCAAATTTAGATTTCCATTTTTGCAAATTTAGATTTCCAAAGTTTCCATTTTTGACAACAAATTTTGATTTTTATTATTTTCCTTCTGTATCAAGAACAAATTGACATTTACATGTTTAACTATTTTGTAATTGTATTACAACTAATTTTGAACGTCAAAAATATGTCAAATTGGAATGTCAAAATTTGTGAAAATGTCAAAATTTTGAAACAAAAAAAAATTAGAAATCTCAAAATTAGTTGTAATACAAGTGGAAATTGGTTAAACATGTTAATTGTCAAAAATGTGAATTTGTTGTTGATACAGAAGTAAAATATTAAAAACGAAATTGTCAAAATTTGTTGTTAAAAATGGGCAACATATGTCAAATTGAAACGAAAAAAGAATAGAAACGTCAAAAATATGTCAAATTCCGAAAGTAAAATAATAGAAACGTCAAAAATATGTCAAATTCCGAAAGTAAAAATAATAGAAACGTCAGAAATATGTCAAATTGTAACGTACAAGGATAGAAACGTCAAATATATGTCCAATTGGAACTTAAAAAGAATAGAAAAAAGAAGTTATTAAAAGGAATATGGCTTGAATATATTCAACCTTTCCTTAGCTCTATAATATTATTAAATCTTTTTTAAGCTCTGCTTGTTAAGCTCTATAACATTTTTATTCACATACATTAGTTTGAAAACCATGTGCTACGCTGTCAAAATAATATAAGTGTATTCCATTTTATAATTCAAAAGAGCAAAGCTGCACTGATTATAGTTATATCTCGATACGCGTCTGCAGATGGCTATTCACTTTAGGTTAATGAGAAAGATCTGATCTTAGAAAACAATGTTAATTACCTGCTTTCTGTTTTAGTGCCATAAAGTGGACTGAGGACTAGTATATAGCATACAAATATCTGTTGTGTTCCAACATGAGATTTGTTTTGTAGTCTTAAAAAAGACTTTGAATAATATTATAGAGCTACGGAAAGGTTGAATATATTGTAGTTATATTTAGTTGAATATTTATTATTAGTTGAATATATAATGTTCCGCTTTAATAAGTTGGTATGATTCTATCTATAATTAGTTTAATTTCACTCCTATATTCGAATAGAAATGTCATAAATATGTCTAATTGGAACCTAAAAAGAATAGAAACGTCAAACATGTCAAATTGGAACGAAAAAATAGAAACGTCAAAAATTTGTGAAATTGAAAAAAAGAATCACAACTTCAAGAAGTTTTTTTAAAAAGGAAACAGGTTTCTATTGTTTTTTTTTTCAATTTGACATATTTTTGACGTTTTTATTTTTTCGTTTTAATTTGACATGTTTTTGACGTTTCTATTCTTTTTTCGTTTAAATTTGACATATGTTGTCCATTTTTGACAACAAATTTTGACATTTTCGTTTTTATTATTTTACTTCTGTATCAACAACAAATTGACATTTTTTGACAATTAACATGTTTAACTTTTTTTAACTTTTAAATGTTCCTTTTAGGTTCCAATTTGACATATTTATGACGTTTCTATTCGAATAAAGGGATAAAACTAAACTAATTATAGATACAATCATACCAATTTATTAAAGCGGAACAGCTTGAATATATAAATATATTCAACCTTTCCGTAGCTCTATAATATTATTAAGTCTTTTTTAAGACTACAAAACAAATCCCATGTTGAAACACAACAGATATTTGTATGCTATTTAGTAGCCCCCAGTTCACTTTCATGGCACTAAAACAAAAACCAGATAATTAACATTGTTTTTAAGATCAGATAATTCTATTTAACCCAAAGTGAATAGCCATCTGCAGACGCGTTTCGAGATCTATCTCTCATGAGTACAGCTTTGCTCTTTTGAATTATAAAATGGAATATACTTACATATTAGTTTGACAGCCCAGCACGTGTTTTTCAAACTAATGTGACTTAAAACTGTTATAGAGTTTAATAAGAAGAGCTTAAAAGTATTAATAATCTTATAGAGCTAAGGAAAGGTTGAATATATTCAAGCTATATTCCTTTTAATAAGTTGGTACGTTTCTATTTGGTTTCGTTCCAATTGGACATATATTTTACGTTTCTATCCTTTTTACGTTCCAATTTGACATATTTTTGACGTTTCTATTATTTTTACTTTCGGAATTTTACATATTTTTGACGTTTCTTTTCTGTTTACCTTCAATTTGACATTTTTTTGGACGATTCTATTATTTTTTCGTTCTAATTTGACAAATTTTTTAGGTTTGTGTTCTTTCGACATATTTTTCATTTGTTTTTGTTTTGTTCCAATTTGACATATTTTTGACCTTTTTATTCTTTTTACGTTACAATTTGACACATTTTTAATTTCTTTTTTCGTTCCAATTTGACGTATTTTTGACGATTCTATTCTTTACGTTCCATTTTTTTACGTTCCAATTTGAATGTTTTTGACGTTTTCAATCTTTTTTCGTTTCAATTTGACTTATTTTTGACGTTTCTATTCATTTTTAGTTCTAATTTGATATATTTTTGACGTTTTTATTCCTTCTACGTTCCAATTTGACATATTTTTCATTTCTTTTTTCGTTCCAATTTGATATATTTTTGACGTTTCTATTCTTTTTACGTTCTAATTTGACATATTTTTCATTTCTTTTTTCGTTCTAATTTGACATATTTTTGACGTTTTTATTCGTTCTACGTTCCAATTTGACATATTTTTCATTTCTTTTTTCGTTCCAATTTGATATATTGTTGACGTTTCTATTCTTTTTATGTTCTAATTTGACATATTTTTCATTTCTTTTTTCGTTCCAATTTTACATATTTTTGATGTTTTTATTCCTTCTACGTTCCAATTTGACATATTTTTAATTTCTTTTTTCGTTCCAATTTGATATATTTTTGACGTTTCTATTCTTTTACCGTTCTAATTTGACATATTTTTCATTTCTTTTTTCGTTCCAATTTGACATATTTTTGACTTTTTTATTCCTTCTACGTTCCAATTTGACATATTTTTCATTTAATTTTTCGTTCCAATTTGATATATTTTTGACGTTTCTATTCTTTTTATGTTCTAATTTGACATATTTTTCATTTCTTTTTCGTTCCAATTTGACATATTTTTTATGTTCCTTTGCTTTTTACGTTCCAATTTGAATATCTTTGACGTTTTTAATTCTTTTTCGTTTCAATTTGACATATTTATGACGTTTCTATTTTTTATTTTCGTTCTAATTTAATATATCTTTGACGTAGAGGGAATACGTTCCAATTTGACATATTTCTTTTTTGGTTCCAATTTTATATATTTTTGACGTTTCTATTCTTTTTGCGTTCAAAGTTCACATATTTTTGACGTTTCTATTCATTATACGTTCAAATTTTACATATTTTTGACGTTTCTATTCATTATACGTTCAAATTTTACATATTTTTGACGTTTCTATTAATTTTGCTTTTATTTATAAACAAATCATATTTGAATTGTTCCAAAATTGTTGTTAATAAATTGTTTAAATTTGTGTTTTCTTCTGATTGAAACTAACAAGCGTATTAACGAAACGACCAATAACAATGTGTGCCGCTTTCAAAACTAATACACCAACAGCAAAATTCCAAACTGAATTAACAAACTTTTTTAAATCAAAGTGATTCATTTAACAAAAATAAAATCTTTCGTCTTTCTCGACCACGCTTAGAACTGACCGAGGAGAACTGTGAAGAAGATACTTTTAATAATTGGAATGCATTATTGGATAAATTAAACTGTATAAAAACATTGATGGCATGCTCTTCCTACAAACATTCTCGCGGAAGAGAAACATAATAATAATCCTTTTCCCACTATTTTTTTTACTGAGAGATTTATTGAACAATAGTTAAAAAGCATGGAGATGACTGGCTGCCACTGCTGCCAACTATAGTGACTTGAGTATTATTTTATTTTATTTTTTATTTTTAAATCTTTTATCCACATAATATTTGTCTTGTTTAAGAAAATAAGTGTTTTTTACATAAAGCTGCATGTACCAAAAATAACATTCTCTCCGCACAAATACAAATCAACATATTATTCGTCACAATAACTGTCACAACTGAACAAATTGAACTTCTCAATTGACATATTAAACGTCAAATGACACAATAAGTGCCCCAAATGAACACAATAACTGCTCCAAATAAAAACATTGAACTACTCAGCTGACTTATTAAACGTCAAAAGACGCAATAACTGTTAAAGATGAACATTTTAAACTACTCGACTGAATAATTAAACTTCAAAAGACGAAATAACTGTCAAATATCAACATTTTGAACTACATAACTGACTTATTAAACGTCAAAAGATGCAATAACTGTCAAAGATGAACACATTGAACTACTCAACTGACTTATAAAACGTCACAAGAAGCAATAACTGTCAAATATGAATATATTGAACCACCCAACTGACTTATTAAACGTCAAATGACACATTAACTGTCACAAATGAACACATTGAACTACTCAATTGACATATTAAACGACAAGTGACGCAATAACTGTCACAAATGAACACATTGAACTACTCAACTGACTTATTAAACGTCAAAAGACGCAGTAACTGTCAAAGATGAACATATTGAACTAACCAACTGATTTAGTAAACGTCAAATCATACATTAACTGTCACAAATGAAAACATTGAACTACTAAATTTACATATTATTCGACAAATGACACAATAACTGTCACAAATTAACACATTGATTAACTACTCAACTGACCTATTGAACGTCAAAATACGCAATAACTGTTAAATATGAACATATTGAACCCAACTGACTTATTAAACGTCAAATGACACATTATTTGTCACAAATGAACACTTTGAACTACTCAATTGACATATTAAACGACAAATGACAGAATAACTGTCACAGATGAACACATTAAACTACTCACCTGACTTATTTAAACGTCAATAGACGCAATAACTGTCAAAGATGAACATTTTGAACTACCCAACTGAGTTATTAAACGTCAAATGACACAATAACTGTCACAAATGAACACATTGAACTATTGAATTGACATATTAAACGACAAATTACACAATAACTGTCACAAGTTAACATGTTTGACTACTCAATTTACTTATTAAACGTCAAATGACACATTAAATCAGTGCCGACACGTGCGCCTGGTCGGACAGGCGATCGCCTTACGGCGCCATATTTTTAGGGCGGCATATTTTTGTAGCAGCGAATTTTTCGTGACTTTCCACCGGTTCTTAGTTCTACCTTCTACTACTACATAAAAGATGCCATCAAAAGAAATTCCCAAATCACAAAAGAAATCACAAAAGATGAGATCAAAGAATTTTTTTTAAATTATTGAATTTTTGGCAAAATTTAATCAATTTATTAGTGAGCATTTACACAGTTTCAAAAAATCCCAATTGTTCTCATTATTTCAGCAAAGAAATTCAAAATAACAATAAATTTATTGGGAGAAAAAGTGCGTGTTACTATTATTTCCAACATTATTTTCCAAATATTACAGCATTATTTGGGATTGCACTCCAGATGTTAGTAGAATTGAACATATGTATCTTGTTATTGGCGTTCTAAATCAAGATAGTGAAGAATTTGTTCCTAAAGAATATTTCTTCAAATTTTTAACTGTAGAATCATCAACTGGGGAGAGTTTAACTGATTTAATTTTGCAAGAATTAGATAAATTAGGTTTCAAAATTCAAAATATACTTGGCCAGGTATACGACAATGGTCCAAACATGAAAGGTATGCATTCTGGTGTGCAAAAACGAACCTTAGATAAGAATCCTAAGAGGCCTTTTTCGTAACCTATTCCTGTCATTCTTTAAATTTAGTTGAAAACGACGCAGCCAAAAAATCTGGTGAACTAAGTAATTTTTTTCAATTATTCAAAAATTGTTTCTATTCTTTTCAAGTTCTAGCGTAAATTTGTTTCTGATGGAATTTCGTATAAATAGTTTTGGGCAAATGATTTGTAAAAGCTAAAGAAATAGCTAATGAAATGGAAATAAATATTTGGCGACTTGTAAGAAGTCAAATATCATCGCATCACGAAAAAAAATATTTATGTGATGGCTGCCTAACCTTTTTTTCAAACGAGATGCTTTTTTCAAACGAGTAACAAAATATACACTATTATTCCGACAAAAGACATTGTTAAAGACAGGAGAGGTGATATGGTCCTGGGGCATATATTAAAATTCCTAAATTACGATAGAAAAATGTGTTGTTGTATACGCAGATTTTGAATCAATATTAAAACCGATTGATACATGCTCACCAAACCCCGACAATAGCTGTACCAACCAAACACATATACACGTACCGTACAGTTTTGCCTATAATATAAAATGTTCATTTGATGATTTATTGAGTAAATTCATCACTTATGCCGGAGAAGATTGCCTGAAATTATTTTGCTAGAACCTCTATGCGGTAAAACCTGCTGTTGAACAAGTAATCAAAGTTTTTCATTATCTCTTAAATATTTGTACTAATTCTGTTACAGAAAGATTTACACAATTGGAAAATCATAATAAAATTTTTGAATTTTATTCCACATTAGCGCAAAAAAATTCAGACGAAATTGTTAAAAATTGTCAGGATTTACACATGTACCTAACAGACGATATAGAACCTTTAAATTTGTCTAACGAATTACAAATTGGGGCGGCGAAAGTTGTATTCGCCTTAGGCGGCATATTTTGACGTGCCGGCCCTGCATTAAATGTCACAAATGAACACATTGAACTACTCAATTGACATATTAAACTACAAACGACATAATAACTGTCACAAATTGACATGTTGGACTACTCAATTGACATATAACGTCAATAGACGCAATAACTGTCAAAGATAAACATTTTGAACTACCCAACTGATTTATTAAACGTCAAATGACACATTAACTGTCACAAATGAACACATTGAACTATTGAATTGACATATTAAACGACAAATTACACAATAACTGTCACAAATTGACATGTTTGACTACTCAATTGACATATTAAACGTCAAATGACTCAATAACTGTCACAAATGACAAAACAGTTATAAATGATACATTAATTGTTATAAATGACACAGCAAAAAAAGACACAGAAATTGGTAAATGTGGCTCAATCATTAAAAGACTGATCATCAAAGGACTAAAGAAGATCACAATACTCTTAGAAATGACGAAATAATTGTCAGAAATGACACAATAATTGTCAGAAATGTCACAATAATTGTCAGAAATGTCTCAATAATTGTTAGAAATGTCATAATAATTGTCAGAAATGGCACAATAATTGTCATAATTGACACAATAATTATCACAAGTGACAATAGCTATCACTAATAAGGCAATAATTGTCTAAAGTCATAGAATGATTTTCAGAAATTCCATAGTAACTGTCACAAATGACACAATAGCAATCACAAATGAGGTAATAATTGTTTAAAATGATCGAATAATGATCAGAAAATACATAATAACTGTCACAAATGACACAATATCAATCACAAATGAGGTAATAATTGCCTAAAATGATAGAATAATTATCAGAAAATACATATTAACTGTCAAAAATGACACAATAGTTATCATATATGAGGTAATAATTGTCAAAAATGATAATGTCAAGATTGTATGATATTGTCAAGAATAATTATCAGAAAATACATACTGACTGTCACAAATGACACAATAGGTATCACACATGAGGTAATAATTGTAAAAAATGATAGAATAATGATCAGAAAATACATAATAACTGTCACAAATGACACAATAGCTATCACAATTGTGGTAATAATTGTCTAAAATGATAGAATAATTATCAGAAAATACATATTAACTGTCAAAAATCACACAATAGGTATCATAAATGAGGTAATAATTGTCAAAAATGATAGAACAATGATCAGAAAATACATAATAACTGTCACAAATGACACAATAGCAAACACAAATGAGGTAATAATTGTCTGAAATGATAGAATAATGATCAGAAAATACATAATAAATGTCACAAATGACCAATAAATGTGATGTAAGACATGTTCATGTAACTTTTGTGACATTGTTGTAAATAGATGTATTTTGTAAATTTATTAGATTAGTCTCAATGTGATATATGACATCTGTGAGTGTAGTTATTATGTCATTGTGACAAATTATGCCATTCTGACATCTTATTTGTGACAGGTAACTATTGTCATTGTGACATATAACTATAGTGTCATTCTGGCATAACTATTATGTCATTGTCACATATGATATTTATGACATAAGTATTTTGTCATTGTGACAGTCACAATGTGACATGTGACATTTGTGACATAGTTATTATGTCATGACATATTATGCCATTGTGACATATATTATTTGTGACAAATAACTATTGCCATTGTGACATATGATATTTGTGACATATAACTATTGTGTTATTCTGGCATAACTATGATGACATATGATATTTGTGACATATAACTTATTGTCATTTTGACATATAACTATTATGTTTTTATGACATGATGTTTGTGACATATAACTATTATGTCATTGTGACAGTCTCAATGTTACATATGACATTTGTGACATAGTTATTATGTCATTGTGACATATCATATTTGTGACAAATAACTATTGTCATTTTTACATATGATATTTGACATATAACTATTGTGTCATTCTGAAATAACTATTGTGACAAGATATTTGTGACATATAACTTATTATGTCATTTTGACATATAACTATTATGTCATTGTGACAGTCTTAATGTGATATATGACATTTGTGACAAAGTTATTATGTCATTGTGACATGTTATGCCATTGTGATATATCATATTTGTGACAAATAACTATTGTCATTGTGATATATGATATTTGTGACATATATCTATTGTGTCATTCTGGCAAAACTATTATTACACATGATATTTGTTACATTTAACATATTATGCATTTTGACATATAACTATTATATTATTGTAACATATGATATTTGTGACATATAACTATTATGTCATTGTGACAGTCTCAATGTGACATATTACATTTGTTACATAGTTATTATGTCATTGTGACATATTATGCCATTGTGTCATAACTATTATGACATATGATATTTGTGACATATAACTTATTATTTCAATTTGACATATAACTATTATGTTATTGTGACATATGATATTTGTGAAATATGACATTTGTGACATAGTTATTATGTCATTGTGACATATGCCATTTTGACATATCATATTTGTGACAAATAACTGTTGTCATTGTGACATATGATATTTGTGACATATAACTACTGTGTCATTCTGACATAACTATTATGACATGATATTTGTGACATATAACTTATTATATCATTTTGACATAACTATTATGTTATTGTGACATATGATATTTGTGACATATAACTAATATGTGATTGTGACATAAATGTTTTTGTGTTTGGTTAGTTTGTTATTTTTGTCGCTTTTGTTTGGTAAATGTTTGTGTGGTGCTTAGTTTGTAAGGATAATAATCTCGACTGTGTGTTTGTCGCTTGGCGATTTGGCATTGGAACTTAATTGTTGTTGTGTTATTGTAGAACGGAAGGGGCGGCGATCACGCGCGCCAAAGCAGCGTGCTGCCCGATTTGCTGTCGCAGGCCAGCGGCAGCCCCGGCACGCCCTCCGCCAGGGACAAGTCGCAGAGCGAAGAGGTACGTACCGTCAGAATTTACTTAAGAATACTTTATTTGTTTATTTCTCCTCTAGATATACACGAACTTGTTGTGTCGCTGCTTTGTGTATATTTTCACCGAAAATTTTGCAGATTTGTCATTTTTGACGTAAATGTCAAATTTGTGACAGTACTTTGTGATACATTGAAATTTTTTGTTGTTCTATCCTGCTATTTTAGTCACCTTTTCCGGACAAATTTCTCACTTTTTGAAATATCGTTATACAGGCTGAGCCATCTAACCCCTCAACATACAATGACGTCTCTAAGACGTCATGTATATGTCATAAGATCACATGTATATGGACACGTCAACGCGCATTTTATTTGTATGTCAAGGGGTTAACATAACTACCCCAAATATCTCCGTTACCTTTAGAGTGACGAGATAAATGTCAAAAGGGAACTTTATTGATTTCGAAGGGCTGAAACGGTGGTTATTTTTTTTTGCCAATTTTTTTTTATGCGTCCTCAAGGTCATCAATGGTTTTTTCAAACGGGAACATGTTATTTTTGTATCAAGACATTGTAGCCACTATTCAGACGAATCCTGTGACCCTTGACATCATGACCTTGAAATGTTTTGACAAGTGTATCCATTGAAAATAACTTTGAATAATCGAAAATGGTATTGCACAGTCATGCAGAGATAGTGGATATGATTCTGAATCATGGTGGGTCCGGTAGGAACTCTGTGTGGGGGTAGGAACTTTATGCACAACGTTATCCTGACAGAAATCATCTTTACGTCGATGTTTCGATCGAATTATTCATTTATTCCGTGGAAGGGGCAGTGTTAATCTAGGCAAAAAGAGACGTCAAAGGTCATGATATTATAGATCGCTGGATTCGTGTGAATGGTGACAACAATTTCTTGATAAAAAAATAACATGTTCCCATTTGAAAAACCATTGATGACCTTGTGGACGCATAAACTATGACCCTGACACGAAATAATGTTTAACCACTGTGTCAGACCTTCGAAATCAATAAAATTACCTTTCGACATTTTTTCCGTCACTCTAAAGGTAACTGAGATATTTGGGGTGGTCGCGTTAAATGGCCCACCCTGTATAAATTTTATTGATGTTATAAATACATTGTTCCAAGTTATTTTTGACAAAAGTCAGTTATTTTTAACGTTTTATTAAGTGTTATACTTGACATACTTTGCTTTTTGTCAAATATGACATTTCTTCAAACATGTCATTTTTTGACACATTTTTTTATTTTTGTAGGATTTATCATTTTGATTTTTCAATTGTGACAAATTTGTCAAAATCCATCTGTTTTTCTCTCTGGAATTTCAGCTATGTATTTATATACAGTTTTGTGTGACACTTAATTCAAATTGCTGTTTTTTTTTTGTTGTTGAAATAATTTTATTTTTGTTGTTGCTGTTTTTTATTTGTCACTAATGTTTATGTCTTTCTCTTGGTTTTTGCCTAACTGAGTGGCGACGGTAAACTTCGTAACGTTTATGAAACTGTAAGTATGAACCACCTGTTACATAATCATTTCTTTTGT
Organism: Phosphuga atrata; assembly: GCA_944588485.1. Taxonomy (NCBI): domain Eukaryota; kingdom Metazoa; phylum Arthropoda; class Insecta; order Coleoptera; family Silphidae; genus Phosphuga; species Phosphuga atrata. The sequence goes on along the minus strand of OX155897.1, from coordinate 6,079,621 downwards.
TTTTAATTTCCTTTATTCTCTCTAATTTCACACACAAAAATTAATTTCTCATTGTTTCCAAAATAAAAACCGATAATTTGTTTAAAAATAATCAATTTTCAAAAAAAAATCCGTTTTTGACATTGACAATCTCTGACAACATTTGACACATGACACATACATCTACAATTCATTACGACATTAACAATTCATTTTCACATTGACAATCGAACTTTGACACTTTTAATATTCATGAACCTCACGTTGACATTAGAAGGAATAAAAACGTCAAAAATGTAAAAATTGAACAAAGGGAGAATAGAAACGACAAATATATGTCAAATTTGAAATTAAAAGTAATAGAAACGTCAACAATAGAAATAGTCATAAAAGTCAAATACTCATAGAAATGTCAAAAATATGTCAAATTGGAACGAAAAAATAAATAAACTTTGTTGAAACACAAGAAACACTAAAAGTCGAAACACAGCCTGAATATATAAACATATTCAACCTTTTCGGAGCTCTATAATATTACTACGTCTTTTTTAGGACTAAAAAAAATCTTATGTGAATATATTTATATTTGAATATAAATAATTATTGAATATATTTATATATTCAGGCTGTGTTCCGATTTTATTAAGTTTATTTCTTTTGTCGTTCCAATTTGACATATTTTTGACGTTTATATTATTTTTACTTTCAAATTTGACGTTTCTATTCTCTCTCCATTTCAATTTGACATTTTTAACGTTTTTGTTCCTTCTAAATGTTTATGTTATTGTGACATTTGATATTTGTGATATATAACTAATATGTCATTGTGACATAAATGTAATTTTTTGCAATGTGACATATGTATGCCATTGTGATATATCACATTTGTGACAAATAACTAATCTCATTGTGACATATGCTATTTGTAACATATAACTATTACGTCATTGTGATATAACTCCAATGACATATGATATTTGTGACAAATAACTTATTATATCATTGTGACATATAACTATTATGTTATTGTGACATTTAACTTATTATGTCATAACTATTATGTCATTGTGATGATATTACTAATATGTCATTGTGACATAAATATAATTGTTTGCAATGTGACATATTTATGCCATTATGACATATCACATTTGTGACAAATAACTAATGTGTGTTAATGTGACATAAGATATTTGTAACATATAACTATTACGTCATTGTGATATAACTGTTATGACATTATATTTGCGACAAATAACTTATTATATCATTGTGACATATAACTATTATTTTATTGTGACATATAATATTTGTGACATTTAACTTATTATGTCATAACTATTATGTCATTGTGATAAAAAACTAATATGTTATTGTGACATAAATGTAATTTTTTGCAATGTGACATATTTATTCCATTGTGGCATATCACATTTGTGACAAATAACTAATGTCATTGTGACATATGATGTTTGTAACATATAACTATTACGTCATTGTGATATAACTGTTATGACATTATATTTGCGATAAATAACTTATTATATCATTGTGACATATAACTATTATTTTATTGTGACATATGATATTTGTCACATTTAACTTATTATGTCATAACTATTATGTCATTGTGATATAAAACTAATATGTCATTGTGACAAATGTAATTTTTTGCAATGTGACATATTTATGCCATTGTGACATATTACATTTGAGACAAATAACTAATGTCATTGTGACATATGAAATTTGTAACATATAACTATTACGTCATTGTGATATAACTATTATGACATGATATTTGTGACAAATAACTTATTATATCATTGTGACATATAACTATTATGTTATTGTGACATATGATATTTGTGACATTTAACTTATTATGTCATAACTATTATGTCATTGTGGTTTAAAACTAATATGTTATTGTGACATAAATGTAATTTTTTGCAATGTGACATATTTATGCCATTGTGACATATCACATTTGTGACAAATAACTAATGTCATTGGGACATATGATATTTGTAACATCTCTATGTCATTGTTATATAACTATTATGACATATGATATTTGTGACAAATAACTTATTATATCATTGTGATACATAACTATTATGTTATTGTGACATATGATATTTGTGTCATTTAACTTATCATGTCATAACTATTATGTCATTGTGGTATAAAACTAATATGTTATTGTGACATAAATGTAATTTTTTGCAATGTGACATATTTATGCCATTGTGACATATCACATTTGTGACAAATAACTAATGTCATTGTGACATATGATATTTGTAACATCTCTATGTCATTGTTATATAACTATTATGACATATGATATTTGTGACAAATAACTTATTATATCATTGTGATACATAACTATTATGTTATTGTGACATATGATATTTGTGTCATTTAACTTATCATGTCATAACTATTATATCATTGTGGTATAAAACTAATATGTTATTGTGACATAAATGTAATTTTTTGCAATGTGACATATTTATGCCATTGTGACATATCACATTTGTGACAAATATCTAATGTCATTGTGATATATGATATTTGTAACATCTCTATGTCATTGTTATATAACTATTATGACATATGATATTTGTGACAAATAACTTATTATATCATTGTGATATATAACTATTATGTTATTGTGACATATGATATTTGTGTCATTTAACTTATTATGACATAACTATTATGTCATTGTGGTATAAAACTAATATGTTATTGTGACATAAATGTAATTTTTTGCAATGTGACATATTTATGCCATTGTGACATTTCACATTTGTGACCAATATCTAATGTCATTGTGACATATGATATTTGTTACATCTCTATGTCATTGTTATATAACTATTATAACATATGATATTTGTGACAAATAACTTATTATATCATTGTGACATTTAACTATTATGTTATTGCGACATATGATATTTGTGACATTTAACTTATTATGTCATAACTATTATGTCATTGTGGTTTAAAACTAATATGTTATTGTGACATAAATGTAATTTTTTGCAATGTGACATATTTATGCCATTGTGACATATCACATTTGTGACAAATAACTAATGTTATTGTGACATATGATATTTGTAATATATAACTATACGTCATTGTGATATAACTATTATGACATATGATATTTGTGACAAATAACTTATTATATTATTGTGACATATAACTATTATGTTATTGTGACATGATATTTGTGACATTTAACTTATGTCATTTTTCTGTCATTTTTTTTTATATTATGTCATGTTCATGAATATTAAGTTTATATGATAATCTATAATGTTGTATGGATGTTGTATGGTTTTACCAATATTAAATTATCATTTAAATCAATAACTTACTTAAGTTCATGTCTCTCTCACGAAATGTCAAATTGACAATATCTAACCCCTAGTCATTCACGTCGGTGTTTCACAAATTGTTATCCATAAAAGCAAAGCTGCACTGATGAGAGATAAATCTCGAAACGCGTCTGCAGTTGACTATTCACTTCGATATTTGTGACATTGACAATCTAACTTTGATACTTTTGACATTGAAAATATTTTTTTTACGTTTTTAAACAAATTATCGGTTTATTTTTGTGCAAAAATTAAGTTTTCGTTACGTAGTGTCAATTTTCTGTTTAATTAGTAATTTTTGTTAGCAAATTAATCAATTTTGGCACACAAAATATTAAAAATAAAAACTAATGGGAAAGACTAATCCATAAACAAAACAAACTTTTGGTGTTTAATAGATTTTCTTGATGTTTGGTTTGTACGGTTGTTACTTCGTTATTAATAACTTAACAATTTCCGCTTGTATTTGTCTTAACACCGAATTACTCAAAACAAATTTGCGATTTGCAAATTCCAACTAACCGTATTTTGTTTTGTTATTTGATTGTCTGCATCGAAATCACGTCACCATCATTTCACTTCGCTGAATGCAACAACATTTGTAATAGACCTTTTCACTGTTTGTTACGCGCATCCGCCAAGTTTGAAAGGCGGGAATATGAAAGTTTCGGGCTTATTCAGTGATACATCAAAAAGTTCAGGCACATTTTCACGTATAACATGGCAGAAATTGACACATGCGACACAACAATGAAAAGGTCTATTCTCACATTACTGACGGACAAAATCTCGCGAAAAGATTTTCATTTCGCGTCGCAACATGACTTGGCCAATTTGATGTTTGGATTGTTTTGGAAATCTGCCCAAATTTTTTCGCAATTTATTTTTGTTTCTAGCATTTTGTTTACGTCTTATCGCAGTAATCGGTGTGCTCAAGAGAACGCTAAAACTAGATAGTGTGTTGTGATAAATTGTTAGACAATCGATATATTTAGGCTTTTTAAATGTAGGGTTTTAATCTTTAGATTTAGTCTATAAAGACAATAAATAAATCGTTAAGACATGACAAAACACACTCAATATGCAAATAGAGACTCTGAATATAGACCAGGGGTGGCAAACCTTTTTCCGGCCGAGTGCCATTTTTTTTAAATTTTCACATTTTGTAATGCTGACTTGCCAGGTTTACTTTTACAATGTGATAGTGAAAATCAGTTACCATATTAGCGTGAATATTTGACGTGCGCCTTTTGAAATTACGGGCAATCCAATCGACGGATTTTGATAAAACGTTGTATGATTTGATATTCTAACGAGATCTCACAAATTTCAAAATTTTAGCTTTGTAAATACGGCTTTGGTGATTTTTTTAAATTTGTAAATTTTTGTGCGCCTTTTGCAATTACGGACAAACAAATCGACGGATTTTGATGAAACTTGGTATGATTTGATATTCTTGCAAGGTCTCAAAAATTCCCAAATTTCAAAATTGTACCTTTGTAAATACGGCTTTGGTAAATTTTTTAAATTTGTAAATTTTTGTGCGCCTTTTGAAATTATGGACAAACCCATCGACGGATTTTGATGAAACTTGGTATGATTTGATATTCTTGCGAAATCTCACAAATTACCAAACTTCGAAATTGTAACTTCGTAAATACGGCTTTTGTGAAATTTGGAAATTTTTGTGCGCCTTTTGCAATTACAGGCAAACCAATCGACAGATTTTGATGAAACTTGGTATGATTTGACATTCTTGCGAAATCTCACAAATTTCAAAATTGTGGCTTTGTAAATACGGCTTTGGTGAATTTTTTAAATCAGTAAATTTTTGTGCGCTTTTTGCAATTATGGACAAACCAATCGACGGAAGTAGATGAAACTTAGTATGATTCGATATTTTTTCGAAATCTCACAAATTGCCAAATTTCAAAATTGTAGCTTTGTAAATACGGCTTTTGTGAATTTTTAAAGTTTGTAAATTTTTGTGCGCCTTTTGCAATTACGGACAAACCAATCGACGGATTTTGATGAAACTTGGTATGATTTGATATTCTTGCGAAATCTCACAAATTACCAAATTTCGAAATTGTAACTTCGTAAATACGGCTTTTGTGAATTTTGGAAATTTTTGTGCGCCTTTTGCAATTACAGGCAAACCAATCGACGGATTTTGTTGAAACTTGGTATGTTTTGACATTCTTGCGAAATCTCACAAATTCCCAAATTTCAAAATTGTAGCTTTGTAAATACGGATTTGGAAAAAAATTTAAATTTGTAAATTTTTGTGCGGCTTTTGCAATTACGGGCAAACCAATCGACGGATTTGAATGAAACTTGGTATGATTTGATATTCTTATGAGATTTCGCAAATTCACAAATTTCAAAATTGTAGCCTTGTAAATACGGCTTTTGCGAATTTTTGAAGTTTGTAAATTTTTGTGCGCCTTTTGCAATTACGGGCAAATCAATCGATGGATTTTGATGAAACTTGGTATGATTTGATATTCTTACGAGTTCTCACAAATTCCCAAATTTAACAGATTTAGTTGTCAAATTTGACAGATTTTAGGTTTAGTTGTCAAATTTAACAGATTTAGTTGTCAAATTTAACAGATTTAGTTGTCAAATTTGACAGCTCTTAGATTTAGTTGTCAAATTTAACAGATTTAGTTGTCAAATTTGACAGGTTTATTGCCGAATTTGACAGATTTACTAATTAAGTTTGACAGATTTTATGTTTAGTTGTCAAATTTAACAGATTTAGTTGTCAAATTTGACAGATTTTAGATTTAGTTGTCAAATTTAACAGATTTATTTGTCAAATTTGACAGGTTTATTGCCGAATTTGACAGATTTACTAATTAAGTTTGACATATTTTATGTTTAGTTGTCAAATTTAACAGATTTAGTTGTCAAATTTGACAGGTTTATTGCTGAATTTGACAGATTTACTAATTAAGTTTGACATATTTTATGTTTAGTTGTCAAATTTAACAGATTTAGTTGTCAAATTTGACAGGTTTATTGCTGAATTTGACAGATTTACTAATTAAGTTTGACAGATTTTATGTTTAGTTGTCAAATTTAACAGATTTAGTTGTCAAATTTGACAGCTTTTAGATTTAGTTGTCAAATTTAACAGATTTAGTTGTCAAATTTGACAGGTTTATTGCCGAATTTGACAGATTTACTAATTAAGTTTGACAGATTTTATGTTTAGTTGTCAAATTTAACAGATTTAGTTGTCAAATTTGACAGATTTTAGATTTAGTTGTCAAATTTAACAGATTTATTTGTCAAATTTGACAGGTTTATTGCCGAATTTGACAGATTTACTAATTAAGTTTGACATATTTTATGTTTAGTTGTCAAATTTAACAGAATTATTTCTCAAACTTCACAGGTTTATTGCTGAATTTGACAGATTTACTAATCAAGTTTGACAACTATTAGGTTTAGTAGTCAAATTTTACAGATTTAGTTGTCAAATTTGACAGATTTTAGATTTAGTTGTCAACTTTAACAGATTTAGTTGTCAAATTTTACAGATTTTAGATTTAGTTGTCAAATTTAACAGATTTAGTTGTCAAATTTGACAGGTTTATTGCCGAATTTTACAGATTTACTAATTAAGTTTGACAGATTTTATGTTTAGTTGTCAAATTTAACAGATTTAGTTGTCAAATTTGACAGATTTTAGATTTAGTTGTCAAATTTATCAGATTTATTTGTCAAATTTGACAGGTTTATTGCCGAATTTGACAGATTTACTAATTAAGTTTGACAGATTTTAGGTTTAGTTGTCAAATTTAACAGAATTATTTGTCAAATTTGACAGGTTTATTGCTGAATTTGACAGATTTACTAATCAAGTTTGACAACTATTAGGTTTAGTAGCCAAATTTTACAGATTTAGTTGTCAAATTTGACAGATTTTAGATTTAGTTGTCAACTTTAACAGATTTAGTTGTCAAATTTTACAGATTTTAGATTTAGTTGTCAAATTTAACAGATTTAGTTGTCAAATTTCACAGGTTTATTGCCGAATTTGACAGATTTACTAATTAAGTTTGACAGATTTTATGTTTAGTTGTCAAATTTAACAGATTTAGTTGTCAAATTTGACAGATTTTAGATTTAGTTGTCAAATTTATCAGATTTATTTGTCAAATTTGACAGGTTTATTGCCGAATTTGACAGATTTACTAATTAAGTTTGACAGATTTTAGGTTTAGTTGTCAAATTTAACAGAATTATTTATCAAATTTGACAGTTTTATTGCTGAATTTGACAGATTTACTAATTAAGTTTGACAACTTTTAGGTTTAGTTGTCAAATTTTACAGATTTGGTTGTCAAATTTGACAGGTTTTAGGTTTATTTGTCATATTTAACAGATTCAGTTGTCAAATTTGACAGATTTTAGATTTAATTGTCAAATTTAACAGATTTAGTTGTCAAATTTGACAGGTTTATTGCCAAATTTGACAGATTTACTAATTAAGTTTGACAGATTTTATGTTTAGTTATCAAATTTAACAGATTTAGTTGTCAAATTTGACATATTTTAGATTTACTTGTCAAATTTAACAGATTTCTCACGAAATGTCACAAATTACCAAATTTCAAAATTGTAGCTTTGTAAATACGGCTTTTGTGAATTTTTGAAGTTTGTAAATTTTTGTGCGCTCTTTGCAATTATGGACAAACCAATCGATGGATTTTAATGAAACTTGGTATGATTTGATTTGCTTGCGAAATCTCACAAATTGCCAAATTTCAAAATTGTAGCTTTGTAAATACGGCTTTCGTGAATTTTGGAAATTTTTGAGCGCTTTTTGAAATTACGGGCAAACCAATCGACGGATTTTGATACAACATGGTATGATTTGATTTTCTTGCGAAATCTCACAAATTGCCAAATTTCAAAATCGTAGCTTTGTAAATACGACTATTGTGAATTTTTGAAGTTTGTAAATTTTTGTGCGCCTTTTGCAATTACGGGCAAACCAATCGACGGATTTTGATGAAACTTGGTATGGTTTGATATTCTTACGAGTTCTCACAAATTCCCAAATTTCAAAATTGTAGCTTTGTAATTACGGCTTTTGTGAATTTTTGAAGTTTGTAAATTTTTGTGCGCCTTTTACAATTACGGGCAAACCAATCGATGGATTTTGATGAAACTTGGCATGATTTGATATTCTTACGAGTTGTCACAAATTCCCAAATTACAAAATCGTAGCTTTGTAAATACGGCTTTTGTGAATTTTTTAAGTTTGTAAATTTTTGTGCGCCTTTTGCAATTACGGGCAACCCAATCGACGGATTTTGATGAAACTTGGTATGAGTTGATATTCTTACGAGATCTCACAAATTCCCATCAAATTTCAAAAATTCAAAAACAATCACAAATTTCAAAATTGTAGCTTTGTAAATACGGCTGTGGTGAATTTTTTAATTTTTTTTTTTTTTTCGACTTTTGCAATTACTGAGAAAAGTAGAATGAGAAACTTAAAAATTTATTTTAGAAATGATACATGTTCAGAAGGCATGCGTGAAGGCAAGTAGTTCGCGTGCCAATAAAATTTTCCTACGTGTCAGCTGTGATACGCGTGCCATAGGTTCGCCACCACTGATATAGACCATTGAGACGATCAATTCAGACAAAACACAATCGATATTTAGACAATTAAAAAACTTTCGTTTGTTTTTTGGGTAAAATTTTAGTGCTTTTTATTTACTAACTTGTCTACTAATTTTGAAAACTAATTTGGTGAACCGATTTTGTCATCTCTTGTCTAACTCGATGTTTGTCTTTTAGTTTTTGCAGTTTTTTTGGTGCGAATGTTTTTTTTATTTTAGGCAATTTCTTTATTATTTTTGTAAGGTGCTGATTCTATTTGTAAATATTTTCTTTTTGTTATTTTTATTTTATTTTCTCGTAGAATTTTTGTTACATTTTTGTATTTTTTTTTTAAATTTGTCTTTAGGTACTAATTTCTCGGCTGGGAATTAAAACATACACACACAAAGCTTGACATTATATTGACACATGACACACTTATGTCAAAAAAAATTGACAGACATATCTTTGATAGTTTATGACAATTGTTCGACATGTCTTAGAAAGTTTATGACATATGTTTTACATATCTCTGAGAATTAGTGACATATTTTTTATTTTTTTGACATGTGTTTGACATATCTTTGACAGTTTATGACATGTGTTTGACATATCTCTGACAGTGTATAACATGTGTTTGACATATCTTTGAAAGTTTTTGACTTGTGTTTGACATATCTTTGACAGTTTATGACTTGTGTTTGACATATCTTTGACAGTTTGACTTTTTTTTTGCACGTGCTGGAGGTGAAAATCTGCAAACAGACACCACCCGACCCGTGCCGAGTGGTAGTGTGGGGCTGCCCCCAAAAGGGGCGACCTACTAAAAAAAACCATTCAGACCCCCCCCCCCAGCCAAAACCGGACAGTGTATGACCTGTCTTGACCTGATGTGAATTTTTTGCCACATTTTATGACAGAAAAATAATTTAAAAAAAAAACACCATTAATCAATCCATAGCCATCTCAGTTTGCATGTTTGGAATCACATCCATTCTTCCTTAAATTTTAAAGAAAAAGAAAAAAAAAACATTTTTTTCATTTTCTTTTTGCAACCGATCGAAAATGTTTGGGGCGCAACGTAGTCGTAATTTGCGAATTTTTCTGTTGTTTCTAGTACCGTCAGGCGTTAATTTCGCCGCACTCGTCCTCGCTAAACCAATCGCTCAACCAATCGCCGTCGAGCAAAAACTCCCCGTCCCCGATGAGTATTCATGCCCTTGCTTTGCAACAGAAACAACGATCATTCCTCACGTTCGGCTTCGGCGCCGGCAGCGGCAACTCGCGCCGCGAGTCCCACGTCAACGTCAACGTCACTCCCACCTCACACGACATCACCTCCGACACGCCAGAAATACGAAAATACAAGAAGAGGTTCAACAGTGACATCCTATGTGCAGCACTATGGGGTAATTTTTTAATAAATTTCAAAACTTTAATTGTAACTTTTGTTAACTTTCACAAGTTTACTTTGAAATTATGACAGGTTTTAAATTTGACAGGTTTATTGCCGAATTTGACAGATTTACTAATTAAGTTTGACAGATTTTAGGTTTAGTTGTCAAATTTAACAGTTTTAGTTGTCAAATTTGAGCGATTTGTTGTCGAATTGGACAGATTTACTAATTAAGTTTGACAGATTTTAGATTTAGTTGTCAAATTTAACGGATTTAGTAGTCAAATTTGACAGGTTTATTGCCGAATTTGACAGATTTACTAAGTAAGTTTGACAGATTTTAGCTTTAGTTGTCAAATTTAACAGATTTAGTTGTCAAATTTGACAGGTTTATTTCCGAATTTGACAGATTTACTAAGTAAGTTTGACAGATTTTAGCTTTAGTTGTCCAATTTAACAGATTTAGTTGTCAAATTTAACAGGTTTATTGCCGAATTTGACAGATTTACTAAGTAAGTTGACAGATTTTAGCTTTAGTTGTCAAATTTAATAGATTTAGTTGTCAAATTTAACAGGTTTAATGGCGAATTTGACAGATTTACTAATTAAGTTTGACAGATTTTAGGTTTAATTGTCAAATTTAACAGATTTAGTTGTCAAATTTGACAGGTTTATTGCCGAATTTGACAGATTTACTAAGTTGACAGATTTTAGCTTTAGTTGTCAAATTTAACAGATTTAGTTGTCAAATTTGACAGGTTTATTTCCGAATTTGACAGATTTACTAAGTAAGTTTGACAGATTTTAGCTTTAGTTGTCCAATTTACCAGATTTAGTTGTCAAATTTAACAGGTTTATTGCCGAATTTGACAGATTTACTAAGTAAGTTGACAGATTTTAGCTTTAGTTGTCAAATTTAATAGATTTAGTTGTCAAATTTAACAGGTTTAATGGCGAATTTGACAGATTTACTAATTAAGTTTGACAGATTTTAGGTTTAATTGTCAAATTTAACAGATTTAGTTGTCAAATTTGACAGGTTTATTGCCGAATTTGACAGATTTACTAAGTAAGTTGACAGATTTTAGCTTTAGTTGTCAAATTTAACAGATTTAGTTGTCAAATTTGACAGGTTTATTTCCGAATTTGACAGATTTACTAAGTAAGTTTGACAGATTTTAGCTTTAGTTGTCCAATTTAACAGATTTAGTTGTCAAATTTAACAGGTTTATTGCCGAATTTGACAGATTTACTAAGTAAGTTGACAGATTTTAGCTTTAGTTGTCAAATTTAATAGATTTAGTTGTCAAATTTAACAGGTTTAATGGCGAATTTGACAGATTTACTAATTAAGTTTGACAGATTTTAGGTTTAATTGTCAAATTTAACAGATTTAGTTGTCAAATTTGACAGGTTTATTGCCGAATTTGACAGATTTACTAAGTAAGTTGACAGATTTTAGCTTTAGTTGTCAAATTTAATAGATTTAGTTCTCAAATTTAACAGGTTTAATGCCGAATTTGACAGATTTACTAATTAAGTTTGACAGATTTTAGGTTTAATTGTCAAATTTAACAGATTTATTTGTCAAATTTGACAGGTTTATTGCCGAATTTGACAGATTTACTAATTAAGTTTGATAGATTTTAGCTTTAGTTGTCAAATTTAACAGATTTAGTTGTCAAATTTGACAGCTTTTAGATTTAGTTGTCAAATTTAACAGATTTAGTTGTCAAATTTGACAGGTTTATTGCCAAATTTGACAGATTTACTAATTAAGTTCGACAGATTTTAGGTTTAATTGTCAAATTTAACAGATTTAGTTGTCAAATTTGACAGGTTTATTGCCGAATTAGACAGATTTACTAATTAAGTTTGACAGATTTTAGGTTTAGTTGTCAAATTTAACAGTTTTAGTTGTCAAATTTGAGCGATATGTTGCCGAATTTGACAGATTTACTAATTAAGTTTGACAGATTTTAGATTTAGTTGTCAAATTTGACAGGTTTATTGCCGAATTTGACAGATTTACTAATTAAGTTTGACAGATTTTAGCTTTAGTTGTCAAATTTAACAGATTTAGTTGTCAAATTTGACAGGTTTATTGCCGAATTTGACAGATTTACTAAGTAAATTTGACAGATTTTAGCTTTAGTTGTCAAATTTAACAGATTTAGTTGTCAAATTTAACAGGTTTAATGCCGAATTTGACAGATTTTAGGTTTAATTGTCAAATTTAACAGATTTAGTTGTCAAATTTGAGCGATTTGTTGTCGAATTTGACAGATTTACTAATTAAGTTTGACAGATTTTAGATTTAGTTGTCAAATTTAACGGATTTAGTAGTCAAATTTGACAGGTTTATTGCCGAATTTGACAGATTTACTAAGTAAGTTTGACAGATTTTAGCTTTAGTTGTCAAATTTAACAGATTTAGTTGTCAAATTTGACAGGTTTATTTCCGAATTTGACAGATTTACTAAGTAAGTTTGACAGATTTTAGCTTTAGTTGTCAAATTTAACAGATTTAGTTGTCAAATTTAACAGGTTTATTGCCGAATTTGACAGATTTACTAATTAAGTTTGACAGATTTTAGGTTTGTCAAACTTAACAGATTTAGTTGTCAAATTTGACAGGTTTATTGCCGAATTTGGCAGATTTACTAAGTAAGTTAACAGATTTTAGCTATAGTTGTCAAATTTAATAGATTTAGTTGTCAAATTTAACAGGTTTAATGCCGAATTTGACAGATTTACTAATTAAGTTTGACAGATTTTAGGTTTTTTTTCAAATTTAACAGATTTAGTTGTCAAATTTGACAGGTTTATTGCCGAATTTGACAGATTTACTAATTAAGTTTGATAGATTTTAGCTTTAGTTGTCAAATTTAACAGATTTAGTTGTCAAATTTAAGAGGTTTATTGACAGATTTACTAATTAAGTTTGACAGATTTTGGGTTTAATTGTCAAATTTGTCAGTTTTATTGCCGAACTTGACAGATTTATTAATTAAGTTTGACAGATTTTAGGTTTAATTATCAAATTTAACGGATTTAGTTGTCAAATTTGACAGGTTTATTGCCGAATTAGACAGATTTACTAATTAAGTTTGACAGATTTTAGGTTTAGTTGTCAAATTTAACAGTTTTAGTTGTCAAATTTGAGCGATATGTTGCCGAATTTGACAGATTTACTAATTAAGTTTGACAGATTTTAGGTTTAGTTGTCAAATTTGACAGGTTTATTGCCGAATTTGACAGATTTACTAATTAAGTTTGACAGATTTTAGCTTTAGTTGTCAAATTTAACTGATTTAGTTGTCAATTTTAATTTAATTCGGCAATAAACCTGTCAAATTTGACAACTAAATCTAAAATCTGTCAAACTTAATTAGTAAATCTGTCAAATTCGGCAACATATCGCTCAAATTTGACAACTAAAACTGTTACATTTTACAACTAAACCTAAAATCTGTCAAACTTAATTAGTAAATCTGTCTAATTCGGCAATAAACCTGTCAAATTTGACAACTAAATCTGTTAAATTTGATAATTAAACCTAAAATCTGTCAAACTTAATTAATAAATCTGTCAAGTTCGGCAATAAACCTCACAAATTTGACAATTAAACCCAAAATCTGTCAAACTTAATTAGTAAATCTGTCAAATCTGGGAATAAACCTCTTAAATTTGACAACTAAATCTGTTAAATTTGACAACTAAAGCTAAAATCTATCAAACTTAATTAGTAAATCTGTCAAATTCGGCAATAAACCTGTCAAATTTGACAACTAAATCTGTTAAATTTGACAATTAAAACTAAAATCTGTCAAACTTAATTAGTAAATCTGTCAAATTCGGCATTAAACCTGTTAAATTTGACAAATAAATCTGTTAAATTTGACAACTAAAGCTAAAATCTGTCAAATTTACTTAGTAAATCTGTCAAATTCGGCAATAAACCTGTCAAATTTAAATTAGTCAAACTTAATTAGTAATTAGTAATTTTAGCTTTAGTTGTCAAATTTAACAGATTTAGTTGTCAATTTTAAGAGGTTGATTGCCGAATTTGACAGATTTACTAATTAAGTTTGACAGATTTTAGATTTAGTTGTCAAATTTAACAGATTTCGTTGTCAAATTTGACAGGTTTCGTTCTCAAATCCATTTTTGATATTTTTTTTTGTTTAGGTGTCAATTTATTGATTGGCACAGAACATGGTTTAATGCTCTTGGACAGGAGCGGTCAGGGGAAAGTCTATCAGCTAATTTCCCGACGTCGCTTCCAACAGATGGAGGTGCTCGAGGGCCAGAACATTCTCGTCACGATTTCCGGCAAGAAGAATCGCGTCCGAGTTTACTATCTCAGCTGGCTCAAGAGCAAAATTCTGCGAACGGACGGCATAGTTGACGTAAGAAAATTTTATGGAATTCAATTAGTTTTTGACGCGGGTTCTTAAGGTTAGGTTAGGTTAGTAACCTTAGGTAAGTTTAGGTTAGGTTAGTAACCTTCGGTTAGGTTAGTTTGGTTAGTAAATTAGGTTAGTTTTTGAAATATTTGAGGAAATGTCAAATTGGTTAAGTAGGCTATGACTTGCTTAATTTTTAAGATAAGTGGGTCATGTTGGGTGTCTAATAATAGGCATTTTTGTCTACTTTTACACAATGTGATCAGATTTTATTTAACATTTCTGGTTTTCAAGAAATTTTAAAAAGTTTGGAAACCTTGCCAACACTCGCTTAAAAAAACATTTTTTTCGAAAAGTGTTATATTTGAATCAAAGCTAATTTAACATAGATTAAAACACTTTTTGATTGCCTTTGCTAAGTTTAATACTTTTTTAGTTATATAACAAAATATGTAACAAGTCAAACTAGATCATAACTAGCTTACTTTTCAAAATAAGTTGACCATGTTGGGTGTCTAATTAAAGCATTTTCCTTATACTTTAACGTGGTGCGACCAAATTATATTTCTGTCTTTCAAATTACTGAAATATTTGAAAAATATTGTTTTTTTGTGTGTGTAGCAAGTGGAGAGGAGAAACGGTTGGATAAAC
Source organism: Phosphuga atrata (assembly GCA_944588485.1). Taxonomy (NCBI): domain Eukaryota; kingdom Metazoa; phylum Arthropoda; class Insecta; order Coleoptera; family Silphidae; genus Phosphuga; species Phosphuga atrata. The sequence continues at coordinate 6,064,160 of OX155897.1, read as the reverse complement.
GTGGGCGATCTGCAAGGCGCCGTCCATTTCAAAATCGTGAAATACGAACGGATCAAGTTTCTAGTGATCGCGCTCAAAGACAGTATCGAAATTTACGCGTGGGCGCCGAAGCCCTACCACAAGTTCATGGCGTTCAAGTCGTTCGCGGAACTGGCGCACCGGCCGCTCCTCGTCGACCTCACCGTCGAGGAGGGCACCAGGCTCAAGGTCATCTACGGCAGCGCGGATGGGTTCCACGCGGTCGATCTGGATTCCGCCAGCGTGTACGATATCTATCTTCCTAAACATGTGAGGATTTCGCAATAATTCGACCGGTGTTTGCTAAAATTTTCGGTTTCAGACTCAAGGCGCCATATCTCCTCATTGCATCGTCACACTGCCAAACAGCAACGGTATGCAGCTTCTGCTCTGCTACGACAACGAGGGAGTCTATGTAAATACCTACGGACGAATCTCCAAAAACGTTTTATTACAAGTAAGTCAATTAATAATTTCCGAAACTTTAAGTGTTATATATCAAAGTTAAGAGTGAATCATCTAGTTTAATTATCTGTAATTAGTTTTTTTGTAGGAGCTCAAATAAGAAAATTATCAACGAAAAACTTAAAATTTCTTCCAAAAATAAATCATTTTTTACTCAACAACAATCATTTTTTACTCAACTTCCACAATTTTCATTTGTTTTCTATGTTTTATACACAGATTACTTCAATTTTCTTGCAGTTTAATTATCTGCAATACACATTGAAATCTTTGTTGTTTCAAGGAAGTTATTAAGCAAAAACTTTTTCTTCCGATTTAACAAATTCCGTGATTCTTTTTTCTTCGATAACTCAATGTTTTTCCAACCGATTTTCATGTATCATACATCAAATTAAAGAGAATTTTCTCCACTTTAAGAAACTGTTACAACTAATTTCCTGCTAGAAAAAATTACAAAGTTATCACAAAAAAATTAAAATTGCCTGTGAAAATTAATTGTTTTTTGCTCGTAACATCCACAATTTTCATTGGTTTCAATGTTTAATACACAGAATAACTCAAATTTCTTGCAGCTTAATTATCTGTAAGACACTTTGAAATATTTGTTGTTGCAAGAAAGTTATTAACCCAAAACTTTTTCTTCCGATTTAACTAATTCCTTGATTCTTTTTTCTTCGATAACTCATTGTTTTTCCATTGGATTTTCTTGTGTCATGCATCAAATTAAAGAGAATCTCCTCCACTTTAAGAAACTGTTACAACTAATGTCCTGCTACAAAAACTAACAAAATTATCACAATAAATTGAAATTTCCTGCAAAAATAAATCGTTTTTTGCTCATAACTTTCACAATTTTTATTTGTTTTCAATGTTTAAAACACAGAATAACTACATTTTCTTGCAGCTTAATTATCTGTAAGACACATTGAAATCTTTGTTGTTTCAAGAAAGGTATCAAGCAAAAACTTTTTCTTCCGATTTAACAAATTCCGTGATTCTTTTTTCTTCGATAACTCATTGTTTTTCCAACGGTTTTTCGTGTATCATACATCAAATTAAAGGGAATTTTCTGCACTTTAATATAACAATTTTCTACTACTGGACCTAACGAAGTTATTGATAAAAACTGAAATTTCTTGTGATGTAGATTAGTATTAAGTTTAAATTGTGTTTTTGTTTTAGTGGGGTGAGATGCCGACGTCAGTGGCGTACATAGGTACGGGTCAAATAATGGGTTGGGGCAACAAAGCCATAGAGATCCGTTCGGTGGAGTCGGGTCACCTGGACGGGGTGTTTATGCATAAAAAGGCGCAGCGTTTAAAGTTCCTGTGCGAGCGCAACGATAAGGTGTTCTTCTCGAGTGCCAAGAGCGGCTCTTCGTGCCAGATCTACTTCATGACGCTGAACAAGCCCGGCATGGCGAACTGGTGAAGGTTGTCGGTGTGGACGAGCAATAAGGAGTTAGTTAGGGGTGGAACAGTGCGTTTTGCTGAGCATCACAAGGGACGATTTTTATTATTTCTATGTTGCGTTGGGTTTTTCTTGGATTTTTTTGTGTTTTTTTCCCGAGGTGGAAAAAAAACTGATTTTTGCATAAATTTTGTAATAATTGAGTACAAATGTGGGGAGAAAACAAAGTAACGGTAATTTTGGTATTCGTTTTTCTCTCGTTTCTGTTTTTTGCGGGGGTGAGAAAGTCACAGAAAATTCGCAAGTTGTGCAAAAAAAAACATGAAAAACTAATCAACAAAAAAAAACCTACAATTTTATACTAAACGCTATTTAAGGGTAGATTATATACATGTCTAAACAATCTTAGTTAACTGAATCAAAGTTTATCTTCATCGCATTTACTTTCCTTCTTCACACACAAACGAAAAACTTCCTCGTCTCAGTGGTTTCCCTTCTTTTTATATAAATATTACAAATATTTTATAAGTTTTTTTATTAGTTTTGGTGCAATCAAAGACTGTTTTTTTATATAATAAAGCTATATAAATATATATTCGATTTACAAATAATCTAAACTAATTTTCAATCAATCAATTAAAACACTAAGATTTTCTATGTTTCTTTTTTTAATGCTGATCTGATGTGTCTGTCTCTGTTTGTTCCGTTGCTGCATATGATGCCGTTTCGTGAAAACTCTTCAAACTCTTCTTTCCGTATTTGTCATCATCTTTATAATATAGATACTCTTTTTTATAATAATTTTTTCCAAAGAGTTGGTATAAGTGTGATTTTTTTTTATTATTATTATTAATTATATTATATATATGAAAAAGTAACATTTATTGATTATATAGTATCATTTTATTAACAAATATAAAAGTTGTATATTTACATTTCTGTGTTTTCGTTATTCTTCCACACGTTCCTCCAACTCACAAGGACCTTGATTCCAACAATCTTCGACTTTAACTTATAGATTATTAAATTTCCTTTAAATTCATGTAAGGTTCACTAAATTTCCATTTTCATTAAGAAAATTATTGAAGAAAAATTAAGCTTTCTGATCTAAATTTTTTTGGATCCGTTCTTCCTTAAATCTTGACTCTATTTTAAAGAGCTATATACCAAATTAAAGCAAGTTGCATCAACTTTAATATACTGTAACTTGCGTTTTTCTACTCCAAAAATTAGTAGAATTATTCGTAAAAATTCCTCGGAACATTAAACAGTTTTGTTCATAACTTCTACAATTCTCATTAGTTTTCAATGTTTGATACTCAGAATAACCACAACTTTCTTGCAATTTAATTATCTGTACGAAACATTGAAATCTAAGTTGTTTCAAGAAAGCAAAAACTTTTTCTTCCGATTTAACAAATTCCATGATTCTTTTTTCTTCAATAACTCACTGTTTTTCCATCAGATTTTCGTGTATTGTACATCAAATTAAAGAGAATCTCTTCCACTTTAAGAAACCGTTACAACTAATTTTCTGCTAAAAAAACTAAGTCATCACAAAAAAAAAATTCTAGCAGAAATAAATCGTTTTTTGCTCATAACTTCTACAATTTTCATTTGTTTTCAATGTTTAATACACAGAATAACTACAATTTTCTTACGGTTTAATTATCTGTAAGACACATTGAAATATTTGTCGTATCCAGAATGGTATTAAGCAAAAACTTTTTCTTCCGATTTAACAAATTCCATGATTTTTTTGCTTCGATAACTCATTGTTTTTCCATTGGATTTTCTTGTATCATACATCAAATTAAAGAGACTCTCCTCCACTTTAAGAAACTGTTATAACTAATTTTCTGCTAGAAAAACTAACAAAGTTATTACAAAAAAATTAAAATTTCCTTTGAAAATAAATTGTTTTTTACTCATAAATTCCACAATTTTCATTTGTTTTAAATTTGTTATACACAGAATTACTACAATTTTCTTGCAGTTTAATTATTTGTAAGACATATTGAAATCTTTGTTGTTTCAAGAAAGGTGTGAAGCAGAAACTTTTTTTTCCGATTTAACAAATTCCATGATTTTTTTTTCTTCAATAACTCATTATTTTTCGAACGGATTTTCGTGTATCATACATCAGATTAAGGAGAATCTCCTCCACTTTAAGAAAGTGTTACAACTAAATTCCTGCTAGAAAAATTAACAAAATTATCACAAAAAAAAATTCCTTTGAAAATAAATGGTTTTTTGCTCATAACTTCCACAATTATCATTTGCTTTTAATGTTTAATACACAGAATAACTACAATTTTCTTGCAGTTTATTTATCTGTAAGACACATTGAAATCTTTGCTGTTTCAAGAAAGTTATTAAACAAAAACTTTTTCTACCGATTTAACAAATTACGTGATTCTTTTTTCTTTGATAACTCAATGTTTTTCCATTTCATTTTCTTGTGTCATACATCAAATTAAAGAGAATCTCCTCCACTTTAAGAAACGGTACCAACTACAAAAACTAACAAAATTATCACAAAAAAATAAAAATTTCCTAAAAAAAAGGTTTTTTTCTCATAACTTTCACAATTTTCATTATATTTCAATACATAATACACAGACTAACTCTAATTTTCTGGCAGTTTAATTATCTGTAAGACACATTGAAATCTTTGTTGTTTCAAGAATGTTATTAATAAAAAACTTTTTCTTCCGATATAACAAATTTCGTGATTCTCTTATCTCCGATAACTCAATGTTTTTCCAACGAATTTTCGTGTGTCATATATCAAATTAAAGAGAAGCTCCTCCTCTTTAAGAAAGTGTTACAACTAGTTTTTTGGTAAAAAAACTAGTAAAGTTATCACAAATAAATTAAAATTTCCTGTGAAAATAAAAAGTTTTTAGCTCATAACTTCCACAATTTTCATTTGTTTTCAATGCTTTATACACAGAATTACTACAACTTTGTTGCAGTTTAATTATCTGTAAGAAAGATTGAAATCTTTGTTGTTTCAAGGAAGTTATTAAGCAAAAACTTTTTCTTCCGATTTAACAAATTCTATGATTCTTTTTTCTTCAATAAGTCATTGTCTTTCCATTGGATTTTGGTGTATCATACATCAAACTAAAGAGAATCTCCTCCACTTTAAGAAAGTGTTAGAACTAATGTTCTGCTACAAAAACCAACGAAATCATTACAACAAAATTAAAATTTCCTCTTCCATATTCCATTTCCTGAAAATAAATTGTTTTTTTCTTCTTCAATAACTAATTGTTTTTCCAACAGATTTTTGTGTATCATACATCAAATTAAAGAGAATTTCCTCCACTTCAAGAAACTGTTAGAAAAAAAATCTGTTAGAAAAACTAACAAAGTTATCACAAAAAAATTAAAATTTCCTGTGAAAATAAATCGTTTTTTGCTAATAACTTACACAATTTTCATTTGTTTTAATGTTTAATACACAGAATAACTAAAATTTTCTTGCAGTTCAATTATATATAAGATACTTTGAAATATTTTCTGTTTCAAGAAAATTATTAGGCAAAAACTTTTTCTTCCGATTTAACAAATTCCCTGATTTTTTTGTAACTCTTTGTTTTTCCAACGGATTTTCATGTGTCATACAACAATTTAAAGAGAATTTCCTCCACCTTAAGAAACTGTTACAGCTAATTTTCTGCTAGAAAAACTAACAAAGTTATCACAACAAATTTAAATTTCCTCTGAAAATAAATTGTTTTTCGCTCATAACTTCCACAATTTTCATTAGTTTTCAATGTTTAATACACAGAGAAACTACAATTTTCTTGGAGTTTAATTATCTGTAAGACACATTGAAATCTTTGCTGTTTCAAGAAAGTTATTAAGCAAAAACTTTTTCTTCCGATTTAACAAATTCCCTGATTTTTTTGTAACTCTTTGTTTTTCCAACGGATTTTCGTGTATTATACATCAAAATAAAGAGAATCTCCTTCACTTTAAAAAACGTTACAACTAAATTTCTGCTAGAAAAACTAACAAAATTATCACAAGAAATTTAAACTTTATTTTCAAATAAATTGTTTTTTTACACATAATTTTCATTTGTTTTCAATGTTTTATACACAGAATAACTAAAATTTTCTTGCAGTTTAATTATCTGTAAGACATTTTGAAATCCTTTGTTGTTTCAAGGAAGTTATTAAGCAAAAACTCTTTCTTCCGATTTAACAAATTCCATGATTCTATTTTCATCAATCACTCATTGCTTTTCCATTGGATTTTCTTGTATCATACATCAAATTAAAGACACTTTCCTCCACTTTAAGAAACAGTTACAACTAATTTTCTTCTGGAATAACTAACAAAGTTATCACAAAAAAATCATAATTTCCTTGTAAAATAAATTGTTTTTTGTTCATAACTTGCACAATTTTCAATTGTTTTCAATGTTTTATACACAGAATTACAACAATTTTGTTGCAGTTTACGAATCTGTAAGAAACATTGAAATCTTTGTTGTTTCAAGGAAGTTATTAAGCAAAAACTCTTTCTTCTGATTTAACAAATTCCAAGATTCTATTTTCATCAATCACTCATTGCTTTTAAATTGGAATGTCTTGTGTCATAAATCAAATTAAAGAGACTCTCCTCCACTTTAAGAAACTGTTACAACTAATTTTCTGCTAGAAAAACTAACAAAGTTATCACAAAAAAATCATAATTTCCTTGGAAAATAAATTGTTTTTTGTTCATAACGTGCACAATTTTCAATTGTTTTAAATGCTTTATACACAGAATTACTACAATTTTGTTGCAGTTTAATAATCTGTAAGAAACATTGAAATCTTTGTTGTTTCAAGGAAGTTATTAAGCAAAAACTTTTTCTTCCGATTGAACAAATTCTATGATTCTTTTTTCTTCAATAACTCATTGTATTTCCATTGGATTTTCGTGTATCATACATCAAATTAAAGAAAATCTCCTCCACTTTAAGAAAGTGTTACAACTAATGTTCTTCTACAAAAACCAACGAAATTATTACGAAAAAAATAAAATTTCCTCTGAAAATAATTTGTTTTTTGCTCATAACTTCCACAACTTTCATTAGTTTTTAATGTTTAATACACAGAATAACTACAATTTTCTTGCACTTTAATTATTTGTAAAACACATTGAATCTTTTTTGTGTCAAGAATGTTATGAAACAAAAACTTTTTCTTACGATTTAACAAATTTCATGATCCTTTTTTCTTCGATAACTCATTGTTTTCCATTGCATTTTTTTGTATCATGCATCATATTAAAGAGAATCTCCTCCACTTCAAGGAACTGTTACAACTAATGTTCTGCTACAAAAATTTATCAGAAAAAAAAAATATTGCAATGAAAATAAATTGTTTTTTGCTCATAAATTCAACAATTTTTATTTATTTTTAATGTTTAATACACAGAATAACTACAATTTTTTAGCACTTTATTTATTTGTACAACACATTGAAATCTTTGTTGTTTCAAGAAAGTTATTAAGCAAAAACATTGTCTTCCGATTTAACAAATTGCGTGATCCTTTTTTTTCGATAACTCATTGTTTTTCCAACGGATTTTTGTGTATCATACATCAAGTTAAGGAGAATCTCCTCCACTTTAAGAAACTATTACAACTAATTTTCTGCTTTAAAAATTTACAAAATTATCACAACAAAATTTAAATTTCATTTTCAAATAAATTGTTTTTTACTCGTAACTTCCACAATTTTCATTTATTTTCAATGTTTAGTACATAGAATTGCTCAAATTTTCTTGCAGTTTATTTATTTGTAAGATACATTGAAGTCTTTGCTGTTTCAAGAAAGGTATTAAGCAAAATTTTTTTCTCCCGATTCAACCAATTCCATGATAATTTTTTTCTTCGATATCTCGCTATTTTTCCATTACATTTTCGTATATGATACATCAAAATAAAGAAAATCTCCTGCACTTTAAGAAAGTGTTACAACTAATTTCTTCCTGCTAGAAAAATTAACAAAACTATCACAAAAAAAAAAATTCCTCTGAAAATAAATTGTTTTATGCTCATAACTTCCACAGTTTTCATTTGTTTTTAATGTTTAATACACAGAATAACTAAAATTTTCTTACAGTTTAATTATTTGTAAGACACATTGAAATCTTTGTTGTTTGAAGAAAGTTATTAAGTAAAATCTTTTTCTTCCGATTTAACAAATTCTGTGATTCTTTTTTCTTTGATAACTTATTGTTTTTCCAACGGATTGTCGTGTATCATACAGCAAATTAAAGAGAATCTCCACCACTTTAAGAAACTGTTACAATTAATTTTCTGCTGGAAAAACTAACAAAGATATCACAACAAAATTAAATTTTCTTTTGAAAATAAATCGTTGTTTTACTCATAACTACCACAATTTTCATTTGTGATCAATGTTTAATACACAGAATAACTACAATTTTCTTCCAGTTTAATAATCTGTAAGAAACATTGAAATCTGCTGTGTCAAGAAAGTTATTAAGCAAAAACTTTTTCTTCCGATGTAACAAATTCCATGATCCTTTTTTCTTCAATAACTTACTGGTTGTCTGTCGGATTTTCGTGTATCGTGTTCTGCTATAAAAACTAATAAAATTATCACAAGAAAATTAAAATTTCCAGTGAAAATAAATTGTTTTTTGCTCATAACTTCTAAAACTTTCATTTGTTTTCAATGTTTAATACACAGAATAACTACAATTTTCTTGCACTTTAATTATTTGTAAAACACATTGAAATCTTTTTTGTGTCAAGAATGTTATGAAACAGAAACATTTTCTTCCGATTTATCAAATTCCATGATTCTTTTTTCTTCGATAACTCATTATTTTTCCATTGCATATTTTTGTATCATGCATCAAATTAAAGAGAATCTTCTCCACTTCACGGAACTGTTACAACTAATGTTCTGCTACAAAAACTAACAAAATTATCAGAAAAAAAAAATCCTATGAAAATAAATAGTTTTTTGCTCATAAATTAAACAATTTTTATTTATTTTTAATGTTTAATACACAGAATAACTACAATTTTTTAGCACTTTATTTATTTGTAAAACACATTGAAATCTTTGTTGTTTCAAGAAAGTTATTAAGCAAAAACATTGTCTTCCGATTTAACAAATTCCGTGATCCTTTTTTTTCGATAACTAATTGTTTTTCCAACGGATTTTCGTGTATCATACATCAAGTTAAGGAGAATCTGCTCCACTTTAAGAAACTATTACAACTAATTTCCTGCTTTAAAAATTAACAAAATTATCACAAAAAAAATTAAATTTAATTTTCAAATAAATTGTTTTTTACTCATAACTTCCACAATTTTCATTTATTTTCAATGTTTAGTACATAGAATTGCTCAAATTTTCTTGCAGTTTAATTATTTGTAAGATACATTGAAATCTTTGCAGTTTCAAGAAAGGTATTAAGCAAACATTTTTCCTCCAGATTTAACCAATTCCATGATAATTTTTTTCTTCGATATCTCGCTATTTTTACATTACATTTTCGTGTATCATACATCAAATTAAAGAAAATCTCCTCCACTTTAAGAAAGTGTATCAACTAATTTTTTCCTGCTAGAAAAATTAACAAAATTATCACAAAAAAAATAAAATTTCCTCTGAAAATAAATTGTTTTATGCTCATAACTTCCACAATTTTCATTTGTTTTTAATGTTTAATACACAGAATAACTAAAATTTTCTTACAGTTTAATTATTTGTAAGACACATTGAAATCTTTGTTGTTTGAAGAAAGTTATTAAGGAAAAACTTTTTCTTTCGATTTAACAAATTCTATTATCCTTTTTTCTTTGATAACTCGCTGTTTTTTCAATAGATTCTCGTGTATCATACATCAAATTAAAGAGAATATCTTCCACTTTAAAGAACTGTTACAGCCAATTTTCTGCTAAAAAAAATAACAAAGTTATCACAAAAAAATTAAATTTTCCTGTGAAAATAAATTGTTTTTTGCTCATAACTTACACACTTTTCATTTGTTTTCCATATTTAATACGCACAATATTTACAATTTTCTTCCAGTTTAATTATCTGTAAGACACATTGAAACCTTTGTTGTTTCAAGAAAGTTATTAAGCAAAATCTTTTTCTACGAATTTAACAAATTCTGTGATTCTTTTTTCTTCGATAACTTATTGTTTTTCCAACGGATTGTCGTGTATCATACAACAAATTAAAGAGAATCTCCACCACTTTTAGAAACTGTTATAACTATTTTCTGCTAGAAAAACTAACAAAATTATCACAAAAAAATTAAATTTTCCACTGAAAATAAATCATTTTCTGCTCATAACTTCCACAATTTTCATTTGCTTTCAATATTTAATACACAGAATAACTAAAATTTTCTTGCAGTGTAATTATCTGTAAGACACATTGAAATATTTGTTACTTCAAGAAAGTTATTAAGCAAAAACTTTTTCTTCCGATTTAACAAATTCCATGATTCTTTTTTCTTCGATAACTCAGTGTTTTTGCAACGGATTTTCGTTTATTATACATCAAATTAAAGAGAATCTCCTCCACTTTAAGAAACTGTTACAACTAATTTTCTGCTATAAAAAGTAACAAAGATATCACAACAAAATTAAATTTTCTTTTGAAAATAATTCGTTTTTTACTCATAACTACCAGCATTTTCATTTGTGTTTAATGTTTAATACACAGAATAACTACAATTTTCTTCCAGTTTAATAATCTGTAAGAAACATTGAAATCTTTGTTGTTTCAAGGGAGTTATTAAGCAAAAACTTTTTCTTCTGATTTAACAAATTTTATGATTCTTCTTTCTTCATTAACTCATTGTCTTTCCATTGGATTTTCGTGTATCATACATCAAAAAAAATAGAATCTCGTCCACTTTAAAAAAGAGTTACAACTAATGTTCTGCTACAAAAACCAACGAAATTATTATGAAAAAATTAAAATTTCCTCTGAAATTAAATTGGTCCTTTTTTCTTCGATAACTAATTGTTTTTCCAACGGATTTTCGTGTATCATACATCAAATTAAAGAGAATCTCCTCCACTTCAAGGAACTGTTACAACTAATGTTCTGCTACAAAAACTAACAAAGTTATCAGAAAAAAAAAATCCATAAAAATAAATAGTTTTTTGCTCATACATTCAACAATATTCATTTATTTCCAATTTTTAATTCACAGAATAACTACAATTTTCTTGCACTTTATTTATTTGTAAAACATATAGAAATCTTTGCTGTTTCTAGAAATTTATTAAGCAAAAAAATTTTCTTCCGATTTAACAAATTCTGTGATTCTTTTTTTTTCGATAACTCATTGCCTTTCCATTGGATTTTCGTGTATCATACATCAAATGAAAGAAAATCTCCTCCACTTTAAGAAAGTGTTACAACTAATTTCTTCCTGCTAGAAAAATTAACAAAATTATCACAAAAAAAACAAAATTTCTTTTGAAAATAAATTGTTTTTTGCTCATAACTTCCACAATTTGCATTTGTTTTCAATGTTTAATACACAGAATAACTAAAATTTTCATACAGTTTAACTATCTGTAAGACAGATTAAAATATTTGTTGTTTCAAGAAAGTTATTAAGCAATAACTTTTTCTTCCGATTTAACAAATTCTGTGATTTTTTTTCTTCGATAACTTATTGTTTTTCCAACGGATTGTCGTGTATCATACAACAAATTAAAGAGAATCTCCGCCACTTTAAGAAACTGTTACAACTAATTTTCTGCTACAAAAACTAACAAAGTTATCACAAAAAAATTAAATTTTCCACTGAAAATAAATCGTTTTTTGCTCATAACTTCCACAATTTTCAATTTGCTTTCAATGTTTAATACGCAGAATAACTAAAATTTTCTTGCACTTTAATTATCTGTAAGACATTTTGAAATCCTTTGTTGTTTCAAGGAAGTTATTAAGCAAAAACTCTTTCTTCCGATTTAACAAATTCCATGATTCTATTTTCATCAATCACTCATTGCTTTTCCATTGGATTTTCTTGTGTCATACATAAAATTAAAGAGACTCTCCTCCACTTTAAGAAACTGTTACAACTAATTTTCTGCTAGAAAAACTAACAAAGTTATCACAAAAAAATCATAATTTCCTTGGAAAATAAATTGTTTTTTATTCATAACTTGCACAATTTTTGAATTGTTTTCAATGTTTTATACACAGAATTACTACAATTTTTGCAGTTTAATAATCTGTAAAAAACATTGAAATCTTTGTTGTTTCAAGGAAGTTATCAAGCAAAAACTTTATCTTCCGATTTATCAAATTCCATGATTCTTTTTTCTTTGATAACTTATTATTTTTCCATTGCATTTTTTTGTATCGTGCATCAGATTAAAGAGAATCTTCTCTACTTCAAGGAACTGTTACAACTAATGTTCTGCTACAAAAACTAACAAAATTATCAGAAAAAAAAATCCATAAAAATAAATAGTTTTTTGCTCATAAATTCAACAATTTTCATTTATTTTCAATTTTTAATACACATAATAACTACAATTTTCTAGCACTTTATTTATTTGTAAAACACATTGAAATCTTTGTTGTTTCAAGAAAGTTATTAAGCAAAAACTTTATCTTCCCATTTAACAAATTCCGTGATTCTTTTTTCTTCGATAACTCATTGTTTTTCCAATGGATTTGCATGCATCATACATCAATTTAAAGAGAATTTTCTCCACTTTAAGAAACTGTTACAGCTAATTTTATGCTAGAAAAACCAACAAAGTTATCATAGAAAAATTAAAATTTCCTCCGAAAATAAATTGTTTTTCGCTCATAACTTCCACAATTTTTATTTGTTTTTAAAGCTTATTACACAGAAGAACTAATTTTTTTTGCAGTTTAATTATCTGTAAGAGACATTGAAACATTTGTTGTTTCGTGAAAGCTATTAAGCAAAAACTTTTTCTTCCGAATTAACAAATTCCGTGATTCTTTTTTCTTCGATAACTCAATGTTTTTCTAGCAGATTTTCGTGTATCATACATCAAATTAAAGAGAATTTCCTCCACTTTAAGAAACAGTTACAACTAAATTTCTGCTAGAAAAACTTACAAAATTATGACAACAAAATAAAATTTTTCACTGAAAATAAATAGTTTTTTGCTCATAACTTCCACAATTTTCATTTGCTTTTAATGTTTAATATACAGAATAACTAATTTTTTCTTGCAGTTTAATTATCTGTAAGACGCATTGAAATATTTGTTGCTTCAAGAAAGTTGGTAAACAAAAACTTTTTCTTCCGATTTCACAAATTCTATGATTTTTTTCTTCGATAACTCAATGTTTTTCCAACGGATTTTGGTTGTCATACATCAAATTAAAGAGAATTTCCTCCACTTTAAGAAACTGTTACAACTAATTTTCTGCTAGAAAAACTAACAAAGATATCACAAAAAAAAAAAATTTTCTTATGAAAATAAATGGTTTTTTATTCATAACTACCACAATTTTTATTTGTGTTCAATGTTTAATACACATAATAACTACAATTTTCTTGCACTTTAATTATCTGTAAGACACATTGAAATCTTTGCTGTTTCAAGAAAGGTGTTAAGCAAAAACTTTGTCTTCTGATTTAACAAATTCCATGATCGTTTTTTCTTCAATAACTCGCTGTTTTTCCAATAGATTTTCGTGTATTATACATCAAATTAAAGAGAATTTCCTCCTCTTTAAGAAACTGATTTAATTAATTTCCTGTGAAAATAAATCGTTCCTTGCTCATAACTTCCATAATTTTAATTTGATTTTAATGTTTAATACACAGAATAACTACAATTTTCTTGTAGTTTAATTAACTGTAATATACTTGAAGTCTTTGTTATTTCAAGAAAGGTATTAAGCAAAAACTTTTTCTTCCGATTTGATAATTTCCTTGCTACTTTTTTCTTCAATATCTCGCTGGTTTTCCATTAGATTTTCGTGTATCATACATCAAATTAAAGAGAATTTTTTGCTCATAACTTCCACAATTTTCATTTGCTTTTAATGTTTAATATACAGAATAACTAAATTTTTCTTGCAGTTTAATTATCTGTAAGACGCATTGAAATATTTGTTGCTTCAAGAAAGTTGGTAAACAAAAACTTTTTCTTCCGATTTCACAAATTCTATGATTTTTTTCTTCGATAACTCAATGTTTTTCCAACGGATTTTGGTTGTCATACATCAAATTAAAGAGAATTTCCTCCACTTTAAGAAACTGTTACAACTAATTTTCTGCTAGAAAAACTAACAAAGATATCACAAAAAAAAAAAATTTTCTTATGAAAATAAATGGTTTTTTATTCATAACTACCACAATTTTTATTTGTGTTCAATGTTTAATACACATAATAACTACAATTTTCTTGCACTTTAATTATCTGTAAGACACATTGAAATCTTTGCTGTTTCAAGAAAGGTGTTAAGCAAAAACTTTGTCTTCTGATTTAACAAATTCCATGATCGTTTTTTCTTCAATAACTCGCTGTTTTTCCAATAGATTTTCGTGTATTATACATCAAATTAAAGAGAATTTCCTCCTCTTTAAGAAACTGATTTAATTAATTTCCTGTGAAAATAAATCGTTCCTTGCTCATAACTTCCATAATTTTAATTTGATTTTAATGTTTAATACACAGAATAACTACAATTTTCTTGTAGTTTAATTATCTGTAATACACTTGAAGTCTTTGTTATTTCAAGAAAGGTATTAAGCAAAAACTTTTTCTTCCAATTTAATAAATTCGTTGCTACTTTTTTCTTCAATAACTCGCTGTTTTTCCATTAGATTTTCGTGTATCATACATCAAATTAAAGAGAATTTCCTCCACTTTAAGAAACTGTTACAACAAATTTTCTGCTAGAAAAACTAACCAAATTATCTCAAAAAATAAAAAATTTCTGTGAAAATAAATTGTTTTTTGCTCATAACTTCCACAATTTTCATTAGTTTTTAATGTTTAATACACAGAATAACTATTTTTTTATGCAGTTTCATTATCTGGAAGACACATTGAAATCTTTGTTGTTTCATGCAAGTTATTAGCAAAAACTTTTTCTTCCGATTTAACAAATTCCATAATCTTTTTTCATCAATAACTCACTGTTTTTCCATCAGATTTTCATGTTTCGTACATCAAATTAAAGAGAATATCCTCCACTTTAAGAAACTGTTACAACTAATTTTCTGCTAGGAAAACTAACAAAGTTATCACAATAAAATTAAAATTTCCTATGAAAATAAATTGTTTTTTGCCTATAACTTCCACAATTTTCATTTCTTCTCAATGTTTAATACACAGAATAACTACAATTTTCTTGCAGTTTAATTGTCTGTAAAACACATTGAAATCTTTGCTGTTTCAAGAAAGTTATTAAGCAAAAAAAAATTCTTCCGATTTAACAAATTCTGTGATTTTTTTTTTCGATAACTCATTGTCTTTCCATTGGATTTTCGTGTATCATACATCAAATTAAAGAAAATCTCCTCCACTTTAAGAAAGTGTTACAACTAATTTCTTCGTGCTAGAAAAATTAACAAAATTATCACAAAAAAAATAAAATTTCCTTTGAAAATAAATGGTTTTTTGCTCATAACTTCCACAATTTGCATTTGTTTTCAATGTTTAATACACAGAATAACTAAAATTTTCATACAGTTTAACTATCTGTAAGACAGATTAAAATATTTGTTGCTTCAAGAAAGTTATTAAGCAATAACTTTTTCTTCCGATTTAACAAATTATGTGATTCTTTTTTCTTCGATAACTCAATGTTTTTCCAACGTATTTTCGTGTGTCATACATCAAATTAAAAAGAATTTCCTCCACTTTAAGAAACTGTTGGAACTAGTTTCCTGCTAGAAAATCTAAGAAAGTTATCACAAATAAATTAAAATATCCTCTGAAAATAAATAGTTTTTTTGCTCATAACTTCCACAATTTTCATTAGTTTTTAATATTTAATACACAGAATACCTAACATTTTCTTGCACTTTAATTATCTGTAAAACACATTGAAATATTTGTTGTTTCCAGAAAGTTAATAAACGAAAACTTTTTCTTCGGATTTAACAAATTCCTTGTTTTTTTTTTCCTCAATAACTCATTGTTTTCCTATTGGATTTTCTTGTATCATGCATCAAATTAAAGAGAAGCTCCTCCACTTTAAAAAACCGTTACAACTAACGTTCTGCTACATAAACTAACAAAATTATCAGAAAAAAATTATAATTTCCCATGAAAATAAATAGTTTTTTGCTCATAACTTGCTCATAACAATTTTGCAAAATTTAATACACAGAATACCTAAAATTTTCTTGCACTTTAATTATCTGTAAGACACATTGAAATCTTTGTTGTTTCAAGAAAGGTATTAAGCAGAAACTTTTTCTTCCGATTTAACAAATTCCGTGATTTTTTTCTTCGATAACTCATTGTTTTTCCAACGGATTTTCGTGTATCGTACATCAAATTAAAGAGAATCTTCTCCACTTTAGGAAACCGGTACAACAAATTTTCTGCTAGAAACACTAACAATGTTATCACTAAAAAATTCAAGTTTCTTCTGAAAATAAATCGTTTTTTGGCCATAACTTCCACAATTTTCATTTGTTTTCAATGTTTAATACACAGAATAACTACAATTTTCTTAGAGTTTAATATTCTGTAAGACACATTGAAATCTTTCTTATTTCGAGGAAGCTATTAAGCAAAAACTTTTCCTTCTGAAAATCGCCAGGGCCAGAGCCAGAGCAAGTTTCATGTAGTCTGACTAGTGGTTTGTAGATGTGGATACACATCATTTATGGTGTGAGCTATTGAAGGAAACATTGTTAACTCATTTAAATATTTGTTAACATTTTCGTCGATTGTTACCGAAGTATTATTACTACTCAGAGGTATCATATATCGTTTGAAAGCTATTTTAATCTAGTTTATGAATTGCATCGACTCATTACAGAACTCCTTGTATTTTAGGAAATATTGCCATTTTTCCGAGACGCTTACTATTTTATAAAATCAGTTTTGTTTAGTTTTAGTTTTGTTTAGTTTATGTTTCAGTTAATTCGAACCTAAATTTATCGTATAATATCTCATTCTGCAGATAATTTAATCTAGTTTAAGCACATTGTTAACTTATTTAAATTGAATTAATATCTTCGGAGATATAAGGAATTTACGAAAATTCAAATTTCAAACGTCGATTGTTACCGTAAGTTTTAATACGACTTTAAATTAGATCTCTAGTTCTTATCTATTTCTTTAAAAACCAAAGGCTATGTGACCAAAAGGCTATGTGTAATATTTCATTTTAAAGCCAATTTAATCTAGTTTACGAACTGCATCGACTTGTTACAAAATTCTTTATAATTTTGGAAATATTACCTTCTTCTGAGACGCTTCTTATTTTGAGGTTTGAAGACCTCAAACCTCAAAATAACAAGCGTCTCAGAAAAAAGGTAATATTTCCAAAATTATAAAGAATTTTGTAACAAGTCGATGCAATTTGTAAACTAGATTAAATTGGCTTTAAAATGATAATGTAAATGATGATGTGTATCCATATTGGTTTTTCTGAAATAATACAAAATATAAAGACCATGTGATAAAGTAAGTTACATCAGATTAAACTAGATGGAATTGTCTTTATTTTGATATATAACAAGTTGAAATAACCTAACTAGTGTTTGTAGTAACAAGTATTTATAGGTAACAAGTCTGGTAACAAGTTGCTGAAGAGTGTTTCTAGTTTTCAGACAATAACTCAAAAACTAAAATCTACATGACATTTTATTAAAAATTATCTAAAACTAGACTAAATCCTCTACAAACTGATATATAATAAGTTGCTGTGCTGCTAGTAGTTTAAGTATGAGAAGTGTTAATTGGAGTTTGGAATTCGAGATTTGGATGTTGAATGTGGTTTTGAAATTCGGTGTCGACGCGTCCGTAGTTGTTATGTATTCAGTGGACTCGGTTTGGCCGGCAGCGGCCTTGTCTTGGTATATAGGTAGAGCCTTAGTAAGTGTGTCTTCAATTTCTAGGTCATGTAACAAGGCCAGTAATTTCTCCTCATGTGCCACCAACTTCACCAATACACACCGACTTTACTCGTTCCGTTTTTTTTTTCTCTCTTTTATTCACGTTTCATAAATAAAACAGCATTTCTTCGAAGAAATATCAAGAGAATGATTTACGCACAAATTCAATTAGCAAATCATTGCAACAACGGATTTATCAAACCAATTGCTATTAGATTAGCTATTAGTATATAGACAATTTAATCTTCTTTGAAGCACTATTAACCACAATGTGTGATAGCCTTAAGTATTTGAGTTATTAGTTATTATTTGAGTTATTAAGTAAAACTCGAATTGATTAATTTACAATTTCAAAATGAAATATTGTTTGTGCTACAAGAACTACTAAGTCTATGTTGATTTAGCATATATCAAATTAAAGACAATTTAGTCTAGTTTAACCTGATGTAGCTTACTTTGTCACATAGCCTTTGGGTTTTGAGGAATTAGATAAAAACTAGAGATCTAATTTTGCTTACGTTTATGGAACAATCTTTAAAAAATTGTCTGTACTACGTAGACTAGTTGGACTATGTTAACGCACTATATATTAAAACAAAGCTAATTTAATGTAGTTTAAGAAAATTTGAGTTAGAATATTATGCGGCGTTTAGTTTGAGATTTATGGATTAAAAACTAGAAGAACCTTTGTATCCTACACAAACTAATTATATACAATTTCAATATGAAACAATCTTGGAAAATTGCCTGTGTTACAAGAACTACTAAGTCTATGTTGAGTTATTATATATCAAATTTAAGACAATTTAGTCTAGTTTAAACAGTTATAGTTTACTTTGTCACATAGCCTTTGGTTTTTGAAGAATTAGACAAAAACTAGAGATCTAATTTTCCTTACGTTTATGGAACAATCTTTAGAAAATTGTCTGTACTACGTAAACTAGTTGGACTATGTTAACGTACTATATATCAAAACAAAGCTAAATTAATGTAGTTTAAGAACATTTGAGTTGGAATATTGTGCGGCGTTTAGTTTAAGACTTATAGATTAAAAATTTGAAGAACTTTTGTATTCTACAAAAACTAATTGTTTACAATTTCAATATGGAACAATCTTGGAAAATTGTGTGTTACAAGAACTACTAAGTCTATGTGGACTTATTATATATCAAATTAAAGACAATTTAGTCTAGTTTAACCTGATGTAGATTACTTTGTAACATAACCTTTGGTTTTTGAAGAATTAGATAAAAACTAGAGATCTAATTTTCCTTACGTTTATGGAACAATCTGTACAAAAAAAAATTGTCTGTACTACGTGGACTAGTTGGATTATGTTAACGCAATATATATCAAAACAAAGCTAATTTATTGTAGTTTAAGAAAATTTGAGTTGGAATATTGTGTGGCGTTTAGTTTAAGACTTATAGATTAAAAACTTGAAGAACTTTTGTATTCTACACAAACTAATTATTTGCAGTTCCAAAATGGAATAATCTTGGAAAATTATCTGTGTTACAAGAACTACTAAGTCTATGTTAACTTATTATGTATCAAATTAAAGACAATTTAGTCTAGTTTAAACAGATGTAGCTAACTTTGTCACATAGTCTTTGTATTTTGAAGAATTAGATAAAAACTAGAGATCTAATTTTCCTTACGTTTATGGAACGATATTTAAAAAATTGTCTGTACTACGTAGACTAGTTGGACTATGTTAACGCACTATATATCAAGACAAAGCTAAATTAATGTAGTTTAAGAAAATTTTAGTTTGAATATTGTGCGGCGTTTAGTTTGAGACTTATAGATTAAAAACTAGAAGAACCTTTGCATTCTACACAAACTAATTATTTACAATTTCAATATGAAATAATTTTGGAAAATTGTATGTGTTATAAGAACGAGTAAGTCTATGATAACTTATTATATATCAAATTAAAGACAATTTAGTCTAGTTTAACCAAATTTAGCTTACTTTGTCACATAGCCTTTGGTTTTTGAAGAATTAGATAAAAACGAGAGATCTGATTTTACTTACGTTTATGGAACAATCTTTAAAAAATTGTCTGTACTACGTAAACTACTTGGACTATGTTAACACACTATATGTCAAAACAAAGCCAAATAAATGTAGTTTAAGATAATTTGAGTTGGAATATTGTGCGGCGTTTAGTTTGAGACTTATAGATTAAAAACTAGAAGAACTTTTGTATCCTACACAAACTAATTATTTATAATTTCAATATGGAACAATCTTACAAAATTGTCTGTGTTACAAGAACTACTAAGTCTATGTGGACTTATTATATATCAAATTAAAGACAATTTAGTCTAGTTTAACCTGATTTAACTTACTTTGTCACATAGCATTTAGTTTTAGAAGAATTAGATAAAAACTAGGGATCTAATTTTCCTTATGTTTATGGAACGATCTTTAAAAAATTGTCTGTACTACGTAGACTAGTTGGACTATGTTAACGCACTATATATCAAAACAAAGCTAATTTAACGTAGTTTAAGAAAATTTGAGCTGGAATATTGTGCGGGGTTTAGTTTTAGACTTATAGATTAAAAACTAGAAGAACCTTTATTTTTTACAAAAACTAATTATTTGCAATTTTAAAATGGAATAATCTTGGAAAATTGTCTGTGCTACAAGAACTTCTAAGGCTATATTAACTTATTATATATCAAATTAAAGACAATTCAGTCTAGTTTAACCCGATGTAGCTTACTTTGTCACATAGCCTTTGGTTTTTGAAGAATTATATAAAAACTAGAGATATAATTTTAATTACTTTTATGGAACAATCTTCAAAAAATTGTCTGTACTACGTAAACTAGTTGAACTATGTTAACGCACTATATATTAAAACAAAGCTAAATTAATTTAGTTTAAGAAAATTTGAGTTGGTATATTGTGCGGAGTTTAGTTTAAGACTTATAGATTAAAAACTAAAAGAGATTTTGTATCCTACACAAACTAATTATTTACAATTTCAATATGGAACAATCTTGGAAAAATATCTGTGTTACAAGAACTACTAAGTCTATGTGGACTTATTATATATTAAATTAAAGACAATTTAGTCTAGTTTAAGCTGGTGTAACTTACTTTGTCATATAGCTTTTAGTTTTTGAAGAACTAGATAAAAACTAGAGATCTAATTTTCCTTACGCTTATGGAACAAGCTTTAAAAAATTATCTGTACTACGTAAACTAGTTGGACTATGTTAACGCACTATATGTGAAAACAAAGCCAAATTAATGTAGTTTAAGATAATTTGAGTTGGAATATTGTGCGGCGTTTAGTTTGAGATTTGTGGATTAAAAACTAGAAGTACCTGTGTATTATACACAAACTAATTATTTACAATTTCAATATGCAACAATCTTGGAAAATTGTCTGTGTTACAAGAACTACTAAGTCTATGTTAACTTAATATGTATCAAATTAAAGACAATTTAGTCTAGTTTAACCCAATGTAGCTTACTTTTCCACATAGCCTTTGGTTTTTTAAGAATTATATAAAAACTAGAGATCTAATGTTCCTTACGTTTATGGAACGATCTTTAAAAAATTGTCTGTACTACGTAGACTAGTTGGACTATGTTAACGCACTATATATCACAACAAAGCTAAATTAATGAAGTTTAAGAAAATTTGAGTTGGAATATTGTGCGGCGTTTAGTTTGAGACTTATAGATTAAAAACTTGAAGTAGTTTTGTATTCTACACAAACTAATTATTTACAACTCGGAACGGAATAATCTTGGAAAATTGTCTGTGCTACAAGAACTACTAAGTCTATGTGGACTTATTATATATCAAATTAAAGACAATTTAGTCTAGTTTAACCTGATGTAACTTACTTTGTCACATAGCATTTAGTTTTAGAAGAATTAGATAAAAACTAGAGATCTAATTTTCCTTATGTTTATGGAACGATCTTTAAAAAATTGTCTGTACTACGTAGACTAGTTGGACTATGTTAACGCACTATATATCAAAACAAAGCTAATTTAACGTAGTTTAAGAAAATTTGTGTTGGAATATTGTGCGGGGTTTAGTTTCAGACTAATAGATTAAAAACTAGAAGAACCTTTATGTTTTACACAAACTAATTATTTGCAATTTTAAAATGGAATAATCTTGGAAAATTGTCTGTGCTGCAAGAACTACCAAGTCTATGTTAACTTATTATATATCAAATTAAAGACAATTCAGTCTAGTTTAACCCGATGTAGCTTACTTTGTTACATAGCCCTTGGTTTTTGAAGAATTAGATAAAAACTAGAGATCTAATTTTCCTTACTTTTATGGAACAATCTTCAAAAAATTGTCTGTACTACGTAAACTAGTTGGACTATGTTAACGCACTATATATTAAAACAAAGCTAAATTAATGTAGTTTCAGAAAATTTGAGTTGGAATATTGTGCGGCGTTTAGTTTAAGACTTATACATTAAAAACTAGAAGAACTTTTGTATCCTACACAAACTAATTATTTACAATTTTAATATGGAACAATCTTGGAAAATTGTCCGTGTTACAAGAACTACTAAGTGTGTGTTGACTTATTATATATCAAATTAAAGACAATTTAGTCTAGTTTAACCTGATATAGCTTACTTTGCCGCATAGCCCTTGGTTTTTGAAGAATTAGATAAAAAGAAGAGATCTAATTTTCCGTACGTTTATGGAACAATCTTTAATAAAATGTCTGTATTATGTAGACTAGAGGGACTATGTTAACGCACTACACATTAAAACAAAGCTAATTTAATGGAGTTTAAGAAAATTTGAGTTGGAATATTGTGCGGCGTTTAGTTTAAGACTTATAGATTAAAAACTAGAAGAACCTTTGTATTCCACACAAACTAATTATTTACAATTTCAAAATGGAATAATCTTGGAAAATTGTCTGTGTTACAATAACTACTAAGTCTATGTTGACTTATTATATATCAAACTAAAGACAATTTAGTCTAGTAAAACCAAATGTAGCTTACTTTGTCACATAGCCTTTGGTTTTTGAAGAATTAGACAAAGACTGGTGATCTAATTTTCCTTACGTTTATGGAACAATCTTTAAAAAATTGTCTGTACTACGTAAACTACTTGGACTATGTTTCTTATAGTGTATAAGACTTATAGATTAAAAACTAGAAGTCTAGAACTATAAGTCAAAACAAAGCCAAATTAATGTAGTTTAAGATAATTTGAGTTGGAATATTGTGCGGCGTTTAGTTTGAGACTTATAGATTAAAAACTAGAAGAACTTTTGTATCCTATACATACTAATTATTTACAATTTCAATGTGGAACAATCTTGGAAAATTGTCTGTGTTACAAGAAGTACTAAGTCTATGTTGACTTATTATATATCAAATTAAAGACAACTTATTCTAGCTTAACCTGATGTAACTTACTTTGTCACATAGCCTTTGGTTTTTGTGGAATTAGTTAAAAACTAGAGATCTAATTTCACTTACGTTTATGGAACAATCTTCAAAGAATTGTCGGTACTACGTAGACAAGTTGGACTATGTTAACGCACTATATATCAAAACAAAGCTAAATTAATGTAGTTTAAGAAAATTTTAGTTAAACTATTTTGCGGCGTTTAATTTGAGTCTTATCGATAAGAAACTTGAAAGGGTTACTTAAGTTGCATTTTTATGGTAGCGAGTTGATGAGGAACAATGTTGTTACTTTTTGTGTGGAAGATTTAACCTTTGGTTTGAGTAAAACACGTCGAAGCAAACGCGATTTTTGTCTAAATCTAGGTCGACAGAAGAAAGTTTTCACTAAACATTGAAAAAAAAGCAACAACAAGCCGCATAGATTCGGAATTTATTCGGAATTTCTTTTCTAATTCCGAACTGCCAGCATTTTCGAGCAAAGAACGCCACCGACCGTGCCCAAAACGCTTTTTAACGCGTTCACAGCCCAATAATTTTCCGCAGAAAAAAACCTGCGACTTGGAAAAATCACTGAAAATTTGTTCGATTCTTGTCTGGGGAAACTTTCTTTCGCACCAAACACCACCTGTTGCCTCACGCGTTGTCTTCACCAAGACCCCAATAATCCGTCGAAAAGAACAAAACTCCATAGAAAACAATTCATTAAAAACGCGCAACAAGTTTGAAAAAAAAACTCCCAATTCTCTTTTAATTCGTACAAAACGAATCACTACGAAATCGTTAATTACCAACTGGAATCGAAGACTTGTTAACAAACACCGTCTGTTACGGCTCCTACTTTCTTTACTATGGTTTTCTACTTTATTTATGGTTAACAATTCAAAAACCAGAGGCTATGGGACATTTTAGTTTTCACTACCTTAAACCGCAATGAATTAGCTTTATTTTGATATATAGTGCGTTAACATAGTCCTACTAGTCTACGTAGTACAGATCATTTTTTAAAGATTGTTCCATAAACGTAAGGGAAATTAGATCTCTAGTTTTTATCTAATTCTTCAAAAAACAAAGGCTATGTGACAAAGCAAGCTACATCAGCTTAAACTAGACTAAATTGGCTTTAAGTTGATATATAATAGGTTAACATTGACTTAGTAGTTCTTGTAGCACATACAATTTTCCAAGATTATTCCATTTTGAAATTGTAAATAATTAGTTTGTGTAGAATACAAAGGTTCTTCTAGTTTTTAATCTTTAAGTCTCAAACTAAACGCCGCAAAATATTCAAACTCATATTTTTTAAAACTACATTAATTTAGCTTTGTTTTGATATATAGTGCGTTAACATAGTCCACCTAGTCTAAGTAGTACAGACAATTTTTTAAAGATTGTTTCATAAACGTAAGTTAAATTAGAACTATAGTTTTTATCTAATTCTTCAAAAACCAAAGGCTATGTGACAAAGCAAGCTACATCAGGTTAAACTAGACTAAATTGTCTTTAATTTGATATATGATAAGTTAACATAGACTTAGTAGTTCTTGTAGCACAAACAATTTTCACAGATTATTCCATTTTGAAATTGTAAATAATTAGTTTGTGTAGAATACAAAGGTTCTTCTAGTTATTAATCTATAAATCTCAAACTAAACGCCGCACAATATTCCAACTCAAATTTTCTTAAACTACATTAATTTAGCTTTCTTTCGATATATAGTACGTTAATATAGTCCAACTAGTATACGTAGTACAGACAATTTTTTAAAGATTGTTCCAAAAACGTAAGGGAAATTAGATCTTTAGTTTCTATCTAATTCCTCAAAAACCAAAGGCTATGTGACAAAGTGAGCTACATTAGGTTAAACTAGACTAAATTGTCTTTAGTTTGATATATAATATGTTAACATAGACTTAGTAGTTCTTGTAGTGCATACAATTTTCCTAGATTATTCCATTTTGAAATTGTAAATAATTAGTTTGTGTGGAATACAAAAGTTCTTCTAGTTTTTAATCTATAAATCTCAAACTAAAGGCCGCACAATAGTTAAACCCAAATTTTCTTAAACTACATTAATTTAGCTTTCTTTTGATATACAGTGCGTTAACATAGTCAAACTAGTCTATGTAGTAGAGACATTTTTTTATTTATTGTTCCATAAACGTGAAGGAAATTAGATCTCTAGTATTTATCTAATTCTTCAAAAAGCAAAGGCTATGTGACAAAGTAAGCTACATCAGGTTAAACAAGACTAAATTGCCTTTAATTTGATATACAATAAGTTAACATAGCCTTAGCATTTTTTGTTGCACATACAATTTCCCAAGTTTATTCCATTTTAAAATTGCAAAAATTAGTTTGTGTAGAATACAAAAGCTCTTCCAGTTTTTAATCTATAAGTCTCAAACTAAACGCCGCACAATATTCCAACTCAAATTTTCTTAAACTACATTAGTTTAGCTTTGTTTTAATATATAGTGCGTTAACATAGTCCAACAAGTCTACGTAGTACAGACAAGTTTTTAAAGATAGTTCCATAAACGTAAGGGAAATTAGATCTCTAGTTTTTATCTAATTCTTCTAAAACCAAAGGCTATGTGACAAAGTGAACTACATCAGGTTAAACTAGACTAAATTGTCTTTAATTTGATAAATAATAAGCCAACATAGACTTACTAGTTCTTGTAGCGCATACAATTTTCCTAGATTATTTCATTTTGGAATTGCAAATAATTAGTTTGTGTAGTATACGAACTTCTTCTAGTTTTTAATCTATAAGTCTCAAACTAAACGCCGCACAATATTCCAACCAAAATTTTCTTAAACTACATTAATTTAGCTTTGTTTTGATATATAGTGCGTTAACATAGACCAACTAGTCTAAGTAGTAGAGACAATTTTTTAAAGATTGTTCCATAATCGTAAGCGAAATTAGATCTCTAGTTTTTATCTAATTCCTCTAAAACCAAAGGCTATGTGACAAAGTAAGCCACATCAGGTTAAACTAAACTAAATTGTCTTTATTTTGATATATGCCAAATTACAATAGAACAAGAAGTTCTTGTAGTACAGAGAGTAAAATCTTAAACTTTAGATTAACACAATATCTAATTTCTAAATTACAGACAGGCAAACTTATTCTGACTGGATAGACTATTTGACGATTTATAGATAGATGATGTCCAATTTAAATTTGTAGAGAGGTTAGACTAATTCCCAAGTAAAATTGAGTTTAATCTCGACTAAATCTCATGTGTCGATTTCTTGAGAAACGAGTGAAAAAAGACAATGAAACTCGCCGTCTTGTGTTCGGATTGGCGGGTCCGCGTATGTGGAACACCGCGACACACTTTGGATCCTCGGCGTGGAAAAGGGGGCCGGAGGGGCGCGCGGGGCGCGGGCGGTATGCGGACACACTTCCTACAGCCGTGAATGAGGACAGAAGACAGAGAAATATTCGAGCACATCATCATCATCATCCACGACGACGCTGATGCTCGTCATTTTTCGTTCTTTTGGTAATGCTAAAGGTCTCGTGCAGAGGAAGATCTGGGTTGATGGAGGGGGCCGGGCCGAGGCAGACACGAAGGCGTGCGGTTCAAACAGGCCAAATGCCAAATCATGATCTCGCTGGATTAACTTAATCTTAAGAGATTTATTCTTCAATATTACTTTAAATTAACTCTAGAGTTTCATCTAATATAACTTACTTTGTCACATAGCCCTTGGTGCCTGAAGAATTAGATAAAAACTAGAGATGTAATTTCCCTTACGTTTATGGAACAATCTTTAAAAAATTGTCTGTACTACTTAGACTGGTTGGACTATGTTAAGGTACTATATATCAAAATAAAGCTGCTTTAATGTAGTTTTAGAAAATTTGAGTGGGAATATTGTGCGACGTTTAATTTGAGACTTATAGATTAAAAACTAGAAGAGCTTTTGTGTTCTACACAAACTAATTATTTGCAATTTCAAAATGGAATAGTCTTGTAAAATTGTATGTCCTACAAGAACTACTAAAGCTATATTAACTTATTATATATCAAATTAAAGGCAATTTAGTCTAGTTTACACAAATGCAGAATGTAATATAAAAACCTTACTTTTTCACATAGCCTTTGGTTTTTGAAGAATTAGATAAATACTAGAGATCTAATTTCCCTTACGTTTATGGAACAATCTTCAAAAAATTGTCTCTGCTACATAGACTGGTTGGACTTTAACGCACTATATATTAAAACAAGGCTAAATTAATGTAGTTTAAGAAATTTTGGGTTGGAATATTGTGCGGCGTTTAGTTTGAGACTTATAGATTAAAAACTAGAAGAACTTTTGTATTCTACACAAATTAATTATTTGCAATTTCAAAATGGAATAATCTAGGAAAATTGTTTGTGCTACAAGAAATACTAAGTCTATGTAAACTTATTATATATCAAATTAAAGACAATTTAGTCTAGTTTAAGCCGATGTAGCTTACTTTCTCACATAGCCTTTGGTTTTTGAAGAATTTGTTAAAAACTAAAGGTCTAATTTCCCTTACGTTTATTGAACAATCTTAAAAGAACTATCTGTACTGCGTAGACTAGTTGGACTATGTTAAAGCACTATATATCAAAACAAAGATAAATTAATGTAGTTTAAGAAAATTTGGGTTGGAATATTGTGCGGCATTTAGTTTGAGACTTACGAATGAAAAACTAGAAGAACCTTTGTATTCTACACAAACTCATTATTTACAATTTCAAAATGGAATAATCTTGGAAAATTGTATGAGCTACAAAAACTGTTAAGTTTATGTTAACTTATTATATATCCAGTTAAGGAGAATTTAGTCTAATTTAATCTAATGTAGCTTACTTTGTCACATAGCCTTTGGTTTTTGTAGAATTGGATAAAAACTAGAGATCTAATTTCCCTTATGTTTATGGAACATTTTTAAAAAAAAATGGTTGTACTACGTAGAGTAGTTGGGCTATGTTAACGCACATATATCAAAACAAAGCTAAATGAATGTAGTTTAAGAAAATTTTAGTTGGAATATTCTGCGGTTTTTAGTTCGGGACTTACAGATGAAAAACTAGAAGAACCTTTGTATTCTACAAAAACTAATTATTTACAATTTCAAAATGGAATAATCTAGGAAAATTGTTTGTGCTACAAGAACTAATAAGTCTATGTTGACTTAGCATACATCAAATTAAAGGCAATTTAGTCTAATTTAACCTGATGTAGCTTACTTTATCACATAGTCTTTAGTTTTTGGAAAAAAAGATAAAAACTAGACACCTAATTTCGATTACGTTTATGGAACAATCTTTTAAAACTTGTCTGTGCTACATAGACTAGTTGGACTATGTTAACGCACTATATATCAAAACAAAGCTAAATTAATGTAGTTTAGGAAAATTTTAGTTGGAATATTGTGCGGCGATTAGTTCAGGACTTATAGATTAAAATCTAGAAGAACTTTTGTATTTTACACAAACTAATTATTTACAATTTCAAGATAGTATAATCTTAGAAAATTGCATGTGCTACAAGAACAGCTAAGTCTATGTTGACTTATTATATATTAAATTAAAAACATTTTAGACTTGTTTAACCTGACGTAGCTATTTTGTCAGGGGTTCAAAGGGGGTAGTGCATGCGCACCACACGACATTCGCACTGAAAGAGTTTGTAGCATAGCCTCTCCTACCCAATTCCGACTCTCACCTCCACGTCTGGTGAACCCTGGTAACCTGACCACTCTAGCCTGAGATGCGGTAACCAACCCGTATGGATGGTAAGGGTGGTGAGGGCTAGCGAGAGCGGGAGAAATGGTCCTCCGATCATCAGGGGGTTGGGCGTGTGGTTAACAACCAGCACCATAAAACAAAACCTGTTATGAAACCTTCAATAATGCCTCGGAATGGACTGGAAATACGGCAACGACACAAGCAACGGAAAAGGGAGAACGATTGGAAAATTGCATCGTGGAATGTTGTAACTTTATCGAGGCCTGGTGGGTTGAGAACCTTAACGGATGCCCTAAAAATCGGCGGAATTGACATAACTGCTGTTCAAGAAACAAAGTGGCCTGGAAAGAACTTACTAACCAGTAAGGAGTACTCATTTTACTACAGTGGTAAAACGGGCGGCAAAAAGGAATTTGGAGTGGGTTTTACTGTCACAGGAAAGGCCAGAGAGGCAGTAATTGGTTTTAACCCAATAAGTGAACGATTATGCTCCATAAGGCTAAGAGGGAAATTTAGAAACGTCACCCTGATTAATGTCCACGCACCAACTGAGGACAAGGAAGAAAACGTGAAGGACCAATTTTACGAGGAACTGCAGAAAGCATATCGTGATGCGCCAGAAGGAGATATCAAAATCATCCTTGGTGATTTTAATGCTAAAGTGGGACACGAGGAGATATACCGACCGACAATCGGACTGCACAGTCTTCATGCTGAGACTAATGAAAACGGAAGTAGGATGATAGACTTTGCGACGACCAACAACATGGTAGTCACTAGCACATATTTCCCACACAAAAATATTCACAAAGCCACATAGAAATCACCAGGTGGTAGAGTATTGAACCAGATAGACCATGTGATGATAGATGGGAGACACTGTTCAAATATCCTGGATGTAAGAGCCTGTCGAGGCCTCAATGTAGATTCGGATCATTATTTGGTAAGGGCGGTGCTTAGGGCTAGAATTGATTGTCAACGCACACAACAGCCGGCAGTTAAGAGATACGATCTGGAAAAATTCAAAACCGATGAGATGAAAGAGAGATTTCAGTACCAAATGCAGGAACGAATATCCAAACGGCCAGAAAACGCTCTAGTAGAGGTCAATGAAGCGTGGCAAAAGATCAAGCAGGACATCGAAGATATAGCAGCAGAGGTTGTGGGGTGGAAGAAGGGACAAAGGCGTAATAGCTGGTTCGGTGAAGAATGCAAGGAAGCTCTGACAGAGAAGAACAAAGCCAGAGAAAAGTACTACAACGAAATACTAGAGCGAATGTAGAGGACTATCGAAACAAATGGAAAGTTGAAAAAAAACTCTTCAAAGAAATCTTAAAAAGATGAAGAAGATTTCGCGGAAATAGAAAGAATGAGTAATGCCAACGAAACTCGGGGACTCTATCAAAAGGTCAGAAATGCGAGACTTGGCTACAAACAGCAGCCACTTCTGTGTAAGGATAAGGACGGCAGAGTAATCGGACACACATAAAAGTGTATCAAGAGGTGGGGTCAGTACTTCAGGGACCTGCTCAACCAGAACACTCGCGTAGTCCAAGAGGAAAGTATAACGCCAACATCAACATCAATATTAGGGGCTGAGCAAGTGGAGGAACCCACCTTAGAATAAGTAGAGACTGCAGTGCGCAGGATCAAGAACAATAAGGCGCCAGGTGCAGATGGCATTCCAGGAGAATTGTTGAAGTATGGAGGTAGAGCCATAATATCGTGCATGCATGATCTCATATTAAACATATGGAGAACGGAAAAGCTACCGGATGAATGGAAGCTAGGGATAATATGCCCATTGTACAAGAAAGGTGATAAGTAAGATTGTTCTAACTACAGGGGGATAACGCTGCTAAACATTGCATACAAGGTCTTCGCTAATGTGTTGTACCGTCGCTTACTACCATACGCAGAAGAGAATATCGGGGAATACCAGTGCGGTTTCCGCACAAACAGGTCAACCACAGACCAACTGTTTGGCATTAGGCAGATCCTGGAGAAATGTAATTAGTTCAATATCACGACACACCATCTATTCGTGGACTTCAGAGCAGCATACGACAGCGTTATAAGACACAAACTGTGGGGGATAATGACAAGTTTCGGATTCCCTGAAAAACTGATAGCCCTAACCAGAGTAACACTGTCTGAAGTATCGTCTGTAGTAAGAATACGAAACAAGTTGTCTGAGACTTTTATAACAGAGGAAGGACTACGACAGGGAGACCCACTGGCAACTTTACTGTTTAACATCGTACTAGAAAAGGCCGTTAGGAGTAGTGGAGTGGATACTAACGGCACTGTGTACTTTAAGTCAACACAACTATTGGCTTACGCAGACGACATTGATATAATTTGCAGAAGCGAACAGGCGACCAAAACTACTTACTCGCTGCTGGAGAAGGAAGCAAGTAACCTAGGACTCACTGTCAACGTAAACAAAACGAAATACATGGTGGCTAACGAAACTCATCGGAAGGTAGGACCAACGCTAGAACTAGACGGAAAGCACTTTGACACTGTAGATACATTTGTGTACTTGGGCTCGCAACTGAACAGCGTGAACCGGATGGGCGAGGAGATTAGAAGGCGGATAACTCTTGGTAACAGGTGCTATTACATGGGCTACTTAAACTTTTTAGGTCCAGAACAATCCACCCCAAGCATAAGTGCACACTGTACAGGTCACTGATAAGACCGGTGGTAACCTATGGTGCAGAAGCATGGAGCTTAACACAGAGCGAAGAACAGGCTTTAAGTGTATTTGAGAGAAGAATGCTACGTGCAATATTTGGAGCGACCCAAGAACGAGGAATCTGGCGCCGAAGATATAATCACGAACTATATCAGCTCTACAATCAACCAGATATTGTGAGTTTCATCAAGGTGGCAAGATTGAGATGGCTCGGACACATGCAGAGAATGGGTGATTATAGGGTTCCGAAAAAGTTGTTCAATGGTCAACCAGAGGGAAGGATAAGGGCCGGAAGGCCAAGGATGCGGTAACAACTGACCTACAAAAACTTCAAGTACGGGACTGGAGAACGTTGGCGAGTGATAGGTCCGCTTGGAGAAACATGCTGAAGGAGGCCCAGACCGGCAATCGGTTGTAGTGCCATTAAGAATAAGAAGCTATTTTGTCACATAGCCTTTGATTTTTGAGGAATTAGATAAAAATTAATGCTCTACTTGCTTTTACGTTTATGGAACAATCTTTAAAAAATAGTCTGTACTACGAGTACAAGTTGAACTATGTTAACGCACTATATATCAAAACAAAGCTCATTTAATGTAGTTTAAAAAAATCAGTTTTAATATTGTGCAGCGTTTAGTTTAAGACTTACAGTTTAAAAGCTAGAGGACCACTCGTATTCTACAAAAACTAATTATTTACAATTTCAAAATGGAGTAATCTTGGAAAATTGTTTGTGCTACACAAACTACTAGGTTCACATTAACTTAATATATATCAAATTAAAGATAATTTAGTCTAGTTTAACCTGATATAACTTACTTTGCCACATAGCTTTTGGTTTTCGAAGTAATAGATAAAAACTAGAGATCTAATGTCCCTTATGTTTATGGAACAAACTTTAAAAAATTGTCTGAACTAAGTAGATTATTATATGTTAATGCATTATATGTTCCCTTGAGGGGTTGGGAACTCCCCTATTGGGCGCCTCCCCAGGTGGCGGATAGGTAAACACTGAACAGATATGGTGGGTACCGAAGAAATAAAATAATCGGGGCGGACCTAAAGCAGCATGAGATTCCGCAGCAGCTATCTCATTACTGGGGCTAGGATATCCAAGAATGATTTCCCTAAAGGCTTGGTACCAGATATTCATGGGCGGACATCACATATGATTCCACCGGCCTTGAAACTGCGATGAGAAAGTCAATGGGAAACCACCTCATAACACATTCCCAGGAAATTCATGACCATGGCTACAAATCGAAACACGGTGCTAAGAATCACCCGGTTAGCTGTGACGAAGAGAATAGGCACGTGGAACGTGTGGAGTTTATATGAACAAGAAAAATATGAAAGACCATCCTTGAAATGAAGAGACTGGATATAGCTGTCCTAGGTATCAGTGAAATGAGATGGCCTAACTCTAGAAGCTGTGTAGTAGACAATCATACACTATATATCTCAGCAGAGGACGATAACCATCATAGGAATGGTGAAGGTTTTATAGTTAGGAAAGATACCTCACAAGCAGTCACCAGCTTCCTGCTACAGTCAGATAGAATAGCTATGATTAAAATACGTGCTAATAAGTCCAGTAGATTTTAACCTGATTCAAGTATATGCACCAACAACAACCGCAAGGGACCAGCAGATAGAAGAGTTATACGCCGATCTGAAAACCACATTACTCCTAACTAAAAGCAACGAAATCACCATTATCATGGGCGACTTTAACGCCAAGGTTGGAAGAATGCAATACAGTAGGAAATCAAGGTTTAGGAATCCGAAACGAACGAGGTGACCGTCTTGTGCAGTTCTGCCAAGAGGAAGGACTAGCACTAATGAATACTTTTTTCCAATTACCAGTTAGGAGACTGTACACCTGGAAATCAAACTTAATCGAATAAACACCCGAAAACTGAAGGACACTGTAGTAAAGGCAGAAGCCACCGATTGTCATCGGACAAAATTGGAAATAGACGCTAACAACACAGAGACAGATGTAGAAGACCTGTGGAATCACATTAAAAAGACGACGATTGAAGTGGCAAATGAAACAATAAGACAACGGCCGGAGGGCAAAACAGCAGTGGATGACACAATAAATTTTGGCAAAAATGGATCAACGAAGACAATATAAAAACATAGATGCAGATAAATACTGGCAACTGCAAATAGAAATTAGACGTGACATCAGAGCAGCAAAAGAAAATATGCACGAAAAAGACTGCACTGAATTAGAAGAACTGCAAGCAAGGCACGACATATACGGCATTCATAAGATCAGATTTATTACCGGTACTCGAAGAAAACTCAACGCAAACACGTTGCTAGACAAGCAAGGACAAGCAATACACAGCCTAGAAGATAAGTATGAGACATGGAAAGACTACATCCAGGAACTATTTGACGATATAAGATTACAAGAACACCATATGAATATCGCGATATCAGACCCACCTATTACAACTTCAGAGGTGGAGGAAGCACTTGGCAGAATGAAAGAAGAAAGGCAGTTGGACCTGATGAAGTTCAGGTTGAAGTTTCGAAACTACTTCAGGAAAAAGGGCTTAGTATACTTGTCAGACTATTTAAAGCTATTTACGACACCGGAAATATTCCATCGGATTGGCTCAAGTTAACATTCATAACTTTACCCAAATAATGAATGCAAGGAAATGTGGAGAATACCGAAATATCAGTATGATGAGCCATGCACCTAAACTCTTCCTTAAGGTTATCCACGAGCGCATATACCACAAGCTCGAAGAACAAATAGATCACACTCAATTTGGCTTCACATGTGGTCTTGGAACTAGAGATCTCTTTGCCGCTCAGGTTCTCATTCAGCGATGCAGAGATGTTAACAAGAACGTATATGCATGCTTTATAGACTTTGAAAAGGGCTTTGACAAAGTAAAACACCAGAAGATGCTTGAAATACTTAAGAAGACCGGAATGGCCGAAAAGGACATCAGAATAATCGGTAACCTTTACTGGAAGCAGAGAGCGACTGTCAGGGTAGAGGATAGCCACACTGACGAAATCGAAATCCTACGTCTAGTACCTCAAGGTTGTATTCTGTCACCACTTATTTTTAACGTATATTCAGGGGAACTATTTAAAGATACCCTGCACGAAATGGAAGAAGGCATTATGGTAAACGGCGAAACAGTAAACAACATCCGTTACGCAGACGACACCTTGCTGATCGCAGACACACCTGAAGGACTGCAGAGTTTACTAAGCAGAATAGCTGAAGCTGATGAAGAATATGGTCTCAAACTCAATGCAAGCAAGACGAAGTACATGGTGATAAGCAAAGTGGCAAATCCACAAGATACTGGTCTGTACACAAACAACACAGCCATTGAAAGAGTACAGCGCATCACATATCTAGGATGCAACATGAACGAGAAATAGGACCACTCGGTGGAAATAAAAAAACAAGAATCGCACTTGCAAGAGTAGCCTTTGTATGTATGAGATCCGTGCTGTGCAGGCACAATCTTAGCCTGAAGTTAAAAATACGTATTGTGAAATGCTAGTTATTTTCGGTCTTTCTTTACGGTATGGAGGCACGGACCTTAACAGAAGCATCCTCGAAGTAGATCGAGATGTGGGTGTATCGAAGAATTCTGCTGATCCGTTGGGTTGACAGAATAGCGAACGTACAGGTTCTGAAAAGAATGGGAAAGAAGATCGTGGGAAAGAAGTCATGCCAAGCATCAAGATAAGGAAGATCTCTTACCTGGGACACATCATGCGAAAGAATAAATACCGCCTACTGCAGCTCATCATGCAAGGCAAGATCAATGGTGATAGAGGACCGGGGAGAAGACGAATCTCATGGTTGGGGAACCTTAGACAGTGGTATGGAAATACATCATTCGAGTTGTTACGTGCTGCTGTCAATAAATTTATTATAGCGAGGATGATGGCCAACATTCGCTAGGCGGATATGGGCAACAAGAAGAAGAAGAATGCACTATATATCAAAACAAAGCTAAATTAATGAAGTTTTAGAAAATTTTAGTTGGAATATTGCGCGGCGTTTAGTTTAAGACTTATTGATTAAAAACTAGAAGAATCTTTGAATTCTCACAAACTAATTATTTTCAATTTCTACTAAATTTCTACTAAACTGTTTAGTCTATGTTAGCTTGTTATACATCAAATTAAAGACAATTTAGTCTAGTTTAATCTAATGTAGCTTACTTTTTCACATAGACTTTGGTTTTTCAAGAATTAGTTAAAAACTAGAGATCTAATTTCCCTTATATTTAAAAAACAATCTTTAAAAAATTGTCTGTATTACGTAGACTAGTTGGACTATGTTAATGCACTATACATCAAAACAAAGCTAAATTAATGTAGTTTAGGAAGATTTGAGTTGGAATATTTTGCGGGGTTTAGTTTGAGAGTTTTAGATTAAAAACTAGAAGAACTTTTCTATTCTACACAAACTAATTATTTTCAATTTTAAGATGGAATAGTCTTGAAAAATTGTCTGTACTGCAAACACTATTTAGTCTATGATAACTTATCACTTATCATATATCAAAATATAAACAATTTAGTTTAGTTTAACTTGATATTGCTTACATTGTTCATTAGCATTAAATTTTTTTAATAAATAAACGTTTATGAAGCAATCATTCGATGCTTGTCTGTGCTACATAGACTAGTTGGACTATGTTAACGCTGTTACAAGTTTGCAATAAACTAACAAAACTCTCTTCTTTGCCATTTGAACCTTGTTTTTTTTTGTTGCAAATTTATTGATATTTGGTGAAACTAATTTGGCGAAAACAAGTTATTTGGCCCGCAAAAAACCTACATTTTCGTCTCGTTTTGGAAAATTTAGTGAAACTTGCTCCAGTTACTCCGCATAAATCTACTCTAAACCGATCTAGTTTGCCAAATTTCGTCGCCACATCTCGCATTGAAATCACCACATTTGCACACTTAATTCACTAATTACTCAGAACAAGTCAATTTATCAAGACTAATTAGTCTCACTAAACCTACTCCACTTTGGCTTTTAGTTTGCGCCACCCCGGCATCGCATATTTTGCATTCATTCAGTATGGGCAAAAACTAGGGCGGTTTTCAATAACCGTTCAGGCCGTTACGCCATACAGGCTACGGTCTACCGGATAGGTTACACGTGCAGGTTTGCCTAAGCAGGTCAACCGTACGCAAGAAACTGCACAGGTCTATTCCCACACACGCTCCGGTCTACCTGCGCAGGCAAACCTGCACAGGTAGAACTTTCCGGTGGGCCGTTGCGTGTATGGCGGGCATTAGTGAAAACCGCCATTGTTACCCAATAGCGCCCTAGGGTGATTTTCACTAAGCGTTCGGGCCGTTACCCGAAAACTGCCCTAGTTGTTGCCTCCCCGACCGGGAATCGAAGCCGGGTTTCCCGCTTACCAGGCGGGTATGTTGTAATAAACTACTACTGTAATAAACTACACTACCGAGGAAGACAAGACCAATTAGTCTATAACAGGAGTGGCAAACATTTTGAACACATTTTTTAAAAACATTTTTCACATTTTGAAATGCTGACGTGCTAGGTCTACTTTTACAATGTGACAGTGAAAATCAGTTACCGTATTAGCGTGAATATTTGACTTGTTTTGTGCGATTTTTGAAATTCCGGGCAAACCAATCTACGGATTTTGATAAAACGTGGTGTGATTTGATATTCTTAAGAGATCTCACAAATTCCCAAATATCAAAATTGTGGCTTTGTAAATACGGCTTTCGTGATTTTTTGAAATTTTTTTTGCTCCTTTTGCGATTTAGATGAAACTTGGTATGAATAGATATTCTTACAATATATCACAAACTACAAAATTTGAAAATTGTAGCTTTGTAATTAAGGCTTTGGTGAAATTTGGAAATTTGTGTGCGCCTTTTGCAATTACAGGCATACCAATCGACGGATTTTCATGAAATGTAGTATGATATGATATTCTTACGAGGTCCCACAAATTGCCAAATTTTGAAATTGTAGCTTTGTAAATACGGCTTTTGTGAATTTTTAAAGATTGTAAATTTTTGTGCGCTTTTTGCAATTACGGACAAACTATTCGACGGATTTTGATGAAACTTGGTATGATTTGATATTCTTGCGAAATCTCACAAATTACCAAATTTCAAAATTGTAGCTTTGTAAATACGGCTTTTGTAAATTTTGAAAATTTTCGGTGCCTTTCGCAATTACAGGCAATCAAATCGACGGCTTTTGATGAAACGTAGTATGATTTGATATTCTTACGAGATCACACAAATTTCAAAATTCTAGCTTTCTAAATACGGCTTTGGTGAATTTTTTAGATTTGTAAATTTTTGTACGCCTTTTGCAATTACAGACAAACCAAACGAAGGATTTTGGTGAAACTTGGTATGATCTGATATTCTTGCCAAATGTCACAAATTGCCAAACTTGAAAATTGTAGCTTTGTAAATAAGGCTTTGGTGAAATTTGGAAATTTTTGTGCGCCTTTTGCAATTACAGGCAAACCAATCCACGGATTTTGATGAAATATAGTATGATATGATATTCTTACGAGGTCCCACAAATTGCCAAATTTTGAAATTGTAGCTTTGTAAATACGGCTATTGTGAATTTTTAAATTTGTATATTGTTGTTCGCCTTTTGTAATTATGGACAAACCATTCGACGGATGTTGATGAAACTTTGTATGATTTGATATTCTTACGAAATCTCACAAATTACCAAATTTCAAAATTGTAGCTTTGTAAATACGGCTTTTGTAAATTTTGAAAATTTTCGGTGCCTTTCGCAATTACAGGCAATCAAATCGAAGGCTTTTGATGAAAAGTAGTATGATTTGATATTCTTACGAGATCACATAAATTTCCAAATTTCAAAATTCTAGCTTTGTAAATACGGCTTTGGTGAATTATTTAGATTTGTAAATTTTTGTACGCCTTTTGCAATTACAGAAAAACCAAACGAAGGATTTTGGTGAAACTTGGTATGATCTGATATTCTTGCGAAATGTCACAAATTGCCAAATTTGAAAATTGTAGCTTTGTAAATAAGGCTTTGATGAAATTTGGAAATTTTTGTGCGCCTTTTGCAATTACAGGCAAACCAATCGACGGATTTTCATGAAATGTAGTATGATATGATATTCTTACGAGGTCCCACAAATTGCCAAATTTCGAAATTGTAGCTTTGTAAATACGGCTTTTGTGCATTTTTAAATTTGTATATTGTTGTTCGCCTTTTGCAATTACGGACAAACCATTCAACGGATTTTGATGAAACTTTGTATGATTTGATATTCTTACGAAATCTCACAAATTACCAAATTTCAAAATTGTAGCTTTGTAAATACGGATTTTGCGAATTTTTAAAATCTTGTGCGCCTTTTGCAATTACTGGCAAACCAATCTACGGATTTTGATTAAACGTAGTATAATTTGATATTCTCACGAGATCTCACAAATTCCCAAATTTCAATTTTGTTTTCAATACTTTTTGATATTTTCAATACTTTGTAAATACGGCTTTGGTGAATTTTGGAAATTTTTGTGCGCCTTTTGCAATTACAGACAAACCAATCCACGGAATTTGATGAAACTTGGTATGATCTGACATTCTTGAGAAATGTCACGAATTGCTAAATTTCAAAATGGTAGCTTTGTAAATACAGCTTTAGTGAATTTTGGAAATTTTTGTGCGCCTTTTAAAGTTAAGGGCAAACCAATCGACGAATTTTGATAAAACGTTGTATGATTTGATATTATTGTGAGATCTCACAAATTCACAAATTTCCAAATTGTAGCTTTGTAAATACGGCTTTGGCGAATTTTTTTAAATTTGTAAATTTTTGTGCGTCTTTTGCAATTACGGACAAACCAATCGACGGATTTTGATGAAACTTGGTACGAATTGATATTCTTACAAGTTAAAATAAATTACCGAATTTGAAAATTGTATCTTTGTAAATACGGCTTTGGTGAATTTTGGAAATTTTTGTGCGCCTTTTGCAATTACAGGCAAACCAATCCACGGAATTTGATGAAACGCAGTATGATTTGATATTCTTTCAAGATCTCAGAAATTGCCAAATTTCAAAATTGTAGCTTTGTAAATACGGCTTTTGTGATTTTTTTGGAATTTGTAAATTTTTGTGCGTCTTTTGCAATTTTGGAGAAACCAATCGACGGATTTTGATGAAACTTGGTACGATTTGATATTCTTACGAGATCTCACAAATTGCGAAACTTCCAAATTCTAGCTTTATAAATACGGCTTTGGTGAATGTTGTAAATTTTTGTACGCCTTTTGAAATTACGTAGAAATCAATTGACGGTTTTCGATTAAACTTGGTATGAATTGATATTCTTACGAGATCTCACAAATTACCAAACTTCAAAATTGTAGCTTTGTAAATACGGCTTTGGTGAATTTATTAAATTTGAACATTTTTGTGCGCCTTTTGCAATTACGTGCAAACCAATTGAACACGTCTTTTATTTTACACCATTGATGTTGAACAAAAGTAGATTGAAAAATTTAAAAATTTATTTTAGAAAAGATAGTTTAACAAGTTTAAAAGGCAAAGTTCGCGTGCCAATAAAATTTTCCTACGTGTCAGCTGTAACACGCGTGCCATAGATTCGCCACCACTGATCTATACTAATCTAATTCTGTAAATAGAGAAAACTCTCTTTTAACAAATTGAATAAGACTAAGATCGTATAATAATATCGAATATAACTATAAGCAGAATTTATGGATAGACTAGACTAATTCTCAGATCACAGACCGACTCGCAGTTTGGATTTAGCGTTTGAGATTGGATTTGAATCGACAATCTCATCGCGCCAAATAAACAATGCCCACTACACACTAGTTTGCGAAATATGGAACATTCTCTAGGGAATTTCAGGCGCAAATTCTCTCACAACGTATTCTCGCAATTATAATTTATACGAATAGACTCGAGTTACAGACAAACAAACTTACTTTGTCTAATTTAGACTCAATTTAGATTTATAAACAAACTACGATTAATTAGTAGGTCCTGGGTTTGATCCCGGGAGCGATTGTCGAACGCAGTTGCACCAGAAGACAAATGGGAATCAAATTAACGCTAAATTTTGAATTGGTAAAACCATACAACATTATAGATAAACTTAATAAAGACGGAACAAAGCTTGAATAAGCTCCTTTCCGGAGCTCTATAATACTATAGTATTATAGAGCTCCGAAAATATTGAGTATATTTATATATTCAAGCTTTGTTCCGTCTTTATTAAGTTTATCGAATTAACGCTAATTGAAATAACATCTAGGTTTCTGGGGCTATAAGAGAAAAATGTGGGCAAAATACAATAGGTCACAATAGTGTTTAAAGGGGTAATAATCCGCAATGGAACTAAACTGTAAAAAAAGATTAATTTCGTCTAATAAACCTTTTTACGGTGAGTTAAGCGCATCCGGCAAGTTTGAAAGGCGGGAATATGAAAGTTTCGGGCACATATTTAGTTATATGTCTAAAAGTTCGGGCACTTTTTGACATGGTGGAAATTGACACATGCGCACAAAAAAATTTAAAATATGAAAAGGTCTATTATTTACACAAACTTGCTCTGTTTGATCTAAATGTAGGTACCTATAGATAAATGAATATTACTTTGAGTTTTGTCGATTGATAGACTAATTAGGAAGGATGTGTTTGTAGGGGTTGAAATGAAAGTTAGGATTAGGAAAGTTAAGATTAGGTTAGCCATCTGTAGACGCGTTTCGAGATTCATCTATCATCAGTACAGCTTTGCTTTTTTTTTATTGATAGAGTAATTTTCGTAGGATGGAAGTGTTGTGTAGGGGTTGAAATAAAGTTTTGTTTTTGAGAAAATATTTTCGTATTTAAAAATAATGGTGTTTATAATACAACATAATTAATGAATAATCAACAATAAAATAATAACAAATAATTAATTTAAACTAAGAGCTAAGACACAAAACTTAGGGGCTAAAAAATTGTAAACTAGAGATTAAATGTGGGGATATTGTTTTTTAGTTTATACAAAAATTACACAAATGGTTTGCAAAAAGAATATTGGCGGTGAGATTTTGCGAGGAGGAAAGGTGGAGCGAGAGAGGACAAAGCGAATTTCTTTTTGCAAATATTTTTTTGGGCACAAAATTCAGTCGCAGCAAGTCAAATTCAATTTCGTTTGTATTCAAAGTTTTTTTTTTTTAGTACGAAATACAACAAAAAAATCGAATTTTCGTTCAAAAAATTGAGATCAAACGGTGATTTTGCAACTGAAAATTTTGTCGGGTTTTTTTTAACATTTTTCTAGCTTATTCTACATAATAAATTACATAAAAAGGCTTTTAGTTTATAATACAATATAATACAGGATAATATAATTCGTTGATAATATTTAACATTTTGTACAAAATCGAAAGGGGAATTCAAAAAGGTTTGGTCACGTTAAATTAGATTAATTTACCTTACATTAAGAAAGGTGGGAGGGAGCATTTGTCGTTGGTTTGGACGGAAAATTGGACGAAAATATTAGTTATTGGTGAAACCTTACTAATTATAGATACAATCAGTTAAACTTATTAAAAGCGAAATGCAGCCTGAATATATAAATATATCCAATCTGTCCGTAGCTCTATAATATTAAGTATTATTAAGACTACAAAACAAATCCCATGTTGAAACAACTACTTCCCTGGCTAATACCACGCAGGATATTGAATTTTACAACAGATATTTGCATGTTATTACTAGGCCCAGTACACTTTCACCTCACTAAACGAGTACTAGATACCATTACTGATACCATTGTTTTTAAGATCATTCTTTTCTATTTAACCCCTTGAAATACAATGACGTCTCTAAGACGTCATGTATATTTGATAAGATCACATGTATATGGACACGTCAACACGCATTTTATTCGTACGTCAAGGGGTTAAATGAAGTGCAACGCAAGATATTGAATTATACAACAGGTATTTGCATGTTATTACTAGCCCCCATTCCTCTTTCATGTCACTAACAAGTACTAGATAAATAATATCTTTCTATTTAATTTAAGTAAATAGTCATCTGCAGACGCGTTTCAAGATTTATCTCTCATATTAATATTAATCATGTAAGTGTATTCCAATTTATAATTCAAAAAAGCAAAGCTCCACTGATGAAAGATAAATCTCGAAACGCGTCTGCAGATGCCTATTCACTTAAGTTGAATAGCAAGATATGATCTTAAAAAACAATGTTATTTATCTAATACTAGTTAGTGATATGAAACTGGACTGGGGGCTAGTAATAACATACCTGTTGTACAATGCAATATCTTGCGTAGAATTTTGCCAGGTATTTAATATCCTTCGTGGTAGAAGTGGTTGTTTCCACATGGGATTTGTTTTGTAGTCTTAATAAGACTTAATATTATAGAGCTACGAACAGGTTGAACATATTTATATATTCAGGGTGAATTTCATCTTTAATAATTTTTAGAAAATATTTGTTTTTAGAAAAATTAGTTTCAGAATTTTTTTTTTTTATAAAATTTTGTTTTTGATTTTTGGAGAAAAAAATTAAGAAACGTGAAAAAAATGCGTAAAAATTGCAAAAAATCGAAGAATCTGGATTCGATAAAAAATATATTTTCGACACAAATTTTGTAAATTTTCTTGCAAATATTTTGAC
This sequence comes from Phosphuga atrata, assembly GCA_944588485.1. Classification (NCBI taxonomy): domain Eukaryota; kingdom Metazoa; phylum Arthropoda; class Insecta; order Coleoptera; family Silphidae; genus Phosphuga; species Phosphuga atrata. The sequence goes on along the minus strand of OX155897.1, from coordinate 6,020,566 downwards.
AAAAAAAAAATAATTTTGACAAAATATTTTAATATTTACTACAAATTTTTTTTTGGAAAATTTCTGTAAAAAATATTTTTAAAGAACAATCAGAACTTTAATCTTCAGATTTGTATTTTAAAAATATTTTTTTACAGAAATTTTGTAAATTTATGTATTTTTTTGCAAATATTTCGAAAAAAAATTTTTTTTTTTAATTATTATTATTTAGTTTGCAATTTTTTTCTGGAAAAAATTTTTGTACAAATTTTGTAAATTTATATATATTTTTGCAAATATTTCGAAAAAAAAAATATTTTCAAATTATTTTTTGCAATTTTTTTTTTTTAATTTTTTTGTACAAATTTTGTAAACATATATTTTTGCAAATATTTGAAATTTTTTTTTTCTATTTGCAATTTTTTTTTTAATTTATGTAACAAAATTTTTTTGTTTCAAAATATTTTAATATTTGCAATTTTTTCTTTTAATATCTGTAAAAAAAATTTCTTTTTCCAAAATATTTTAATATTTGCAACTTTTTTTTGGAAAAATTTCTGTAAAAAATTTATTTTTTTCTTAATTTATGTAAAAAAAATGTTTTTTTTTTTAAATTGTTTCAATAATTTGCAAATTTTAGTTTTTAAATTTGCATTTTGGAAAAATTTGCAAATATTAAATATTTTTTTGCAGAAATTTAAAAAAAAACAAAAAAAAATTTTTTTCAAAATATTTTAATATTTGTTAAAAAAAAAAATTCTTTAAATTTCTGTAAAAAAAAATAAATTTTTTCTTCAAATTATTTTAATACTAATTTTTTTTTAGAAAAATTTCAGTAAAAAAAAATATTTTTTTCAAATTATTTTAATATTTGCAATTTTTTTTTTTAAATTCTGTAAATTTTTTTTCTCTAAAATTTGAATATTGGCAATTTCTAATTATTAATATTTGCATTTTTTTTTAATTTCTCTGAAAAAAAAAACTTTTTCAAATTATTTTACTATAAACATTTTTTTTTTTTAATTTCTGTAAATTATTTTTTTTTTTCAAAATATTTTAATATTTGCAGTTTTTTGGAAAAAAAATATATTTTTTTCAAATTTTAATATTTGCATTTTTTTTTTAAATTTCTGTAAAAAAATATTTTTAAATTACAAATCTGAAAATTAAAGTTTTGATTATTTTAACAGTTTTCCATTTGTACAAAACAAATTATTACATTTTATAATATTAAGTTCTTGCAATTCAGCTTTTTGTATAATAACAAATACTTTACTTAAATATTAAGTATTAATTAACAATTAAAGTGTTTCTATCACAAGAACGATGTCTTAAATTAAGAAATTGCAAGGAAAATTGCAACTAAAAAGGAAAATTACTGAGGAAATATTGAGTTTGAGAAAAAACTCGGAAGGATTTTTTGTTTAAATTTTTAAGAAAAAAAATCGACAAATAATAAAAGTAATTAAAACAAACAAAAAAATAATTAGATATATTTAAAAATTTAAGTTTCCCGTAAAAATTTTTCGTTTCAGAAAAATTTTTTTCCACAAAAAAAGCAAAAATGATATCAAAACCGGGCAAAAGGACCTCGTGGTCGATGCCCCTTTGCATAAAGTATACAATAAATATATTTATCTCTTTTCCGATATCAAAATTAGATCAAAAAAATTACAAATAGAAATTAAAAAACACATTTTTTATTAAATAAATTGCAATAGACCATTTTACAGTTAGACCGTTTCATAGTTGAATTTTTTTTGTGCGCATGTGTCAATTTCAAAATTCAAAAGAGCAAAGCTGCACTGATGAGAGATAGATTTCGAAACACGTCTGCAGATCGCAGTGCATGCGCATTCGTCAAGATTGAAAGGCGGGAATATGAAAGTTTCGGGCACATATTTAGTTATAAGTCAAAAAGTATAAGGCATTTATTTAGGTATATATTTTCCACTTTCATGACACTCAAAACAAAAACTAGATAAATAACATTGTTTTCACATGGGTCAAATAGAAAGATCTGAACTGAATCTTTCTATTTAACCCAAGTGAATGTCCATCTGCAGACATGTTTTGAGATCTATCTCTCATCAGTGCAGCTTTGCTCTTTTGAATTTTGAAATTGACACATGAACAACTATGAAAAGGTCTATTAAATTTTTTTTTCTTTAATTTTTTTTTTATTTTAATGCAATTTGTGATTTGTTTTACTCAAAACATTTAAACAGTTTGTTGTACAATACAAAGAAGGAGAGGAAGAGAACAAAATACAAAACAAAAATAATAACTTAAAACAAAATGCTTTCAATTTTCAAAATAAAGACACACAGACAGAAAATAAATAAAAACTCGCACAATCAAATACAAGGAAGAGGATATTTACACAAAAATAATATAATAAATTAGGCAAAAACTAAAAATTAGTTCAAACAATGCGAGAAAGCAATTTTCTGTACAAATTTGACAGTGAGTGAGTGATTTCGTGTGAAGTGACAGGGAAGTGACAATATGTCAGCGTGTTTGACATTTAACAGATCTGTCAAAATATGCACAAATTAAAAAAAAAAACTCAATTAAAAACAACAAACAACAAGTGTCAATATTGATATTTAAAGGTTAAATTTTGACATTTAAATTTCATACTTTGACATTTATAGTGAAAATTTTTATATTAAAAGTGTCAATATTGACATTTAGAGAGTAATTATTGACATTTAAAGTGTAAATTAGATATTTGTGTCAACTTAGACAAATAAAGTCTCAATTTTTATATCTAAGGTATTAATTGAGGTACAAGTACCTCAATTAATACTTGTACCGAAATTCATACTTGTACCTTAATTAATACTTTACATATCAAAATTGAGACTTTATTTGTCGTAGTTGACACTAATATCTCATAATTTACACTTTAAATGTGAAAAATTACACTCTAAATGTCTATTGACACTTTAAAAATAAAAAATTACACTATAAGTGTCAAAGTATCTATTTTGTTAAGTTTCAATAGACCTTTTCATAGTTAAAATTTTTTTTGTATAACCAGTGGAAATAACAAAATGTGCCCGAAACTTCATATTCCCGTATATAAAACATGGCGGACGCGCATGCGCTTAACTAACCTTAAAAAGGTCTATTAAGAAAAATGTTGACTGGAATGCAAAGTATCAACTCCTAAACTTCTGCACTAAATTTTTAAAAAGAGAAAAATGATTTGGAGCTTATTTTAATAACAAATTTTTTTTTGAAAATGCATTTTTTTGACAGATTTGTTTGATAAGTTTTCACCCAAAAACTCGCATTTACATTTTAATAATTTTTCGCAACACAATTTTTTGCAATACATTCGTTGTGTACGTATTCGCACCGCGGCTCACTAGTTTGCATTACTTTGACAAAATTGCACTTGGTCCACAATATTAGGAATATTCATTTATATAGAAAAATATTTTAAATTTCTTTTCATTAATTAATAATAAAACAACAACAAAAAACACATACATTACATGAGGTACCTTTTTTATAGCACGATTACGGAAGCGACGTCTCAGCTAGTTCGCTCAAATTCCTCCCAGTCTTTTCGAACACAAGAAAAGTCACTAAATTGGAAAAATTCACAAAAGATTTACAAAGCATGTCCATTGCTTCCCCTAACGTTTCAGTCTACATTAATTAAACTTAACGTTTTAACTAGATTTAGGCCTAGGCTGCACTATGGCTAAACCGCCGCGGTTTTTAATCGTGCGATTTTGTGAGTCAAGTAAACTGATACAAGCGGCCGCACTTTACCGACTGATTTTAATAGCGTACAGTGTGCTTCTCGAGCGGTTTCGCGACTAAGCGCTCGCTGGAAAAAACCGTAGTGCGGTCTCGGCCTTACCCAGTTGAAATTAGATTTGTTTATAAATCTTTTAATTAATTTATATTTCATTTTATTTTATTTACAAGTCATTTGATTATCTACACATTATCTAAAAATTGTAGGAATTTGTCTAAAAATTTTGTCTAAATTTGACTATTAATGAGTTCTTGTTCAATTCTATTTTAATTAACATTTTAACAACAAGAGAAATTTGTGTAATTTAAATAAAAATTTGTAGAATTTTTAAAATCGTGTCAAATATGTCATTTTTTGACAATTTGTCACTTTTTGTCAAATTTTGACAATTTTTGGCAAATCATCTGTAAATTTGAAATCTAGTATTTTATTGAAATATACAATGACGATATACAATGAAGTTACTCCCATACAATGAAGTTTTGAAATTTGAAATATAGTATTGTATATTATAATGTAGTATTGAAATATCAGTATTTTGACAGATGTTGAATAAACATTTGTCAATCTGACATTTAAGATCAAATAAATTGTCAATATTGACACAAATTTTATAGATAAATTCTAGTTCGGATTTTAGTCATATTTGACATTGTTGTCAAAATTTAATTTTGTATTTAATTATTTTAACATATAGTATGCATTTTAAATTGTAAAAAAGTTCTAATTATCACATGTAAAATAATTGTGTATTAAAGAACGAGTTCAATAAGCGCGATTTTTCAGCACGCGTCCATGAGACCCATGAAACCGTGTTCGAGAAATTTCAAATCCACCTGCAAAACCTTCCTCTCCGATCATCTCCAAAGAAGATTCAATTGGAGAGGAGAACATGGATTTAGATTTTTAAGGGATTTCTGGAGATGAGTTGGAAGAAGAAGCGAGGATGAAAGGTTTGGGCGACGCTCTCGGCGTTGATTGGGCAAGTTTGGTCTTCAGCTCCAGATCCAAACCTATCACTTCAGCTAAACGTACATAGCAAAGCTGGTATCTTGGTAAATGCCAACGTCTCTGTTAACCCCTTAACATACAATAACGTCTTTAAGACGTCATGTATATGTGATAAGATCACATATATATATGGGGTTAACCTGGCCGGCGAGAAAATCGTCGAGATAATCTACAAAGAATACGCCGAAGCCAATAAAGACAAAGAAGAAACTAAACATAAATTAAAAAATTGAGAAAGTGAAGATAAAAGTTTTTGATACATCATCCTGTAGCAGGGATGCAGGTGATCATTCGTGGAAAATAAGCGATGTTTGTGTCCATAATAGTAGTTGTTGTCCAGATGCTCTCCGACATAATCATTTGGCAAATCAGATCTGTCGGCTCTATTTTTGCTATTCCACGCATCTCTATCCGGTATCCACCTATCACATTCGAAGATGGTGTGCCAGGCGCAACACCACAGTACTCGCAACGACTATCAGTTGCCCTGCGGATATTATGCAGGTAGTCCCTAAGGCATTCGTTCCCGATTCGCACTTGCTAAAGGTGGAAGTTTATTTTACTTTGCTTTTGTGACACCCACCGATCGACATCAGGGACAAGGAGCCAAGCCGTCGGCGAAACCATCAGCTTCCATTCCCTCTAGCACCTGCAGTCTAAAGACTACATCATACCGGATGTTCCACAAGGCTAGTCCCATTACCGAGCCTTGTGGAACACCGCTGTAGATTTGTCTTCATTTGATCAGAGGTGTTGCTTAGGAGCTTCAGGAATATGCAACGAAGTTTCTTGCTTTTAACTCTCCAACAATATTTGTCCAAGCAGCGTAGTTGGATTTATTTTATCTTCAACCTAGTACTCGAACATGTGATGAGAATTACAGGAAAGATCACTCAAATCGTAGGCTACACAGACAACCTCAACATACTGGACAGCTGGACTGTTAGGAAATATTTGTAAATCTCGAAAGAGCGGAGGGGGTTGTGCAAAGGATAAGTTCGCTCCTCGCTACGCTCGTCGTTTTCTAAACATGGATCTCACAAAAATCGCGATTATTGAACTCGTTCTTTAAACTATTTTTTCTATTTTGCGCCCTTTTATGCCATTTCTAAACAAAAAAAATCGCCGATACATTTTGAGAAAATTGTATCGCACTCGGCGAGTCATAACCGCACGCATATGAGTGCCGTTATGAGTCCATTACAAACGCAAAATAGAAAAATATTATGATATGTAGACTTTCATTTTTGACATTTAGGCCACAGAGAACCTCTCGCCAAATCCGTACTAACTGGACTACAAGCATCACGGTACCGATTTTCATGAATAAACGAGACACAGCAGCGAGCTCTAACTATCGCCCAATACGCCTTCTCTCACATACAATGACGATCTTTGAGACAATTCTTGATCATCGACTAAGTGAGATTGCCAACATTGACATTAAAGTCAATGTTGGACTTTAATGTTGGTCAAAATGTAAGGTCTTTATGTTTGGTCTTTAATGTAAATCAATGTTGGACACAGTGAGGATTTGTGAAGAGAGCTGGAACTACTGACGACATATTTGCAGCACGATTACTTTGGAGAAGCACCGTGAGAAAAGGAAACCACTGCATATTGTCTTCCCCGATCTCGAAAAGGCCTTTGATCGTGTTCCTCATAAATTAATTTGGTATGCGCTCCGAGACCTTGGAATGACAGAATCATTTGGTAATGTGGTCAAGATGCTATACACAAACACCAGTAGCAGAGTACGTTGTGCTCTTGGCACCTGTAAATGTTGGGGTCCTCCAAGGTTCAGCACTATCACCATCCCTCTTTGTTCTATCATGGACACCATCCGACAACGGAATGTCCCTTGAACCCTTCTGTATGCGGATGATGTAATGGTTGCAAATGTCGGGGTCCTCCAAGATTCAGCACTAATATCACCTTTATTAACTTTTTGTTCTTGCCATGGACACCATCACTCGTGATCTACAACGGAATGTCCCTTGGACCCTTCTGTATGCGGATGATGTAATGGTTGCAAATGTCGGGGTCCTCCAAGGTTCAGCACTATCACCTTTATCAACTCTTTGTTCTTGCCATGGACACCATCACTCGTGATCTACAACGGAATGTCCCTTGGATCTTTCTGTATGCGGATGATGTAATGGTTGCAGATGTCCCGCGAGAAACTCCAACGTCAAGTTGAAGACTGGAAACACCGCCTCTCCCAATATGGTCTACGTCTAAACGTGAAAAAGACGGAATATCTGGAGTTAAATCCAAGTGACGGTACCGTTCAAGTCGGTGGAGAAAATCTAGTTAAGAGCAACTCCTCTAGGTACCTTGGCTCTCGTCTACAGAGTGATAGCAGCTTTAGTGATGAAGTAAGGGCTAGAGTATAAGCAACCTGGATGCGGTGGAAGGAGCGAGAAGAAAATGCCACTTCACCTGAAATCCAAGATATATCGGACAGTGATACGACCTGTATCATTAACTCAGAGAACTGTTAACCCTTTCACATAGAATGGCGTACCTAAGACGTCATGTATATCTGATAAGATCACATGTATTTGGACACGTAAACGCACATTTTATTCGTATGTCAAGGGGTTAAAAAAATAAGAATAGCTGAACGAGCCATGGAGAGCTCCATGTTAGGATTAACATTGCGAGACAAAATCAGAAATGAAGAATTACGCAGATGAACAAAAGATACGGAAGCAATTGAAAGAGTCACACACCTGAAACGGATCTGGGCTGGGCATGTCGGACAACAGATGGACGAGGAGAATACTAGAATGGCGCCCCAGAGACGAAGCACATAGAAACAGAGGACGACCGCCGACCCGAAGGATTTGCCCGAACTGGATCCAGGATGTCCAAGACCGAGCAAGATGGTCTTGGCTAAGAGAGGCTGTCCAGTAGTGAACGAGACAAGCTGCTATATGATGACGATGATGATACGACTTATTGCGCTATATGGAGTCGAATGTCGATCATCTAACAAGATTTCTGAACGTCATCTACATGCCACGGAAATGAGAATGCTTAGTTGGTGAATGGGCATCTCCCCTATTGACCATGTCAGAAACGACACAATTCGAGAGCAAATGGGTGTCGCTCCAGTTGTGGACAAAATGAGAGAGAAACGACTCCGATGGTATGGTCATGAACTGCGAGCAGCTCCTGGCACTGTTGCCAACTCTGCCCTCCATTTTGAAATTGAAGACCAACTTCCCAGATGAAGACCGAAGCTCCGATGGCAAGACACTATAAATAGTGACCTAAAGATCGTAGGTCTAAAACCAAAGGACGCACAAAACCGTACAAAATGGCGGACATTGACCAAGAAAGCGGATCCTGTACCAGCGTGACAACGCTAAGAAGAAGAAGAAGATTTGTGAAATTAAGGAAAAAAAAATGAGACGTAAACTGTGATTTTTCACATGTAAGGTAGAGATGAGCATGGGATCCCATCGACCCATCCCATCGTCCCATGGGATGGGATGAGTGGTATGAACGTTGCGTGGGATTGGATGGAATGGGATGGGGTGACAAATTTGTATGGGACGGAGTAGGACGAGTTTTGATAATTTAGTAAATCTAGTTCGTGCATAATTAATTACTAATCTAATAATTACGAAAAAAATAAATTTGAACAAGAAAGTCTGAACCGAAAAGAAAGTCTGCTGTATACGAAAAATGGGATGAATGGGACAGGCCACGCGACCGGGATGGGATGGGATGAATGGGATGGGACGAAAATTTTAGGTTTGTGACAGTCAGGTCGACATGGGACAACGATCGGATGGACAACGATGGAATGGGACATGGGGGACATCGATGGGATGGGGCAACAGGGATCCGTCCCACGGGATGGTATCTGGAATGAGAAACACGTCCCTTGCTCATCTCTAATTTAAGGTTAAATTTTAACAGGGAAAGTATGCAATTTGACAAAAATATTACATTTGATATACAAAGTAATAATTTTGACATGTCATATAAAAATGTCAGTTTTGACGTTAAAAAAATAATTTTGGGAAATAAAGCTTTTATATTCAAAATAATAAATTTGACGTATAAAGCATCAATTTTGACATATAAAGTGTCAAATTTGGTATATGTGACATGTAAAGTGTCTTTTTTTGACATATAAAATAACATGTAACGTATACATTTTGACATGTCAAATTTAGTGTATAAACCGTCTAAATTTTGCCTTTTCTGACATTTAGAGAGACACTTAGATATGGAAAGTGTCACTTTTGACATTTTAATTAACAATTTTGGCGTACAAAGTATCCATTTTGACAATTAAAACGTCACATTTGATATATAATTTTGACATAATTTTAGCGAAAGTACTAATTTTGATATAATGTCATAAAAAAATGTCAGTTTTGAAGTTTAAAAAAATCATTTTGAGATATAAAGTATCATTTTCACATTCAAAGTCATATCTAAATTTTGTCTTTTCTGACATTTAGAGAGACATTAAGACATTTAAATATGAAAAGTGTCACTTTTGACATTTGAATTAACAATTTAGACATGCAAAGTATCAATTTTGACAATTAGAACGTCACATTTGATATATGTATAAAGTGCTAATTTTGATATAATGTTATATAAAAATGTCAGTTTTGACGTTAAAAAAAAAATCATTTTGAGATATAAAGTATCATTTTTCACATTCAAAGTCATAATTTTGATATAAAAGCATCAATTTTGTCATATAAAGTGCGAAATTTGGTATAAAAATGCTTATTTTTGAGAAGTAAAATAACTATTCTGATATGTAAAGTGCCATTTTTTGACACTTAAAGTAACAATTCTGACAAGTAACGTATGCATTTTGACATGTAAAATGTCAAATTTAGTGTATAAACAGTCTAAATTTTGACTTTTCTGACATTTAGAAAAAGAATTTAGATAAGAAAAGTGTCACTTTTGACATTTTAATTAACAATTTTGACATGCAAAGTATCCATTTTGACAATTAAAACGTCACAAATGATTTATATAAAGTGCTAATTTTAATATAATGTCATAAAAATGTCAGTTTTGACGTTTAAAAAAATCATTTTGAGATATAAGGTATCATTTTTCACATTCAGTCATAATTTGATATACAAGCATCAATTTTGACATATAAAGTGCCAAATTTGGTATATAAATGCTTATTTTTGAGAAGTAAAATAACTGATTCTGATGTAAAGTGCCATTTTTCGACACTTAAAGTAACAATTCTGACATGAAACGTATGCATTTTGACACGTAAAATGTCAAATTTAGTGTATAAACCGTCTAAATTTTGTCTTTTCTGACATTTAGAGAGACATTAATACATTTAAATATGGAAAGTGTCACTTTTGACATTTTAATTAACAATTTTTACATGCAAAGTATCCATTTTGACGTCACTACTACTACTCTGAGGACATTAGAGCGTCACATTTGATATTTATTAAGTGCTAATTTTGATATAATTTCATATAAAAATATCAGTCTTGACGTTCTAAAAATCATTTTTGTAAAATGTCAAATTTGGTGTATAAACCGTCTAAATTTTATCTTTTCTGACATTTAGAGAGACTTTAAGACATTTAAATATGAAAAGTGTCACTTTTGACATTTTAATCAACTATTTTGACATGCAAAGTATCCATTTTTGTCAATTAAAACGTCAAATATGAAATATGAAAGTGCTAATTTTGATAAAATGTCATATAAAAATGTCAGATGACGTTTAAAAAATCATTTTGAGATATAAAGTATCATTTTTCACATTCAAAGTAATAATTTTGACATGAAAACATAAATTTTGACATATAAAGTGCCAAATTTGGTATACAAATGCTTATTTTTGAGAAGTAAAATAATTATTCTGATATGTAAGTGCCATTTTTTGACAATTAACAATTCAGACATGTAACGTATGCATTTTGACATGTAAAATGTCAAATTTAGTGTATAAACCGTCTAAATCAAGTCTTTCCTGACATATAGAGACATTAAGGCATTTAAATATGGAAAGTGTCACTTTTGACATTTTAATTAACAATTTTGACATGCTAAGTATACGTTTCGACATGAAAAATATTTTAATTTAATCAAAAAATCTTGGAAATTTTTCAAAAATTTGCAAAAAAGTATGAAATTAAAACTTTTTTAAACATACAAACTTCAAAATCAATAACAACAATTTAAAAATCAATAGGAATCTTAATGTTCATGAAAAACAAGTCGTTAAACGCGAAACATTAATTAAATTTTGGCTAAACCAGCAATGGACATACTCTGAAAACCTGTTGAAAACCAACCTTCTATGACAATTCCGTGTTCTAAACACAAAGAAAAAAAAAAACAGCAAAACATAAATAAATAGTTACCAGCCAATCAGTCCCTCCCGATACGTTTATGAATCTGCTGGTGCTTCAACAGATGCGCCTTCTGCCGAAACGCCTTGGCACAAGTATCGCACCTGAAAGGCTTCTCCCCCGTGTGCGTGCGCAGATGCACCTTGATGTTGCTCTTATTCAGAAAGCCGCGATTGCAAATATTACACCTATGTACCGGTTTCTCCTTGCCCAGCAGCCCCAAACTCTGCTCCTGGAACACGCTCGACGAACTCGAGCCGCCTGACGACGACGATTGCTTCTTCTGCGCTCTGCTCCTCGATTTCTTCGGCGCACTGGGAGTTGTTGTAGTCGTGTGGGGGTAGTTTAATAAATCCGGACTCCTCCTCTCGTTCAAATGGAGGTTGTATTGAGGAAGGAAGCGACCATTAACTGTCAGCATTAGGTTGTCGGTGGTTGAGACTACGTTTGAGGGTGGACTAGAGGTTGAGATTAAGTCTGGGTTGTAGTTGGTCGAACTGGGAACTTCTTGTTTTATCGGCGGGCCGTTCTGCAAGCGGTTTTGCAATAACGGCATGTAACCGTGCGTTAAGAGATTTTGCAAGGTGGAACCTTGTTGGTTCTGTTGGACTTTGAACTCGTTGTTGGGTATAACGAACTCTGACAGACCTTCCTGGGTGATTATCAAGCTCTTCTGCTGATCCACGCAAGCACCATCAATCCACGCGTCGAGATCCATCCAGCTGTCCCTTGACCCCGCAGGATCCTCTTCATTGTGGTTATTTGGAACGGTCGTGTCCGCTATAGCTGAGCCAATGATGGCAGCGATGTCCTCTATAGAGGATATATCGTATTCACCAATTTCCGTTTTGATCGGGGTCCCGCCGGAATCGGCGTTGGCGCCACCGCAATCCTCTCCGTAGATCTTCGCACTGGAAACCGAATCCGCGCAATCGTAACTCATTTTCGCAACTTCGAACATTGTTTTCGAGTCGTTCTCGCTAACGGAATCCGCACTAACACCACACGTACTACTACTAACTATCTGCTCATTGTAACTACTATAATTGTTATTTTCTTCCGGAATGCGCTGAGCTATCGCGTGGTAGTGATGTCCTTGGATGCCGTTAATACTCAAGTTGGCTGTGTAGCCAGCGAATGGAGGTAAAGGCTTCAATTCCGCTAGGCTAGTGTTGATAGGTTGGTTTAGTAGTAAGTTGTCTAGGGCGTCCATGGTTGCTTTCGTCGCGATTTCCGAGTCGTTGTTGTCGTGTATGGGGGAGCCGAGGAGGAGCTTGTCGGTGGATAAATTGCTGATGGAGCCGTCGAGGATGATCTTGTGGTCCATGTAGTCGTTGCTCTGGTTGGGCCAGCAGTTGGAGGTGAAGAGAGAGTCGACTTCGTCGTGGGTGGAGTTGCCGCTGACCGCCATGTTGCTGCCGCCGGAGACGTTGGGATATTTCATCGTTTGCATCGGGTGAAGAGGGAAAAAGAAGGTTTCTTTACGGAATAATGATGGAATTTCGGGTTGGGGTTTAGTCTTCGTCGAACATATTTTGCTTGGTTTTTCCGCTGTGTTGGTCTATCTGTAACAAGTTGCAAAAGAAAATTATTCGTTTGGTTAGGTTAGGTTGAAGGTTAGTTTATTTTGTTAATTAAGATATAATTTGAGATCAGGTTCGAAAAGAAAATTATTCGTTTGGTAAGGTAAGATTCAAGGTTTGGTTATCCTAGGTTTGTTTTGTTAATTAAAATATTATTTCAGATCAGGATTAAGAATTTGTATCACCATGAGGTTTTTACTTGAGGCCCATTTTTAAATTTGTATCCGGCCCGTTGTAAAAAAGGTTTCAGACCCCTGGTCTAGATGGTATAAATTAGATATAATTTGAGATCAGTATTAAGTATTTGTATCACCACGAGGTTTTAACTTGCGGCCTATATTCAAATTTGTATCTAGACCGTTTTAAAAAAGGTTGCAGACCCCTGGTCTAGATAGTATAAATTAGATATAATTTGAGATCAGGATTAAGTATTTGTATCATCAAGAGGCTTTTACTTGCGGCCCTTTTCAAATTTGTATCTGGACCGTTGTAAAAAAAGGTTGCAGACCCCTGGTGTTGATAGTATAAATTAGATATAATTTGAGATCAGGATTAAGTATTTGTATCACCATGAGGTTTTTACTTGCGGCCCATTTTTAAATTTGTATTCGGCCCGTTGTAAAAAAGGTTGTAGACCCCTGGTCTAGATAGTATAAATTAGATATAATTTGAGATCAGGATTAAGTATTTGTATCATCAAGAGGCTTTTACTTGCGGCCCTTTTTAAATTTGTATCTGGACCGTTGTAAAAAAGGTTGCAGACCACTGGTCTAGATACTCTAAATTAGATAAACTAATTTTGTCTGCTTGTAACTAGAGACTAACTAAACAGTACGGAAATTAGGTAGAATACTCCGAGGTGCTTACCACCTAAAACAAAGAGATCAGAAAGGCAAAAAGGAAGAACTTTAGGAACTTCTGTGAAAATATAGAAATCACCTCGATGGCAGCTAGATTGTATGAAGCACTAGCGAAGGATAGAGTGGAAATGACGGTTACTCTTAAGAGACCAGATGGGAGCTTTACGGAAGACGAAGAGCAGAGGGATCTCCTCCTACTAAAAACCCATTTTCGGGGATGTAGAAAAATCAAAGAGATCGAAGACTTTATGCAACCACGGAGAGCAAGTCGGGCTAACTAGAGAAGGGCCGCGCTAGAGATGAGCATGAGTATAGCACGGGTTTCTCGTCCCAGATCCCATCCCGTGGGACGTATCCCTGTCACTGTCGCATCCCATCACATTTTCGTTCCCCTGTCCCATCCCACAAACGTAAAATTTTTGTCCCATCCCATCCCGGTCGCGCGGCCCGTCCCATTTATCCCATACAAAAGACTTTCTTTTCGATATTTCGACTAGGAGTAATTCTTTTTCGTCGCAAACGAATTGGAAGATTTTTCAGAAACTACATCGTTATCCGAGAAATCTCCAGAGCTGGACCTCAATGACAGTGAAGGCGGAGATGAAGATCATCGGTACGGCGGAACTGGCAGAAGCGGCACCCATGCTTTGCGGGATAGTAAAAGAAAAGCCGCGTCTGAGTGGTATCCACCGGCTTCCTGGTCCACGTCTGACACCCTGTGGGTGCGGCGGCGACTCTATGCTCCAGGAACTAACAATCCCTGGTTCGAAGTACCCAGAATTGCTGGAACTCCTATCATAAGCCAAACATGATTCGTGAGCGTAATAACAACAATACCCCAGGTGGTAACAAATCCACCCGTCTCACTGAAACGGCAACCAGGCTTTCGGATTCTGGGGAGCCTAGACAACGGAAGAAAGGAAGAGGATCTTTAGTGAACAGATGAAAGCATCCTGGATCCTTCGCAAGCGGAATCATAAATAAAGCTTCGCGTGTTCCTAAAGGGACCATCCATATAAAATAATAATAATAAAGCAATTAATTATGCACGAACTAGATTTACTAGATTACCAAAATCCGTCCCATACAAAATTTTCGTCCCATCCCATCCCACGCGACGTTCATACCACTGATACCATACCATAGCACGATAGGATTGGATGGAATGGGATCCCATGCTCATCTCAAGACCGCGCCCATCTGTACGGAAAACCGAATCGGATGCGCTATCGGCACTTTCTAGCTATTCAAGGCCGCAGGTGTGGACGCATTAGTTCTCGCCCTCCTACAAAACGGAGGAAGAGTATCAATGCCGTATCTTCTAAAAATCTTCAGAAGTAGTTTAGCGCTTGGATACATACCGGAGCTATGTATATGGATGGTCCCTTTAGGAACACACGAAGCTTTATTTATGATTACGCTTGCGATCCAGGATGCTTTCATCTGTTCACTAAAGATCCTCTTCCTTTCTTCCGTTGTCTAGGCTCTCCAGAATCCGAAAGCCTGATTGCCGTCTCAGTGAGACGGGTGGATTTGTTACCACCTGGGGTATTGTTGTTATTACGCTCACGAATCATGCTTGGCTTATGATAGGAGTACCAGCAATGCTGAGTACTTCGAACCAGGGATTGTTAGTTCCTGGAGCATAGAATCGCCGCCGCACCCACAGGGTGTCTGCATAGAAGCTATGGAGAAGGGCTAAGGTGGTATTCATACCAAAGGTAGGGAAAGAAGACATCACTCAACCGAAGTCATTTAGACCCATTAGCCTAATATCATGTTAAAGGCAATGGAGAAAGTATTTGACAATTACCTTAGGACAACAGTGCAGGTAGGTGCACCACTACACAACTGCCAGCATGTATATAGAGCAAGGAAATCCACAGAGACCGCCTTATATCAGCTGATAAATGAAATAGAAGCAGCACTAGATACAAAGTAAATAGCGATATGTGCCTTTTTAAATATGTCAACGCCTCGCACAAGGCTATCAAACGGCTCTTGATAGAAGGAATATTCACAGTATTGCCTCAAAGTCTATGGGAGAAATGCTGAGAACTAGAACGGCGTAGACACGAGTGGGAAAAGATACCATCAAGATCTTCACAACTCGAGGGTTCCCCCAAGGAGCTGTGTTATCACCACTGATGTAGAGCCTGGTAGATGATGAATTACTGACTAGGCTGAACGACCTAGATATTAAATGTCAAAGTTACGCCTATGACATAGTCATCATAGCCAGAGGAAAGTACTTTGAGGGTACGCTCGGTGAAATCGTACAGAGAGGCCACAAAGTTACTAATAGATGGTATCAGACAGTGGGATTAAAACTCCTCGAATGATACCCTTTACAAGCAGCCTTTACAAAGTTACTAATAGATGGTATCAGACATTGGGATTAAAACTCCTCGAATGATACCCTTTACAAGCAGAGAACTGGAACGACGGAGACACAAGTGGGAAAAGACAACATCAAGATCTTCACAACTCGAGGGTTTCCCCCAAGGAGGTGTGTTCACCACTGATACCTCAAAGTGGATGGGAGAAATGCTGAGAACTAGAAAGACGGAGACACACGTGGGAAAAGACACCATCAAGATCTTCACAACTCGAGGGTTCCCCCAAGGAGGAGTGTTATCACCACCGATTTGGAGCCTGGTAGTTGATGAATTACTGGCTAGGCTAAATGATGGCTAGGCCTAGATATTAAATGTCAAGGTTACGTCGATGACATAGTCATCATAGCCAGAGGGAAGTTTGAGGGAACGCTCTGTGAAATCGTACAGAGAGGCCTCAATGTTACTAATAGATGGTATCAGACAGTGGGATTAAAACTCCTCGATTGCTACCCTTCACAAGCAGAGAACTAGAACGACGGAGACACAAGTGGAAAAAGACACCACCAAGATCTTCACAACTCGAGGGTTCCCCCAAGGAGGTGTGTTATCACCACTGATTTGGAGCCTGGTAGTTGATAAATTACTGGCTTGGCTGAACAACCTAGATATTAAATGTCAAGGTTACGCCAATGACATCGATGGCCTCCGGCCAATTGGCCCTAACCCTCAAATTTGCTGTATTCGGGTTTTGATTGATTCCGATTCTGCTATCTCCTATCGATCTTTACATTTAATCGGTTTAACAATATCGATAGTACTTTTTTTTAAATAAAAAATGATAGGGCCTATTGCCCATTTAGAACACAAACAGCGAAAAGGCCCTAACCCTCATTTAAAACGCCCTAACCAACTGCGTCAGATCAAAAAATCAAAAGTATAAGCAAATAGTAAGTAGCCAAAAAGACCTAACCCTCAGCTCAAAGCCCTAACCCACATAATAGTTGTTCAATTATAAAATTAAAAAAATGCCTACTGACCCTAACCATCATCGACCACCGACACAGATTTTTACTCTCTCCTGAAAAGTTGTGCCACTGAGGGTTAGGGCCAATCGGCGGGAAGCCATCGACATAGTCATCATAGCCAGAGGGAAGTTTGAGGGAACGCTCTGTGAAATCGTACAGGGGCCTCAAAGTTACTAATAGATGGTGTCAGACTGTGGGATTAAAACTCAACCCTGGCCTCAAGTGACTCAAGTGGCAAGAGTTTACAAGCAAGAGTTTACCTCGAGTTTACAAGCAAGAGTTTACCTCGATTTTACAAGCAAGAGTTTACCTCGAGTTTACAAGCAAGAGTTTACCTCGAGTTTACAAGCAAGAGTTTACAAGCAAGAGTTTACCTCGATTTTACAAGCAAGAGTTTACCTTGAGTTTACAAGCAAGAGTTTACCTCGAGTTTATAAGCAAGAGTTTACCTCGAGTTTACAAGCAAGAGTTTACCTCGAGATTACAAGCAAGAGTTTACAAGCAAGACTTTACCTTGAGTTTACAAGCAAGAGTTTACCTCGAGTTTACAAGCAAGAGTTTACCTCGAGTTTACAAGCAATAGTTTACCTCGAGTTTACAAGCAAGAGTTTACCTCGAGATTACAAGCAAGAGTTTACAAGCAAGAGTTTACCTCGAGTTTACAAGCAAGAGTTTACCTCGAGTTTACAAGCAAGAGAAGACTAAAATACCTGAAGGGCAGTAGAATACAAACAGGAGATAAAGTATCTGGGTATAAGACCAGATAGCTCCTATGGTACAGTCACCATGAAGAAGTGGTAGGAACAGCTAAACGCGCTATAAGGGTGTGCAGAAATCTGGCAGGCAAAACGTGGGGTTGTAACGCCACAATCCTGCGATGGATGTACACCATGATCACTTACGGGGCAGTTGCGTGGGGAAGTAGGACCAAGCTGGTCTCTATGAAGAAGCAGCTTGAGAAGTTTTAAAGGCTGGTGTGTATCTGGAACAAGCTTAGATTTCTGACAGGAGTCTTAACGCAACACTGCAGACTTAGAAAACACCTCAGGGCCCTAGACCTAGAGGAAGATGTCAACCTTCTTTCAACAAATGAAACCCCTAGCTGGCGTGTGTCTGGAACAAGCTTAGATTTCTGAAAGAAGTCCTAACGACAGACTCAGAAAACACCTAGGGACCCTAGGCCTAGAGGAGGATCAGCAAAGGAAATCCCTATGCATCTGCTCAAAGACTGTAAAGCTCTGCTCCGCAAGAGACATATTGACCTTGAGGCCCACTGCTTTAAAGCAGAGGAGCTACAGTTCTTGAATCCCAACCAGATCCTGAAAGTCCTAAAGGAATGAGAACTAGAAGAGGCGCTCTAAATAGGTAAGTATACCTACGATTAGAGGAAGAGGGTGGAGTACAATAGATCCATGAAGGTCGCAGTACAAGTTACCTCGGTTTACAAGCAAGAGTTTACCTCGAGTTTACAAGCAAGAGAAGACTAAAATGCCTAGGGACTATAGATGGAAGGGCAGTAGAATACAAACAAGAGATACAGTATCTGGGTATAAGATCAGATAGCAAACTCCTATGGAACAGACACGATGAAGAAGTGGTAGGAACAGCTAAACATGCTCTAAGGGTGTGCAGAAATCTGGCAGGTAAAATGTGGGGTTGTAACCCCACAATGCTGCGATGGATGTACACCATGATCACTTACGGCGCAGTTGCGTGGGGAACTAGGACCAAGCTGGTCTCTATGAAGAAGCAGCTGGAGAAGTTTCAAAGGCTGGCGTGTGTCTGGAACAAGCTTAGATTTCTGACCGGAGTCCTAATGGGACACTGCAGACCTAGAACACCTCAGAGCCCTAGACCCAGCGGAGGATGTTAGATACAGATTCTGCGGCTCAGTAGAAGAAACCCCTAGCTGGCGTGTGTCTAGAACAAGCTTAGATTTCTGACCGGAGTTGTAATGGGACACTGCAGACCTAGAACACCTCAGGGCCCTAGACCTAGCGGAGGATGTTAGATACAGATTCTGCGGCTCATTAGAGGAAACCCCTAGCTGGCGTGTGTCTGGAACAAGTTTAGATTTCTGACCGGAGTCCTAATGGGACACTGCAGACCTAGAACACCTCAGGGCCCTAGACCTAGCGGAGGATGTTAGATACAGATTCTGCGGCTCACTAGAGGAAACCCCTAGCTGGCGTGTGTCTGGAACAAGCTTAGATTTCTGACAGGAGTCCTAACGGCAGACTTAGAAAACACCTCAGGAGCCTAGGCCTAGAGGAGGATGACAGATGCAGATTCGGAGGCTCAGCAGAGGAAACCCCTATACATCTGCTTAAAGACTGCTCTGCTCCGCAAGAGACGTACCTTGGGGACCACTGCTTGAAAACATAGGAGCTGCATTCCTTGAATCCCAAACAGATACTGAAAGTCTTAAAGGAATCAGGACTAGAGTAGGCGCTCTAAATGGGTAAGTATACCAACCAGTGGAGGAAGAGGGTGTACTACAATAGATCCATAAAAACCGTAGTACAAGTTACCATCGAAATCTACAACTACATGTAACTCCTTTCTCCCTTCTATCCATTTTTGTCCTTTCCTTCGGGATTTTTTCTTGAAATCCACGGAATTCCTTCAAGGTGACCTTCACGGACCCTTGCTGAGGCCGTCTGTGTACCACAATATGTCGCCTTGACCTTACTTGTGGTACTTTCCTTCTGTCCATTGCAGTTGTGTTTTGAAGTTTATTTCGAATGAAAGCCTTTGAGGCATCGAGTCTCCTTCCTTGTTAAAGATGGTTCCTCTATTACATCTTTTTCTTTTTTTTCGAATGGGCCTACTTTGGACCACGCTTGTTCAACTGTTGGGCTTTGATCTTTGCCATCTTCTGCCGGTGTAATCTCGCTTCTACCCAGCTCTCTTCTATCCAGCTGATACCTTTCCTTCGGGATTTTTTCCTGCAATCCACGGATTTCCTTCAGGGTGCGTCTCGCAGACTGTCTGTTTTGGAGATCTGTTATTCCCAGTTTTTTAATGTCCTTTTTGGTTTCTCTCAACCAAATGGTACGAACTTTCTTGTTTTGTCAGAAGGTGAACAGGCGGTTGGTTAGTCGGTTTGGAGGCAATCTTGCAACGTGGCCATAGAAAGCTACCCTTCTTTTCCTTGTAGAGTCAGAGAGCCTCTCAATATGTTCGTAGAGCTCAGAGTTATATTCCCCTTCTTCCTTTACCGGGCCTAGGATCTTCCTGAGGATTCTCCTCTCTTTTACTTCCAATTTCTCTACCAGACCTCTTCTGTTCAAGGAAATACACTCCATATCATACAGGGCTTCTGGTCGTATGGCTGATGTGTAGTATTTAAGTTTCAGGTTGCGTGTCAGGCATTTCTTGTTGTAGGTGTTCTTAGTCAGTCAATAGGCTAGTTCTAACTTGTTGACTCTCTTAGATAATGATGATCTTTCTGATAAGTTGGGTTCAATCTATTGGCCGAGATACTTAAATTTCTCAGTCCTCTTGATGTTTCCCTGCTCTAGTAACATCTCTCTGTTTGCTTCTTTGATGTTGGTGAAGAATTCTGTTTTCAACAGCGAGACTTTGGCAGCTTCTTTCCTGAGGTAATTTATCTGCATTGTTGCCATTTCAAGAGGATCAGCAATCAGTGCCATATCATCTGCAAAGGCCAGGTAATCTACAACCAGTCCATCTTTCTTACCCCCCAGGTAGATACCACTCTGAACACCCAAGTTGATCAGTTCCTTGCGCCATTCTCTCATAACCTTTTTAAGGACACAGTTGAAGAGAAGTGGGGAAAGTCCATCTCCTTGTCTCACTCCAGTTTTTATTTCGAAGTTTTCTGAGATCTCGCCTCTAAATTTAACCTTGGAATGGGTGTTGGCCGGCAGTAGAGGCAGAGGGAGACCAAGGCTGAGATGGAAAGACGGAGTTTCTGAGGTTGCAAGAAAAATTGGTGCAGCTGACTAGAAGGTCCGTGCCAGAGACCGTAAAGGATGGCGGACGAAGCTGGAGAAAGTCGAGGTCCTGTAGGGCTGTAGCACTACTGATGATGATGATGATGATGACGATGGGCTTGTCTGAGCCTGGAGAACTTTGTTAAGCGTTTAAATCAATGGAATCATAGGCCTTCCTAAAATCAACAAAGGTGACGACCACCTTGCGGTATCTCATCCTGGAGTATGCAAGAACAAACCGTACAGGGTTAATTTACAAAATCAACCCGACTGATACGTGACAGAAAATGCAACTAACGTGGCAGCTCAGTGGCGTTGCGCGGGAACACACTACAGAATAAATCCCCAAGTTTAACTATTTCAAAAAGATTACTTAATTTTCAAAAGTTGTATTAGAGACATTTTTAATACTTTTAAAATGGAATTTTGTATTGTTAAATTAAGGGAGATGCAAGAGAGTGGCAGAATGATTGAATGGTTGATGGATCTGGTATTGTTAGCAAAAAGGTATGTTTTTATTAAGTATGGAGATGACATGAAATTGGTGAAAGCAAAAAGTCTAAAGGATGGGTGGGTATGGCGGTGCGATAAAAGCAAGGCGAAAGTGGGTATGCGCAAAAGGGTTAAAAGGAGTGTAAGGAAGGGTGGTTGGTTTGAATGTAGTAATTTATCATTAGACCAACGGTCCTTGCCACATTGTTCTATATTGGATCGAGAATTCGCGCTGCCGCAAATTTCGCGATCACCTTACCCACTTTAATATATAAAATATATTTTATTACTCGCCACAAAATATATTCAACTTATTTTCACTACGCCTCTGTCTCCCATTGTAATGCGCATGTACGAAATTTAAAGAAACGACACCAGCGCCACTATGAACCAGTCGGGTTGATATTAGGATTTAACCTGTTAGGTTGATTTAGGACCTTTTTTACGGAACTATGCTGTGGCCAACTCGTGGAAAGCAATGACAAACTACCAGGAGTAATTCTGCCTAGAAAACCGCTCAAATAGTGCCGTTCGGAACCGATAAAGGCGATAAACTGCTAGGTTCCGCATACTTAGTGGATGATACGTTCCACAAGTATGCGCGAAAGGTCGCCTACGCTCGGAGAGTACGGCACACAAAATGATTGTAACGCCTTGGAGAGAATCTTGTATGTTACCGGGATGAGAGAATTTCCACCCTAAAGTATTTTTTTTTTTGAAAGCGGATGGATCGGAGCCGAGCCAATCTCTGATTTTTTCGTTTATTTCTGCTCCGCAATTTTTGTTTATTTTTGCAGTGACAATAAAACAGCAGTAAACTACTTGTGCAGAAATCCGTGACGACTTTAAAACCAACAATGCGGTTTCGAACTGGATTAACAAAAATTGCAAAATTTATAGCAAACGAGCAAAAAGTTTTCGCACAAAACTAAACTGACAAAGCGACACATTTACTCAATCCAATTTAGTCTATCTAGACTAGTTCATGGTTTATAGACTAATATGAGTGCTTGAACAGACTAGTTTTATTTCCAAATTACAAACAAACAAAGTTAGTTTTGTCTAATAGACCTTTTCATAGTTTCTTTAAGCGCATGCGTCAATTTCGGGTACTTTCTTGACGTATAACCGGTGAAAATAACAAAATGTGCCCGAAACTTTAATATTCCCGCCCTTGTAGTCCAGTCATTATAGTAAGTTCACCTCGGAATTAGAGATACCCAGCTGTAAGTCTGTAAATACTTGTATATTGACACCCTAAAGGTTGTCTCAAAACCTACATATGGTAAAAAAACCCTACCATATGTAGGTTTTGAGACAACTTTTAGGGTGTCAATATACAAGTATTTCTCAGACTTACAGCTGGGTATCTCGAATTCCGAGATTCTTACCTAATTTATGCTTAAATGACTGGACTATGAAACAAAGAGGACGCGCATGCGATTAAAAACTAACCGTAAAAAGGTCTATTTAGACTAACTACTGCTTTATAACCAGACGAGGACTAACTCGAATTTCTGAAGATATTAGACTAATTCCCAAGTTATAAACAGACAAAATTACTTTATCTAATTTAGACTTTAATCTAAACCAGCTCCTGATTTATAAACAGACGAAGATCAATTCGAATATCTGAACCGACTATAGTCCATTTTTTTAAGAATGCAGTACAGGGAAGATAGAGCTTATTTGATCTTGTTCTCTGATTGGCTTAAATCGAGGAGAAGTTTACAATGACGATATTTGTTTTTTCATCTCAACCTCTTTTCTCTCTTTCTTTTCACATACATTTGCAGCTGTTAGTTGTCAATGGCCATGTCGATTCACAATTGTCATCTGATCTGTTTGTTTCATTCAGATTTTTCTGCGTTTTCCTCCATTTATTTGTTTGTATATTATAAGTTATTCAATAATATTAAGATATTCAATCAAACCATTAAATTTAAAATTAAATTACTAATTTTATATTCAAGTAACTATAATTATATTTAATATATTATTTTAGTATATTTGAATTTAGCGCCAAATTTTTTAATTGAATTGAACATTTATCATAGTGTAAATTATTTTTCTAGTTACTGCATTCTTAACAAAAATGGACTATAGACTAATAGACCTTTTTACGGTTAGTTAAGCGCATGCGCATCCGCCAAGTTTGAAAGGCGGGAAGTTGAAAGTTTCGGGCTTATATTTAGTTTATAATTCATTTTAGTTTAGTTTATACGTCAAAAAGTTCGGGCAATTTTGACATATAACATAGCGGAAATGGACCCATGCGCACAAAAAAATTACAACTATGAAAAGGTCTATTCCAAAATTACAGACAGCCCTATCTAATTTCTAATCTATCTAGACTACTTCGGGATTTATACAGACAGAATTCGAATTTCTAGACAGACTAGAGCAATTAATTCCGTTGTCACAGTCAGACAAACTAATTCAGACAAGAATTCATGTAAACTATTTCTCGTGTGTCATGAGTGGAAGTGAATAAGCACCGTTATGCGGGCGGGCGGGGAGAGGCAGCGGGAACAACGCCGCACAAAAAAATCACTTTGGTACTGCTAACACACTTCCTTGCAGACGTTCCCCACCTCGTGAGACTACTTGCGTCCCCGCCACTACTTTGCCCATTTACTACTCGACTAAAGCTAGCGGTATTAAGCATATGCGTCACGCCGAATCGGCTTAGCGATTCCGTTAACAGAAAGTGAATTTGTTTTTTTTTTTGCTTTGGTTGTTTTCAACAGCGTTTTAATAGGTTATGGATTAAGTTTATGCATAGAAATCGCTATTTGATAGATTGGACTAATTCTGAAATTATGGACAAGTCTGATTTATATTATCTAGACCAATTTGTGATTTGTAGAAAGACGAAGACTAAATGTCGATTCTCATATGCGCGACACTCAGCTACGCGACGTCGTGCGACATCGCCTGTCAAATAATAATTACATTGTTTTAAATGGGCACGTCGCGTAGCTGTTGCGTAGCCACAGCTACGCGACGTCACGCGACATCGCCTGTCAAATAATGATTACATGGTTTTAAATGGGCACGTTCTCACTATGGGTACGCAACAGCTACGCGACGTGCCCATTTAAAACAATGTAATCATTATTTGAAATGCGATGTCGCACGACGTCGCGTAGCTGAGTGTCGTGCATATGGGAATCGACCTTTAGTCTTCGTCAAATCGTTCAATTCGTCAAATAATGATTACATGGTTTTAAATTTGCACGTTCTCACTATGGCTACGCGACGTGCCCATTTAAAACAATGTTATCATTATTTAGCAGGCGATGTTGCACGACGTCGCATAGCTGAGTGTCGCACATATGAGAATCGACCTTTAGTCTTCGTGTTTCTACAAATCTCAAATTGGTCTAGATAATAAAGGTCGATTCTCATATACGCGACACTCAGCTACGCGACGTCACGCGACATCGCCTGTCTAATAATGATTGCATTGTTTTAAATTTGCGCGTTCTCACTATGGTTACGCGACGTGCCCATTTAAACAATGTAATCATTATTTGATAGGTGATGTCGCGTGACGTCGCGTAGCTGAGTGTCGCGTATATAAGAATCGGCCTTTATTATCTAGACCAATTTGTGATTTGTAGAAACACGAAGACTAAAGGTCATTCCCATATGCGCGACACTCAGCTACGCGACGTCGTGCGACATCGCCTAGCAAATAATGATTACATTGTTTTAAATGGGCACGTCGCGTAGCCATAGTGAGAACGTGTAAATTTAAAACCATGTAATCATTATTTGACGAACTGAACGATTTGACGAAGACTAAAGGTCGATTCCCATATGCACGACACTCAGCTACGCGACGTCGTGCGACATCGCATTTCAAATAATGATTACATTGTTTTAAATGGGCACGTCGCGTAGCTGTTGCGTAGCCATAGTGAGAACGTGCCCTTTTAAACAATGTAATCATTATTTGATAGGTGATGTCGCGTGACGTCGCGTAGCTGAGTGTCGCGTATATGAGAATCGGCCTTTATTATCTAGACCAATTTATGATTTGTAGAAACACGAAGACTAAATGTTGATTCTCATATGCGCGACACTCAGCTACGCGACATCGCCTGTCAAATAATGATTACATTGTTTTAAATGGGCACGTCGCGTAGCTATCGCGTAGCCATAGTGAGAACGTGCACATTTAAAACAATGTAATTATAATTTGACAGGCGATATCGCGTGAAGTGTCGTAGCTAGGTGTCGCGTATATGAGATTCGGTCTTTATTCGTATTTCTGGACGGACTAGACTAATTCCCAAGTTAAAAGTGGACAAACATACTCTGTTTTATTTAGATTATACAGACTAATTTGCGATTTATAGACAGGCGAAGATTAATTCAAATTTCTGGATAGACTACACTATTTTCCAAGTTACAGAGAGACAAAATATAGACGTTCTCACTATGGCTATGGGACAGATACGCGACAGCGTCGCGTAGCTGAGTGTCGCGTATATGAGAATCGGCCTTTATTCGTATTTCTGGACGGACTAGACGAATTCCCAAGTTACAAGTGGACAAATTTACTCTGTCTTATTTAGACTATACAGACTAATTTGCGACTTATATACATGCGAAGATGAATTCAAATTTCTGGATGGACTAGACTAATTTCCAAGTTACAGACAAACTTACTCTGTATAATCCAAACTGTCTAGTCTAGTTCGCGCTTTATAGACTAATTTGAATTTCTGGATAAAGTGGACTAATTTCGATGGTCGAGTTGGTGACAGACAGGCCGACACCGTTCGTTTGTAACTGTGAAACTGTTGATTGTGTTTGAGGAAACTGACATGGCCAAAACCAATAATAACAACAATAATAATGTTAATTGGAATATGGAGCGGTTAACAGTTCATTTTATTTAATAAGGGTTTTCTTTTGTTGTCATTGTCTGCACAATTAACATAAATAAACACCCACATCCAAAACTTAAACAATTTCACAGTTAATAATAAAAAAAACTGTTAGTCTAGTCCAGTCTTGTCTGTCTGGTCTTGTCTGTCTAGTCTTGTCTGTCTAGTCTTGTTTGTCTAGTTTTGTCTGTCTAGTCTTGTCTGTCAAGTCTTGACAGACTTGACAGTCTGTCTAGTCTTGTCTGTCTAGTCTTGTCTGTCTAGTCTTGTCTGTCTAGTCTTGTCTGTCTAGTCTTGTCTGTCTAGTCTTGTCTGTCTAGTCTTGTCTGTCTAGTCTTGTCTGTCTAGTCTTGTCTGTCTAGTCTTGTCTGTCTAGTCTTGTCTGTCTAGTCTTGTCTGTCTATTCTTGTCTGTCTAGTCTTGTCTGTCTAGTCTTGTCTGTCTAGTCTTGTCTGTCTAGTCTTGTCTGTCTAGTCTTGTCTGTCTAGTCTTGTCTGTCTAGTCTTGTCTGTCTAGTCTTGTCTGTCTAGTCTTGTCTGTCTAGTCTTGTCTGTCTAGTCTTGTCTGTCTAGTCTTGTCTGTCTAGTCTTGTCTGTCTAGTCTTGTCTGTCTAGTCTTGTCTGTCTAGTCTTGTCTGTCTAGTCTTGTCTGTCTAGTCTTGTCTGTCTAGTCTTGTCTGTCTAGTCTTGTCTGTCTAGTCTTGTCTGTCTAGTCTTGTCTGTCTAGTCTTGTCTGTCTAGTCTTGTCTGTCTAGTCTAGTCTGTCTAGTCTTGTCTGTCTAGTCTTGTCTGTCTAGTCTTATCTGTCCACTCTTGTCTGTCTATACATAATATGTCGGTAGCGGGTAGTTTATAAACGACGTGTAAATTACAGTCTCCACCCTCGCAACAGTCGAGCACGGTAGAGCCGAGCTCCTAAAGAATGTCCTAAAATGTCCTAAAAAGGCCTAAAATGTTCAAAAAGTTCTAAAATGTCATAAAAAGTCCTAAAAGTCACTAAAAGTAAGAAAAAGTCCAATACAGTCCAATTCAGTCCATGTTGGTTAAGCTTAGGTCAGTTCTTCTTGGTTGAACTTAGGTTAGTCCTTCTTGGTTAAACTTAGGTTACTCCAACTTGGTTAAGCTTAGGTTAGTCCATCTTGGTTAAGCTTATGTTAGTCCTTCTTGGTAAAACTTAGGTTAGTCCTTCTCGGTTAAATTGAGCTGAGGTTAGTTCAATCTAGTTGACATTATGTAAGATCAGTATAGTTGGCCGTAGGTTAGATCACTTTAGTCGGCCTTAAGTTAGATCGTGTGTGAAAGTCCAATGTAAATCAAACGAAGTTTCTTTATTAAACGATTTCTGTTTGTTGTTACTATGGCAACAACTTGCGTCACTAAACAATAATCAACGACGTAATGAAAATAAATTTTTTGACAAATATTAGATTTGAACTAATTTTTCTCATTTTGAATCAAGAAGTCTCGGCCTCTGAATTTCGATTTATCTGGCTCTAATATAACTCAACCTAACCATAACCTAATCTAGATTAAATCTACTCATTACGATTAAACCATTCGCATTCGACTCGTGCTTTAAACTTATCGCAACTCATGCAAAAAAGCCCTTCTTCACACACGTGTATCATAAATAGTAGGAGTAGTTTATTTTATAACTTTGTGTTTGTATTTATTGTATACATCCATATACTTGTCTACAAATACACAAAAATGTATTTACATACATTTATAATAAGAAATGCAGATATTTTCTAAAAAGCGGGACATTTTTAAAAATCGGCGGGACGCAGGAATGTCCTCCAAAAAGCGGGACTGTCTCGCCAAATTCGGGACGTATGGTCACTTTAGTCTAGTCACTTTAGTATAGTCTTTTCTGTCTAGTCTTGTCTGTGTAGTCTTGTCTGTCTAGTCTTGTCTGTCTAGTCTGTCTAGTCTTGTCTGTCTAGTCTTGTCTGTCTAGTCTTGTCCGTCTAGTCTTGTCTGTCTTGTCTGTCTAGTCTTGTCTGTCTAGTCTTGTCTGTCTAGTCTTGTCTGTCTAGTCTTGTCTGTCTAGTCTTGTCTGTCTAGTCTTGTCTGTCTAGTCTTGTCTGTCTAGTCTTGTCTGTCTAGTCTTGTCTGTCTAGTCTTGTCTGTCTAGTCTTGTCTGTCTAGTCTTGTCTGTCTAGTCTTGTCTCTCTAGTCTTGTCTGTCTAGTCTTGTCTGTGTAGTCTTGTCTGTCTAGTCTTGTCTGTCTAGTCTGTCTAGTCTTGTCTGTCTAGTCTTGTCTGTCTAGTCTTGTCCGTCTAGTCTTGTCTGTTTTGTCTGTCTAGTCTTGTCTGTCTAGTCTTGTCTGTCTAGTCTTGTCTGTCTAGTCTTGTCTGTCTAGTCTTGTCTGTCTAGTCTTGTCTGTCTAGTCTTGTCTGTCTAGTCTTGTCTGTCTAGTCTTGTCTGTCTAGTCTTGTCTGTCTAGTCTTGTCTCTCTAGTCTTGTCTGTCTAGTCTTGTCTGTCTAGTCTTGTCTGTCTAGTCTTGTCTGTCTAGTCTTGTCTGTCTAGTCTTGTCTGTCTAGTCTTGTCTGTCTAGTCTTGTCTGTCTAGTCTTGTCTGTCTAGTCTTGTCTATCTAGTCTTGTCTGTCTAGTCTTGTCTGTCTAGTCTTGTCTGTCTAGTCTTGTCTGTCTAGTCTTGTCTGTCTAGTCTTATCTGTCTAGTCTTGTCTGTCTAGTCTTGTCTGTCTAGTCTTGTCTGTCTAGTCTTGTCTGTCTAGTCTTGTCTGTCTAGTCTTGTCTGTCTAGTCTTGTCTGTCTAGTCTTGTCTGTCTAGTCTTGTCTGTCTAGTCTTGTCTGTCTAGTCTTGTCTGTCTAGTCTTGTCTGTCTAGTCTTGTCTGTCTAGTCTTGTCTGTCTAGTCTTGTCTGTCTAGTCTTGTCTGTCCAGTCTTGTCTGTCTAGTCTTGTCTGTCTAGTCTTGTCTGTCTAGTCTTGTCTGTCTAGTCTTGTCTGTCTAGTCTTGTCTGTCTAGTCTTGTCTGTCTAGTCTTGTCTGTCTAGTCTTGTCTGTCTAGTCTTGTCTGTCTAGTCTTGTCTGTCTAGTCTTGTCTGTCTAGTCTTGTCTGTCTAGTCTTGTCTGTCTAGTCTTGTCTGTCTAGTCTTGTCTGTCTAGTCTTGTCTGTCTAGTCTTGTCTGTCTAGTCTTGTCTGTCTAGTCTTGTCTGTCTAGTCTTGTCTGTCTAGTCTTGTCTGTCTAGTCTTGTCTGTCTAGTCTTGTCTGTCTAGTCTTGTCTGTCTAGTCTTGTCTGTCTAGTCTTGTCTGTCTAGTCTTGTCTGTCTAGTCTTGTCTGTCTAGTCTTGTCTGTCTAGTCTTGTCTGTCTAGTCTTGTCTGTCTAGTCTTGTCTGTCTAGTCTTGTCTGTCTAGTCTTGTCTGTCTAGTCTTGTCTAGTCTTGTCTGTCTAGTCTTGTCTGTCTAGTCTTGTCTGTCTAGTCTTGTCTGTCTAGTCTTGTCTGTCTAGTCTTGCCTGTCTAGTCTTGTCTGTCTAGTCTTGTCTGTCTAGTCTTGTCTGTCTAGTCTTGTCTGTCTAGTCTTGTCTGTCTAGTCTTGTCTGTCTAGTCTTGTCTGTCTAGTCTTGTCTGTCTAGTCTTGTCTGTCTAGTCTTGTCTGTCTAGTCTTGTCTGTCCAGTCTTGTCTGTCTAGTCTTGTCTGTCTAGTCTTGTCTGTCTAGTCTTGTCTGTCTAGTCTTGTCTGTCTAGTATTGTCTGTCTAGTCTTATCTGTCTAATCTTGTCTATCTAGTCTAGTCTGTATAGTTTTGCCTACAGGCTTGTTTTATCTTTATAGTTGTATCTGATTTAACCTAGTTAATCTATTTATAATATTTTATTGTTTCCTCATTTTTGTTTCTGGATTGAAGTAGTTGAACTGGGTGTGGGTAGACGGTACAGTAAGACGAGACTAAACGGAATTGTGAGATTTCACGGGGAAATTTATCGATTCTTCCCACGACGAGTTTTTGGACACAACGAGGTAAGACGGAATCGGTAACTCGCATCTCGTTCTGATTGACTAAATATAGATCGCTTGGACTAGATTGTTTTGCAACCTAGCATTCAAATCACCAAGACAAGACTAAACAGACAATATTAGACAGAGAGGATTAATCCTAACTAAACTGTTTGGAATGAAACACAGTAAATGATTGGCAAAATTCACATGAGATTTGTTTTGGAAAACCTAAAAAAGACTCAATAATATTATAGAGTTCCGGAAAGGTTATGTTTTTAATATATTTGGTACTTACGCATTAACACGTTAACTGCTACAATACAAATTGTAATATAAAATACAAATACCTGTGAAACACGCGCGATTCACGTGGCAGTCAACGTGTTAACGCCACCAAAGCTATATATTGGATGGAGAGTTCGCGCTGTCGCGCGTGTTGTCTTGATTTATCTGTCCGCTTCGCGGCGGGCAACCTGATCTAACCGCGGTTAAAAAGTACATATTTTGAGTTTTAAAAATGTTTTAATTTTAAATAAAATGTTTTATTTTATGATTTATCATAAAAATATTAGGTGTAGCTTCGCGGCATTTAAAAATGTAGCGGTGGTGCCGTTAATACGTAAGTACCATATTTTTATATATTCAGGCTGTGTTCCGGCTTTATTGAGTTTATAAGACTACAATTTAAATTTAGACTACAGTCTTAATCGAGACTACAATCTAAATCCCAATTACACTCTTAATCTAAATTACAGACTACATTTAAACTCTAAAGTACACTCTATAATTTCTGTAAAGACAAGAAAGTAGATCAATCTAATAGACCAGGGCTTCTTAAACTATGGGTCGCGACCCTAAATGGGGTCGCTTAGCGAAATATTGGGGTCGCGAGATTTTAATGTAAAACATTTAAATACATTTGTGAAAGAAATACATTTTGAGAAATTAAATGATATCAACTTGTCTCTACAAGGAAAACATATATTTACTTCAAATGATAAAATTGAGAGTTTAATTAAAAAAACATTTGGAAAAGTAGGATAGAAAAGAAATTTTGTTCGAAATTTCCAGTATCGACAATGTTATATCCGAGAAAAATCGGAAAAATTTCTCAAAAATATCTCAGAAATAACACAGCTTGGCTATCCAAGGTCATTTAGGTCATGACAATAGGTCATTTTGAAAAAAGTAGCAAGATCACATTTTTGTTCAATTAATAATATTTCGATTTTGTACTTTAAAAACACATAACCACGACATACGTCTCTCAGACCCAAAGTAGCAGTAATTTTCTCACCTGAGACGTATGGCAGGTGGTTAAGGGTTAATAACAATAATCTTCTTAAACTTTGACCTCTTGATATCGATCTTACTTCAGCATGTATTTATCTTTATTTTATATATTTTGGGTTGCGAAAAAATCACAATCATAAATAGATCATTTAAATGTAATAGACCATTTTACGGTTAGTTAAGCGCATGCGAGTCCAGCTTGTTTAAAAGGCGGGAATATGAAAGTTTTGGTCACATTTTGTTGTTTACAAAAGCACACGGGCACATTTTGTTATTTTCACTGGTTATACGTCAAAAAGTGCCCGAAAAACATGGCGGAAATTGACGTATGCGCACAAAAAAATTTCAACTATGAAAAGGTCTATTCGGGTGCGAAACTCTCATTGAAGTTAACTAATTAGTGAGTTAAGTCAAGGAAACAGTTAGACTGGAATTCGAACAGTTATTTTTGTAAGTTGCTCAGTTGGCTTGAAAACTAAATGCAAATTTACCCCAAAAACTCCACACGCTTGAGTGTGTAGATTTAGTCCATAGACTAAAGACACACTCAAAGCACAATAGATCAAGTTGGTCGCAGTGCAGAAAGGCTTTGCAGCCAAATGACCCCCACAAAAAAAAAACACACACTCAAGCGACAATGATCCACACTGCTTTCACAGATAAAAATTGTCATTGGCATATTGGCATTGTCACTAAATAAGTAGATTTAAATTTGGTACTTACGTACTAACGCCACCGCAGCTACAGATTTCAACAAAATGGATGGTTAGATTAGGTTATAACGGAGCAAATAAATCCAGATCACATATCGCGCGGCAGCGCGACTTCTCGCTGCGATGGCGTTAATACCTAAGTACCTTAAATTTATAGAAACAGAGTTTAAATATAGTTTAGATTGAGTCTGTACTCTAGATTAAGACTGTAGTTTGGATTTAGATTGTAGTCTAGATTAATTCTAAACTTAGATTGAAGTCATTGATGTTATTTAAACCGCGTTTAGATTAAATGCGTCTTCTATATTCAGACTTCAGTCTCAACAATCAAGATTTAAATTGTAGACTAGATTTAGACTATAGATTTATTATATAGTTGAAGTTAAAAAAGAGTAGATAACATTTAAATTGTACAAACTTAGAACAAACGGAACACAGCCTGAATATATAAATATATTCAGCCTTTCCGGAGCTCTATAACAATTATTGAGTCTTTTTAGGACTACCAAAAGAAATCCAATTTGTCAGTTATTTAATATCTTTCAGTCCACTTTAGTGGCACTCAACAAAAACCATAAAAATAACATTGTTTTTAATATCATGTCTTTCCGATACCTTAAGTGGATATCCATCTGTGGACGCGTTTCGAGATTTATCTCTCATCAGCACAGCTTTGCTTCCATGAACAATAATTTGTAAACCACTCACTTCAAAACCCATGTGGTGTTTAGGGTTAGATGTTTATAATTTTGACATTTTGTGAGAGAGACATGAACTTAGCAGGTTATAAACTTAAGTTTGTATGATTTTCTATAACGTAGGATGGTTTCACTAATTCTATCTTATCATTTAAATTGTAGATTAGATTTAGACTATAGATTTATTATATAGTTTAGATAGAAGAGTAGACAAGATTTAAATTGTAGACTAAATTTAGAGTATTTACACTATAGATTTATTATATAGTTTAGATAGAAGATGGGATAAGATTTAAATTGTAGCCTGGAATTAGAATATCTATCCATTATATAGCAGTGGTGGCGTTAATGCGTAAGTACTAAATATATTCAACCTTTCCGGAGCTCTATAATATTATTGAGACTTTTTAGGACTACCAAAACAAATCTCGTGAAATTTGCCAGTCATTTACTGTGTCTCAGTCCAAACAGTTTAGTTAGATTAATCCTCTCTGTCTAATATTGTCTGTTTAGTCTTGTCTTGGTGATTTGAATGCTAGGTTGCACAACAATCTAGTCCAAGTGATATCGATTTAGTTAATCAGAACTAGATGCGAGTTACCGATTCCGTCTTACCTCGTTGTGTCCAAACTCATATTACATAGTTTAGACCAGGCCTGGGCTAATGGCGGCCCGCGGGCCACATGCGGCCCGCGGGCCACATGCGGCCCGCGTCGGCATTGTATGCGGCCCGCGAAGAATTTTATAAATTACTTTAATTCTATGCCTATGGCATGTTTATTATGCTTGGCAGACCTGATGTCTACTTTATTATCTAACATCACTATTTTATAGACACTGGTCATTTACGGGTGTTTCGTTATTAAATGATACTGACGCTGGTCATTTCGTTAATATTTCGTTCTACAAGAAGTGCATATTGTCCACTAGGGAAAACCTAACAATATTGTTGTGTCTAGGAGAACTATTAAAAAAAAATTAATGCGGCCCGCCATCAAATTTTCATAGGTAATGTGGCCCGACGGCCAAAAGATTTGGCCACCCCTGGTTTAGACTGCAGTTTAAGTTTAGGTAATAATTTAGATTTAAATGTTCATTTCCAACGCAGATTTAGTCTGTTGTCTATGTAGTATACATGTAAGTCATAGTATAAAATTGTCTAAACACTAACTAGTCTAACTACATGATCTAACTACAAGTTGCAAACGTTTCTAGTAGCAATAACGCTACTAAGCTTAGCGTAGTAGTAACTTACTGCTACTAGAAAAGTCTGCAACTTTCAAGTTTTATCATGTAGATAGACTAGTTAGTGTTTAGACAATTTTTACTATGACTTACATGTATACTACATAGACAACAGACTAAATCTGCGTTGGAAATGAATATTTAGCTAGTAAGCAGTAACCTACTTTCTAGCACCATATATCAAGAAGGAGGTGAGGTGGATTTAGTTACTGCAAACTACAAACTAAGTATAAACTTAATTAAGTCGGAACACAGCCTGAATATATAAATATATTCAACCTTCCCGGAGCTCTATAACATTATTGAGTCTTTTTAGGACTACCAGTAGTAGTTGGGAACCCAGCCGGAATATAAGAATGTTATAGAGCTCCGGAAAGGTTCAATATATTTTCAATCTTTCCGGAGCTCTATAACATTATCGAGCCTTTTTAAGACTAGCTGTAGTAGTTTGGAACATAGCTGGAATATAATAATGTTATAGAGCTCCGATAAGGTTGAATATACTTTCAATCTTTCCGGAGCTCTATAACATTATAAAGTCTTTTTAGGGCTACCAGTAGTAGTTTGGAACACATCCGGAATATTGTAATGTTATAGAGCTCCGGAAAGGTTGAATATTTTCAATTTATAATAATAGTTTATAATTTTATATTTTCAACCTTTCCGGAGATCTATAACATTATTGAGTCTTTTTCTGGCAGTAGTAGTTTGGAACACAGCCGGAATATAATAATGTTATAGAGCTCCGGAAAGGTTGAATATATTTTCAATCTTTCCGGAGCTCTATAACATCATTGAGTCCTTTTAGGACTACCAGTAGTAGTTTGGAACCCAGCCGGAATATAATATTGTTATATAGCTCCGGAAAGGTTGAATATATTTTCAATCTTCCCGGAGCTCTATAACATTATCGAGTCTTTTTAAGACTAGCAGTAGTAGTTTGGAACACAACCGGAATATAATAATAGTTTGGAACCCAGCCAGAATATAATAAAGTTATAGAGCTCCGGAAAGGTTGAATATATTTTGAACCTTTCCGGAGCTCTATAACTTTATTGAGTCTTTTTTAGGGCTACCAGTAGTAGTTTAGTACCCAGCCGGAATATAATAATGTTATAGAGCTCCGGAAAGGTTGAATATATTTTGAACCTTTCCGGAGCTCTATAACTTTATTGAGTCTTTTTTAGGGCTACCAGTAGTAGTTTAGTACCCAGCCGGAATATAATAATGTTATAGAGCTCCGGAAAGGTTGAATATATTTTGAACCTTTCCGGAGCTCTATAACTTTATTGAGTCTTTTTTAGGGCTACCAGTAGTAGTTTAGTACCCAGCCGGAATATAATAATGTTATAGAGCTCCGGAAAGGTTGAATGTATTTTCAACCTTTCCGGAGCTCTATAACATTATTGAGTCTTTTTAGGGTTACCAGTAGTAGTTTGGAATACAATCGAAATATAATATTGTTGTAGAGCTCCGAAAAGGTTGTATATATGTATTTTCAACCTTTCCGGAGCTCTATAACATTATTGAGTCCTTTTAGGACTACCAGTAGTAGTTTAGAGCCCATCCGGAATATAATAATGTTATAGAGCTCCGGAAAGGTTGAATATATTTCCAACCTTTCCGGAGCTCTATAATATTATTGAGTCCTTTTTAGGACTACCAGTAGTAGTTTGGAACACAGATGGAATATAATAACGTTATAGAGTTCCGGAAAGATTGAATATACTTTCAACCTTTCCGGAACTCTATAACATTATTGCGTCTACTTAGGGCTACCAGTAGTAGTTTGGAACACAGCTGGAATATAATAATGTTATAGAGCTCCGGAAAGTTTGAATATATTTTCAACCTTTCTGGAGCTCTATAACATTATTGCGTCTTTTTAGGACTACCAGTAGTAGTTAGGAACCCAGCCGGAATATAATAATCTTATAGAGCTCAGGAAAGGTGGAATATATTTTCAAGCTTTCCGGAGCTCCGGACCAGTAGTACCTTGATACTGATAGTAGTAGCTTGACTCAATAGTGTTATAGAGCTCCGGAAAGGTTGAATATATTTGTATATGCAGGCTGTGTTTCGACTTTATGAAGTTTATAGTTTGCTGTAACTAAATCTACCTCACCTACTGCTTAATATATGCTGCTAGAAAGTAGCTTACAGGTGCTAGTAGCTTAGTAGCGTAGTAGTAACTTACTGCTACTTACTTTGTACTTACTTTAATGTAGTATGGTTTTACCAATTCTATAAACTAAGTGTTGATTTCAGTTAATCTGAATCCACTGAGATAATTCAGCTCAAATTATTTGATTAATTAGTTTAATTTAAGGTTTACCGAAATAAGCTGCGACTAATTAAAACGCGAATTAGTACACTCGGGCAATTAAGGCCAATCGTGTCTAAAACTAGCCACACGAATTACCCACAAATTGAGCGAAATTCAAACAACTAGTTAACTATATTCACGTATTGTACGCTGTTTAGTTAACTATAGATTCTACTAAGAATTAGGTTTAACAAAAAGTAGATTTAGTGTAGAGTTTGAAACAGATTAATAAACTAATTAACTATGTATTCTACGATGTTAACTAAACTATATAGTCTATATAGTCATCTGTAGACGCGTTTCGAGATTTATCTCTCATCAGTACAGCTTTGCTTTTATGAACAACAATTTGTAAACCACTTATTTGAAACCCATATGGGTGATTAGGTTTAGATATTTTTAATTTGACATTTCGTGAGAGACATGAACTTAGCAGATTATTGATTTAAATGATAAGATTAGAATTTATTTCAAATGCCTATCGACTTAAGGTATCGGAAAGACATGACATGTTATTTTTCTGTTTTTTATTGAACTTAAAGCTATAAAATAACTAACAAATTTCACATGAGATTAGTTTTTGGTAGTCCTAAAAAGACTCATTAGTTTTATAGAGCTCCGGAAAGGTTGAATATATTTATATATTCAGGCTGTATTCCGACTTTATTAAGTTTATATGATTATCTATAAAGTAGTATGGTTTTGCCAATTCTCAGTTTTAAAATTAGTTTACTATATGCTTTAGTTATTTTTGTATGTATCTATATTATCTATGCTAGATTTATAAAGACTAAATTTACTATAGACTATGTATACTAAATTGACTATGTAGAATGTATTTTTATAGATCACAGATTATACCTATCTAGACTACATCCGCGTAGACTATATCTATATAGATATTCCTATATTATCTACACTAGATTTATGAAGACTAAATTATTTATTGACTATGTACACTAAATTGACTATGTAGATAATATTTTTCTAGACTAGAGATTATATCTATCTAGACTATATCTACGTAGACTATATCTATGTAGATATATCTATATTATCTACACGGGATTTATAAGGAATAATTGACTATTGACTATGTAGACTAATTTGACTATGTAGACTACAGATTATATCTATCTAGACTACATCTACGTTGACTAATTTGACTATGTAGACTACAGATTATATCTATCTAGACTACATCTACGTAGACTATATCTATCTAGACTACATCTACGTAGACTATATTTATGTAGACTATATCTAAATAGACTTGTAGACTATAAATTATTTCTAACCAGACTATATTTTGACTATATCTATATAGATTTGTAAACTTGAAGTTTTAAAATTAGTTTACTATATGCTTTAGTTATTTTTGTATGTATCTATATTATCTATGCTAGATTTATAAAGACTAAATTTACTATAGACTATGTATACTAAATTAACTATGTAGATTATATTTTTGTAGACTACAGATTATACTTATCTAGACTACATCCACGTAGACTATATCTATATAGATATTCCTATATTACATATACTAGATTTATGAAGATTAAATTAACTATTGACTACGTAGACTAAATTGACTATGTAGATAATATTTTTATAGACTACAGATTATATATATCTAGACTACATCTACGTAGACTATATCTATGTAGATATAATAATATTATCTGTACTGGATTTATAAAAACTAAATTGACTATTGATTATGTAGACTAATTAGACTATGTAGGCTACAGATTATATCTATCTAGGCTACATATACTTAGACTATATCTATCTAGACTATATCTACGTAGTCTATATCTATCTAGACTACATCTACGAAGACTAAATTTATGTAGACTATATCTATATAGACTTGTAGACTATAAATTATTTCTATCTAGACTATATTTTGACTATATCTATATAGACTTGTAAACTTAATTTTTTTTAAAGTAGTTTACTATATGCTTTAGTTGTTTTTGTATGTATCTATATTATTTATGCTAGATTTATAAAGACTAAATTTACTATAGACTATGTATACTAAATTGACTATGTAGATTATATTTTTGTAGACTACAGATTATACCTATCTAGACTACATCCACGTAGACTATATCTATATAGATATTCCTATATTATATATACTAGATTTATGAAGATTAAATTAACTATTGACTATGTAGACTAAATTGATAATGTAGATAATATTTTTATAGACTATAGATCATATCTATCTAGACTATATCTACGTAGACTATATCTATGTAGATATATCAATATTTTCTATACTAGATTTATAAAGACTAAACTGACTATTGACTATGTAGACTAATTTGACTATGTAGACTACAGATTATATCTATCTAGACTACATCTACGTAGACTATATCTATCTAGACTATATCTACGTAGACTATATTTATGTAGACTATATCTATATAGACTTGTAGATTATAAATTATTTCTATGTAGACTATATTTTGACTATCTCTATATAGACTTGTAGTCTATAAATAATTTCTATTTAGACTATATTTTGACTATATCTATATAGTCTTGTAGACTATAAATTATATCTATCTAGACTATATTTTGACTATATCTATATAGACTTGCAAACTTGAAGTTTTAAAATTAGTTTACTATATGCTTTAGTTATTTTTGTATGTATCTATATTATCTATGCTAGATTTATAAAGACTAAATTGAGTATAGGCTATGTATACTAAATTGACTATGTAGATTACATTTTTGTAGACTACGGATTATGCCTATCTAGACTACATCTACGTAGACTATATCTATATAGATATTCCTACATTATCTATACTAGATTTATGAGGACTACATCAACTATTGACAATGTGGACTAAATTGTCTATGTAGATAATATTTTTGTAGACTACAGATTATATATATCTAGACTATATCTACGTAGACTATATCTATGTAGATATATCTATATTAGCTACTGGATTTATAAGGACTAAATTGACTATTGACTATGTAGACTAATTTGACTATGTAGACTACAGATTATATCTACATCTACGTAGACTGTATCTATCTAGACTACATCTACGTAGACCAAATTTATGTAGACTATATCTATATAGACTTGTACATTATACATTATTTCTATCTAGATTATATTTTGACTATATCTACATAGACTTGTAGACTATAAATTATTTCTATTTTGACTAACTTTTGTCTATATCTATATAGACTTCTAGACTATAAATTATTGCTATATAGACTATATTTTGACTATATCTATATAGACTTGTAGACTATAAATTATTTCTATCGAGACTATATTTTGACTATATCTATATAGACTTGTAGACTATAAACTATTTCTATCGAGACTATATTTTGACTATATCTATATAGACTTGTAGACTATAAATTATTTCTATCGAGACTATATTTTGACTATATCTATATAGACTTGTAGACTACAAATTATTTCTATCGAGACTATATTTCGACTATATCTATATAGACTTGTAGACTATAAATTATTTCTATCGAGACTATATTTTGACTATATCTATATAGACTTGTAGACTAGAAATTATTTCTGTCTAGACAATATTTTGACTATATCTTTATAGACTATAAATTATTTCAATCTGGACTATATCTATATAGACTTGTAGACAAGAAATTATTTTTATCTAGACTATATTTTGATTATATCTATATAGACTTGTAGACTATAAATTATTTCTATCTAGACTATATTTTGACTAAATCTATATAGACTTGTAAACTATAAATTATTTCTATCTGGACTATATTTTGACTAAATCTATATATACTTGTAGACTATAAATTATTTCAATCTAGACTATATTTTGACTATATCTATATAGACTTGTAGACTAGAAATTATTTCTATATAGACTATATTTTGACTAAATCTATATAGACTTGTAAACTATAAATTATTTCTATCTAGCCTATATTTTCACTATATCTATATAGACTTGTAGACTATGTATAATAAATTGACTATCTAGAATATATTTTTGTAGACTACAGATTATACCTATCTTGACTACATCTACGTAGACTATATCTATATAGATATTGCTATATTATCTATACTAGATTTATGAAGACAAAATTAACTATTGACTATGTAGACTAAATTGACTATGTAGATAATATTTTTGTAGGCTACAGATTATATCTATCTAGACTATATCTACGTAGACTATATCGATGTAGATATATCTATACTAGATTTATAAAGACCAAATTGACTATTGACTATGAAGACTAATTTGACTAAGTAGACTACAGAATATATTTATCTGGACAACATCTACGTAGACTATATCTATCTAGATCTATAGACTACATCTACGTAGACTATATTTATGTAGACTATATCTATATAGACTTGTAGACTATACATTATTTCTATCTAGACTATATTTTGACTCTATCTATATAGACTTGTAGACTACAAATTATTTCTATCTAGTCTATATTTTGACTATATTTATATAGACATGTAGACTATAAATTATTTCTATCTAGACTAGATGTTTTTTTATAGAGACAATGAAGAATATGTAGATTATATCTATGTAGACTATATCCATGTAGATTATAGCAATGTAAACTATATCTATGTAGGCTATATATGTAGACTGTACTTCTATAGACTATATATGTAAACTGTACTTATGTAGACTATATTTATAGAGATTATATGCTTGTATATATCTATATATACTACGTTTATGTAGACAAAAGTATTATAGACTATGTATATTATATTTAAATGAAATGTATGTAGAGTAGATGAATAAATATAAAGTTTTAAATTTTTGTTGAGACAAAGTGTCGGTGTGTTGGGTGAGACTGGAAGGCAAGTGTGCGTCAGTGGCGCAAAGTGGGTCAGTGTACTACTTAGACCCCCGTGAGCGACTCCGGGTGGCGCCCCGCTAGCCCCCCAACCGCTCCGGACCAGACACCAGCTCTTCCGGTTGAGCACAGAATTTATTCAATCGAAATTCAACTCCGTCATTCCCACAAGATTACCTAGTCTAATTAGTCAGCTTAAGCTTACATAAAGAGTTAGTCTAAATATGCCCCATCTAGTATTAGACCAAGTCTAATTTATGTTTGTAAAGTTAGACTAAGTCTAATTTAGTTTTAGTTTATTCTCGGTTTAATACAGAATAGAGTTATTTATTGCAACACCCAGTTGGTGGAGTCTAATACTAAGTTGGTTTGATAGTTAAATAATAATTTAGTCTAAAGCCGAGGCCGCACTACGGTTTTTCCCGCGAGCGGTAACCGCTACAACCGCGAAACCGCTCGAGATACACAGAGTACGCTATGGGAAAAATCAGTCGCGGGAAAAAACCGCTTGTATTTGCTTACTTGAGTCACAAAATTACGCGATTCAAAACCGCGGCAGATTTGCCGTAGTGCGGCCTAGGCCTAATTCCGAATATGTTTCGATAATCTAAGTTAGATAGGAAGCGTTTATATGTCAATAAATTGGGAATTGGTCTAGTCTGTTTAGAAATCCTATTTGATTTTGTCTATAAACTAGTTTAAAGGAGCCCTCACACGGTCAATATAACTGCTACAATATCGTGTTGCTGTCAATTTTTTGATCGGAATGTTGTGTCAATAAGTTTGAAACTGTGAAATATCAAATAAATTTGAATTTCTATTGAAGCATCTTCAATGTATTGTCAATATTTATTGATCGATATATTGACAATCTAAGTTAGACAGGATGCGCTTATTTGTCTATAACTCGAGAATTAGTCTAGGCCAGTGGTGGCTAACCTATGGCAAGCGTGCCATAGCTGACACGTAGGAAAATTTTATTGGCTCGCGAACTATTACTCACGCATGCCTTCTGAAATTGTTAAACTATCTTAAAAAATAAATTTTTAAGTTTCTCAATCCACTTTTGTGTATCATCAATGGTGTAAAATATAAGACGTGTTCAAAATCCGTCGATTTATTGGTTTGCCCGTAATTGCAAAAGTAGAACAAAAATTTTCAAATTAAAAAAATTCACTAAAGCCGTATTTAAAATTGTAGCTGTAATTTTGAAATTTGGGAATTTGTGAGATCTCGTAAGAATATCAAAGCATACCACATTTTATCAAAATCCGTCAATTGGGTTTCCCGTAATTTCAAAAGGCGCATAAAAATTTTAAAAAATCACAAAAGCCGTATTTAAAAAAGCTACAATTTTGAAATTTGGTAATTTGTGGGACCTCGTAAGAATATCAAATTATACCACGTTTCATCAAAATCGGTGGATTGGTTTGCTTGTATTTGCAAAAATTGCACAAAAATTTACAAATTTCAACAATACCGTAATTACAAAGCTACAATTTTAAAATTTGGTAATTTGTAATATCTTGTGAGAATATTCATACCAAGTTTCATCAAAATCCGTCGATTGGTTTCTCCGTAATTGCAAAAGACGCACAAAAATTTCCAAAATTCACGAAAGTCGTATTTGCAAAGTTACAATTTTGAAATTTGTGAGATATCGCAAGACTATCAAATCATACCAATTACATCAAAATCCATCGAAAGGTTTGTCCGTAATAGCAAAAGGCGCCACAAAATTTACAAATTTCAAAAATTCACAAAAGCCGTATTTAGAAAGCTACAATTTTGAAATTTGGGAATTTGTGAGACCTCGTAAGAATATCAAATCACACCACGTTTTATCAAAATCCGTTGATTGGTTTGCCCGTAAATTCAAAAGGCGCATAAAATTTAAAAAAAATCACAAAAGCCGTATTTAAAAAGCTACAATTTTGAAATTTGGAAATTTGTGGGAACTCCTAAGAATATTATATCATACCATGTTTCATTAAAATCGGTGGATTGGTTTGCTTTTAATTGCAAAAAGTGCACAAAAATTTCCAAATTTCACCAAAGTCGTATTTATAAAGCTAAAATCTTCAAATTTGGAAATTTGTGATATCTTGTGAGAATATCTATTCATACCAAGTTTTATCAAAATCCGTCGATTGGTTTGTCCGTAATTTCAAAAGACGCACAAAAATTTACAAATTTCAAAAATTCACGAAAGCCGTATTTACAAAGCTACCATTTTGAAATTTGGGAATTAGTGAGATCTGCTTAGAATATCAAATCATACCACGTTTAATCTAAATCCGTCGATTGGTTTGCCCGTAATTTCAAAAGGCGCATAAAAATTTCCTAAATTCACGAAAGTCGTATTTGCAAAGCTACAATTTTGAAATTTGGCAATTTTTGAGATATCACAAGAATATCAAATCATACCAAGTTTCATCAAAATCCGTCGATTGGTTCGTCCGTAATTGCAAATAGACGCACAAAAATTTACAAATTTCAAAAATTCACGAAAGCCGCATTTACAAAGCTAAAATTTTCAAATTTGGGAATTTGTGAAATCCCGTAAGAATATCAAATCATACCACGTTTTATTAAAATCCGTCGATTGGTTTGCCCGTAATTTCAAAAGACGCATAAAACTTTCAAAAATTCACAAAAGCCGTATTTAAAAAGCTACAATTTTCAAATTTGGCAATTTAAGGGACCTCGTAAGAATATCAAATCATACCACGTTTCGTCAAAATCGGTGGATTGGTTTGCTTGTAATTGCAAAAGGTGCACAAAAATTTCCAAATTTCACCAAAGCCATAGTTACAAAGCTATAATGTTCAAATTTGGTAATTTGTGATATCTTGTAAGAATATTCCTACCATGTTTCATCAAAATGCGTCGATTGGTTTGTCCGTAATTGCAAAAT
The DNA here is from genome assembly GCA_944588485.1 of Phosphuga atrata. NCBI lineage: Eukaryota > Metazoa > Arthropoda > Insecta > Coleoptera > Silphidae > Phosphuga > Phosphuga atrata. Next base: position 5,976,210 of record OX155897.1, on the reverse strand, counting down.
ACGCACAAAAATTTACAAATTTCAAAAATTCACGAAAGCCGTATTTACAAAGGAACAATTTTGAAATTGGGGAATTTGTGAGATCTGGTAAGAATATCAAATCATACCACGTTTTATCAAAATCCGTCGATTGGTTTGCCCCCAAATTTCACCAAAGCCGTATTTCCAAAGCTACAATTTTCAAATTTGGTAATTTGTGATATCTTGTAAGAATATCTACTTATACCAAGTTTTATCAAAATCGGTCGATTGTTTTGTCCGTAATTGCAAAATACGCACAAAAATTTACAAATTTCACAAAAGCCGTATTTACAAAGCTACAATTTTGAAATTTGGGAATTTGTGATATCTTATAAGAATATCTATTCATACCAAGGTTCATCAAAATCCGTCGATTGGTTTGTCCGTAATTGCAAAAGACGCACAAAAATTTACAAATTTCACAAAAGCCGTATTTACAAAGTTACAATTTTCAAATTTGGGAATTTGTGATATCTTGTAAGAATATCTATTCATACCAAGTTTCATCAAAATCCGTCGATTGGTTTGTCCGTAATTGCAAAAGGCGCACAAAAATTTACAAATTAAAAAAAATCACTAAAGCCGTATTTACACAGCTACAATTTTGAAATTTTAAAGCTTTTGAGATCTCGTAAGAATATCAAATTATAGCACGTTTTATCAAAATCCGTGGATTGGTTTTCCCGTAATTTCAAAAGGCGCATAAAAATTTCCTAAATTCACGAGTCGTATTTGCAAAGCTACAATTTTGAAATTTGGCAATTTGTGAGATATCGCAAGAATATCAAATCATACCAAGTTTCATCAAAATCCATATAAAGGTTTGTCCGTAATTGCAAAAGACACTACAAAATTTACAAATTTGAAAAATTCACGAAAGCCGTATTTACAAAGCTACAATTTTGAAATTTGTGAGATCTCGTAAGAATATCAAATCATACCACGTTTTATCAAAATCCGTAAATTGGTTTGCTCGTAATTTCAAAAGGCGCATAAAAATTTCAAAAATTCACAAAAGCCGTATTTAAAAAGCTACAATTTTGAAATTTGGTAATTTGTGGCACCTCGTTAGAATATCAAATCGTACCAAGTTTCATCAAAATCCGTCGATTGGTTTGTCCGCAATTGCAAAAGACGCACAAAAATTTACAAAGTTCAAAAAACTGATTTTCACTATAACATTGTTAAAGTAGACCTGACACGTCAGCATTTCCAAACGTGAAAATTAAAAAAAAATTGCACGCGGTCGGAGAAAGGTTCGCCACCCCTGGTCTAGGCTGTTTAGAGATCCTATTTGATCTTTGCTTATAAATCGCGAACTAATTTAAAGGGGCCCTCACACGTCAATACAGTTGCTCCAATATCGCATTTCTGTCAATTTATTGATCGGAATATTGTGTCCATAAGATTGAAATTAAGAAATTATCAAATAAATTTGAATTTTTATTGAAGCTCCTCCTTTCATGTATTGTCAAGATTTATTGATCGATATATTGACAATCTAAATAGACAGGATGCGCTTATGTCTATAACTTGAGAATTAGTCTAATCTGTTTAGAAATCTTATTTGATCATATAAATTGTGAAATAGTTTAAAGGGGTCACACCGTCAATATCGTATTTCTATCAATTTATTGATCGTCAGAGTGTGTCTGATATCAATTCATCTCTGATCGTCTGATATCAATTTATTGATCACCTATTGTGCCAATAAGATTTTAATTGAGAAATATCAAATAAATTTGATTTTTTATTAAAGTTCCTTCATTGTATTGTCAATATTTATTGACAATATTTTAATCATTTTGCCTAGTAGCGCTAGGGGTGGCAATTTTTTTTGGGTGAACACAAGATAAACGAATAAAATGAGCGTTGACGTGCCCATATACATGTGATCTTACCACATATACATGACGTCTTAAAGACGTCTTTGTATGTCAAAGGGTTAAGAAGACAAGTTAAGTAGCAATTACATTGATCGTGTGAAGGCCATTTTAAAATATTTTTTCCTTCAAAATATTTAGTCGATAATATTGAAGCAATTATATGGACAGTGTGGGGTGTCTTAAGGGACAAGTTAAGCAGCAATTATATTGAGCGTGTGAAGGGCATTTTGAAATATTTTTTCTTTTAAAATATTTGACCGTGTGAGGGTACCTTAAGTAGACTATGTAAGTGTGTCTCTCTGTAAGTTAACAATAAGTGTAGATGGAATTGGAAGAGGCATAAACATGTGTTGTTTATAGACAGGCAATAAACCGATTTAAAAAATGTTGGCAATAAAACAAATTGCCGTTTAGGAAATTATTTACGAAAGTTGTAATCACCGGCGATTGTTGTTGGAGGCGACAATGGCAAAACACATGTTTTCGCGAAGAAAACACACAATTTTTCCCCCAAAATTTCCGGAAATTTTGGGCAACGACATCTTGCACACGCGTCGGCCATCATTTCATCGACCTCTTCCAACAACTTCTGCCTTGATTTGCATTCTCACTCTTCTCAAACTGAAATTTATTAATTTCTTCGCCATTTTTGTTTGTTATTGCAAATTGCGAATAAACTTTCTCCTCGTTCCCCACATTGTCAACCGATGCACAAATCAACAACCAACTTTTTCCAACATTACTAACACACAATTTCAAACCCGGAATTGCAAAAAAATACTTGCATGCAAGAAATAATTCGTTTCTCGCTCTATTAGTTCAGCGAAAAGCTAAAATCATCACTCATCTAGATTAACTAGTTTTTAATATTAGCTAGAAAGACGAAATTAAAAGAATTCAGTCAAAAACTAATAGTTTTTAGACAAGACCAGATAAACTAGATCAGGGGTGGGCAACCTTTTTATGTGATGGGCCAGTCAGAGTTCGTACAAGCTGACGCGGGCCAGAATTTTTTTTCTGCACGCACTTACGATGCAAGCGTGCGCATTTGTGTTTGCGTCAAGCCTCTACCCTTTACGAAAGTCGTCAATTTTACAAATCCTCAAAAGTCGATGAAATACCGCAAATGCTAAAAATCAAACATTTTAAGTTTTTCGAATATTTTTACAAAGAATATATAAAAAAAATCTTTTACAAATTTGTCTCAAAAATTTTTCAATTTTCAGAATTTACCAATTTGTCTCAAAAATCGATACCAAAATTAAAAGTTATATTGAGTTCTGCGATCTGTGGCCCAATTCTTATGTATTTAATACAGATTTTCGAGGGCCGCATTAAGCACTTTCTCGGCCCGCAGTTGGCCCGCGGGCTGTAGGTTGCCCATCCCGGAACTAGATAGTCAAGACTAGACTGAAAGGGCTAGATAAGTCACTTAGTCTTGTTTGTCAATTCTATACTATCGAGTCTTGTCTATCTAGTTTGCCTGCAGTCCATTTTTTTTAAGAATGCAGTTCAGGGAAGATAGGGTTTATTTGACCTTGTTTTCTGATTGGCTAAAATCGAGGAGAAGTTCACACCGACTATATTTACTTCTCCATCTCAACCTCTTTTCTCTTTTTTTTTCACATACATTTGCAGCTGTTACTTGTCAATGGCTGCCATGTCAATTCACAATTATCATCTGATCTGTTTGTATCATTTTGAACTGGTCTGGTCTAGGTGTAAAAAGTAATGCATGCTCTCCATACCGACGGATTACTGAACGTGTCGTCCGAATTACCGAGATTATACTGTAATATGATATATTGATGGTAAGAAGTTGTAATGATTATGGGCAATGCATATGGATAATCCAATAATGATTATGCGTTTTTCTCCATTTATTTGTTTGTATTTTATTACTATTGTTACCATTTAGAGTATTTAATTAAGATATTCAATGAAAACAGTAGTAATTTACCAATTTTATATTCAAGTGACTATATTTGAATTTAGCGCCAAATTTTGTAACTAAATTGAACATTTATCATAGTGTAAATCAGGTTTCTAGTTACTGCATTCTTCAATTTACTACATTCTTCCATTCAAAAAAATGGACTATAGGACAGTCTTCTCGCTATAGTATTAGTTTCTGCTTGAATTCATTATATTGACTAACTAGTTAGTCAATACACGAATTAAGGGCAAAATGTAACCTTAATATATAAATATATTCATATACAAATGATATATTGAATACATAAATATATTCAACCAGTTCGTGCTCACGTAAGTGTATTAGAATTTATAATTCAAAACAGCAAAGCTGCACTGATGAGAGATAAACCTCGAAACGCATCTGCAGATGGCTATTCGCTAAATTAAAATAGCAAGAAGTGATCTTAAAAACAATGTTATTTAGCTAAAACTCGTTTAGTAACATAAAAATGTACTGGGACTAGTAATAACATGAAAATCTCTGTTGTATATTATACTTTGTTGTATTGAATAATCTGTGTGATATTAGCCAGGAATTAGTTATTTCAACATGGCATTTGTCCATAATCTTCATAATGTGTCTTAATATTATAGATCTACGAAAAGTTTCAATATTTTTATATACTAGGCTACATTTTGCCCTTAATAAGTTTCTAGTTAGAAATTATAAGTTTAAGACTGTTTAATGTTGTCTAAATGTATCGAGTTTGTCTGTTTTAAAAATGTACTGGGACTAGTAATAACATGAAAATCTCTGTTGTATATTATACTTTGTTGTATTCAATAATCTGTGTGATATTACCCAGGAATTAGTTATTTCAACATGGGATTTGTTCATAATCTCCATAACGTGTCTTAATATTATAGAGCTACGAAAAGTTTCAATATTTTTATATATTAGGCTACATTTTGCCCTTAATAAATTTCTAGCTAGTAATTATAAGTTTAAGACTGTTTAATGTTGTCTAAATGTATTGAGTTTGTCTGTTTTAAAAATGTACTGGGACTAGTAATAACATGCAAATTTCTGTTGTATATTATACTTTGTTGTATTGAATAATCTGTGTGATATTAGCCAGGAATTAGTTATTTCAACATGGCATTTGTTCATAATCTTCATAATGTGTCTTAATATTATAGAGCTAAGAAAAGTTTAAATATTTTTATATATTAAGCTACATTTTGCCCTTAATAAGTTTCTAGTTAGTAAGTAATAAGTTTAATGTTGTCTAAATGTATCGAGTTTGTCTGTTTTAAAAATGTACTCGGACTAGTAATAACATGCAAATCTCTGTTGTATACTATACTTTGTTGTATTGAATAATCTGTGTGATATTAACCAGGAATTAGTTATTTCAACATGGCATTTGTTCATAATCTTCATAATGTGTCTTAATATTATAGAGCTACGAAAAGTTTCAATATTTTTATATATTACACTACATTTTGCCCATAATAAGTTTCTAGTTAGTAATTATAAGTTTGAGACTGTTTAATGTTGTCTAAATGTATCGAGTTTGTCTGTTTTAAAAATGTACTGGGACTAGTAATAACATGCAAATTTCTGTTGTATATTATACTTTGCTGTATTCAATAATCTGTGTGATATTAGCCAGGAATTAGTTATTTCAACATGGCATTTGTTCATAATCTTCACATTGTGTCTTAATATTATAGAGCTACGAAAAGTTTCAATATTTGTATATATTAGGCTACATGTTGTCCAAAATAAGTTTATAGTTAGTAATAATAAGATCTAAGTTTAAGCCTATTTAATGTTGTGGAAATGTATCGAGTTTGTCTGTTTTAAAAATGTACTGGGACTAGTAATAACATGCAAATCTCTGTTGTATATTATACTTTGTTGTATTGAATAATCTGTGTGATATTAGCCAGGAATTAGTTATTTCAACATGGCATTTGTTCATAATCTTCATAATGTGTCCTAATATTATAGAGCTACGATAAGTTTCAATATTTTTATATATTAGGCTACATTTTGCCCTTAATAAGTTTCCAGTTAGTAATTATAAGTTTAAGACTGTTTAATGTTGTCTAAATGTATCGAGTTTGTCTCTTTTAAAAATGTACTGGACTAGTAATAACATGCAAATCTCTGTTGTATATTATACTTTGTTGTACTGAATAATCTGTATGATATTAGCCAGGAATTAGTTATTTCAACATGGGATTTGTTCATAATCTTCATAATGTGTCTTAATATTATAGAGCTACGAAAAGTTTCAATATTTTTATAGATTAGGCTACATTTTGCCCTTAATAAGTTTCTTGTTAGTAAGTAATAAGTTTAATGTTGTCTAAATGTATGGAGTTTGTCTGTTTTAAAAATGTACTGGGACTAGTAATAACATGAAAATCGCTGTTGTATATTACACTTTGTTGTATTCAATAATCTGTGTGATATTCGCCAGGAATTAGTTATTTCAACATGGCATTTGTTCATAATCTTCATAATGTGTCTTAATATTATAGAGCTACGAAAAGTTTAAATATTTTTATATATTAGACTACATTTTGCCCTTAATAAGTTTCTAGTTAGTAATTATAAGTTTAAGACTGTTTAATGTTGTCTAAATGTATCGAGTTTGTCTGTTTTAGTATGAACGGGTTATGGAGGAAATCTATGTTTGTGGACTAAGTAGTGTTAGTTGGCGAGTGTCAACGCACGCTGAATGGAAACACAAAGTCCGGGAAATTAATTAAGCAATAAGACAATGAAAATTTGCATCGATCTCGACCTACATAATACACTAAAAACGACTTGTTTTCGTAAATTTCCAAAACAACGAAAATTGCAAATCCAATTTGTAATCTGAATCTAGAGTCTACATTCTAGACAATACCATCTATAGAACTCAAATCAAATTAGTTAACTAATTTCACGCTCTTTATTGCTAAACTATAATATATAATCTAATCTATATAGGAAGTTTGATTTAATCCATGTGATCCATGTGACATAATCCACATCATTTAGTAAACTAAATAGTTAAGTAAACTAAATAGCTAAGTTAGCATATAGATAACTAAATTGTAGTTTAGTGTTAAATATGTCTACTTAATTCACCTGGCAGTTTGCCTCGGCCGATTTAATTTTCACAAAACGAATTAGTTATACCCCTTGAAGTACAATGACGTCTCTAAGACGTCATGTATATTAGATAAGATCACATGTATATGGACAAGTCAACGCGCATTTTATTCGTATGTCAAGGGGTTAACTAAATTCACACATTCTGCGAGATTTAGTAAACTATAATGAATAGAAACTAATTTTTCCAGATTTAATCCATTTAGTCAACATAGGTCCCCAGATTTAATCCATTTAGCCAACATAGGTTCAGCCTACACAGATATAGTCTACATAGATATAATCTAAATAGACAAGAAAGTATATTTACTGCTGTCTAACTTAAGAAACTAAATTGGAGTTTTTTATTTTTATTGAAGCTCCTTCAATGTATTGTCAATATATATTGACCGACGATATATTGGCAATATTTTCAGATGCGTTTATTTGTCTGTAACTTGGGAATTAGTCTAATCTGCATAGAACGCATTGTCTATAAATCGCAAACTAGTTTAAAGGGGCCCACACACAGTCAATTGGAAAAAATAGACCTTTTCATATTTGATTTTTTTTGTGCGCCATGTAGTTAAAAAAAGTGCCCGAATTTTTTTGACGTATAACCCGTGAAAATATGAAAATGTGCCCGAAACTTTCATATTCCCGCCTTTTAAACATTGCGGAAGTATATTTACTGCTGCCTAACTTCAGAAACTAAATTGGAGTTAACTAAATAGTACATATAGCTTACTAAATTCTTAGTCTTAACTAAGTAAATATAATTCGTCTGATGCTATAACAACTAGTTGAACTACATGGATGTAGTTTCCAAGCTATAACTAAATCGAGTCTAACTAAATATTACTAAATATTCTTATTCTGTGTCTACTTCGGATTAGTCAAACTAGGTTTGTAAAGTGGCAATTTATGTTTAAACTAAAAGTCAGTTGACTAGAACAACTTGTATAGTTAATCTCACTTTTCGCAAAATATCTAAAACTAAATGGCTAGAATACTATTAGTTGACTAAAATTAGTTACTTACAATATTTTACTACAATTAGTAGTTTATTTTATTACAATTAGTTTACTAACAATTTAGTTTACAATTAGTTTACTAAATTTATATTGAAAACTAGAATAACCCAGCTGAAAAATTAAGTTAGTAATGAAGGTTTTTATGAAATAGTTAGAATTTAGTTAACTTGACTTTAAATGTTTATTACTCAGAGATTAAATTAGTTACAAAAATGAAACTTGGCGGAGTTATAGCCGATACATCTAGTTACTAATTGTGCAAAACTAGAATATTCTATTTAGAATAGTTAGCGAGTTACAGCTGTTCTACTGGAAGTTTTTCAAAGAACGATTAGCTTAGCTTGAAAACTACATTTTATTGACCAGATCTGGGTAACTAAACTAGCTACAGCAGTAAGGTTTAGTATATTATTAGCTGACTTAACTTACTAATTCATATTGAAAACTAGAGTATTCTAGCTAGAATATTAATTTAGTAACCAAGGTTTTTACTAAATAGTTATAATTTAGTTAACTTGAGTTTAAGAGTTTATTGCTCAGAGATTAATTTAGTTACAAAAATTAAATTTGGTGAAGTTATAGCTGATACATCTAGTTAGAATATTAAGTTAGTTATCAAAGTATTTACGAAATAGTTAGAATTTAGTTAACGTAGTGTTTATTGCTCACAGATGAACTTAGTTACAAAAATGAAACTTAGTAGAGTAATAGCTGATACATCTAGCTACTTATAGTTTCCAACTAGGATATTCTATTTAGAATAGTTAGAAATGTACAACTGTTCTACTAGAAGTCTTCAAGTTTTTCAAGGAAGGATCAGCTTAGCTTAGGGCTTCACACGAGATGAGATAGGGCGAGAGTTTCAAAAATCTCGTCTAGCTCTCGTTTGTTGTGTAAAAAATTACTCTAGTCTCAGTCTCGCTTTCTCTCTAGGAACCGTTAGTATCGTCTCGCTCTTGCTCTAGTAACCGTTTGTCTCGTCTCGCTCTCGTTACCGTTCGTCTCGTCTCGTCTATAAATCATCTATTTTGTTGAAGATTTAAAATTAATAATAAAAACGAACATAATTTGAAATTGTCTACGGCATCTATTTCATATTACAAAATCTACTCTTTTAATTGTTATATAATGAAATGTAACTTGCCCGCAGTTCAAATTTATACAAGAAAATATTACGGCTGCCCGTATTAGAATCAAAGATTGAAGAAGTATGGCCGGGATCAGAAACGAGACTCTCGTGTCTCACGAGAACGAGACCACATACGCTCTCGCTCTCGCGAGAGCGAGACCACATACGTTCTCGTTCTCGCGAGAGTGAGACCACATGCGGTCTCGTCTCGCTTTTTCGAGACGAGACGAGACGAGACGAGAAAAAAAAATCGTTCTCGAGTGAAGTACATTTTTTGACCAGATCTTGGCAACTAAACTAGCTACATCAGTCAAGTTTAGTATACAATTAGTTAACTTAATTTACTAAATTATATTGAAAACTAGAGTAATCTAGCTGGAATATTAATTTATTTTTTTTACAAAATAGTTAGAATTCAGTTAACTTAAGTGTTTATTGCTCAGAGATTAATTTAATGACAAAAATGAAATTTGGAGAAGTTATAGCCGATACATCTAGTTATTAATTGATGAAAACTAGAATATTCTATCTAGAATAGTTAGCAAATTATAGCTGTACTTCCAGAAGCCTTCGAATTTTTCTAGGAAAACTTGAAGACTTACATTTTATCGACTAGATCTTGCTAACTAAACTAGCTACAGCAGTAAAATTTACTTTACAATTAGCTGACTTAATTTACTAATTCATATTGAAAATTAGAGTATTCTAGCTAAAATATTAATTTAGTAACCAAGGTTTTTACTAAATAGTTATAATGTAGTTAACTTGAGTTTGAGAGTTTATTGCTCAGAGATTAATTTAGTTACAAAAATGAAACTTGGTTATGTTATAGCTGATACATCTAGTTACTAATTGCTTAAAACTAAACTATTCTATTAAGAATAGTTAGCATATTATAGCTGTTATTCTACAAGCCTTCGAATTTTTGTAGGAAAACTTGAAGACTTACAATTTATCGACTAGGTCTTGCTAACTAAACTTACTACAGTAGTGAAGTTCAGTATATTATTAGTAGACTTAATTTACTAATGTATATTGGAATACCCTAGTTATTCTAGCTAGACTTAAATTAAATTAGTTATCAAGGTTTTTAAAAATAGTTACAATTTAGTTAACTTGAGTTTGAGTGTTTATTGCTCAGATATTAATTTAGTTACAAAAATGAAGCTGTATGTAGTTATAGCTGAGACATCTAGTTACTAATTGCATAAAACTAAAATATTCTATTTAGAGTAGTTAGCAAGTTACAGCTGTTCTACTAGAAGCCTTTAAGTTTTTCAAGGAATGATTAGCTTAGCTAGAAAACTAACATTTTATTGACCATATATTGGTAACTAAACTAGCTACAGCAGTAAAATTTAGAATACTATTAGTTGACCTGATTTACTGACAAACTATAGTATTGAAAAACTAGTATTGAAACTATTGATTGAAAACTACAGTATTCTAGCTAGAATATCAATTTAATAACAAAAGTTTTTACTAAATAGTTAGAATTTAGTTAAGTTGGAGTTTGAGAGTTTATTGCTCAGAGATCAATTTAGTTACAAAAATTAAACTTTGTGGAATAATAGCTGATACATCTAGTTACTTAATGTTTCAAACTAGAATAATCTCTTTAGAATAGTTAGCAAGTTACAGCTGTTCTACTAGAAGCCTTTACGTTTTTCAAGAAGGAATTAGCTTAGCTTAAAAACTTTCATTTTATTGACCGGATCTCGGTAACTAAACTAGCTACAGCAGTAAAGTTTATAATTCTATTAATCGACTTAATTTACTAATTCATATTGGAAAGTAGTGTATTCTAGCTAGAATATTAATTTAGTTACCAAGGTTTTTACTAAATTAGTTATAGATTAGTTAAGTTGAGTTTAAGTGTTTATTAGCAAGGGATTAATTTAGTTACGAAAATTAAACTTGGTGAAGTTATATTGAAGCTGATACATCTAGTTACTAATTGTATAAAACTAGAATATTTTATCTAGAATAGTTAACAAGTTACAGCTGTTCTTCTAGAAACCTTCGAATTTTTCTAGGAAGATTTGGAAACTTACATTTTATCGACTAACTAAACTAACTATAGTAGTGAAGTATAGAATACTATTAGTTGATTTAATTTAATTTATATTGAAAATAGAGTATTCTAGCTAAAATATTAAATTAGTTATCAACGTTTTTACAAAATAGTTAGAATTCAGTTTCCTTGAGTTTGAAAGTATATTGCTCAGAAATTAATTTAGTTACGAAAATTAAACTTGGTGAAGTTATAGCTGATACATCTAGTTACTAATTGCTGAAAACTAGACTACTCTATCTAGAATAGTTAGCAAATTATAGCTGTTATTCTATAAGCCTTCGAATTTTTCTAGGAAGACTTTAAGACTTACATTTTATCGACTAGATCTTGCTAACTAAACTAACTACAGTAGTGAAGTGTAGTATACTATTAGTGAACTGAATTTACAAATTTATATTGAAAATTGGAGTATTTTAGCTAGAAGTTATCAAGGTTTTTACAAAATAGTTAGAATTCAGTTAACTTGAGTTTGAGTGCTTATTGCTCAGAAATTAATTTAGTTACAAAAATGAAACTTTGTGAAGTTATAGCTGATACATCTAGTTACTAATTGCTTAAAACTAGAATATTATATCTAGAATAGTTAGCAAATTACAGCTGCACTTCCAGAAGCCTTCGATTTTTTCTAGGAAGACTTGCAGACTTATATTTTATCGATTAAATCTTGGTAACTAAACTAACTACAGTAGAGAAGTTTAGTATACTATTACTTGACTTAATTTACTAATTTATATTGGAAACTACAATATTTTAGCTAGAATATTAAGTTAGTTATCAAGGTTTTTACAAAATAGTTAGAGTTTAGTTAATTTGAGTTCGAGTGTTTATTGCTTACAGATTAATTTAGTTACAAAAACGAAGCTTTGTGGAGTTATAGCTGATACATCTAGTTACTAATTGTATAAAGCTAAAATGTTCTATTCAGAATAGTTAGCAAGTTACAGCTGTTCTACTAGAAGCCTTCCAGTTTTTCAATAAAGGATTAGCTGAGCTTGAAAACTTAAGTTTTATCGACCAGATCTTGGTAACTAAAGTAGCTACAGCAGTAAAGTTTAGAATACTATTAGTTGACTTAATTTACTAATTCATATTGAAAATTAGTATTAGTATTAGTATACTAGCTGGAATATTTATTTAGTAACCAAGGTTTTTACAAAATAGTTAGAATTTAGTTAACTTGAGTTTGAGTGTTCATTACTCATAGATTGATTTAGTTACAAAAATGAAACTTGGTGAAGTTATAGCTGATACATCTAGTTACTAATTTCTTGAAACTAAACTATTCTATCTAGAATAGTTAGCAAAATATAGCTGTTATTGTATAAGCCTTCAAATTTTTCTAGGAAAACTTGAAGACTTACTTATCGACTAGATCTCGCTAACTAACTACATTATTGAAGTTTAGTATATTATTAGTTGACTTAATTTATTAAATCATATTGAAAACTAGAGTATTCTAGCTAGAATATTAAATTAGTTTTCAAGGTTTTTACAAAATAGTTAGAATTCAGTTAACTTGAGTTTGAGTGTTTATTGCTCAGAGATTAATTAAGTTACAAAAATGAAACTTGGTGAAGTTGTAGCTGATATGTCTAGTTACTAGTTGTTTGACACTAGAATATTATATCTAGAATAGTTAGCAAATTACAGCAGCTGTTCTTCCAGAAGGTTTCAAATTTTTCTAGGAAGACTGGAAAACTTATTTTATCGACTACATCTTGCTAACTAAACTAACTAGAGTAGTGAAAATTAGTAGATGAAAGTAGTAATTAGTAGATGAAAATTAGTATACTATTATAAAATAGTAGTAAACTGGAGTTTGAGTGTTTATGGCTCAGAAATTAATTTAGTTACAAAAATGAAACTTGGTGAAGTTATAGCTGATACATCTAGCTACTAATTTCTGAAAACAAGAATATGCAATCTAGAATAGTTAGGAAATTACAGCTGTTCTTCTAGATGCCTTCGAATTTTTCTAGGAAGACTTACATATTACTCGCTAGATCTTGATAACTAAACTAACTAGAGCAGTGAAATTTAGTATACTATTAGCTGACTTAATTTACTATTTTTAAATGAAAACTAGAGTATTCTAGCTAGTCTATTCTATTAGTTATCAAGGTTTTAACAAAATAGTTACAATTCAGTTAACTTGTTTATTGCGTAAAGAATAACTTCGTTACAAAAATGAATCTTTCTGAAGTTATAGCAAGCTTCATTTTTGTCTATAACAACATGTCTAACTAGTCTCAAATTTGACTGAAATCTCCTAACTAAGTTTAGTTTTTGTTGTTTTCTGTCTTAACAACGTAGTCCAACTAGTTATAATAAAATTTGTAATCAAAATTTCTGACTAGACCTATGACTAATCTGAAATTTAGAACTAAATCTGTACACTACATCGATCTACATATGTAGTTCAAGTAATTTTCTCAATAACTAAAGTAGCTACTAACTAAACTAGTTATAATAAAATTTTTAATCAAAATTTCTGACTAGACCTAAGTCTAGTCTGAAATTTAGAACTAAATCTGTAGACTACATCGATCTACATATGTAGTTCAGCCAATTTTCTCACTAACTAACGTAGCTACTAACTAAATTAGTTATAATAAAATTTATAATACAAATTTCTGACTAGACCTATGTCTAGTCTGAAATTTTGAACAAAATCTGTAGACTACATCGATCTATATATTTGGTTCAGCTAATTTTATCACTAACTAAACTAGCTACAGCAGTAAGTTTAGTCTATAATTAGCGCACTTAATTTACTAATTTTTATTGGAAAGTATTCTAGCTGGAATATTAATTTAGTTATCAAGGTTTTTATAAAATAGTTAGAATTTAGTTAACTCGAGTTTAAATGTTTATTACTCAGAGATTAATTTAGTTACGAAAACGAAACTTGGTGAAGTTATAGCTGATACATCTGCTTACTAATTGTTAAAAACTAGAATATTATATTTAGAATAGTTAGCAAGTTACAGCTGTTCTACTGGAAGTCTTCAAGTTTAGTCAAGCCTTCAGCTAATTTTGTCACTATCTAGTTTAAAATTTGCACTAAGTTACAAACTAGCTATTTATTTACTTTTTGAGATTATTTGAATGAGATAAGATTTAGTAAGTTATTTGAAAGATTGGACATAGAAGTTGGACTTGAAAGTCTTAGAATTTCAGCTCTGATTTAGTTCTATGTAGAATAGATGAAATTAATACCAAAAAATGTACGCAATTCTCTCTCCAAAATTTAGTTTAAAATGACCTAGTCTAACTATGTAGAATAGTTGACATTAATAACAAGATTTTCGCACTTCTCTCTTCAAGATTTAGTTTAAAATGACCGAGTCTAACTATGTAGAATAGATGAAATTAATACCAAAATGCTCGCAATTCTCTCTCCAAGATTTAGTTCTAAATGACCTAGTCCAACTATGTAGAATAGCTGAAATTAATATCGAAATGTTCGTAATTCCCTCTGCAAGATTTAGATATAAATGAATTAGTTTAACTATGTAGAATAGATGAAATTAATACCAAAATGTTGGCGTCTTTTTCCAAAATTTGGTTCTAAATGACCTAGTCTAAATATGTAGAATAGTTGACTTTAATAACAAAATGTTCGCAATTCTTTCTCCAAGATTTAGTTTAAAATGACCTAGTCTAACTATGTAAAATACTTGAAACTAATATAAAAATGTTCACAATTTCCTCTCCAAGATTTAGATCTAAATGGACTAGTGTAACTATGTAGAATAGATAAAATTAATACCAAAATGTTCGCAATTCTCTTTCTAAGATTTAGATCTAAATGACCTAGTCTAACTATGTAGAATAGATAAAATTAATATCGAAATGTTCGTAATTCCCACTCCAAGATTTAGATCTAAATGAACTAGTCTAACTATATAGAATAGTTAATTAATACCAAAATGTTCGCAATTCTGAAAATTTGCAAATTAGTCTTCAAGATTGACTCTATGGACAAACAAACTACAAGTAATTTTCATTTATCTTGCTTTAAGACCTTAGACTAGTCTAACTAATCTAAAACATTGAAAAACATAACTTAACTGAAGTTAAATTTGGGGTTTTAGACAAAACTTTTTTAGATTTGAAGAATTAGTAAGACTAGAATTAAGTGCACAGTTGGAATGTAAAAGTTAGTCTAACTAGGTTTGTATGCTACAAAAAGTTATTAATAAAAAATTTGTTTGAAAACTGGGAATTAGTCTAAATAGTTGTAGTCTAAAATGTTTTTTCTTAGAGGATATTGCTCCTGGGAGAGAGAGGAAGAGGAAGAAAGCAATGCCGTCGTCCTTCAGAGAAAAAAAGAGAGAAAACCAAAAAAAAAAGTTTAGGGTCAAGGAAATGAGTGTTTACTTACATGTAGTCGACTACGTGCGAGTTAGATCCAAAAACAGTGGGTTTGCAGACACGAGAGTAAGTCTGCATAATCCAAAAACAAATTCACAACCGAACGAGGGAGGAAATTTCGCGAATTTTTCTGTTTTGATTTCTTGTCACCGTTTCGGTTTGTGCAGGAGATTTCTGGTTTTCGCCCCGGGGAAATGCATCTCACTCCGCCACGATTCCCATCATAAACCGAGCGGGAAATTTTTGTAAAAGTTTTTTGTTTTATTTTTAAATCCGCACAAATTTCGCACAAGTTCACAATCGGCTTAGTTAATCCAGTGAAAACCGACTCTTAATCCCAACACGCGAACTTTAATCCACTAATTTCTCCGAAAATTATTGAACACTTTTTTGTTGTTTTCTTTTTTTGTTGGACGTGAGCAAAGAGACAGAATAGGCAATACTGGCCAGTGGATGCCCTACCAGAATCTGGTGGCTGGTCTCTCCCCCCGCCACTCTCAGAATAACTGTACCTGTCGTAGATTCTATATACCGTGTTAACCTAGTTTTACACCTGGTGGGGAGTACGCAGACCCCCGAACTTATTATTTAGATGAACACTAACTACTTCTTTTCATTTACTTAACTACACTTTTTTTATTTAATCTTTGCTCCAATTTATTTCTCTCAAATTAATAACTTTATCAAAATTACACACATAATCCTACATAGACAAAACTAGACCGGCAAAACTTAACAGAAAAGACTAGACAGGTAAGATTAGACATATCTCGAGTACTAGACTAGGTCAAAATTAGTACAGAATTATAAATAAATGTATTTTCAACTATTTAGTTCTTCAACTAGATGTTGTTGTAAATTTTGGTTAAAACTAATAACATTATTGGAAATCTAGACTAAATTATATTCTTTTAAGCGTAATATCTCCAATACTAGACAAAGTAGATAATTCAAAATTGGTACAGAGTTAGTCAACTAACTAATTTAGCAAAATTTGAGAACTAGAATATTCTATATAGTCCTAACTAGAAGTTACAAGGCAGTCAATTTTAGTAGAAACTATTAACATTTTTGTAAACCTAGGCAAACTGTTATATTGTCTTAAGCTTAATATCTCGAGTATTAGACTAGGTAGATAATTCAAAATTGGTACAGAGTTTGTTAATTAACTAATTTAACAAAGTTTGATAACTATAGTATTCTGTCTAGCCTCAACTAGAAGTTACAAGGCTGTCAATTTTAGTAGAAAATATCAAAATTGTTGGAAGTCTAGACAAAATGTTATCTTGCTTTAAGCTTAATATTTCGAGTACTAGACTAGGTAGATAATTCAAAATTGGTACAGTGTTAGTCAACTAACTAATTTAGCAAAATTTGAAAACTAGATGGTCTTAACTAGAAATTACAAGCCTGTCAATTTTAGTAGAAACTATGAAAATTTTTGGAAGTCTAGATAAACTGTTATCTTGTCTTAAGTTTAATATCTCGAGTATTAGACTAGGTAGATAATTAAAAATTGGTACAGAGTTTGCCAAATAACTAATTTAACAAAGTTTGTTAACTAGAGTATTCTGTCTAGCCTCAACTAGAAGTTACAAGGCTGTCAATTTTACTAGAAACTATCAAAATTGTTGGAAGTCTGAACAAAATGTTATCTTGTCTTAAGTCTTAATCTCAAGTATTAGACTAGGTAGATAATTCAAAATTGGCACAGAGTTAGTTAGGTAACTAATTGAATACAGTTTGATAACTAGAGTATTCTGTCTAGCATCAACTAGAAATTACAAGGCTGTCAATTTCAGTAGAAACTATCAAAATTGTTGGAAGTCTAGACAAAATGTTATCTTGTCTTAAGCTTAATATTTTGAGTATTAGACTAGGTAGATAATTCAAAATTGGTACAGAGTTTGTTAATAAACTAATTCAACAAAGTTTGATAACTAGAGTATTCTGTCTAGCCTCAACTAGAAGTTACAAGACTGTAAATTTTAGTAGAAACTATCAAAATTGTTGGAAGTCTAGACAAAATGTTATCTTGCTTTAAGCTAAATATCTTGAGTTTTAGACTAGATAGATAATTCAAAATTGGTATAGAGTTAGTTAATTAACCAATTTAACAAAGTTTGATAACTAGAGTATTCTGTCTAGTGTCAACTAGAAGTTACAAGGCTGTCAATTTTAGTAGAAACTAACAAAATTGTTGGAAGTCTAGAGAAAATATCTTCTTGTCTTAAGCTTAACATCTTGAGTATTAGACCAGGTAGATAATTCAAAATTGTTACAGACTTTGTTAATTAACTAATTTAACAAAATTTGATAACTAGAGTATTCTGTCTAGCCTCAACTCAAAGTTACAAGATTGTCAATTTTAGTATAAACTATCAAAATTGTTGGAATTCTAGACTAAATGTTATCTTGTTTTAAGCTTAATATTTCGAGTATTAGACTAGGTAGATAATTCAAAATTGGTACAGAGTTAGTTAGCTAACTAATTAAAAAAGCCTGATAACTAGAGTATTCTGTCTAGCCTCAACTAGAAGTTACAAAGCTGTCAATTTTAGTAGAAACTATCAAAATTGTTGGAAATCTAGACAAAATGTTATCTTGTCTTAAGCTTAATATATCGAGTATTAGACTAAGTAGATAATTCAAAATTTGTACACAGTTAGTTAATTAACTAATTCAACAAAGTTTGATAACTCGAGTATTCTGTCTAGCCTCAAATAGAAGTTACAAGGCTGTCAATGTCAGTAGAAACTATCAAAATTGTTGGAAGTCTAGACAAAATGTTATCTTGTTTTAAGCTTAATATCTCGAGTACTAGACTAGGTAGATAATTCAAAATTGGAACAGAGTTTGTTAATTAACTAATTTCACAAAGTTTGATAACTAGAGTATTCTGTCTAGCCTCAACTAGAAGTTACAAGGCTGTCAATTTTAGTAGAAACTATCAAAATTGTTGGAAGTCTAGACAAAATGTTATCGTGTCTTAAGCTTAATATCTCGAGAATTAGACTAGGTAGATAATTCAAAATTGCTACAGAGTTAGTTCATTAACTAATTTAACAAAGTTTGATTACAAGAGTATTCTGTCTAGCCTCAACTAGAAGTTACAAGGCTGTCAATTTTAGTAGAAACTATCAAAATTTTTGGAAGTCTAGACAAAATGTTATCTTGCTTTAAGCTTAATATTTCGAGTATTAGACTAGGTAGATAATTCAAAATTGGTACAGAGTTTGTTAATTCAATAATTTAACAAAGCTTGATAACAAGAGTATTCTGTCTAGCCTCAGCTAGAAGTTACAAGGCTGTCAATTTTATTAGAAACCATCAAAATTGTTGGAAGTCTTGACACAATGTTATCTTGTCTTAAGCTTAATATCTCGAGTATTAGACTAGCTGGATAATTCAAAATTAGAACAAAGTTAGTTAATTAACTAATTTAACAAAATTTGATAACTAGAATATTTCCCCGCAGTAAACACATAGGTCGTAGTTGCTCTGCCAATGGTGAAGAGATATTTCCTAAAGCTGCCGTGGCCAGTCTTGAGTACTTGATTAAGGTAGTAGCTAGTTTCACCGAATTTTCCATTTCCCCAGGACGATATATTTGGGATTAGCACTTGGGTCCACTGTCCTTTGTGGCTTATCTGCCATCTTTTTTGCCATTCCTCGATAAGCTCTTCTCTGGCCAGTTGTTTTCCCTGTTTGCAGTAATTTGCATCGTGCAGATTTTTCCGCTATTTTACGAGCAAGTATATGGGGGTATTCCCGAGATAACTTGGGCGACCTCTCCTGAGACCGTCCGGTAAGCGCTGCATGTACGTAGAGCCATTTTCCGCTGAACGATTGCGAGTTGATGGAGATTTCGTTTCTTGTCTAGTTCTTTGGCCCATATTGGAGTTCCGTACAACATGGTGGACTGGACTACCGAACTAAGTATTTTCCGAGAGCTGCTCTTAGGCACCCCTACGTTTGGCATGAGCTGCTGAATGGCTGCTAGTGTTCTCATTGCTTTTCCTGTCGCTTCGGTAATGCGCGCCATGAAGGATAACCTTTTATCGATCACTACTCCTAGGTATTTGAGTGTTTCTTTTGGTGTTATAAATTGCCTCTTCCACTTTAAACTTTACAGGGCTAAGTTGTCTTAAGCCTGTGAGGAGGACAGCCTCGGTTTTTTCTGGAGCTAGACTTAGGTTCTTCGACTTCATCCACGCGCTGACCATCTCTGTGGTTTGATTTTCCGTTCGCATTAATCCTTGCTCTGTTTTTGCTGTGATAACTAGTGCGATATCGTCTGCCTCATGGTAAGTGCTTCGTCATATAGCACGTTCCACAGGATGGGGCCTAGTATCGAACCTTGTGGGGCGACACTGTTGATTTGTCGCTCTTCTTTTTCCTGGTCTCCTAGCAGTATAATGCTTCGACAGCTGAGGTAGTTTCTTAACATGCGCATCAGGTACGGAGATATACCCCTTCTTGTCAGGCTGTCCATGATATGCTTCCAGGATGCGCCATTAAAAGCATTTCTAACATCAAATTTAATTAGTGCACACTTACGTCTGGTTCTCTGGGTTCCGCTTTTAGCCTTTTCTGCGATCTACAGAACAGCGCTTAAGGCATTGATGATGGATCTACCTTCTCTAAACCCATTGGTTTTCGGACAAACCGCCTCCCGCCTCAATCTCTTCCTTTAACCTTTGTAGCAAGAGCTGCTCAAGTAGCTTAGCAGACACATCCAATAGGCAGATGGGTCTGTAGGATGCGGGATCTCCTATCGGTTTATCTCCTTTTCTAATTAGTGAGAGTTTTGCACGTTTCCATATGAACCAAAAAACCTATTCATTACGTCTAAGACGAATTTAGGTTGATGTCTAGCGGTTAACTTGACAATCTCGGGTGGTATGCCATCGGGACCTGGTGTTCTGCAATTTCTAATACGTTTACTCGCCAGCGATAGTTCCTCTTCCGTAAATTTGGAGTTGTGTGAACTTCGGGTTGTATCCAATTTAAGGGTGTATGTTTCGGGAATAGTACGTCCGCTACCTCACGTACTCCTCCCTTAGTCATTTGAAGATCTTGCGGTCGAATTTTTAAGTTTCTTCTTATAATTTGGAACGCGTCTCCCCATGTGTCCTTATTTAGGTCTGTGCACAGTTTTTTCCAATGGCTTTGTTTTGATTTGTTAATAAGCTGGCTAAGCTCCTTTTTTGCTCGCTTGTATTCTTGATATAACAGTTTAATTTTTTCTTCCCGTGTTTGTCTTGCACTTTCACGTTGGTAGTTTCTCCTAGTAGCGACACATGTAGTTCTCATGTCAGCAATTTCGTCGTTCCGCCAGTATACTGACTTATAACTTTTTGGTCTCCTCTTTTGCAAGGTAGCATCACACACTTTACTCATCGTTTGAACCAGAGTATCGGCATCTTCTGTGGTAATGGTTTCTATCTCTTTTGTTAGACACTCCTTAATTTTTTCTTCCTGCAGGTTTTCCAAGATCCAGCCGCTTGTTTTTGGGTATGCATGTGTTTTTGATCTTGCCTTTTCCCTTATGTTATAAAAGATGTAGCGGTGGTCGCTCAAGGTTTCCTTGTCAAGAACCCTCCAGATTTGGTACCTGTCGCCAATAGAGTTTGTGGAGAAAATGAGGTCTATTATTGAGCACGACGAACGTTTACCCTGACGAACGTGTGTGTGTCACCTTTGTTTTGTATCCTCAAATCCAGTTCTGCTGCCCAGTCTGTGACGATATTACCTCTACTGTCCATGCTTGGGGATCTGCAGTAAGGAGACTTTGCGTTGAAGTCTCCAGCTACAATTTCTCTCTTTTTCTGATATCTAAGACTCTGGCTTAGAGCTTCAAGAGATTCAGACAGTTGTTCGATGTTTTTGTTGGGCGAGAAGTAACAACTATATATTATAACCTGGGACAACTCTACTGGAGTTGGCCATCCGTGGCCAGTACTTACGAAGAACAACATTTGGTTTTTAATCCAGATCTCTGCGTCTTTTCTGTCATCCATGAGCCATATGGCATCTGGTGCGAGTTTCTTGTTTGGCTCGCTTATTAGCACCACATCCCCTGATTCATCTCTGTGGCCGTTGCGATCAGCAGATTGTGTGCTGCTCGGCATCTCATTAGGTTGATCTGGATTATTTAGAACATTGTTTTGATTTTGCCTGTCTTGCCTCCGTTAGAGCATTTCGGAATATTGGACATAGTCCAGTGTCTGCTCGATGTCCCTGCTTATCACAGATCGGACAGTAGGGTAGTTTGTCGCATCCTTTTGCCTTGTGTCCTTCCTGGCCGCGGAGTATTCTGTCTAGCGTCAATTAGAAGTTAAAATGCTGTAAATTTTAGTAGAAACTATCAAAATTGTTCGAAATCTATACAAAATGTTATCTTGTCTTAACCCATCCGCCGCGAATTACTTGTTTGAATCCATGTAATTGTGTGCTCAATATTCTGAACATAACATTATAGCCCGTGCGGAATACTTTTAAAACTTTGTATTATTTGCAATAATTTGCAAATATTGTAAAATTTTCAAAAACCAAAATCTCTATTTTTTTAAATATATATATATATATATATATATATATATATATATATATATATATATATATATATATATATATATATTTTAATTTATGCAATCGGTTCCGTGCGAACATTCAGCATAAGGTTAGGAATTTATCAGTTGACTTGGAGGGCAGTCAGTCCAGCGACGTGCGCCCTTTATGTATAATATCTCCTATAAATCTCTAGGCGACTTTCTTTTAGCCTTTTGAATATTGCATTATCATTCATTAAGTGCGTAGCCAGTTCTTGTTGATTTGAGTGGACAAACATTGCGAAATTTGTGTTTTATGTCAAAATGGGAAGAGAATATAGAAGAGAACAAATATTGCCAAATTTTCAAAAACCAAAATCTATTCGAAGCAAATTTTGTTTTTTTGTTGATTTGAATGGACAAACCTCGCAGAGTGCTTTTGTTTTGTGTCAAAATTGGACGAGAACGTCAAAATAATATGCAAATATTAACAAATTTTCAAAAACCAAAATCAATATTCGAATCAAATTTTGTTTTTTCTTTGTTGATTTGAGTGGACAAACTTTGCGAAATTCTTTTGTTTTTTGTCAAAAATAATTTTCAAAAATTGTCAAATTTTCAAATAGCAAAATCTATTCGAAGCAAATTTTGTTTCTTTGTTGATTTCAATGGACAAACTTGGCGAAATTCTTTTGTTTTATGTCAAAATTGGACGAAAACGTCAAAAACCTAAATCTATTCGAAGCAAATTCTGTTTTTTCTGTTGATTTGAGTTTACACACTTTGCAAAATTCTGTTGTTTCAAGTCAAATTTGATCGAAAAGGGCAAAATAATTTGCGTCTAGTCTTCTGTCTTTTATGTCAAAATTGGAAGCGAATGTCAAAACAATTGGAAAATATTTCCAAATTTTCAAATTTTTTTTTTTTGGATAGACACACCAAATGGACAAACTTTTTTATTTTTTGGTTCAAAATTGCACGAAAATGTCAAAATAATTTGCAAATATTGCCAAATTTCATAAACCAAAATCTTTATTAGTATCAAATTTTGTTTTTTTGTTGATTTGCGTAGACAAACGTTGCGAAATTCTATTCTTTTACGTCAAAATTGGACGAAAACATCAAAAATAATTTGCAAAAATGGCCAAACTTTCAAAAAACAAAATCTTTGTTCGAAGCAAATTTTGTTTTCTTGACTGCAAAATTATTTTTTTTATGCCAGAATTGAATGGAAACGAGTCTGATCTTGTCTGTTTTATGTCAAAATTGAAAGCGAATGTCAAAACTATTAGCAAATATTGCCAAATTTTCAAAAACCAAAACCTATTCGAAGCAGTTTTTGCTTTTTTTGCTGATTTCAATGGACAAACCTTACAAAATTCTTTTGTTTGGTGTCAAAATTGCAGGAAAACGTCAAAATAATTTGCAAATATTACCAAATTTTCAAAAACGAAAATCTTTATTCGAATCACATTTTGTTTTTTGTTGATTTCAATGGACAAACCTTGCAAAATTCGTTTTTTTGATTTATGTCAAAATTGAACGAAAACCACAAAATAATTTGCAAGTCGTCTTATCGGTTTTTATGTCAAAAGTGGAAGCGAATGTCAAAACAATTGGCCAATATTACCAAATTTTGAAAAACCAAAATATATTCGAAGCAGATTTTGTTTTTTTGTTGATTTTGATGGACACACCTTACAAAATTCTTTTATTTTGTGTCAAAATTGGACGAAAACGTCAAAATAATTTGCAAAAATTGTCAAATTATCAAAAACCAAAATCTATTCGAAGCAGATTTTGATTTTTTTGTTGATTTCAATGGACAAAGTTTGCGAAATTCTTTTGTTTTTGTGTCGCGTCCGGCTAGTCTCGTCTGTCTAGTCTTGTCTGTCTAGTCTTGTCTGTCTAGTCTTGTCTGTCTAGTCTTGTCTGTCTAGTCTTGTCTGTCTAGTCTTGTCTGTCTAGTCTTGTCTGTCTAGTCTTGTCTGTCTAGTCTTGTCTGTCTAGTCTTGTCTGTCTAGTCTTGTCTGTCTAGTCTTGTCTGTCTAGTCTTGTCTGTCTAGTCTTGTCTGTCTAGTCTTGTCTGTCTAGTCTTGTCTGTCTAGTCTTGTCTGTCTAGTCTTGTCTGTCTAGTCTTGTCTGTCTAGTCTTGTCTGTCTAGTCTTGTCTGTCTAGTCTTGTCTGTCTAGTCTTGTCTGTCTAGTCTTGTCTGTCTAGTCTTGTCTGTCTAGTCTTGTCTGTCTAGTCTTGTCTGTCTAGTCTTGTCTGTCTAGTCTTGTCTGTCTAGTCTTGTCTGTCTAGTCTTGTCTGTCTAGTCTTGTCTGTCTAGTCTTGTCTGTCTAGTCTTGTCTGTCTAGTCTTGTCTGTCTAGTCTTGTCTGTCTAGTCTTGTCTGTCTAGTCTTGTCTGTCTAGTCTTGTCTGTCTAGTCTTGTCTGTCTAGTCTTGTCTGTCTAGTCTTGTCTGTCTAGTCTTGTCTGTCTAGTCTTGTCTGTCTAGTCTTGTCTGTCTAGTCTTGTCTGTCTAGTCTTGTCTGTCTAGTCTTGTCTGTCTAGTCTTGTCTGTCTAGTCTTGTCTGTCTAGTCTTGTCTGTCTAGTCTTGTCTGTCTAGTCTTGTCTGTCTAGTCTTGTCTGTCTAGTCTTGTCTGTCTAGTCTTGTCTGTCTAGTCTTGTCTGTCTAGTCTTGTCTGTCTAGTCTTGTCTGTCTAGTCTTGTCTGTCTAGTCTTGTCTGTCTAGTCTTGTCTGTCTAGTCTTGTCTGTCTAGTCTTGTCTGTCTAGTCTTGTCTGTCTAGTCTTGTCTGTCTAGTCTTGTCTGTCTAGTCTTGTCTGTCTAGTCTTGTCTGTCTAGTCTTGTCTGTCTAGTCTTGTCTGTCTAGTCTTGTCTGTCTAGTCTTGTCTGTCTAGTCTTGTCTGTCTAGTCTTGTCTGTCTAGTCTTGTCTGTCTAGTCTTGTCTGTCTAGTCTTGTCTGTCTAGTCTTGTCTGTCTAGTCTTGTCTGTCTAGTCTTGTCTGTCTAGTCTTGTCTGTCTAGTCTTGTCTGTCTAGTCTTGTCTGTCTAGTCTTGTCTGTCTAGTCTTGTCTGTCTAGTCTTGTCTGTCTAGTCTTGTCTGTCTAGTCTTGTCTGTCTAGTCTTGTCTGTCTAGTCTTGTCTGTCTAGTCTTGTCTGTCTAGTCTTGTCTGTCTAGTCTTGTCTGTCTAGTCTTGTCTGTCTAGTCTTGTCTGTCTAGTCTTGTCTGTCTAGTCTTGTCTGTCTAGTCTTGTCTGTCTAGTCTTGTCTGTCTAGTCTTGTCTGTCTAGTCTTGTCTGTCTAGTCTTGTCTGTCTAGTATTGTCTGTCTAGTCTTGTCTGTCTAGTCTTGTCTGTCTAGTCTTGTCTGTCTAGTCTTGTCTGTCTAGTCTTGTCTGTCTAGTCTTGTCTGTCTGGTCTTGTCTGTCTAGTCTTGTTTGTCTAGTCTTGTCTGTCTAGTCTTGTCTGTCTAGTCTTGTCTGTCTAGTCTTGTCTGTCTAGTCTTGTCTGTCTAGTCTTGTCTGTCTAGTCTTGTCTGTCTAGTCTTGTCTGTCTAGTCTTGTCTGTCTAGTCTTGTCTGTCTAGTCTTGTTTGTCTAGTCTTGTCTGTCTAGTCTTGTCTGTCTAGTCTTGTCTGTCTAGTATTGTCTGTCTAGTCTTGTCTGTCTAGTCTTGTCTGTCTAGTCTTGTCTGTCTAGTCTTGTCTGTCTAGTCTTGTCTGTCTAGTCTTGTCTGTCTAGTCTTGTCTGTCTAGTCTTGTCTGTCTAGTCTTGTCTGTCTAGTCTTGTCTGTCTAGTCTTGTCTGTCTAGTCTGTCTAGTCTTGTCTGTCTAGTCTTGTCTGTCTAGTCTTGTCTGTCTAGTCTTGTCTGTCTAGTCTTGTCTGTCTAGTCTTGCCTGTCTAGTCTTGTCTGTCTAGTCTTGTCCGTCTAAACTTGTTTATCTAGTCTTGTCTGTCTAGTGTTGCCTGACTAGTCTCTCTAGGCTTGTCTTGTCTGAAACAAATTCATGTTGAAACAACTTCATGTTGAATCATGTTGAACTGTCATGTTGAAAGAAATTCTAGTTGCTACTTCGTATTCCGACAACTTCATGTGGAACCGACTACATCGAAAACAATCTTTGTAGTTTCAGCTACGAGAAGAGATTTTTTCACCACGAATCCTTATTTCATCTTCAAATTCACATTGAAACAACTTCATGTTGCGACAACTTCGTGTTGAAACAACTACTAAACTAAAAATTTCTATTTAAAGTAATAGAAATAGTCATTAGACACGCAGAAAACAAAAACAAGGCATTGGAACTAGCGAACAATGCTAAAATTAGACAATTCTTCTGGAACTAATGCAAATATTCAGCATAGCTGGAATTAGAAAAATCTATAATATTTAGACAAACTTAGGTAATATTGCAAGGACTAAACAAAAATATTGAATTGCCTCAGATTAAAAATACGAATTATAAATAATAATAAAGTGAAGCAATCAAGAAAATACGACTACAACTATATAGTGTGTGTGTGTTGTTGGCTAGCGTAAAGATATTTTGGAAAGTGCCTTCGGCAACGTGTTATCGCGCTGAATCGTTAAATTCTGCAACGTAATTGCAATGTATTTTAAATACGCACTCACTTATTTGCTGATTATTTTCTCATCTGCCCCTGCGAGGCTAATTGCCCGGTAATTAGATCCACCCATTAGGCCACTTGTTGCCAAATCCAAAAACAGATCGGATATATTAATTCATAATCTATCCGAGTTAAGAGCTAGACACAGACCTGTTAACTACCTACCTAATTGCGGTTTCAAGGAATTCAACTCTAAGACTAATCGACTTTGTGTCTTGGAAATTAATTTATATTTAGACTAAGTTTATATTTATATTTAAATGCTCATGATACTCATGATTAGACTAGAATTTTATTTTTATGTTAATTTAAGAGTTTTTAGGTCGGTTCGTCTATTTAAGTAGTTTTGTGGTTCAAACTCGAAAAAAGTGTAAAAAGTGTGGATTATAAGTTTATTGAAGCAGAGCAGCGCTGAAAACTAGGTACGCGTGTTAAGTGTTACAGAATGGTACCATGTAGTATTACTGCTTTGCTACACTAGACGAATAACATTAATCTACATTCTCCAGCAAAACACTAACCAATTTATTATAAACTTATAATAAACATGATATTAAACATGATTCAAGTACTAGTGATAGTTCGTGATATAAAAAGGATTCAAGTTCTTTCGGACAAGTCTCTCGCGACTAGTCCGAAAGTTAGATTAAGTCAGATAATGTAATGTTAAGCTAGTTTATGTTAGGTCTAAAATAATGTACTTAAGTTATACAAATTTCAGACTAAATTAATAATCTTGAACTAGACAGACAAGACAAAATCAATATATTAGTCTTGTTAAAGATGTCTAAATAATTTAACAAGCCATTTAACATTGAATCTACAAGGACTACATAGTTGATGTGTCAATTTGTTGGGCAATAAATCAAGGGTTGCGTTTAGGTGGTTGTTCGTTGACAGGTAGATTCAGGTGGAAGTGACTCTTGTGGTGTCGTGTCGGGCGGTAAATGGTGGAACCGTTTGCGGCCAGTTTAAGGTAGACCGAGACTAATTTTATTAGGCCAGGCAGGTGCAATAAATCTCAATTTTGAAAAACTCTTCCGTGAACTTGCGCGGCTCCAAGTTTTACGGCCGCCACAAAAAAACGTTTAGCCCGAATAGAAAATAAACCCCGGTGGAACTAATAAGGCTAGCGAGCAATCTCAACTTGCTTCAGTTTAATTTAGTTCAGTACATTTAGTTTGGTTCACACCATCTCGACTAATTTTCGTTTTATAGAAACACGTAGACTAATTTCGAAGACAGATCAATTTTTAACTTACAAAGTTATTCGCTACAATTTAGACTTAATTCGTGATCCATAGATTAATCTACAGACTAAACTAAATAGCAAGTTAGGGGTCGAAAAACTTACTCTGTCTAAGTAAGATAATCTAGGTAAATTATGGTTGCTAACTGGTTATAGTCTTAGTTTTTAAATGATTAATTTAATGTGGACTTAATTACCCTAATGGTCCGGATGTCCTAATTAGGCTAATTAAAGAAATTTTGTCATACATTTCACCTAATCCTCGATTTCTTATTAAAATAATATTAGGAGACGACTACGAATAGACTAAGATTAGACATACATGATTAGATAAGACTGCACATACAATACTAGACTAGACAGACAGGACTAGACAGACACGACTAGACAGACAAGACTAGACAGACAAGACTAGACAGAAAAGACTAGACAGAAAAGACTAGACAGACAAGATTAGACCGACAATACTAAAAAGACAAGACTAGACAGACAAGAGTAGACAGACAAGACTAGACAGACAAGACTAGACAGACAAGACTAGACAGACAAGACTAGACAGACAAGACTAGACAGACAAGACTAGACAGACAAGACTAGACAGACAAGACTAGACAGACAAGACTAGACAGACAAGACTAGACAGACAAGACTAGACAGACAAGACTAGACAGACAAGACTAGACAGACAAGACTAGACAGACAAGACTAGACAGACAAGACTAGACAGACAAGACTAGACAGACAAGACTAGACAGACAAGACTAGACAGACAAGACTAGACAGACAAGACTAGACAGACAAGACTAGACAGACAAGACTAGACAGACAAGACTAGACAGACAAGACTAGACAGACAAGACTAGACAGACAAGACTAGACAGACAAGACTAGACAGACAAGACTAGACAGACAAGACTAGACAGACAAGACTAGACAGACAAGACTAGACAGACAAGACTAGACAGACAAGACTAGACAGACAAGACTAGACAGACAAGACTAGACAGACAAGACTAGACAGACAAGACTAGACAGACAAGACTAGACAGACAAGACTAGACAGACAAGACTAGACAGACAAGACTAGACAGACAAGACTAGACAGACAAGACTAGACAGACAAGACTAGACAGACAAGACTAGACAGACAAGACTAGACAGACAAGACTAGACAGACAAGACTAGACAGACAAGACTAGACAGACAAGACTAGACAGACAAGACTAGACAGACAAGACTAGACAGACAAGACTAGACAGCCAAGACTAGACAGAAAAGACTAGACAGACAAGACTAGAAAGACAAGACTAGACAGACAAGACTAGACAGACAAGACTAGACAGACAAGAC
This sequence comes from Phosphuga atrata, assembly GCA_944588485.1. Taxonomy (NCBI): domain Eukaryota; kingdom Metazoa; phylum Arthropoda; class Insecta; order Coleoptera; family Silphidae; genus Phosphuga; species Phosphuga atrata. The sequence goes on along the minus strand of OX155897.1, from coordinate 5,946,831 downwards.
TAGACAGACAAGACTAGACAGACAAGACTAGACAGACAAGACTAGACAGACAAGACTAGACAGACAAGACTAGACAGACAAGACTAGACAGACAAGACTAGACAGACAAGACTAGACAGACAAGACTAGACAGACAAGACTAGACAGACAAGACTAGACAGACAAGACTAGACAGACAAGACTAGACAGACAAGACTAGACAGACAAGACTAGACAGACAAGACTAGACAGACAAGACTAGACAGACAAGACTAGACAGACAAGACTAGACAGACAAGACTAGACAGACAAGACTAGACAGACAAGACTAGACAGACAAGACTAGACAGACAAGACTAGACAGACAAGACTAGACAGACAAGACTAGACAGACAAGACTAGACAGACAAGACTAGACAGACAAGACTAGACAGACAAGACTAGACAGACAAGACTAGACAGACAAGACTAGACAGACAAGACTAGACAGACAAGACTAGACAGACAAGACTAGACAGACAAGACTAGACAGACAAGACTAGACAGACAAGACTAGACAGACAAGACTAGACAGACAAGACTAGACAGACAAGACTAGACAGACAAGACTAGACAGACAAGACTAGACAGACAAGACTAGACAGACAAGACTAGACAGACAAGACTAGACAGACAAGACTAGACAGACAAGACTAGACAGACAAGACTAGACAGACAAGACTAGACAGACAAGACTAGACAGACAAGACTAGACAGACAAGACTAGACAGACAAGACTAGACAGACAAGACTAGACAGACAAGACTAGACAGACAAGACTAGACAGACAAGACTAGACAGACAAGACTAGACAGACAAGACTAGACAGACAAGACTAGACAGACAAGACTAGACAGACAAGACTAGACAGACAAGACTAGACAGACAAGACTAGACAGACAAGACTAGACAGACAAGACTAGACAGACAAGACTAGACAGACAAGACTAGACAGACAAGACTAGACAGACAAGACTAGACAGACAAGACTAGACAGACAAGACTAGACAGACAAGACTAGACAGACAAGACTAGACAGACAAGACTAGACAGACAAGACTAGACAGACAAGACTAGACAGACAAGACTGGACAGACAAGACTAGACAGACAAGACTAGACAGACAATACTAGACAGACAAGACTAGACAGACAAGACTAGACAGACAAGACTAGACAGACAAGACTAGACAGACAAGACTAGACAGACAAGACTAGACAGACAAGACTAGACAGACAAGATTAGACAGACAAGACCAGACAGACAAGACCAGACAGACAAGACTAGACAGACAAGACTAGACAGACAAGACTAGACAGACAAGGCTAGACAGACAAGACTAGACAGACAAGTGTAGACAGACAAGACTAGACAGACAAGACTAGACAGACAAGACTAAACAGACAAGACTAGACAGACAAGACTAGACAGACAAGTCTAGACAGACAAGACTAGACAGACAAGACTAGACAGACAAGACTAGACAGACAAGACTAGACAGACAAGACTAGACAGACAAGACTAAACAGACAAGACTAGACAGACAAGACTAGACAGACAAGACTAGACAGACAAGACTAGACAGACAAGACTAGACAGACAAGACTAGACAGACAAGACTAGACAGACAAGACAAGACAGACAAGTCTAGACAGACAAGACTAGACAGACAAGACTAGACAGACAAGACTAGACAGACAAGACTGGACAGACAAGACTAGACAGACAAGACTAGACAGACAAGACTAGACACACAAGATTTTCTCGCCTTCTTCTTTTGTGGTGATGATAAATTTGACAAGTTTGTGCATCTTGTCCCAGTTTTCCTTGCTCTCTCACATGTAGTCTCTAGATTGTAGATATGGTGGTGACGACTAGTACTGCGACCTTTATGGATCTATTGTACCCCACCCTCATTCTCCAAGCGTTGGCGTACTTACCCATTTAGAGTACCTCCTCTATTCCTGATTCCTTTAAGAATTGTAGGATCTGGGTGGGATTCAAGGCCTACAGCTCCTCTGTGTTCAAGCAGTGAGTCCCAAGGCACATCTGTCTCTTGCGGAGTAAAGTTCCGGAGCCTTTGAGCAGATGTATGGGGGTTTCCTCTGCTGATCCATAGAATCTGCATCCGTCATCCTCCTCTAGGCCTAGGGCCTTGAGCTGTTTCCTAAGTCTGCAGTGTCCATCGCCATCTATTGCCTTATCACTCAAGACTGTGCAAACAACCTAATGAATTTGGAGTTACTTAGCAGAAAGAAAAGCCATTATCTTAGAGCCAGGTATTTATGTACAAAAAGTCGTTAGAAAAGGTTATCTGCAAGAAAAGGTTGTTTTTAGTCTTGTCGAAGTCAGGTCCAGGATTCTGGAAAATTTTATATAATTCGATAAACTGATGATATAACTCGAAAAAGAATTTAATAAACAGCTACTAAAGGGCATTTAAATATTGGGAGTAAACCCCTTTAAATCCTAGAGGAAAGCAAAGAGAAACTACCTCTAGTACCTTCCCAAGAAAATCTTATGGATTGTCTCATGGTCAAAGATATCCGGAGTTTAAATATTCCCTCGATCGGATCTCCGGGAGGGAATGCTATGGAAAGGTCTGAAGATATGAACAGCAGATAACATCAACAAAGATGAACCTCCGAAAACGCATCTCAATTGCCACTTGGAATGTTCAGGGACTCGTTACACATCCTGGCAAACTAGACATCATCGAACGTGAAGTGACAAACATCAATATAGTAGGTATATCTGAAACTCACTGTACCTTCTAGTACCTTCCCAAGAAAATCTTATGGATTGTCTCATGTTCAAAGATATCCGGAGTTTAAATATTCCCTTCCCTCGATCGGATCTCCTGGAGGGAATGCTATGAAAAGGTTTGTAGATATGAACATGCAGATAACATCAACAAAGATGAACCTCCGAAAACGCATCTCAATTGTCACTTGGAATGTTCAGGGACTCGTTACACATACTGGCAAACTAGACATCATCGAACGTGAAGTGACAAACATCAATATAGTAGGTATAGGGACATTTCACCTCCAAAAGTGGCAACACAACATACTTTTCTGGACATTTCTTCAGTCGGACTCAATACATGGCGTAGCGATAATTATTCCAAAATCACTTCATGCAAGTGTGTTAGGCTACAATCCTGTAAGTTCCAGAATACTGTCTATAAAAATCAATGCCAAGCCTTGCAAATTAAACATTGTCCAAATCTACGCTCCAACATCAACAAGCACGGAAGACGAATTAAATGACTTTTACAATAAACTGGAAAGTACTATACAAGAAATACCCAACAAAGAAATAACTCTGATACAAGGTGATTTCAACGCTAAAATCGGTCAAACTGAGGAACACGAACAAGTAAAACACCTCATAGGCAAATATCGATTGGGCGTCAGAAATTAATCTGGACAAAAACTCGTGGAATTTTGTATAGGAAACAACATAGTTATCACAAATACCATCTTCCCTCATCATCCAAGACGTCGGTATATGCGGACATTTCCAGGTGGCCTATACAGAAACCAAATAGACTATATATTGGTACAGTCAAGATGGAAATCCTGTATACAGACCGTCAAGACCTTATCAGGAGCGGAGTGTGGCAGCGACCACAAACTGCTACTAGCTCGAGTAAAAATACACATTAAATCCAACATATGATCGAATACCAAAAACTGAACTGGGACATTCAGCGACTGAGCAGACGGGATAAAAATCTACACTTACAAAAAATCTGCATTGACATTGAAAGATTACACAACACCAATGAAACACGAGACCTCTTCCGAACAATCAAGGAAATTACCAGAGAATTTAAACCAAAAACATGGAAAATAGAAGATCAAAATGGCAAAACTATTACTGAAATAGAGGGAGTTCTTGAGGTATGGCAGTTTTATTGCAGAAAGCTTTACGAGAATGAAGACCCTGAACAAGAAAACGAATTACCATCCATGAACGAGGTGGAACAAGAGCCTGACATTTTGAGGAATGAAGTAGAGCCAGCCATTCATTATTTGAAAAACAATAAAAGCACAGGCGGTGACAATATAAGCGCAGAAATGTTAAAACAACTAGATGAAGTAGGCATCACATTTCTGTGGAAGATATGCAACAACATATGGAAAACCGGACAATGGCCAAAGGATTGGTGCACATCGATCTTCATTCCATTACACAAAAAAGGTTCCAGTCAAAAATATAACAACTACAGAAGCATTTCACTTATCTCACATCCAAGCAAAGTTATGCTCAGAATTCTCCTTCAACGCCTCAGAAGCTTTTTGGATTGGCAGATCCCACAGGAACAAGCAGGATTTGTCAGTGGCAAGGGCACAAGAGAACAAATCTCTAATGTTCGACAAATTATCGAAAAGGCAAGAGAATTTACAAAAACATAATATCTCTGTTTCCTAGACTACAGCAAAGCTTTTGACTGTGTTAGCTGGAAAAAGCTTTCGAGAGCTCTCTTAGAGATGGGAACCCCTCAACATCTGGTGCTCCTATTAAAACATCTATATGAAAACAGCAGTGCAACAGTCAGACTGGAGGATAAAACCTCCCCAACCTTCACCATACAACGAGGCGTAAGACAAGGGTGTGTTTTATCTCCCTTGCTATTCAACATTTATGGTGAATACATTACCAGGAAGGCTTTGGACGGTTGGGAGGGTGGCATAAGTATAGGTGGCAGAAAAATAAATAACCTTCGTTATACCGATGACACCACACTTACAACAAAGGACGAACAGGAAATGGCTGAACTTATTGAAAGAGTGGAAGGAGTAAGCCTGGACTATGGGTTAAAAATAAATCAGCAAAAAACTAAGTTAATGGTAATGGATCGTACAAACAGAATAAACAGAGCACAGACCATAAACGATATAGAAATGGTAGAAGAAATTAATTATCTGGGTACTAACATAAACAGAGACGGAATTTCATCCATCGAAATCAAAAGGAGAATCGCTCTTGCCAAAACTGCCATGACAAAGCTGCATAAAATCTGGAAGGACAAACAAATAACAACTAAAATAAAATGCACACTTGTCGAAACTCTTGTCTTGCCAATAGCATTATATGGGGCAGAAACATGGACCTTGAAAAAAACCAAAACTGGACAGCTTTGAAATGTGGATCTGGAGAAGGCTTTTAAGAATCCCTTGGACTGCTCACAGAACAAACGTATCAATATTAGAAGAACTGCAAATTAATGTAAGACTGTCAACCATCGTAAGACAGCGAATTCTCAAGTTTTTTGGACATGTGAGCAGGACAAAAGATGACAATTTGGAAAAACTTGTGATACAGGGAAAAATCGAAGGCACGAGACCTAGGAGCGAACTCCGAAGCGATGGATGGACCAACTTCACAGGAAATTCACTGCAGGACATGAGATACATTACAGACAGATATAAATGGAGAGAAATCACAATCACCATAACATGAATGATATACATAAGATCAAAACACTTCAACCAATGAAGAAAACGACTACAGAGAGAGAGAGAGACTAAAGGGCTGTTGGTTATTTGCCTATGCGGATGACACAATGCTTCTCGTCAATAGCAGCACAATCAATGAGCTGAAACAGAATAGGAAGCAAGCCCTGGATACCCTTCGCCAATGAACACTAGAATGCAAACTCAACTTCAACGCAGCAAAACAGAGGCCTTATTCTTCGGAATATCTCCAAGCCATAGGAAACCGGTTTTTGCTCTTGGAGATGCACGTAATAAATGCCAAGAGTTTATTAAGTACTTGGGTGTTCTGATCGACAGGTGTCTAAATTTTAAAGCCCAAATCATGCAGACTTGTGCCAAAAGTCAAAAACTGTACCTTAAGAATGGGCAAAGCATCTCGGAAGGAATGAAGTCTTAATAAACCAGATATTTACAGGTGAGCCTTGGAACCGGCCTTGCTCTATGGGGCCTCAATTTGCCAGATGTTGTGTAAATCAAAGGAAAACCTGAAACTCCTAGGAGTGCAATGCTCTAGTGTCTAGTCGAAGTTTAGTATAGTCTTGTCTGTCTAGTCTTGTATGCCTAGTCTTATTTGCCTAGTCTGTCTAGTCTTGTCTGTTTAATCCAAATTTAATTATATAACTAAATCTGTTTAGAATCGGTAAAACCATACTACATTATAGATAATCATATAAACTTAATAAAGTCGGAAAACAGCCTGAATATATAAATATATTAAACCTTTCCGGAGCTCTATAATACTAAAGAGTTTTTTATGACTACCAAAAACAAATCTCAGATGAAATTTGCTTTTGGTAGTCCTAAAAAGACTCAAAAGTATTATAGAGCTCCGGAAAGGTTGAATGTATTTATATATTCAGGATGTTTTCCGACATAATTAAGTTTAAATCTATTTAGTTTTTGTTAAAGAGAAAATGCCGCAAAAATTCAAAAGAAAATTGTCTGTGGTAACAAAATGATCGTAAGTTTTCAATGGTCAATTGGAAATTGCGGTTTTACTTTCATTCCAACCTTTCTTCTTCTGCAAAATTAAAAAAAAATAATTTTAAGCAGTTTTAAAAAAAAATCGTGGCAAAAATAAACACGTAATCTTGCAAAAAATAACGCAAATCGTTTACAAAACATTGGAAAAATTCAAACAAAAGTTTCAAAAAATAAATATATAACTCCTTTGCAACTCCTTTGCGAAATCCATACTGATCCATACTGACAAGACTAGACAGACAAAACTAGGCAGACAAGACTAGAGAGACAAAAACTTATCATCGTACAAAATTTGCGATATTTTGTCAAAATTCTAAAGTAGGTTGATATGTTCAAATTCGCAAAATATAACAGCAACCCAAATTAATAAGTGCCCAAATTTTCGCCTCTATCTAATCACAGCTAATATTGCCCTAATATTGTTGAGGATTGAGTAGGAGGAAAGAATGTCGAAGTCGCAAAAGTACGGTAAAATGATCACGTCGCGGCTTAATGTTAACGTTAAGACATTTTTAGTGACAAGAACGCAGACTTCGATGCTGGGGCGGCCATAGTTAAAGTCATAACCGAAGGAGAAGGGGGTTAGGTCGATGATCCAGTTGAGCAAGATTAGGAGGAGGGCAATATTACCTGTGATCAGATAGAGGCGAAGATTTGGGCACTTAATCATTTGGGTTGCTGCTTTAATTTGCGATTTTGAACATATCAACCAAAAACTTTCGAATTTTGACAAAATATCGCAAATTTTGTACGATGACAAGTTTTTGGTTGTCTAGTCTTGTCTGTCTGTCTTGTCTCTCTAGTCTTGTCAGTATGGATCAGTTTGGGTTTCGCAAAGGAGTTGGCACAATCGATACAATTACCAAAGATATAGATTTCATAAGGTCATCGATAAATAAACAGCAATATTGTGCAGCCATATCCTTGGATATAAGCGGAGCCTTTAACGCCTTCTCCTTATAGTGCATCTCATATCGGAGGTTTGCTATCATCACAGTAATCCGGACCTTGTTGACTGCAGTTCTGAACAGCTGAACAATGCTATAATTAAACCAATCCCTTAGGTACTTCATATAACGCCTGGCGGTTGTTAATAATCTATCGCCTCATCTCTCAAGATTCCCGGAACAACCTAATGAATTTAGCAAAGAGTTACTTCACAGAAAGAAAAGCCATTATCTTAGAGCCAAATACTTATATAGAAAAAGTCGTTAGAAAAGGTTGTCCGCAAGGTTCGAAGTCAAGTCCAGGATTTTGGAAAATTTTATATAATTCGTTATTTCATAAACAGCTACTAAACGGCTATGGGTTATTTGCCTACGCGGATGACAAAATGCTTCTCGACAATAGCAGAACAATCACCGAGCTGAAACAGAAAAGTAACCAGGCCCTGGATACCCTTCGACAATGGACACTGATATGCAAACTCAACTTCAACGCAGCAAAGACAGAGGGGTTATTCTTCGATAAATCATCAAGGCGAAGGAAACCGGTTTTTGCTCTTGTAGATGCACGTAATAAATGCCAAGTGTATATTAAGTACCTGGGTATTCTGATCGACAGGTGTCTAAATTTGAAAGCCCAAATCATGCAGACTTGTGCCAAAATTCAAAAACTGTACCTTAAGAATGGCCAAAACATCTGGGAAGGAATGGGGTCTTAATCAATCAGATATTTACAGGGTAGCCTTGGAACCGGCTTTGCTCTATGGGGCCTCAATTTTCCAGATGTTGTGTAAATCAAAGGAAAACCTGAAACTCCTGGGAGTGCAACGCCCTAGTGTCTAGTCGAAGTTCAGTGTAGTTTTGCCTGTCTACTTGTCTGCCTAGTCTTGTCTGACTAGTCTGTCTAGTCTTGTCTGTTTAGTCCAAATTTAATTATATAACTAAATCTATTTAGAATTGGTAAAACCATACTGCATTATAGATAATCAATCATATAAACTTATTAAAGTCGGAAAACAGCCTGAATATATAAATATATTCAACCTTTCGGGAGCTCTATAACACTAATGAGTCTTTTTATGACTACCAAAAACAAATCTTATGTGCAATTTGTTTTTGGTAGTCCTAAAAAGACTCATTAGTATTACAGAGCTCCGGAAAGGTTGAATGTATTTATATATTCAGGCTGTTTTCCGACTTAATTAAGTTTAAATCTATTTAGTTTTTGTTAAAGAGAAAATACCGCAAACATTCAAAAGAAAATTGTCTGTGGTCACAAAATGATCGTAAGTTTTCAATGGTCAATTGGAAATTGCGGTTTTACTTTCATTCCAACCTTTCTTCTTCTGCAAAATTAAAAAAAAAAATTTTTTTAGCAGTTTTAAAAAAAAATCGTGGCAAAAATAAACACGTAATCTTGCAAAAAATAACGCAAATCGTTTACAAAACATTGGAAAAATACAAACAAAAGTTTCAAAAAATAAATACATAACTCCTTTGCAACTCCTTTGCGAAATCCATACTGATCCATACTGACAAGACTAGACAGACAAAACTAGGCAGACAAGACTAGAGAGACAAAAACTTATCATCGTACAAAATTTGCGATATTTTGACAAAATTCTAAAGAAGGTTGATATGTTCAAATTCGCAAAATATAACAGCAACCCAAATTAATAATTGCCCAAATTTTCGCCTCTATCTAATCACAGCTAATATTGCCCTAATATTGTTAAGGATTGAGTAGGAGGAAAGAATGTCGAAGTCGCAAAGGTACGGCAAAATGATCACGTCGCGGCTTAATGTTAACGTTAAGACATTTTTAGTGAGAAGAACGCAGACTTCGATGCTGGGGCGGCCATAGTTAAAGTCATAACCGAAGGAGAAGGGGGTTAGGTCGATGATCCAGTTGAGCAAGATTAGGAGGAGGGCAATATTACCTGTGATCAGATAGAGGCGAAGATTTGGGCACTTAATCATTTGGGTTGCTGCTTTATTTTGCGATTTTGAAGATATCAACCTACTTTCGAATTTTGACAAAATATCGCAAATTTTGTACGATTACAAGTTTTTGGTTGTCTAGTCTTGTCTGTCTGTCTTGTCTCTCTAGTCTTGTCAGTATGGATCAGTTTGGGTTTCGCAAAGGAGTTGGCACAATCGATACAATTACCAAAGATATAGATTTCATAAGGTCATCGATAAATAAACAGCAATATTGTGCAGCCATATCCTTGGACATAAGCGGAGCCTTTAACGCCTTCTCCTTATAGTGCATCTCATATCGGAGGTTTGCTATCATCACAGTAATCCGGACCTTGTTGACTGCAGTTCTGAACAGCTGAACAATGCTATAATTAAACCAATCCCTTAGGTACTTCATATAACGCCTGGTGGTTGTTAATAATCTATCGCGTTATCTCTCAAGATTCTCGGAACAACCTAATGAATTTAGCAAAGAGTTACTTCACAGAAAGAAAAGCCATTATCTTAGAGCCAGGTACATAGAAAAAGTCGTTAGAAAAGGTTGTCCGCAAGGTTCGAAGTCAAGTCCAGGATTTTGGATAATTTTATATAATTCGATATTTCATAAACAGCTACTAAACGGCTGTGGGTTATTTGCCTACGCGGATGACAAAATGCTGCTCGACAATAGCAGAACAATCACCGAGCTGAAACAGAAAAATAACCAGGCCCTGGATACCCTTCGACAATGGACACTGATATGCAAACTCAACTTCAACGCAGCAAAGACAGAGGCCTAATTCTTCGATAAATCATCAAGGCGAAAAGGAAACCGGTTTTTGCTCTTGTAGATGCACGTAATAAATGCCAAGAGTATATTAAGTACCTGGGTATTCTGATCGACAGGTGTCTAAATTTTAAAGCCCAAATCATGCAGACTTGTGCCAAAAGTCAAAAACTGTACCTTAAGAATGGGCAAAGCATCTGGGAAGGAATGGGGTCTTAATCAATCAGATATTTGCAGGGGAGCCTTGGAACCGGCCTTGCTCTATGGGGCCTCAATTTGGCAGATGTTGTGTAAATCAAAGGACAACCTGTAACTCCTGGGAGTGCAACACCCTAGTGTCTAGTCGAAGTTTAGCCTAGTCTTGCCTGTCTAGCTTTGTCAGCCTAGTCTTGTCTGACTAGTCTGTCTAGTCTGTTTAGTCCAAATTTAATTAAATAACTAAATCTATTTAGAATTGGTAAAACTATACTGCATTATAGATAATCAATCATATAAACTTATTAAAGTCGGAAAACAGCCTGAATATATAAATATATTCAACCTTTCGGGAGCTCTATAACACTAATGAGTCTTTTTATGACTACCAAAAACAAATCTTATGTGCAATTTGTTTTTGGTAGTCCCAAAAAGACTCATTAGTATTATAGAGCTCCGGAAAGGTTGAATGTATTTATATATTCAGGCTGTTTTCCGACTTTATTAAGTTTAAATCTATTTAGTTCTTGTTAAAGATAAAATACCGCAAAAATTCAAAAGAAAATTGTCTGCGGTCACAAAAGATCGTAATTTTTCAATGGTTAATTGGAAATTGCGGTTTTACTTTCATTCCAACCTTTCTTCTTCTGCAAAATTAAAAAAATAATAATTTTTAGCAGTTTAAAAAAAAATCGTGGCAAAAATAAACACGTAATCTTGCAAAAAATAACGCAAATCGTTAACAAAACATTGGAAAAATTCAAACAAAAGTTTCAAAAAATAAATACATAACTCCTTTGCAACTCCTTTGCGAAATCCATACTGATCCATACTGACAAGACTAGACAGACAAAACTAGGCAGACAAGACTAGAGAGACAAAAACTTATCATCGTACAAAATTTGCGATATTTTGGCAAAATTCTAAAGTAGGTTGATATGTTCAAATTCGCAAAATACAACAGCAACCCAAATTAATAAGTGCCCAAATTTTCGCCACTATCTGATCACAACTAATATTGCCCTAATATTGTTGAGGATTGAGTAGGAGGAAAGAATGTCGAAGTCGCAAAGGTACGGCAAAATGATCACGTCGCGGCTTAATGTTAACGTTAACACATTTTTAGTGACAAGAACGCAGACTTCGATGCTGGGGCGGCCATAGTTAAAGTCATAACCAAAGGAGAAGGGGGTTAGGTCGATGATCCAGTTGAGCAAGATTAGGAGGAGGGCAATATTACCTGTGATAAGATAGAGGCGAAGATTTGGGCACTTAATCATTTTGGTTGCTGCTTTATTTTGCGATTTTGAACATATCAACCTACTTTCGAATTTTGACAAAATATCGCAAATTTTGTACGATGACAAGTTTTTGGCTGTCTAGTCTTGTCTGTCTGTCTTGTCTCTCTAGTCTTGTCAGTATGGATCAGTTTGGGTTTCGCAAAGGAGTTGGCACAATCGATACAATTACCAAAGATATAGATTTCATAAGGTCATCGATAAATAAACAGCAATATTGTGCAGCCATATCCTTGGATATAAGCGGAGCCTTTAACGCCTTCTCCTTATAGTGCATCTCATATCGGAGGTTTGCTATCATCCCAGTAATCCGGACCTTGTTGACTGCAGTTCTGAACAGCTGAACAATGCTATAAATAAACCAATCCCTTAGGTACTTCATATAACGCCTGGTGGTTGTTAATTATCTATCGCCTTATCTCTCAAGACTCTCGGAACAACCTAATGAATTTGGCAAAGAGTTACTTCACAGAAAGAAAAGCCATTATCTTAGAGCCAGGTATTTATATAGAAAAAGTCGTTAGAAAAGGTTGTCCGCAAGGTTCGAAGTCAAGTCCAGGATTATGGAAAATTTTATATAATTCGACATTTCATAAACAGCTACTAAAGGGCTGTGGGTTATTTGCCTACGCGGATGACAAAATGCTTCTCGAAAATAGCAGAACAATCACGGAGCTGAAACAGAAAAGTAACCAGGCCCTGGATACCCTTCGACAATGGACACTGATATGCAAACTCAACTTCAACGCAGCAAAGACAGAGGCCTAATTCTTCGATAAATCATCAAGGCGAAGGAAACCGGTTTTTGCTCTTGGAGATGCACGTAATAAATGCCAAGAGTATATAATTTTTTATTTTAATATTAAGTACCTGGGTATTCTGATCGACAGGTGTCTAAATTTTAAAGCCCAAATCATGCAGACTTGTGCCAAAAGTCAAAAACTGTACCTTAAGAATGGGCATAGCATCTGGGAAGGAATGGGGTCTTAATCAATCAGATATTTACAGGGGAGCCTTGGAACCGGCCTTGCTCTATGGGGCCTCAGTTTGGCAGATGTTGTGTAAATCAAAGGAAAACCTGAAACTCCTGGGAGTGCAACGCCCTAGTGTCTAGTCGAAGTTTAGTGTAGTCTTGCCTGTCTACTTTTGTCAGCCTAGACTTGTCTGACTAGTCTGTTTAGTCCAAATTTAATTATATAACTAAATCTATTTAGAATTGGTAAAACCATACTGCATTATAGATAATCAATCATATAAACTTATTTAAGTTGGAAAACAGCCAGAATATATAAATATATTCAACCTTTCGGGAGCTCTATAACACTAATGAGTCTTTTTATGACAACCAAAAACAAATCTTATGTGCAATTTGTTTTTGGTAGTCCTAAAAAGACTCATTAGTATTATAGAGCTCCGGAAAGGTTGAATGTATTTATATATTCAGGCTGTTTTCCGACTTAATTAAGTTTAAATCTATTTAGTTTTTGTTAAAGAGAAAATACCGCAAACATTCAAAAGAAAATTGTCTGTGGTCATAAAATGATCGTAAGTTTTCAATGGTCTATTGGAAATTGCGGTTTAACTTTCATTTGAACCTTTCTTCTTCTGCAAAATTAAAAAAAAATAATTTTTAGCAGTTTTAAAAAAAAATCGAGGCAAAAATAAAACACGTAATCTTGCAAAAAATAACGCAAATCGTTTACAAAACATTGGAAAAATTCAAACAAAAGTTTCAAAAAATAAATACATAACTCCATTGCAACTCCCTTGCGAAATCCATACAGATCCATACTGACAAGACTAGACAGACAAAACTAGGCAGACAAGACTAGAGAGACAAAAACTTATCATCGTACAAAATTTGCGATATTTTGGCAAAATTCTAAGGTAGGTTGATATGTTCAAATTCGCAAAATACAACAGCAACCCAAATTAATAAGTGCCCAAATTTTCGCCTCTATCTGATCACAGCTAATATTGCCCTAATATTGTTGAGGATTGAGTAGGAGGAAAGAATGTCGAAGTCGCAAAGGTACGGCAAAATGATCACGTCGCGGCTTAATGTTAACGTTAAGACATTTTTAGTGACAAGAACGCACACTTCGATGCTGGGGCGGCCATAGTAAAGTCATAACCGAAGGAGAAGGGGGTTAGGTCGATGATCCAGTTGAGCAAGATTAGGAGGAGGGCAATATTACCTGTGATCAGATGGAGACGAAGATTTGGGCACTTAATCATTTGGGTTGCTGCTTTATTTTGCGATTTTGAACATATCAACCTACTTTCGACTTTTGACAAAATATCGCAAATTTTGTACGATAACAAGTTTTTGGCTGTCTAGTCTTGTCTGTCTGTCTTGTCTCTCTAGTCTTGTCAGTATGGATCAGTTTGGGTTTCGCAAAGGAGTTGGCACAATAGATACAATTACCAAAGATATAGATTTCATAAGGTCATCGATAAAACAGCAATATTGCGCAGCCATATCCTTGGATATAAGCGGAGCCTTTAACGCCTTCTCCTTATAGTGCATCTCATATCGGAGGTTTGCTATCATCACAGTAATTCGGACATTGTTGACTGCAGTTCTGAACAGCTGAACAATGCTAACCAATCCCTTAGGTACTTCATATAACGCCTGGTGGTTGTTAATTATCTATCGCCTTATCTCTCAAGACTCTCGGAACAACCTAATGAATTTGGCAAAGAGTTACTTCACAGAAAGAAAAGCCATTATCTTAGAGCCAGGTATTTATATAGAAAAAGTCGTTAGAAAAGATTGTCCGCAAGGTTCGAAGTCAAGTCCAGGATTATGGAAAATTTTATATAATTCGATATTTCATAAACAGCTACTAAAGGGCTGTGGGTTATTTGCCTACGCGGATGACAAAATACTTCTCGAAAATAGCAGAACAATCACCGAGCTGAAACAGAAAAGTAACCAGGCCCTGGATACCCTTCGACAATGGACACTGATATGCAAACTCAACTTCAACGCAGCAAAGGCAGAGGCCTAATTTTTCGATAAATCATCAAGGCGAAGGAAACTGGTTTTTGCTCTTGGAGATGCACGTATCAAATGCCAAGAGTATACTAAGTACCTGGGTATTCTGATCGACAGGTGTCTAAATTTTAAAGCCCAAATCATGCAGACTTGTGCCAAAAGTCAAAAACTGGAACTTAAGAATGGGCATAGCATCTGGGAATGAATGGGGTCTTAATAAATCAGATATTTACAGGGTAGCCTTGGAACTGGCCTTGCTCTATGGGGCCTCAATTTGGCAGATGTTGTGTAAATCAAAGGAAAACCTGAAACTCCTGGGAGTGCAACGCCCTAGTGTCTAGTCGAAGTTTAGTGTAGTCTTGCCTGTCTAGTCTTGTCAGCCTAGTCTGGTCTGACTAGTCTGTCTAGTCTTGTCTGTTTAGTCCAAATTTAATTATATAACTAAATCTATTTAGAATTGATAAAACCATACTGCATTATAGATAATCAATCATATAAACTTATTAAAGTCGGAAAACAGCCTGAATATATCTTCTTCATGTGCATATCCGATTTCGGATGTTTGCGATGAGCATGACTATTTTCACTTTATTGGTTGCTATTCTGAAGAGCTCGTTCGAAGTCTTCCCGTACCACGCCCTGAGATTCTGCAACCATGAAATTCTCCTCCGTCCAGGCCTTCGTTTTCCGTGTATCTTGCCTTGAATGATGGCTTGTAATAGGGCGTATCTGTCGTCGTTCCGCATGATGTGGCCTAGATATTGGAGCTTGCGGGTTTTGATCGTGTCCATGATCTCCTTCTCTTTCTTCGTCCTGTGGAGGACTTCGATGTTTTTTACCCGGTCTTTCCAAGATATTTGCAGGATACGTCGATATAGCCACATCTCAAAGGCTTCAAGCTTTTGTGTTGTTGCATCATTTAGTGTCCAGGACTCGACTCCGTAAAGTAATATTGGGAAAATGTAGCACCTCAACATGCGTACTTTGGTTTCAAGATGTAGTTCGTGATTTTTGTAGAGGTTATTCATTGTATTGAAGGCAGTTCGGGCTTTTCCAATTCTACATTTTATCTCTTGGCTATTGTCCCAGTTTTCGTTCACAAGTGTACCTAAGTATGTTGTTTGTCTCACTCTCTCTATTTGTTGGTTGTGAACGTAGAGATTTGCATTAGCTATATTGTCTTTGCTGATGACCATGAATTTTGTTTTGTTGTTATTAATGTTAAGTCCATATTTTTCACTAGCCGCTACAATTCTGTTCATTAGTGTTTGGAGTCCTTCAAGAGAGTCAGCGAATACCATTGTGTCGTCGGCATATCGGATGTTATTCAATGACTCCGTTCAGTAAAATGCCTTCTTCTATGCCTTCTAGCGCTTTATTAAAGATCTGAGTATAGATTGAACAGAATCGGAGAAATAATGCACTCCTGCCTTACCCCTCTAGCTATTTCAATGTCTTCTATTTGTTCCTCTTCAATTTTCATGGATGCGGTCTGTTTCCAGTACAAGTTAGTGATGATTTGTAGGTCTTTGGCGTCAATTCCCACTTGTTTAAGGATGTCTATCATTTTGTGATGTTGCACTCGATCAAACGCTTTCTGATAATCGATTAGGCATACGTAGATATCGCAGTTTACGTCTCTAGATCTTTGAAAGAGCACCTGCACTGAGAAAAGCGCTTCCCTTGTGCCTATGGCGTTGATGAATCCAAATTGATTTGCTGAGATTTGTTCTTCACATTTGTTATAAATTCTCTTGTGTATTATTTTTAGGAATATTTTGAGAAGATGACTCATGAGACTGATACTTCTATATTCCTCGCAACGTTTTGCTCCTACTTTCTTTGGTAATACGATGAATTCCGACTTCAACCACTCTTCTGGTATGCTGCCCGAGTTGTATATTTTGTTGAAGATGTTGGTAAGTATTTTGATATGTTTGTCACTTAGCAGTTTCAGGATTTCAACTTGTATATCATCCGGCCCCGCCGCCTTCCCATCTTTCATTCGTTTTATTGCTACGTCTACTTCCTCTTCCAAGATGTGCGGTCCCGTTTCTCCTTCGATGATTGGTGTTGCTATTCTCTCTTCATTTTCAAATAGTTTGTTGAGATATTCCCTCCATGTTTTCTTTTTGTCTTCTAAGTTTATGATGATTTTTCCCTCGTTGTTCACCAGCTTTCCAAAGTTCTTTTTTCTTGTTTTGCCTGTCAGTTCTCTAATTCTTCGATGCACGTTAAAATCATCATATCTTTTCTGCAGCTGTTCTATCTCTTGACATGCTTCCTCTGTTATGCTTCTCTCTCTTTTGCCTTTCTAATTTCTTGTCTAATTGTCTTGTTTATTTTTCTGTATTCTTCATTGTTGTTCTTTTGTTCACGTCTCTGATCCATTAATTTTAGTATCTCGTTTGTCATCCATGATTTCTTCTTTTTATTTTCTCCCTCCTTCATATGTGTCTTCTTGGTATTTTGGCTGATTTTATTTAAAACTGTTATTTGTTGTTCTACTGACGCGGTTTCATCAATTTCTTTATTGATTTTCTCGTTTAGTTCCTTTTCTACCTCTCTTTTGATGTTAGGATCCTTCAGTATTCTCATGTTATATTTGTTATAGCTTTTGGCCTTCGTTTTCTTAAACTGAACTTTAAATTCCCCAACCGCTAGTACATGGTCGGAGTTAATATCGGCACCGGGGAATGTTTTAGCACAAGTGCAGCTATTTCGGAATCTTTTATTTATCAGTATAAAATCAATCTGATTTCTGATGAGATGGTCTGGCCTGCTGAGTGGAGATTTCCAAGTATAGAGCTTCCTTGGGGGCATCTTGAATTGAGTGTTTAGTACGACGAATTCATTCTCCTCGACGAAGACTTCCATAGTATCCCCCCGATGGTTTCTCTCTCCTAACCCGTACTGGCCGATGTATTCCGACTTGAATCCTGCTCCAAGTTTTGAATTGAAGTCCCCCATCGTAATGATGATTTCTTGTTTTGGTAAGGCTCGTACTAGTTCTGTGATGGATCCGTAGAATTCTTCCATCTCTTCGTTTGGTTTATCCGCAGTAGGTGCGTAGACCTGGATAATATTGATGTTTACGGAAGTTGCGTCCAGTTGTATCAGTATAACTCTTACCGGTGTGAAGTTCTTCACGCTTCGTGCCATTTGTTTGGTCATAATGACGCCAACTCCATGTTCGTGCTTGTTATTAGATGTTCCAGAATAAAAGACTTTGTGTTCATCTATATCTATAACTCCTGTGCCCGGCCACCGCATTTCACTTACCCCCATTATGCCAATATTTAGTCGTTTCATTTCATTCAGTGCGTTGTATATTTTTCCTTCTTGTGCCATTGTTTTAACATTCCACGTACAAATTCTCATTTTACTTTTCTTTGTAACTATTGATGTAGTTGGTTCGCTCTTTACTGTCTCCCCCGGAAATCCGAATGGGAGACTTGAAACTCCGGATTGAAATTTAGTTCTGAGCATAGTCATGTTCAATTTACTAGGACTTATCTCCTTCGATCTTTAATGAGGTGAGTGTCCAAACTTCTTCCTCATCCTTATGCCGTTCACTGCATTGATTTCCTTCTACAGTTCATCCGCCTTTGGGTCGATTTCTCAATCCCTGGACAAAAGAGTGCCCTTCTTCCTCTCAATTCTTCCACCCGAAGCTGTTGATTGACAGGAAGGGGACTACTTATACCGGTAGTCACTCGGTCGACAGAGCCTTGTTAGTTTCTGGCAGGGTGCACCACGTACAGGTAAGGTTGTCATTTGGGCCAGCGTGTTCTGTCACCCCTTGAATATATAAATATATTCAACCTTTCGGGAGAATCTCATATGAAATTTGCTTTTGGTAGTCCTAAAAACACTCATTAGTATTATAGAGCTCCGGAAAGGTTGAATTTATTTATATATTCAGGCTGTTTTCCGGCTTTATTAAGTTTAAACCTATTTAGTTTTTGTTAAAGAGAAAATACCGCAAAAATTCAAAAGAAAATTGTCTGTGGTCACAAAATGATCGTAATTTTTCAATGGTCAATTGGAAATTGCGGTTTTACTTTCATTCCAACCTTTCTTCTTCTGCAAAAATTTAAAAAAAAATTTTTTTTAGCAGTTTTAAAGAAAAAATCGTGGTAAAAATAAACACGAAATCTTGCAAAAAATAACGCACCTCGTTTACAAAACATTGGAAAAATTCAAACGAAAGATTCCAAAAATAAATACATAGCGAAAATCTGTACAAAAAGGGGACTTATGTATTAACGCCACCACCGCTATATATTGGATCGAGAGTTCGCGCTACCGCGCGAATATTGTCTTAATTTATTTGTCCGCTTCGCGGCGGGCAACGTAATCTAACCGGGGTTAAAAAATAAAGTATTTTGAGTTTTAAAAATGTTTTAATTTTAGAAAAAATGTTTTATTTTATGATTTATCATAAAAAAAATTGGTGTAGATTCCCCCATTTAAAAATGTAGCGGTGGTGGCGTTAACACGTAAGTACCCAAAACATTCTGATTATGATATTTTTGCAAATTGATTACTGTTTACAGAAATGTTGAAAAAAGTTGCAAAAAAATTTCAATATTTTCCGCGCGTTCATAACAAATTATTAAATTGCAAAACTCGCCGTTGTTCACCATATTCTTTTTTGTGCAATTTATCGGTGCCGCCGTTTCGCAACCTGCAAGAAATCGACAACGAGCCGCAACAAAAACACAATGAGGCTCGTCGGCTGATCGAGCGTTCAGCTCACTGCATAGTTTCAGACTAAATCGCGAGAATCCGTAAATTCCGCACTACAAACTCAATCTTCTAAATAACACACATCACTAATTACCTTATATAACACTCCATTCAAATTAACATTTAACTAACCAGGAAATTGAATCCAATAAACAGACAAGATTAGATACACCCGACTAGTTTAGATCAAACTAGAATAGACACATTCACTAATCTACTACACTTTGATTTTAGCCATACGCCGAGAAGCGATAACTAATCTACATTACAGGTGATCCAACAAATCCAACAAACAGACAAGATTAGATACACCTGACTAGTTTAGATCAAACTAGAATAGGCACATTAACTAATCTACTACACTTTGATCTTAGCCACACGCGGAGAAGCGATAACTAATCTATATTACAGGTGATCTATTGACTAGTATGACAATTGTATTAAAGTGAATTTCGCAAAAATAAAGCAATTTCTGTTTTGATTACTTGTATGTTATTGTTCCATCAATACAATATGGCATTGTGAACAGAAATCTGAATTAAGTTTAATTGGAGCTATAGTTTACTTAGTTTTGTTCGGGGTCGATGTAGCGTGGACGGCGTTAGTCCAGTGTCGATGTAGACGTTCGTGTCTGGATTAGTCTTGAATCTGCCTGTGCGGGTTAATTAATGCCGTTAAAATGTGCGAGTGAAATCGGCGTCGGGTTCTTGGCTAATGATTTAATTGTCGGCAACAATTCAGAGCGCGAGTAAAAGTAAAACTCACCGTGCCAGAAATTTATATTTATTTCTTTCGATATTATTACACGGTATTGTCGGTGTGCATCGACGGGCCCGGGAAAATCTCCGTTCTTTGTTCGACGGCCGAACAATCTTACTTCGAGTTCTATAATTCATTTCCTGCGATCAATTTGTTGCGACAAAATTTTATGCGATCAATTTAATGTGATATTTTTTTTTGCAAAAAATCAATTGGTTGCGACAAATTTTCTGCGATCAATTTTCCGTGATTCCTAAATCGCGGTAAACTATTGTCCATTTTTTTAAGAATGCAGTACAGGGAAGATAGGGCTTATTTGACCTTGAGACCCCTCAAGGAGAAGTTCACACCGACGATATCTACTTCTCCATTTCAACCTCTTTTCTTCTTTTCACATACATTTGCAGCTGTTAGTTGTCAATGGTTGCCAAGTCAATTCACAATTCAATTCTAATACTCCGTGTAGTGGCATTGAGTCTGAGAGAGACAGATATAGAGCCGCGATACAAACGAAAAAGCCGCCGAAAAGAAAAGCCCCCTCTGTTGATTGAGCAATTTCTTATATGCATTAATTTTTCTTCGGTTGTGTGCTATAGAGGGAAAAATCAAAAGTTCAGTGATCTAAATAACGGAAATTATTGTATGATTATGGAACTGTTAACTGAATTCGATCCTTTTTTAGCGAGTCATGTTGAATATCTAAGACTAAGATTTTTATAAATTCGACACTCACATCATCTGATCTGTTTGTATCATTTAGATTTTTTGCTTTTTTCTCCATTTATTTGTTTGTATTTTATTACTATTGTTGACATTTGGAGTATTTCATCAATAATAATAATATATTTATTGAAACCATTAATAAACTACCAATTTTATATTCAAATAACTATATTTTAATTTAGCGCCAAATTTTGTAACTAGATTGAACATTTGGCATATTATAAATCAGGTTTCTAGTTACTGCATTCTTAAAAAAATGTTCATTTTGTTGCGACAAATTTTCTGCTATCATTTTTTTTTGCGACCTATCAAGTTAGACGTTAGAACGTTAGAAGTTAGATTGTTAGACAGATTTTGCGATCAATTTTCTAAATCGCCGTAAAGCAGATCCCTTGTGATCAATTTGTTCCAATAAAATATTCTGCGATCAACTTGTTGCGGCAAATTTTCTGCGATCAATTCCTTGCGATCAATTTTTTTTGCGACAAATCAATTGGTTGCGACAAATTTTCTGCGACGAGATTTGTGATCCCTAAATCGTTAGAAAGTAGGTAGTCATTTTCTGCGATCAATTTGTTGCGACAAATTTTCTGCGATCAATTTTTTTTGAATCATATCAATTGGTTGGTCAAATTTTCTGCGATCCATTTTGTGCGATCAATTTTCCGTGATACCTAAATTGCCCTAAAGCAGATTCATTTTCTGCGATCAATTTGTTGCAATAAAATTTTCTGCAATCGACTGGTTAAGAGAAAATTTCTGCGATCAATTATTTGCGATCATTTTTTTTGCGACAAATCAATTGATTGCGAGAAATTTTCTGCGACGAGATTCGTGATTCCTAAATCGTCAGAAAGTTTTTTCTGCGATCAATTTGGACAAATTTTCTGCGATCAATTTTTTTTGCGACATATCAATTAGTTGGACAAATTCTCTGCGATCCTTTTGTTGCGATCAATTTTCCGTGATCCCTAAATTTCCGTAAAGTATATTCATTTTCTGCGATCAATTTGTTGCGATAAAATTGTCTGCAATCAACTTGTTAAGACAAATTTTCTGCGATCAATTATTTGCGATCAATTTTTTTTGCGACAAATCAATTGGTTGCGACAAATTTTCAGCGACGAAATTCGCGATCCCTAAATCGTCGGAAAGTAGGTAGTCATTTTCTGCGGTCAATTTGTTGCGATAAATTTCCTGCGATCAATTTTTTTTGCGACATATCAATTGGTTGGACAAATTTTCTGCGATCCATTTTGTGCGATCAATTTTCCGTGATCCCTAAATTGCCGTAAAGCAGATTCATTTTCTGCGATCAATTTGTTGCAATAAAATTTTCTGCAATCAACTTTCTGCAGATTTTCTGCGATCAATTATTTGCGATAATTTTTTTTGCGACAAATCAATGACTACCTACTTTCCGACGATTTAGGGATTACGAATGTCCTCGCAGAAAATTTGTTGGTTGCGACAAATTTTCTGCGATCAATTTTTTTGCGACATATCAATTGGTTGGACAAATTTTCTGCGAGCCATTTTCTGCGATCAATTTTCCGTGATCTCTAAATTGCCGTAAAGCAGATTCATTTTCTGCGATCAATTTGTTCCAATAAAATTTTCTGCGATCAACTTGTTAACACAAATTCTCTGCGATCAATTTTTTTGCGACAAATCAATTATTTGCGACAAACTTTCGGCGATCCAGTTTTCGCGATCAATTTTCCGTGATCCTTAAATCACCGTACAATCGCAACCAATTGATTTATCGGAATCAATTGATTTGTCGTAAAAAAATTGATCGCAGAAAATTTGTTGCAACTAGTTGATCGCAGAAATTTTTTTGCAACAAATTGATCGCAGGAAATGAATCTGTTTTACAGCGATTCCGGGATCAAAAACTGACAATTTTTCTGCGATCAATTTTTTTACGACAAATCAATTGGTTCCGATAAATCAATTAGTTGCGATTGTACAGTGATTTAAGGATCACGGAAAATTGATCGCCAAAACTGGACCGCCGAAAGTTTGTCGCAACCAATTGATTTGTCGCAAAAAAATTGATCGCAAATAATTGAAGTTGATCGCAGAAAATTTTATTGCAACAAATTGATCGCAGAAAATTTATCTGCTTTAAGGCAATTTGGGTATCACAGAAAATTGATCGCAGAAAATGGTTCGCAGAAAATTTGTCAATAAATTTTCTGTCAATAAAAAATCCAATTTTTGCAAAAAAATTTTAGCGATCAATTAATTGGTTGCGACTAATTTTCTGCCATCCATTTTTTGCGATAAATTTTCGGTGATCCTTGAATCTCTGTAAAATAGATTCATTTCCTGCGATCAATTTGTTGCGATAAAATTTCTGCGATAAACTTGTTGCAAATTTTCTGCGATCAATTTATGTGGATCAATTTTTTGCGCCAAATTTTCTGCGATCAATTTTTTTGAGACAAATCAATTGGTTTCGACGAATTTTCTGCGATCCATTTTGTGCGAAAAATTTACCGTGATCCATAAAACGCCGTAAAATAGATTCATTTTTACAATTTCATCTATTTGTTGCGATAAAATTTCTGCGATCAACTTGTTTTTGCGACAAATCAATTGGTTGCGACAAACTGTGGGAGATTCAGTTCTCGCGATAAATTTTCCGTGGTTCTTAAATCACCGTACAATAGCTTCATTTCTTGTTATCAATTTGTTGCGACTAAATTTTCTGTAATCAACTTGTTGCAACAAATTTTCTGCGTTCAATTTATTGAGATTAATTTTTTGCGATCAATTTTTTTGCGACAAATCATTGGTTGCGACTAATTTTCTGCTATCAATTTATTGCGAACAATTTTCCGTGATCCCTGAATCGTCATAAAATGTAAATAAAATAATTTATTCCGATATCATTTTTTTTGCGACATATCAATTGTTTGGACAAATTTTCTGCGAACCATTTTCTGCGATCAATTTTCCGTGATCTCTAAATTGCCGTAAAGCAGATTCATTTTCTGCGATCAATTTGTTCCAATAAAATTTTCTGCGATTAACTTGTTAACACAAATTCTCTGCGATCAATTTTTTTGCGACAAATCAATTGTTTGCGACAAACTTTCGGCGATCCAGTTTTCGCGATCAATTTTCCGTGATCCTTAAATCACCATACAATCGCAACCAATTGATTTATCGGAATCAATTGATTTGTCGTAAAAAAATTAATCGCAGAAAATTTGTTGCAACAAGTTGATCGCAGAAATTTTTTCGCAACAAATTGATCGCAGGAAATTAATCTGTTTTACAGCGATTCAGGGATCAAAAACTGAAAATTTTTCTGCGATTAATTTTTTTACGACAAATCAATTGGTTCCGATAAATCAATTGGTTGCGATTGTACAGTGATTTAAG
Source organism: Phosphuga atrata (assembly GCA_944588485.1). Taxonomy (NCBI): domain Eukaryota; kingdom Metazoa; phylum Arthropoda; class Insecta; order Coleoptera; family Silphidae; genus Phosphuga; species Phosphuga atrata. Next base: position 5,922,505 of record OX155897.1, on the reverse strand, counting down.
GATCACGGAAAATTGGTCGCGAAAACTGGATCGCCGAAAGGTTGTCGCAACCAATTGATTTGTCGCAAAAAAATTGATCGCAAATAATTGAAGTTGATCGCAGAAAATTTTATTGCAACAAATTGATCGCAGAAAATTTATCTGCTTTAAGGCAATTTAGGGATCACAGAAAATTGATCGCAGAAAATGGTTCGCAGAAAATTTGTCAATAAATTTTCTGTCAATAAAAAATCCATTTTTTTCAAAAAAAATTTAGCGATCAATTTTTTTTTTGGGATCAATCAATTGGTTGCGACTAATTTTCTGCCATCCATTTTTTGCGATAAATTTTCGGTGATCTCTGTAAAATAGATTCATTTCCTGCGATCAATTTGTTGCGATAAAATTTCTGCGATAAACTTGTTGCAAATTTTCTGCGATCAATTTATGTGGATCAATTTTTTGCGCCAAATTTTCTGCGATCAATTTTTTTGAGACAAATCAATTGGTTTCGACGAATTTTCTGCGATCCATTTTGTGCAAAAAATTTACCGTGATCCATAAAACGCCGTAAAATAGATTCATTTTTGCAATTTCATCTATTTGTTGCGATAAAATTTCTGCGATCAACTTGTTTTTGCGACAAATCAATTGGTTGCGACAAACTGTGGGAGATTCAGTTCTCGCGATAAATTTTCCGTGGTTCTTAACTCACCGTACAATAGCTTCATTTCTTGTTATCAATTTGTTGCGACTAAATTTTCTGTAATCAACTTGTTGCAACAAATTTTCTGCGTTCAATTTATTGAGATTAATTTTTTGCGATCAATTTTTTTGCGACAAATCATTGGTTGCGACTAATTTTCTGCCATCAATTTCTTGCGATCAATTTTCCGTGATCCCTGAATCGTCATAAAATGTAATTATAATAATTTATTCCGATAAAATTTCTGCGATCAACTTGTTGCAACAAATTTTCTGCGATCAATTTATTGAGATCAATTTTTTGCGACAAATTTTATGCGATCAATTTTTTTGCGACAAATCAATTGGTTGCGACAAACCTACGGCGATCAAGTTTTCGCGATCAATTTTCCGTGATCCATAAATCGCCTTACAATAAATTCATTTCCTGCAAATAATTTGTTACGACAAAATTTTCTGTGATCAACTTGTTACAACAAATTTGCTGCGCCCAATTTTTTTGCGACAAATTTTCTGCGATCAATTGTTTTGCGAGAAATCAATTAGTTGCGACGAATTTTCTACGATCCATTTTTGCTATAAATTTTCCGGGACGCATAAATAGCCAAAAAATAAATTCATTTGCTGCCATCAATTTGTTGCGACAAAATTTCCTGTGAACAACTTGTGAAAAATTTTCTGCGATCATTTTTTTTTGCAACAAATCAATTGGTTGCTACAAATTTTCTGCGATTCAGTTTAAGCGATCAATTTTCCGTTATCCCTAAATCGCCGTAAATAGATTCATTTCCTGCGATCAATTTGTTGCGACAAAATTTTCTGCGATCAACTTGTTACGACAAATTTTATGCCATCAATTATTTTTCAAAAAAATCAATTGGTTGCGACAAATTTTCTGCCATCAATTTTCCGTGATCCCTAAATTGCTGCAAAGTAGATTAATTTCCAGCGATCAATTTGCTGCGATAAAATTTTCTGCGATCAACTTGTTGCTACAATTTTTTTGAGATCAATTTACCGAGATTAATTTTTTACGATAAATTTTCTGGGATCAATTTTTTTAGGACAAATCAATTGATTGCGACGAATTTTCTGCGATCCATTTTTTGCGATAAATTTTCCGTGATCTATAAATCGCCGTAAAATAGATTCATTTCCTGGAATCAATTTGATACGACAAAATTTTCTGGGATCAACTTGTGAAAATAAATTTTCTGCGAGAAATCAATTAGTTGAAACGTATTTCCTATGATCCTTTTTCGCTATAAATTTTCCGGGATCTATAAATAGCCATAAAATAAATTAATTTGCTGCGATCAATTGGTTTCTACAAATCTTCTACGATCCAGTTTTTGCAATCAATTTTCCGTTATCGCTTAATCGCCGTAAGTAGATTCATTTCCTGCGAACAATTTGTTGCGACAAAATTTTCTGCGATCAACTTATTGTGACAAATTTTCTGCGATCAATTTATTGGGATCATTTTTTTGGCGAAAAATCAAATGGTTGCGAAATTTACTGAGATCAATTTATTGAGATAATTTTTTTTGCGACAAATCAATTGGTTGCGACAAATTTTCTGAAGTCCATTTTTTAAAATATTCATTTTTGCAATTTCATCAATTTGTTGCGCTAAAATTTCTGCGATCAACTTGTTTTTGAGACAAATCAATTGGTTGCGGCAAACTTTCGGCGATCCTGTTTTCGCGATCAATTTTCCGTGGAACGTAAATCACCGTACAATAGACAAATCAATTGAAATAAAAGTAAAGGCCGCCTTGCGCGCGCCTAGGGAAGATGGGTCGCACCGCGGTGCGGCCCTGCACTCCTGGGGCGTCTCGTGCCCATTGTGGGCTGAGGCGCACTGAGAGCGCAAATGCTGGGACCCGAAATATGGTGAACTATGCCTGATCAGAACGAAGTCAGGGGAAACCCTGATGGAGGTTCGTAGCAATTCTGACGTGCAAATCGATCGTCGGAACTGGGTATAGGGGCGAAAGACTAATCGAACCATCTAGTAGCTAGTTCCCTCCGAAGTTTCCCTCAGGATAGCTGGCCCTCAATGTACGAGTCTCATTCGGTAAAGCGAATGATTAGAGGCATTGGGGTCGAAACGGCCTCAACCTAATTTTCTGCCATCCATTTTTTGCGATAAATTTTCCGTAATCCCTAAATCGCCGTAAAATATATTCATTTCGTGCGATCAAATTGTTGCGACAAAATTTTCTGCGATCAACTTATTGCGATAAATTTAATTACAATTGGTTGCGACGAATTGTCTGCGATCCATTTTTTGCGATAAATTTTCCGAGATCCATAAATCACCGTAAAATATATTAATTTCTTGCAATCAATTTTTTAAGACAAAATTTTCTGTGATGAACTTGTTACAACAAATGTTCTGCGATCATTTTTTTGCGACAAATTTTCTGCGATCAATTGTTTTGCGAGAAATCAATTAGTTGCGACGTATTTTCTACGATCCATTTTTCGCTATAAATTTTCCGGGATCCATAAATAGCCATAAAATAAATTCATTTGCTGCGATCAATTTGTTGCGACAAAATTTTCTGTGAACAACTTGTGACAAATTTTCTGCGATAATTTTTTTTTTCGACAAATCAATTGGTTGCTACAAAATTTCTGCGATCAATTTTCCGTTATCCCTTAATCGTCGTAAATAGATTCATTTCCTGCGATCAATTTGTTGCGATAAAATTTTCTGCGATCAACTTGTTACGTCAAATTTGCTGCAATCAATTTTTTTTGCAAAAAATCAATTGGTTGCGACAAATTTTCTGCGATCAATTTTCCGTGATACCTAAATCGCTGTAAAATAGATTCATTTCCTGCGATCAATTTGTTGCGACAAATTTTCTACGATCAATTTATTGAGATCAACTTTTTGCGCAAATTTTCTGCGATTAATTTTTTTTGCGACAAATCAATTGGTTTCGACGAATTTTCTGTGATCCATTTTTTGCGATAAATTTTCCGTGATCTATAAATCGCCGTACAATAGATTCATTTCCTGCACTCAATTTTTTACAACAAAATTTTCTGTTGTTCAACTTGTTACAACAAATTTTCTGCGATCAATTTTCTTGCAACAAATTTTCTGCGATCAATTGTTTTGCGAGAAATCAATTAGTTGCAACGTATTTTCTACGATCCATTTTTCGCTATAAATTTTCCAGGATCCATAAATAGCCATAAAATAAATTCATTTGCTGCGATTAATTTGTTGCGACAAAATTTTCTATGAACAGCTGGTGACAAATTTTCTGCGATCATTTTTTTGCGACAAATCAATTGGTTGCTACAAATTTTCTGCGATCCAGTGTTTGCGATCAATTTTCCGTTATGCCTAAATCGTCGTAAATAGATTCATTTCCTGCGATCAATTTGTTGCGACAAAACTTTCTGCGATCAACTTGTTACGACAAATTTTCTGCAATATTTTTTTTTGCAAAAAAACAATTGCTTGCGACAAATTTTCTGCGATCAATTTTCCGTGATCCCTAAATCGCTGTAAAGTAGATTCATTTTCAGCGATCAATTTGTTGCGACAAAATTTTCTGCGATCAACTTGTGACAAATCTGCTGCGATCAATTTACTGAGATCAATTTTTTTGCGACAAATTTTCTGCGATTAATTTTTTGCAATAATTTTTTTGAGACAAATCAATTAGTTGCTACAAATTTTCTGCGATCCAGTTTTTGCGATCAATTTTCCGTTATTCCTAAATCGCCGTAAATAGATTCATTTCCCGCATTTCATCAATTTGTTGCGACAAAATTTTCTGTGATGAACTTGTTACAACAAATTTTCTGCGATCAATTTTTTTGCGACAAATTTTCTGCGATCAATTGTTTTGCGAGAAATCAATTAGTTGCGACGTATTTTCTACGATCTATTTTTCGCTATAAATTTTCCGGGATCCATAAATAGCCATAAAATAAATTAATTTGCTGCATTGTCTCAGCGACCGTCGCAGCTGCAAGATGACAACTTTTACACCGTCAACCCCCAACGAAGCCGCCGCACAAATGTACCTCGACCCAGCGTACCTGGATACCCTGGAGGACAGCGTCATCGAGGAAATGATTATCTACATCATGAAAAGGGGAAAGACCACCGAAACCGCCGCCGAAAAAGCCACCGAAACCGAAGCCGAAAAGCCCACTGAAACCGCCGCCGAAAAGACCATCGTAACCGCCGCCGAAAAATCCACCGCAACCGCCGCCGAAAAGCCCACCGTAACCGCCGCCGAAAAGACCACCGTAACCGCCGCCGAAAAGACCACCGTAACTGCGGCCGAAAATCCCACCGAAACCGCCGCCGAAAAGCACACTGAAACCGCCGCCGAAAAGACCACCGTAACCGCCGGCGAAAAGCCTACCGAAAAGACAACCGTAGCCGCCCCCGGAGAGACAACTGAAGCCGCCCTGGAAAAGACAACTGAAGTCTCCGCCGAGAAGTTAACCGAAGCCTCCCCAAGGAAAACCACCGATGCCACCCCCAAAAGTACAACCACCGATGCCGCCCCCAAAAGTACGACCGATGCCGCCACCAACAGAAAAACCGAAGCCCCCAAAAGAGCAACCGAAGCCGCGCCACGGAGAAAAGCCACACCGGACACATGCAGCCCCACCGAAGTCGCCCTGATGCGCAACCAGACCAAGAGGAAGAGGAAACTACCAAAACAAGTAAAATCTAGAAAGAAAGCCAAAGGACCAAGAATCAACCAAGAAAACAGGACCCACCCGCAGCCAAGCAGAACCTAACATAGCCCACCGAAGGAAACCAAGGAGGAAATGACAAAAAAAAAAGACAAGACGAAAGACAAGCAACAACAGACGACAACAACAGACTAAACAACAAAACAAAAACCGAAAAACAAAACAAACGACGGCGGAAGCACCGGCTCACGCCCAAAACTCCAAAGAACAAAGGATGCTGCGATCAATTTGTTGCGACAAAATTTTCTGTGACCATTTTTTGCGACAAATCAATTGGTTGCTACAAATTTTCTGCGATCCAGTTTTTGCGATCAATTTTCCGTTATACCTAAATCGCCGTAAAAAGATTCATTTCCTGCGATCAATTTGTAGCGACAAAATTTTCTGCGATTAACTTGTTACGACAAATTTTCTGCAAACAACTTTTTTGCAAAAAATCAATTTTTTGCGACAAATTTTCTGCGATCAATTTTCCGTGATCCCTAAACCGCCGTAAAGTAGATTCATTTCCTGCGATCAATTTATTACGTCAAAATTTTCTGCAATCAATTTTTTTGCGACAAATTTTCTGCGATCAATTTTCCCTGATTCCTAACTCGCCGTTAATTCTCCAACTTCTTTAAATATTGTTGGTAATTTTAAAACTAATTTATACTCATTGCAGTGTGTCTTTTTTTTTTATTCCTACCAAGAAACACGAAACTTACATTTAACTGTTCCTCCAAGATCTTTCTTGTAATTTTTTATCTGATTCACTTTTACGTGCTTGCTCGTCGAGTTCATCACTTATCTTTCCAACAGGTTTTGATAGTCTACTCTTGTCTATTTGGTCATGTTTGCATTAGCTAGTACAGTTCCCGTTCCATCAGTTAAGGGTTCAATAAATGTTGGTTTTCCAAATATATTTCGCTATAATAAATGAGGCCATAAAAGGGCAATAAACCTCAGTTTAAGGAAACGTTGGGTATTGATCCAATTGTCCGAACACTTTGACAGGGCGAAGCAAAAATATTTACCGCCGAGTAATAAAGCACGCAGCTCCAGGTACAGAGACAAACAAAGTTTTCGGCAAAAAATTGTTGTTAAGTGGTGTCTTATTGACCGCGGTTTATGATTCGTCCGCTGTGACCGTTTCACTTACCTGCGATTTGCTTTCGTCGGAAATCTCGGGTTAAGGGATGAAATCGGTTCACCTTTTTTGGTTACGCTTTAATTTGGCCAAACAAACGCGATTTGGCTTTGTGACGCAAAACAGAAGCCACTTTCCAAATATTTACCTTCACTTCTTTTGCAAATTTGGCTTGGAGAAGTCCGAAACGGATCGGATAAGATTCGGTTAGGAATGTTTTCTGACAACTAGAAGTCGCCAATTCTAAGATAAACCGTTCAAAAATTAGCACGTCGAGGAAACAAAAAATTTGTTTTGGTAAAACTTTTGTTTGTTGCGTTATATCAAAATGTAAAACCGTTTCTGCAAGTGTTTTTTATTACTCATGCGTGCAAAGTACTTGCTGACGCACGTTTTTTAATACGAGAAATGCCGCTTCGCATTGTCTTTCCACATAACCTGGGTAACGCACGCAAATAAATATTCAATATCGCTAGGTTACATTAAAAAAACAAATAAATAAAATTAAACATAATCAAGACATCGATATTTAAAAATTGTCGTAAAGTGTCAGAATTTTTTCACGGGCGGTATTGTCAATTGCCCTCTCGAGCGAATGTGCGCACTCACTTCGTTCGTGCGCTCAATTTCGCTCTCGCGTGAAATTGACAACTTTCCGCCCTAGTTATAAAATATACTATTTTCTGGCGGTTGCAAATACGGGCGTCCCCCGATCAGCGCGATTAATGGGTTGACAGAAATTACCGCGCCAAGCGAAATCGCGCCAATCGAATTTAACCCCTTGAGATGCAATGACGTCTCTAATGCTCGCCATACACGCTACGGTCTACCGTACAGGTTACATGAGCAGGTTTGCCTGCGCAGGTCAACCATACGCAAGAAACTGCACAGGTCTATTCCCACACACGCTCCGGTCAGAAGACCTGCCATGTGGACCGTTGTGTGTATGGCGGGCATAATGCCTTAGACGTCAGGCATATACGAGGGGCAAGTAAAAAATAAGGTTCCCACCTTTTTTTCAGATGTAAGACATTTTTTATTGCAATAAATATGTATACAATCTGAAAGCTTGTATTTTAAACTATTTTTCTACATAGTCGCCAGATCTTTCAACGCATTTTTCCTGACGAGTTATCCACTTCTGAAAACCCGCTTCGGAGAACTCCGCCGCTAGGCCGCGGATGTACTTGGTGACCGCTTCCTTCACCTCTTCATCTGTACTGAAGCGTTGTCCACCCAAGTGTTGCTTCAATTTCGGAAACAAGTGGAAGTCGCTGGGAGCAAGATCAGGGCTGTAGGGGGCATGATCAAGCAATTTCCAGCCGAATTTGTCCAGTAGGGCGGTGGTCTGTCGAGAGACATGCGGTCGCGCGTTGTCGTGGTGCAACCTAACGCCCTTGCTCAGTCTTCCTCTCCGGCGAATTTGGATGGCACTTTTGAGTTTCGTTAACGTCTCGCAGTACCTGTCCGAATTTATTGTGGTCCCTTTAGGCATAAACTCGATAAGCAAGACGCCTTTTCTGTCCCAAAACACCGTAGCCATCACTTTTCCTGCGGACAGCGTCTGCTTAAACTTCTTCGGCCTCGGCGACCCGGGCTGGCGCCATTGTTTTGAGTCTTCTTTTGTTTCCGGGGTGACGTAGTGACACCACGTTTCATCTCCCGTAACAATGGAGTCCAAGAATTCTTCGGTATTCTCGGCGCATTCTCGAAGAAACCCCACGGCACACTGACGCGATTGTCTTTGTGGGTTTCTGAAAGCATGTGCGGGACCCACCGCGAACACACCTTGTGATAACCAAGTTTTTTGGTCAAAATGTTGTCGATGGTTTTTTCACAAACCTCAGGAACCTGATCAGCCAGCTTCCGAAGCGTTACTCTTCGATCCTCGAGGAGAATGCGCTCAATCTCCGCCACGACTTCGTCGGACACCGATGGCCTCCTTTGCTCGTCGTGAACGTCTGTGCGTCCTTCGGAGAACTCCCTGCACCATTTGCGGACGTGTTGGACGCTGATGCAAGCTTTGCCATAAACTTCTTCCACCTGTCTATGAATTTCAATAGGTGTAAGCTTCTTCAATAGGTGTAAGCTTTGTTTAAAAATTGAATCACTGAACGGATTTCACACCTGGCGGTGACGGCGATTGCGGGCTCCATCGCAGATGGCTGTTAGGCCGGCAATAAGCTTCGCAGTGATCTTCCAGGTAGTTGGAAAGGAGTGGGGGGGATCAACAATGAAGGTGGTGTTGCCGGATTTCACCTAGTATCTCGCGCGGCGAGTGTACAGCGTTGGGAACCTTATTTTTTACTTGCCCCTCGTATGATAAGATCACATGTATATAGACACGTCAACGTCATTTTATTCGTATGTCAAGGGGTTAATGATCTGGTTGAAATTCCGGAAGGGATTCATTCTGGCGCATAATCATATACAGATGGTTCGAAAACAAAGGAAGGTACTGGTGCAGGAGTGTTATACCAAATACTTTGAATCCATGTATCTTCCAAGCAGAGGTACAAGGCAATCGAAAGATGCGCAAAATTTAACCTCGGCTGGAACTATCGCAAAAAACGAATTGCTATCTTTTCAGATATCCAAGCAGCCATCAACACTTTTAGCTCATACACCATCAGACACAAACTGGTATGGGATTGCCTGGAAAAGGTAAACAAGCTCGGCAGAGAAAACAAAGTAACGCTGTACTGGGTACCAGGACACACTGGTATAGATGGAAAGGCAGAAGCCGAACACCTAGCAGACAAGGGATTTAGTAATTCCTTTATAGGTCCGGAACGCTTTTGTGGTATGAGTGTTTACACCATCCACAAAAGTTGAGAAACGAGGAAACAATGGATGAAAATCTGGAAAGAACTTACAAGGTTAAGACCATCTAAAGTAATTCTGGGATCTTTTAGCGATAAAAGAAGAAAAGCTTTCCTGAAACAGGAACAAGCTTAGAATTCAGACAGGCGTCCTGTAGGGACACTGCGGACTTTAGAAGAGCACCTCATGGCCCTAGACCTAGAAGAAGATGCAGATTTTGCAGTTCAGCAAAAGAAACCCAACATCTGCTCAAAAACTGCGGAGCGACAAATGTACCTTGGAGTCAACTGTGTTGCCTCTATGTCTTCTTCACGCCCAACTTCAAGTTCAGGAGGATCATCCTGAAAGGACTCCCCTTCTAGACTAGACTTTGTGGGTCGCCATCAAACACGAAACCAAACTGACAACTCTGAGCTACCTACTCCTGCTATCCTTCCCTTCACCAGATACATCACAAAAAGAATTGAGCTCTTTCTAGCGCTCCACACCCTAATCAGCTTCTCAAGGTTCGTCTTCAACTTCCTGCGATGTCTCTCGGTCTCCTTCACGCCCAACAACAAGTTCAGCAGGATCATCCTGCAAGGACTCCCCTTCTCGACTAGAATTTATGGGACGCCATCAAACACGAAAGCAACCTCACCACTCTGAGCTATCTCCGCCTCGCCCTCCTACCCTTCACCAGATACATCACAAGAAGAATCGAGCTATTTCTAGCGCTCCTCACCCTAATCAGCTTCTCAAGGTTCGTCTTCAACTTCCTGCGACGCCTCTCGGTTTCCTTTATGTCCAACAACAAATTCAGCAGGATTTTCCTGCAAGGACTCCTCTTCTTGACCAGAATTTATGGGACGCCATCAAACACTAAACCAAACTCACCACTCTGTTCAATCTCCTCCACGCCATCCTACCCTTCACCAGATACATCACAAGAAGAATCGAGCTATTTCTAGCGCTCCTCACCCTAACCTAACCTATCTCCTCCTCGCCCACCTACCCTTCACCACATACATCACAAGAAGAATCGAACTCTTTCGAGCGCTCTTCACCCTAATCACCTTCTCAAGATTCGTCATCAACTTCCTGCGATGCCTCTCGGTCTCCTTCACGCCCAACTTCAAGTTCAGGAGGATCATTCTGCAAGGACTCCTCTTTTAGACTTGACTTTATGGAACGCCATCAAACACGAAATCAAACCGACCACTCTGAGCTATCTCCTCCTAGCCCTCCTACCCTTTACCACATACATTACAAGAAGAATCGAACTCTTTCGAGCGCTCTTCCCCCTAATCAGCTTCTCAAGGTTCGTCTTCAACTTCCTGCGATGTCTCTCGGTCTCCTTCACGCCCAACAACAAGTTCAGCAGGATCATCCTGCAAGGACTAATCTTCTCGACTAGACTTTATGAGACGCCATCAAACACTAAACCAACCTCACCACTCTGAGCTATCTCCGCCTCGCCATCCTACCCTTCACCAGATACATCACAAGAAGAATCGAGCTATTTCTAGCGCTCGTCACCCTAATCACCTTCTAAAGGTTCGTCTTCAACTTCCTGCGACGCCTCTCAGTTTCCTTTATGTCCAACAACAAGTTCAGCAGGATCATCCTGCAAGAACTCCTCTTCTAGACCAGACTTTATGGGACGTCATCAAACACGAAACCAAACTCACCACTCTGAGCTATCTCCTCCTCGCCCTCCTACCCTTCACCACATACATCACAAGAAGAATCGAACTCTTTCGAGCGCTCTTCACCCTAATCAGCTTCTCAAAGTTCGTCTTCAACTTCCTGAAATGCCTCTCGGTCTCCTTCACGCCCAACTTCAAGTTCAGGAGGATCATTCTGAAAGGACTCCTCTTTTAGACTAGACTTTATGGAGTGCCATCAAACACGAAATCAAACTGACCACTCTGAGCTACCTCCTCCTCGCACTCCTTCCTTTCACTAGATACATCATAGACCTAGACCTAGAAGATGCAGATTTTGCAGCTCAGCAGAAGAAACCCAACATCTGCTCAAAGACTGCGGAGCGACAAATGTACCTTGGAGTCCACTGCTTGAACGAAGAGGAACGCTTGAATCTTACACAGATCTTGAAATTCCTAAGGGAATCAGGATTAGAGGAGGTGCTCTAAATGGGCAAGCATACCAACGATTAGAGGAAGAGGGTGGTGTATAATAGATCTATAAAGGTCGCAGTATAAGTCAGCACCGAAATCTACAATTTCTATAAATATAAAAACAAAATAGTTCAAGAACCCTTCAGAAATCATCAGCTGGACCATATTAGAGGAGTTGATAGGCTCTCCCACCGCCCGCTCTGTTGTAGTTCTGATTTCAGCCCATTGCGGGCATTCGAAAGTAGTATGTTCAGCTGAGTCTGTCCTTTGGCAGTATCTGCAGCTGTCACTTTCAGCCTTTCCAATCCTTTTAACATATGAGCCAAAGCTTCCGTGTCCGCTCAGCACTTGTGTTAAGTGGTAGATAACCTCGCCATGAGTGCGCTTCAGCCATGGCTCAATTCAGTTCCAGTTCCCTTCCTTGGCGTTGTTCCACCGTTTCTGCCATCTGCTCATGAGTGCGCTTCTGTGTCGAGCCCTCCCTTCTGTATTTGTGCCTTGGTTGCTGGCCCGTTCCTCAGCCATTAGGTCAATCGGCGGGACTGCCGCTATAACTTGTAGCGCCACATTTGACACCGTGCGGTAAGCGCAGCATATGCTTATTAACATGCTGCGTTGTGATTTTATTAGTCTGTTTTTGTTTGTGGCTGCATGTAGCGACTCCACCCAGGCCGGTACAGCGTAAAGGAGGATGGAATTAACGACCTCATTTAGTAGCCTTTTTGCGTGCATATTTGGGCCATTTATTCTGGGCATCAACTTACGAAGTGCTGTGCCTGCACGTTCGGCTTTCACTGCTACATTTTGGACAGGCCTGCTCCAGGAAAGCCGCTGGTCGATATGGACGCCGAGGTATTTCATTGTCGGTGTCGCGGGAACCAGCCTACCTATTATGTTGACAGACATACGTTCAATCCGCTTGCGGCCAGTTAGCGCAATGACCTCAGACTTTTCTGGAGCTATTTGTAGTTCGTTTATCTCCATCCATGTATGTATCGCTTTTATTGCAGATTCGGCCCTCGCTACTACAGCCTTCTCGTTTGTGTCAACTGACAGCACAATTCGATCGTCGGCAAATGCGATCAGTCTACAGCCTCTCAGGTCGTTCGTTTTCACCAGGTCCAAGGATGTTCCACAACAGCGGCCCGAGAACCGACCCCTGGGGAACACCGCAAGATACCGGTCTTATTTTGTCATCTATTTTTAGGGTCCTGTCCGTAAAATAACTTTTGATTAAATCAATAAGATAGGCAGAGACCCTTTTCCGTCCAAGTGCATCCACAATTTTCCGCCAAGGCACAGTATTGAATGCATTTTTTACATCTAGCGCGACCGCTAAGCTTTCTGTGTTTTATTTTTCCCAGGTTAGAACAACGGGCAATCTTCATCACCTCCTGGATGGCGTGAGTTGTCGACCTTCCCTCTCGGAAACCATACTGGAATGTTGATAGTCCCCCATGCAGATCGAGTTCCTGGCTTATCCTCGTGGCTATTCTTCGTTCGAAGAGCTTGCCGATGGAGTCTAGTATGCACATTGGGCAAAATGATGTAGCGGAGGGCTTACCAGGTTTAGGTACCAGGACCAGTCTGGCCTCTTTCCAGATTTAGGGGATTTTTCTTGTGCGGATGATGGTATTAAACATATCTGCAAACAGCTCCTTTTGCAGGAGGGCAGCCAGCCGTGTCACCTCCGGTGGAATGCCATCTGGGCCTGGAGCTTTGTTAGATTTTATTCTCTGGGCTGATTCCGCGATTTCTTTGCTTGTAATTTCTGGTGGTACAGTGTCCCCAGATTCCATCTCCCAGGAAATCAGTTGCCTTTGCGGAAACAGCTCTTCAGCGGCTTTAAGTTTGCTCTCCGTGTTAAGATTCGGTTTGGTGTGTATGCCCATTCTTTTACACACTATCTTATAACCGTTTCCCCAAACATCGCCATTTACAACCTGTATGACATTTTCCCAACAAGCTAACTTTGCTTTTTTAATGCTGGTCCTCAGCTCTTTCCTTGTCTTGGCGTATAGTGCATGGCTGTTTTATAATTGTAAAGGATCTACATTATGAGTTGCTTTAAGTCTTGTCCACGATCTTTTTTCCGACGCAGGCTTTCCGAAGAGTCGCGATTTCCTGGTTTCACCAGTAGACGGCTTTTCTTCGGTTCTGTCCAGGTCTCGATAGGACGGCGGCACATGTTTTGGATAAAGCCGCAGTGATTGTAAACACATCGGGTAGCTCTATCTTGTTGAGCTCCAACTGGAGACTTTCCTTGACTGCGTCCTCTTTATGGGGTTTCTACCTCCACATGTTTGCTGCGCTCAAGTTTGCCATCAGTGATCGTTGTTGCCCGGGGTTTATGACAAGATCAAATGTGAGAAGCTGGTGGTCGCTCAGTGTTTCCTCCTGAAGTACCTGCCAGTTTCTCACAATATCGGTCAAGTCCTCTGTGGAGAAAGTCACATCTATTGTGATTTGGCTGTTGCCGCGAATGAATGTGGCTGCGTTGCCCGTGTTGGCAGTAACAAGGTCGAGTGATACTAGCCAGTCCTTGGATCCTCTTGCATCTTCGTACTTGGACCCCCAGAGTGGGCTTTTCGAGTTGAAGTCTCCAGAGATGATCTTTAGGCCATTTTGGTTTCGGATAGTCTCAGATAGTTCGTTTAGGTAGTCCTCAAATTCGCTCTTGGTGATGTTTGGTGACACGTAGCAGGAATAGATTGTGACACCCGCTACCTCGCACCAGGATGATCCATTGCCGCTACCGTAGGTTGTTGGTATGTTGTTGTACACTCTGACCGCGGTATCGGCCTGGGCATCTACTGCCCAGGCGTTGTTCCTCACGTGATGTTTATTTGGCTCCGTTTGAAGAAACCTACAAAATGTTGGTTGTCTTAATACTCTAATTTTAAAAATCGCGCCCGAAATTATAAATTCGTGCTTCGCGTTAATCAAACTCGCGCTAATCGAGGTATGTCTGTACCCAAATTCCATTTTTATTACTCATGCGGGATAAGTACTATCTTGGTGCCCGTTTTTTAGTGCGACAAATGGCTGTTTTTGTCAATTCAATTATTACCACATAACTTGGGTAGCGCACGCAATATAAAATATTCAATCAAAAATCGCTAAGTTATATTAAGAAAACAATTGAATAAATAAAATAAACACAATCAAAACCTCAACATTAAAAAGGTGACGTGATAGTGACAGAATTTTTTTTTCATTTCATTGTGCACCCAATTTCGCTCTCGTGAGCAATTGACAACTTACCGCCCTTGTTGCACAATATACTATTTTCTAGCTGTTTTCGTTTGCGCGAGATACGATTTGATGGGATGGGTGCAAAATGGAACGAAATTATTGACTAATCCTTCTTTTACTAAATCCAGACGAATAAGTTTGCAAAAGATCGACACGCAAATAATCCGCAATTTTTTTTTGCTTGCAAAATTTATTTTTAGTTGTTGTTATTTAGAAAACACAAAGATTATTACGTTCTCGTTAGGCGAGCTTAACGCAATAAATTTCATGTTGTTCGGAAATCCCTCTCACTCGCGCCGACCGGCAATCGCACTCGCCGAGCGAGACAGCGATCTTGTGAAAGAACGGGGCGACGTCCTTGCAAGGCCGCGGGACTTCCTAGATTGCAACATTTTCTATATATATATATAGTCAACATATACAAATACTATATAGTACACTGACACCACTAACTCTTTTTTCTCTCCTTGTTTATTTATTTTACTTTGCCTCTACTGATTTATGTAATCTAAAAACTCAACTATTTATTCAATTTACTTCAAGACTGAAGTGATCTAGACAGACAAGACTAGACAGACAAGATTAGACAGACAAGAATAACAGAGGCTTTTCTTTGTATTAGTTCGTCTTTAGTCATAAGGTATTACTGAAGAAGATGCAAACTTAAAGAAGAGGTAGGTGCGATACTTGTGGTATTACGGTTTCTACGGAACCAGTTGTTTACTTAAAGAAGCAATTCCAAATTCTCGCAATACCACAAATCACTTCCATTAGACAGCAGTCCTGTTCCTCGCTACGTTGTCCTAGGTCTTGGACTCTTCGGCTCCTTCTCGTTTTATGGGACGCCATCAAAAACGAAACCAACCTCACCATTCTGAGATACCTCCTCCTGCCCTCCTTCTCTTCACCAAATACATAACAAGAAGAATCTCGAAAATTCCGAAATCAAGAAGAAGAAACTATTTCTAGCGCTAGTAACCCTAATCACCTTTCAAGGTTCGTCTTCAATTTCCTGCAATGTCTCTCGGTTTCCTTTATGCCCAACAACAAGTTCAGCAGGATCATCCTGCAAGGACTCCTCTTCTAGACTAGACTTTATGGGACGCCATCAAACACGAAACCCATCTCACCACTCTGAGCTACCTTCTCTTCACCCTCCTTCCCTTCACTACATACATCACAAGAAGAAATCGAGTTCTCTCTAGCGCTCCTCACCCTAATCAGCTTCTCAAGGTTCGTCTTCAATTATCTGCGTTGCCTCTCGGTCTCCTTCACGCCCACCTTCAAGTTCAGGAGGATTATTCTGAAAGGACTCCTCTTCTAGACTAGACTTTATGGAACGCCATCAAATACGAAACCAAACTCACCATTCTGAGCTATCTCCTCCTCGTCCTCCTTCCCTTCACCACATACATCACAAGAAGAATCGAGGTCTTCATAGCGCTCCTCACCCTAATCAGCTTCTCAAGGCTCGTCTTCAATTTCTTGTGATGCCTCTTGGTCTACTTCATGCCCAACAACAAGTTCAGCAGGATTATCCTGCAAGGACTCCTCTTCTAGACTAGACTTTATGGGACGCCATGAAACACGAAACCAAACTCACCACTCTGAGCTACCTCCTACTCGCCCTCCTTCCCTTCACGACATACATCACAACAAGAATCGAGTTCTTTCTAGCGCTCCTCCCCTACTCAGCTTCTCAAGGTTCGTCTTCAACTTCCTGCGATAGCTCTCGGTCTCCTTGACGCCCAACACGTTCAGCAGGATCATCCTGAAAGGACTCCCCTTCTAGACTAGACTTTGTGGGTCGCCATCAAACACGAAACCAAACTCACCACTCTGAGCTACCTCCTCCTCGCACTCCTTCCCTTCACGACATACATAATAACAAGAAGCCCATAGCAACAAGAGAACTATTTCTAGCGCTTCTCACCCTAATCAGTTTCTCAAGGTTCGTCGTCAACTTCCTGCGAGGCATCTCGGTTTCCTTCACGCCCAACAACAAGTGCAGCAGGATCATCCTGCAAGGACTCCTCTTCTAGACTAGACTTTATGGAACGCCATCAAACACGAAACCAAACTAACCACTCTGAGCTACCTCCTCCTGCTCTCCTTCCCTTCACCAGATACACCACAAGAAGAATCGAGCTCTTTCTAGCGCTCCTTACCCTAATCAGCTTCTGAAGGTTCGTCTTCAACTTCCTGCGATGTCTCTCGGTCTCCTTCACGCCCAACGACAAGGTCAACAGCATCATCCTGCAAGGACTCCTCGTCTATACTAGACTTTATGGGACGCCATCAAACACGAAACCAAACTCACCACTCTGAACTACATCCTCCTCGCACTCCTTCCCTTCACCTTACATCACAAGAAGAATGGAGCTCTTTCTAGCGCTCCTCACCCTAAACAGATTTTCAAGGTTCGTCTTCAACTTCCTGCGATGTCTCTCGGTTTCCTCCACGCCCAACAACAAGTTTAGCAGGATCATCCTGCAAGGACTCTTTTTCTAGACTAGACTGGGACGCCATCAAACACGAAACCACACTCACCACTCTGAGCTACCTCATCCTGCCCTCCTTCACTTCACCAAAGACATCTCAAGAAGAATCGAGCTGTTTCTAGCGCTCTTCACCCTAATCAGCTTCTGAAGGTTCGTCTTCAAACTTCCTGCGAGGCATCTCAGTTTCCTGCACGCCCAAGAACAAGTTCAGCAGGATCATCCTGCAAGGACTCCTCTACTAGACTAGCTTTTATGGGACGCCATCAAACACGAAACCAAACTCACCACTCTGAGCTACCTCCTACTCGCCCACCTTCCCGTCACCACATACATCGCAAAAAGAATCGAGCTCTTTCTAGCGCTCCTCACCATAATCAGCTTCTCAAGGTTCGTCTTCAACTTCCTGCGAGGCATCTCGGTTTCCTTCACGCCCAACAACAAATGCAGCAGGATCATCCTGCAAAGACTCCTCTCCTAGGCTAGACTTTATGAGACGCCATCAAACACGAAACCAAACTCACCACTCTGAGCTACCTCCTTCTCGCCCTCCTAACCTTCACCACATACATCAGAAGTAGAATCAAGCTCTTTCTAGCGCTCCTCACCCTAATCAGCTTCTCAAGATTCGTCTTCAATTTTCTGCATTGCCTATCGGTCTCCTTCACGCCCAACAACAAGTTCAATAGGATCATCCTGAAAGGACACCTACCAATCCTGCTTGTGGTGCCTTTGGTGTTTGGTATCAGTAGAATGCTCATGATATCATGGACAGAAAAACGTACCAATTAATCCATTCTACGAGAACTTAACATCGTCGATCGACTGAGCAAAACTATCCAAAAGTCCATTCTAAGATATTTCGATTTCCTAAGATATTTACTTGAGAAATTGATAGTCCAAGGAAAGATAGAGGGTACGAGACCACGAGGAAGATCACCATCGCGCTATGTGGATCAAATATCCAAAGCCATAGGAGCAACTGTACACGATTGCACAAAAGCTGTCTGACAAAAAGGGTGTCTGACAGGACTAGACAGACAAGACTAAATAGACAAGACTAGACAGAAAAGACTAGACAGACACGACTAGATAGACAAGACTAGACAGACCAAACAGGGAAGAATGGAGAGAACAAGTACAACAAATATGATCTCTAGGTCATACCATTGCCACGATGCTCGGAGACGAGCGATACGATTGAGATGATGATCCGTTGAAACAACGTAAACATTGGATTGATCCAGCAAGTTTTAATCCTGATTCTTTGGTGAATTATCAAAATGTTTTCAAATCCTTTGCACAGGTTTTTCTTAATTGGGTTTACCACCCATGTGAGGTGGACAGGAAGCTTTGCTCTGGATATATGTTAGGGTGTTCCCTATTCTGTCCAAGAGACGATGTCGCTTTCACCTTGTCCCTCATCCGCAAAGAAATCAAAAGGAAATCAATGGAATAAATCAAAAGGAAATCAAGGGAAGAAATCAAAGGACGACAAGAAAGGATGATCTCCAAGAGAAAACAAGAAAAGGGGAGTTTCTCATAGAAATCTTGAAATGCATAGTAGCGATTAGGAGAAAGTTGAATGAGAAGAGGAATTCGGGGAGTTCGGAGGAGAACACTTGAATGGATTCAGATGAGGAGGACAGTTCTTCCGAGGAGAATTCTGAGATGGAGGATGAAGAGACTGGGCAGTACAAGGAAAGAGACCGCTAGGGCCTTGATGGAGGACAAAGAAGAATACGTGGAGGACGATAAAAAAAAACGATTAAAGCCCGTGTGATATTTACCAAAGAAACAAATAGAAATATTTTTGGATAATTATCCAATTATTTGGTTAATTATCCAAAATTAATAAAAATAATAAATATTGAAAAGTTCGAAAAGTTTTTATTTTCTTGTTGATTTTGTATATTAGGTTCTATGCCAAGTTTTTTTTATTCTTAATCCAATAATTGACTAGACAGACAAGACTAGACAGATCAGACTAGACAGACTAGATAGACTAGACAGCCTAGACAGACTAGACAGACTAGACGGACTAGACAGACAAGACAGACAAGACTAGACAGACAAGACTAGACAGACAAGACTAGCCAGACTAGACAGACAAGACTAGACAGACAAGACTAGACAGACAAGACTAGACAGACAAGACTAGACAGACAAGACTAGACAGACAAGACTAGACAGACAAGACTAGACAGACAAGACTAGACAGACAAGACTAGACAGACAAGACTAGACAGACAAGACTAGACAGACAAGACTAGACAGACAAGACTAGACAGACAAGACTAGACAGACAAGACTAGACAGACAACACTAGACAGACAAGACTAGCCAGACAAGACTAGACAGACAAGACTAGACAGACAAGACTAGACAGACAAGACTAGACAGACAAGACTAGACAGACAAGACTAGACAGACAAGACTAGACAGACAAGACTAGACAGACAAGACTAGACAGACAAGACTAGACAGACAAGACTAGACAGACAAGACTAGACAGACAAGACTAGACAGACAAGACTAGACAGACAAGACTAGACAGACAAGACTAGACAGACAAGACTAGACAGACAAGACTAGACAGACAAGACTAGACAGACAAGACTAGACAGACAAGACTAGACAGACAAGACTAGACAGACAAGACTAGACAGACAAGACTAGACAGACAAGACTAGACAGACAAGACTAGACAGACAAGACTAGACAGACAAGACTAGACAGACAAGACTAGACAGACAAGACTAGACAGACAAGACTAGACAGACAAGACTAGACAGACAAGACTAGACAGACAAGACTAGACAGACAAGACTAGACAGACAAGACTAGACAGACAAGACTAGACAGACAAGACTAGACAGACAAGACTAGACAGACAAGACTAGACAGACAAGACTAGACAGACAAGACTAGACAGACAAGACTAGACAGACAAGACTAGACAGACAAGACTAGACAGACA
Source organism: Phosphuga atrata (assembly GCA_944588485.1). Taxonomy (NCBI): domain Eukaryota; kingdom Metazoa; phylum Arthropoda; class Insecta; order Coleoptera; family Silphidae; genus Phosphuga; species Phosphuga atrata. The sequence goes on along the minus strand of OX155897.1, from coordinate 5,902,273 downwards.
AGACTAGACAGACAAGACTAGACAGACAAGACTAGACAGACAAGACTAGACAGACAAGACTAGACAGACAAGACTAGACAGACAAGACTAGACAGACAAGACTAGACAGACAAGACTAGACAGACAAGACTAGACAGACAAGACTAGACAGACAAGACTAGACAGACAAGACTAGACAGACAAGACTAGACAGACAAGACTAGACAGACAAGACTAGACAGACAAGACTAGACAGACAAGACTAGACAGACAAGACTAGACAGACAAGACTAGACAGACAAGACTAGACAGACAAGACTAGACAGACAAGACTAGACAGACAAGACTAGACAGACAAGACTAGACAGACAAGACTAGACAGACAAGACTAGACAGACAAGACTAGACAGACAAGACTAGACAGACAAGACTAGACAGACAAGACTAGACAGACAAGACTAGACAGACAAGACTAGACAGACAAGACTAGACAGACAAGACTAGACAGACAAGACTAGACAGACAAGACTAGACAGACAAGACTAGACAGACAAGACTAGACAGACAAGACTAGACAGACAAGACTAGACAGACAAGACTAGACAGACAAGACTAGACAGACAAGACTAGACAGACAAGACTAGACAGACAAGACTAGACAGACAAGACTAGACAGACAAGACTAGACAGACAAGACTAGACAGACAAGACTAGACAGACAAGACTAGACAGACAAGACTAGACAGACAAGACTAGACAGACAAGACTAGACAGACAAGACTAGACAGACAAGACTAGACAGACAAGACTAGACAGACAAGACTAGACAGACAAGACTAGACAGACAAGACTAGACAGACAAGACTAGACAGACAAGACTAGACAGACAAGACTAGACAGACAAGACTAGACAGACAAGACTAGACAGACAAGACTAGACAGACAAGACTAGACAGACAAGACTAGACAGACAAGACTAGACAGACAAGACTAGACAGACAAGACTAGACAGACAAGACTAGACAGACAAGACTAGACAGACAAGACTAGACAGACAAGACTAGACAGACAAGACTAGACAGACAAGACTAGACAGACAAGACTAGACAGACAAGACTAGACAGACAAGACTAGACAGACAAGACTAGACAGACAAGACTAGACAGACAAGACTAGACAGACAAGACTAGACAGACAAGACTAGACAGACAAGACTAGACAGACAAGACTAGACAGACAAGACTAGACAGACAAGACTAGACAGACAAGACTAGACAGACAAGACTAGACAGACAAGACTAGACAGACAAGACTAGACAGACAAGACTAGACAGACAAGACTAGACAGACAAGACTAGACAGACAAGACTAGACAGACAAGACTAGACAGACAAGACTAGACAGACAAGACTAGACAGACAAGACTAGACAGACAAGACTAGACAGACAAGACTAGACAGACAAGACTAGACAGACAAGACTAGACAGACAAGACTAGACAGACAAGACTAGACAGACAAGACTAGACAGACAAGACTAGACAGACAAGACTAGACAGACAAGACTAGACAGACAAGACTAGACAGACAAGACTAGACAGACAAGACTAGACAGACAAGACTAGACAGACAAGACTAGACAGACAAGACTAGACAGACAAGACTAGACAGACAAGACTAGACAGACAAGACTAGACAGACAAGACTAGACAGACAAGACTAGACAGACAAGACTAGACAGACAAGACTAGACAGACAAGACTAGACAGACAAGACTAGACAGACAAGACTAGACAGACAAGACTAGACAGACAAGACTAGACAGACAAGACTAGACAGACAAGACTAGACAGACAAGACTAGACAGACAAGACTAGACAGACAAGACTAGACAGACAAGACTAGACAGACAAGACTAGACAGACAAGACTAGACAGACAAGACTAGACAGACAAGACTAGACAGACAAGACTAGACAGACAAGACTAGACAGACAAGACTAGACAGACAAGACTAGACAGACAAGACTAGACAGACAAGACTAGACAGACAAGACTAGACAGACAAGACTAGACAGACAAGACTAGACAGACAAGACTAGACAGACAAGACTAGACAGACAAGACTAGACAGACAAGACTAGACAGACAAGACTAGACAGACAAGACTAGACAGACAAGACTAGACAGACAAGACTAGACAGACAAGACTAGACAGACAAGACTAGACAGACAAGACTAGACAGACAAGACTAGACAGACAAGACTAGACAGACAAGACTAGACAGACAAGACTAGACAGACAAGACTAGACAGACAAGACTAGACAGACAAGACTAGACAGACAAGACTAGACAGACAAGACTAGACAGACAAGACTAGACAGACAAGACTAGACAGACAAGACTAGACAGACAAGACTAGACAGACAAGACTAGACAGACAAGACTAGACAGACAAGACTAGACAGACAAGACTAGACAGACAAGACTAGACAGACAAGACTAGACAGACAAGACTAGACAGACAAGACTAGACAGACAAGACTAGACAGACAAGACTAGACAGACAAGACTAGACAGACAAGACTAGACAGACAAGACTAGACAGACAAGACTAGACAGACAAGACTAGACAGACAAGACTAGACAGACAAGACTAGACAGACAAGACTAGACAGACAAGACTAGACAGACAAGACTAGACAGACAAGACTAGACAGACAAGACTAGACAGACAAGACTAGACAGACAAGACTAGACAGACAAGACTAGACAGACAAGACTAGACAGACAAGACTAGACAGACAAGACTAGACAGACAAGACTAGACAGACAAGACTAGACAGACAAGACTAGACAGACAAGACTAGACAGACAAGACTAGACAGACAAGACTAGACAGACAAGACTAGACAGACAAGACTAGACAGTCGCCGACAAGTCTCAGTCGCCGTCTGAACTTGAACGTGAACGGTCGTGCGTGAGAGCGGAATATATTTATTTCGCTAAAAATTTAACAAAAAATTTACAAAAATGGCTCGAGAGCTAAGATCAAGTACTACCCGTGTAAAGGGAAACTATCTTGAAAGTCCAGAATTTCTGAATATTTTATCGAGTATGATCAGGAAGGAAGTGGAGCCTCTTACTAATGTTATACAAGAGCTCTCCTATCAGTTGAAATTATTAACACAAAAGAACGAGGAAATGATCAAAAAGGAAGTGGAAGCTCTGCCGAATATCACTCAAGAACTTACAGAAAAGTTGAAAATTTTAACCCTGAAGAACGAAGAGTTATTAAAAATTGTTCAATCTGCCGACGAGGTAGAAATAGCGCTATCTACACAAACGGAAAAACGCAAGGAATTTAACGTCGATTTACCTGCATTGGACCCAAAAACCGATAAGGTACGGGAAAAAAATGTAATCAAGCCAGTATATTTCACCGCAAAAACTAACGGAGAGAAGTCGGATCTAAACCAAGATAAGATAGTATACAATTTGAAATCCAAGGAGACTTGGGAGACGCCAAAATATAGACAACGACGCACCAGAAAATTTAGCACTATCCATGGGACAAACGACGACGCCGAAAACCAAATTAGAGCGGCAATAAGATTCTACCATCTGCATGTTTACAGATTGGATCCGTCACTAAAAGAAGAGGATATACTCCAATATTTACATAACAAAAAGTTTGACTCAATACGGTGTAAAAAATTGGCTTCTAAACACCCAGAGGAGTACTCCTCTTTTAAAGTGTCGGTACCAGTAGAAAAATACGACGAATTAATGAAACCCGCTTCCTGGCCACGTAACGCATGTATAAATCGTTTTTACGAATACATTGAAAAAATATAATAGACAATTGTTAAATGCCAACCATGTGGGCAATTCTGTAGGACCTCTGTAATTGTGGAATAGGAACGATAATACCATTTAAGGTTATACTTCTGTGGTGATCGCTTACGTTATTTCAAAAATTCCAGGGGTTCATATAAAAGTTTCTGTTCATCTCTTGGGCAAAAACCATTATTGTAAAGTTAATAACATACGTATACAAATAATACTTAAACCAATTGTTAAATGTCTGCAATTAATTTAATTATATTAATATGGCTAAGTTTATATTAATATTTAGATTTTTGAACTTATTTATGTTCATTAATATTCTTTTTGTAGTGACATATTACATTTAGTCCTACTTTTGTATTGGTACTTAAATAATGTAATAAATTTGTTTTGATTTTTGATTTTTGATTTGACAGACAAGACTAGACAGACAAGACTAGACAGACAAGACTAGACAGACAAGACTAGACAGACAAGACTAGACAGACAAGACTAGACAGACAAGACTAGACAGACAAGACTAGACAGACAAGACTAGACAGACAAGACTAGACAGACAAGACTAGACAGACAAGACTAGACAGACAAGACTAGACAGACAAGACTAGACAGACAAGACTAGACAGACAAGACTAGACAGACAAGACTAGACAGACAAGACTAGACAGACAAGACTAGACAGACAAGACTAGACAGACAAGACTAGACAGACAAGACTAGACAGACAAGACTAGACAGACAAGACTAGACAGACAAGACTAGACAGACAAGACTAGACAGACAAGACTAGACAGACAAGACTAGACAGACAAGACTAGACAGACAAGACTAGACAGACAAGACTAGACAGACAAGACTAGACAGACAAGACTAGACAGACAAGACTAGACAGACAAGGCTAGACTGACAAGACTAGACAGACAAGACTAGACAGACAAGACTAGACAGACAAGACTAGACAGACAAGACTAGACAGACAAGACTAGACAGACAAGACTAGACAGACAAGACTAGACAGACAAGACTAGACAGACAAGACTAGACAGACAAGACTAGACAGACACGACTAGACAGACAAGACTAGACAGACAAAACTAGACAGACAAGACTAGACAGACAAGACTAGACAGACAAGACTAGACAGACAAGACTAGACAGACAAGACTAGACAGACAAGACTAGACAGACAAGACTAGACAGACAAGACTAGACAGACAAGACTAGACAGACAAGACTAGACAGACAAGACTAGACAGACAAGACTAGACAGACAAGACTAGACAGACAAGACTAGACAGACAAGACTAGACAGACAAGACTAGACAGACAAGACTAGACAGACAAGACTAGACAGACAAGACTAGACAGACAAGACTAGACAGACAAGACTAGACAGACAAGACTAGACAGACAATACTAGACAGACAAGACTAGACAGACAAGACTAGACAGACAAGACTAGACAGACAAGACTAGACAGACAAGACTAGACAGACAAGACTAGACAGACAAGACTAGACAGACAAGACTAGACAGACAAGACTAGACAGACAAGACTAGACAGACAAGACTAGACAGACAAGACTAGACAGACAAGACTAGACAGACAAGACTAGACAGACAAGACTAGACAGACAAGACTAGACAGACAAGACTAGACAGACAAGACTAGACAGACAAGACTAGACAGACAAGACTAGACAGACAAGACTAGACAGACAAGACTAGACAGACAAGACTAGACAGACAAGACTAGACAGACAAGACTAGACAGACAAGACTAGACAGACAAGACTAGACAGACAAGACTAGACAGACAAGACTAGACAGACAAGACGAGACAGACAAGACTAGACAGACAAGACTAGACAGACAAGACGAGACAGACCAGACTAGACAGACAAGACTAGATAGACTAGACTCACTAAACCCCATTTTCCACCTTGGCTTTAGTATGCGCCACCCTGGTATCGCATATTTTGCATTCATTCAGGGTGGGCAGCCCGGACGGTTTATTGCAAAACCGCCCTAATTGTTGTCTCCCCGACCAGGAATCGAACCCGGGTCTCCCGCATTGAAAGGCGGGTATGTTGTCAACTACACCACCGAGGAGAGATATACTAGACTAGACAGACAAGACTAGACAGACAAGACTAGACAGGCAAGACTAGACAGACAAGACTAGACAGACAAGACTAGACAGACAAGACTAGACAGACAAGACTAGACAGACAAGACTAGACAGACAAGACTAGACAGACAAGACTAGACAGACCAGACTAGACAGACAAGACTAGACAGACAAGACTAGACAGACAAGACTAGACAGACAAGACTAGACAGACAAGACTAGACAGACAAGACTAGACAGACAAGACTAGACAGACAAGACTAGACAGACAAGACTAGACAGAAAAGACTAGACAGACAAGACTAGACAGACAAGACTAGACAGACGCGATTAGACAGATAAGACTAGACAGACAAGACTAGACAGGCAAGACTAGACAGACAAGAGTAGACAGACAAGAGTAGACAGACACGACTAGACAGATAAGATTAGACAGACTAGACTAGACAGTCAAGACTAGTCAGACAGGACTAGACAGACAAGACTAAACAGACAAGACTAGACAGACAAGACTAGTCTGACAGGACTAGACAGACAAGACTAAACAGACAAGACTAGACAGAAAAGACTAGACAGACACGACTAGATAGACAAGACTAGACAGACAAAACTATGTAAGGCAAGACTCGTCAAGATTGTTGACTTACTCTCCGTTTAAATCTAACTGTACGTAGTCCCGAACATAAGTTTGCTTAATTAAGGTTTCATTGTGATGTAAATTTGTTCTTTTTGTGGGTTATTGAAACAAGATGTTTTTTTTTTTTTTGAGAAGACAATGGGAGAAGAAATTTTGGGCGATCGACTAGATACTGGATGGAAGAAAAAAATCCTAACATTTCTTCTCCGATTCAATGACGGTATACATTTAAACAATGTACTGTTAGTTAACTTGGTCGTCTTCTTCCTCCGTCTTTAATGATTAATAACTGTTTACAATTCGATGATTTTCATTGTGAGATATTGTGAAATATTATTTAACTAATTTTTACTATCTAGCATGTCTAGTCTTGTTTGCTTAGACTTGTCTGTCTAGTCTTATCCATCTAGTCTTGCCTGTCTAGTCTTATCTCTCTAGTCTTGTCTGTCTAGTCTTGTCTGTCCAGTCTTGTCTGTCTAGTCTTGTCTGTCTAGCCTTGTCTGTCTAGACTTGTCTGTCTAGTCTTGTCTATCTGGTATTGTCTGTCTAATCTTGTCTGTATAGTCTTTTCTGTCTAGTGTTGTCTGTTTAGTCTAGTCTGTCTAGTCTTGTCTGTCTAGTCTTGTCTGTCTAGTCTTGTCTGTCTAGTCTTGTCTGTCTAGTCTTGTCTGTCTAGTCTTGTCTGTCTAGTCTTGTCTGTCTAGTCTTGTCTGTCTAGTCTTGTCTGTCTAGTCTTGTCTGTCTAGTGTTGTCTGTCTAGTCTTGTCTGTCTAGTCTTGTCTGTCTAGTCTTGTCTGTCTAGTCTTGTCTGTCTAGTCTTGTCTGTCTAGTCTTGTCTGTCTAGTCTTGTCTGTCTAGTCTTGTCTGTCTAGTCTTGTCTGTCTAGTCTTGTCTGTCTAGTCTTGTCTGTCTAGTCTTGTCTGTCTAGTCTTGTCTGTCTAGTCTTGTCTGTCTAGTCTTGTCTGTCTAGTCTTGTCTGTCTAGTCTTGTCTGTCTAGTCTTGTCTGTCTAGTCTTGTCTGTCTAGTCTTGTCTGTCTAGTCTTGTCTGTCTAGTCTTGTCTGTCTAGTCTTGTCTGTCTAGTCTTGTCTGTCTAGTCTTGTCTGTCTAGTCTTGTCTGTCTAGTCTTGTCTGTCTAGTCTTGTCTGTCTAGTCTTGTCTGTCTAGTCTTGTCTGTCTAGTCTTGTCTGTCTAGTCTTGTCTGTCTAGTCTTGTCTGTCTAGTCTTGTCTGTCTAGTCTTGTCTGTCTAGTCTTGTCTGTCTAGTCTTGTCTGTCTAGTCTTGTCTGTCTAGTCTTGTCTGTCTAGTCTTGTCTGTCTAGTCTTGTCTGTCTAGTATTGTCTGTCTAGTCTTGTCTGTCTAGTCTTGTCTGTCTAGTGTTGTCTGTCTAGTCTTGTCTGTCTAGTCTTGTCTGTCTAGTCTTGTCTGTCTAGTCTTGTCTGTCTAGTCTTGTCTGTCTATTCTTGTCTGGCTAGTCTCGCCTGTCTAGCCTTGTCTGAATCTGCTTTTAAAAGCTCATTTGTCTCAGATTCCGCTTTTTGTAGGGATCTACAATACTATAAAGCTGGAATCGTTTGCGTAGAGAATGCATTCCCTGCCCTTTAAATATTGTATCAGGTCAGTATATAAGGAAAATAATAAAGGCGCTATTATACTCCCTTGTGGTACCACGATATCTGTTGTTAATTGCGTACAGGCACTATTTTTGATCAAATGTTAGATTTCCACATATTGCTTTCTTTTGTGTAAAAATGAAATCTACCAATTTTGCCTCGAATTGCGCGTCTGTATAGTTTTCCTATGAGTTTTTCATGCAACACACAATCAAAAGCTTTGAATGTATTATAGAAAATCCCCACAGGATGTTTCCCTTTATCTAGCATTCTCCTCTAGCATTCTTTCATAAAAAGCGCTGATTGCTGTAGTAGTCGATCCTTCAGCCCTGCTTTATCTGTCTAGTCTTGCCTGTCTAGTCTGTCAAGTCTATCTGTCTAACTAACTATCAATCAGCAAAAGCCTAGAGATTGCCAAATTGCTATTCCCTACCCATCCTGAACCAATCTGGGAACAACCGCAAGTTAGTGAAATTCCGTTATTCAGTGAGGAAGAGCTAAACGCGTCCAAGCAAGCGCCCAAAAAATAACAGAGCGCCCGGACCAGTTGGCCTGCTTCCAAAAGACGTCAAGCTAATGGCAAAAACCTCCCCAGAACTCGTGCTTGTTATCCTAAACAAAAACTTACTTACTGGCACGTTTCCAAACAGATGTAAAAGGGCGAAGCTAGTTTTCATAAAAAAGGGCAACAAGCCAATAGGGGAACCTTCTTCCTACCGCCCAATATGTGTACTTGACGCGGCTGGGAAACTGCTAGAACAACTAGTCGTCTTAAAAAAGAACTTAAGAACGGCAACCTTTCGGATAGTCAATTCGGCTTCCGTGAGGGCAGATATACCATACCAACCATAGATGCCATAAACCACGTAATGATCATCGCAAAAAAGGCCAAAGCAGGCACCAAAAGAACTAGGAAAATATGTGCACTAGTAACGATAGATATCCGGAACCCGTTCAACTCACCCGTCTGCCAGCACATCTTAGATGAGCTAAGAAGAAGAAAAATATCTCCCTACCGTCTACGAATGCTTCGCAACTATTTCGAGGACCGCAGTGTATTACTCCAAGCTGAGCACGAAACGCTATCCTACAAGGTCACTAGTGCCCCACAGGGCTCCGTAATAGGACCAACCCTGTGGAACATACCTTACGAAGAAATACTTCGGCTGTAACTACCTGAAGGGACTTAGCTAATAGGAATATTAATAATAACCATTGTCGAAAAAACGGAAAAGAGAGTCATGCAAAGGGCCAATGGGAAAATTCCCGAGTATCTTCCAAGCAGAGGTACACGCAATCGAAAGATGTGCACAATTTAACCTCGACAGGAATTATCGAAAAAAACGAATTGCTATCCTGTCAGCCAGTCAAGCAGCCATCAAGGCTATTATCTCATCCACCATCAGAACCAAACTGGTATGGGATCATGTGGGTAAGCTAAACAAGCTTGGCAAAGATACTGGGTACCAGGACACACTGTTATAGACGAAAACAAAGAAGCCGATCACCTAGCAAGCAAGGGATCGAGTAGTCCCTTTATAGGTCCGAAACCCTTTTGCGGCATGAGTGTGAACATCATCCACAAAAGTTTAGATGAAGCAATAAGAGAACAATGGATGAAATACCTACACAATAATACCTACACGACATTGGGAGGGTACCGGATATAATGCGGCACCGGATTCAACACCTAGGCCCGACCATTTAAACTCATGTAAATTGAGAAACGAAATTTAAGGAAGGGGTACCAATTGAAAAAAATGTTGCAATTCATATTTTTTACTTTTGTGGCTAAACCGAATAATTTAACTAAATTTGCAAAAAATACTTTTTTGTAGACACCGACGTCGTACATACGTAGATCTGGGTTAAAAGTTTCTATTTTGAAGCGTTGACGAGATATTTAGAAAAAAACCTTTGAAGAAAAATAATTCCCCACGCCGCCCCCATTGGCGGCGGAGCGTTAAAATTTGGTCAAAGGGTTCTTCTTATGGATATCCATGTTCAGTAAAAGTTTCATTGAAATCCTTCTAGGGTTAATACATTTTCTCGTAATTTTTTAATTTCTTGAAATTTTCCTGTTCGGTTTTGGTCAAAATTCGTGATGTTGAACTGGTCGGGTCTAGGTGTTGAAATTAATGTATGCTATTGCGGACAAGCTGACAGCGTAACCCACACAGCCTATGATTGCCCGAGATGGAACAAAGAACGCGGGGAAGAAGCAAGACCAAACCTTAACCCAAGAAATACAATTCAACAGATGCTACAATACCAAGAAGATTCGGACATCATCAACAGAATGGTCAAAAAAACCATATAAGAAAAAGAAGCTGATGAACGGCTCTGGACAAAGAGGGACACAGCCTAAATCGTACCCCCAAATCCCACCTAGAACTGAATGAAACAATCACATATATTTTTAAAATTTATGACATCTGACACCCTGAATGCAATGCTACAAGCGGTCCCAGGATGTCCAGGTTTTTGTAAATATTAAAAAAAAGTCTGTCTGGTCTGTCTAATCTGTCTAGTGTCGTCTGCCTAGTCTTGTCTATCTAGTCTTGTCTCGCCTGAATAGTCTCGCCTGTCTAGTTTAGTCTGTCTAGTCTCTCTAGTTTGTCTGTATTCTCTGTTTGTATTGGAGTATGGTGGTTGATGCTGAAAGTATATAAGTTTCGAGATGATCTTTTTAGGAAGAGGTGCTATTATAGAACCTTGTGGAACATATAATTTTTATTTATTTATTTGAGTATCGTGGTTAATGCTAAAAGTATGAAAGTTTTAAAATGATCTTTTTAGGAAGAGGTGCTATTATAGAACCTTGTGGAAGATATAATTTTTATTTATTTATTTGAGTATGGTGGTTAATGCTGAAAGTATGAAAGTTTCGAAATGATCTTTTTAGGAAGAGGTGCTATTATAGAACCTTGTGGAACATAATTTTAATTTATTTGTTTATTTGAGTATGGAGTTTGATGCTGAAAGTATGAAAATTTCGAGACGATCTTTTTAAGAAGTGCTATTATAGAACCTTGTGGAACATATAATTTTTATTTATTTATTAGAGTATCGTGGTTAATGCTAAAAGTATGAAAGTTTTAAAATGATCTTTTTAGGAAGAGGTGCTATTATAGAACCTTGTGGAACATAATTTTAATTTATTTGTTTATTTGAGTATGGAGTTTGATGCTGAAAGTATGGAAATTTCGAGACGAACTTTTTAAGAAGAAGTGCTATTATAGAACCTTGTGGAACATATAATTTTTATTTATTTATTTGAGTATCGTGGTTAATGCTAAAAGTATGAAAGTTTTAAAATGATCTTTTTTGGAAGAGGTGCTATTATAGAACCTTGTGGAACATAATTTTAATTTAATTATTTATTTGAGTATGGGGTTTAATGCTGAAAGTATGAAAATTTCGAGACGATCTTTTTAAGAAGAAGTGCTATTATAGAACCTTGTGGAACATATAATTTTTATTTATTTATTTATTTAAGTATGGTGTTTGATGCTGAAAGTATGAAAATTTCGAGACGATCTTTTTAAGAAGAAGTGCTATTATAGAACCTTGTGGAACATATAATTTTTATTTATTTATTTGAGTATCGTGGTTAATGCTAAAAGTATGAAAGTTTTAAAATTATCTTTTTAGGAAGAGGTGCTATTATAGAACCTTGTGGAACATATAATTTTTATTTATTTATTTGAGTATCGTGGTTAATGCTAAAAGTATGAAAGTTTTAAAATGATCTTTTTAGGAAGAGGTGCTATTATAGAACCTTGTGGAAGATATAATTTTTATTTATTTATTTGAGTATGGTGGTTAATGCTGAAAGTATGAAAGTTTCGAAATGATCTTTTTAGGAAGAGGTGCTATTATAGAACCTTGTGGAACATAATTTTAATTTATTTGTTTATTTGAGTATGGAGTTTGATGCTGAAAGTATGAAAATTTCGAGACGATCTTTTTAAGAAGTGCTATTATAGAACCTTGTGGAACATATAATTTTTATTTATTTATTAGAGTATCGTGGTTAATGCTAAAAGTATGAAAGTTTTAAAATGATCTTTTTAGGAAGAGGTGCTATTATAGAACCTTGTGGAACATAATTTTAATTTATTTGTTTATTTGAGTATGGAGTTTGATGCTGAAAGTATGGAAATTTCGAGACGAACTTTTTAAGAAGAAGTGCTATTATAGAACCTTGTGGAACATATAATTTTTATTTATTTATTTGAGTATCGTGGTTAATGCTAAAAGTATGAAAGTTTTAAAATGATCTTTTTAGGAAGAGGTGCTATTATAGAACCTTGTGGAACATATAATTTTTAATTATTTATTTGAGTATGGTGGTTAATGCTGAAAGTATGAAAGTTTCGAAATGATCTTTTTAGGAAGAGGTGCTATTATAGAACCTTGTGGAACATAATTTTAATTTATTTATTTATTTGAGTATGGGGTTTGATGCTGAAAGTATGAAAATTCCGAGACGATCTTTTTAAGAAGAAGTGCTATTATAGAACCTTGTGGAACATATAATTTTTATTTATTTATTTGAGTATCGTGGTTAATGCTAAAAGTATGAAAGTTTTAAAATGATCGTTTAGGAAGAGGTGCTATTATAGAACCTTGTGGAACATATAATTTTTATATATTTATTTGAGTGTGGTGGTTAATGCTGAAAGTATGAAAGTTTCAAAATGATCTTTTTAGGAAGAGGTGCTATTATAGAACATTGTGGAACATGATTTTAATTTATTTGTTTATTTGAGTATGGAGTTTGATGCTGAAAGTATGAAAATTTCGAGACGATCTTTTTAAGAAGAAGTGCTATTATAGAACCTTGTGGAACATATAATTTTAATTTATTTATTTGAGTATCGTGGTTAATGCTAAAAGTATGAAAGTTTTAAAATGATCATTTTAGGAACAGGTGCTATTATAGAACCTTGTGGAACATATAATTTGTATTTATTTATTTGAGTATGGTGGTTAATGCTGAAAGTATGAAAGTTTCGAAATGATCTTTTTAGGAAGAGGTGCTATAATAGAACCTTGTGGAACATAATTTTAATTTATTTGAGTATGGAGTTTGATGCTGAAAGTATGAAAATTTCGAGACGATCTTTTTAAGAAGAAGTGCTATTATAGAACCTTGTGGAACATATAATTTTTATTTATTTATTTGAGTATCGTAGTTAATGCTAAAAGTATGAAAGTTTTAAAATTATCTTTTTAAGAAGAGGTGCTATTATAGAACCTTGTGGAACATAGAATTTTTATTTATTTATTTGAGTATGGTGGTTAATGCTGAAAGTATGAAAGTTTCGAAATGATCTTTTTAGGAAGAGGTGCTATTATAGAACCTTGTGGAACATAATTTTAATTTATTTGTTTATTTGAGTATGGAGTTTGATGCTGAAAGTATGAAAATTTCGAGACGATCTTTTTAAGAAGAAGTGCTATTATAGAACCTTATGGAACATATAATTTTTATTATTTATTTACTTGAGTATGCTGTTTGATGCTGAAAGTATGAAAATTTCGAGACGATCTTTTTAAGAAGTGCTATTATAGAACCTTGTGGAACATATAATTTTAATTTATTTCTTTATTTGAGTTTGGTGTTTGATGCTGAAAGTATGAAAATTTCGAGACGATCTTTTTAAGAAGTGCTATTATAGAACCTTGTGGAACATATAATTTTTATTTATTTATTTATTTGAGTATGGTGTTTAATGCTGAAAGTATGAAAATTTCGAGACGATCTTTTTAAGAAGAAGTGCTATTATAGAACCTTGTGGAACATATAATTTTTATTTATTTATTTATTTGAGTTTGGTGGTTGATGCTGAACGTATGAAACTTGTAGCATTACCATACTCAAATAAATAAATAATTAAAAAGTATATGTTCCACAAGGTTCTATAATAGCACCTCTTCTTAAAAAGATCGCCTCGAAACTTTCATACTTTCAGCATCATCCACCATACTCAAGTAAATAAATAAATAAAAATTATATATTCCACAGGGTTCTATAATAGCATTTCCTCGAAAAAAGATCGTTTTGAAACTTTTATACTTTGAGTATTAAGTTTAACAAAACTGCAGAATAATCAATACCAGTATTATAATTCATACAATTCCTTTAAATTAAATATAAAAAATTACCAGTAGTCATAATGAACCAGCATATGCAGGTGTAATCTGTAAGACCTAAATATTAGTCGCCGGTGTATCGTTTGTTCACCTCGTTTTCTGTTATTGTTCTTCGTTGTTCCATCGCAAAAAAATAACCGTACGTTTAAACCGTCCGAAAATTGATCGTAACGGATTACCGCTAAATAAAATTCGACCGCAAAAAAGAATTCATAAATCACACAGAATTCGTGGTCTATTTCGTCCGCGCTTATTTGGAACACTACATGTACAGCAAGCTCTATTGGCATTTACTGTTTCTAAAGCGAATCGTGGACTATAATTCAGACCTAACTAAATAACAGTCAAGACTAGATAAGACTAAGACTAAGCTAGTTCAATATATAGAAGATGAATAGGTTCAAACGTGTTGTGCATAGTCTTAAGCAGGTCACTGTCGCTATGTACTTAGTAAGCGAGTCACAAACGTAAGTCGACTTGAATTAAGCGCGAGTTTCGTTTGCTGAGGCGCCAATCTAATGGTCTTATTGTCTACAGACTAAGTAATATTGTAGTTGTAATTTTGTGACGAATAAGTTTTCGATTTGTTAGTCGACTAATTTTTAATTCGATTAGCACTTTTTTAGGTTTAGGTTTTAGGTTATTGTGTTTAGGTCTAAATTCGATTTTAATCTTCTAGATTATGTATATACTAAATGTGTTATTACGTAGACACGCACTTTTGGCCTTTTTTAAGAATGCAGTACAGGGAAGATTTTAAATTTATTTTCAATTTTAAATTTAAAGACAAGAAAATTAATTAACTCCAATTATATGTTTTTCGTACGCCAATGCATGTTGAGCTGTTAGTTGGCAAAGGGCTGCCATGTCAATTCACAATTGTCATCTGATCTTTTTGTATCATTTAGAATTTTTGCGTTTTTCTCCTTTTATTTGTTTGTAGTTTATTACTATTGTTGCCATTTAGTGTATTTAATAGATATTCAATCAAACCATTAATAAATTACCAGTTTTATACTCAAATAACTATATTTGAATTTAGCGCCAAATTTTGTAACTAGATTGAACATTTGTCATACTGTAAATTAGGTTTCTAGTTACTGTATTCTTAAAAAAAAAACGGCAAAGTGCGAGTCGTGACTCGCGCACCGAGTGTTCCGTACAAACTTGTAAGTAAGGTATCTTTAGGAGGACCTAACTGTATGCAACCCATATGCTTCTGGTGCCTGACAATACCACGCAACACATTAGTGTATTTTCATAAGTTTCTAATAGTAAATTCGTATTTTTCTTGTAATTAAACTACATATTTACGGTTTTTAGATTTTTCCCTTTACATGTGCTGTAAGACACCGCTTCTTGCCAAATTTCATGATTCTAGGTCAACGGGAAGTACCCTATAGGTTTTGATTCCCTTGTGAAATCGCAAAATATGCGACATAAACGGTCATATCTTTTGATCGCGTTGACTTACAAGTTTGAGTTTTTCACAGCTGAAAGAGACCGCAGACCCGAGTATTTGATACAAATTTCAACTTGTTACCTCTACGCGTTCCTGAGAAAAATGGTCTTGACAGACAGACAGACGGACGGACGGACAGACAGACAGACGGACAACAAAGTGATCCTATAAGGGTTCCGTTTTCGGTACGGAACCCTAAAAATGGACTATAGATTATTAAGTTAAGGTACAAATTTGAATTGTCTTCTAGATTAATTAAAACAAAATGTTTTATAGTTTAAGCACTAAACAGCCGAAATAGTATTAATCTTATGACTTATTATGTTGTAATTGTTGGGTTTCTTCGTCTTGTTACCTTCTGGACTTACTTTCTTTTGCGTCATCCTTCGACACTTTTTGTTTTTTCTTTGGTTTCGGGTTAAGTAAGATTGCGAAAGTTGAAATTCTACGTTGAGTCAGACTTTTTCCCTGGAACGCGAAAATTAACTCCAGGATCTAACATAAAGTTCCTAACTAAAGAGACACTGAACTGACAAAATTTAATATTACAGACTAGATACACCAAACTAGACAGGCAAAACTAGACAGGCAAGACAAGAATGGACAGACAAGATTAGGCAGACAAGACTAGAAAGTATGAAAATTTCAAGACGATCTTTTTAGGAAGTGGTGCTATTATAGAACCTTGTGGAACGTATAATTTTTATTTATTTATTTATTTAAGTATGGTGTTTGATGCTGAAAGTATGAAAATTTCGAGACGATCTTTTTAAGAAGAAGTGCTATTATAGAACCTTGTGGAACATATAATTTTTAATTATTTATTTATTTGAGTATGGTGGTTGATGCTGAACGTATGAAAATTTCGAGACGATCTTTTTAGGGAGAGGTGCTATTATAGAGCCTTTTGGTAGTTATAATTTTCGTTGTAGTATTGTAGTTTATTGTTTATAAATAAAAGTAGTTTATTAAATGATTGTGGTGTAATTGAGTATGGTGGTCACGCAGGTAGTCGACATAGAAACAAAAGTAGATAGAGTTGTCATGCGAATGAGCGGAACTCGAGTGAGTATGAGCGAGCGAGCTGTGTCCAATAGACACAAAACGTGTCTCTTTAAGAAGGGTAATTATATTTTCGCTTTCTAATGCTGCCAAACATTAAACACGCCAAATTTAGGTTACGCACATAACATTAGGCGAAGCTAATAAATCGAATCCAACATCTGTCAACGGTTTGAAGACTTCGCCTCGCGTCTTCAATCCGCGTTTGCGATCAATGTCAAGGGCGAGATTTTGGTTTTTGACCCACAAACGGAGTTTCCGAGTCGGTTTGCAAAATTTATAATTAATCGATTTAATTGGAATCGAGGATTCCACTTTTTTCTCCAACAAACATTTTATTAGCAATTAGAAAGTGATTTGGAAATGTCTCGTCGTAAACTAACAGATTTATTAAAAAAAAAAAAAATTAGTTAACGGAAATCATTAATCATTTTCACTAACTACATTTAATTTAACTGTATGATTTACGCTAATATAACAAAGTAGTAATTAATATATAATTATATCTATTAAATTTAGATATCAAAATGTAGGTATACCACAGGGTTTTATTGTTGATCCAAGATAAATCTTGTCTGCTATATATTTGTGTTTAGTAATAAAATAAATTGAGTTAAGTATTGAGTATGTAGAATAGTTGTGGTGTGTAAGTTTAATATATCCATTAGTGAGTAGTTGTGTGTGAGCTGGAGGCGAGCGGGTCGGTCGGTGAGTCTGTCGGCGGGGTAACAACACAAGCGATGGCGGAACTGGGCGACTAGGTCACTGGGTCACAGCGCCTCGCAGTTGTTCTTCCTTCTGCTCGCCGTACCCTGGTACCATGCCGCGGCACATGGTACCCGTACCACACACCATCACTCACTTTTAGCATGCCAGACGGAGACGCTCGAGTCGCGCAGACAAGGACGCGAACGCTTCGCGACAGACTTTATTCAATTTGGGTTTTCCTTCCGCGTCGGATTTCTGAGTTGTCTTGTTTTACGACTGAATGCTCAACAATAAGATTTTTTAAAATAATATTGAGATATTTAAGAGCTTACGATCGATTTAAAACGTTAATCAAATAATATTGTTATAAATTTCATTTCAACATTTTAAAACAATAGAAATCTGTTCAATTTTAATATGCAAAGATAAATAATTAAATTGTTACAAATTTTACATAAAAATGATTTTTTTGGGAAATAATTGTAAAATTGGTATCGGGTAGTTTATTGTAAATTAGAATCTCTCGGCTTGATAAAGCCCGATCTGAGCCAAGCCGGGCTGTGTCGAGCCGGGAAAACGAATTTACACATTGTTTATAAATTATAAACTACCCGCTACCCACAAGAGTTTTTTTTAAGGGAGAAACCACATTAGGAGGCTGTTTGATACGGATTTTTTTTGTTTTTTTTTTCTGGGTGGGATAAATTAACTAGAATTTAATCAAATTTTGACATCATTTCATTCATATTTCGAACAATTTTTGTGAATTTTTTTAAATAATTTCTGCCAAAAATGTGATGTCCGCCGAAGGTTGTAAGTAGAGTTTTCCAATTGCGTGCAGTGTAGCAATTCCGATTTTCATGTGAAATCAACAAGGTTTTGATTTTACATTAATAACTTATTTTCTAAGAATATGAACCTCAATGCAGGCGCAAAAAATGAAAATTAAAAAAAATTGCAGCTGTTGGAACAATTTTTCTTCGATTTTCACTATTTTTTTCTCTAATTATGCAAGGAAAAATACCCTTAAAATTATGATATCATTTCACAAGTTGGTTCATATAATTCGAAATTTTATCAAGAATCATACTAACAATTTTCATAATGTTCGGTTCTATACTTTTTGAAAAAAGTCATTTCAAGATAACGAGTTAATGAATGCACCTGTACCCGATGTGCACTCGGTTCTATGCTCATAGAATCTAAACGAATGCGAATTTCGATTTGAAATTTGGACAGCGTATTCTTGGATAGTTAAGCTAACGATTTATGCAATAAAAAGATCAATTTCTCATTTTCAAAATCATTTCTCAAAATCTCATTTTTTGAACCTCCTAATGTGGTTTGCCCCTATAAAGTGATGTAAATCCAGTTGGAGATTCGAGCCGAGCCGGGCTGTGTCGAGCCGGGGGCTAATTTTATTATGCAAACAAAAATAATGAAATTGTAAACAATTTGACATTAAAAATGATTTTTTTAATTCATACGTTTGGGAAATAATTGTGAAATAAATTCACACGGGGTAATTGATAGCGGGTAGTTTATTGCATATTAGAGTCTCTCGGCTGGATACAGCCCGATCTGAGCCAAGCAGGGCTGTGCCGAGTTGGGGAGACTAATTTACACGTCGTTTATAAACTACCCGCTACCCACATATGAGTCGTCTTTTTTGAAAGTGATATAAGTCTATTTTGAGATCCGAGCCGAGCCGGGCTGTGTCGAGCCGGGGGATAATTTTATTATGCGAAGATAAATAATGAAATTGTTATAAATTTGAATTTTTTTTATAATTTATATAAATGTATATAAATTTGACAATTAAAAATGATTTTTTTAGTTCATACGTTTGGGAAATAATTGTGAAATAAATTGACACGGGCTAATTGGTAGCGGGTAGATTATTGTAAATTAGAGTCTCTCGGCTCGCTACAGCTCAATCTGAACCAAACCGGGCTGTATCGAGCCGGGAGACTAATTTGCACGTCCTTTATAAGCTACACGCTACCCACATGAGTTGTCGTTTTTGAAAATGATATAAGTCCAGTTTGAGGTCCGAGCTGTGCCGGGGGCTAATTTTATTATGCGAAAATAAATAATTTGTTTGAAATATTATTTGTTTGAAAATGTTATAAATTGGACATTGAAAATTGTTTTTTAATTTCATACGTTTGGGAAATAATTGTGAAATAAATTGACACGGGGTAATAGGTAGCGGGTAGTTTATTGTAAATTAGAGTCTCTCGGCTCGATACAGCCCAATCAGAGCCAAGCCGGGTTGTGTCGAACCGGGAGACTAATTTACACGTCGTTTGTAAACTACCAGCTATCCACAGGAATGTTTTTTTCAAAGTAATATAGTCCACTTTGATATCCGAGCCGAGCCGGGCTGTGTCGAGCCGGGATACTAATTTACACGTCGTTTATAAACTACACGCTACCCACATGAGTTGTCTTTTTTGAAAGTGATATATGTCCACCTTGAGATCCGAGCCGAGCCGGGCTGTGTCGAGCCGGGAGACTAATTAACACGTCGTTTGTAAACTACCAGCTATCCACAGGAGTGTTTTTTCAAAGTGATATAAGTCCACTTTGAGATCCAAGTCGAACCGGGCTGTGTTGAGTCGGAATACTAATTTACATGTCGTTTATAAACTAGCCGCTACCCACACGAATTGTCTTTTTAGAAAGTGATATAAGTCCAGTTTGAGATCCGAGGTGAGCTGGGCTCTGTCGAGCCAGGGGCTAATTTTATTATATGAAGATAAATAATGAAATTGTTATAAATTTGACATTCAAAATGATTTTTTTAGTTCATACTTTTGGGAAATAATTGTGAAATAAATTGACACAGGGTAATTGGTAGATGGTATTTCATTGTAAATTAGAGTCTCTCGGCTCGCTACAACCCAATCTAAGCTAAGTCGGACTGTGTCGAGCCGGGAGACTAACTTACACGTCATTTATAAACTACCCGCTACTCACATGACTTGTTTTTTTTTGAAAGTGTTATAAGTCCACTTTGAGAACCGAGCCGAGCCGGGCTGTCTCGAGTCGGGAGACTAATTTACATGTCGTTTATAAACTACCCGTTAAACACATATGAGTCGTCTTGTTTGAAAGTGATATGTCTATTTTGAGATCCGAGCCGAGCAGGGATGTGTCGAGCCTGGGGGGCTAATTTTATTATGCGAAGATAAATAATGAAATTGTTATAAATTTGACATTAAAAATGTTTTTTTTAGTTCATACGTTTGGGAAATAATTGTGAAATAAATAATTGTGGAATAAATCCCACGGGGTAATTGGAAGCGGGTAGCTTATTGTAAATTAGTCTCTCGGCTCTGAGCCAAGCCGGGCTGTGTCGAGCCGAGAGACTAATTTACACGTCGTTTATAAACTACACGCTACCCGCAAGAGTTGTTTTTTTTTAAAGTGATATATGTCCAGTTTGAGATCCGAGTCGAGCCGGGCTGTGTAGAGCCGTGAGACTGTATTTTACACGTCGTTTATAAACTATCCGCTATCCCCATATGAGTCGCCTCTTTTGAAAGTGATATAAGTCTATTTTGAGATCCGAGCCGAGCCGTGGGGCTAATTTTATTATGCGAAGATAAATAATTAAATTGTTATAAATTTGATATTAGAAATGATTTTTTTAGTTCAAATGTTTGGGCTATAATTGTGAAATAAATTCACACGGGGTAATTGGAAGCGGGTGGATTATTGTAAATTAGTTTCTCGGCTCGATACAGCCCGATCTGAGCCAAGCCGGGCTGTGTCGAGCCGGGAGACTAATTTACACGTCGTTTATAAACTACCCGCTACCCACATATGAGTCATCTTTTTTGAAATTGATATGTCTATTTAGAGATCCGAGTCGAGTCAGGCTGTGTCGAGCCGAGAGCCGGCAATTTTGTTATGCGAAGATAAATAATGAAATTGTTATAAATTTGGTATTAAAAATGATTATTTTAGTTCATACGTTTGGGAAATAATTGTGAAATAAATTGACACGGAGTAATAAGTGGTTCTCAGAAAATCAACTCCATTTTAATAAGAACAAAAAGGAATATATAATTTTCCAGTCGACAATAAATGTCTACGACGGAAATATTAACATTGTTATTAAAAATCACCAAATGAAAAGGGCTAAAGATATAAAATTCCTAGGCATACATCTAGAGCAGGGGTTCCCAAAGTGTGGCCCGCGGGCCAAATGCGGCCCGCAAAGCCCGTGAATTCGGCAATTTCGCAATATCGATACTATATTTTATGATTTAATAAAATAATTTATAAAATATTTTAATATTTAAAAAAAATTCCTACAGAGCTTTAACCATAAGCCTTTGTATTAATAAAATATTGTTTAGTTTATATTTAAAAAAATATTTTAAGTATATATAGTCTCGTTATTAAACATTTGTACAGAAATATAATATAGTAGTCTCAAATAGACAGAACTGTTAGTCATTTGAGATTAGACATTTGAGAATGAAATTTACATGTCGTATGAAATTTTGGGACATGCAATTTGAATTGATAGAATTACAGGAAAATATCGATGCTAAGAATTCTTATCGGAACAATTCCTTAATTGATCATTAATTGATTCCTATAAAGGATTATCATGTGTGAATTATCCGAAAATACGAAAACATGCTCAACAAATGTTTTCATTATTTGGGAGCACATATATTTGCGAAAAAACTTTTTCAATTATGAGCATAAATTAGTCGAAATTAAGATCAAAATTGAGTGATAATTATTTATAATCAGTATTAAGAATACATTCGACGGACATACAAGTAAATTTAAGGACATCATAAAAATAAAACAACTACCCAAGTCGCACTATACAAATCAATAATTTTATTACAAAGTTTTATATTCACATCATTTTTGTGGGTTAAGTGTTAGTTAAGTGTTAGTGGTTATTGTTTTGATTTTATTCCTTTTTTTCTTGGCCCGCCAAAAGAATCGGTAATATTAAGTCGGCCCTCCTAGAAAAAAACGTTGGAAACGCCTGATCTAGAGGAACATCTAAGATGGACAACCCATATACAAATCATCAACTCTATACCGCACAAGAAGGCATTTTTAATCAAACATATACATAGACTGTTAAACAAGGAAGATCCTCGCAGTTGGTATTTTTCTGAAGTACAAAGCGTATTAACATATGGAATAATTATATGTGGTCATCATCTTCATCATCATCATCATTGTCCAGCCGTTTGCGTCCACTGCAGGACATAAGCCTCGTCTAACTCTTTCCAGGCATCACGATGTTGTGCTTTGTTCATCCAGTTTTGTGACACCCTCTTGATGTCATCGGTCCATCGAGTTGGTGGTCTACCTCTACTTCGTTTATCGGCACAAGGTCTAAATTCCAAAAGCCGTTTAGTCCATCGGCCATCCCTAAGTCTGGCAACGTGGCCTGCCCATCTCCATTTCATGTTGGAGATGCGTGTTATAATGTCGCAGACACCCGTCCTTTCCCTGATGACCTCGTTTCGTACCCTGTCTCGTAAGGAAATGCCTAGCATGGCCCGTTCCATTGACCTCTGTGTTACCTGCAGTTTTGCTGCGGAACGCTTTGTTAGTGTTAAAGTCTCTGAACCATACGTCATTACCGGCATCACACATTGCTCGAACACTTTCCGTTTGAGGCACATTGGTAGTTCGCTCTTCAAGATGTTAGTTAGTTTTCCAACGCTGCCCATCCTAAGCCTATGCGGCGCTGTATTTCGCATGTTTGGTTTTCGCGGCCCGTGCGTATCTGATGCCCCAGGTATATATAGGAAGTTACTTCTTCTATATTAGCATCATCTATTTTGATTTGATCGCTTAGCACTAGGTTGGTCATAACTTTTGTTTTTCCCATATTCATCCTAAGGCCCACTTTTTCCGTTGACTGTTTTAGGTCGTTGAGCATAGTTTTTGCATCTTTGATATTGTCGGCTATTAGGACGATGTCGTCTGCGAATCTCAGGTGGTTAAATTTTTCTCCATCCACTGTAATTCCTAGGTGTTCCCAAGATACCATTTTAAAAGCATATTCGAGAACCGTGGTAAATAGTTCTGGGGAGATAGTGTCCCCTTGGCGAATTCCCCTGCCAATTTTAAATTTGTTGGTATTGTCGTGTAGCCTTATACTTTCTGTAGTGTTTCGGTAAATATGTTCAATTAGCTTTGTATATCGATAGTCTATTCGTGCTTGGTCTAGAGCAGCTTTTATGGCGGGTAATTCAACTGTATTGAACGCCTTTTCGAAATCTATGAAAATCAGGACAAGGGGCTTATTATATTCATTACACTTTTCAATGAGAGTTTTTATAGCCTGAAGATGGTCATTTGTCCCGTATCCCGATCTAAACCCAGCCTGTTCTTTGGGTTGGTAGAAGTCTAGTTTATTTTCTAACCTTTTGGTGATTACTTTGGTGAAAAGTTTATATAGATGTGGTAGCAAACTTATCGGTCTGTAGTTTCCGAGCTGTGTTATATCGCCTTTTTTATGTAGAATAACTGTGGAGGCGTTGTTCCATTCGCCAGGTGTAGCACATTCTTCTAAGCAGGTGTTGAATAGTGCTTTTATGGCATGTAGTAGAGCGTCTCCTCCTTGTTTTATGGATGCGATATGTATGCCATCTTCACCCGGGGATATGTTGTTCTTCATCTCTGCAAGAGCATTCTTAATTTCGGCTATCGATATACTTGGCATATCTTTAGGCCCCTGATTTATGACCTTCCCGGTATGTGTTTGTGTCGGTTCCGCTGGTTGTTCTTGTAGCCGACTCATGTAGAGAGTTGCGTAAAATTCTTCCGCTATTTTCAGTATATCGTCTCTATTTGTGGTTAGTGTTCCCGTGCTGTTTCTTAGTTTGAAGATTTCTTTTCTTCCATTTGACATATTTCTTCTTAATACCTTCATACTTCTGTTGTTCTCAATAGCTAGTTTCGTTTGTTCTGTATTGTATCGACGTATGTCATTTTTGATGTCTTTTGTAATTGTCTTGCTTAAATCTCTTAGTTGTTTTGAGTTTTTATCGCTGTTTTGTCTTAGCACTCTTCTGAGTTTCATAAGCTCTTTGGTATGTTTGCTGATTTTGCTTATTTGTTCTTTATTTGGCTTACAGTATGTCTTTGTTGCTTCATTTATAGCTTCGACGATTTTGTTATTTATTTCGTCTGTTGTTTTGTGCCTATATTCAAACTGTGTAGTTTCCAAGTTGGTAGTTATCATTTCTACATATTTGTGAACTTGTTCTGGTGTTGTCCAACCTGCCTGTCTTTTCTTTGTTACCAGCTTACGTCTTTCTTTACTTAGGTTTAGAGTTATTTTTGCCCTTACCATTCTATGGTCGCTTCCTGTTGTGAAACTATTTAATACAGTGACGTCGTTGACGATAAGCTTTTTGTCAGTTATTATAAAATCAATCTCATTTCTTGTGTTTCCATTTGGACTCGCCCTGGTCCACCTGTGATGTTCTTTTTTGTAAAAGAAGCTGTTCATCAAGTATAGGTTTTGCATTTTTAGGAAGTTCATAAGCATTTCTTCCCGATCATTCCGGTCCCCTGTTCCATGGTTTCCGATCACTATCTCCGCTGCATCCAGCTTCTTGCCTATCTTAGCATTAAAATCACCTCCTACCACTGTAAACTGTGTAGGTGATTCGCTCTTCGCCTGGGAAATGTCTTCATAGAAACTTTCTACTATTTCGTCTTCATACTCGATAGTGGGTGCGTAAGCTTGTATAATTTTTATACTATATTTGGAGTTTAGTTTGAGTATTAGATATATTACTCTTGTGGATATACTCTTTATGCATATGATGTTTTTTGCATGGTTTTTGTTTATGAGGAAACCTACGCCGCCTATGGATTTGTCTGCTTCTCCGGCATGATAGAATATATTTCCCGACTTAAGTGTTCTCCATTCTTCTCCACGCCTTCTAACTTCACTCACTCCCACTATATCCCAATTTATTCGCCTCAGCTCTTCTTCCATTTCAATGAGCCTCTCATCGGTTGCTAGTGTTCTTGCGTTATATGTGGCAATGTTTAGGTTGTGTATTTTGCCTTTGGTCTTGTTTATTTGTGTTTTTGTCAACTTTTTGTCTCCCCCATAATCCATGAGACAGCCTGACTTATCAGGGTGAGGTTTTGGGCTAGCCCTACTCACCTGGGGTATATTTACGTTATAAGTTGCCATTCATTTGTTAGAGGGGTTTGGCATTTAAACGCCGCGCTTGCCAAGCGTGTTGGCGAGTTTGAGAAATACATTTCCTTACTTCTCGATGGAATGGTTATACCGCCATGACTCGGTCGCCAGAGCCTCGTTCGTTATCTACTAGCGGGCACCGCGTGCAGGAGAGGTTGACATTTGGGTCGGACTTACTTGGTGGTTTTTGCCGTCACCCCTTACCCACCCTTTTTTTTTATTTATATGTGGTGCTTCTTCGCAAATAGAAGTAATACTGGTAGCACAAAATAGAATTATCAGGAACCTATTAGGTTTTTCCCTAAAACCTCCGGAACCTAAGAATCTTAACAGTAGTTAGTTTGTATGTTCTAGAAACGACATAACTATCTACATAAGGTTAAACAAAATTTCCAGAAAAATAAATACAACCTTCACACGAGGACGATATTTTTCTCGTCTCGTCTTGTCTCGTCTCGTACAAGCGAGACGAGAACGAGACGAGACCGCATGTGGTCTCACTCTCGCGAGAGCGAGAACGTGTGTGGTCTCGCTCTCGCGAGAGCGAGAGCGTATGTGGTCTCGCTCTCGCGAGAGCGACGGCACATGTGGTCTCGTTCTCGCGAGACACGAGAGTCTCGTTTCTGATCCCGGTCATACTTCTTCTTCAATCTTTTATTCTAATACGGGCAGCCGTAATATTTTCTTGCATACATTTGAACTGCAGGCTCGGGCAAGTTACATTTCATTATATAACAATTAAAAGAGTAGATTTCGTAATATGATATAGATGTAGACAATTTCAAATGTTGTTCTTCTTTATTATTAATTTTAAATCGTCAACAAGATAGAAGGTTTATATAAACAGACATTTATGGTGTGTTATCACTACATTTTCATGTGGATGGAACAAAGCGAAATTAGAAGATATTAATAGTAACCAAATAGAAAATTTATGTAAAGAGACAGTGATTAGTTTACAATAAAATGAATGTTTACCTCGTTTTGGACTATCTTAACAATAAGTTCTAGCAAGAACGATATTTGGCGAGATAAGACGAGACGAGACGGTAACAAGAGCGAGACGAGACTAATGGTTACAAGAGCGAGAGCGAGACCAGACTAACGGTTACGAGAGCGAGAGCGAGACGAGACTAACGGTTCCTAGAGCGAGAGCGAGACTGAGACGCGAGTAATTTTTCACAGAACAAACGAGGGCGAGACGAGATTTTTCTCTCGCCCTATCTCGTCTCGTGTCAAGCCCTAGTTCAGTTTGGTATCCGAGCCGAGCCGGGCTGTGTCGAGTCGGGAGACTGTTTATAAATTACCCGCTAGCCACATATAAAGGATATTGTAATTTACACGTTGTTACACAGCCATATCATTTTCAAAATAGACGGTTCAGATGTTCTTATTTTCTATAGTTAGATCGTAAAAGCGGAAACCTTTAACCATTTACATAAAAAAAAAACGGAAGGAATCAAAAATTTGTTGAAAGCCTTTAACAGTAATTTTCTCCGCCACTAGTAAAAATATTTGTCTTGTTTGTTCCCCGTTATTTTTGCCGAAAAGCGTTTTTTTTTTTGCTCGTCGGAGCTTTTACAATCTTAACTGTGCACCGACGGCTCGGCCGCTTTTTTTTTGCACAACAAAAGTGTTAAAACCAGGCAATTGCAACACAGAAGAATTTTTAACCATAACGGAGATTATTGTATAACATTCGTTCGCTCTTACCTAACAAACTTATAATAAAAACAGAAAACACAATCAAAATAATTAAATGAAAACACGACTAAAATATGCAAACATGCCTAAACGGAAAATAATTTAAATTCATATATAATAAAAAACAAATTAAATCTTTTTCAAGACCTACAAAAATGTTACAAATTACAAAAAACAAAGTAAAAGATGTTTTTAATTACTTAAAAAGAAGGTGATGGACAATTTATTAAGACGTATAACATCATATAACGTTGACAAAAAGTTGTAGATAACATAACAACTAATGTAAAGCGAGCCATGGTAGCTTCACGAACAATTTAATTACGGTGTTTAAAATTATTATTTTATTTGCAAAATGTCGGACACCAAACCGAGCGGCACAGATAGATCGAAAACTTTTAGTTGGTTTCCTCGTGCTGTGCCCATCGGTTAGTTGTCCGACGTTTTGCAAACAAAATAATAATTTTTAAACACCGTAATTAAATTGTTCATGAGGCTAACATGGCTCGCTTTACATTAGTTGTTATGTAATCTACAACATTTTGTCAACGTTACAAGATGTTATACGTCAAACATATTTTTGAAAAAATTTTGTAGGTCTTGAAAAAGATTGAATTAATAAATCAAAACCTCGACTTAAGAAGAATTTGAGTTTGTTTTTGTTGAACGTACTACCCGAATTCTACCGTTTGTGTAGTAAAAAGTACAAATCATTTACTCTTTAACTAATAACGATCGTTATTACCCGCTCTTTATATATATATATATATATATATATATATATATATATATATATATATATATATATATATATATATATAATTATATTAATTTTTTGGAAAGTTTGTTGTTTCTGTATATAATTAAGTAAATATTGGCAAGGAGACAAAGAGGACCAAATGGCCGAGACATTTGCGTAACCGATTCTTTTTGTACAAAAAGAAACGTAAACATTGTTATTAAGTTTAATTTTATTCCGAGCAAAATTGTTTAAAATTACAGCAGAAAAGTGTTCTGGGCGACAAGGTAATCGAGAAGAGACACGAGCAGTCTCTCTAGATTAGATTATGAAAAGTGGTCAGTCGCCCTAGGTTAGATTATAGTTTAGTCGGTGACGGTATAGTACTAGCAACTAGCTAGTACTATAGCTACTAGCAACTAGTTAGTCTATATAGTATAAACATGGTGAAAATTTCTCTTGTATAACAATGACTTTTATCTCTTGGATTAAGCGCTACAAACTAAAAACATTAAAAGAAACTCAAACTAATTAGTTCCAATCTTAATTTTCCATTAAAACAGTACAATTAAAACTAGTCTTATTGAGATTAGTCACTCTACTTTCGTCTTGTCTGTCTAACTTTGATTACCTAGTCTTGTTGACTAGATGTTGACTAGTCTTATTTCTCAACTATCTTGTCCGTCTACTCTTGATTATCTAGTCTTTTCTGTCTAGCCTTCTATGTCTAGTCTTGTAATGTAATAATGTTACTTATATTTTCACCAGTACATGTTATACAGTTTAAACTTAAACACTATTCCATGAGAAACCACATGGAGGAAATTTTGTTGAGCTACTTGAAGATTTTTTGTCATAACCTACACCAACTATAAGATTATCAACAGCTTTTCCATTTGATCCGCTTTTCTTCATTTCTACTCCGCCAAGTCCTGTTCTAGTCAAACGATTATGACTTGCTAGCCGATGACATCATTCTTCATTCATCGACTTGACTGCTGCCTATGATACGGTTTGGAGAGAGGGACTTGTGTATAAACCGATCCCTTGTTGCAAGATAACACAGTTCGTAAACAACATGCTTTCCAATTGACTATTTCAAGTACATCTGAACGACATCAGCTATAGGAGAAAATTATGCAACGGTCTTCCGCAAGGCTCAGTTCTCGCACCGCTCCTGTTCAACCTTTATATACATGATCTACCACCGACGGTGTCCAGAAAATTCGCATACGCAGACGATATGCCGATTGCAGTGCAACGTAAAGAAATTGTATCATCCGAACATGCACTCAATACTGACCTTGAAACAATGTGGACCTACTTCAAGCAATGGCGCCAAAGTCCAAGTATGCAGAAAACGGATGTATGCTGTTTCCACTTGTGCTCCAGGTTAGCGAATGCGAAACTCTAGGTGGACACTCTCCACTCTCGGTAGAGTTCAACGACATATTGCTGGTTCATAATCCAAACCCTAAGTATCTTGTGGTTACTCTGGACAGATCACTAACATATAAAATGCATATTATGAACAAAACCGCTGGAAAGCTAAAAACGCGAAATATCATAAATATCTCTCCGACTCTTCCTGCGGCGCGTGTGTTTCTCCACTCCGAACAGCGGCGCCTGGCTTGGTCTACAAGGTAGAGGAATAGTGTTCACCTGTGTGGATGAATAACGGTCATGTCAGTAGAGTCGATTTCACACGATTTCATAATCACTGGGACGATACGAGCGACGCCCGTCCAGTGGCTACCGGTTCTAAATAACATAGCGCCCCCCCTCCCTCAGCTTAGCCGTTCAGCTGCTCTTACCCGTGAAACTGGAAAAATTCACAAGAATGCACTGCTTTCTGTTCATTCAGACAGTAACTCAACCACATAGACTAAAATCACGAAGCCAACAGTACGTACAGCAGCACAATTGTGTGGAAGATCATTTGATCCTAAGGCTGACTGGACTGCTGAGTGGACAGCTCACCACCCTGTGGGACTGATAACTGTTGACAACCCAACATCGTGCCCAAATGGCTTCGATCTCCCGCGTAAACTGTGGGTAAAGCTGAACCGCATCCGCTCAAACTGTGGAAGATACATACATCTTATTTTATTAATTTGTGAAATACAATGCCGGCTCTCCGCTTTCGCACTGAGCCGTGGAAGATACATACAGCAACACAATGTGGAAGATCATTTGATCCTAAGGCTGACTGGACTGCTGAGTGCACAGTTCACCACCCTGTTGGACTGATAACTGTTGACAACCCAACATCGTGCCCAAATGGTTTCGATCTCCCGCGTAAACTGTGGGTAAAGTTAAACCGCATCCGCTCAAACTGTGGAAGATGCGCAGACGCAATGCATCGCTGGGGTTTTGCACAATCACCGGCTTGCGACTGTGGTGACTGATGCTCAGGTCGAGCATACAATGGCCAACTGGACGACATAAACAACCTCCATCCAAACGCAGTTGACTGGCTGAGCAAGTTAGACGTTGATATATGACATTAATCAATCTGCTATACTTTTACCCACAATGTTCGTTTTTCTTGTAAATTCATACAATAAATAAATAAATGTTTCTTGGAGTGTTTTCGATGTTTACCTTTGAAGCTTCGTGTGCATCCAGGAACCTTCGTGCACTAGACCTTGTTCACTTCTTCTTTGCATCCCGTTGTTCCTACAGGAAAAATATTGCTTCTCTGATCACGTCATTTGTTCATTCTTCCAGATGCGGCACTTTAGATTGAAGTTGATAATTCGTGTGGTACATCTGGTACTGCTTCTTGAGCTACTTGAAGATTTTTTTCTCATAACAGACACCAAGTATAGGATTTTCATCAACTTTTCCTTTTGATCCACTTTTCTTCATTTCAACTACTGGTTCTAGTCACAAGATTTCTGTTATGATCTGCTTTGCTAGCCGATGACATTTTTCCTGGAGTGTTCTCGATATGTCCAATGTTATCGAGGACTAGACACCTTGTTCACTTTATCCTTGCATCCCGTTGTTCCGACAGGAAAAATATTGCTACTCTGATCACGTAATTTGTTCATCCTTCCAGATTCGGCACTTTGGATTGTAGTTGATAATTCGTGTGGTGGATCTGGTACTACTTCTTGAGCTACTTGAAGATTTTTTCTCATAACCTACACCATGTACATGTAGAATTTTCATCAACTTTTTCATTTGATCCACTTTTCTTCATTCCAACTCTTGGTTCTAGTCAAAGGGTTACTGTTATGATCTGACTTTTTTTTTACATTACTCCCAGAAGTGTAGTAGAAGACATAGTTTTAGCCATACCTACATTTCAAAATCCATTTAAATATTCTTTTCCTGTGTTCGTGGCTTTGTAGATAAAGAATGGACATGATGACTAATTTTGAAAATGTGTTCTATAGTATTGTAAAGCATCTACTGTTTCCAAAAATATATATTATTTCTGCAGGAAACAAAGTTTTATAGAAAAAAAGCTATTGAAATTCAAAGTTTAAAATCCGTTCGGAAACGATCGTTGGTGTCATGGCGTCTGTTTATGACGTCAGATGTTTGTAAATCGACCGAGAAATTAGGGAGCTAAAGAAAGAAATCGTATGTTTTGCGGGTTTCGAGTTCAAAAGTGTGTAAGTGCTGTGCGGTTTCGGCATTTCTAAACTCTGCTGAACCAAGGTCTTTGTTTGAAGCCAAAAACTCCCCCGACATCAAAAAATCAACTCTAGGCAAATTAGAGCTACTTGTCTAAATGTCCATGGCCATCGCCTTGGTCCATGCCTAAAACGTTGATCCATGTTTTGTTCCATATTTCAACGGATCAATGGAAATCACCAAATACTTTATAAACGCAGATAACAACAATTAAAAAGAAACGGTCACACACAGCGAATACTCGCTGCGAATAAAAGTCGGTTCCTATATGCGCGACACTCAGCTACGCGACGTCGTGTGACATCGCCAGTCAAATAATGATTACATTGTTTTGAATGGGCACGTCGCGTAGCCATAGTGAGAACGTGCCCATTTAAAACAATGTAATCATTATTTGACAGTGAAGTCGCGTAGCTGAGTATCGCGTATATGAGAATAATTCGCTCTCTGCAAGTTTTATTATTTTCTTGAAATTACAATGACGCAATTGTTGCAATAATAACATTAATAATAGCATAAAGATAATAATAAGCATATGAAAATAATAATAATAAGCATATGAAAATAATAATCGCGTTGCGTAAGCACACGTACCTAACAGTAAAAGGAGACTAAAGGTCGATTCCCTTATGCGCGACACTCTGCTACGCGACGTCGTGCGACATCACCTGTCAAATAATGATTACATTGTTTTAAATGGGCACGTCGCGTAGCTGTCGCGTAGCCATAGTGAGAACGTGCCCATTTAAAACAATGTAATCATTATTTGACAGGCGATGTCGCGTGACGTTGCGTAGCTGAGTGTCGCGTATATGAAAATCGGTCTTAATACTTGCAGCGACAATTGGCTACCTGTCTGTCACGCACAGCGAGTTCTACAAAAGAATTTGGTGTAGTCTCTAGCGTCTAGTCTCCAGCGGCGTGCTGGCTACTCGCAGCGAGTACCCTGTCACACATAGCAAATTCTCGCGGCGAGTGCGCATTGGCAGCGAGTAAAATTGAACATGTTCAATTCCAATCGCCGCGAATAGACCTTTTAACGGTTAGTTAGGCGCATGCGCGTTCGCCATGTTTCAAAGGCGGGACTATGAAAGTTTCGGGCACATCTTGTTATTTTCACTGGTTATACGTCAAAAAAGTGCCCGAAAACATGGCGGAAATTTTTTTTAAAAAATTTAAAAAATTAAAAGGTTTATTCAACTCGCGACGCAGCAATCTATTCGCAGCGAATAGCCTGTCACACACAACGAATACTCGCTGCGATTAGACACTCGCAGCGAGTATTCGCCTTGTGTGACCGAAGCTTTACAAACGCGTGACGTAATTCATTCTGATTAGTGTTCAACCTATGATGACGGACTGCTGTATATTTTAGTTTTGTTTTATTACAAATATTATCAATCTCGTACTAAATATGGAAATAAATACATTTTTCACAATCTATTATTCCCATGTTATTCGATAAACGCAATATTATTGGGATTCTTGGCCCATGTCATCATGCCCATTGGATTCGTTCCTCTCCTGAATGTCAATAATTCTTGGTTCTAAATTGTAATATCGGCTATTTCTTTGGTCTCTTAATATTTGAATGGACTGTCTTTATGCGTTAGTTGATTCACTTGAAGCCCTTGAAGGACTTCCTTGCATTAGGCTACTTTCAGTTGAATTCACTGGTGTCTGTATTTTATCCATTTCTCTAGATATATCTCCCATATCATCCGTTGTGGAGGCTTTGCGATTTGTTTTCTTTATTTTTCGACATAAAAATTAAAAGTTTAGATAGAATTTTCACGTAAATTTATGTTTAACCGCCATGCAAAATGTTGTTATTGTCTGTCTATCTAGTCTTGTCTGACTCAATGGAAATCACCAAATACTTTATAATCGCAGGTAACAACAATTAAAAAGAGATCGTCGAAGTTAAAGGCTCGTATTGCTCAGTTTACATTAAACTTTTCATTTTACATTAAACGGTTATAAATTATACACTTTCTTGTGCGTGTGGTTCGTACCCTTCTGAACGGTCGACCTAGACACCTTTTTAGCCAATCTCACCACAACATCGTTTTCCACCGTCGTTGTGCAACTACAATAATTTGGACACATCTAAACGTGGCTTCTTCAATGCTTTCACTTTGAGAATGTAAACGTCGTGTAATGGTTAGATGAATTGGCAGGGCTTCTCAATGTCCTTGGTGATGGAGTTTTTGTTTGTGAAACCAAGGCAGAAAACTCTAAGAAGATAACCGTCTTGACATTAACATAAGCCTCAATGAGGGTTATTGATGTCTCAGTAATGTTGTTGAGCATAGACCTGAGCTTGTCAAATCCATACCATGGCAGTTCGCCAAAACATGTTTGCCTTGGACTTCTTCGGCGATGAGTCTGAACTTCCTCAAGGAATGTTCGAGGTCATTATTATTTTGCAAATCGGTAAAAGAAACTTCAAAAACTCGGAGACGATTTTGCTACCTAGGGTGCGGTTGACCAAGGTCTTGCCAAAACGCCTGGTACACACGCCTGGATCTACAATCTTCTTCTCGGCTCCCTTTTTGCCTCCTTTCGATACCCCCTTATTTTTACCGACCTTCATGTCCAGAACTTGACATGAAAAAAAAGACAAGACAGACAAGATTAGACAGACAAGACAATCATATCATGTACATTTTGGCATCTGACAACCAAAATTTCATGCAGTTTTAATCATATTTCTCTGTGTCCAAAATGTGCGACAAAATCAACTGCATCAACTTATTAAAAGTTTTGATAACGACGGCATTGTTCGCTCTTATCATGTGCTGCTTACAAAACGGCTGTGATCTCATTGCACTTCTCCTACATAACATTCTTCTTCGTCATCTTCAACGCTGTGCCAAGCTTCCTTGATAACGACAGCATTGTTTGCTCTAATCATCTGCAGCTTACAAAACGGCTGGGATCTCATGCACATCTACTTCATAACAGTCTTCTTCTTCATTTTCAATGCTGTGTCAATCTTCCTTGATAACGACGGCATTGTTCGCTCTAATCATGTGCTGCTTACAAAACGGCTGTGACCTCCTGCACTTCTCCTACATAACATTCTTCCTCGTCATCTTCAACGCTGTGTCAAGCTTCCTTGATAACGACGGCATTGTTCGCTGTTATTATGTGCTGCTTACAAAACGGCTGGGATCTCATAACCTTCTCCTACATAACATTCTTCTTCGTCATCTTCAACGCTGTGTCAAGCTTCCTTGATAACGACGGCATTGTTCGCTCTAATCATGGGCAGCTTACAAAACGGCTGGGATCTCATGCACATCTCCTACATAACATTCTTCTTCCTCATCTTCAATGCTGTGTCAAGCTTCCTTGATAACGACGGCATTGTTCGCTCTAATCATGTGCTGCTTACAAAACGGCTGTGATCTCCTGCACTTCTCCTACATAACATTCTTCTTCGTCATCTTCAACGCTGTGTCAAGCTTCCTTGATAACGACGGCATTGTTCGCTGTTATCATGTGCTGCTTACAAAACGGCTGGGATCTCATAACCTTCTCCTACATAACATTCTTCTTCGTCATCTTCAACGCTGTGTCAAGCTTCCTTGATAACGACGGCATTGTTCGCTCTAATGATGGGCAGCTTACAAAACGGCTGGGATCTCATGCACATCTCCTACATAACATTCTTCTTCCTCATCTTCAATGCTGTGTCAAGCTTCCTTGATAACGACGGCATTGTTCGCTCTAATCATGTGCTGCTTACAAAACGGCTGTGATCTCCTGCACTTCTCCTACATAACATTCTTCTTCGTCATCTTCAACGCTGTGTCAAGCTTCCTTGATAACGACGGCATTGTTCGCTGTTATGATGTGCTGCTTACAAAACGGCTGGGATCTCATAACCTTCTCCTACATAACATTCTTCTTCGTCATCTTCAACGCTATGTCAAGCTTCCTTGATAACGACGGCATTGTTCGCTCTAATCATGGGCAGCTTACAAAACGGCTGGGATCTCATGCACATCTCCTACATAACATTCTTCTTCCTCATCTTCAATGCTGTGTCAACCTTTCTTGATAACGACGGCATTGTTCGCTCTAATCATGTGCTGCTTACAAAACGGCTGTAATCTCATGTACTTCTCTTACATAACATACTTCTTCGTCATCTTCAACGCTGTGTGAAGCTTCCGAGATAACGACGGCATTGTTCGCTCTTATCATGTGCTGCTTACAAAACGACTGGGATCTCATGCACTTCTCCTACATAACATTCTTCTTCGTCATCTTCAACGCTGTGTCAAGCTTCTTCAAAGACGACTACGGTGGAGTTTCGTACGAGAACGAAATCTTGCGAAGGTAGGAATCGTCGTTATCATCACCCTAAACTCGGTCACCTTCGTCGATCTGGGTGGTTGTTGTTGACGGTAATTTCGGAAGGCAGCAGCGATTCCTGCCAGTCGTCGGTGTCCATGGTCACGGTGGAGTTGTTGTTGGTCTGAGGCTGTGCGCCGAGCTCGATGAGTTGGGTGAAGTCCATCGTCTCAAGCGTATCCAAAGTGTTTAACAGATCCGCGGCGTCTAATCCAAGAGCCGATTCTGGCGTTTCATTGATTGGGTAAGGCGGTCCTGCTTTAACAGACTTTGGAGTTAAAGGATCTTGCTCGTGTTGCTGTTTTTTATGTTCTTTTGGCCGAGGGGGATGATTTGGGGGTATTTGTGTTGGAGTTGGCGCTGGAATTGAAGGAGGGTTTGTTGCTAGGGGAGGGAGTCCTAGGAACTTTTGCCGGGGGAGGGGTTCCTTGGGGGAGGAACTCTTTTGAGCAAAATTTAAACAAAATAAAAGTTTCGGGCACATTTTGTTATTTTCACTGGTTATACGTCAAAAAGTGCCCGAAAAACATGACGAAAATTGACACAGGCGCACAAAAAAATTTCAAGTATGATAAGGTTTATTCGAGAGCAAATGGGTGTCGCTCCAATTGTGGACAAAATGAGAGAGAAACGACTCCGATGGTATGGCCATGCAATGCGAGCAGCTCATGGTACTGTTGTCTACTCTGCCCTCCATTTTGAGATTGAAAGCCAACGTCCCAGAGGAAGACCGAAGCAGCGAAGGCAGGACAAGATAAATAGTGACCTAAAGATCGTGGCCCTAAAACCCAATGACGCACAAAACCGTGCAAAATGGCCATCATTGACCAATAAAGCGGGACAAAGCAGAAGAGCGTTGGCGAGCACAATTCTCTTATTCTACGCGACGGTTTTGTTTGGAGTTTCTTTGGCTGTCTCCAACTATTTCGCGATGGTGTCAGAACGAATCAGACGAATTGAACTTCGAGATGGTCAAAAACGATGTGGCAGGTCCAAATGGTCCAAAATGTGCGGTCAACGTAAAATCAGCGATGAAGACACTGAACTGAACATAGGTTGGGAACCTTATCATAAACTAGGTTCCCAACCTATGTTCAGTTCAGTTTCATCATCGCTGATTTTTCGTTGACCGCACATTTTGGACCTGCCACATCGTAACTTAATACATAATGCTTAATCGACTAGACAGACCCTAGTCTTGTCTGTCTTTTCTTGTCTGTCTATTCTTGTCTGTTGAGTCGTGTCTGCCTAGTCTTGTCTGTCTACTCTTGTCTGTCTAGTCTCGTCTGTCTAGTCTTGTCTGTCTATTCTTGTCTGTCGAGTCTTGCTTGTCTAGTCTAGTCTGTCTACTCTTGTCTGTCTAGTCTAGTCTGTCTAGTCTTGTCTGTCTAGTCTGTATAGTCTCGTCTGTCTAGTCTTGTTTGTCTATTCTTGTCTGTCTAGTCTTGTCTGTCTAGTTTTGTCTGTCTAGTATTGTCTGTCTAGTCTTGTCTGTCTAGTCTCGTCTGTCTAGTCTTGTCTGTCTATTCTTGTCTGTCGAGTCTTGTCTGTCTAGTCCTGTCTGTCTAGTCTTGTCTGTCTAGTTTTGTCTGTCTAGTTTCGTCTGTCTAGTCTTATCTGTCTAGTCTTGTCTGTCTAGTCTGTCTTGTGTATTTAGTTTTGCCTGTCTAGAAGAAATTTCTAAAAGATTTGGTAACCAAATTGGGCAATAAAAATGATTTAGTAAAAGTTTCCCTCGGATTTATAATAAAATTTACGGTTTGTTTTTTTTGTTGTTGTTGCTGAGTGAATAACTGTTTTTATAGACTGGAAGATGTTTCATTGTGGAAGAAGCTTCCCGTTACCGCCAGCCCTGCGCGTTTACCGTTCGAGGGGGAGGCCGGCAATAAAAGGGTTTAATAGCCGAATCTATTACGCAATTAGCTCCTTATATCTAACACATGTTTTTTCTGGCACGAAAAAATCGCCGTACAAAACGTAATTACACAGATCCGAGTTTTCGATTCGTTCGCTCGATCCGAGTTTTCCTCGGGTCTCACATGTGTTCCGTTTTCTACACACTTGTTCGCCTCTCACACCTGTTGCGCCACCCCAAAACCCTTTTACACCCAACAATTACATTTCTTAATAGAGAGTCGTCCTTTATATCTGAAATCTCTGGTATTATAAATCGCGTTGATCAAAATAGGTCAACAGTATTATTATCAAAAATAGGTCAACAGTATTATTAAATCATTTTTTGAAACCTTCTCTTTATTAGATCTTTAGAGGCTACAAGGTGTAGTCTATCAAGGTTTATCTATTACAGATTGATCTAACAGGTTTTGTCTATCAAGATTGATTTTACACAGATCAATCTAACAGGTTTTTCTATCAAGGTTTGTCCAACACAGATTGAATAATTAGGTTTTGTCTATCAAGGTTCACATAGCACAGATTGATCTATAAGGTTTAGTCTATCAAGGTTTATCTATTACAGATTGATCTAACAGGTATGGTCTATCAAGGCTGATTTTACACAGATTAATCTAACAAGTTTTGTCTATCAAGGTTTGTCCAACACAGATTGATTAATTAGGTCTTGTCTGTCAAGGTTCACATACCACAGATTGATCTATAAGGTTTAGTCTATCAAGGTTTATCTATTACAGATTAATCTAACAGGTTTGGTCTATCAAGGTTGATTTTACACAGATAAATCTAACAGGTTTTGTCTATCAAGGTTTGTCCAACACAGATTGATTAGATAGGTCTTGTATATCAAGGTTCACATAGCACAGATTGATCTATAAAGTTGAGTCTATCAAGG
Source organism: Phosphuga atrata (assembly GCA_944588485.1). Taxonomy (NCBI): domain Eukaryota; kingdom Metazoa; phylum Arthropoda; class Insecta; order Coleoptera; family Silphidae; genus Phosphuga; species Phosphuga atrata. Next base: position 5,863,185 of record OX155897.1, on the reverse strand, counting down.
ATTATCTATTGAAAATTGATCTAACAGGTTTGGTCTATCAAGGTTGATCTTACACAGATCAAACTAACAGGTTTTGTCTATCAAGGTTTGTCCAACACAGATTGATTAATTAGGTCTTGTCTATCAAGGTTCACATAGCACAGATTGATTTATAAGGTTTAGTCTATAAAGATTTATCTATTACAGATTGATCTAACAGGTTTGGTCTATCAAGGTTAATCTTACACAGATCAATCTAACAGGTTTTGTCTATCAAGGTGTGTCCAACACATATTGATTAATTAGGACTTGTCTATCAAGGTTCACATAGCACAGATTGATCTATAAGGTTTAGTCTATCAAAGTTTATCTATTACAAATTGATCCAACAGGTTTGGTCTATCAAGGTTGATCTTACACAGATCAGACTAACAGGTTTTGTCTATCAAGGTTTGTCCAAGACAGATTGATTAGTTAGGTCTTGTCTATCAAGGTTCACATAGCACAGATTGATCTATAAAGTTGAGTCTATCAAGGATTATCTATTGAAAATTGATCTAACAGGTTTGGTCTATCAAGGTTGATCTTACACAGATCAAACTAACAGGTTTTGTCTATCAAGGTTTGTCCAAGACAGATTGATTAATTAGGTCTTATATATCAAGGTTCACATAGCACAGATTGATCTATAAGGTTTAGTCTATCAAGGTTTATCTATTACAGATTGATCTAACAGGTTTGGTCTATCAAGATTAATCTTAGACAGATCAATCTAACAGGTTTTGTCTATCAAGGTGTGTCCAACACATATTGATTAATTAGGACTTGTCTATCAAGGTTCTCATAGCACAGATTGATCTATAAGGTTTAGTCTATCAAGTTTTATCTATTACAAATTGATCTAACAGGTTTGGTCTATCAAGGTTGATCTTACACAGATCAGACTAACAGGTTTTGTCTATCAAGGTTTGTCCAACACAGATTGATACAGGTTTTGCCTATCAAGGCTTGTCCAACACAGATTGATTAGTTAGGTCTTGTCTATCAAGGTTCACATAGCACAGATTGATCTATAAGGTTTAGTCTAACAAGGTTTATCCATTACAGATTGATCTAACAGGTTTGGTCTATCAAGGTTGATTTTACACAGATCAATCTAACAGGTTTTGTCTATCAAGGTTTGTCCAACACAGATTGATTAGTTAGGTCTTGTCTATCAAGGTTCACATAGCACAGATTGATCTATAAGGTTGAGTCTATCAAGGTTTATCTATTACAAATTGATCTAACAGGTTTGGTCTATCAAGGTTGATTTTACACGGATTAATCTAACAGGTTTTGTCTATCAAGGTTTGTCCAACACTGATTAATTAATTAGGTCTTGTCTATCAAAGTTCACATAGCACAGATTGATCTGTAAGGTTGAGTCTATCAATGTTTATCTATTGCAAATTGATCTAACAGGTTTGGTCTATCAAGGTTGATTTAACACAGATCAATCTAACAGGTTTTGTCTATCAAGGTTTGTCCAACACAGATTGATTAATTAGGTCTCGTCTATCAATGTTCACATAGCACAGATTGATCTATAAGGTTTAGTCTAACAGGGTTTATCTATTACAGATTGATCTAACAGGTTTGGTCTATCAAGGTTGATTTTCTACAGATCAATCTAACAGGTTTTGTCTATTAAGGTTTGTCCAACACAGATTGATTTTTTAGGTCTTGTCTATCAAGGTTCACATAGGACAGATTGATCTATAAAGTTTAGTCTAACAAGGTTTATCTATTAAAGATTGATCTAACAGATTTGGTCTATCAATGTTGATCTTACACAGATCAATCTAACAGGTTTTGTCTATCAAGGTTTGTCCAACACAGATTGATTAATTAGGTTTTGTCTATCAAGGTTTGTCCAACACAGATTGATTAATTAGGTTTTGTCTATCAAGGTTTGTCCAACACAGATTGATTAATTAGGTTTTGTCTATCAAGGTTTGTCCAACACAGATTGATTAATTAGGTTTTGTCTATCAAGGTTCACATAGCACAGCTTGATATTTAAGGTTGAATCTATAAAGATTTATCTATTACAGATTAATCTAACAGGTTTGGTCTATCCAGGTTGGTTTTACACAGATCAATCGAACAGGTTTTGTCTATCAAGGTTTGTCCAACACAGATTGATTAATTAGGTCTTGTCTATCAAGGTTCACATAGCACAGACTGATCTATAAGGTTTAGTCTATCAAGGTTTATCTATTACAGATTGATCTAACTGGTTTGGTCTATCAAGGTTGATTTTAAACAGATCAATCTAACAGGTTTTGTCTATCAAGGTTTGTCCAACACAGATTGATTAAATAGGTCTTGTCTATCAAGGTTTACATATCACATATTGATCTATAAGGTTGAGTCTATCAAGGTTTATCTATTACAAATTGATCTAACAGGTTTGGTCTATCAAGGTTGATTTTACACAGATCAATCTAACAGGTTTTGTCTATCAAGGTTTGTCCAACACAGATTGATTAATTAGGTCTCGTCTATCAAGGTTCACATAGCACAGATTGATCTATAATGTTTAGTCTATCAAGGTTTATCTATTACAGATTGACCTAGCAGGTTTGGTCTATCAAGGTTGATCTTACACAGATCAAACTAACAGGTTTTGTCTACCTTGTAGATTAATATGACTAGTTAGACTAAGCAAGATTTGTCTTCTAAGTCATATACTGGATGGTCTTGTCTAGTCTAGCTGTCTAAATCTAGGCTTGTTTAATCCTGTATTGTTTCAGGCACCATTCTTCTATCATATATCTTGTTCATATATATATATATATATATATATATATATATATATATATATATATATATATATATATATATATCGAATCTTTGTGGTTTAATCAAAGCCGAGTAGATAAATATATAGACTAGCTATGTCTAAATCTAGACTTGTTTAATCCTGTATTGTTTCAGGCATCACTCTTGTATCATATATCTTAATCTAATCAATCTAATCTATGTGGTTTAATCAAAGTGGAGTAGATAAATATATAGTCTAGCAATCTCTAAATCTAGGCTTGTTTCAGGCATGATTGTATCATAATATCTTGTTCTAATCAATATAATCTTTGTGGTTAAATCAAAGTGGAGTAGATAAATGTGTTGTGAAGAATGTTTGCAGTGGAATGAATTCGGTGGTTCCGGCTCGGAACCTACTTGAGTGGTCTTGTGTGCGTGCAATGCAAATTTGGGTTAGAGCCGAGGAGGCCGCCGCAGTGACGTCATGTACGTGGGCACTGGCAGCACCACGTCGGCCACGTACCACCGAAATATTTATAATTGGTTTACACACTGCATGCACGTACACGTACTATTTTTTCATTCTTCATTGCAGTCATACTAAATATTAAGCAACTAAATCATGAGAAAATAGAAAATGTGGTTTAACTTCCGACTAGCTACAGACCAATGCTTAGGATTAGCCCAATTAAGTATAGTTATAGTTATTAGTTAGTTATAGTTATAGTATAGTTATACTTACATTGCTTAGAACAAGTTAAATGGCAAATCTAGACAGAGCATAATATAGTATATTACGTAACAAGAGTTGTAAGAAGCATATTACGTACGAGCGGAACAGTACGAGCGTAATTCCGCGGGTACGTGATTGTTTTACAACTCGAGTTATGAACTATACTTTATCCACGACCACACTAATTTGTTTTTGTTTAATAAGAAAAATATGTTTGATGTAAGAAATTTATTTCATATTAGGTTGTTTATTTAATTATCATTATTTAACATTTAACAAACAGTTGTATTTTCATATATAACTGTTACTCGACATTATTTAACTTGATAGAAATGAAAAGAAATAAATTCTTAATGGTTACATAGCTTATTATTTACTACTTATTTGGGTTAAACTGGAATAAGAGTGCTCTTAGATATAGGCAACCCAATGTACGCAATGTCAATTTCCGTTAGTTCCGCAATTATTAATCGCATATAATTAATCCGCAATTTCCGAATTGTTGCACAGGGGGCGCTGAACGTATGAGCACGTAGTGGCAGCTCTCAACCAATCGACGAATCGTAAACCAAACGCACGTGTGTGTTATCAATCATACCTTATCATTAATCGCGGATTGTTACATACGTGTGTGTTATAATGTATTTACATAACTAGTTGTACGTCTTAATTAATCGCATATAATTAATCCGCAATTTCCGAATTGTTGCACGGAGGGAGAATTGTTGCACGGGGTGCGTTGAACGTATGAGCAATCAACTAATCGTAAACCAAATACACGTGTGTGTTATCAATCATAACTTATCATTAATCGCGGATTGTTACATACGTGTGTGTTATGATGTATTTACATAATCCACAAACTCTACAGTAATGGGCATTTACAATACTGGTCGAAGATAAAATTGTTTTTATTAGTTTGTAGATACGTTATAAATCTATATAAACCTTAAATTGATTTAGATGAAGCTGTTGAAGAACTAAGTAATAAATCAAGATAAATTTGTTATGAATTGTTGTCGGTGTTGTTTTTCATTCTAAATATTGACATAATGTTTGTGTTGTTCTGGGGGTTGAGAAAAGTGCGGATTGTCCACGGTCCGTTCGGAAATTAGGAACCGCGTGACGAATCCGACTGTCGAATGGTCACGCTTAGACGTACAACTTTTAAAACACATTTTAAACTGTAACAAGGCATTTTTATGATTTTTTCTATTTTTGAATGTTATGGACGATTTGGTACGGTTTAACGTCACACTCAATCTGGTACGACTATTTTCGCATTCAGCTATTTTCAAACTGAGTTTGCAATTTACATTTATTCTAATTTTTTCCATTTCGCTACCAAAAAGATATTTTACACAGTTAGTTGGAAAGATTTAATTTTTTATTGCGAAAATCTGAATTCAAATTTTCCACAATTTCCATTTCAAAAGTCGATATCTCGAGAAGGGTTACAGATAATAGACCTTTTCATATTTGATTTTTTTTTGTGCGCATGCGTCAATTTCCGCCATGTTTTTCGGGCCCTTTTTGACGTATAGAGTGATTTTTAGCAACTTTCTTTTTGGCAACACTATTTTTGGCAGCACAACTGTTTTCGTGTAACATGTTATTGTCATACAGGTTCAGTTTGGTCTATTATTTAACCATGAATCTTGCAAACTGCAAGAGTTGCAAACGAACAACGCTTGCAGATTATTGAATTTTATTATCAAAATTCATGCTCGGTTAAGAAAGTGCATCGTGGCACTTCTTCCATTTTATGGTCAGTTTGGGCGACCTGGGGCGGCTATTTCGGAATCTTGTGACTAAATTTTGCACCAAATTTACATTATTGGACATTAACCCCTGACAGACGAATAAAATACGCGTCCTTAGAATATCATTTAATTTGGCTCAATAGTGAACGCTCTTATACAAGCTCAGAACTGATTTTTTTATTTGAGACATGATAATGCATAACGCAAAATATGTTCTAACATCATTTTATATCATATTAGTGGACACAGCTCCGATTCTCCTTCATTACATCTACCAGTCTTATTTGTTCAGAATATCTATTCGTTTCTCTCACTATTATTTCAATGAAATCATCACAAAATACTTCTTTGAAAACACACAAAGTTGAATTTATACTCAATCTTCGTAAAACTGAACAACTGATACCGGTAGTTGCAGTAAATTGTTTTATATTGACAATATTTTCTTTTTTCTATCCATGCATAATTCTTATGCGAGAATTTTTAGATTATGCACGTTTACGTACATTTTGTTGAATAGAGCCTAGGTTCACATGAATTTGAAGCATCACTTGAATACTGAACAGCATCACTTGATGACCATTTTCAATTTCATTATCACCACTAGGGACTTGGTGAAGAATACGGATTTTTTTGAAACTTAGTGTTGCGGACTTTTTACATGGTATAACTGTTGTTAATCGTCTTTGATACTCTTTATCTAAAATCTGGAAGCTAACATTAAGCTTCTACATTGATTCTAAATAATTGTTGATATTTTCAAGATGACAGATAGTAGATGCAAACGCAACTAACTCGACGTTGCCACGTTTATTTATTTTTTTTAAAGAAAAATATTATCCCATATGTATATCAAAATATCAATACTTTTTTTAGGATACCTAATCTAACCGGGGTTAAACCAACGGTCCCTGCCACATTGTCCTATATTGGATCGACAGTTCGCGCTGCCGCGCGTATGTTGTCTCGATTTATCTGACCGCTTCGCGGCGGGCAGCCTAATATAACCGGGGTTAAACCAACGGTCCTAGCCACATTGTCCTATATTGAATCGAGACTTCCGAACTCTCGGATCGAACTCTCGATCATGTACGTCAATGTGGCAAGGACCGTTGGTTTCACCAACTCGGCTGGAATCAATTTCCATTCAAGTAATTTTTGATTTGTTTAGTCGGGATGTCTTAAAATATTCTGAATATTCATAATAGACAAATAATCTCTGGAAGCCAATTTTGTATATACTTTGCACAAACATGTGACGCAGAAAAATTTCAATAATTTATGTGTTGTCAAAATTAAATTTGGCAACGCTGACGTTTGGCGACGCTGGTGGTGGCGTTAATAAGTAGGTACCAAAAAAGCAACCAACCTTGAAGTATCCCGACACAGTTTCAAGAGGCCGTTTTTGCACTTGGAGCATTTATACGACCCCTCGGCCGGGATCAATCTCCACTCAATCAAATTCTTGACGGTTTCATCTGGATCCTGCAGAATCTTGTGGATATCCGGGACACTTAAATAATTAACTCGAGATAATTGTGGCTGTTTGTGGCGTGGCTGTTCGTTGCAACATGAATGCAACTTCAATACGACGCTTAAGATTATAGTTTTTAAATTATAGTTTTTCATATAAACGGGCATATAAACTAAAATAAACGCGGCAACGTCGAGTTAGTTGCGTTCGCATCTACTATCTGTCACCTTGAAAATATCAACAATTATTTTCAAGAAAAACACTAATATTTATTGAATCAACCGGATTTCTACCGGATCTTAGTTAAAGAGTGCGAAAGACGATTAACAACAGTTACACCACGTAAAAACTCCGCAACACTAAGTTTTAAAAAAATCCCGTATTCTTTACCTAAGCCCTATTTCTAATTTTACAAAAAGTATATATATGCTTTACAACTACTTTACAACTCTACTTTACAAATATATGCTACGGCATTCAGCGTGAGATCACTGTTGTTTTACTAACTACTGCTTCCATTGCGCGTCTTTCTGTTTCTCTGTTTGCCGATGCGATTTTGTTACCGATATTATTGAGAGAGGGATTTCTAAAAAAATTATCATCGATGCACGACCGATACAGATAATCTAATAATATTATATTGCCCGTTATTTGCCGAAGAAATTTCTTGACGTCTCGGAGACGTCAAAGTCTACCAAGGCACATGAAAAAGATGACGTCCTAGATACGTCATTGTATGTCAAGAGGTTAAACCAACAAGCATACGTAGAGTGCGGACAGAGGAAAATATCGTAGCTGTATCCGCCAGTGTTGTTGCTGACCGTGAATTATCGATTCGGCGCCGTATCGGAAAATTCTGCGGAAGGATTTGGGTGTAAAACCTTTCAAAATACATCTGGTGCTAGAATTGAAGCCACACGACCTACGACAACGGGTAACTTTTGGTGAATGGGCGCTGGCAAAATCGGTTGAAGATCCACTTTTTTATCAGAAAATTCTGTTCAGCGACGAAGCCCATTTCTGATTGAATGGATACGTGAACAAGCAAAATTATTTGGTGTGAAGAGCAGCCAGAAGCATTGCAAGAATTGCCAATGCATTCCGAAAAATGCACTGTTTGGTGTGGATTATGGGCCGGTGGCATCATTAGACCGTACTTTTTCAAAGACGACGAAGGCAGGAACGTTACTGTGAATGGCGACCGCTACGGTGCGATGATTTAAATTTTTTTTTGCCCAAAATTGAAGAGCTTGACTTGGCTGACGTGTGGTTTCAGAAAGACGGTGCCACATGCCACACAGCACGCGAAACAATGGCCCAATTGAGAGGCGAGTTCGGTCAACAGTTTATTACACGTTTGGGGAAATTGGAAATTGGCCTTCTTCCAGACTTTTTTTGTGGGGCTATGTTAAGGCTCATCTCTATAGGGACAAGTCCGCAACGGTTGACGCACTGGAAGCAAATATTGAAGAATTTATTCGTGTGATACCGGCCGATATGTTGGAGAGAGTATGCCAAAATTGGATCCAGAGTCTGAACCATTTGAGGCGTAGTCGCGGTCAACATTTACGTGTGAAATCATCTTTAAACATTGAATTATATAGATCACTGGTCCTCAATCCTATGCCCGCAGGCACCGTGGCGCCTGCCGTCCGTTTTACGCCTGCCCGCCGCAAGTAAACGTAACCAAAATAGCAACATATATTGCAGAAGTTATTCAAGTAAGGACAGAAGAACTGGAAACTATGAAGATATATATGAAGAACTGGAGCTAGAAATTTTGGACCTTCAAAACGACATTTTCCTAACATCCAATGTATCAGATGAGGACTTCTTCTCTTGAGGAAAAGAATAAAATGTCCGCCGACTTTCTAAAATGTGCTCTTGAGTGCTAAAAGGTTGGGGATCTATGATATAGATCGTTTTATCGTCTCAAATAAAGATTTCATACATTTATCTAAATTTTATGTGTTTTTAGGGTTCCGTACCGAAAACGGAACCCTTATAGGATCACTTTGTTGTCCGTCTGTCTGTCTGTCCGTCTGTCTTTCCGTCCGTCCGTCTGTCTGTCTGCCAAGACCATTTTTCTCAGGAAGGCGTAGAGGTAACAATTTGAAATTTGTATCAAATACTCGGGTCTGAGGTCTCTTTCAGCTGTGAAAAAATCAAACTTGTAAGTCAACGCGATCAAAAGATATGATCGTTTATGTCGCATATTTTGCGATTTCACAAGGGAATCAAAACATATAGGGTACTTCCCGTTGACCCAGAATCATGAAATTGGCAAAAAGCGGTGTCTTACAGCACATGTAAAGGGAAAAATCTTAAAACCGTAAATATGTAGTTTAATTACAAGAAACATGCGAATTTACTATTAGAAACTTATGAAAATACACTAATGTTTTGCGTGGTATTGTCAGGCACCAGAAGCATATGGGTTGCATAGTTAGGTCCTCCTAAAGATACCTTACTTGTTTGTTTGTACGGAACCCTCGGTGCGCGAGTCACAACTCGCACTTGGCCGGTTTTTTTTTTTTAATCAAATCCGAAAGCTCTTAAAAAATCACCCATTATAACCAATGAAAATAACAAAATGTGCCCGAAACTTTCATTTTCCCGCCTTTTAAACATGGCGGACGCGCATGCGCTTAACTAACCGGAAAAAGGTCTATTAAAAACGTCATTTCCCTACGAATTCACAAATATTTCCTAAAAACATTAAATAGTTTCCCAGTTCTGTGCTCGGGTGATCAAATCTCGCGAAGTTTAGAAGCGGTTAGCAAAATGTAATTTGCATATTTGCAACCAGGAGGGAAAACACTTTCAGACACCTTTTGAAATTTTCGATTCACTTGATAGATAACGATTTTAAGAAAATACACAATCTCGCATTTGCGGCAGATTTCACGCTGTGATAACTTTTGAACAGCTCACCACAGAGACTTATTGTTTTCACCAATCGATTCAGCGTCACAAAATTTTGCCAAAAAACGTACATAGTATTCCCTAGGAAGCTTTCAGTTAAGAAATACCATTGACACTGGGAGTCTAGTCCGCGGAAACGACGAAATGCGAGAAAGTCGATTTTGTCAAAATCGTTATTTTTTGAGTCACAGCAAAATTTAAAAACGTTTCTGAAAGCATTTTTGCTGCTGATTACAGATATGCTAATTATATTTCGCTAGCTCTTTCCGTTCATTATCGCCTGCAAGAATTGAAGAAATTTTTAAGAAATTTCGGCGCTCGAGTAGACATCTCGGAAAGTCGTGAATTTACCACACATAATCTTAGTGTATTAACAGGAAAATGACCTTCTGAAAACGATGCCGTAATCCGTTTTTGATTATCTGCAGCCGTTTCCGAGACATCTACTTAGCAAATCGAGAATCGGGTAAATTTCAGTTTAAAAAATCTCGACGAATTATTGAATCTTTCCAGACAATTTGCACATCGACTTGTTCGTCTTGTCATGTAGTTTATGTGTGCCGAAAATGATTTCGCTGCCTTTTACAGTTCTCGAACAAATCGAAAAAAAAGAAAAAGCACAGATTTTTCGAACGAAATGATGTAAAATTTTTGTTGAAATTTTTTTTAGAAAAATTTCTCGCGATTTTTTTTTGGTTACCCGAAGGAAATCGAAGTGCTGAAAAGGGTTTTTGAATTTATTTCGCTCTAAACTTACTAATAAACAAATTTTATATATTTTTTCGCTATACACCGTCTCGCAATTCCGACTGATTTAACGCTGTCATAACTTAATAACGGCTCACCACAGATACTTCTAGTCTTCACCAATCGATTCAGCGTCCCAAAATTAGTCCGAAAACGTATATAATATTCCCTAGGAAGCTTTCAGTTAAGATATACCATCGATACGGGGTGTCTAGACCGCGGAAACGACGAAACGCGAGAAAATCGATTTTGTCAAAATCGTTATTTTTTGAGTTACAGCAAAATTTAAAAAAGTTTATGAAATTATTTTTGCTGCTGATAACAGATATTCAAATTATATTTCGCTAGCTCTTTCCGTTCACTATCGCCTGCAAGAATTGAAGAAATTTTTAAGAAATTTCGGCGCTCGAATAGAGATCTCGGAAAGTTGCAAATTTCCTCTGAACAATCTTAGTGTAATAATAGGAAAATGACCTTCTGAAAACGATGCTACAATCCGTTTTTGATTATCTGCAACCGTTTCCGAGACATCTACTTAGCAAATGGAGAATCGGGTAAATTTCAGTTTGAAATTTCACGACGAATTATTGAATATTTCCAGACAATTTACACATCGACTTGTTCGTCTTGTCGAGTAGTTTCTGTGTGCCGAAAATGATTTCGTTGCTGTTTACCGTTATTGAGAAAATCGAAAAAACCGAAAAAGCACATATTTTTCGAACGAAATGATGGAAAATTTTTGATGACAAATTTTGTGGAAATTTTTTTCGTGATTTGTTTTCGTTACCAGAAAGGAACTCGATGTGCTGAAAGCGGTTTTCGAGTTTATTTCGCTCTACAGTTACAAATAAACAAGTTGTATATATTTTTTCGCTGTACACCATCTCGCATTTCCGACTGATTTGACGCTGTCATAACTTTTTAATGGCTCACCACAGAAATTTCTAGTTTTCACCAATCGATTCAGCGTCCCAAAATTAGTAAGAAATTGTATATAATATTCCCTAGGAAGCTTTCAGTTAAAAAATATCATCGACGCGGAGACTCCAGACTGCGAAAACGACGAAATGCGAGAAAATCGATTTTGTCAAAATCGTTATTTTTGTAGTTACAGCAAAATTTAAAAACGTTTCTGAAAGCATTTTTGCTGCAGATTACAGATATGCAAATTATATTTTGCTAGCTCTTTCCGTTCACTATCGCCTACAAAAATTGAAGAAATTTTTAAGAAATATCGGCGCTCGAGTAGAGATCTCGGAAAGTCGTGAATTTCCCACGGACAATCTTAGTGTATTAATAGGAAAATCACCTTCCGGAAACGATGCTGCAATCCGTTTTTGATTATCTGCAACCGTTTCCGAGGCATCTACTTAGCAAATCGATAATCGGGTAAATTTTAGTTTGAAATTTCTCGACGAATTATTGAATATTTCCGGACAATTTACACATCGCCTTGTTCGTCTTGTCGAGTAGTTTCTGTGTGTCAAAAATGATTTCGTTGCTGTTTACCGTTTTAGAGAAAAGTGATAAAAACCGAAAAAGCACATATTTTTCGAACCAAATGATGGAAAATTTTTGTTGAAAATTTCTTTGGAAATTTTTTCGTGATTTTTTTTTGGTTACCCGAAGGAAATCGAAGTGCTGAAAACGGTTTTCCAGTTTATTTCGCTCTAAAGTTGCAAATAAACAAGTTATATAGTTTTTCGCTGTTATAAGCCATCTCTTCGTTTTCGCCGTTCGGGTTTTCACAAACCTCTCTGAAACTACAAATCCCAACGAAATTTTTTGAAAAAACATTTTCAGCACACTGAAACTAGACGAGAAGACGAGCAAAACGATATGTAAATTGTTCGGAACGATTCAAGTTTTTCTTGCGGGATACTGGGAATTTTTCAGAATTTCGACTTCATGAGTCATGTAAACTAAGTTTCACGATCAAGATTTAACTACTTCTGACAGTTCAGACTTAACTAAGTTTCAAGATCAAGATTTAACTACTTCTGACAGTTCAGACTTAACTAAGTTTCAAGATCAAGATTTAACTACTTCTGACAGTTCAGACTTAACTAAGTTTCAAGATCAAGATTTAACTACTTCTGACAGTTTAGACTTAACTAAGTTTTACACGATTAAAATTTAACTTCTTCTGCCAGTTTAGACTTAACTAAGTTTCAAGATCAAGATTTAACTACTTCTGACAGTTCACACTTAACTAAGTTTCAAGATTAAGATTTAACTACTTCTGACAGTTTAGACTTAACTAAGTTTTACACGATTAAAATTTAACTTCTTCTGGCAGTTTAGACTTAACTAAGTTTCACGATCAAGATTTAACTACTTCTGACAGTTCAGACTTAACTAAGTTTCAAGATTACAACATTATGTCTCGAGATCGGCTGGCGATAATTAAAAACGGATTGCCGCATCGTTTTCAGGTGGTCATTCCCCACGGATGCACTAATATGCACTAATAAAAATATTAAGTGGTTTCCCAGTTCTTATGTAAATTGTTTTGAACGATTCAAGTTTTTCTTGCGATGTTCTGAATTCATATTTTCCAGAATTTCATGTCTATGAGTCTATGTCTCGAGAACGGCTGCTGATAATTCAAAACGGATTGCGGCATCGTTTTCAGGAGGTCATTTCCCCACGGATGCACTAATATTTCCTTAAAAATATTAAAGAGTTTCCCAGTTCTCTACTCGACGACGAAATTTCGATCGATTTTGCAACTTTTATCAAGCCATATCTTGCGAACGGAAGGGGGTCATATTCTCCGACTAATTTTGGGACGTTGAATCAATTGGTGAAAACTAGAAGTCTCTGTGATAAACCGTTCAAAAATTATGGCGGAAAATGCGAGAAAGTTTTCGCAAAAATCCTTCGATTAATTTTTGTTTTATAACGAAAATGGCAAAGTTTGTCCAATTTTAAAACCGATATAGTTTGATACATACCTCGCGATATGTATTAGATCTCTACTCGAGCGCCGAAATTTCTTAAAAATTTCGTCAATTCTTGCAGGAAATAATCCTCAAAGTTTGGCAATCTGTAATAAGTGTTCCAAGCAGGATCGATGGATTAGGTCTAAAATCCTTATTTTTTAAGTTATTGGAAAATTGAAAATTGTTTCTAAATAATAGTAGCCCTATTCCTCCTAGCATTTACATGCCTTAAGGCAGTGGTCCTCACTAGGATTTTTTAGATAGCCTAATTGTTTATATCAGATTTTCCTGAAGCCCGCAAGTAAAAAATGTAAGTAGGGAAAGATCCTTCGTTCTGGACCACTCCTCACTCCTCGCTCCCACCTCCATTCCACTCATGGGATTTGTTCGCGCCAATTTTAGTAAATCTGTATTTTTAATTTATCATTTGAATCGATTTCGGCATCGATCAACAGAAGGGGAAAGGTGTATCGACCTGGTCCGAAATCGCTTTATATAGTATGCTTAGCGAAAAGACAAGAATCGAAGCGCGAGCGAAGCTCGACCGACACGTGCACGCATCTTTAAGTTTATCGTTTTAAGTCAACTTAACCAGGGGTGTAATCACCCCAAAGGGCTGAAGCGGCATCCAACGTCTGGAAGACAACAATTTTAAAGGAATCCCATCACTTATTATCCCCATTTCCTTCCTTAAAGAAGGCGCCGGAAGGACGATCACACGTGGCGGAGATGCGAGCAGCCCTAGCAGGTAAGTGATTAGACCAGCCTTGTTTTTAAAACTGGAAAATTTGATTTTCGTGAGATACGGTCCAAACAGGATTCATGACCAAAAAATCTTCCTTGACAACACAATCCTTGGATACATACCTAACGAACAAGAGCAATTTAGAAATTGAGGTTACGTCTGTTGATGAATTGAGCGCAAGACTAAAACATTTGCTTTGCTGCAGTTCATCGGTAAAATTAAGTGCAATATTTGCTGCGTGTGATCGTCTTGTGATCCTCTTATACAAGTTGAGTCAGACAGCTGAAGTTTGGAAACTTCATCCAATATTTACAGGGTAAACAGGGTACTATGTTCACAAGCAAAAGACTGTTTCAAAGATTGCAATTTTTCCTCTCTAATCTTAGGTTTTTTGGGCAATTTTTCTTCAAATTGTGAATTTTGCTTACTATTTGCTTACTATTAGGTAAATGTGAAAACAAAGTTTTACAGACGGTGACAACACACTCTTTTACAGTTTCTGCATCAGAAAACGGCTTCATCATTTGTGCTAAAATTTGCGTTACTTGGTACGATGCTTTCGTAGTTAGTTCATTCCTGGTCATTGCATTAAACAGGGTACTACGTTCACAAGCAAAAGACTTTTTCAAAGCAATTTTTCCTCTCTAATCTTAGGTTTTTGGGGGAATTTTTCTTCAAATTGTGAATGAACTGATGTTTGGACCGTGTCTCACGAAAATCAATTTTTCCAGTTTTAAAACAGGGCTGGTCTAATCACTTACCTGTTAGGGTTGCTCGCGACTCCGCCACGTGTGATCGTCCTTCCGGCGCCTTTTTTAAGGGAGGAAATGGGGATAATAAGTGGAGGGATTCCCTTAAAATTGTTGTCTTCCAGACGTCGGATGCCCCTTCAGCCCTTTGGGCTCGTGATTACACACCTGGTTAACTTGACTTAAAACGATAAACTTAAAGATGCGTGAGCGACACGTGCACGCATCTTTAAGTTTATCGTTTAGTTTAGCATCGTTAAGTTTACGCTTCTCAAACTCGAAGCATACTCCCTAATAATATAAATTCGCGAAATAAATTGATAAGTAAATCGCGCGATTTCGGCCCAGGTCGATACACCTTTCGCCTTCTGTTAATCGGTGCCGAAATTGATTCAAATGTTGAATTAAAAATACAGATTTATTAAAATTGGCGCGAACAACTGAAGAGTAGTGTTTGTTCAAATTGTTTGTTTCCATTTACCGTTTCACGACATATCAAACATAAGGCCGTTCCTTCTTTCTTACCTTTTGCAAAAAAAACATTTTTTTTAAATTCCTAATTCACGTTTTTATTTACCTGCCTAACAGCCGAGGGCCGCAAAAAATCGTTCCGAGGGCAGTATGCGGCCCGCGGGCCGCGTAGTGATCGCTGCCTTAAGAGGTGATAGGTAAGCAAGGGTAGCTATTTATCAGCCTCGGTTTATGTTGGAGATAGGGTGGCTGGCCCTACGCTCTTACGCCACCTTTTATTACGCCAGGTTTAACTCCGCATTTTTAAAGGCTGAGTAAACCTTGACCGAAAAATTGCCTGATAAATTTGGCTTGGTGTGGGGATCGAACCCACAACAAAGTTTGACAAATAACGATTTTAGTGGATTCAATTTTCCCGCAATTTACCGCCATAATTTTTGAACGGTTTGTCACAGAGACTTCTAGTTTTCACCAATCGATTCAACATCCTAAAATTATTTGAATATGATTTTCCCCGCTTCTGTCTGCGAGATTGTTTCTGAAAGTGTTTTTCCTGCTGGTTATAAACGTTTTGCTAGCTACTTTCGTTCGAGAGATAATTTTTGTTTTAATTCGTGAGGTCCTACCAAGGACACCTTATGAGTTTCTGAACGCAAACAACCATGCAATCGACTATGTCCTCTCATATTTTATTTGTATTTCTGTTAATATTGTGATGAGCCACACGCTAAATAAATTGAATTCGTCAAAAATCTCTCACTAGAAAAAACTCTCGGTTTTTAATCAAAACTTAACGAACCAAACACACAATCCAGTAATAATAACATCCAGTTTGACACATAAACTAAATCCGCGCTGTTGTGTGCAATCGGTCAACTCGTATGTCCGGTTGACATACTTCCGGAACACTTCGATTCCGGCCGGACTCCATCAATAATAACAACTTTATACATAAATAATAACAACAACAAAAAAAAAAAAAAACAGGTCTCTCTCTGTCTAGCAAAACTGAAATGACACAAAAGTCGAGATAAATAAAGTATGTCAGAGGAATCCCAAGTTCTGACCTAGATTTATAAACTATTGTATGTTTTAATATAAGTTTTATATATATATATATATATATATATATATATATATATATATATATATATATATATATATTGTTAGTCTGTTTCGGACTGATTTATTTGTTTTGGAATAATCTCGTGTTTATTAGCGGAGAGCGGTAATTGTTCCTTTGTTCTTGCGCGTTTCTTTTGTCTTGTTTCTGGCTTGCTCTTGATTTGTAGAGGAATTTAAAAACGATTAATTTTGTTGGATTTTTAATTTTGAAGTCAACAGAACTATACAGGACTAAACAGGACTAGACAGGACTAGACACGACTAGACTTATACAAGATTTAATTAAGAATAAAATTCGAAGTCAAGAATCTAACTGAAGGGAAATTTAAATTTGCGTATTTTGAAAATCCAAAAACAATTTAGTTTCTATTACGAGGATAAATTTGGCAGTGCAAGAATGTTTTGTAAATTTTGAAAAATAAGTTCTAAAATCTAAAACGATATTTCGTAAATTATGGGCTTTTTGATGCCAAGATGAAATTTTGACTTTGACAGCTTGTAACTCAAAAAATGGGCAAAATTTTCAAAAATCTTTTAAATAAAACTTGTAGACAAATTAATTGTCTATAAGAAATATATTCTGAATTTTTTTTCTTCATTAAGCATTTTTGTCTTAAAAACGCAAAAAAAAAACAAAAGATTTCGTAAATTTTGGGATTTTTGATGACAAGATGAAATTTTGACATTGACAGCTTGTAACTCAAATCAAAAATCGTTCAAATAGAACTAGTAGACAATTTAATTATCTATAAGAAATATAATCAACAAATTTCTTGATTATTAAGCAATTTCGTCTGAAGAACACAGAAAAGTAAAACAAAATTTCGTAAATTTTGGGATTTTTGATGAAAACATGAAGTTTTGACATTGACAGATTGTAACTTAAAAAATAGGCAAAATTTTCAAAAATCTTTTAAATAAAACTTGTAGACAATTTAATTGTGTATAAGAAATATATTTGGCAAAATTTTTGTTTATTAAGCATTTTTGTCTTAAAAACAAAAAAAACTAAAACGATATTTCGTAAATTTTGGAATTTTTGATGCCAAGATAAAATTTTGACTTTGACAGCTTCTAAGTCATAAAATTTAGCAAAATAATCAAAAATCTTTCAAACAAAATCTATAGACAATTTAATTGCCCAATAGAAATATATTCAACAAATTTTTTGTTTATTAAGCATTTTCGTCTAAAAAATGCAAAAATCTATAACGATATTTCGTAAATTATGGGATTTTTGATGCCCAGATGAAATTTTGACTTTAACAGCCTCTAACTCAAAAAATAGGCAAAATTGTCAAAAAATCTTTTAAATTAAACTTGTTGACAATTTAATTGTCTATAAGAAATATATTTAACAGATTTTTTGTTTATTAAACATTTTCGTCTGAAAAACGCAAAAAACTAAAACGATAACGAAACGAAAAACTAAAACGATTCGTAAATGAAATGAAGAAATTTGCGAAAATATTCTCTATTTTCGCAAATTTCTTCGGCGTTTAGCTGACTTATTTTTCAAAATTTACAAAAAATTCCACACTTCCAAATTTATCCTCGTAAGAGCAACTAAACTATTTTTGGATTTTCAAATTCCGCAATTTTTTTAAACAAATCTTGAAATTTTATTGTTTTAAGAAATTTGGATTAATTTAAATTTGAAAAATTAAAACAAATTTGTTTGAGTATGCGAGGCGCGTGCGGAACCCACCGTACTATGGCCAGCCAGATACCTCTCAACGCGCACTCTTCTCCTGCGAGCGATGGGAAAGCGACAAACTCCTGGCAACTTCAGAAGTAGGAGAATTGATTGTTTCTAAGATGGAAAGCACACACCTACTGAGACAGAAGAGTGCTGGTACTGTGGCCAGCCAGATACCTCTGAAGACACACTCTTCTCCTGCGAGCTGTGGGAAAGCTACGGACGCCTGACAACTTCAGAAGTTGTTGGTACTTCACCTGCTGAGACAGAGAAGTGCTGGTACTGTGGCCAGCCATATACCTCTGAACACACACTATTCTGCTGCGAGCGATGGGAAAGCTACAGAAGCCTGGCAACTTCAGAAGTTGTTGGTACTTCACCTGCTGACACAGAGGAGTGCTGGTACTGTGGCCACCCAGATACCTCTGAACACACACTCTTCTCCTGCGAGCGATGGGAGAGCGACAGACGCCTGGCAACTTCAGAAGTAGGAGAATGAGCTGCGATCTGATGCGACTGACTGCAACCTGATGACTGCGTTAGGAAAATGCTAATAGACCAATCCCAGGCAATCTCCAACTTCATCGGTAGCATTATCACCCAGAAATAGGCTGAAGAACGTGCTGCCCAAGCAGCCACCTAGGTGAATTTCAACAGCAAAAGTAGCAGAAAACTCTCAAAAAAACTAGAGCGGTAACAAATGTCTGGCTTCCCACCTTGAAGGAATGCGCAAGCGATACCAGGATGCTGGTCTCTAAAGCCAAGTGAAAGAAGCGGTTCAGTACGCATACTGGTAGAGCTTCCCCCAAACCACAATAAAAAAAGGTGATTAAGACGACTTCCATCGATGTAGCCTCCTTTTTGCTCCCAAGAAAGATTTTGAAATAAGGTCTCCAAAGTTAGCGTAAAAAGTTTGGGTGAGATGGTATCGCCTTGTCGCTACATATAAAAGCCTGGACTATTTTTCTACAAAGGTAGAAGGCATAACGGCTCATTACAGCAAATGAGATCCCCGTGAAGAACATGGCACATAGACTCCTAGACCTAATACAGGGGCTAGTCTTATTTACATGGAACTTTGTGGGCAAATACAATAGGCCACCAGGTCGCAGTGTTTTTAAGGACATACCCATTGGACCCACATTGGTTGTTAACATAAAAAAGGTATTATAACGACTTGGGCACATTATCTCATTTTAAACTTTTTGCAGTACACCGACGATATCTTTAAATTGTTAAAAAGAACAAAGAAAAATAGAATTGGTAAAACCATCCTACGTTATAGATAATCATACAAACTTAAAACACAGCCTGAATATATAAATATATTCAGTCTTTCCGGAGCTCTATAAAAATTACTGAGTCTTTTTAGAACTACCAAAACAAATCTCATGTGAAATTTATAAGTGAAAAGCTATAAAATAACAAAATTCACATGAGATTTGTTTTGATAGTCTCAGTAATTAATTAGTACAACAGTAATAATAAAAGACTCATTAATTGTTATAGAGCTCCGGAAAGGCTGAATATATTTATATATAGAGGCTGCGTTCCGTTTGTTTTAACAAAGAAAAATGGTTAGAAAATCGAATAAAGAAGAAATAATTAGATCGTCAAAAAGTCGTCGATTTTTGTGAATGCACTGCATAGTCCGTTGACGATTCGTGACGCGATCCAATTCATGCACACACAAAAAATCTCTTTTTGCCGATTTATTACTGTGATTAGAAATAAATAGTTTGCGGCATTAGTCAGTAGCGAAATATATTTATAAGATGTTTATGTGTACAAAGTGTATACAATAAGTGAATGCTTTCTCTTTCCATAGCAGTTAGCACGCTCTACTAAGCTGCTCAGGTTTGCGGTGAGACTATTTTATATTGTGTGTCTATTCGTGCACAGGTTTAAATATGTCTTAATAATAACTCTCGCGCAACAATTCTCTGCTCTACACACTTGCTTAGTATTGTTTTTCTTTTATTGCTTGCAGAAAAAAATCAATTAGTTAAACTGTTGCTTTTTCCGAGCTGATTTGCGCAACTTTTAACTTCCTTGTTTGAAAATACAATTTGTAAATTGTAGTTTTTTACATAAGTTTTTAATTTACTTCAAATTGATACTAAATAAGACTCGACTTTGTAATATCTCAATGTGTGATTATTTTGATCACATTCCGAAAAAATTCTCCAAATTTATCAACATTTTAAATAGTTCTAGACGTACACAAACGCATTACCTCCAAGCTGGTTGCATAAACAAAACGTTAAAATCTTCAGGAATTTCAAAAACAAAGAGCACATTTTTAAACAAATATTAATATTCTCTCTCTCTCTCTCTGTAGTTCTTACAACCCATGGTGGGTCTTCGCCGACTCAACAACTCTACTCCATTTGACTCGGTGCATCAGTAGCTCCTCCGCTTCCATTATATTCAGGGATCTAAGATCTGATGCTATGTTGTCTCTCCACCGTAGTCGCGGTCTTCCTAGTGGTCTTCTACCGGTCGGGGCCTGTTCCCATACCAATCTAACAACTCGTCCATCCTCCTGTCTCTTTCTGTCCCATCTCAGTCTTTTCGCTTTTATCGTTCTTACAAAATCTGGTTGGTCATATAGTTCTTCTATTTCCCTGCATTTCCTACTGCGGTACTGTTGTGTAGTTTCATCCCTTATAAGCCCCTATATACACCGTAGTATTTTTCTCTCTGCAACTCTCAGTCTGTTATCGTCCTTTTTTGTCATTGTCCAGGTTTCGCGTCATAATCGGTCTTATAATGGAGTGGTATATTCTTACTTTTGTCGTCCGAGATACATTTTTTCTCTGAAATGCAAAACAACATCGATTGGCACTTTGTATTCTGTTGTTAATTCCTTTGGTCATATCATTGTTCGACGTGATAGTAGCACCCAGATATTTAAATTCCTGGACTCTTTCAAAGTTGTATTGGTCCCTATGTTCCCTACGTTTAGTCCTTGATGTAGTCATGTACTTTGTTTTACTGTCGTTTATTTTTAGGCCCATATTTTCCGCAGCAGATTTTTATTGAAACTCTTCTTTAACGTTCCTGGTTGTGTTTGCAATGATGTCATCAGCAAAGGCCAATATAAGACGCGGGCCCCGATTTCTAAATAGCAGTGTCTCCGTTTATGCCTCCCTCACTAGCTTCTCCAGAGCTATATTAAAGAGGAGTGGGGAGATGGCGTCTCCCTGTTGAAAAAGATTGACAACTTTCCCCCGATCCGTACTGCACTTTTGGAGCCTTCCGTGCTGATCTTTGTTAAGCTGACAAGTCTACTCGGAATTCCCAGTTCCATCATAGCATTCCACAGCTCCACCCTTAAGACGTTGTCGTACGCTTGTTGGAAGTCGCTGAAGAGTTGATGTATGACTTTATCATATTCCCAGCACTTCTCCATTAGTTGACGTATTGTGAAGATCTGGTCATCAGTAGACCAGATCTTCACAATACGTCAACTAATGGAGAAGAATCTTCTTTTCCTGAACCCACATTGGTAGTCGCCTAGCTAGTGTTCAATATAGGGAGTTAGTCTTTCGAGTAGTACCAGGGACCAAATCTTATATCCCGTATTTATCAATAATATTCCCCGATAGTTGGAGCATTGTAGTTTTGTGTAGGGGCGCGATGACACTTTCTTTCCAACTACTTGGTATTTTCTCCTCCTTCCAAATCTGGAGTATTAGGTGAATTTCTTACCAAGCAAAAGGAAATCTTTTCGCGATTACATCAATTTATCGTCGAGAAAGACGTCGGTGAAGGGAAAGGATGCCTTCTTCGGCTGCCGCAGATCCCCGAGAAAACAGACCGTACCGGCGATCCCTTCGCACAAACGGTTCGGATTGTCGGGCACTCTCGTCTTCTCCTTAAACACCGGCCCTTCAAGGAAATTCGAAAACTGCACGGCTATGTGCAAATACATCAGCTCTCCCGTCAAGCGATACAGCAAAAGGAAAACGTAGCCGTTACCGGCGACGCCGTGACACAACCCAGGTCCTTCCATCAGCAGCCCTTTCTCCCAGATTAAATCCGCGGCGGATTGGCAAGACTTCAAGTACTTCTCGTTCTTCCACAGAAGGTAAGCTTTGGCCATCACGTAAACTATCCAGCTGGCGCCGTGGCACCAATGCACCCCTTGTTTTGGCCCTTGATCTCATCCGTGGCGACAACAGATAGTCCACCCAGCTTTGAATGTTTTTTGCATCGTTGGGATTGCCTTCCAAAAAACCGGGAACGCACATCAACACTTGCAGGATGGTTCCGATCCCGTGTCCAGATCCCAAATACTCGACATCGTAGTAAGAATACATAAAAGGCGAAGGGCTTTTGGCCATCTGCGCGTACTGTCGCACCGAAGACAACATGACCCTGCAGACATCGTAAACATCGTCTGTTTTAAACGGCTGTTTGGTCTCAGGCGTCATCCAAATGGCGCCACAGACGTAACCGGCTCTTTTAACGAAGAGCTCGTCGGATCCCGCGGCTAAGAAATTCAATTCCCTGCAGGTTTTGGCGGCTGCGTTGTACTTAACCCTGTATTCGACGCTCTCTTTATCTTGTCCTGTTGCTTTGTAAAAAGCCACGGCGTAAACTCCGCAGTTGCCTAGAAGGAACGCAGGCACGTTCATCTCGTTAACTTTGTAGGTGCAAACGTCCAAAGCGGGTTTTATATATTCCACTGCTGACACCCACAATTATCTCTTGTGCGCCTTCAAGGTAGGCGCCTTGCTTATGTGGTAATACATGTAAGCGATCCCAGCCGTTACCAGATACAACCCGTCCTTGCCGCTCCTCTCGTTCGGCTCGATGTTCGCTTTAATCTGCTGCAGGTAGCTGAAGATCTGCCACTTGACCTCCTCCTCGGGGACCTGGATGTCGCCGGTTTTGTAGTCGGGCATCGGGTTGTTGAGGTAGCGGGCTTTCATGGTGGCGCTGGACATCTTGGCGTTGGTCGACTTGACGAAGAGCGGCTGTTTCTTCTACGGATCGGCGCGATTCGGTTTCAACACTCTCACCAGGCGCCAGAACATTTACTGAAGACGAGACATGTCAGAAAATCTGAAAGATTGCGAAAAAGTATGAGGGTGTGAAAGTATTTCATAAGAGTTTCTCCTCCATATTTCAGACACTCCGGTATTGTGTCCTTACCCGGCGCTTTGTTATTCTTTATTCTCATAATCGCCTTCGTTACCTCTTCAAGGGTTGGCTGCTCGACCAGTGGATCTGCTGTGTAGTATGTGACCGTACCTCTTCCTTGGTCCTGCTGCGCGTTCAGTAATTGGTCGAAGTAGCTTCTCCACGTCTCCAACAACTCGTTTTTATCTGTCCCTAGTCCTCCGTTATCTGTTTTAAGAAACATGTCAATCCTCTTGTGTGTCAATTGCGCTCTGTCAATTGCGCCTCCAAAATATCTTGAGTCATTGCTCAGATCTTACATGGTTCGATTTAGTGCTTCCAATGAACGTTCGTGCGCCATTGCGCATTCATCGCATATGCTAATTTTACTTGCTTCAACACTTTGGCCATTGCCGATTGTTTCGCAATGTTTCATGTGGGTGTTTCAGTCATTTAAAGGTTTAACGGTAGTTTAAACGCTGATTGAGCCGTTCTGCATCCTTGTAGCAACGTGGTCGCTATACCTGAAGAAGCAACTGCTACGGCAATTTCGGATCTCGCACGAACAGTGGCTAAAGTCAATGACATGAGGAATGTCTTTTCCACCGAGCGCATCGAGGAAAAATAACCCACCATTTCCATCATCAATTGCCTTCATTAACTTATCGTACGCATCCTTCTGTTTTGAGTTCAACAGTGGTACACACTCATTCAAACTGATTCGTTCAATGCATCTCGGTCGTATTCACGTTGTTCGCACCAATTTTAATAAATCTGTATTTTAATTCGAAATTTAAATCGATTTCGGCATCGATTAAAAGAAGGGGAAAAGTGTATCCACCTGGGCCAAAATCTCGCGATTTTTATTTCTCTCACGCCGCGAATTGATATTTTCGGTAGTATGCTTCGAGTGTTAGACGCGAAAAGACACGGGTTTAAGCGCGAACCCGGGGCGATCGGTACGTGCACGCAGCTAAATTTAATAGTTTAAAGTTAACAAGGGGGTGTAATCACGAGCCAAAGGGCTGCAGCGAGCACAAACGTCTGGAAGACAACAATTTTAAGGGAATCCTGGAGGAGGAAAAACCTATTATCCTTATTACCTCCCTTGAAATAGGCGCCGGAAAGACGGTCCACACGGGGCGGAGACGCGAGCAACCCTAAAAGGTAAGTGAACAGGCCAGCCCGTTTAAAGTTAGCAAAACTGATTTTCGTGAGACACGGTGTGTTTGGACCACGGTGTGTTTTGACGTTCATGCTCCAATTCTCGATTGAAAGCGTCGTTCGTAGCACGATTTGGCGTTAGCATTCCTAATTTTACTAACAAACTGCCGCACATGAGGTAACACATGTCTTCTATCAAAAGCAAAGGCTGGTTATGTATTTCCTCATTCACCTCGAGATCGGGAATCCCTGAAATGACACGAATTCGATGTAAAATGTCTTCTGACATTCCACAGTTCAATTGGATTCGATCGGAAACATCGATCGAAATAATGATAACAAATAATGTGCGTATCTGATTTGGAGATGCAGAAAGAACTGATTCAGCTATTGTAATGTACCAATGAATTGCATTTTCAAGAAAATTGAGCTGTTGACATGCAGCACGAAATGTTGGGCACACTGCGCCAATGACAGTTCGAACTAAGCATGCGATAAAAGAAATAATGATGGCCCATGGTGTGGACATGCCACTTTATCCACTGCGCAGCTTTCTTGCGCATGCTGGCTTCCTTTGATGTGTGTAGTCGGACCGCTCCCAACGCCATCCATGGCCATCACCATCTCCATCATCCACAACTTAGGTCACTGAAGGCCATCTACCCCTCTACACAATGGTGATGGCTCACAGTGGCTCAAGATGGGCCATAGTGTAGAGAAGCCATTAGAGAGGAGATTAACGTTCGTGCAAATGGATCGCTTTGGAGAATAAAAAAAAACTTCTAAATGTTGTTACTGGAGGTGTTTCAGCACGTTAAGCAACATTTGATGCGTTGAAATAAACTCGTTGACCATTTTCTACATGCACCGCCAAATGTAAAACACGTGGATGACATTTATGAATGGGGAATGAAAAGCGCCATCTACTGGCATAGCTTAAGTAGCTTCGACTGTGCGAATATATGTGGCGTTCCATAAAAAAATGAATTATTTTCAATTATTTTTACCTTTTTTCGTATATTTTTCCAATATTTTAATAATAACTATAATAGCAGGGGTGGTGGGAAATACAATAAATTAAAAATCGGTCCAGCCGTTCTTGAGTTTTTAAAAGCCGAAATTCAAACTCGACTGTGTTTTATATATTAAGATTAGTTATACTAATTATGCCAACTTTGTTGACGATATGTATACAATGATTTCCTAGAAATTATAATTTTTGAAGAAAAGATGCAAATGTTACTATTTAATAAATATTAATAGACAAAACCACAAGATTCTATTTCCAAATATTTATCTGTAAATTAGCTTTTATTCCCTATTTAGTTTAAGCCTTTCGCTACCAATTTTATTTATTTTGTTTATCAGATCCCTTTTATGATTTTTGGCCTTGGTGATTTTTGGCTCTGGTCGAAATTTGAGTCTTGAGCTATGATACCAAGGTCATCTGCAAAATTCCTGGTGAAAGCTGGTGTGGACTGGTCCTTAAAAATATCATATAGTTTCCCAGGTCTCTGCTTGGCCGATCAAATTTTGCGAAATTTCGCTCGATTTTGCCCATTACATCAAGATATATCTCGCGAACGGAAGCGTCTAGCAAAATGTAATTTGTATATTTACAACCAGCAGGGAAAATACTTTCAGACACGCTTTGAAAGTTTTTATGAATTCGACGATCCAAAAAAAATCTCTCGGTCCAAAATAAGAAAAAATAATTCAAATAATTTACCTTGCGATACGGTGGTGAAAGGTGGATGCTAAGCAGTCAAATGAAAAGTGAAATACAGGCGCTAGAAATGAAATACCTAGAAAGAAGCGCTAGAGGTTTTACTAAAAGAGGCAAAATAAGAAATGAAACAATTAGAGCAGAACTAAACGTCGAACCAGTCCTGGAAAGCATAGAAAATAGGCGATTAAAATGGTTTGGGCATCCAGTAAGGATGGAGGAAGGAAGACAAGCGAAAAGAGCCATGGCTAGCTAAATCTACGCAGAAAAGACAAAGAGGAAGATCAAGGAAAACATGGAGCCAAGCAGTGGCAGATTCGTTGAAGGAACGAGGAATATCCTGGAATGGGGGGTTCAATATGGCAAAAAACAAGAAAGAATGGGCAAAATTTATTTATGCATGAAATGGGTTGATTTTATTTTATAGTTTTAATTTGATTTATTGTTATGGTATATTAGGCTTGTCGCCCACTGGACCCGCTCCGCTCAGCCCACATCAGATCCGATCGGGTCCGCTCCTCTCACCTGCGTCATTTTGCCACATATTGCATCCGCTCAGCTACGTCACATTTCCACACACTCAATCCCCTCCCACCTCTCTAGCGGGAGAGCTAAATATGTGCTGCTATCCTGGTTGCATAAATGCCTTATATATGAAAACGTTAGTGTTGCGCCTTATGCGTTGACCATCCACCAGCATCCGACCACCGGCCTAGTATTCTTGACAAACAGAGGATACGGAGCGGAACGGAGCCAACCTGAGCTGAGCGGACGCAGTATGTGCGTTTCTATTTAAATACACGGGTTTTATATTTTTCTGGGCTGAAAGGCTGAGCCGAGTGGAGACGAGCGGACCCAGTGTGCGACAAGCCTTAAGATATTGTAATAAGTACCTTTACACCTTAGGGTAACAAAGGTTTTTATTGATTAAACAAAAATTACCTTGCGACTTGCAAACCCACCTTACACACACGGATCTGCGATATACCGAATTCTCTATTGATCCTTCTAGGGATCGCGACCCACGGTTTGCGCACTAGTGATCTAATCGATGTATTTTTTAAATATTAATTGTAAATTTAGGATTAGGCCGAGGCTGCACTACGGTTTATTCCCGCGAGCGGTAACCGCTATAACCGCGATACCGATCGAGAAACACACTGTTCGCTATGGGAGAAATCAGTCGCGGGAAAAAACCGCAAGTGAGGTCGCTTTTATTAGCTTAGGCCGAGGCCGCACTACGGTTATTTCCAGCTAGTGGTAACCGCTACAACCGCGAAACGGCTCGAGAAACACACAGTACGCTATGGAAAAAATCAGACTCGAGAAAAAACCACAAGTGCCGCTTGTATTAGCTTACCTGAGTCAGAAAATCACGCGATTAAAAACCGCTGCGGTTTAGCCGTAGTGCTACATAGGCCTTACTTGAGTCATAAAATCACGCGATTAGAAACCGCGGCGGTTAGGCCTAGCTAAACTTGAAATGAAACTTTAGATTATAATCTAAAATGTTCAACTAACAATTTGGTGTCCAACTTATTTCGTTTTTTAGGTAAGTGCAGTGTAAAATCAGGACACTGTTAATGTATCACCCTTTATAATAGCTAGATGCTAGAATTGCTTTAAAATTGCGCGCTCGGTTTTGACATTTCAAATTTGACAATCCACGGAGTGTCAAAACCGTTCCATAACCTGCAAACAGTTCAAATCAAAACATTTTTAGCACTCACCATTCGGATCATGAGCCATCCCAGCGGCGAAGAGAGCAGAGATCCAAAAGCGAATCCATTCCAAGGGCTCCACATCACAGACAACTCAATCTTAAACACCGTCCAGAGCAGATACATCTGCGGCAGATGCTACAAATCCAGGAAATACTTTTGCTACAGCTGCTTCACTCCTCACCCAGACCTAGGAGACATCATACCAAAAGTTAAAGTAATTAGTTATCTATATAGATAATGCTAAGAAAATTATAACATTTATAAGACGAGACATTTGTATCGGGCAACTAGATCAGAGGTTCTTCGTCTTTTAACCCCTTGGCATACAATGACGCCTCTAAGACGTCATGTATATGTGATAAGATCACATGTATATGGACACCCTAACGCGAATTTTATTTGTATGTCAAGGGGTTAAGGGATCGTGGGTTAAGATATTGTACTGGTATGAAGTAAAGAATAAGGTGGCGTACCAGTAGATTAATATTTTTGCAAAAATCTTCATCTTCCTCCAAGCCCAAGGTCTTAATGTTTCTTGAGGTCAGAGCCCCATTATAATTCCACTAGAGAAATTGTAAGCTTGTTCCTGTTTAAATTCAGACTAACTTTAATTATTTTCTGGTGGCACACCAGTAGATTAATATTTTTGCAAAAATTTTTATCTTCCTTCAAGCCCAAGGTCTTAATGTTTCTCGAGTTTGGTGTCCCATTATATTTCTGCTGGGTAAATTGTAAGCTTGTTCCTGTTTAAATTCAGACAAACTTTAATTATTTTCTGGTGGCATACCACCAGATTAATATTTTTGCAAAAAAAATTTTCTTCCTTCAAGCCCAAGGTCTAAATGTTTCTTGAGTTTGGTGTCCCATTATAATTCTGCTGGGGAAATTGTAAGCTTGTTTCTGTTTAAATTCAGACAAAATTTAATTTTTTTTTAGTAGCATACCAGAAGATTAATATTTTTGCAAAAATCTTCATCCAAGCCCAAGGTATTAATGTTTCTTGAGTTCAGGGCCCCATTATTCCGCTGGGGAAATTTGTAGGCTTGTTCCTGTTTAACTTCAGACAATTTTTAATTCTATTCAGGTGGCATACCAGTAGATTAATATTTTTGAAAAAATCTTCATCATCCTCTAAACCCAAGGTCTTAATGTTTCTTGAGTTCAGGGCCCCATTATAATTCCGTTGGGGAAATTGTAAGCTTGTTCCTGTTTAAATACAGACAAACTTTAATCCTTTTCTGGTGGCATACCAGTAGATTAATATTTTTGCAAAAATCTTCATTTTCCTCCAAGCCCAAGGTCTTAATTTTTCTTGAGTTCAGGGCCGCATTATAATTCCGCTGGGGAAATTGTAAGCTTGTTCCTGTTTAAATTCAGACCTTAAACTTCTTTTCTGGTGGCATAGCAGCAGATTAATAGTTTTGCAAAAATCTTCATCTTCCTCCAAACCCAAGGTCTTAATGTTTCTTGAGGTCAGGGCCCCATTATAATTCCGTTGGGGAAATTGTAGGCTTGTTCTTGTTTAAATACTATGTTTAATGCTTTTCTGGTGGCATACCAGCAGATTAATATTTTTGCAAAAAATTTCATCTTCCTTCAAGCTCAAGGTCTTAATGTTTCTTCAGTTGATTGCCCCATTATAATTCCATTGGGGAAATTGTAAGCTAGTTCCTGTTTAAATTCAGACAAACTTTAATTCTTTTCTAGTGGCATACCAAAAATCTTCATCTTCCTCTAAGCACAAGGTCTTAATGTTACTTGAGTTCAGGGCCCCATTATAATTCTGTTGGGAAAATTGTAAGCTTGTTTCTGTTTAAATTCAGAAAAAAATTAATTCTTTTCTAGTAGCATACCAGAAGATTAATATTTTTGCTAAAATCTTCATCTTCCTCCAAGCCCAAGTTCTTAATGTTACTTGAGTGCAGGGCCCCATTATAATACCACTGAATATAAAATTCGAACCTTGTTCCTGTTTAAATTCAGACAAACTTTCCTTCTTTTCTGGCTAATGGATTGTGCTAATGGAAAAACTTGTGCTAATGGAAAAAGCTCCTTGCATTTTATTATTCACTGTTTCTTCATCTCATCATCGAACTTTTTACAGATGGTGATGGGGGCTCATTGCAATTGGAAACCTCTGATCTAGACTATCAATCAATGGAGAATAAGCTAGAACACGGATGGCGAACCATTTTGCTAATGTTTTCACATTCTCTAATGGTGACATGTCAGCTAACTTTTGCAATGAATGAACAAAAACATTTCTTATTGTGAAATGTTAGCTTGATACAAGACGTCCCATATGGGGTCGTCTATTAATCATGTGATGTTTTTTAGCAACTTTTTAAGAGCAGGCCTGGGTAAATGGCGGTACGTGGGCCAATGCGGCCCGCGTCGCAGACCTAACGAGAAAACCTAACAATATTGTTCTGTCTGGGCGGGTAGATATGGTGGTATACAAATAAGTAAATAACCATTAAAATAGAAAAGAAATTATAAAGTAATATGGCCCCACAAAAGATTTGACCACCCCATAGAGCAGGGATGGCGAACCTTTTTGAGTACTGGGTCAAATTTTGTTCATTATATTTTTCGTACTAGCTCGAGCGCCGGTGGCATCACTTGAAAAAGAGGAGGAGGAAGTTCTCACTTTTAAAGACTTTTACAAAATTCAAGTGTCCTTCTTGTTTTAAAACTTCTACTTTGGAAATGGATAGCAAAAAATAAAGACCGAAGTTAAAAAAAATCGATAAAAATTTCTGATGTATTATACAATAAAATCCAATAGACCTTTTTACGGTTAGTTTAAGCGCATGCGCATCCGCCAAGTTTGAAAGGCGGGAATATGAAAGTTTCAGGCAAATAATAAGGTTATTCGTTAAAAAGTTCGGGCAAAACATGGCGGAAATTGACTCATGTGCACAAATAAATTTCAACTATGAAAAGGTCTATTAAAGGATGTGAAATAGTCTGATTAAAATATTGAATATTTCTTAGAACGTTTAGCGCCTCCGTGGCAAAAATTGCTAACTAGTTCTCACTTGTACAAAATGTAAATTTCTTTCTTGTTTTACAACTTCTACTTTGGAAGTGGAAAGCAAAAAATAAAGGTCAAAGTCAAAAAAAGTTCACCAAAATTTCTGATGTATTATACAAGTGATCGTCCAATAATCACGTGATGTTTTTTAGCAACTTTTTACTGTCTCCTAGTTTAGACATTGTTTTGAGACAAACATACGCGGCAACGATTTACGCATGTATTCGTCGTCAAAATCACAAATTCGGCGTCAAAAAAACTAAATTCTACTGGGACTGGCAACGAGTCGCGCGCCACTTTTCGGTTTAAAAATCGCGCGTTCAATGAAAAAATAAACAATCAACGATCCCCAATCAAATCCAATTAGAGGATGTTGCAATTAGAGCCTCCGTGGCGAAAATTGCTAACTAGTAAAAACTCACAGTGACGGGAACACTATTTGATCGATGTCAATGTAATCTAAGTAAACGTAGATTTAATCTAGATTAGGTTATGGTTAGATTAATTATGTTAGAGGCAGACAAATTCAGACTGAGGGACCCAGATTTCTTGAAGAAAAATTAATTCAATTTGAATATACGTCAGAAAATTTATTTTCACTACGTCTATATTTTTGGTTTAGTGACGCAAATTGTTGCCCATAGTGACAACAAACAAAAATCGTTTAATAATGAAACTCGATTTGAATTACATTGGACTTTTACGCACGATTTGGATACTTTTATACACGATTATAATAATGGCATCTTTCACATACAATAATTTAGTTATTAATGTGTTCATTTTGGGGTGCGAGTAGATTATAATTATATTAAACATATTTAAAATACAATAATTGGAGAAGAAATTTCTTTTTGATATATTTAATATTCATACCTTTGTGGTTCAGAAATTTGAATAAGGAAGTTACAAAAAATCTAAAATCAACGCCTGGGTCACTTAAAAAGTCTGTGTGGGTCACTGTCTGACCCACGGGTCATAGGTTCGCCATCCCTGCCAAAGAGTATAGTAACTCTACCCATAGAAACCCGCAACAAAGTTAAGTAGAGTAGAGTAGCGAGTAGAGCAGCTAGTAGCCAGCAGAGTACTTTTGGAGTACCATGGGAAAGTAACTCTACTCTTCAGACTTCCACCATAGCTATGTACATTTCAGTGTTCACCTGTACTGGGACCTTCATAGATCTATTGTACCTCACCCTGTTCTTCTAATCATTGGTATACTTAACCATTTAGAGCGCTTACAGGGACTCAAGGACTGCAACGACTGTGCATTTAAGCAGTGGTCCTCAAGGGATATTTGTCTCTTGTGGAGCAGTGCTCTCCAGTCTTTGAGCAGATGTATGTGGGTTTAATTTTCTGAGCCACAGAATCTACATATTCATCTAGGCCTAGGATCTTGAGCTGTTTTATAAGTCTGCAGTGTCTTTTCAGAACTCCTCTCCGAATTCTAAGCTTGTTCCTGTTTAGTTACAGGCAAGCATTTGTTCTTTTCTGGTTAAAAGACCCCAGCATTCCTTTGGATTGTCTTAGCCCTGGAAGTTCGAGGTTTTCATCCATTGTTCTCTTATTTTTTCATCTAAACTTTTGTGGATGGTTTTGATACTCACACCACAAAAGGGTTCCAGACCTCTAATGGGATTACTGGACCCCTCGTTTGCTCGGTGATTGGCTTGATTTTGTCTTTTAACTGGTAAAATTTGCCTGGGGTCATTCTAAGATATCTTTTATATTTCAACTCCTTCCTCTATAGCTAAGTCTTTCAGCAGAAATGATGTTCCACCAAGAGAATCCCTTCTTTAAAGCCATTCTCTCATCCACTCATTTATATCTGTGTTTACCTCTTTAATAGCTTTAGTGAATTCCCTAATGATAGCATTATATACTCTACTTTGGGGTCGTCTATTAATTACGTGATGTTTTTTAGCAACTTTTTAAGACCCCTCACCCCCGGTGATACGTGGTGTAAGATCGTCACCAATTAGGGTTAATACTCTCCTGGGGGACAGCGCCTAATGACGGAAGTCAAGAAGCTGTTCCCAGCACATGAGCGAGTGAACTGGCTGGAACCCGTGGGATGGAGATCGGCTCCCATTTTCACTCCGGCCGAGCTGCAGAGTGCAGTTGGATGGATGAAGGAGGGAAAAGCGTCGGGTCCTGATTGTATTCCACCCGAAGCGTGCAAGGTTTTTGGGCATTTGCTCGAGCATGATGAATGAATTGTTGATGAATGGCAGTTTCCCCAAGGAATGGAAGAGAACGAGACTAGTGATTGAAAAGGAAAGGAAGCCAAATACAGGCCAATCTGTCTACTGAATGGGATAGCGAAGATATTTGAGAGTATGATCGGCGCTAGGAAAAATGAGGACCTCTCTAGGGCAGGGGAGCAACAGTATGGGTTCAGAGGCGGCCGCACTACAGTGATCGTAATGATGCGTGTGAAAGAGAGAGCAAGGTTAGCCAATACGGGTCCGTGGCGTACCCGTAGCTACTGCGTGCTTGTAACCCTGGACGTGAAAAATGCTTTCAATTCGGTCCCATGGGGCGGAATCATGGTGGCTTTGGAACTGAAGGGGGTAGCTCCCTACCTTCGAAAGATGGTAGGCAGCTACTTGAATGATAGAGAAAAATCAAAATGAGTGCGGGTGTTCCACAGGGTTCGGTTCTTGAGCCGATACTGTGGAACATTTTTTATGATGAGGTTTTGAGATTGAGGCTGCCAGACGAGCTTACACTCGTCGAGTACGCTGATGATTTTGTGCGCTGATGAATGTTGTCGCTGTCGCAGGAAAGGCTGAAACCAATAATGAATGAGGCAATGTAGCTCCCTACCTTCGAAAGATGGTGGGCAGCTATTTGAATGATAGAGAAAAATCAAAATTAGTGCCGGTGTTCCACAGGGTTCGGTTCTTGGGCCGATACTGTAGAACATATTTTATGATGAAGTATTGTGATTGAAGCTGCCAGACGGGGTTACAATCGTCGGTTAAGCTGATGACTTTGTGCGCTGATGAAGGTTGTCGTTGTCGCAAGAACGGAAGAAAGGCTGATAATGAATGAGGCAATGTAGCTCCGTAACTTCGGAAGATGGTGGGCGCTATTTGAATGATAGTGAAGAATCAAAATGAGTGCGTGTGTTCCACAGGGTTCGGTTCTTGGGCCGATACTGTGCAACATATTTTATAAAGAGGTTTTGAGATTGAGGCTGCCAGACGGGGTTACACGCATCGAGTACGCTGATGACTTTGTGCGCTGATGAAGGTTGTCGCTGTCGCAGGAAAGGCTGAAAGCGATAATGAATGAACCATGTAGCTCCCTACCTTCGAAAGATGGTGGGCAGCTACTTGAATGATAGAGAAAATTCAAAATGAGTGCGGGTGTTCCACAGGGTTCGGTTCTTCGGCCGATACTGTGAAACATACTTTATGATGAGGTTTTGAGATTGAGGCTGCCAGACGGGGTTATACTCGTCGAGTACGCTGATGACTTTGTGCGCTGATGAAGGTTGTCGCTGTCGCATGAACGGAAGAAAGGAATTATGAATGAAGCAATGTAGCTCCCTACCTTCAAAAGATGGTGATGAACTTCTTGAATGATAGAGAAAAATCCAAATGAGTGCGGGTGTTCCACAAGGTTCGGTTCTTGGGCCGATACTGTGGAACATATTTTATGAAAAGGTTTTGAGATTGAGGCTGCCAGACGGGGTTACACTCTTCGGGTACGCTGATGACTTTGTGCAATAATGAAGGTTGTCGTTGTCGCAAGAACGGGAAAAAGACTAAAAGCGATAATGAATGAGGCAATGTATCTCCCTACCTTCGAAAGATGGTGGGCTGCCCGCACTCATTTTGATTTTTCGCTATCATTCGAGTAGCTGCTACTTGAATGATAGAGAAAAATCAAAATGAGTGCTGATGTTCCACAGGGTTCAGTTTTTGGGCCGATACTGTGGAACATATTTTATGATGAGGTTTTGAGATTGAGGCTGCCAGACGGGGTTACACTCGTCGAGTACGCTGATGACTTTGTGCGCTGATGAAGAAAGGAAGAATGAATCAGGCAATTAGTGGGATTGATCCGTGGATAGGGGAAAAAGGGCTTGCCATGGCTCCTCCCAACACCGTGGCGGTTCTGCTAATTGGGAGAAGTAAACTGCGTGAACTGACCGTACTGGTTGTACCTGGCTCAGGAATCTGTAAGATATCTTGGGTTAGGGCTTCAGCGAAATCTCAGGGTATACGATCAGCTCAACCGGGTGGTGAGCAAGGCTACAGCGTGTTTGAGAGCCCTTGGACGGCTGATGCCCAACATAGGTTGACCTATTTTTCTACGTTGAGGACCGTTGGGCTCCAAGAGGAAAGTTATGAATGGGGTCGTGCACTCCATTCTCCTGTATGGGGTGCCGGCATGGATAAATGAGTTCAGGATTGAATGTTATAGAACGATACTGATGAGAGTCTAAAGGTATATACTGCTGTGTGTGCAGCGAATACACGACTGTTTCTGGCGATGTCGTGGCGGTCATTACTGGAGCCATCCCGTTAGATCTTCTGGCGCATGGAAGGGTGAGAGTTTGGGAAGGTAATGACCCTAGAACTGAAAGGGAAAAAAAACAATGAGTGTATAGCAAGAGCTACGGGAGAGGGAGCCTGGACCAGGCAAGTGATTTCGACTATCGGTTAATGGGTCAACCGTGGGCACGGGGATGTGAATTATTACCTCACTTAGGCGCTTATGGGGCATGGATGCTTGTGGTCTTACCTGGTGCGCAAAGGAGGAAACTGGTTGAGGCGCACTGTAGGTATTGTAGAGCGACTAAGGACACAGCTGAGCATACCATCTTTGAGTGTATGAGATGGGAGAAAATGAAGAACGCAACAGAAGACGGGAGTAGCTAGGGTTTAGTTTAGGGGTGGGGTTTAAGAAAATACAATAACAGAAATGCACCAATTTACTTTCTAAAACTGACACACAAGGGTTTCTAAACTCCACATCTACCATGCTCTGTTGAAAAGAGTCATCTCTACTCGTCCCTCCTTATTTCAATATAATATTTATGTTATATTTTGCATATCTCGGTGGTTGGTTTGAACCCCCCCAACCACCTCATTCAAGGTGGGAGAGAATGTAAATAAGGAGAGTATGGCTCCACAGTGAGTATAGATGGGGCCTACTGACTGGTATGATTGGATATATAATGAGAAGGATGATTCAGGACGAGGGGTGCCATGCCACGCGCGAGCCATTCATGCTAACACTGGGCCCCCCTTAGCGCGTAGGGGACTCAAAATATTTATTTTAAACTCTGATGGGGGGGTGGGGGAGGGAGGTTCACGGCGATTAACGGCGCGCCCACACACAGCAAGTGAATGCTATGGATATGAAAGGGAGGAGGAACGTGATGAATTTATCTCAAATTTTGAACTCATCACATTCTCTCCGGTCTGAGCCAACCTTTTTACGGTTGGTTAAGCGCATGCGCATCTGCCAAGTTTGAAAGGCGGGAATATGAAAGTTTCGGACAAATATTTAGTTATACGTCAAAAAGTTCGGGCACTTTTTGACGTATAACATGGCCGAAATTGAAAAATGCGTACAAAAAATTTCAACTATGAAAAGGTGCTATGGTTGGGTTTTTTTCAAACACAAAAAAAGAATAACTATAATTAATAAGCAAATTAGTGCTTCAATTTTTCCCTAATCTATTTTTTTGTTCTAGTTACCAATAAAAATAGACATAATAAAACACAAGCGAGAAATCGACGGCAAATCTACTTCAGCACACGCAGCGATCTTAGCGCCAGACGACGTCAAAGTATATACTTATCCCGATTTACCCTCATACGAAAACGAGCGAGTTGTCTTGATTTTCCCCAGCCACACAGCCTTGGAAATCCCTCAACTCTTCACAGACACCGATTTTCGAGAAGTCAAGTCCGAAATTAAAGTCGATTACCCGAAGGGATACAACCAAACGACACTGTTAAGAAATTTGACGGGGTTGGAAAGCGTTGCAGTCGATGTTAAAAACTGTCGGGATCTGCCGATTACTAAGGCGGTTTTTATCGACAGCACTTGGAACCAAAGTAAAGGGATTTACAAGGATGAGAGGATTAGAAGTTTGCCCTGCGTTGTTTTGCAAAATAGAATTTCGCAGTTTTGGAGGTACCAAAAGGGTTGTCCCAGGTGGTATTTAGCTACGATCGAGGCTATTCACCAGTTCGTTGTGGAGGTTCATTTGAACGCCTGGGGAGCTTCTGGCGATTATAACGGGATTAAATGTTGTTTTACCGAGAAAGGATTGGAGAAATACCAGCGGTTTGTTGGAGGTGAAAAGGGTTATAAGGGCGAGTACGATAATTTGTTATATTTTTTCGAACATATGTATAAGTTAATACATAATTATTACGATCATGATAACTTGTATGCGTATAAACGAAGGATGTTATAATAAAGATTTTTGTTTGTTTATTTCGGCTTTGATTAAATCTTTGGGAAAGATTGGAAAATTGGAGGAAAGATGTGCGGAAATTTTGAGTGTTTCCTTGCGTTTAATACTATTTTTTTTTTTCTTAATTATCTCTTATCATTTATACAAAAATCGTTAATTTCTTCAAGTACAGAATATAAATAAAAACAAAAATCTTAATTTACACCTAAAAAAATAAATTTGGAACGCAAAGGAAAACAGAGTTTTAAAGTTTACGTAAATCTAATACAAAGACGCTTCCATCTGAAGCACTAGCCCCAACTTTATCCCCCCTGCTATTCCAACAAACCTCGAAGATCCCCCCAGTCCCTTTATAACTATGAACCAACTGTCCGCTCTGTGTCGACCAAATATGAACACACTTATCAAAACTCCCACTAGCCAAAAACTTCCCATCCGGACTAAAAGCCACCGAATAAACCGGCTCAGTGTGTTTCAACAAAGTGTGGATACAATTGCCCCGTTCAACGTCCCAAAGCCTTACGGTCGAGTCGAAACTTGCCGAGGCTAAAATTAGATTCATGTTAGGATTTTGTGTACCTGGACCTGTAGGCGACCATTTGATCGTGTAGATTTCTTTCGCATGAGCTTGCAGATCATGCACGCAAGTATCTTGTTTCATCGACCAAATTTTAAGCGTCATGTCATCAGAACACGAAGCTAATAACGTTCCTTGTGGATCCCATTTTATAGCATTTACTTCATTCTAAAATAAAAAATTTACAAACAATTTTTTTTTTTTTTAATTGATGCTTCTTACTGTGTGTCCTTGGAAGGATTTGATGGGTTTATCTACAGTGAGTTTACAAACATGAATACATTGATCCGTCGAACAACTAGCGAATGACGTGTTTGACTGCCAATCGACGTCCAAAGCGGGAGCCGAATGGAAACTGAATTGTTGTGTGCATTGTCCGCTAGCCGCATCCCAAATAATCGTAGTTTTATCAACCTAAACAATTAAAAACAAAATTAAAAAACAAAGAAATGGATCGATTCACCTTTTTTTTTACAAAGAAATGGGTTGTAAGTTGGGTATTTTTTGCAATTGCAATCCGGTGTCATTTTCAATCCGGCCGGATTTCGTTAAAAAATTTAAAAAGTTAAAAAATTTCCGTTAAAAAATCTTTTTTAACGGAAGGATCTTTTTTAACGGAAATTTTTTAACAATGACGGATTTTTTTAACAGATGCAGATATGTCAATCATGAATTGCAATCTCGTGGCCGATAGCGTTGACACAGGATTTTTTTTTAATTCAGAAATTTGTGTTGTAATTCTTCAAGTATTTTCTCTGTCCAACATTCTGAACTCCGTCGAACATGTATTTTACACTTTTCGAAAAAGCAGATTTTTTTTCTAAAAAGTCTGTTATTTTCATATTTCCAAAGCGAGCCGTTTTGAGGAGGAATTTTTTAGCAAACCTCCAACCGCGTTCTCCATTTAAACCCATGTACATTGAAAATCGAAATTCAGAGAAGGGAAAGAAATCACTTGAATTTTTTTTACATATTATATTTTTTACTTTTGTGACTAAACCGAAGGTTTTTACAAAATTTGCGAAGAATGCTTTTTTGTAGACACCGACGTCCTACATACGGATATCCCAATTATGATTTTCTATTTTGAGGCGTTGACGAGATATTTGCAAAAAAGCTCTGAACAAAATAATTTTCCACGCCGTCCCCATTGGATGGGGAGCGTTCAAATTTTGTCAGGTGGATTCTCACATTCAGTAAAAGTTTCATTGAAATCCTTACAGGCTTAATACATTTTTTCCTAATTTTTGAATATTTTAAAATTTTCGTCTTCTGTTTTGATCGGAATTCGTGATTGAATGTCTGAATTTGTTAAAAAAATATTTTAGTAAGTTTCACACAAAGTGGAACAATAAAATTTGGCACATTTGTAGAGAATTAGTCAGTCTATGATATTCCTCAGTTAGTTTTGCAAAATATTTTATCTGGCGGCGGTCGCCGCCCCTCAAACTCGGCCATTAACAAAAAGTAATAAATTCAAATAACTATAAATTAAAAACTGCAATACATATATTAAAATTTCTTTCAGAGCTGCAGGCCGGATCGGGACGGATCCGGCCGGATCTTTTTTAACGGAAATTTTTTAACAATGACGGATTTTTTTAACAGATCCAGACATGTCAATCATGAATTGCAATTCTAGATAGAGCATACATTTATCTATCGAAATTGTCAATTTGGAATCTCGTGGTCGATAGCCTTGATCCAGGATTTTTTTTTAATTCAGAAATTTGTGTTGAAATTCTTCAAGTATTTTCTCTGTCCAACATTCTGAACTCCGCCGAACATGTATTTTACACTGTTCGAAAAAGTAGATTTTTTTTTTTTCTAAAAAGTCTGTTATTTTCATATTTCCTAAGCGAACCGTTTTGAGGAGGAATTTTTTTGCAAACCTCCAACCGCGTTCTCCATTTAAACCCATGTACATTGAAAATCGAAATTCAGAGAAGGGAAAGAAATCCCTTGAATTTTTTTTTCCATATTATATTTTTTACTTTTGTGACTAAACCGAAGGTTTTTACAAAATTTGCGAAGAATGCTTTTTTGTAGACACCGACGTTCTACATAAGGATATCCCAATTATGATTTTCTATTTTGAGGCGTTGACGAGATATTTGCAAAAAAAGCTCTGAACAAAATAATTTTCCACGCCGTCCCCATTGGATGGGGAGCGTTCAAATTTTGTCAGGTGGATTCTCACATTCAGTAAAAGTTTCATTGAAATCCTTACAGGCTTAATACATTTTTTCCCAATTTTTTAATATTTTAAAATTTTCGTCTTCTGTTTTGATCGGAATTCGTGATTGAATGTCTGAATTTGTTAAAAAAATATTTTAGTAAATTTCACACAAAGTGGAACAATAAAATTTGGCACATTTGTAGAGAATTAGTCAGTCTATGATATTCCTCAGTTAGTTTTGCAAAATATTTTATCTGGCGGCGGTCGCCGCCCCTCAAACTCGGCCATTAACAAAAAGTAATAAATTCAAATAACTATAAATTAAAAACTGCAATACATATATTAAAATTTCTTTCAGAGCTGCAGGCCGGATCGGGACGGATCCGGCCGGATCTTTTTTAACGGAAATTTTTTAACAATGACGGATTTTTTTAACAGATCCAGACATGTCAATCATGAATTGCAATCAAAACTGAATACGGAAATTTCAAAATATTAAAAATTTGACAAAATATGTATTAACCCTTCAAGGATTTCAATGAAACTTTTACTGAATGTAGGTGTGATGTGTGTAGGTAGATACATGAAGTGCCCTCTGGCCAAATTTGAACGCTCCGCCTCCAATGGAGGCGGTGTGGGGAATTATTTTTGCTTAAGAGGATTTTTTGCAAATATCGCCTCAAAATAGAAAATTATGATATACGGGATATAGGACATCGGTGTCTAGAAAAAGGATTCTTTGCAAATTTTGTAAAATCGTTCGGTTTAGTCACAAAAGTAAAAAATATAATATTTTTTTTCTGAATTTACAATGGAATGGCGGTAATAAAAAGAATATGTGTACATTTTTCAAACTACATACTTTTACCGTAACATGCATATGTTTTTATTTATTACTTAATATGCTTTTTGCTTAATATGCAGTTATACTAGTACATTCGTCAACCAACTGAGACAGCTTTCTCAATGTGTAACAGAAGCTACTAAGGAACAACTAAACCAGTCACATGTTTTTCTAATTAACAATTCAAAATTTCTTAAAAAATCCTTTGCTGCAGCTGAAACAGCGAGTTGCAAAAAATTGCACAAGCAACTCACTATAATTAGGTATGGTACCTCTTCCTTCAGTCTGGCAAAGACTCGGTTATTTTCTCCAACCATCGCAGAAGTGTTCTCATCTGTACAATACCCATTCAATTTTCAAGTCACAGATCTAATCGTTCGAGTGTCTTCTTTGCAGCAGAGAATAGCATTATACTCATGCAGTTCAGCAAGGCCTAGATATGTAGATACTACTACAATAAATTATAATTAAACCCAATTATGTATGTACTGCAATATCTGTAGTTCAGAATTTCTGAATTTCGTTTTTCAATTTATTCAGCAAAAGGCGGTTCGTTTTGGAAAGAGTAAATTTTTTTTTTTAATTAAACGTTTCAACATGAAGAAAATACAGTAATTATTAAAACTAGCCTTAACTAAACTAACCATTAATTTTGCTCTAATCTACAATACTACGGCGCGTAATCTAGTGTTCACCCACTGGTGACCAAAAGCTTTCACTAAACGTTCCAGGAACATCACACATCGCATACTTAGCTCCTCGCACTATACTAGTTAGTGAGGTTTTTTCTGTCTTCTTATTCCACGTGTATCCAGGAGTTGGGTCGCTTCGGCGTTGACGTAGTTCTGGAACCTTAGTTCGTGGTTAGCAGCAAGTCTTTTAATCGCACTGGCAACATCTTCGATGCCAAGGTCCCGTTGAATGTCGCTATTTCGTACTTACCACGGTGCATTAACAATATTTCATAGAACCTTGTTTTGGAATCGCTGAAATTTGTTTATGTGACATGATTTGGCACACCCCCCCGAGTTGAATGCCATAAGTCCACAGTGGTTTTAAAGTCTGGTTATCTAGTAACACTTTGTTGTATATTGACAATTTTGTATTTCTGTAGCTTCAGTTGCATTATTAGCAACTACCATAAGTGCAGTATCATCTGCAAATGTTGGTGTGGAGATGTTTTCAATTGCTGGTAGATCGCACGTATAAAGAAGATAAAGTATAGGTCCCAGGACACTACCTTGCAGGACACCTGCTTGTATTTCTTTTAGCTCGGTGTAATCATTTTCCTGTTTTATGCGAAACAATCTATCTGTAATGTATGACTTTAGCAGTTCAACATACTGTTTTGGAAGAAGTTGGTTTAATTTGTGAACAAGTCCCTGGTGCCAAACCTTGTCGAATGCCTGCGCAACATCTAAGAAGATCGTTGTGCAGACTTTCTTTTCTTCTAAAGCCTTTTCGATAATGTCTGTTATTCGATGTACCTAATCTATTGTAGAATGTTTACATCTAAATCCAAATTAATGGTTAGGAATTAGGTTTTTCTTCTCAGTGATTGGTTTTAATCTCTTTAAAGGCAGTTTTTCAAAGAGTTTGGAGATTATCGTTAGTAAGGATATGGGCCTATATGATTTGACTTCATGTGGTGGCTTGCCAGGTTTTGGTATCATGACCACTTCAGCTATTTTCCAGATATTAGGAACATGTTTTAATCTAAGCGCTGCATTGAACAGGTAGGTTAATTTAACAATACCTTTTCATGGGAGCTGTTTTAGGATTGCTCCTGTGATTAAGTCAAAGCTTTGTGCTTTCCCTGAGCTTAGGTTTGTTTTTATCTCATTCGCAACTTCTTTCGGGGTTGTTAAAGGGATTCTCTCTTCGTCTAGATTAACTATGTCTAGCAGCGTAATGTCTGCTTGTGTTTCATTAGGCATAAAAATTTCTTCCAGATACTTGGCGAAAAGTTCTGCTTTTTCCATGTTTTCCCGTGCCCAGGAACCATTTTCCATTCTTAATGGCGGGGCTTGGTTAATCAAATTTGGTTTTTTAGCCTTCCATAGGGAGTATTCGGTATCACTATGCGCTGTTAGGCCTTCAAGGTAGCTACTAATTGAGTCTTCTTTAATTTTTTTGATTACTCTATTTAGCTGCTGTTTTGTTATTTAAAATATTTTAATCTATTGGATCCCTAGTTTGTTCCCATACCCTTCTATTCTAGCTTTCCTCTTTTCCTTTATCAGTTCCCTTATTTCATTTGGGTAGTTATTTCCCATTGTTTTCCTGATGGAGGTTTTGGTAATATTCCATGCTGCCTTATGTACGTCTTTCATAAAGTTTAAATTAAAAAAAATATTATTTAAAAGTTTGTACGTCTTTTTCATAAAGGAAAGATGAAAATGACACAATTTTTAGATGAAAATCTGTGCTATAAAATAGTGCTAAATGCATGTTTGGTAGACTTTGGAGAGTTGGACAAAAAAATATATTGGCAAGTTTGCAATAAGTATTTCTTTATTAGAAAAAATCCTGTGTCAAGGCTATCGGCCACGAAGATACCAAAACGTCAATTTCAATAGAAAAATGTATAATTTATGTAGATCTGAAAGAAATTTTAATATATCTGTTGCAGTTTTCAATTTATAGTTATTTGAATTTATTACTTCTTGTTAAAGTCCGAGTTTGAGGGGCGACGACCACCGCCAGATAAAATATTTTGCAAAACTAACTGAAGAATATCATAGAATGACTAATTCTCTACAAATGTGTCAAATTTTATTGTTCCACGTTGTGTGAAACTTACTAAAATAATTTTTTTAACAAATTCAGACATTTCTTCAAATTTTTCGAATTCCGAAAATTTTAAAATATTAGAATTTTAAAATATTAAAAAATTGCGAAAAAGTGTATTAAACCTATAAGGATTTCAATTAAACTTTTACTGAATATGAGTATCCACCAGAAGTATCAGCTGACAAAATTTAAATGCTCCCCGTCCAATGGGGACGGCGTGGAAAATTATTTTGTCTTCAAAGCTTTTTTGCAAATATCTCGTCAACGCCTCAAAATAGAAAATCATAACTGGGTTATTCGTATGTAGGACGTCGGTGTGTACAAAAAAGTATTCTTCGCAAATTTTGTAAAAACCTTCGGTTTAATCACAAAAGTAAAAAAAATAAAATGGAAAAAAAATTCAATGGGTACGTGTACCCCTTTCTCTGATTTTCGATTTACATGGGTTTAAATGAAGAACGCCTTCTCTGAATTTCATTTTTCAATTTATTCTGCAAAAGCGGTTTGCTTTGGAAAGATGAAAATGACACAATTTTTAGATCAAAATCTGCTCCATAAAATAGTGCTAAATGCATGTTTTGTAAATTTCGGAGAGTTGGACAAAAAAATATATTGGCAAGTTTGCTATAAGTATTTCTTTATTACAAAAAATCCTGTGTCAAGGCTATCGGCCACGAAGATACCAAAACGTCAATTTCAATAGAAAAATGTATAATTTATGTAGATCTGAAAGAAATTTTAATATATCTGTTGCAGTTTTCAATTTATAGTTATTTGAATTTATTACTTTTTGTTAACGTTCGAGTTTGAGGGGCGGCTACCGCCGCCAGATAAAATATTTTGCAA
Organism: Phosphuga atrata; assembly: GCA_944588485.1. Lineage (NCBI taxonomy): Eukaryota > Metazoa > Arthropoda > Insecta > Coleoptera > Silphidae > Phosphuga > Phosphuga atrata. The sequence continues at coordinate 5,818,554 of OX155897.1, read as the reverse complement.
AACTAACTGAGGAATATCATAGACTCACTAATTCTCTACAAATGTATCAAATTTTATTGTTCCACGTTGTGTTGGAAAAAACTTACTAAAAACTTACTAAAACTTACTAAAATATTTTTTTTAACAAATTCTGACATGTCAATCACGAATTCCGACGAAAATTTAAAAAAATTGCGAAAAAATGTATTAAGCCTTAAGGATTTCAATGAAACTTTTACTGAATGTGAGTATCCACCAGAAGTATCAGCTGACAAAATTTGAACGCTCCCCAACGCGTCCAATGGGGACGGCGTGGAAAATTATTTTGTCTTCAGAGCTTTTTTGCAAATATCTCGTCAACGCCTCAAAATAGAAAATCATAACCGGGATATCCGTATGTACGACGTCGGTGACTACAGAAAAGTATTCTTCGCAAATTTTGTAAAAACCTTCGGTTTAGTCACAAAAGTAAAAAATATAAGATGGAAAAAAATTCCCATCTCTGAATTTCGATTTTCAATTTACATGGGTTTAAATGAAGAACGCGGTTGGAGGTTTGCAGAAATTCCTACTCAAAACGGCTCGCTTTGAAAAGATGAAAATGCCAGACTTTTTAGAAGAAAATTTGCTTTTTCGAACAGTGTAAAATACATGTTCGAAGTTCAGAAAGTTGGACAGAGAAAATACATTTCAACACAAATTTCTGAATTAAAAAAAAAACCTGTGTCAAGGCTATCGGCCACGAGATTCCAAATTGACAATTTCGATAGATAAATGTATGCGCTATCTAGATTTCAAAGATGCAAAGGTGCCAAAATGATTTTCAAGAACCAACTTTTCTGTGCGAAACTTGCTTCGGGGTCTCTTCTCGGGCAGAATTGTTCGAAAAGTCCGAGTTTTGTCCGAAAACAAATTTTTCAGCGGTCGCAGTACATTTCAACTGACAGACGGTTAGGTTGACGTTTGTGTTTGCGTCCCACTAGTAGCGCCGACGTGTTTTCTTGGTGAATTCTTAGTTCAGAAAATGCGGAAAAAATGAAAATCCTAATCTTGCGACGGGACTTGCAGGTGAAAGTGCGGAATGTGTTACCACCGATTGGTGTTCCTCGATGCGTCGTGGTAAGAAAATTCCGATTTTGACGTACCCGAAATTTGAGGAATTTTGGAAAATTCCCCCTCACCGAACCGCAGCCGGCGAAGAAGCGAAATTTACAACCCTTGCAGAAAAGAGTTGAAGTTTGCGAATTGCCGCAGTAAAAGTTGCTAAAGTTGAAAGACGGATGAAAAATGGGCGACGATTCCCAGGGCTCTGGGGGGCGCACCGTGCAAGCGAAACGTGCAAACTTGGTTTCAGAATGTCTGCAATTTCCGGCGGAAGGACACCGTTCAAAAATTTCTGAAAAATTCGCATGCTTCACCTCTTAGCAAGGACACAAGATGCGAATTTCGTTTTTTTTTTGCAATAACTGCCAGTTGCGAACTTTTTGAAACTTTTAATAGTCTATGGCACGGTCCAGTCTGTTCTCCGCCTCTGTAGGGCAGGAAGTTGTGCCATTTGTACTTTTGTAGATCTCGATTGCGGATTGACATCCTAGCGGTTTCCTACTATCGGCCGTGACGACCTCGTGGTTTCTGCGAATCGGCAAATCGTACGCAAGATACCGTTGACCCCCATCGAACGGTGTAGAAGAAATTGCAAAACTCCACCCACTTCCGGTTCCGCAGCCGCAAACGTCCGGTTTTGCAAAAACATCCTCTTCAAGGATCATCAAAGCGGCCCAGAGAGGAAGAACCTACGAAACCGCGGGTCCGGTTTCGTAGGTTCTTCTTCGGAAATCGGAAAGGCGTTCCGTTCAGATGTCGGCTCCCAATAGAACATTAAAGATCGCTTTTTCGCACTTGTCTCCAAATTTTCAGCGAAGACTCGAAAATTCGAGATGACAGTTTTGTGCGGAAAAAATCAGCGCTCCCGATAGCACCACTCACGTTGTGATTGGTCCAAATACGGCCGCCGCTCGGCGGCCGAAAAACGGAAATTTCGTTTTCGCATGGCACCCACGCCGCCTCCGGCGGCACCACAATATCTCAAAGATAAGTCCATTGTCTGGAGTTCTTTTGACATTTTACCAGCTTCGCCCGGCAAAATTTCTTTTGAAAATCACTCAAAACGTCCGTTTTCATTCTCCAAACCCGATTTGACGCATTTCTCCCGCCTCCTTCCAGAAAGGCGTGCCATACTATTTTAGTATATGTAACAAGTGGGGCTATAATCCCTGAAAAGAGCAATACAATTCTAAAACATTTCACCGAATACACTCAAGGTTTCAATTTGCTCAATTTTGAAAAATTCGTTTCGAGTTTGGACGGGGGTCGAGACCCCCAAAATGCGATCGAGCGGTGCGTCGTTCCTATCGCCTTATAGACCCTTTTGTTCTCTATTCAGAAACCGCCACCGCGACGCCCTGCTATTTAATTTAGCGAATCCCGGAGGATTCTCGCGTACGTCTGCAAAACATGTTTTTTCGGGCGTCCCGGCGCGCAATCGCAATTAAACTCCAAAACAAACTAAAAGGCACTATGCCGAATCGATTGTTGTCGGTCCGGTCCCGATCCGACTGTTGGGCATCCCAGGAGAGGGATCCCTGCAAATTAGGTGAAAAAAACACCACGTTTTTCCATTTTTTCTGTTAAAACTGACCCAGAGCGGGTACACGATGCCGAAGGTACAAGATTCTTCCACCGCCCGTTGCGGGTAAACAACTCGTATCGAGCGAACCGGTTTGGAGACACGGCGCTCTTCAATCAAGAGAATGGCGTCCACAGATGTGATGGAAAAAACGTTTTTTTTTTTTCGCTTACATTTTCCGTCGCACCGGGTGAACCGATGTACTTTTCTCCATGACGTCAAAAAACGTGAAATCGACCCAGCAAGAGGACGCAGTAAAAAAATCGAGCCGCGGACCAATATGGACGAAATGAAAATGCGGACGAAATTTTCGTTTCTCGGCCGCCGAGCGGCCGTATTTGATCCGATCGCCACGTGAGTGATGCTATCGGGAGCGCTGATTTTTTCCGCACAAAACTGTCATCTCGAATTTTCGAGTCTTCGCTGAAAATTTGGACATAAGTGTGAAAAACTGAAAAAAAAATATTCGTAAGAAACCATCTGTGACGTTCTATTGCGAGCCGAGAGCTGAACGGAACGCCTTCTACGCTCCTCAAAGGTGCTAGAAACGATCTCCTGTTTTTGGCACCTGGAGGACGCCGTGTGGGACTTGCCAGCAGCAGACAGACGCGAGTCGAAGGCCCGTTCAGTTTTACAACAGAAAATGACAATTTCCCGTTTCGACACGCAAGAGGAACGGAGTTTTTGAAGAAAAAGTGACTAATTTTAAACGCACCTACAGCCGCCCCTGCGGGGGCGGACCTTTGTAAAGCTCGTTTAAAAAAACCTATTTTTTTGTTCAATTCACCGGAAACTATTCAAGACGTAAACCGCATTTTTACACAATTTTTCTTAATTTTCAAAAAATATTGATTTTTTGACCCCTTTTGAGTTCAGGGAAGGCACCTTACTCGATTAGTATATTGTAATTATTTATCACAAAATCAATTTTGTTTTTGAAAAAAGCATGTGGCGCCATGCGCACCACGCATTTGAAGTACCTACTCATGCAACAGTGCGATTATTTTACCAAAAATTAGCATCACCGGATCCGGTGAACGGATACGGTATATTGGTACCGGATCCGGTAAACGTTTAGTGATGCCGAATCCGGTTTTCGGGATTGCAATCCGTAGTTTTAAGATTCTTACCCCAGCAGATAAAATGTAATTGCCACGTTTGTTCCATTTCAAGGCAAAAATTGGTCCTTTGTGTTGTCCTAACGTACTCGCCAACCTTCCATCAGTCGTCCAAATCCTTGCATAACCATCGTAACTCCCCGTCGCCAACAAAGTCCCATCACACTAAAAACAAAAAACGAACAATTTAATTATTATTCTACAAATTGTTTAAATAATTTACATTCCAATCAAGCGATGTAACATCCTTGTTGCTTGGTACTTCCGTGCCGCCTTTTTGGATGCAGTGGCGCAGAACCAACTGGTTTGGCGTGGCGTTGTTATCCGACATATCCCAAATCCTTGCCGTGCTGTCGCCCGACCCACTGGCCAATAAATCTGTAGTTGGATTCCAAGCACAAATAAATACTTCCGATTCATGTCCACGTAAAACTGTAGCTTTCGAAGAAGGAATTTCTATGGAATTATCCACTTCCATCGTCTCATTCTGAGTTGATACAACCGCTAAAATAATTTAAAAAAAAAAACAATTTAAATTTGTTTAACTCTTTCTATGTGAATATTCTGAACATTACATTATAGCCCATGCGGAATACTTTTATAACTTTGTATTATTTGCAATAATTTGCAATTATTGAAAAATTTTCAGAAACAAATCTCTATTCGAAGCAAATTTTGTTTTGTTTTGTTGTTGTTGTTGAAGTGGACAAACTTGGCGAAATTGCTTTGTTTTATGTCAAATTTGGACGAAAATGTCAAAATAATTTGCAAATATTAACAAATTTTCATAAACCAAATTTTTTATTCAAAGCAAATTTTATTTTTTTGTTGATTTGAGTGGACAAACTTTGCAAAATACATTTGTTTTATTTCAAAATTGGACGAAAACGTCAAAATAATTTGCAAATATTTCCAAATTTTCATAAACTAAAATTTTAATTCAAAGCAAATTTTGTTTTTTTGTTGATTTGAGCAGACAAACTTTGAACAATTCTTTTGTTTTATGTCAAAATTGGACGAAAACGTCAAAATAATTTTCAAATATTACCAAATTTTCATAAACCAAAATTTTTATTCAAAGCAAATTTTGTTTTTTTGTTGATTTGAGTGGACAAACTTTCCAAAATTCTTTTGTTTTATGTCAAAATTGGACGAAAACGGCAAAAAAATTGCAAATACAGTCGAACTTCCATAATTCAAACTTCTATAACTCCAATTTTTTAACTCGAATATTTTTAGGAATTCATACGTTTAGATAGCATTTTACATATAAATTAACTTCCATAACTCGTAGTAAAAATTTGTACAATGGTAAAATTTTACATACAAAATAATCTCTATAACTCCAATTTTTTAACCGCTGCGTAGTTTCCAAAATTAATGGTGCCGGATATTGCCTATCATAAACCGAATCCTGTTTGTTATAGTAAAGGTGCTATGAAAATGAAATTTTATAATTTAAACTCATTCTTTCTTCGTACCTTTGCTGTTACAATTACAAATATGAGTGGCCACAAAAGAAAACTCAATACGATGTCGTTAACTGACAAAGTGAGGTTGATAAGTAAACTTGACAAAGGTATTAAAAAGAAAAAAGTGATTGCTGAAGACTTTGGGATTTATACAAATACACTTTCTTCAATTATAAGAAACCGCGACGAAATTCTAACGAAAAATTCTGACGAAACATAGCCGAAAATGATCACAAACGTGACAAATGATCACTAGTGATCACAAAAGTTAGAAAAAGTGTACCTACTCATTGTAAGCCACTGACGAAGCTACTTTGGAATGGCTTAAAATAGCGCGAGATGAAAATCTGCCAATGTCTGGACTACTTATTAGAAAAAAGGCTCTTATTTTGCTGAGAGTCTGGGATACACTGATTTTGACTGAGGTTGGCTAGATAATTTAAGAAAAGGCAAAATAATATTCAAAAGGTTATGGGTGGTGAAAGTGCAGATCTTAATGAACATGACTGCGAAGACTGGAGCAACAATATCTTGCCGGAACTTAGCATCTTATCATGAAAAAGACATTTTTAAAGCGGACGAGACGGGCTTTTTTAAATGTTTGACTAATAAAACAATAACATTTAAAGACCACTAGTGAACTAGTGAAAGAACCAATAAGTGTGGTACTGAAAAACTGAAACCGTTGGTGATTGGAAAATCAAAAAATCCGCGAAGCTTTAAAGGTAAACGTTTTTTACCATTGGCATACAGAAGCAACAAAAAAGCTTAGATGAAAAGCGCTATTTATGAAGAATGGCTTTCTAGTTTAGACAACAAATTCAATGCAGAAAAACGTAATATCTTGCTGCTCAAGCAGCTAAATTCGATTCGTGTTGTTTTTTCCCGCTAAACATGACGTCAAAGTTACAATCTATGGACTAAGGAATTATTTACAATATAAAATTGCACTACAGAAGAAGAATTCTGAGAAAAACTATAGTTGCCCTAGAAGACATTCAACCTCATCATATTACTTTATGGGATGTCGTTACACACTTAACAAAAGCGTGGGACATCGATGTTCAGCAAGCAACTATAAAAAATTGTTTCAGTAATGCTGGCTTTTAAAAACAAGGCGAAACAAACTGAAGTGAAGAAGATGATGATACTCTTCTGTCAGAATTTAAGCCCGCGTATGTTACATATAATCAGCATTACGTGGATAATAAAATGTCTCTTAATGATTATTTATATGTGGATGAAGATGTGATTATAGCGGACTATCCAACAGATGCCGATATTTTTAACAAGAAATGCGTAATTATTTAAATAAGTGTTGCAAATAACTATATTCTAAAGACAATCTTCCAGAGGAAGAAACTTGAAACTTTGGGAAGTGGAGAACTTTGAGAATTTTTTAATGGAAAACAATTAAAAATTAATGACTTTTTCAAAAAATAATGTATTAATTAAAATTATTTTTAATTAATTATAATTATATAACATCATATCAATAATGTATACATATTTCTTTATTTTGTTTATCTTTGCAAATTTCTGTGTTGTTATATAATATATACATATGTATTTTTTTTAAATAAATTGTGTAAAATGTATTTTACTCATTTTGTAGTTATGTATTTCTATAACTCCAATTTTCTATAACTCGATTTTTTTCATGAACTATGGTAATTCGACTTAGGGAAGCTCGACTGTATTACCAAATTTTCATAAACCAACATTTTTATTCGAAGCAAATTTTGTTTTTTCGTAGATTTGAGTGGACAAACTTTGCAAAATTCTTTTGATTTATGTCAAAATTGGACGAAAACGTCAAAATTATTTGCAAATATTACCAAATTTTCATAAACCAAAATTTTTATTTGAAACAAATTTTGTTTTTTTGTTGATTTGAGTAGACAAACTTTGCAAAATTAATTTGTTTTATGTCGAAATTGGACGAAAACGTCAAAAAATTTGCAAATATTACCAAATTTTCATAAACCAAAATTTTTATTCGAAGCAAATTGTGTTTTTTCGTTGATTTGAGTGGACAAACTATGCAATATTCTTTTGTTTTTATGTCAAAATTGGACACAAATGTCAAAATAATTTACAAATATTGCCAAACTTCAAAACCAAATTAAAAACCAAAACCTCTATTTGAAGCAAATTTTGTTTTTTTGTTGATTTGAATGAACAAACATTGCAAAATTCTTTTGTTTTATGTCAAAATTGGACGAAAACGTGAAAATAATTTGCAAATATTACCAAATTTTCAAAAAACAAAATCTTTATTCAAACCAAATTGTTTTTTTTTTTGTTGATTTGAGTGGACACACTGCAAAATTCATTTGTTTTATGTCAAAATTATAACAAAAAAAAACGACCAAATAATTTACAATCTAGTCTTGCCTGTTTATTCTTGTCTGTGTAGTCTTGTCCATCTAGTCTTATATATGTCTAGTATTGTCTGTCTAGTCTTGTCTGTCCTAGTCTTGTCTGTCCTATTCTTGCATGTCCTAGTCTTGTTTGTCCTCTTCTGGTCAATCCTAGTCTTGTATGTCCCAGTCTTCTCTGTCCTAGTCTTGTATGTCACAGTCTTGTCTGCCCTTGCCATGCCTGTCCTTGCCTTGTTTGCCCTAGTCTTGTATGTCTTAGTCTTGTCTGTTCTAGTCTCGTATATCCTAGTCCTGTCTGTCCTAGTCTTGTCTTTCCTAGTCTTGTATGTCCTAGTTTAGTCTGTATAGTCTTCTCTGTCTTCGGAGTAGCGATCGATAAAAGGCTATCCTTCATGACGCACATTACCGAAGCGGCAGTAAAGGCAATGAGAACACTAGAGAGCATCTGCATAGTTTACAATTACTTTTTTTTGGGATTTTTTTGAAATATTTATAATCTTATATTTATTTATAAGCAATGTTCCGTTTAAGCTGCGCGGGTACGCGGATGCGCAGTAGTTTTCGTGACATTTTAAAATCTGCGCAGATAAATTAAGTTGCCGCGCACTTAAATTACGAGACCTTGATTTTTGTATCTGTCTTCGAAATTGGGGAAATTTCGGAAGAAAGAAGATTAATTAATATATGAATTATATAGGTTACATTATTACTTTAACGACATTTTTAAATAAATTTTTTTTTCCCCATACCTCAAGAACATTATATAAATATATAGGTTACATTATTTAAAAATACCAAAAATAAAATATTGAATTGATATAAACCAAAAATATTGAAAAAATGTTAATTTTAAAAATGATAATGGAAACACCTGAAGAATGTGACGTAATAAAGGGAAAAACAAGAACCTGATTTTGAGACAGATAATAGTATCGAAAATGTAATACTGGCTATCAATGACTTCCGTTCCCAAAATCATAAGCATATGGAAAAATTAAGTTGCCACAAAATAGGCGAAGTCAAAATTGGCAATTGACAATACCGTTGTAAATAATATTTTTTATTACTCATGCGAGGGGACGTATATTACAAGTTTGGGATCCAGGGGCCATAAAAAAAATAAAATCAAAAATGAAGAATTTGCTTTTTCAATTGTCTCCGGTGGTGTGAATTCGTCGTAAGAACTTTCATCAGTCTCCGGTATCACCATAGAATTTACAATCATTTAAAAACGTTTTCTTTTTTTCTTCAAGTCACTTTTTGAATACTGACGTCTTGACTGTGTTTATTTTATTTATTTAATTGTCTTTAATGTAACTTAGCGGTATTGAATATTTGCGTGCGTTACCCAAGTTATGTGGTAATACTAATACAAAAAAAATTGCATTTCTCGCACTAAAAAACGTGCGCCAAGATAGTACTTTTATAGTACTTTTATAAAAAACTATTATCAGAAGATGAAAATAATTTTGATACTTCAAATATATATAATGCAATTTTTCCAATGTGTCTGTATGGATCTGGAAAGACGATTTCCCGATAACGATCAAAAACAATGTTAAGCACACATAATGAGATTATTATAAATTCAGGAAAAAATTAAAATTTTGGAAAAGGGAATATAATGAATCTTTCCGAAAAGTTTTCATGATGTATGATAAAATCAAAATATTGACTTTGTTAAAATATGAGATGAATATTCTGAAAGAAATTTACAATTTTGAAGAAGAGTAAATTTGGATTGTTGAAAACATTCGACGAAACGTTAACTTTCTTAATAACCCATCCATAATTTTCTAATCTTGCTATTCTTTACAATATTATGGGTACCACCCTCCTTGCGTCCAGTGCGGATTGCGAATGGGGATTTTCAGTCATGCATTCCAGTAAAAGAAAAGATCGAAACAGATAGCAATATGAACATCTAGGTGATCTAATGAGAATAAAATTATATTTACCAAATTGGAAAATAATTAAAACCGAGTTTAAAAACAGTGGATTAGTACGAAAGACAGAAGACAAAAAAAATAAATTGGAAATATTCAAAACTATTACTTTGCTATTTGATATTATGGTTTGAATAAATAAAAGTATAAAAAAAATTTCGCAATTTATTTTTAATTAAATTTTTTTTGCCCACACACGACTTTGGACCGCACAGCACTAACAAAAATTAAAAGGAACACTGTTTATAAGACTAGCACATCTTGGACAAATATTATGTAATCAAAAGTACAACATACTGAGACTAATAATGGAGGGGTATATCGAAGGTAAAAAAAAGGCTGGACGAACCTTTCATGGTTATATAACATTTGAAACTGGACTGGTATAATCATGTGAGAACTGTTCTAAATGGCCGGAGATAGGAAGCGATATGGTGAAGCGGTTGCCAATCTTCAGAAATGAAGACGCACAACAAAAAGAATCAGCTTAAAAGTTGTGTTACCTTCTTCTCCATTTGTGTCAGTAATTTCACTTTTAATGGCTTGTTTTTGTTGGTTCTGCTGGTTTTGTCGGCTGGCGACAACATCGGGCATCACAGCATCGATTAAACTCAGACTTTCCACCAGTTTTTGTTCAGTTCCATCCTCAGCCAAACTTATTTCAGCTTCGGTGTACTGTAAGCCTTTCTGTAGGATGTTTAGTAGAGCTGCCGGGGGCACCATAGCCCCATTTATATTGGATTGTGATATGTGGGATTCGATGCCGAATGTGTACGCCGAATGTTGAAACCCTGAAAATATTTGTTTGTTTGGTGCTGTTATGATTGGTGTTGCTAAGGATTTGTTAGTATATTTTGTTATTGCTGAGGTTTGTTTTGTGTTAGTAAAGTGTTTTTGAGGCTAAACTTTTGTATTTATTACCTGATTCCTGGAGGTACCGATAAACGAGGAAATTGACCTCGTCACTTGAAAAACTCATGTTTGTGCGATCTTCTGGTATTTACATCACAAACCACGTTTTCAAGTTCACACAGGTAAGGATACAACAAAAACACGAAACGACGCTAATAAAAACACTAATACGCCATTTGCAACCCTTGCGCGCTACCAACCACTTAACCCAAAAAAAAAACCAACAACAAATATTAAACAACGAAAAACTGCGATAATCTTAATAGAAACTATGATTAACAGTTAAAAACTTGAAATAAGACTTATTTAAAACATAATAAATAAGATTAAATCTATTAAAACATAAAATACTTCGCACTGTTGTCTGCGGTTATTTTTGTTTGTTGGGGTTGTAATCTTGGGAAAAAAGCAAAAATCCTGCAGGAAGCCGTTGGTGAAACGCTTTGGCGTCGTCTGAATTTCCACATCGAGTTTTCCGGCCCATTTTCGCAGAGGGTAAGTTTCCACCACCAATTTCGTTTATCTCGCGGTTTTGCAAAAATTTCCGCCATCAGTTTGAGCCACTTTTTATAACTTTGCGCCTTATATTTCGGCCGCAATCTCCAATCAAAAAAATTTTATGCGCTGTTGCAAAATTCAAGGAACTCGGTTAGAAAAAAAAAATGTTATTCGTTTTATTACCACTACGTATAAACCATGAGAACCATTAGAGCGACTGCAAGGGGCGCAACCCGCAGGTTAAAACCGTTTTAAACTTTACGTAGACAAAATGCGCCCTTTTGCCTACGTAAAGTTTAAAAAGATTTTATAATGCACTGAATTTAAAAATTAAACCTAACCTAACCACACTTATAATTTGTATAAATATTATATAACTTATTATTTACAATTATATAAATTTCTACATTTATCCCGACTCGAGTTTCGACGTTTGACGGTCATTTTCAAGTGACTTACAAATTGATGAGGTTGAATATAATCATGGGCGTAGCCAGGTGGACGGTTTTGGGGGTTCAAACCTTAGAACATATACTTATGGAACAGGAATACAAATCATAAAATTGTGTCCAAGAAGTGAGATGCAAAGTCTCATTCTATTTCTTTGGGTCGAAATGCTCATGCGCGGCCTACACGTATTTTTCGATGTTGTTTACAGTTGTCATCTTGTTAGATGCATTTTATTAATCCATTTTATTAAGAGTTTATTACTTCTTATTAAAATATATTAAAGAAAAATTAAAAAAAGTGTTTATTTTTAAAAGAAAAATATTTAAGTTTACATAAAAAATAAGAGATTTATCTAAAGATAATAAGTATTTTTTTTTATTAGTACATGTACTAGTATAGTACGATTTAATAACAATACAACTTGACACTGTAACAAGAAAGCTACTACTCTTATTTTATTTAATATTACATTACAACTTTATTTATTACAAATTTAGTTAATATATATTACAACTTTTACAAAATAAAAATAAATCTACTGTAAAATTAATTAATAAAGTCGGAACACAGCCTAAATATATAAATATATTCAACCTTTCCGGAGCTCTATAACACTAATGAGCAGTGGCGGATTTAGGTCAGTTGGGGCCCTGGGCGCAGAAAAATATTGCCCCCCCCCCAATAAAACGAGAGAGACAGGGAAAATAAAAATACGTGTTAACCATTTTATTATTATTATTATTCATTGATGCCATCTAGGACCACGTTAAGTCTTGATACACTTGGCAGTTTGTGTCGCTTTTTTCTGAGCCCAGAATTCCCCTCATTCTGTGTGAGTGGGCCAGCTTGCTCTCCGCTGTTCAGGTGGTACCTTGTCTTCCTTTTGGTTCATCTCGTTTTATCTCACTCCTCAATATATTTTTGCGGAAGAGATTTCTATTGAATCGTTTGGTTTGGTTGGTCGTTTGGTTTTATATGCAGTATGTTGAGGTCTTCTTTGGTATTTATAAACCAGGCCATTGTGGTTTTGGGTTTGGAGTCAAAAAAGTAAAAAATCTGTTTTGTCAACCTTTTCCCGTCCATTCGTTTCAGATGACCATAATACCGTGCCCGCCTCTGACGGATCGTTTCTGTAATTTTCTATATTCTCACTGTAGACTTCTTTGTTGGTTTTTTTATGATGGTTACCATTCTTGTAATTCGATCCCATTACACCTCTAATTTTTTAGATTCGAATTTTTTAGATAATTTGCGTTTGAAAATGGCAAAATTGGCACGATGCGTTTGAAATTGGTATGGTTAACAACATTTTTTAAATAATTTCCACATTTGGGAAAGTTGCTTTCATATCCTAATGCCTTTTTGTATATATTATCAATTGATTGCTTGTTTTCTTCATCTAAAAATAATAAAAAACTGTTCCATCTCATCTTTAAAATTACTTGAATCAAAATGTCATCTTTGTATATTTCTATTAAATTATTAACGCATTATTTATTTTCTTCTACACACAAGTTAAACACGAAAAGAAGCTCCAAAATTACCTATAATATTTTCATAGATTTGCCATGTCTGTTCAGTTCTGCTATTAAATGATAGCATATAACGTAGATTACATTATGTAAAGAAAATCGAAATGGAATTTTAATCCATAGGACTGTCATAACAGCAGTTTCATAATCATTCATTTTTTTAAGTAATGATTTTGCTTCAATAAAAATTTTCTTTTTTGGAGTTGCATATTTCATCTAATGCCTCTTTAATATTTTTGTAGCCACATTTTTTCGCTAAAACTGCATAAGCCCAGGCAGACAATCTTGTACTTCGTTTAGTGTCGGCTTGACACTTTCTTTAATGTACAAGACCCTTTATCTAATTTATTTCCTAACATGTTGCATCGAATCGGTGATGCAGAGAAAAAAACAAACGAATTTTGCAGGAATAAAAAATATCTGGACGCATTACTACAACTCTGTGCAGCAACATTACCAACTAAATTAAGTGAATGACTAGAGCATGGAATAAACGTTGCTGATAGAGCATGTTATTCTAGTTTGCAGACCTCTGTACTTGCCCGACATATTTGCTGCATTGCCATACGATTTTCCACGACAATATTTTGTTTCTACTGGCAAATTTTGTAAGGTAGATAAAACTGTCTCTTCTAGATACTCCGCATTATGTCCTTCTATAGGGAACAGCTTTACAAATCTTTCCTAAGTATCTCCACTTTCTGATAAATAGCGCACTACGAAGCTAAGTTGGTCCATATGCACAACATCGGGTGTAGAATCAAATATGATACTATTTTGCGTATTTTATTTTCTCCACAATGTGTGACAAGAGAATCGGCAATTATTTTCAAAAGGTCATCACACGTCTGATGCGAAAAGTAACTTACATGTCCGCAACCTTGATTACCATACTTTTGTAAGAGCAACTTTAAAAAATCGTCATATTCGCTCAAATACTCTAAACTAGACTAATAATTGCCTTTTATCGAAGATTTTGTACTCTTTTTTTGGACTATAAAAGCAATGCCCAACTTTGCGAGGAATTTTATTGAGAATACAATTCTTTGCAGAACCTCTTTCCTATAATTTTTTTTTGTAATGTAATTTGCAGATTTTCAACATCGATGCGATTTAATGAAGAACAGCGCTTGTATAATGTGCACATTGAAGCGACGTGCTCTTGTGACGGACGCTCGGGTGTTCGCTTCATGCTCGGACAATATGTTTCCAATTTTGGTATCCTGTAATATATCCTATAATATATCCTAGACTATCCTGATCCTCTATCAATAAATTGATTTGGATGTTTCGGAAATAATTAGCCATGTCCTTTCTTTTTTTTCCCATTTGAACTTTTTCTGTAAAAATAATCTTTACATGTGTTTATAGACCTTTTATAGACCGTTTATAGACCGATTTAAAAGTATTTATATCGCCTATATTTTTTGGTTTATTTGAAATTAGAAATTCAACCAGTTCATTACATAAAACATTGTATATTTTCCGTTTACATTTCAATATTTTCTAATGGACTCTCTTTTATATTTTGTTCTACTAGTTTTTCACCTAATTGACTATTGACTTCTTCTTCATTTTTGTCATTGCTGTTGCTTTCTATACCTTGGTTTTCAACTTCAACTAACTCTTTTCGTTAACTCATGGAAGCTCCATGTTCTTCATTTTCATTGCTGCTCGAATTATGATGGCCTGAGTGACCAGGGCCAGTTATAAATTTGTCCAATGCTGCTTTCTGTTGGTTGCCAGCTTGCTCGCGTCTCTTTTCAATTTGTCTTTTGTTTAGCTTCTGATAGATTTCGTTTAATTTTCCAGCTACCAATAAAAAGAAAATATAAAATGTAGGCCGCCTTTTTTAAATCAGTAATCATTAATTTAGTAATCAATAATTCAAAGATCATGCATTTAATTAAAATGCACTTAATGCACTTAATTAAAATTGCACACTTGAAACCCAACTTGTTGTCATTAGAAAAGTGTAAAGATAGGTTTTTGCGGGGCCCCTTGGAGGGCGGGGGCCCCGGGCGCGCGCTCGCTGCGCCCGCCCTTAAATCCGCCTCTGCTAATGAGTCTTTTTAGGACTACCAAAAACAAATCTCATGTGAAATATGTCAGTTATTTTATAGCTTCCAGTCCACCTTCGTGGCACTCAACAAAAACCAGAAAAATAAATTTTTTTGTTAAGATCATGTATCAACAAGGTATCGGAATGACATGATCTTTAAAAACAATGTTATTTTTCTGGTTTTTGTTGAGTGCCACGAAGGTGGCCTGAATGCTAAAAAATAACTAACATATTTCACATGAGATTTGTTTTTGGTAGTCCTAAAAGACTCATTAGTGTTATGGAGCTCCGGAAAGGTTGAATATATTTATATATTCAGGCTGTGTTCCGACTTTATTAATTAATTTTACAGTAGATTTATTTTTATTTTGTAAAAGTTGTAATATATATTAACTAAATTTGTAATAAATAAAGTTATAATGTAATATTAAATAAAATGAGAGTAGTAGTTTTCTTGTTACAGTGTCAAGTTGTATTGTTATTAAATCGTACTATACTAGCACATATACTAATAAAAAAAATACTTATTATCTTTTGATAAATCTCTTATTTTTTATGTAAACTTAAATATTAATAATAAAACTTAAATAATTATAGAAATAAATAATACACCACCTAAAAAATAAAAAGCACCTAATGTTATAAAAATTGTATAAGTAACAATAAAAATATTTTAAAATTAAAGTTCAACCAATAAATGTTTATTTCATTTGGAGCATGCGCATAGCGAACAAAAGAAATGTTATATCTTTCCTTGTCACACAGATGTTGGACACAGTTTCGGTACACGTAAGTTATACGGTATTCCTATTCCATTAGTATAAGTTCTATGGTTCAAACCCCCCCCAAATTTAATGTTCCATTGTGTTTAATGGGATGAATAAAATTGTTTGGAAGATTTTTTTACCATTTCCTAAGTTTATCGGAAGTTTGGTTAATTTCACCCTCAAATCACTTGATACAGAGAGTTTGACTGTACCTGTTTTCAATGTAAGCGTATGTGGAGAATGCAACATTGAGAGAAGTGGCGGTTTCCATTAGTTTTTCGAAGTTGTCAGAAAGGTATGCCAATCGAAACAATTCGTCCGAAACGAACTTGAATGATTTAGACTCGCAGGTGTCTGCTGGGATATTTCGTCTCCTCCGAGTTCATCACGTTTCTGTTTTAAAGACCCAGACTAGTTTACCTCTTCATGTAATTTTCTTTTAAAAAATTTTTAATCTTTAATTTTTTTAATTACACAATACACACATACAGAGCGTATATCGAGTATTTATTACATACAATTCAAAAAATAAATTTACTACGAACGGAAAAATATGTTTTTATACTTGCGAATTTACAAAAATATCACAAACATTAACGTAATATTTTTAATGTCTGATAGATTTTTCGAGGAGTTTGTGGTGTTCTGTGGGTTATAAGGATTTGGATCAATGAGATATTTCCTCAACTTTAAAGCAAGTATTAAAGGTAGGTCACCTAGAGATGACTCCAAGACGCAAGTAGTAAGTGAGATTCTTTTTACGGCTTTTAGTAGAAATAACGAATTTATTGCAGCTTTGCTTTGCTTAGAAAGCTTTTAATTCGACGGGCTTTGCTTTGGTAAGGTTTTCAATTTTACTAAAAACAAAAATTTAATTCAATTTTAATTTAGATTCTCAGAAGATGAACAAGCTGTTTCGAGTTAAGTGTACAAGAGAAAAAAAGGATGTTTTGAACGGTAAGAACTTTTTGTGTCCTAAATTTAAGATGCAATTTATTTTTACTCCGCGGGTCAATAGCCTTACGTCAATAACACGGAAACCCAATACTAAAACGAAAACTTACTTTAAGCACTCGTTTTGTCTTTTAAGTGATCTTTTATTAGATCACTAATTAACCTTTTTTTTGATTAAAATGTCTTGGATCTAGTATATCAAAAGTTAAACTAGGTGTGGATGAATTAAGTGTTTTTTATTTATTAGTGGTGGTTGTGTGTTGTTATTTATTGATATAAATTGATAAGTTGGTGTGGCTGGTGGAAAGTGGTGCAGGAGCGTATCTGGAGCGCCAGCTGGTGTCCAGCATGTGAAGCGATCGATCCGGTCGTCGGGGCCGTGTTTATAAATAAAGCCGCGTTCGTCGAACGCAGAAGAGAAACGGGAGAGAAGAGAATAGAGAAAGGAAGAGGAAAAAAGAATATGTCGGCGTTATAGAATGGCGGCGTCGGGCGGTAAGAGTGAATGCAGGACGGGGACGATTTCGCCCGTCGAAGAGGAGTCCTCCGAGAGCGAGGAGGAAACCGAACCGGCCAAGTCCTTCCACCGACGGCTTTCCACAAATAAAGATATTAAATGTTCGGTATGTCCTAAATTATTAATAAATTTCGAAACTTTGTATTTTTAAAAAACAAATTTTTGTTCCTTTATTTTTACAATAAACTACATTTTTTCTATATCGTTGGTTTTCCTTACAACAAAACAATTTTCTTTTATAATCAACACCAAATTTCGTTCTAATTTTCATTCATTGTTTTCCAATTTTTCTTTTGCATGCCTTTCTATCGCGTTCCTACTACTCTAATTAATAGGCGTGGCTTATATTTCCGCTCATATTTTTTTCAATCGCCAACCCCTAAAACCAACCCCCCCAAAAAACACCTTTTTTAAAAACATCTACAAAAAAAAAACATAGAAAATCCCCAACAAACAAACAAAAAAATCAATCGACCATCCCTTAAAAATCATGAAAAAATCTTTAACTATTGATTTCATTTTACAAGACAACAATTTATTTAATCCAACAAATTTTTCCTGGTATCAGCAGGTGGTTGTTTTTTGGGTTGCATATACCGTCGGAGGGTTGAATATAAAACCCATAACGGCTTGGAAACACTAAATGAAGTTTGCTAAATTAGGTTACTATCTATTGAGCTTCCTTCTGTGCGAAGGTTCTGGGGCGAGTATAATGAGACACTTTTGATGGGAATAGTTTCGTGAGGGTTGGCTTCCGATATGAGACGTGTTTTAGTTCATTGTTTTCCGCCTTTGATGCGGACTGATTTGTGATAGCGTTTTACTTTGAGCGCGTTCTTATTAAATAGTTTGCGCGAGTTTTAAATGTTCAAATACTAGGTCAACATCTTGGAAATGTTCAAGTTATACTGACAGCTTTAAGAAAAGCAGCTTTAAACTTTACCAAACCATCATTGTCATTGCATTTCCTTCCTTTCCACGCATTAAACAAACTCAAACAAACTTTTCAAACAGATTTAGTTATTAATATGCAAAGTTCAGGGGTCTACAAAGATGGAAAATCTGGTCTAGATACGTCCTAAGTTAGAATATTTAGATTGTAGAATATTTAGAAATTAATCGAATCGAAATGATTAATAGGAAGGAAATAGACTATTCCAGAAGTTTCCTTCTAAAACTGAATTTTGCATAAACTATACTTTTTCATTCTATTTTTTGATAAAACTAATTACTGGTCTAGATCTCCCAAACTAGAAAATAACTTTACTAGATATAGATACGTTAGATATAACGTCGTTGTGTTCCCAGTCAACAAATTAGTCGGTTGTTTAGTCTAGATCAGGGGTGTCCAATTTTTTTTTGTTTCTCTGGGCCATAGCTTAAGAAACAAAAGCTTATTTAGGGCTGTGCCTTGCTCATACACGCATTTCCTTGTATTTATATTTGCACTCAAAAATACAATTTGTATAAAGCATTAAGGCTTTATTTAACTTATGTCGTCGGCATAAAGAAATAATGGCTTTTATGTCCTTGAAATAAATAAATAAATAAAAATTTCAATAAGAGGCGGTTTTGTTTAACTGCATGCGCTCCAAGGATTGGACACCCCTGGTGTAGATACTGTTCTAAAATAATAGATAGGATCAGATAAACAAGAGTAGACATACAAAACTAGACAGATAAGACTGGACTAACAAGACTAGACAGACAAGACTAGACTGACAATACTAGACAGACAATACTAGACAGACAAGACTAGACAGACAAGACTAGACAGACTAGACAGACTAGACAGACTAGACAGACAAGACTAGACAAGACTAGACAGACTAGACAGACTAGACAGACAAGACTAGACAGACAAGACTAGACAGACAGGACTAGACAGACAAGACTAGACAGACAAGACTAGACAGACAAGACTAGACAGACAAGACTAGACAGACAAGACTAGACAGACAAGACTAGACAGACTAGACAGACTAGACAGACAAGACTAGACAGACAAGACTAGACAGACAAGACTAGACAGACAAGACTAGACAGACAAGACTAGACAGACAAGACTAGACAGACAAGACTAGACAGACAAGACTAGACAGACAAGACTAGACAGACAAGACTAGACAGACAAGACTAGACAGACAAGACTAGACAGAAAGACTAGACAGACAAGACTAGACAGACAAGACTAGACAGACAAGACTAGACAGACAAGACTAGACAGACAAGACTAGACAGACAAGACTAGACAGACAAGACTAGACAGACAAGACTAGACAGACAAGACTAGACAGACAAGACTAGACAGACAAGACTAGACAGACAAGACTAGACAGACAAGACTAGACAGACAAGACTAGACAGACAAGACTAGACAGACAAGACTAGACAGACAAGACTAGACAGACAAGACTAGACAGACAAGACTAGACAGACAAGACTAGACAGACAAGACTAGACAGACAAGACTAGACAGACAAGACTAGACAGACAAGACTAGACAGACAAGACTAGACAGACAAGACTAGACAGACAAGACTAGACAGACAAGACTAGACAGACAAGACTAGACAGACAAGACTAGACAGACAAGACTAGACAGACAAGACTAGACAGACAAGACTAGACAGACAAGACTAGACAGACAAGACTAGACAGACAAGACTAGACAGACAAGACTAGACAGACAAGACTAGACAGACAAGACTAGACAGACAAGACTAGACAGACAAGACTAGACAGACAAGACTAGACAGACAAGACTAGACAGACAAGACTAGACAGACAAGACTAGACAGACAAGACTAGACAGACAAGACTAGACAGACAAGACTAGACAGACAAGACTAGACAGACAAGACTAGACAGACAAGACTAGACAGACAAGACTAGACAGACAAGACTAGACAGACAAGACTAGACAGACAAGACTAGACAGACAAGACTAGACAGACAAGACTAGACAGACAAGACTAGACAGACAAGACTAGACAGACAAGACTAGACAGACAAGACTAGACAGACAAGACTAGACAGACAAGACTAGACAGACAAGACTAGACAGACAAGACTAGACAGACAAGACTAGACAGACAAGACTAGACAGACAAGACTAGACAGACAAGACTAGACAGACAAGACTAGACAGACAAGACTAGACAGACAAGACTAGACAGACAAGACTAGACAGACAAGACTAGACAGACAAGACTAGACAGACAAGACTAGACAGACAAGACTAGACAGACAAGACTAGACAGACAAGACTAGACAGACAAGACTAGACAGACAAGACTAGACAGACAAGACTAGACAGACAAGACTAGACAGACAAGACTAGACAGACAAGACTAGACAGACAAGACTAGACAGACAAGACTAGACAGACAAGACTAGACAGACAAGACTAGACAGACAAGACTAGACAGACAAGACTAGACAGACAAGACTAGACAGACAAGACTAGACAGACAAGACTAGACAGACAAGACTAGACAGACAAGACTAGACAGACAAGACTAGACAGACAAGACTAGACAGACAAGACTAGACAGACAAGACTAGACAGACAAGACTAGACAGACAAGACTAGACAGACAAGACTAGACAGACAAGACTAGACAGACAAGACTAGACAGACAAGACTAGACAGACAAGACTAGACAGACAAGACTAGACAGACAAGACTAGACAGACAAGACTAGACAGACAAGACTAGACAGACAAGACTAGACAGACAAGACTAGACAGACAAGACTAGACAGACAAGACTAGACAGACAAGACTAGACAGACAAGACTAGACAGACAAGACTAGACAGACAAGACTAGACAGACAAGACTAGACAGACAAGACTAGACAGACAAGACTAGACAGACAAGACTAGACAGACAAGACTAGACAGACAAGACTAGACAGACAAGACTAGACAGACAAGACTAGACAGACAAGACTAGACAGACAAGACTAGACAGACAAGACTAGACAGACAAGACTAGACAGACAAGACTAGACAGACAAGACTAGACAGACAAGACTAGACAGACAAGACTAGACAGACAAGACTAGACAGACAAGACTAGACAGACAAGACTAGACAGACAAGACTAGACAGACAAGACTAGACAGACAAGACTAGACAGACAAGACGAAGACTAGACAGACAAGACTAGACAGACAAGACTAGACAGACAAGACTAGACAGACAAGACTAGACAGACAAGACTAGACAGACAAGACTAGACAGACAAGACTAGACAGACAAGACTAGACAGACAAGACTAGACAGACAAGACTAGACAGACAAGACTAGACAGACAAGACTAGACAGACAAGACTAGACAGACAAGACTAGACAGACAAGACTAGACAGACAAGACTAGACAGACAAGACTAGACAGACAAGACTAGACAGACAAGACTAGACAGACAAGACTAGACAGACAAGACTAGACAGACAAGACTAGACAGACAAGACTAGACAGACAAGACTAGACAGACAAGACTAGACAGACAAGACTAGACAGACAAGACTAGACAGACAAGACTAGACAGACAAGACTAGACAGACAAGACTAGACAGACAAGACTAGACAGACAAGACTAGACAGACAAGACTAGACAGACAAGACTAGACAGACAAGACTAGACAGACAAGACTAGACAGACAAGACTAGACAGACAAGACTAGACAGACAAGACTAGACAGACAAGACTAGACAGACAAGACTAGACAGACAAGACTAGACAGACAAGACTAGACAGACAAGACTAGACAGACAAGACTAGACAGACAAGACTAGACAGACAAGACTAGACAGACAAGACTAGACAGACAAGACTAGACAGACAAGACTAGACAGACAAGACTAGACAGACAAGACTAGACAGACAAGACTAGACAGACAAGACTAGACAGACAAGACTAGACAGACAAGACTAGACAGACAAGACTAGACAGACAAGACTAGACAGACAAGACTAGACAGACAAGACTAGACAGACAAGACTAGACAGACAAGACTAGACAGACAAGACTAGACAGACAAGACTAGACAGACAAGACTAGACAGACAAGACTAGACAGACAAGACTAGACAGACAAGACTAGACAGACAAGACTAGACAGACAAGACTAGACAGACAAGACTAGACAGACAAGACTAGACAGACAAGACTAGACAGACAAGACTAGACAGACAAGACTAGACAGACAAGACTAGACAGACAAGACTAGACAGACAAGACTAGACAGACAAGACTAGACAGACAAGACTAGACAGACAAGACTAGACAGACAAGACTAGACAGACAAGACTAGACAGACAAGACTAGACAGACAAGACTAGACAGACAAGACTAGACAGACAAGACTAGACAGACAAGACTAGACAGACAAGACTAGACAGACAAGACTAGACAGACAAGACTAGACAGACAAGACTAGACAGACAAGACTAGACAGACAAGACTAGACAGACAAGACTAGACAGACAAGACTAGACAGACAAGACTAGACAGACAAGACTAGACAGACAAGACTAGACAGACAAGACTAGACAGACAAGACTAGACAGACAAGACTAGACAGACAAGACTAGACAGACAAGACTAGACAGACAAGACTAGACAGACAAGACTAGACAGACAAGACTAGACAGACAAGACTAGACAGACAAGACTAGACAGACAAGACTAGACAGACAAGACTAGACAGACAAGACTAGACAGACAAGACTAGACAGACAAGACTAGACAGACAAGACTAGACAGACAAGACTAGACAGACAAGACTAGACAGACAAGACTAGACAGACAAGACTAGACAGACAAGACTAGACAGACAAGACTAGACAGACAAGACTAGACAGACAAGACTAGACAGACAAGACTAGACAGACAAGACTAGACAGACAAGACTAGACAGACAAGACTAGACAGACAAGACTAGACAGACAAGACTAGACAGACAAGACTAGACAGACAAGACTAGACAGACAAGACTAGACAGACAAGACTAGACAGACAAGACTAGGCAGACAAGACTAGACAGACAAGACTAGACAGACAAGACTAGACAGACAAGACTAGACAGACAAGACTA
The DNA here is from genome assembly GCA_944588485.1 of Phosphuga atrata. Lineage (NCBI taxonomy): Eukaryota > Metazoa > Arthropoda > Insecta > Coleoptera > Silphidae > Phosphuga > Phosphuga atrata. The sequence goes on along the minus strand of OX155897.1, from coordinate 5,795,171 downwards.
GACAGACAAGACTAGACAGACAAGACTAGACAGACAAGATAGACAGACAAGACCAGACAGACAAGACTAGACAGACAAGACTAGACAGACAAGACTAAACAGACAAGACTAGACAGACAAGACTAGACAGACAAGACTAGACAGACAAGACTAGACAGACAAGACTAGACAGACAGGACTAGACAGACAAGACTAGACAGACAAGACTAGACAGACAAGACTAGACAGACAAGACTAGACAGACAAGACTAGACAGACAAGACTAGACAGACAAGACTAGACAGACAAGACTAGACAGACAAGACTAGACAGACAAGACTAGACAGACAAGACTAGACAGACAAGACTAGACAGACAAGACTAGACAGACAAGACTAGACAGACAAGACTAGACAGACAAGACTAGACAGACAAGACTAGACAGACAAGACTAGACAGACAAGACTAGACAGACAAGACTAGACAGACAAGACTAGACAGACAAGACTAGACAGACAAGACTAGACAGACAAGACTAGACAGACAAGACTAGACAGACAAGACTAGACAGACAAGACTAGACAGACAAGACTAGACAGACAAGACTAGACAGACAAGACTAGACAGACAAGACTAGACAGACAAGACTAGACAGACAAGACTAGACAGACAAGACTAGACAGACAAGACTAGACAGACAAGACTAGACAGACAAGACTAGACAGACAAGACTAGACAGACAAGACTAGACAGACAAGACTAGACCGACAAGACTAGACAGACAAGACTAGACAGACAAGACTAGACAGACAAGACTAGACAGACAAGACTAGACAGACAAGACTAGACAGACAGACAAGACTAGACAGACAAGACTAGACAGACAAGACTAGACAGACAAGACTAGACAAGACTAGACAGACAAGACTAGACAGACAAGACTAGACAGACAAGACTAGACAGACAAGACTATACAGACAAGACTAGACAGACAAGACTAGACAGACAAAACTAGACAGACAAGACTAGACAGACAAGACTAGACAAACAAGACTAGACAGACAAGTCTAGACCGACAAGACTAGACAGGATAGACGGAGCACAGCCTGAATATATTAATATATTCAACCTTTCCGGAGCTCTATAATAGTAATGAGTCTTTTTAGCACTATCAAAAAGCAAATCTCATGTCTAATTTATCAGTTACTTTAGAGCTTTCACTCCACCTTCGTGGCACTCAACAAAAACTAGAAAATAGCATTGATTTTTAAGATAATGACTTTCGGATACCTTAACCCTTTCGCCCCGAATGGTACACATATGTCCCACTGCAATTTCGTCTTCCGAAACGTAAACTGTGAATTGTACTCGTATGGAAAATTTGCCAGGCATTTGTTTCGTGTATGTTAAATGTAAGAAGACAAATGTTCTTGTTGTAAATAATAACAGACGATACAAGACAGACCAGGACACTAAATGGCTGGACGAGAATAGATCACAAGCAAATAAGTCTAAACAAAGCGAAACCAGAGAAGACCGTACATATATGATTCTATGATTGATAATATGATCAATTCTGAATCAGTGAACAGAATAGAGAACACTCATCAATACTGAACAGCCATGTACAAGGCAATAATAGACTGGAAAAGTCTGGACAAGTCTGGTCTGGAGACAGGTCTGGGACAAGTCTGAAGTTTAGTCTATCTTCAACATGATGGACAATGTTGTCAGTAGGGAAAGATAGTATGTTCTAAACCCACCTCCACCTACGACCTTGATATCTTATCAGTGGTTCTGAACTTAGTTGGTAGATGTCGCTGACCTAACCCGGTAGATGGCGATGATGCGTTCTAAATCCACCGCCGCATAAACGAGAGAGTGTGAGGTTTATGTAGCCCCACGCTAAAGAGAGTGTGAGGTATATTTAGCCCCGCGCTAAAAGGATTGTGAAGTCTTTGTAGCCCCACGCTAAAGAGATTGAGTCTATGTAGCCCCACACTATCTTTTGCGTGGGGCTACATAAACCTCTCTCTCTCTCGTTGTGGCGGCGGTGGATTTAGTACGCATCATCGTCATCTACCGGGTTAGGTCAGCGACATCTACCACCTAAGTTCAGAACCACTGATAAGATTTGTAGGTCGTAGGTGGAGGTGGGTTTAGAACAGTGGTGCGCAAACTATTTTCATTTGCGACCATTTTGAATAAAATTTTATCGCGACCCCTGGTTAGAAAGTAAACATTTTTTAAATTTGTTTATACTGACACTTTCAATGTTTTCATTGAAAACTATGTCATTTTCACTATTTTACTGCTAGCTGATCCTTTCACAAGAAAGGCCCTAATTTCTTTATGAATTCGACGATCCAAACAAAATCTCTATCGACCCTACTTGGGCGACCCACAGTTTGCGCATTACTACTCTGCAGGACCTTTACACTCCTCGGGCAATTTTGACACGATTTCCGCAAATTTAGTTTTAGAAGATGCGTAAGGCTAATTGGGCTAAAATATTCTGCAGAAAAATATGCAATAAGTTAGGTTAGGTTAGTATAGGTTTTATATATAAAAATGTTAGATTATTAGACATTAGAAATGTAAAATAGAATATATCTTGGACATTTTGAGCATTTGAACGAAATAAACTGTAGAATCGTATTCAGCACTTCCATTTGCTTCGGAAAATTGAAAAAAAAGTACCTAAAATTTTCCGAAAAAATCGCCAAAAAATCTTATCAGAAAAAAGTGCGTTTTTCGGTTTTTTACAAACCTCTCGGAAACTAAAAATCCCAACGAAATCATTTTCGGCACACTAAAACTAGTCGACAAGACAGGCAAATCTATGTTTAAATTGTTTGGAAAGATTCAAGTTTTTACTGCGAAATTCAAATTTTCGTAAATTTCGGCTTCACAAGTGCGCATATCTAGAACGGTTGGAGGCAGCTGCGCTTTTCGCACTAGGTGCGCGCCTAGGGCTTCCGATTTTAGGGGGCCACAAATTTCCAACTAAGCAAGGTCAAACCAGCTTTTGGCGGTTGAATAAGCGGCAAAATTTGACAAAGCGTTGTGAATAAATTGGCACTTTGCAGTGTTTTATAACGAACACAATATTCAGAAAAAGAACTAAATAAGTATCATTGCATTGTTGTTATTTTTTGTATTGTTATTGAAAATTAATCGCATAACTGTTTTTACTAAAGGGTAGTGTCCTTTAGAATCTTACAGAGGATTCAAATCCAAAGAATGTAGTTCATGTCCCTTCCACCACGTCGTCCAAGTTTAGAAAACGACGAGCGTAGCGAGGAGTTTTGTAATTTACAAGGAACATCCAATGTCACTATAAACGTTTTTAATTATTGTACCATTGATGGACAGAATTTAAATTAAAGTGTATTACCATTAATTAATTAAATTTGTCTATTTGCGATTTCCACACATCATATAACCTCAAAACTATCTCGTCCAAAATTTGACACTGACAGCTCTGAATGTCAGTGCCAACCTTGAAAAAATTAACTCATAACAGCACTCGGCGAGCCATAACCGCACGCATATGAGTGCTGTTATGAGTCTATTACAGACGCAAAATTGAAAAAATGTCTTAACAATTCGCGATTAAAATGTTTACGTTTCATTGATTAATTTATTAAAAGTCATGCTTGACATATATCAAATTTTTACTTTTTTTATATACCTAAGTAAATTAATAATTTATATTGTAGGTAAAACTGTGTACGACACACGCATCGTAAAATACAATAATATATCAAAAATATATCAAGTCTTATCTCGCGAATGGAAGCGGCTAGCAAAATGCAATTTTTATATTGTAAAAACACGAATATTTATTGAACCAAGTAATGTAGCAGCTTCATTTTTGCTTTGTGACCATAGTTAAAACGCGCCAAGGACGATTAACAAAATTACACCAGGTAAAAAGTCAAAAAACCTTCATTGTAGGGGCGTATTTTGCATTTTAGCCATTTACAACCACCGGGGACCAGGGAAAAACTTTCAGACACACTTTGGAATTTTCCATTCACTTGATGAATAATGATTTAAGGAAAAAACATTATCTCGCATTTTCCGCAGATTTCACGATGTCATAACTTTTAAACGCATCATCACAGTGACTTCTAGTTTTTACCATTCGATTCAACTTCCCGAAGTTAGTTGGAAAACTTATCATATTCGTAGAAAGCTTTTAATACTATCGAATCAACGATCTAACCCCTGGAGGACTCTTACATTTTAATTCACTTATCGGGCAATTTTTATCCGATTTCTCTGATATCGGATAGTCTTAGAAAATGCATAAGGAATTCGGCAAAATTATTCTGTAGGAAAAACAATAAGTTAGAGGAAATGACTAAAAATTGGAAAATAGATTTAAACCGAATAAACTGAAAAATCGTGTTCAGCACTGAAAAATAGGCCCTAAAATTTTCCGAACAAAAATCGCTGCTCGTTTGACCAAATTTCGCGAAATTTCGGTCGATTTTGCCAATTACATCAAGTCATATCTCGCGAGCCGAAGCGGTTAGCAAAATGTAATTTGTGTATTTATAACCAGCGGGGAAAACTCTTTCAGACACACTTTGAAATTTTCATAACTTTTAGACGACTTATCACAGAGACTCCTAGTTTTTACCAATCGATTCAGCATCCCAAAATGAGTCAGAAAAGCTTTTTAATAATATTTTATGAATTCGAGGACCCACAAAAATTCATCACTGGTTTAGAACATACTATCTTTCCCTACTGTTGTACAAAATTTTGGACAGGAGTGAGCAAAATTGAATATAACTAGATAATGTCAAGACTTGAAACCCGACAAAATTAGACAAGAGTAGATAAGATAAGATATATGCACCACTCATCTCTTGGTCGATTTATTTTGATATATTTAGCTACAAATTAACAAAACATGAGTTTTATTCTATTTCGGCAATATTATTTACGATAAGGGACGAAATGATTAAGTGCATTGCCATCTGTAGATGCGTTTCGAGATTTATCTCTCATCAGTACAGCTTTGCTTTTATGAACAACAATTTGTAAACCACTTACTTGAAACACCCATGTGGATGATTAGGGTTAGATATTTTTAATTTGACGTTTCTGGTAGTCTTAAAAAGACTCATTAGTATTATCGAGCTCCGGAAATGTTGAATATATTTATTTATTCAGGCTGTGTTCCTAGATAATTTCAAGACTTGAAACCCGACAAAATTAGACAAGAGTAGATAAGATATGTGTACCACTTATCTCTTGGTCGATTTATTTTGATATATTGTGTTTAGCAACAAATTAACAAAACATGAGGTTTATTCTATTTCGGCAATATTATTTACGTTTAGCGACGAAAGGGTTATGTGGATTGCCATCTGTAGATGCGTTTCGAGATTTATCTCTCATCAGTACAGCTTTGCTTTTATGAACAACAATTTGTAAACCACTTACTTGAAACACCCATGTGGATGATTAGGGTTAGATATTTTTAATTTGACGTTTCTGGTAGTCTTAAGAAGACTCATTAGTATTATCGAGCTCCGGAAATGTTGAATATATTTATTTATTCAGGCTGTGTTCCTAGATAATTTCAAGACTTGAAACCCGACAAAATTAGACAAGAGTAGATAAGATATGTGTACCACTTATCTCTTGGTCGATTTATTTTGATATATTGTGTTTAGCAACAAATTAACAAAACATGAGGTTTATTCTATTTCGGCAATATTATTTACGTTTAGCGACGAAAGGGTTATGTGGATTGCCATCTGTAAATGCGTTTCGAGATTTATCTCTCATCAGTACAGCTAAGCTTTTATGAACAACAATCTGTAAACCACTTTCTTGAAACCCATATGGATAATAAGGGTTAGATATTTTTAATTAGACGTTTTTTGGTAGTCTTAAAAAGACTCATTAGTATTATCGAGCTCCGGAAAGGTTGAATATATTTATTTATTCAGGCTGTGTTCCTAGATAATGTCAAGACTTGAAATCCGACAAAATTAGACAAGAGTAGATAAGATATGTGCACCACTCATCTCTTGGCCGATTTATTTTGATATATTGTGTTTAGCAACAAATTAACAAAACATGAGGTTTATTCTATTTCGGCAATATTATTTACGTTTAGCGACGAAAGGGTTATGTGGTTTGCGTTCTGTAAATGCGTTTCGAGATTTATCTCTCATCAGTACAGCTTTGCTTTTATGAACAACAATTTGTAAACCACTTACTTGAAACCCATGTCGATGATTAGGGTTAGATATTTTTAATTTGACGTTTTTTTGTAGTCTTAAAAACTCTCATTAATATTATCGAGCTCCGGAAAAGGTTGAATCTACTTGAATGTACTCTATTGAGTTTATAAAATAGATCTTCTTTGGTGATTTTTTTTTCAAAAAGATTATTGCTGTATTTTTGTTTGTTTAGGCCTCGCTGAAAGAAGGATATTTGCTGAAGCAGACGTGGTCCTTCCAAAGATGGCGGAGGAGATTCTTCAAGCTGAGAGGACGAAAGCTTTATTATGCCAAAGATACCAAGGTGAGGAAGGGCTTTTCAGTTGTGTTTTATTTAAGTAATTGCGAGTAGTTGACGCCCTCGTTTGTGCTAAATTTAGATTGCGCTAGGTAAATATCATACAATGCACGCTTTTAAAAATAGCCGCTAATTTATTGAAATTCTTTTAATTGTGCTTGTGGATATGAAAATAAAGGTTAATTAGTAATTTGATTGCACTAAATTTAAATATATTATTGTTTGAAATTCAATGGTATTTAGGGGTGAGTGGGTTAATTGGAAAGTTGCCGGAGGACCGTGCGGTATTGCGTAACATTTTTTGCGCAACGATTTTTCTCCGTATTCTTTTAATTAAAGTATTGCGGAAATTTAATTAGTTCCCTCTGCAACGATACCGTTCGCTCAGTATTTATTTTTAGATGCACTCAGAAATGCATAATTTCATTTCACATTTATTTCAGCAAAAGCTACAGAGTTTCCTAAATGAATATTATTTCTTTAAATCTATCCTAGCACTCTTCTCAATATCAAAATATCATAATATTGCAATAATTTTTATTTTTCTCTCGAGAATACTTTTCTCATAAGAGAAAAAGATATTTTTCTGTATCATTATATCTAATGAGAAAAATTTAGCAACCCCGCCAAGTGGACGTGTGTAAACGTTTTAAGGGTGCATTACGGCGAGGGTATCCACGCTGCGATAACATTCTGCTTTCTCTACCAAATGACCTACATATTCGCTCATTATACGCCCTACATGCCGCTCGATGTCCTTTCCACCCTTATTAATAGATAATAGACATTTAATAATAATAACCGATTAATCCTCCATTTAACCAAATCTAACCAACCATTCACTACCCCAATAGATAACGCATAATGGATTCTGATTTATGCAACTCAATAAATCAAAAACTATGGTAATAAACTGCTTTTTTAATTACAAGCTGTAAATAAAATGTGGATAAATAGTTTTCATGCAAATAGATGCATATGCATATATTCATGCATATAGCAGTCAAATATCGTAAATGTTATGGTTAGTTTAGGTGACTGACGATTAGAGGTCTCTGTTCTAAGACGCGTTTTCTTTCTCTTTGTAGTGAAGAGATTCGCAACTTGTATATATAAAGCCGTTTTGTATAAAATCACATAGACTGCTCAGGAGTGCGTCATCAGGCTCCTGAGACAGTAAATGCTACTGAAGTCAAGAAAACACCATCTTTAACCCTTTCACTGCTATGTCAATTTTAAGGAATATCACACAGCGCCAGTATTTTAAAAAATTCCGGTAGTTATGCAACTCCTTTCACATTGATCACCTATTGTTCAAAAGCCGAAAATTGTGCTCCTCTATAATACTTTGCTCCTCCATAACTGGGCGCCCGGCGGCGACGCCGGTTACACTGCCGCAAAGCCATAGGTTCAATCTAAAGAATTGCGTCGAAACGCAGTTTCACGCAGACGGCGGCAAACTTGAAGGTGCACTTTTACAGTGCACTCTGCACATTTATGGAGATATTTCCGGATCGAAGAGCCCGACAGAAGTGCCGATCAGGTTTTTAAATTCCCGCATCTATCCTGCGCGATGCGAACTCAAATTTTCGCCGATGACCGTCGAACTCGCAAATTGCCGGCCAAAGTGGCGGTTGCGGATATTTTATTAACATTTCGGACGCACCGGGTGAAGGGAGCGGCGCATAAAGTCGCAGGGACCGAAATACGCGTATCGGCGAGCGGCATCTCCTCGTGCCGCAAAAGTCGGATTCGGTCGCGCGATGTATGTAAAAAAACTTCTTTGAACTTCTTTGAACCTTTTTTCATGAAAATCATTATTTATCAAGTGAATGGAAAATTTCAATGTCAAAAATGACAGACAATTTAAAAAATGACATAAAATGTCAGGAAAGGTAAAAAATGACAGGAAACATAAAATATAACAAGAAATGTCAGACATGACAGGAAATATAAAAAAAATCTTAAGTGTTTTCCCTGCTGGTTGCAAATATACTAATTGCAGTTTTACATAATTGGTAAATTTTTTTGCTGTTAAATATTGTATATTTTATTAAATTAATTATTTTTTGTTTTTGCCTGTTGTTTTTATACAATATTATTGGAGACGAAGTTGTCTTTTTGGCCACGGGTGGCGCTAAGCGCGGTTACGCACGGAGCCAATACACAGACCACGAGGATGATAAAACCGATATTAATCATTCTACAATCTGAAGAGGACATAAAAAGAAGAAATGTACAATATGTACAAGATAGCTGGTAAACTTCCTTTACCTAAATTAAAGAAGTACCGTGAGATAGACGAGGAAATATTAATAATTGTTCAAGACTACCCAAGCAGGGAATTACTGTTCTTCTTCCACTTTTCTTTGGGTATGTTTGCCTTTTTTTTTCGAATAAAATTCATGTACCTACACACATTTACTTGGATAACAAGTTTGTACGTGGTCTGTTAGAAAAGTATGCGACCATTAGCCCGTAAAAAAAAACTGGCATACCTGGAGCGTTGGAAACTTAATCACCCTAAAAGTAGTTTCCTTGGGACTCCACACACTTCTCCCAGCGATGCCGTCATTGTTGGAAGCATTCTGAAAAAGTCTCTTTCGAAATCGACTTTAGCTCGGCTGTCGTTGCAGCCATAATGTCCTCTCTTGTCTGAAATCGCGTTTCTTTCAATGGTCTCTTGACTTTGGGGAATAGCCAGAAGTCGCAGGGGGCCATATCAGGAGAGTAAGGAGCCGGTCGAACCAGAGGAATCTGGTTTTTCGCCAATAAATTGTGAACCAAGTGCGAAGAATGTGCTGGAGCATTGTCGTGATGAAGTCGCCAATTTCTTGATGATCACAACTCCAGTCGCTTGCGCCGCATAGCATCACGTAGGCGGCGTAGGACATCCCTTTCACTTGTCGTCATTTTACTTGCATTGAAAAACCGACGAGGACACTACCCACTCGAATATTGCTCGACAGCAACTGACGCTATCTACAGGCGGGAAAAAATTCACGGATGCACACGAAGGTTCAAGGTCGGCTCATGCAAGCGCGCTTGATTCAAATCCATCAGGTTTTCAAAATAAAAAATAAGGTCGGATACTTTTCTAACAGACCACGTATATACGGAACTAGACAAACATTTGGGTTAAATTGGTTGCAGATTAATTTTGAGGAAATTAGTTGAAGACATCAAACGCCTGACAGATCTTTATAAATTATAGCTAAGAACCTTCTCGATCACGTTAGATTTCAAACAAAAAAAACCGCATCACAATCGGTCCATTCGTTTAGGAGCTACAATTGCATAAACAATCACTAATATGGACAGACTGACACTCAGACATGTCAAACTTATAACACCCCTCTTTTTGTGTCGTGGGTTAAAAAATGATCACGAAGAAAGCAGTCATTGAAAAGTTCATTTAACAGGGTTGTTAGAAGGGCTGCTGCCGGAATGTTTGAGTAGCTCTGGTGTAGACATATTTATTTGAAAACTAATTATAGTAACTAAGTATTAACTTTTGGTATTGACTAAAGCTGCCGTCTGTTAATTTACGTTTCGAATGGAATTTTACCGAAAAAATAGGCTTTAGCCTAATTGGAATAAAGCAGGGGTTAAATCACGTTGCATTCAAATTGGAATTGCTCATAGATTAATTCAGTAATTAAACCAGAATGCAGGTTAAAATCAAGCTCGACATTTTAACAGTACAAATGCGAAAATTAGGTCAGTGGAACGAAAAATGATTTTAACTCATTTGCAAGACCACTTTCCTACAAATCTCGAATTCAAGTGCAAATTTGTTTAACTTGGGGGTGCAAAAGAAGACGCTGAGATTATACTCGGATTAATCTACAAACAAATCGATAAAATCTACAAGCGGAAATTTACTGATTAATTTTAGACTTTGTTGAAAACATTTTAAGTAATTTATTGTAGTTCGGCGATTGTTGCTGTGTGATAAATCACTCAAACTTTTTTAAATAAATTAATCACTTTACCCTCCTCAGCGTTAAAATATCGTTTCCCTTACACAGTGCTGCACAAGATCCCTTAGTTAGCAAACGAGGCGAGGTAATAATTACTTTCCCAGAAATCGCTGCATCATCTAATAACATCTAAATGTATCTACGCTAAAAGGGTTTTCAAGCGACCCCGGCTCCTTGGTTTTGTAAATATCAAAGGTGTGCACCTACGACAATGTCTAATGCATTAGCCTTTTTCGGGCTCGGCCCTAAATCCTGGCGCAATGAATCAATGGGATTCTGCGCCCTAACTACCTATTTTATTAAACGCATCGCACCTGTGACCGATATTTTATTACACTCATAGGTGGTATAAATATATACTTTTAAGTTAACCAATCGAAAAATCTTTAAATATATTTTTCTATTTTGCGTCTGTAATGGACTGATTGCACTCATATGCGTGCGGTTATGATTCGCCGAGTGGGATACAATTTTCTCAATATGTATCGGCGTTTTTTTTATTTAGAAATTGCATAAAAGGGCGTAAAATAGAAATAAAATGTTTGGCTATAAAACTTCGTTATTTTTCGAATAATGTTTGTATCAAGTTTGTAGATAAATTAATGTTATTTTAAGAAAATTCGAATTTGCAATGACTTCAAACGTGTCTATTCTACCCACCTAGTTTATTGTTTTTATTCGTAGTTTTTTGTTTGTTTGTTACGTTTTCAAGTTTTAAATTAAAGGGAAATATGTTCGTTTTAGGGTGGATGCGCCGGGCTTGTTATTTTTAAATTAGTCTACGAAAACACGTCTTTTTCCCAGTAATCACATTCGTTTTATTAATTTTTTTTGCGGAGTTTTGCGAGGCTTTTGTTTTATTAAATATGTAAGTAAAGTATAAAAAGGACGGGAAAATCAATCACCCGCGACAGCTTTGGAATCGTTAAAATTTGGGTCAAATACCCGAATTCCACTCGAATACAAAGACTTTCGATTTATTATTCGAATTCTTAATATTAAAGAATTCATGAAATATTTACACTTAAAAATAAACTAATTTAATGTAAAACTAGTACATATTAATCGTTTTCTTTTTAAGTGAAATAGTGATGAAGATGGAATAGTTGTTGTGGGTGTAATTGTTGTTTTAGGGTGGATTAGTTGTAGAGGTTGAAATAGTTGATGAGAATGGAATAATGTGGAGAATTTAGATGTGCACGTCACTGGTGACGATGAAGGAATCATGTTGTGTTTTTGTATGCAGCCCTGTATGCCACCCTATATGGAAAATTTAAAAGTGTAAAAGTGCCACTGGCGCTTTCATCGCCACCTGGTACGGCATGTGGTAGACTATAGTTTATTGTAAATATACTGCCAGACTGTGCCAATCAATACGCTTTAGAAGCGTTGCCTAGCAATAGAGTTTTTGAAAGAATATGCCATTCAAAACCCGCTTTATTTTTAAATTTCCGGCAATACTGTACAAATATATGGAGTCTTTTAATATTTCGATAAAAAATGTATTGTGCCACATTGCCTTCAGCTTTTGGATCTTGATATATCTGATCAAGACCACATACGATCAAGACCACCACGGCGCTGCCGCGCGTTTGTCGTCTTGATTTATCTGGTTTACCACATACGCGCGTCGCTGCCTGCTCTTGCTCACCTACTCACGCGGCGCTGCTGCGCGTATGTGGTCTTGATTTATCTGCCGCTTCGCGGTGTGCAACCCAATCTTTTTTTATGAAAATCTGCTCTATCGCGTGTTAAGTGTTAAACGCATGTTCGGTAGAGTTTGGAAAAATGGACAGAAAAAAGATTTGACAAAATTTCATTTTTTTTTCAATATTTCTGTATTTACAAATATACTGTGTCAAGGCTATCGGCCACGAAGATACTAAAACGTCAATTTCAATAAAAAAATGTTCAACAAAATTTTTACTGAATATGGATGGCCACATGAAGTAGGCGCTGGCCAAATTTGAACGTTCCGCCTCCAATGGGGACAGCGTGGCAAATGATTTTCTCTTCAAATGGATTTTGCAAATATCTCGTCAACGGCTCACAATAGAAAATTATAACCGGGATATCCGTATGCAGGATGTTGGTGTCTAATTAAAAGTATTCTTTGCAAATTTTGTAAAAACCTTCGGTTTAGACGCAAAAGTAAAAAATAAAAGATTCCAAAATTTTTAGAAGGGGTCAATTTTAGACCACATACGCGCTGCCGCGCGTATGTTGTCTTGATCAGATAAATCAAGAACTGATAAATTAAGACCAGGTATATCAATACCACGTAGATTTTGGAGAATTGGAAAAAAATATATATTTGTAAATTTTCAATAAGTATTTCTTCTTTATTAGAAAAAATTATGATCAGATGAATCAAGACCGCGGCAGCGCGTATGTGGTCTTGATTGTGATCTGATCAAGGCAATACGCGCGGCGCTGCCGCGCGTATGTGGTATTGATTTATCTGATCAAGACTATACGCGCGGCGCTGCCGCGCGTATGAGGTCTTGATTTATCTGTTCAGGACTATACGCGGAGCGCCGCGCGCGTATGTGGTCTTGATTTATTTGAGTTTGGAAAAATGAACAGAAAAAAGATTTCACAAAATATCAATTTTTTTTTCAAAATTTCTGAATTTACAAAAATTCTGTGTCAAGGCTATCGGCCACGAAGATACCAAAACGTCAATTTCAATAGAAAAATATATAATCTATTTAGATCTGAAAGAAATTTAAATATATCTCTTGCAGTTTTTATTTTATAGTTATTTGAATTTGACTATTTAACTTTGAGGGGCGGCGGTCGCCGCCAGATAAAATATTCTGCAAAACTAACTAAGGGATATCATAGACTAACTAATTCTCTACAAATGTGTGAAATTTTATCGTTCCACGTTGTGTAAAACTTACTAAAATAATTTTTGAACAAATCCAGACATGTCAATCACAAATTCCGATCAAAACCGAATGCGAAAATTTAAAAATATTCAAAAATTGCAATAAAATTTATTAATCCTTGAAGGATTTCAATGAAACTTTAACTGAATGTGGGTATCCACCAGAGGTATGAGTTGACAAAATTTGCACGCTCCCACTCCAATGGGGACGTCGTGAGAAATTATTTTTGCATCAAACCTTATTTGCAAATAACTCGTCAACGCCTCAAGGTGGAAAATTATAACCGGGATATTCGTATGTAAGACGTCGGTGTCTACAAAAAAGTATTCTTTGAAAATTTGGTAAAAACCTTCGGTTTGGTCGCAAAAGTAAAAAATATAAAATTGAAAAAATTTTAGGAGGGGTTCGTTCTAGAAGCCCTTCTCTGAATTTCGTTTTTCAATTTACACGGGTTTAAATGGGCTCTTCCGCCAAAACGGTTCGCATTGGAAAAATGAAATTGGCACAACTTTTAAATGAAAATTTGCTCTATAAAATAGTGCTAAATGCATGTTTCTTAGACTCCGGAAAATTGGACAAAAAAATATATTTGCAAGTATTTCTTTATAAAAAAAAAATCCTGTGTCAAGGCTATCGACCACAAATATATCAATTTCAATAGAAACATGTACAATCTATATAAAACTGAAAGATTTTTTAATAGAAACTTACCCTTTGTTCTGCTTTGACTTTGAGGGACCGCTGCTATATAGAATACTTTACAGAATTGACCCAGACAATTTATAGAATAATTATTTTTCTACAAACGTGTTGAATTTCATTGTTCCAAGTGATGTGAAACTTGTGAAAAAAAATTCAATGAATCCGACACAATCTTGTGTCAAGGCTATCGACCACAAAGATACCAAAATGTTTGTATCAACAGAAACATTTACAATCTAAAGATTTTTGAATAAATCTGTTGGAGTTTTTATTCTAAAGTTAGCTGAATCTATTACTTTTTATTCGAGAGAGTCTTTAAAAGGCAGTGGCCATCGATAGGTAAAATATATTGCAAAATTAGTAAAGTAACTTCATAGACTGACTAATTCTCTACAAATGTATTCAATTTTATTGCACCAGATGTTCATTCTTCTCTGAATTTCATTTTTCAATTTACATAGGTTTTGTCAAAAACGGTTCGCCTTGGAAAGATGAAAATGACACAATATTTAGATGAAAATCTGCTCTATGAAAGAGCGCTAAATGGATGTTTGGGAACCATCGAAGAGTTGGATAAAAAATATATATTTGCAAGTTTTCAATGAGTATTTCTTTATTATAAAAAAAATTCTGTGTCAAGGCTATCGGCCACGAAGATACCAGAACGACAATTTGAATAGAAAAATTTATAATCCATATAGATCTGAAAGCAATTTTCATATATCTGTTACAGTTTTCAATTTATAGTTATTTATATTTATTATTTTTTGTTATGTCCGAGTTTGAGGGGCGGCGGCGGCCGCCAGATAAAATATTTTGCAAAGCTAACTGAGGTATATCATAGACTGACTAATTCTCTACAAATGTGTGAAATTTTATTGTTCCACGTGGAGTGAAACTTACTAAAATAATTTTTTAAATGAATCCAGACAGTCAGTAAAGAATTCCAACATGTTACGGCAGCCACCGCCAGATCAAATATTTTTCGAAAATGATGTGTTAGATATTGAAGTGTTAGACAGATCGACTTTTTCTTTAGAAGCGTGTACAATTTTATTGTTACACATGCTGTAGAATCTATTAAAACATTTTTTAATGAAACCAGCCATTAATTTAAATGAGAAATGTGGTCAAAGATTTAGATTTTCACCCAGGATAAATAAAATACTTGTTAATTTGTTTGTTACAAAAAAAAAGTTTATTACCAAATTAATAGTATATTACGTAATGAGAGTTGTAAGAAGCATATTACGTACGAGCGGAACAATTACGCGCGACCCGCGTAGCGGGGAGCGCGTAATTCCGCGAGCACGTAATTGCCTTACAACTCGAATTATGTACTATACTTTATCTACGACCACACTATTTTTTTTCTATTTAATAAGAAAATTATGTTTGATGTAACTGATATAGTGATTCATCGATATAGGCAACACAATGTACGCAGTGTCAGTGTCAAATGAAATAATTTATATTTACTTAATAATTTATAATCTTTGTTTAATTTCATTAATACCTATTAATATCTACTGTGTTGTAGCAGTATCGTTTTGATTTTTCATGGAGCAGTCTATATATATATAGCCTTCTGCTACTGCAGACGAACCCCAGCCACCATGCCTTTTTAGTGACAATAAATCACCACCGGAATCCAAAAGAATGGTGGCTGACGAACGTCTGTAACAATGTCCTGTATAAAGAAAGATTTTCTTCCGGCAAATGAAGATAATTGGCAATTTGTTTACGAATAGAGCCAATTTTATTTATTCCATTTATTTTGCTTAGTGCATTTCTCATTTTGATAATTTAGAAAAAAAAAGACTGAGTTTTGTCCATATTTTGTGGGCGTACGTTAATATATTTTTTACAGGTTTGGTAAAATTCTTTCGGTAGCACAAAAGATCTTTAAGTTTTTGTTTTGGAATCAGGAATTTTAATGATCAGAGATGTTCCGGTGTCTTCTATATGGCAGGGTTTGACATTTCGTAGTTCTTGTTTTCTGCAGGCACCACTAATGCCAATGATAAGAATAATCTAAAATTATATTAAAAAATATGTCGTTATGCCCATTAGAGAGCATTATAAGATAAAAAAGTAATGAATACCTTCATCAATAAATATTTGTTATCCGGTGAATTATTGAGGAAACTTTTGAATTTCTTGAATGTTTAAAATTTTTGATTTGTTGCTTTTAAATCCATCAGATTTTCTCTTTAGTAAAGCTATTAACTTTGAATGTTTTGAAATGTCGATGTTGTGCTTTATATTAATTGATGTCCGAACCATTCAATAAATTGCCCAAAGTGAAGATCACTGTTTGAGATAACTCATCAAAGTATAATAAAACATTTTCTGAAAAGGATTTAACTTTATGCTTCATTCTCCGGTCCATAAATTTTCTATATGCATCCTCGTATCAATCCCGAGATTTAATCCGTAGCAAATTATGGGCAGCTTGTTTCGCTTTTTCAACAATTTTGGGCGGAGTAGCATTTTCTATTTCGCTATCACTGGACATCACTGGACTTTAATTGTTATAATTGAAAAAAAAATATAGTGTTTATGTTTAGTTTGACGTTTAATTTTTTTTGACAAATAACGGAATGTATTGGGTTGCCTATATTAATGATAGTAGCAGCTCTCAACCAATCAACGAATTGTAAACCAAACGCACTAGTGTGTTATTGAATCATTAAATAACATTAATCGCTGACTGTTACATACGTGTGTTGTAAGATGTATTTACATAATCCACGAACTGTACAATATTGGGCAATTATACTAGTGGTCGTAGATAAATACATTTAAAACTCGGAATAGAAAAACAGTTTAAATAACCAGAGATACTTTGGCCCATAATTCCACTAATATCACATGTTCCAAAATGATTTCCACTGATTTCAAAAACAAAATTTTCTGGACGAAACTTGCTTGGAGGTCTCTTCTCGGTCAGAATTGTTCGAAAAGTCGAGTTTTGTCCGAAACAAATTTTTCAGCGGTCGCAGTAGATTTCAACTGACTGGCGTTTGGGTTGACGTTTGTGTTTGCGTCCCGCCAGCAGCGCCGATGTGTTTTCTTGGTGAATTCTTGGTTCAGAAAATGCAGAAAAAAATTGAAAATTCGAATCATCTTGCGACGGGACTTGCAGGTGAAAGTGCGGAAATGTGTTACCATCGATTGGTGCTCTTCGTTGCAGCGTAGATGTCGTGGTAAGAAAATCAGATTTTGACGTACCCGAAATTTGAGGAATTTTGGAAAATTCGCCCACGCCGAACCGCAGCCGGCGACGAAGCGAAATTTACAACCCTTGCAGAAAAGAGTTGAAATTTGCGAATTGACGTGGTAAAAGTTGCTAAAGTTGAAAGACGGATGAAATATGACGTGCGAAAAATGGGCGACGATTCCCAGGGCTCTGGGGGGCGCACCGTGCAAGTGAAACGTGTAAACTTAGTTTCAGAATGTCGGCAATTTCCGGCGGAAGGACACCGTTCAAAAATATCTGAAAAATTCGCATGCGCCTTTTAGCTAGGACTCAAAATGAGAATTTCGTTTTTTTGCAATAACTTTGCCAGTTGCGAACTTTTTGGAACTTTTAATAGCCTACGACACGGCCCAGTCTGTTCTAGATCTGCCACTGTAGGGCAGGAAGTTGTGCCATTTGTACTTTTGTAGATCTCGATTGCGGATTGACAAACTACCGGTTTGCTACTATCGGCCGTGGCGACCTCGTAGTTTCTGCGAATCGGCAAATCGGCACATCGTACGCAAGTTACCGTCGACCTCCATCGAACGCTTTAGAAGAAATTGCAAAATGTCACCCACTTCCGGTTCGGCAGCCGATAACGTCCGGTTTTGCAAAAACATGTACTGCACGGCCATTTTTGCAAAAAATCGCACGGCCTCTTCGAAGACCCAGAGAGAAAGAACCTACAAAACCGGACCCGCAAACGGGAAGGCGTTCTGTTCAGCGGTCGGCTCGCAATAGAACGTCAAAGAAGATCGTTTTTTGCATTTTTTTTTCGGTTTTTTGCAACTATATCCAAATTTTCAGCGAAGACTCGAAAATTCGAGATGACAGTTTTGTGCGGAAAAAATCGGCGCTCCCAGTAGCACCATTCGCGTCGCATTCGGTCCAAATTCGGCCGCTCGGCGGCCGAGAAAGCAAAATTTCGTCTTCGCGCCGCACCCCCGGCACTACAATTTCTCAAAGATTTGTCCCAGCAAAATTTCTTTCGAAAATCACTCAAAACGTGCGTTTTCATTCTACAAATCTGATTTGACGAATTTATCCGGCCCCCTCCCGGAAAAGCGTACCAAACTATTTTAGTATATGTAACTAGTGCTGCGTGTTTATTAAATTGTATCTGAATTATAGTTAATTAAGGTGACCGCCGTGTAGAGGTCTCTGCTTTCGAGAGTATGGCTCCAGTTCTACAACAGTTATAATAAGCAAACTTTTTTAATTGATTTTCCGAAGTTTCATTCTACTTGCAAAGTTTTTTAGACTAAGTAATATAAACTTGTGTGCATAAAAATCGGCCCGTTTAAAAGACAATTTAATATACTTTAATAAGAGTTTAAATCTATTAAAATTTATTTCGGTTTCTTGTGTTTAACATAGTGAAATTAACTCATAGAACAGATTAACTTTTTAATTACTAATCTTCCTAGTATTAATCCCGCTTTATAAAACAGTGTCTCCTTTTCTGCACTTTTTCTTCCATTCTACTTCTTCTTCTGGCCAGTGCATTGAGATACAACAGTAATTGTTTTACCGACCGGTTTGTTGTTGAGCCTGCCATCGAACCCTCCTCCTTTCTTATCCCGGACTTGGAACCGGGCAATGGCGGAGTTAACACCTAACCACCTGACATACGTCTCTCAGACCCAAAGTAGCAGTAATTTTCTCACCTGAGACATATGGTGGTTAAGGGTTAACTTTTTTTATTACTAAATATTAGAAATCCTATTAGAAATATGGTGAGGTCTCGAATTGGAAAAGCCCGGACAACTTTTAACAAGATCCGGAATTTGTTCAAACAGCATGGGCTGACAAAGACTACGAAAATCAGGTTTTTGCGTTGTTATGTGTTCTCTACTCTTTTTTGCGGTGCTGAGACGTAGACTCTAACAGAGTCTTTATGTAAACGGTTGGAGGCCTTGTGGCTGTACAGAAGGATATTGCGTATACCATGGACAGAACATGTCACAAATGTTGAGGTTCTCAAAAAAATGAAAAAACTAAGTAAGTATTAAGCACCGTGAAAATCAGGAAAATCCAATACCTAGGACACATCATGAGGAACACCGCCAAGTACCATCTCCTACAATCTATTCTTCAAGGAAAAATACCAGGAAAGAGAAGTGTTGGACGAAGAAGAATATCCTGGTTAAAGCTCTCTTTATAAAAATAAAAACAGTCAATGTAATATCGAATCACACTGTCTCCAAAGTTTATTACCCTTAGAGTCGATAATTTGTTTCCAAGTATCACGAACCAACTCTGTATTGTAGTAAAGCATATCGACGTTGGGCAACATGTCCTTGAGCAAACCAATGGCAGGCAACACGATTATCGTCAGAAAGTTCATTTGGTCCTCCGGAACGTTCGCCTGCTTATTCCTGTCCATCATCGATAAGGGCAATAATCCCAACTGTTTTCTCGGTATCGCCTTGACTATAAAATTCCTTATAGAGATTATCCGAAACATTCTTGGCGACGGAGAACGGACAAGTCGCACACGGTCATGATAGTGGAATACATCATCTTCTTGTGGTCGACATTGTTGAAATCGAACTGGGACTCCTTCATAATCGGGTTTAGTTTCGCCCTCATCTTGAAGTACCACATCAAGTTGCATGAACTGTTTATAACTGTCGGCGTCCAGATTGTTGAAAATGTTGAAAACCTCGAGGATATTTTTGGCGACGAAGAAATGATGGTTCCCCAGGGCGCGTCATTGTACAACTTGGGCAAAGTATGGTTGGTTATGATCAAATAGCTGTTGGTCACGGCCTAGTGGTCAATGTCGTGGGCCAACGCAGCCACCAACAATGCTTGCATGCCCATCAGGGCGAACTTGTCTTTGTTCCGAACTAGGATCGTGTACATGCAGTGGAACACGTTGAACCAATGTTCGAAGTTGTGGTAGGAATTCGTCCTATACGCCTTATTCACTGCCTGCACAAACATGTTCAACTCTTCCCAGTTGATGATCTCGTCGCCCAGCAAGTCCCTAATTAACCACACGCAGCACCTCGGAATCAGGTAGAGATCGTCCGGAAAGGTGTCCCAAGCAAAATCTTTGATACTTTTGGGAACTAGGAAGTCGTCGTTTTCTAGTTCTTTGACGCTGTGAACGCAAGGGACCAGGTGGAAGTGAAGGAGGTCTGTGGCTTGGTCGATTTGCAATCTGTCTTTCTCAATTTTCTGCAGGGATTTATGGTAGTACAAGACCATCGAGCAGTAAGTGGCGACGGTTTTCATCAGAGTCTCGTCTTGGGCGATGAAGTATTTACCGCTCGTCTTGTTGACCACTGATATTATACCAATAATCCCATCAAGTCCAATAATGGGCACACAAAGTTCCGTCCGGATTATGACCATTTGCTCGCATCCTTTAAAACATCCTTGGTAAATCTGGGATCCGCGTAGACGTCCGTGATGTTAAAGATCTCTGCGATACTCTTTGACTTTGGACTTGGATTTTTTGGACTTCATCCCCAACTTATTCCAGATCAAAATTTGATTGCCGATGGTGATTCCTTCCCCCTACACATCAGCCAGCATGTTCATCTCCTTGTCATTGTGAATTATGTAAAAAGCTTCCTTTTCCGCGTTCAGCTGCTACTTAGTGTAGTTCAAGATTTCGCCAAGGACGTTTTCAAAGGACACTTTATCCCTCTAGTATTCGAGGACAAACTGCAGGAGATCGTCGTTGATTTTCTGCTGCTTGTGCAGTTCGACACTGGCTTGAGTCTGCTGAATGTATACGCCGATCCAACCGGCCACCAAAATCACCACCTTCATGTTGTTGTTATCGAAGGGATGCTGGTCCATCTCTCGGTAGAATTCCATCACCGCGTAGCAGTTTTCACAATCGGCACGCACTATACGGACCGAACATTATCCTTGTAGTCCATGCTGTCTGGAAATCTAGGATCCTGATTGATATCATCCAGCATTACGTACTGCTTGGTTTTGGCCACATAGGTTACGATATTCTTGTCGCTCGTTATGTCGTAGTTCACTGACATTTGGGATACGGTTCATCTGATACTGGTACAACTGATTCAATTCCAAATCCATCATATACAATCGTACACCCAAAGAGTTAATCAAATTCTTGAGTATTTGTGCCGTATCATGTAGAGGGAACGTATCATGTATTTGTGCCGTATCATGTTGGAGATTGTAGATATGGTGGTGACGACTTGTACAGCGACCTTTATAGATCTATTGTACCCCACCCTCCTCCTCCAAGCGTTGGTGTACTTACCCATTTAGAGCGCCTCCTCTAATCCTGATTCCTTTAGGAATCTCAGGATCTGGGTGGGATTCAAGGCCTGCAGCTCCTCTGTGTTCAAGCAGTGAGCCCCAAGGTACATCTGTCTCTTGCGGAGTAATGCTCCGCAGTCTTTGAACAGATGTATGGGGGTTTCCTCTGCTGAGCCACAGAATTTGCATCCATCATCCTCCTCTAGGCCTAGGGCCTTGAGATGTTTCCTAAGTCTGCAGTGTCCCGTCAGGGCTCCTGTCAGAATTCTGAGCTTGTTCCTGCTTAGTTTCAGGCAAGCTTTTGTTCTCTTCTGGTTAAAAGATCCCAGCATCACTTTGGATTGCCTTAGCCCTGGAAGTTCTTTCCAGGTTTTCATCCATTTTCCTCTTACTTCTTCATCTAAACTTTTGCGGATGGTGTTCACGCTCATACCGCAATAGGGTTCCGGACCTATAAAGGGGCTACTGGATCCCTTGTTTGCTAGGTGATCGGCTTCTTCGTTTCCGTCTATACCAGTGTGTCTTCGTACCCAGTATAGCGTTACTTTATTATCCCTGCCAAGCTTGTTCAGCTTCCCCACACAGTCCCATACCAGTTTGGATCGGATGGTGTATGAGCTAATGGCCTAGATGGCTGCTTGGCTATCTGACAGGATAGCAATTCGTTTTTTGCGGTAATTCCTGTCGAGGTTAAACTGTGCACATCTTTCGATTGCGTGTACCTCTGCTTGGAAGGTACTTGGGGATGTTCCCATGGATTCGAAGTATCTGGTACGAGGTCCAAACACTCCTGCACCAGTGCCTTCCTTTGTCTTCGAACCATCTGTATACCACTTGATGGCATTTTGCTCTATGTGGTATGCTGAGGATTCGTCGCTCCAATCGGCTTTACTACTACACAATGCTGTGTAGTTTTTCTCGAAGTGGTATTTGCATACCATTTCGTCTTTTGGTACTTCCAGCCAGGGGATCTTGGCAGCGACGCTGTTTCGGTCTCTGCTCCCGATTATTTTACCTCTGCCCATTCCTTCCTTGCTGAATCTTACGATCGCGGATCTGGCGGCGCTCTCCACCACAAGGTGCAGCGGAGTCAGATCCAGCAGCAGCTCCAATGCTGCTGTCGGACACGACCCCATCGCCCCCGTGATGCAGACACACGCCAGTCTTTGAATCTTCTCAAGCTGTTTCCTCATAGAGGCCAGCTTGATTCTACTTCCCCACGCAACTGCCCCATAATGATTGCAGGTCTCACTATCATGGTGTACATCCATCGCAGGATAGTGGGGTTACAACCCCACGTTTTTCCTGCCAGATTTCTGCACACCATTAGGGCGCGTTTGGCTTCACCTACCACTGCCTCAGCTTGTCTATTCCATAGGAGTTTGCTATCTAGTGTAATACCCAGATACCTTATCTCCTGTTGGTATTCTACTGCCTTCCCATCTATGAGTATGGCATGTAGGCAGTTTAGTTTTCTCCTTCTAGTAAATGGTATCACCGTGGTTTTGTTTGGGTTGAGTTTCAGTCCCACTGTTTGACACCATCTACTAGTTACGTTGAGGCCTCTCTGAACAATTTCACAGAGCGTTCCCTCAAATTTCCCTCTAGCCATTATGACTATGTCATCGGCGTAACCTTGACATTTGATGTCTAGGTCGTTTAGCCTAGCCAGTAGTTCATCAACTACCAGGCTCCACATTAGCGGTGATAGTACACCTCCCTGTGGGCACCCTCGAGTTGTGGAGATCTTAATGGTGCCTTTTCCCATTTGTGTCTCCGCCGTTCTAGTTTTCAGCATTTCTCCCATCCACTTTGAGATAGTGCTGTCGATGTTCCTTCTTTCTAGGGCCGCCCTGACAGCCTCGTGTGAGGTGTTGTCAAAAGCTCCCTCTATATCCAAGAAGGCACATATCGCTACTTCCTTTGTCTCTAGTGCTGCTTCTATTTCGTTTGTCAGCTGATACAGGGCGGTTTCTGTGGATTTCCCTGCTCTGTAAGCATGCTGACTCCTGTGTAGTGGTGTACCTACCAGCACTATAGTCCTAAGGTAATTATCAATCACCTTCTCCATTGTCTTTAACATAAAAGATGTTAGACTAATGGGTGAAAAAATGACTTCGGTTGAGTGGTGTCTTTCTTCCCCACCTTCGGTATAAATACCACCTTAGCCCTTCTCCATAGCTCCGGTATATATCCGAGCGCTAAGCTACTTCTAAAGATATTTAGGAGATACGGCATTAGTTCTCTCTCTCCCTTTTGTAGGAAGGCAGTAACTAGTCCGTCCACACCTGTGGCCTTAAAAGGCTGGAAAGTGCCGATAGCCCATCTGATTCGGTTTTCCGTACAAATGGACGCTGCCCTCTTCGAGTCGGCCCGACTTGGTTTCCGTGGTTGCATCAAGCCCTCGGTCTCCCTGTATCCTCTACATCCCGGAAAATGGGTTTCTAGTAGGAGGAGAGCTCTTTGCTCTTCATCCTCCGTGAAGGTCCCATCCGGTTTCTGGAGAGTGGTTGTCATTTCCACTCTATCCTTCGCTAGTGCTTTGTGCAGTCTAGCTGCCACCGGCGTGGATTCTATGTTTTCACAGAAGGTCCTAAAGTTTTCCCTTTTTGCCCTTTCTGATCTCTTTGTTGTAGGTGGTAAGCACCTCAGAGTATTCTAGCCAATTTCCGTATTGCTTGGCTTTGTTAAAAAGCCTACGTACTTTTGCTCTTAATGTAGACAAATTTTTGTTCCACCATTTTTCGTCCTTATGCTCCTTCACGGTTTTTACCGGGCAGCTGGATTCAAATGCCGTGGTGATTGCTACATTTATTTCTCCTACAGCTTTATCCAGCACGGTGTAGTGTTTGATACTACCCCGCACTGTCACCTGCTCTAGGTTTTCTTTTAGTTGGGAAGTAAACATAGGCCATACAGTTTGTCTGGGGTTTCGAATGGGGGTGTTTTCTTCACTCGCTCCTTCCAGCTCAAACTCTATGATCCTATGATCTGACATTGAGGGCTCACTTGAAACCCTCCACTTTTTAATTAGTTTACTTACGTTAGCGCTACCTACCGTAATATCCAGTACCTCATTTCTGACTTTAGTGACAAATGTTGGTGTGTTCCCAACGTTGTACACAATTAAGTTCTCTTTAATGAGGTATTCTAAAATGTACTCACCCCTCTTATTAGTGTCCGTGCTGCCCCACATCTCATTGTGTGCGTTCGCGTCACATCCCAGGATGAGTGGCAGCCTTCTCCTAATACAGTGTTCCACCAGCTTTTGTACTTCAATGGGTGGTATGCTGTTACCATCGCCAGGGAAGTATGCTGATGCGATCACTACTTCGCGGTGGAGACCCTCGATCTTGATGAGGGCCTAAATCGGTACTAAATCCCGCGTTAAAAATTCTGAAAGACAAGACAAGATGTTAATCACCCAATAAATACGTTCGTTTTTGTTTATCAGTTGCTACGCCTATAGACGATAAGCATTCTTGTTCAACTGAAACTCGTATTAAATCATTTTAAATTGTTTTTCAAACGACAAATTTCCTTATTTCATCTTATAAATAGTTTGAAGTTTTTAAAGTCAAAAGTTTACTGTGAGCCGATTTGTATGCACGCAAGTTTATATTTTTATACAAGAATCATAATAATTTTTTATCTATTCAGACTAACTTTGGTTTTAGTTGTTTATAGGAAAAGTGTTTAATTATTGTTGAACGCTGGAGCGAATTTCGTTTCGTAAATAAGTTAGTCGATAGTTTTGTCGAGTTTTATTGAGTTAACTAATTAGGAAGTTTTAGTTGCGTTACAAACTGTTTCCCTGACATTTATATCAATTATCACGGACAATTTTGCAGGTTTTACAAAATTCATGAGATTTTAAAGACTGAATAATTTAATAAACTGGATCTAGTGCGAATTTGATCGATCTAATCCATTTAGTTTTCATATTTGGGAAGGCTCAATTACTCTCCAATAGACCTTTTCATAGTTGAATTTTTTTTGTGCGCATAAGTCAATTTCCGTCATGTTTTTCGGGCACTTTTTGACGTTTTATTAATTGTCGTAAAAAAGTTTGGCAGACACTGGTGTAGTATGATGAATTGATTGAATAGACCTTTCCATAGTTGAAATTTTTTGATGCGCATGTGTCAATTTCCGCCATATATTTCGGGCACTTTTTGACATATAACCAGTGAAAATAACAAAATGTGTCCGAAACTTTCATATTACCGCTTTTTAAACTTGGCGAACGTGCATGCGCTTAACTAACCGTAAAAGGTCTATTAAGACTTTTGTTATATTTTCCATAGAAACTCGAAAATCATTTTCAGCAATAGACCTTTTTACCGTCAGTTAAACGCATGCGCGTCCGCCAAGTTTGAAAGGCGTGAATATGAAAGTTTCGGGCACATTTTGTTATTTTCACTGGTTATATGTCACAAAGTGCCCGAAATACGTGGCGGAAATTGACACGCATAAAAAAATTCAACTATGAAAAGGTCTATTCAATCAATTCATCATATTAGACCAGTGTCTGCCAAACTTTTTTAACTCGCGGTACAACGGCAAGGGGAATCGCGTGAAGACCTAACAAAAATCTTAACGAAATTAAATACAACCATCCCTCGATTTACGGTGTCACACGGTTTTGTTTTACAAGGTTTCTTTAAAGCACAAGTAATAGTTACCTAAATGACCCTTCCAAAAACCGCAGGTATATTTTTATGTTTCCAAACATAGAAATATGCCTGCGGATTAGGTTGCACACCGCTCCGCGGTGTGCAATCTAATCTATCTAACCCGGGCTAAACCAGCAGGCGATACCACATTATCCTATTTTGGATCGAGAGTTTCCAGCGAGTTTCTTAAATTATATGGGTTTAGATATTATAGATTAGGTTGCACACCGTTCCGCGGTGTGCAATCTAATCTATCTGACCCGGGCTAAACCAGCAGACGATACCACATTATCCTATTTTGAATCGAGAGTTTCCAGCGAGTTTCTTAAATTATATGGGTTTATATGGAGTACGCTTTAGTACGAGTTTATATGGAGTATTGGAGGTTTGCAGAAAAATTGTAAAAACGGTTTGCTTTGGCAAGATGAAAATGACAGACTTTTTAAATGTAAATCTGCTCTATCGAGCAGTGTAAAATGCATGTTCGGCCGAGTTCAGAAAGTTGGACAGAAAAAATAGTCGATGCCAGATAAAATATTTTGCAAAATTAACGAAGGGATTTCATAGAGTGACTAATTCTCTACAAATGTGTAAAGTTGTATTGTTCCATCTTGTGTGAAACTTACTAAGATGAATTTCTCTGAATTTCGATTTTAAATTTACATGGGTTTAAATGGAGAAAGCGGTTGGAAGTTTACAAAAAAAATTCCTCCGCAAAAACGGTTCGTTTTGGAAAGATGAAAATGACAGACTTTTTAGATGAAAATCTGCTCTATCGTACAGTGTAAATAAAATGCATGTTCGGCAGAGTTTAGAATGTTGGACAGAAAAAACACTTGAAGAATTTCAACACAATTTTCTGAATTAAAAAAAAAACCTGTGTCAAGGCTATCGGCCAGGAAGATTCCAAAATGACAATTTTAATAGATTAATCTATGCGCTATCTAAAACTGGAAGATTTTTTAATACATCTGCTGTAGTTTTCAAAATATAGTTATTTGAATGTGTTGCCTTCAGAGCTGCATTGTCTTTGAGAGGCGGGGGTCGCCGCCAGATAAAATATTTTGCAAATCTAACGAGGCAATTTTGTAGACTGACTAAGTCTCTACAAATGTGTAAAGTTTTATTGTTCAATGTACTGTGAAACTTAATAAGATATTTTTTTTAACCCCTTGACATACAATGACGACTCTAAGACGTCATGTATATGTGATATAATCACATGTATGTCAAGGGGCTAAAGAATGCAGACATGTCAATTACGAATTCCGACCAAAACCGAACACGAAAATTTAAAAATATTCAAAAATTGCGAAAAAATGTATTAACCCTTGAATGATCTCAATGAAACTTTTACTGAATATGGGTATCAATCAGAAGTACCCACTGACCAAATTTTAAATCTCCGCCGCCCCCTC
This sequence comes from Phosphuga atrata, assembly GCA_944588485.1. NCBI lineage: Eukaryota > Metazoa > Arthropoda > Insecta > Coleoptera > Silphidae > Phosphuga > Phosphuga atrata. Next base: position 5,767,472 of record OX155897.1, on the reverse strand, counting down.
AAATGGGGGCGGCGAATTTTGTCTTTAAAGGTTTTTTGCAAATATCTCATGAACGCCCCAAAATAGAAAATAATAACTGGGATAGCTGTATGTAGGATGTCGGTGTCTACAAAAAGTATGTTTTGCAAATTTTGTAAAATCGTTCGATTTAGTCGCAAAATTAAAAAATATAAAATACCAAAATTTTTCCCTTCTATGAATTTCGATTTTAAATTTACATGGGTTTAAATGCATAAAGCGGTTGGAGGTTTACAAAAAAAATTCCTCCGCAAAAACGGTTCGCTTTGGAAAGATGAAAATTACAGACTTTTTAGAGGAAAATCTGCTCTATCGAACAGTGTAAAATGTATGTTAGGCAGAGTTCAGAAAGTTGGACAGAAAAAATACTTGAAGAATTTCAACACAATTGTCTGAATTAAAAAAAAAACCTGTGTCAAGGCTATGGGCCAGGAAGTTTCCAAAATGACAATTTAAATAGATTAATGTATGCGCTATGTAGAACTGAAAGATTTTTGTATCAGATGTATTCAAAAATCTTTCAGTTCTAGATAGCAGTTTTCTGCAGTAAACTGCAGTTTTCAAAATATAGTTATTTGAATGAGTTGCCTTTTGTGCTGCGTTGACTTTGAGAGGTGGCTGTCGCCGCCAGATAAAATATTTCGCAATACTAACGAAGGGATTTCATAGACTGACTAATTCTCTACAAATGTGTATAGTTGTATTGTTCCATGTAGTGTGAAACTTACTAAGATGTTTTTTTTAATGCATCCGGACATGTCAATTACGAATGCCGACCAAAACCTAACACGAAAATTTGCGAAAATCAAAAAATTGCAAAAATATATATTAATTCTTGAATGACCTCAATGAAACTTTTACTGAAAATGGGTATCCATCAGAAGTACTCACTGACCAAATTTGAACGTACCGTCTCAAATGGGGGCGGCGTGGGGAATTATTTTGTCTTTAAAGGTTTTTTGCAAATATCTTGTCAACGCCTCAAAATAGAAAATAATAACGGGGATAGCTGTATGTAGGATGTCGGTGTCTACAAAAAGTATTATTTCCAAATTTTGTAAAATCTGTCGGTTTAGTCACAAAATTAAAAAATATAAAATGCCAAAATTTGTCCCTTCTCTGAATTTCGATTTTAAATTTACATGGGTTTAAATGGAGAAAGCGGTTGGAAGTTTACAACAAAAATTCCTCCGCAAAAACGGTTCGTTTTGGAAAGATGAAAATGACAGTCTTTTTAGATGAAAATCTGCTCTATCGAACAGTGTAAAATGCATGTTCGGCAGAGTTCAGAAAGTTGGACAGAAAAAATACTTGAAGAATTTCAACACAATTTTCTGAATTCAAAAAAAAACCTGTGTCAAGGCTATCGGCCAGGAAGATTCGAAAATGACAATTTTAATAGATTAATCTATGCGCTATCTAAAACTGGAAGATTTTTTAATACATCTGCTGTAGTTTTCAAAATATAGTTATTTGAATGTGTTGCCTTCTGAGCTGCATTGTCTTTGAGAGGCGGGGGTCGCCGCCAGATAAAATATTTTGCAAATCTAACGAAGGGATTTTATAGACTAACTAAGTCTCTACAAATGTGTAACGTTTTATTGTTCCATGTACTGTGAAACTTACTAAGATATTTTTTTAACCCCTTGACATACAATGACGACTAAGACGTCATGTATATGTGATATAATCACATGTATGTTAAGGGGTTAAAGAATCCAGACATGTCAATTACGAAAAGCCAAACCAAAACCAAAACAAAAAAAAAACCAAAACCGAACACGAAAATTTAAAAATATTCAAAAATTGCGAAAAAATGTATTAACGCTTGAATGATCTTAATGAAACTTTTACTGAATATGGGTATCAATCAGAAGTACCCACTGACCAAATTTGAAATCTCCGTCTCAAATGGGGGCGGCGTGGGGAATTATTTTGTCCTTAAAGGTTTTTTTGCAAATATCTCATCAACGCCTCTAAATAGAAAATAATAACCTGGATAGCTGTATGTAGGATGTCGGTGTCTACAACAAGTATTCTTTGCAAATTTTGTAAAATCGTTCGGTTTAGTCGCAAAATTAAAAAATATAAAATGCCAAAATTTTACCCTTCTCTGAATTTCGATTTTAAATTTACATGGGCTTAAATGGAGAAAGTGGTTGGAGGTTTACAAAAAAAAGGGATTTCATAGAGTGACTAATTCTCTACAAATGTGTAAAGTTGAATTGTTCCATGTAGTGTGAAACTTACTAAGATATTTTTTTTAATGAATCCAGACATGTTAATTACGAATTCCGACCAAAACCTAACACGAAAATTTCGAAATATTCAAAAATTGCGAAAAAATGTATTAACCCCTTAACATACGAATAACATGCGCGTTGACGTGTCCATATACATGTGATCTTGTCACATATACATGACGTCTTAGAGACGACATTGTATGTCGAAGGGTTAACCCTTGAATGATCTCAATGAAACTTTTATTGAATATGGTTATCCATCAGAAGTACCCATGGACCAAATTTGAACGTTGGTGTCTACAAAAAGTATTATTTCCAAATTTTGTAAAATCTGTCGGTTTAGTCACAAAATTAAAAAATATAAAATGCCAAAATTTGTCCCTTCTCTGAATTTCGATTTTAAATTTACATGGGTTTAAATGGAGAAAGTGGTTGGAGGTTTACAAAAAAAAAATCCTCCGCAAAAACGGTTGGCTTTGGAAAGATGAAAATTACAGACTTTTTAGAAGAAAATCTGCTCTATCGAACAGTGTAAAATGCATGTTCCGCAGAGTTCAGAAAGTTGGACAGAAAAAATACTTGAAGAATTTCAACACATTTTTCTGTATTAAAAAAAATCCTGTGTCAAGGCTATCGGCCAGGCAGTTTCCAAAATGATAATTTCAATAGATTAATGTATGCGCTATGTAGAACTGAAAGATTTTTGTATCAGATATATTCCAAAATCTTTCAGTTCTAGATAGCAGTTTTCTGCAGTAAACTGCAGCTTTCAAAATATAGTTAATTTAAATGTGTTGCCTCTTGTGCCGCGTTGACTTTGAGTGGCGGCGGTCGCCGCCAGATAAAATATTTTGCAAAACTAACGATGGGATTTCATAGAATGACTAATTCTCTACAAATGTGTAAAGTCGTATTGTTCCATGTAGTGTGAAACTTACTAAGATATTTTTTTTAATGAATCCAGACGTTAATACGAATTCCGACCAAAACCTATCACGAAAATTTCAAAATATTCAAAAATTGCGAACAAAATTATTAACCCCTTAACATACGAATAACATGCGCGTTGACGTGTCCATATACATGTGATCTTATCACATATACATGACGTCTTAGAGACGTCATTGTATGTCAAGAGGTTAACCCTTGAATGATCTCAATGAAACTTTTACTGAATATGGGTATCCATCAGAAGTACCCACTGACCAAATTTGAACTTTCCGTCTCCAACTTTCCAATTTCCGTCTCCGGCGTGGGGAATTATTTTGTCTTTAAAGGTTTTTTGCAAATATCTCATCAACGCCTCAAAATCGAAAATAATTACCGGGATAGCTGTATGTAGGATGTCGGTGTCTACAAAAAGTATTCTTTGCAAATTTTGTAAAATCGTTCGGTTTAGTCGCAAAATTAAAAAATATAAAATGCCAAAATTTGTCCCTTCTCTGAATTTCGATTTTAAATTTACATGGGTTTAAATGGAGAAAGTGGTTGGAGGTTTACAAAAAAAAATCCTCCGCAAAAACGGTTGGCTTTGGAAAGATGAAAATTACAGACTTTTTAGAAGAAAATCTGCTCTATCGAACAGTGTAAAATGCATGTTCGGAAGAGTTCAGAAAGTTGGACAGAAAAAATACTTAAAGAACTTCAACACAATTTTCTGTATTAAAAAAAAATCCTGTGTCAAGGCTATCGGCCAGGAAGTTTCCAAAATTACATTTTCAATAAATTAATGTATCCGTTATCTAGAAATGAAATTTTTTTGAATCAGATGTATTAAAAATCTTTCAGTTCTTGATAGCAGTTTTCTGCTATAGACTGCAGTTTTCAAAATATAGTTATTTGAATGTGTTGCCTTCTGTGCTGCGTTGACTTTGAGCCTCTCAAATCCAGACATGTCAATTACGAATTCCGACCAAAACCGAACACAATAACAGTCGCCTCGACTGTCGCCGCCAGATAAAATATTTTGCAAAACTAACGAAGGGATTTCATAGAGTGACTAATTCTCTACAAATGTGTAAAGTTGTATTGTTCCATGTAGTGTGAAACTTACTAAGATATTTTTTTTAATGAATCCAGACATGTTAATTACGAAATCCGACCAAAACCTAACACGAAAATTTCGAAATATTCAAAAATTGCGAAAAAATGTATTAACCCCTTAACATACGAATAATAATTAATAATATTAAATTTACATGGGTTTAAATGGAAAAAGCGGTTGGAGGTTTACAAAAAAAATTCCTCCCCAAAAACGGTTTGTTTTGGAAAGATGAAAATGACAGACTTTTTAGATGAAAATCTGCTCTATCGAACAGTGTAAAATGCATGTTCGGCAGAGTTCAGAAAATTGGACAGAAAAATTACTTGAAGAACTTCAACACAATTTTCTGTATTAAAAAAAATCCTGTGTCAAGGCTATCGGCCAGGAAGTTTCCAAAATGACAATTTCAATAGAATAATGTATGCGCTATCTAGCACTGAAAGTTTTTTGAATTAGTTGTATTCAAAAATCTTTCAGTTCTACATAGCAGTTTTCTGCAGTAAACTGCAGTTTTCAAAATATAGTTATTTGAACGTGTTGCCTTCTGTGCTGCGTTGACTTTTAGAGGCCGCGGTCGCCGCCAGATAAAATATTTTGCAAAACTAACGATTGGCTTTCCTAGACTGACTAATTCTCTACAAATGTGTAAATTTGTATTGTTGAATGTAGTGTGAAACTTACTAAGATATTTTTTTTAATGAATTCGGTCAATTACGAATTCTGACCAAAACCGAACACGAAAATTTAAAAATATTCAAAAATTGCGAAAAATTGTATAAACTCTTGAATGATCTCAATGAAACTTTTACTGAATATGGGTATCAATCAGAAGTACCCACTGACCAAATTTGAAATCTCCGTCTCAAATGGGGGCGGCGTGGGGAATTATTTTGTCTTTAAAGGTTTTTTGCAAATATCTCATCAACGCCTCAAAATAGAAAATAATTACCGGGATAGCTGTATGTAGGATGTCGGTGTCTACAAGAAGTATTCTTTGCAAATTTTGTAAAATCGTTCGGTTTAGTCGCAAAATTAAAAAATTAAAAATTCCAAAATTTTTCCCTTCGCTGAATTTCGATTTTAAATTTACATGGGTTTAAATGGAGAAAGCGGTTGGAAGTTTAAAAAAAAAATTCCTCCGCAAAAACGGTTCGTTTTGGAAAGATGAAAATGATAGACTTTTTAGATGAAAATCTGCTCTATCGAACAGTGTAAAATACATGAAGAGTAAGAAAAGTGTAAAAATACATGATGAATTTCAACACAATTTTCTGAATTAAAAAAAGAACTTGTATCAAGGCTATCCGCCAGGAAGTTTCAAAAATTACATTTTCAATAAATTAATGTATGCGTTATCTAGAATTGATTTTTTTTGAATCAGATGTATTCAAAAATCTTTCAGTTCTTGATAGCAGTTTTCTGCAGTAGACTGCAGTTTTCAAAATATAGTTATTTGAATGTGTTGCCTTCTGTGCTGCGTTGACTTTGAGAGGCGACGGTCGCCGCCAGATAAAATATTTTGCAAAACTAACGAAGGCATTTCATAGAGTCACTAATTCTCTAGAAATGTGTAAAGTTGTATTGTTCCATGTAGTGTGAAACTTATTAAGATATTTTTTTTAATGAATACAGACATGTTAATTACGAATTCCGACCAAAACCTAACACGAAAATTTCGAAATATTCAAAAATTGCGAAAAAATGTATTAACCCCTTAACATACGAATAACATGCGCGTTGACGTGTCCATATACATGTGATCTTATCACATATACATGACGTCTTAGAGACGTCATTGTATGTCAAGGGGTTAACCCTTGAATGATCTCAATCAAACTTTTACTGAATATGGGTATCAATCAGAAGTACCCACTGACCAAATTTGAAATCTCCGTCTCAAATGGGGGCGGCGTGGGGAATTATTTTGTCTTTAAAGATTTTTTGCAAATATCTCATCAACGTCTCAAAATAGAAAATAATTACCGGGATAGCTGTATGTAGGATGTCGGTGTCCACAAAAAGTATTCGTTGCAAATTTTGTAAAGTCTTTCGGTTTAGTCGCAAAATTAAAAAATATAAAATGCAAAAATTTTTCCCTTCTCTGAATTTCGATTTTAAATTTACATGGATTTAAATGGAAAAAGCGGTTGGAAGTTTACAAAAAAAATTACTCCGCAAAAACGGTTCGATTTGGAAAGATGAAAATGACAGACTTTTTAGATGAAAATCTGCTCTATCGAACAGTGTAAAATGCATGTTCGGCAGAGATCAGAAAGTTGGACAGAAAAAATACTTGAAGAATTTCAACACAATTTTCTGAATTAAAAAAAAAACACCGTGTCAAGGCTATCGGCCAGGAAGATTCCAAAATGACAATTTTAATAGATTAATCTTTGCGCTATCTAAAACTGAAAGATTTTTTTATACATCTGCTGTAGTTTTCAAAATATAGTTATTTGAATGTGTTGCCTTCTGAGCTGCATTGTCTTTGAGAGGCGGGGGTCGCCGCCAGATAAAATATTTTGCAAATCTAACGAAGGGATTTTATAGACTGACTAAGTCTCTACAAATGTGTAAAGTTTTATTGTTCTATGTACTGTGAAACTTACTAAGATATTTTTTTTAACCCCTTGACATACAATGACGACTCTAAGACGTCATGTATATGTGATATAATCACATGTATGTCAAGGGGTTAAAGAATCCAGACATGTCAATTACGAATTCCGACCAAAACCGAACACGAAAATTTAAAAATATTCAAAAATTGCGAAAAAATGTATTAACCCTTGAATGATCTCAATGAAACTTTTACTGAATATGGGTATCAATCAGAAGTACCCACTGACCAAATTTGAAATCTCCGTCTCAAATGGGAGCGGCGTGGGGAATTATTTTGTCCTTTAAGGTTTTTTGAAAATATCTCATCAACGCCTCAAAATAGAAAATAATAACCTGGATAGCTGTATGTAGGATGTCGGTGTCTACAACAAGTATTCTTTGCAAATTTTGTAAAATCGTTCGGTTTAGTCGCAAAATTAAAAAATAAAAAATGACAAAATTTTTCCCTTCGCTGAATTTCGATTTTAAATTTACATGGGTTTAAATGGAGAAAACAGTTTTGAAGTTTACAAAAAAAATTCCTCCGCAAAAACGGTTCGTTTTGGTAAGATGAAAATGACAGACTTTTTAGATGAAAATCTGCTCTATCGAACAGTGTAAAATGCATGTTCGGCAGAGTTCAGAAAGCTGGACAGAAAAAATACTTGAAGAGTTTCAACACAATTTTCTGTATTAAAAAAAATCCTGTGTCAAGGCTATCGGCCAGGCAGTTTCCAAAATGATAATTTCAATAGATTAATGTATGCGCTATGTAGAACTGAAAGATTTTTGTATCAGATTATGATACAAAATATTCCAAAATCTTTCAGTTCTAGATAGCAGTTTTCTGCAGTAAACTGCAGCTTTCAAAATATAGTTAATTTAAATGTGTTGCCTTTTGTGCTGCGTTGACTTTGAGTGGCGGCGGTCGCCGCCAGATAAAATATTTTGCAAAACTAACGATGGGATTTCATAGACTGACTAATTCTCTACAAATGTGTAAAGTCGTATTGTTCCATGTAGTGTGAAACTTACTAAGATATTTTTTTTAATGAATCCAGACGTCAATACGAATTCCGACCAAAACCTATCACGAAAATTTCAAAATATTCAAAAATTGCGAACAAAATTATTAACCCTTTAACATACGAATAACATGCGCGTTGACGTGTCCATATACATGTGATCTTATCACATATACATGACGTCTTAGAGACGTCATTGTATGTCAAGGGGTTAACCCTTGAATGATCTCAATGAAAGTTTTACTGACTATGGGTATCCATCAGAAGTACCCACTGACCAAATTTGAACGTTCCGTCTCCAATGGGGGCGGCGTGGGGAATTATTTTGTCTTTAAAGGTTTTTTGCAAATATCTCATCAACGCCCCAAAGTAGAAAATAATAACTGGGATAGCTGTATGTAGGATGTCGGTGTCTACAAAAAGTATTTTTTGGAAATTTTGTAAAATCGTTCGGTTTAGTCACAAAATTAAAAAATATAAAATGCCAAAATTTTTCCCCTTTGAATTTCAATTTCATGGTTTTAAATGGAGAAAGCGGTTGGAGGTTTTAAAAAAAAATTCCTCCGCATAAACGGTTCGCTTTGGAAAGATGAAAACTACACACTTTTTAGAAGAAAATCTGCTCTATCGAACAGTGTAAAATGTATGTCCGGCAGAGTTCAGAAAGTTGCACAGAAAAAATACTTGAAGAATTTCAATACAAATTTCAGAATAAAAAAAAAAGTCTTGCTATCGGCCACGAAGATTTCAAAATGACAATTATTTGAAGATTTAATCATTTTCTCAATGGTACGTGTATTAATGAATGATAAAATCTGATTTAGAATTCGCAAGAATCATTTAGACTATTAAATCATTTAGTAAACTACTATTTATGCAAATTTGATCATTCTAAATCATTTAGTTATGAAGTATTTGAAGGATGTATTTTATGTATCTAGAATATCGCTATATTATAGCTTGTTAAGTGTAAATTTGAAAGTAATTTAAATCTTAAATTCATCAATCTTGCTGCGGAGTAATTTAGTTCTCATCTAAATCCATTCAATCCGAAAAGCAATCTGAAACTGCTTTGATATGGACAATCGGAGTTAATTGGCTGTCGGTCTTTGGGCGCTCCGAATTTTAAAAGGGTTTCTTTGCCGCGGCCGAGGGGGATGGAGGGCGAAGACGTGTTGCTATTAATAATTTTGCGACTCCCGCGGGTCCAGTAACTCAACCCCGCTCGCACAGACAACGGAGTTTATCAATAATTTCCGCTGTTTTGGAGCCGTAATGCTCCCTTGCCACGCAAATTTATTATTGTTATTAATTAACTCGCGAAATGTCTTAAACGCGAAATTGTTAATTAGTTATATTCTTGTTTAACAGAAGTCTTATAAATCTAAGAAAAGTGTTCTATAACTAATTAGACAATATATTTAAACGAGGCTATTTATTATTCACTTAATTTTGTAGAATTATCACGTTAATAATAGAGCTGAGTGTGGAAACCAGTTTGGAAAACCATGATTTTGTGTATAATTCATATATTTGTTTAGAATTGGCAGATTAATAGTAGAACTGCGTGTGGAAACCGGTTTGGAAACCCCTGATTTAGTCTATATTTCACTTAATTTTGTAAAATTGTTAAACTAATAATAGAAATGCGTGTGGAAAACAGTTTGGAAAACCATGATTTAGTCTATATTTCACTTAATTTTGTAGAATTGTCAGATTAATAATAGAAATGCGTAGATTGTCATTGTAGATTGTAGATATGGTGGTGACGACTTGTACTGCGACCTTTATAGATCTATTGTACCCCACCCTCCTCCTCCAAGAGTTGGTTTACCCATTTAGAGCGCCTCCTCTAATCCTGATTCCTTTAGGAATCTCAGGATCTGGGTGGGATTCAAGGCCTGCAGCTCCTCTGTGTTCAAGCAGTGACCCACAAGGTACATCTGTCTCTTGCGGAGTAATGCTCCGCAGTCTTTGAACAGATGTATGGGGGTTTCCTCTGCTGAGCCACAGAATCTGCATCCATCATCCTCCTCTAGGCCTAGGGCCTTGAGATGTTTCCTAAGTCTGCAGTGTCCCGTCAGGGCTCCTGTCAGAATTCTGAGCTTGTTCCTGCTTAGTTTCCGGCTTTACTACTGCACATTGCTGTGTAGTTTTTCTCGAAGTGGTATTTGCATACCATTTCGTCTTTTGGTACTTCCAGCCAGGTGATCTTGGCAGCGAGGCTGTTTCGGTCTCTGCTCCCGATTATTTTGCCTCCGCCCATTCCTTCCTTGCTGAACCTTACGATCACCGATCTGGTGGCGCTCTCCACCACAAGGTGCAGCGGAGTCAGATCCAGCAGCAGCTCCAATGCTGCTGTCGGACACGACCCCATCGCCCCCGTGATGCAGACACACGCCAGTCTTCGAATCTTCTCAAGCTGTTTCCTCATAGAGGACAGCTTGATTCTACTTCCCCACGCAACCGCCCAATAAGTGATTGCAGGTCTCACTATCATGGTGTACATCCATCGCAGGATAGTGGGGTTACAACCCCACGTTTTTCCTGCCAGATGTCTGCACACCATTAGGGTGCGTTTGGCTTTACCACTGCCTCAGCGTGTCTATTCCATAGGAGTTTGCTATCTAGTGTGATACCCAGATACCTTATCTCCTGTTGGTATTCTACTGCCTTCCCATCTATGAGTATGGGATGTAGGCAGTTTAGTTTTCTTCTTCTAGTAAATGGTATCACCGTGGTTTTGCTCGGGTTGAGTCTCAATCCCACTGTTTGACACCATCTACTAGTTACTTTGAGGCCTCTCTGAACAATTTCACAGTGCGTTCCCTCAAATTTTCCTCTGGCCATTATGACTATGTCATCGGCGTAACCTTGACATTTGATGTCTAGGTCGTTTAGCCTAACCAGTAGTTCATCAACTACCAGGCTCCACATTAGCGGTGATAGTACACCTCCCTGTGGGCACCCTCGAGTTGTGGAGATCTTAATGGTGTCTTTTCCCACTTGTGTCTCCGCCGTTCTAGTTCTCAGCATTTCTACCATCCACTTTGAGATAGTGCTGTCGATATTCCTTCTTTCGAGGGCCGCCCTGACAGCTTCGTGTGAGGTGTTGTCAAAAGCTCCCTCTATATCCAAGAAGGCACATATCGCAACTTCTTTTATGTCTAGTGCTGCTTCTATTTCGTTTGTCAGCTGATACAGGGCGGTTTCTGTGGATTTCCCTGCTCTGTAAGCATGCTGACACCTGTGTAGTGGTGTACCTACCAGCACTATAGTCCTAAGATAATTATCAATCACCTTCTCCATTGTCTTTAACATAAAAGATGTTAGACTAATGGGTCTAAATGACTTCGGTTGAGTGGTGTCTTTCTTCTCGACCTTCGGTATAAATACCACCTTAGCCCTTCTCCATAGCTCCGGTATATATCCGAGCGCTAAGCTACTTCTAAAGATATTTAGAAGATACGGCATTAGTTCTCTCTCTCCCTTTTGTAGGAAGGCAGGAACTAGTCCGTCTACACCTGGGGCCTTAAAAGGTTGGAAAGTGCCGATAGCCCATCTGATTCGGTTTTCCGTACAGATGGACGCTGCCCTCTTCCAGTCGGCCCGACTTGGTTTCCGTGGTTGCGTCAAGCCCTCGGTCTCCCTGTATCCTCTACATCCCGGAAAATGGGTTTCTAGTAGGAGGAGAGCTCTTTGCTCTTCATCCTCCTTGAAGGTCCCATCCGGTTTCTTGAGAGTGGTTGTCATTTCCACTCTATCCTTCGCTAGTGCTTTGTGCAGTCTAGCTGCCACCGGCGTGGATTCTATGTTTTCACAGAAGGTCCTAAAGTTTTCCCTTTTTGCCCTTCTGATCTCTTTGTTGTAGGTGGTAAGCACCTCAGAGCATTCTAGCCAATTTCCGTATTGCTTGGCTTTGTTGATAAGCCTACGTACTTTTGCTCTTAATGTAGACAAATTTTTGTTCCACCATTTTTCGTCCTTATGCTCCTTCACGGTTTTTACCGGGCAGCTGGATTCAAATGCCGTGGTGATTGCTACATTTATTTCTCCTACAGCCTGCTCCAGCATGGTGTAGTGTTTGATACTACCCCGCACTGTCACCTGCTCTAGGTTTTCTTTTAGTTGGGAACTAAACATAGGCCACACAGTTTGTCTGGGGTTTCGAATGGGGGTGTTTTCCTCACTCGCTCCTTCCAGCTCAAACTCTATGATCCTATGATCTGACATTGAGGGCTCACTTGAAACCTTCCACTTTTTAATTAGTTTACTTACGTTAGCGCTACCTACCGTAATATCCAGTACCTCATTTCTGACTTTAGTGACAAATGTTGGTGTGTTCCCAACGTTGTACACAATTAAGTTCTCTTTAATGAGGTATTCTAAAAGGTACTCACCCCTCTTATTAGTGTCCGTACTGCCCCACATCTCAATGTGTGCGTTCGCGTCACATCCCAGGATGAGTGGCAGCCTTCTCCTAATACAGTGTTCCACCAGCTTTTGTACTTCAATGGGTGGTATGCTGTTACCATCGCCAGGGAAGTATGCTGATGCGATCACTACTTCGCGGTGGAGACCCTCGATCTTGATGAGGGCCTGAATCGGTACTAAATCCCGCGTTTAAAATTCTGAAAGACATAAGTAATTTATGCCATTTCTTACCATAATGCAGGTTCTAGGGGAGACCTCACGGCTGTCCCATACCAACTTACATTCCCTGTTGCTAAGGCCTCTGATCTTACCTCCGTAGGTCCAGGGTTCTTGAAGCAGCGCTAGCCCTAGGTGCTGCTTGGTGAACATCCTAGCCATCACAGCTGAAGCTGCTTTGGCATGATGGATGTTCACTTGGGCTATTTTGGTGCGCCTGCTGCTCATTCTTGTTTTGTGACAGGAGGCGGCAAGTCCTCCTCTGTCCCTACAAGAACATCTACCTCTGCCTCTGTAGACATGGCTGGACTGCTCATGTCTACGAGTGTGAGGTCAAGGTTGTCTTCCCGGGAATCCGGGCAGACTTCCTTGTTCTCTGTGTCGGTTAGGTCCCGTACACATGGATTATTTTTACTTTTAGAATTCATATAAATAATACGAGTCGCAAGGGAACTAAAGGTCCACCACATCAGAGCCCCGCTTGATAGTGGTAAGGCTGGATACCCTCTGAGGTCGCCAGGTATCAGAGGGGCTCCGTAAGCGATGGCCGGTTGCCCTTGGCCATCAACCAGTCCCTTTGGCACGGGTCGCATGACACCTTGGGATTAAGGGTTTGGAAGTTCTTGGTTGTTCGCCCTCCGCCGAACGCCCCGACCGGAGTTGTTCCCGTCGTGACGACCAACGGTATGTTGCGAAACTAAGCTCTCACACCGCGACAAGGTGACTTCCACGTGAGGGTAGAAATGCGTAAGTAAACCAGTTTGGAAAACCCTGATGTAGTCTATATTTCACTTAATTTAGTAGAATTGTCAGATTAATAATAGAACTGCGTGTGGAAAACAGTTTGGAAAACCCTGATGTAGTCTATATTTCACTTAATTTAGTAGAATTGTCAGATTAATAATAGAACTGCGTGTGGAGAACAGTTTGGAAAACCCTGATTTAGTCTATATTTCACTTAATTTTGTAGAATTGTCAGATTAATAACAGAACTGCGTGTGGTAAACAGTTTGGAAAACCCTGATTTAGTCTATATTTCACTTAATTTTCTAGAATTGTCAGATTAATAATAGAACTGCGTGTGAAAAACAGTTTGGAAAACCCTTATTTAGTCTATATTTCACTTAATTTTGTAGAATTGTCAGATTAATAATAGAGCTGCGTATGGAAACCAGTTTGGAAAACCCTGATTTAGTCTGCGTTTCACTTAATTCTGTATAATTGTCAGATTAATAATAGAACTGCGTGTGGAAAACAGTTTGGAAAACCATGATTTAGTGTTTAATTCACTTAATTTTGTACAATTGTCAAGTTAATAATAGAACTGCGTGTTGAAACCAGTTTGGAAAACCCTGATTTAGTCTATAATTCACTTAACCCCTTGACTTATGAATAAAATGTGCGTTGACGTGTCCATATACATGTGATCTTATCACACATACTTGACGTCTTAGAGACGTCATTGTATGTCAGGGGGTTAATTTTGTAGAGTTGTCAGATTAATAGTAGAACTGCGTTTGGAAACCAGTTTGGAAAACCCTGATCCCGTGCACTAATTTTTTTATTATAAAATTGATTTATTTATTTATTCAATATATTGTGTTTTGTTTTTTTTTTGGCAAATAATTCATATTTAAACTCGTGTTTTGAAGTCGAGTGTAGCGAAAAGTTGACTGGAATAAAATCCATAAAACATTTTTAAGGGTGGAAAGACACAACGACGAACTTTCCCAACACGGACTCCCACCGAAATGGGGATTTATTGCCCCCCGCAATTTTTCAGCCCTCTCATCTCGCATACACATAAATATCTACATCCTCTTTGTTTCACCGAATTGATTTACTCGGGGCTCTATTACCAGAAAACAAGAACTTTATTTCAACAGAAAATTGATTTGTTATCCGGTTAAATAAAACCCTTTTTCCTATTTTGCGTCTGTAATGGACTCATAACAGCACTCATATGCGTGCGATTATGGCTCGTCGTGTGCGATATAATTTTCTCAATATGTATCGGCGATTTTTTATTTAGAAATTGCATAAAAAGGCGCAAAATAGAGACACTAGCATTTAACAATTAGAAACCAAACTTGGACGCGTGCTATAAAATCGCGCTTACTGATCTCATCCTTTAATATACTATTAAGGCACGAAATTAAAATAAAATGTTGCATAGAAATTTCTATGTGCACGTTGCTAAACACTTATTTCGAGGTGGTTCAAAAAAGTATCCCACCATTATAATGCTTAGACCATTGCCTGCGCTCCTTTAACCCTTTCGCGACTCCTGGTACACATATATACCACTAAGTTTTATTTCAGGACTTAACACTTTCAATTCGGTTAAATTTGGTTCAAATTTATAACTTGTGTTTATTTCTTCCCTTTGTTATTTTTAGTTGGAGCTCCTTTGCCTTTTGTGTTATTAGTTGTCTTTTTGCTTTTTGGGCCTTCTTCCTAATTTTTCTTTGCGCCTTCTTCCCCTTCCTCATCATCAAGCATGTCCTCTTCCATTTCGTCCATCTCGTCGAACTCCTCAACTGGTCATACGATTAAATGATGTCCAATAATATGAACGGGCTCAGTCCCTTGGATAAGGTTGAACGTGACTGGTGGATCTGGGAAAGATAAGTCTAAAAGGACCTGGCTGTTCGGGCCTCCAGTCTTTAAAGTGGCAACTGGGATTTTGATCGATTTCTTCCACGTCATGGTTTCGACTTGCAAAACGTTCATTTCACTCTCGACGACGTCGGGTTCTAATTGGGCTTGTTTGATGATCAGTTTGTGCCCACCTTGGAATTCTTCTCCTCCCATCGCTTCTGTGTCCCATACTTCTGATGCTTTAGCACCTGCAAGAGATAAAGCAAGAGATAACCCTTTTGCGACTCCTAGTACGCATATATACCACTAAGTTTTATGTAAGGACACTTTTTTTATTTTTATTTTTATTTTTGATTTATATTTTTTTTATTTCGATTAAATTTGGATCATATCTAAAAATGTATAACTTGTGTTTATTTCATCCCTTTGTTATTTTTAGTCATTTTGGGCAAAGGACCTCCACCTTTTGCGTTTTGTGTTATTAGTTGTCTTGGCCTTATTGCTTTTTGGGCCTTCTTCTTCCTCATCTTCCTCTGCGCCTTCTTCCCCTTTCTCATCATCAAACATGTCCTCTTTCATTTCATCCATCTCGTCGATCTCCTCAACTGGTCCTCCGATTAAATGATGTCCAATAATATGAACGGGCCTAGTCCCAACGGGTCAAGATTCCTTCCACGTCATGGCTTCGACTTGCCGAATGTTTATTTTACCCTCCGCGGCGTCGCGTTCTAACAGGGCGTGTTTGATGATCAGTTTGTGCCCACCTTGGAATTCTTCTGCTCCCTTCGCTTCCGGGTCCCATACTTCTGATGCTTTAACACCAGCAAGAGATAAGGCGAAAAAATATTCGTGTACCATTTTTCTGTTAAGATGCTCGACGAGTTGCGTTCAGTTGCACGTGACTAGAAGCCTGCGTTACGAGCGGACGACACTAAAGGAAATATGTGTGTACCATTTGTGTACCATTTAGTTTTCTAATGCATCCGAAAATCTGTTTTGTGACTCTTCTGATGAAAAATCAGAAATCCAATCGGAAAGTGATGATCAAGTTGGTAAAGAAAATGAAGCTCCAGAAGAAAATGAAGGCCTGTCTGGTTCTTTTACTTTATGGTCAAAACCAGAAAATTTTGTCTCTGAAAGTCAAGGGATAAAGCGAAAAAAAAATCGTCCCAACCATTTTTCTTTGAGGTACAACGGAAGTCTTTGGAACACTTGTACGCTCCTGTATTCTGGGAATAACTTACTCCCCTCGATCTTCCTCTGACGACACTGCCGCTCCACTCCGGCTAACCTTTCACACACCAATTCTTCTACCTTCCTTCCATTCCCATACATTCTCTCGATTTCCATATATGCCCAGCCACAGCTTTCATACACCTTCTTTCTTTCGCTCCCCCATTTTGTGCCCTTATGTATACCCAAACCTTCCATTCTTACAACGCTCAACACTTCTTTTACAATCCTTTCATTACCCATTCCATACACTTGCCATTACCCATTCCATACACTTGCCATTACCTTAATTACTGATCTAAGGTCCATTTCTATTTTGCCAACCATTTCCAAAACCCTTGAAAAAGTGGTGGACCTGCAAGTTAGAATGTTTATTGAAGTAAATTAAATCTTTCCGTAGACTCAATCCGGTTTTAAAAAAGGAAGTTCCAGTACAGTACTAATGGACGTAGTTGATGGAATAGCAAGGGCGCTTGATAGCCACAATGTAGCTGTACTAGTATTATTGCACTTCAGCAAAGCCTTTGATACGGTCAATCATCGTATGCTTCTTAGTATTTTACAGTATATAGGTATTTGAGGTTTTTCCTTTCAAACTTAACGACCCTTCTAGCTGCCTGCGAAAACACTTTCCGCATAGTTGTTTCTTGCAGCACGATGTATGCCGGCGTAGTTCTATCTAAATTGAGGGCCATGTTTAAAAACTGTAGCTGGACTCTTTCAACTCTCTCTTTCACTCCCCATACTTCCGCTCCATACAAAAGGATACTTCTCACACATGCCTTCCACACTACCAGTTATTGCTCAAGCACTCCTTCCATACATTCTCTAGCCCGTTAGCAACCACCTGCGCCTTTTTACAAATATATTTCACATGCTCTTTCGCGGACCCATGCTGCCCAAACATAAAACCAAGATATTTGAAGCTGCTCGATTACACTACTTCCCCATTTAAATGATTCACTCCTTCTACCCGCTCTCTTACGAAACATCATCCATTTAGTCTTTTTCACGTTCACTACCAATTTCCTCTTTCCAAAAAATCTTTTCACCCGCTCGATCATCTCTGACATTCCTCCTTTCGATCTAGCCAAAATCACAACGTCGTCCGCATAAGCCAAACTCCAAACTTTCTTATTACCAATTACTACCCCTCCCGCTTAACCTTCGCTCAGCACATGGTCTTGTTATATTAAGCTTTTTAAGACAACTATTAAGTTGTTGATTATAAATAACACGTTAATTGTCGTGGGGGTCACCGGTGACCGGCACTAAGTTTGTGACGTTGCGGGGTCACCTATGACTGGCAAGATTATAAGAAACGACAATTTGAGTATGTTTATGTCATGTGGAATTAGCTCCAACGTATTAAGTTGTCTATAAATTCTTAGTTTAATTCATAATTAAAATGCAATGTCTTTACTTGACTTATATACTGCTTTTCGAAAAAAAACAGAACACTATGGATTATTTGATTTTATTGAAATTAACATAATTTTATCATGTAAAGGAACTGCATCGTTTGTATTTTTGCTTACTTTCAACATTTTGCAGAGCTGCTGATTTTTTGATGTAATTGCTTCTAATATCCAAGTACTCAGTGCAGGGATCCTTTTTGAGTAGCGAACGCGTTTCGAAATTTATCTCTCATCAGCACAGCTTTGCTTCCATGAACATTAATTTGTAAAGCACTCACTTAAAAACCCATGTGGTGTTTACATCTAACATCTAACCCTAAACATCTAAACCCTAAACATCTAAACCTAAACACTACATGGGTTTTCCAAGTGAGTGGTTTACAATTTGATGTCCATGGAAGCAAAGCTGTGCTGATGATAGATAAATCTCGAAACGCGTCTACTGATGGCTATCCACTTAAGGTATCGGAAAGACATGATCTTAAAAACAATGTTATTTTTATGGTTTTTGTTGAGTGCGAAGGTGGACTGAAATTTATAAAATAACAAATTTCATGTGAGATTTGTTTTGGTAGTCATAAAAAGACTCAATAATTGTTATAAAGCTCCGGAAAGCCTGAATATATTAATATATTCAGGCTGTGTTCCGTTTGTTTTAAGGTTTTACTTTTTTTGTGGAAGGAGGTGGAATATTCTGCTTAAGATATTGAATACAACCAATGTTTCTTAGAACGTTCTCTGTGGCAAAAATTGCTAACTAGTAAAATCGCAGAGTGACGAGAACACTGAATGGTCGTTGTCGATGTAATCAAGGTAAACGTAGATTAATCTAGATTAGATTATGGTTAGATTACATTATGTTAGAGCCAGACAAATCCAGACTGAGGGGCCTAGACATTAAATTTTAATAGAGGTCAGACAATTTTCTTTACGTCTATGTTTTTTGTTTAGTGAAGCGAGTTGTTGCCATAGTAACAACAAACATAAATCGTTTAATAATGAAACTCCTTTTGATTTACATTGGACTTTTACGCACGATTTGGACACTTTTACACACGATTATAATAATGGTCCTTGACATACAATAATTTACTTATTAATGTTTTCATTTTGGTGTGCGAGTAGATAGACATATTTAAAATACAATAATTGGAGAAGAAATTTCTTTATGACATATTTAATATTCATACCTTTGTGGTTGAGAAACTTTAATAAAAAAATAATAAAAGTTCTAAAATCAATGCCTGGGTCATTTAAAAGCCTGTGTGGGCCAGTGTCTGACCCGCGGGTCATAGGTTCGCCATCCCTAACTCAGAAGCTACTTGGATATTTTGACCTTTCAGTTTGTAAAATTTAGAAAAATGTGCCGTAATCGTCGTCGTGCACAATATCATCATATAAGTGATTTTCATACGGGTCGCATTATTGGTATGCGAGAAGCGGATTTTTAAATGACCCAGGCATTGATTTTAGAACTTTTATTATTTTTTTTATTAAAGTTTCTCAACCACAAAGGTATGAATATTAAATATATCATAAAGAAATTTCTTCTCCAATTATTGTATTTTAAATATGTTTATCTACTCGCACACCAAAATGAAAACATTAATAAGTAAATTATTGTATGTCAAGGACCATTATTATAATCGTGTGTAAAAGTGTCCAAATCGTGCGTAGGTAGGCCGTAGTATATCGGTGGTAGTACGCTGCTGGTCTAGATGGTCCGTAGCTGGGGAGAATCGACGTAGACTTGGATCACGACGTCCAAGAAGCACCACTGAGCTTGAAGATCGAGCTCTTCGTCTTACAAAGGGACAGACTTACAACGGGCATTAGGAAATGACTGTGTGGTGGTACACGTAGTAGAATAATGTATCACTCACGGTTTGCAGAGGAATATATTTACGTGGACGATATATATATATACAAATGTACAAGAGATACAAACACATGTGGGGGAATAAGTGGAGCTGGACTCTTTGAACTGGACTCGACTAGTCTGGTTGACTGACTGCTGGTTGACTCTGGTTGAACTGGCTGTTGCCTGAGTCTGGTTGACTGGGTGAACCGGTGCGACTGAATCCACTGGCTGAACTAGTGTCACTTCGCTGACTGGGTCCCCTGGCTGGACTGACTGGACTTTGTTGGTTGGTTGCGCTTGTCGGTTGAACTGAACTGGAGTCGACTTACTGATTGTCTTGCTTGACTGTTTGCGTCTGATTGTCTTGACGGAATTTGAGTCGGCTTGCTGACTGTTGCACTTGACTGTGTTAACCGTACTGTCTGGATCGAACTGTTGACTGGTTGCGCCTGACTGTGTTGATTGAACTGTCTTATTCGGGGGTCCAGGTATTTATATTATCTCCAGGTATACTGGTCCCTCATCTCAGGGTGATTATTTTTCTATTTTCGGCTGTTTGTCGCTTTGGTGATTACCAATTCTCGGGAAAAACATCTTAATGGTAGAGGTTGTTGTTGCCGGCGTCCTCGTAGACGGTTGAAGGCGTCATCGTAGAGGTTGTTGTTTGTTGCAGGGCGGAAGCGGCATCATGAGGCATATGAGAGACGGAGCTTGACTTGCGGTGTTCAGTTTCGCGTGTAAGGTTTTATTGTCACATATGCAGGGTGTAGTTCAACGATGCGGCAGTTTTCTGGTGCATTTGGTTCTATATTTGAGTGTGTAGTTTTCTCTTTTCGATCACGACGAACAATTTGTAGGTGATCGGATTCCTCTTGTCGATCACGTCGGGGGTCACCAATTTGTGGGTGACCGAATTCCTCTGGTCGACTCGACTGGTCTGGTTGACTGACTGCTGGTTGAACTGGCTGCTGGCTGAGTCTGGTTGACTGGGTCCACTGGCGGGACCGGTGCGACTCCGTCCACTGGCTAGACTTTGTTGGTTGTTTGCGCCTGTTGGTTGAACTGAACTAGAGTCGACCTGCTGACTGTCTTGCTTGACTGTTTGCGTCTGATTGTCTTGACGTAACTTAAGTCGGCTTGCTGACTGTTGCGCCTGACTGTGTGGACCGTACTGTCTGGATCGAACTGTGGATCGAACTGTTGACTGGTTGCGCCTGACTGTGTTGATTGAACTGTCTGGTTCGAATTGTAGTCGTTGGTTGGTTGCGCCTTACCGTATTGATTGAACTGTCTGGATCAAACTGTCTTCTTATTCGGGGGTCCAGGTATTTATATTATCTCCAGGTATACTGGTCCCTCATCTCGGGGTGATTATTTTTCTATTTTCGGCTGTTTGTCGCTTTGGTGATTACCGATTCTCGGGAAAAACATTCTAATTTCCCCGCGGATTACACCATTGACCCTAATAAAATATTTTCGGAAATTCCTTTGAAAATATTTGGGTAATCACCTTAATGCCCTCGTAAAACTAAAAGTACAAATATTTCTTAATCTGCTCGAGGATTACATTACCGACCCAAATAAAATATTTTTGGAAATTGTCGGAAAATATTTGGGTAATTATTGTAATGCCCTCGAAAAACTAAGAAATAAAAATGTAACGGCTCGTTGCCGCTACAACTGGTTGGCTATAAATGGCTGCAGAGTATCCATGGCTACAGTTTACAGAAGAATCTGCAGTTTTGGTTTTAGTTCCTATCGTCCACAATTGTGTCTACCTCTTACTCCGCAGCATCGCAGAGCAACACTTGATTGGTGCAGGGAAAGACAACATAGGACCCATGAATGGAATAATTTTATCTTCAGCGATGAGTCTCGGTTCTGTTTATGGGCTCATGATGGTCGCAGAAGAGTGAGACGTCGAACGTCGGCGGTGAGCGTAGAATTTTACAATTTGCTGTTGAAAAAAATACGGCCCGCGACGTTGTAAGTCTGTCCCTTAAAGTTGTAAGACGAAGAGCTCGAACTTCACGCTCAGTGGTGCTTCTTGCATGTCCTGATCTAAATCAACGTCGATTCACCCCAGCTTCGGACCATCTAGACCAGCAGCGTACTATCAGATAAAGATTACACAGGGAGTTATGGTTCATAAGCGATAGGCGATCTGTCTCCTGTAGTTTTTTTAGAAGCAAGTCTTAAGGCGATTCGGTATATTGACAAAATTTTACTGCCGGTCTTAGTTCTATGAAAATAAATGGCAGAACCCCCTTTTTCAGCAAGATAACGATCGGCCTCACATAGCGGCCATTACAAGACAGTTTTTTGATAGTACCGAAATCAATTTGTTGCCTTGGCTATCTCGTTCTCTAGATCTATCGCCGATAACACATGTTTGGGATATGATAGGTGTTAGAATAAGTAACTTACAGCGCGCCGCTAACACTATAGGAACTTAGGTCAAATTAACGAACTTTGGAATGAAATATCCCAAGTCAATGTTGATAGCATTTCCTCCACGTGTTAATGAGTGCTTGGGAAATCGTGGAGGCCCAACACATTATTAATTTTTATTCATTTGTTTTTCAAGTTGATTTTTTGATCATCGATGCAGTTGTAAATGTCATTAAAATCGTCCAATAAACGCTAAACACATAAACAGCTTCAATAAATACTTGGTGTTCTGTGTTTTTTTTTTAAGGCAATATATTTG
The DNA here is from genome assembly GCA_944588485.1 of Phosphuga atrata. Taxonomy (NCBI): domain Eukaryota; kingdom Metazoa; phylum Arthropoda; class Insecta; order Coleoptera; family Silphidae; genus Phosphuga; species Phosphuga atrata. The sequence goes on along the minus strand of OX155897.1, from coordinate 5,745,068 downwards.
GTTGATATGCGATACAATGCAAGTTGATAACAATTTATTTTAATTAATAGATTTAAAACCGTTGTGATTTATCGGGTTTGGATGTATTTATTTTGTTCGGTGAATTGTTTGAAAATGTTTCGGGGAAAATTAAAAATAAACTGTCAGAAGCGTTTCGCTGCTGTTTTATGGCGATCGATGAAATATATGGAAAAGGTTTTTTCGCTTTCCTTTTTTTGCGCTCAGTTGTTAATAAATTTCTATCGCAAAACGTCTGCAACAATTAAACCGTGTTCACGAGCAATTTGCACGTCCATTCAAATTGGGTTTTGTCCCTTTCAGTCCCTTAAATTATATTTGAGGGAAAAAAATATTTAACCGTTCACAAAAGTAAAATTTTGTGCCGTTCCACAATAATCTTTTGTAATTTTAAATTGAGACAATTAAAAAAAAACTAAATATGATTTAAACTAGTCTAAACTTTAAATGATAAGATAGAATTGGTAAAACCATCCTACGTTATAGATTATCATGTAGATTGTAGATATGGTGGTGACGACTTGTACTGCGACCTTTATGGATCTATTGTACCCCACCCTCCTCCTCCAAGTGTTGGTGTACTTACCCTTTTAGAGCGCCTCCTCTAATCCTGACTCCTTTAGGAATCTCAGGATCTGGGTGGGATTCAAGGCCTGCAGCTCCTCTGTGTTCAAGCAGTGAGCCCCAAGGTACAGCTGTCTCTTGCGGAGTAATGCTCCGCAGTCTTTGAACAGATGTATGGGGGTTTCCTCTGCTGAGCCACATAATCTGCATCCATCATCCTCCTCTAGGCCTAGGGCCTTGAGATGTTTCCTAAGTCTGCAGTGTCCCGTCAGGGCTCCTGTCAGAATTCTGAGCTTGTTCCTGCTTAGTTTCAGGCAAGCTTTAGTTCTCTTCTGGTTGAAAGATCCCAGCATCACTTTGGATTGCCTTAGCCCTGGAAGTTATTCCCAGGTTTTCATCCATTTTCCTCTTATTTCTTCATCTAAACTTTTGCGGATGGTGTTCACGCTCATACCGCAAAAGGGTTCCGGACCTATAAAGGGGCTACTGGATCCCTTGTTTGCTAGGTGATCGGCTTCTTCGTTTCCGTCTATACCAGTGTGTCCTGGTACCCAATATAGCGTTACTTTATTATCCCTGCCAAGCTTGTTCAGCTTCCCCACACAGTCCCATACCAGTTTGGATCTGATGGTGTATAAGCTAATGGCCTTGATGGCTGCTTGGCTATCTGACAGGATAGCAATTCGTTTTTTGCGGTAATTCCTGTCGAGGTTAAACTGTGCACATCTTTCGATTGCGTGTACCTCTGCTTGGAAGATACTTGGGGATGTTCCCATCGATTCGGAGTATCTTGTACGAGGCCCAAACACTCCTGCACCAGTGCCTTCCTTTGTCTTCGAACCATCTGTATACCACTTGATGGCATTTTGCTCTATGTGGTATGCTGAGGATTCGTCGCTCCAATCGGCTTTACTACTACACATTGCTGTGTAGTTTTTCTCGAAGTGGTATTTGCATACCATTTCGTCTTTTGGTACTTCCAGCCAGGGGATCTTGGCAGCGAGGCTGTTTCGGTCTCTGCTCCCGATTATTTTGCCTCTGCCCATTCCTTCCTTGCTGAACCTTACGATCGCCGATCTGGCGGCGCTCTCCACCACAAGGTGCAGCGGAGTGAGATCCAGCAGCAGCTGCAATGCTGCTGTCGGACACGACCCCATCGCCCCCGTGATGCAGACACACGCCAGTCTTTGAATCTTCTCAAGCTGTTTCCTCATAGAGGCCAGCTTGATTCTACTTCCCCACGCAACCGCCCCATAAGTGATTGCAGGTCTCACTATCATGGTGTACATCCATCGCAGAATACTGGGGTTACAACCCCACGTTTTTCCTGCCAGATTTCTGCACAACATTAGGGCGCGTTTGGCTTTATTTACCACTGCCTCAGCGTGTCTATTCCATAGGAGTTTGCTATCTAGTGTGATACCCAGATACCTTATCTCCTGTTGGTATTCTACTGCCTTCCCATCTATGAGTATGGGATGCAGGCAGTTTTGTTTTCTCCTTCTAGTAAATGGTATCACCGTGGTTTTGCTCGGGTTGAGTCTCAATCTCACTGTTTGACACCATCTACTAGTTACTTTGAGGCCTCTCTGAACAATTTCACAGAGCGTTCCCTCAAATTTTCCTCTGGCCATTATGACTATGTCATCGGCGTAACCTTGACATTTGATGTCTAGGTTGTTTAGCCTAACCAGTAGTTCATCAACTACCAGGCTCCACATTAGCGGTGATAGTACACCTCCCTGTGGGCACCCTCGAGTTGTGGAGATCTTAATGGTGAGATCTTAATCTCAACTTACATTCCCTGTTGCTGAGGCCTCTGATGTTACCTCCGTAGGTCCAGGGTTCTTGCAGTAGCGCTAGCCCTAGGTGTTGTTTGGTGAACATCCTAGCCATCACAGCCGAGGCTGCTCTGGCATGGTGGATGTTCACCTGGGCTACTTTGGTGCGCCTACTGGTCATTCTTGGTTTATGACAGGAGGCGGCAAGTCCTTCTCTGTCTCCACCAGAACAACATCTACCTCTTCCTCTGTAGACATAGCTTGACTGCTCATGTCTACGAGTGTGAGGTCAAGGTCGTCTTCCCGGTAATCCGGGCTGACTTCCTCGTTCGCGGCGTTTGTCGTTAAAGGTTCAGCAGAGGGAGCTGCCGCCACCGCTATTCCTTCCACCTCTGAAGTGGCCGTTGTTGCGGTCGTAACTTCCGAGGGAGGGGCCGCTGTGGTTGTCGCTACCTCTACATCCGCTTTTTGTGTGACGTCGTTCTTCCGCCCATGGACTTTGATCCGCCCGAACCTAAAGTAGAGGCTATGGTTGGCCTTCGCTATGGCTCCAGCGGACTCTTCGTCAATTCCCATCCTTAGGAGTTGACCCCCACTTTCCACCCGGCACCCAAGGACCTTCCATTCGGAAATGTTAAGTCCTTTGTTTTGGGCCCTGAGGTAGTTGATGGAGGCCTCCGGGGTTAGGTCCCCGCTCCTAGGTAGGAACATGGTGATGACATGTGGCTTGGGGATATCATCACCCAATTTCGCCACCTGAGCCCCCCCTTCCCAATGTCTTAGGATGGGTGCTCTTGTCATCAGCCATTTTGCCGTCTGTTCGTTCGCACAGTCGACAATGACTAGTCCTGGTTTGAACTGTATGCCTTCAAACTGTATCTCATGAGACCAGTCTACGACTGTCTCTTTCATAATTGCTTGCTCAAGAGCAGGCATGTCCTTCTTACTCAGGGGATTCCTTGGGTAGTCTCTGGACATAACACCAACCCTCACCACCTTGACGGCGGTGGCGTAGCTGGTGCTCGGCCCAGAAGTCTTGGGAGGGCAGCTGGGGTAGCTGACCACTCCCGTTGCCCCACTTTAGATGTTCCCCTTCTGTCTTTTAGCTGCTTTGTCTTGGGTCGTGACAGAATTAGCCCCTCTTTTGGCAGCTCCTTGTGTTTGTGGTGTAGTTCCCGCCTTTTTCTGTACTGCTCTCTTCTTAGCTTCCTCGGGTTGTAGCCCGTTTGCTAAGGAGCGCAGATACCATCTCACCCCGGCACCGCTGAGGGCCTTTCTCAGTGAGTCATCGAGTCCGCCTGGACTACCTAGGGGTGGCAAGGCATGTGCCCATCTGGTCTTCTTCTTACCTGCCTTGGACTTTGTCTCCTCTTGCTTAGTCGCGGGCTTGGTGGGAGTAACGGTGTTACCGGTCACCTTGCCCTGACTTTTAGAAGCCATTTTGGGAGCGGGTCTCCCTTGGCTTGCTGGCTTGGTGGTAGTAACGATGGTACTGACCATCTTGCCTTTGCTTTTTGGCGACAGTCTGGGAGTTGGTCTCTCTCGACTGGTGCGCTCACTCGGATCGTGGGGCTCATGCTCCATCTGATCCGCCAATTGTGTGGCGGTTATGTCCCGCACACACGGATTGAATTTTTGTTTTTGTTTTTGTTCCATTCGAATCCCACGAGTCGCAAGGGAACTAAAGGTCCACCACATCAGAGCCCCGCTTGATAGTTGTAAGGCTGGATACCCTCTGAGGTCGCCAGATATCAGAGGGGCTCCGTAAGCGATGGCCGGTTGCCCTTGGCCATCAACCAGTCCCTTCGGCACGGGTCGCATGACACCTTGGGATTAAGGGTTTGGAAGTTCTTGGTTGTTCGTCCTCCGCCGAACGCCCCAACCGGGGTTATTCCAGTCGTGACGTCCAACGGTACGCGAAACTAAGCCCTCACACCGCGACAAGGTGACTTCCACGTGAGGGTAGATTATCATACAAAATTATAACAATCGGAACAAAGCCTGAATATATGAATATATTCAACCTTTCCAGAGCTCTATAACAATTACTTTGTCGTTTTAGGACTACCAAAACAAATCACATGTGAAATTCAGTTATTTAATAGCTTTCAGTCCACCTTCGTGGCACTCAACAAAAAAATAACATTGTTTTTAAGATCATGTATCTCCGATAACTTAAGGGAGTAGCCATCTGCAGACGCATTTCGAGATTTATCTCTCATCAGTGCAGCTTTGCTTCTATTAATAACAATTTGTAAAACACTCACCTGAAACCCACATGGTGATTAGGGATCAAATTAATAATATCTAACCCCTAATCACCGTGTGGGTTTCAGGTGAGTGTTTTCTTCTTCTTCTTCTTAATGGCACTACAACCGATTGCCGGTCTGGGCCTCCTTCAACATGTTTCTCCAAGCGGACCTATCTACTTGAAGTTTTTGTAGGTCAGTTGTTACCGCATCCTTCCATCTCCCTCTTGGCCTTCCGGCCCTTCTCCTTCCCTCTGGTTGGCCATTGAACAACTTTTTCGGAACCCTATGATCACCCATTCTCTGCATGTGTCCGAGCCATCTCAATCTTGCCACCTCGATGAAACTCAGAATATCTGGTTGATTGTAGAGCTGATATAGTTCATGATTATATCTTCGGCGCCAGATTCCTCGTTCTTGGGTCGCTCCAAATATTGCACGTAGCATTCTTCTCTCAAATACACTTAAAGCCTGTTCTTCGCTCTGTGTTAAGCTCCATGCTTCTGCACCATAGGTTACCACCGGTCTTATCAGTGACCTGTACAGTGTGCACTTATGCTTGGGGTGGATTGTTTTGGACCTAAAAAGTTTAAGTAGCCCATAATAGCACCTGTTACCAAGAGTTATCCGCCTTCTAATCTCCTCGCCCATCCGGTTTACGCTGTTCAGTTGCGAGCCCAAGTACACAAATGTATCTACTGTGTCAAAGTGCTTTCCGTCTAGTTCTAGCGTTGGTCCTACCTTCCGATGAGTTTCGTTAGCCACCATGTATTTCGTTTTGTTTACGTTGACAGTGAGTCCTAGGTTACTTGCTTCCTTCTCCAGCAGCGAGTAAGTAGTTTTGGTCCCCTGTTCGCTTCTACAAATTATATCAATGTCGTCTGCGTAAGCCAATAGTTGTGTTGACTTAAAGTACAGAGTGCCGTTAGTATCCACTCCACTACTCCTAACGGCCTTTTCTAGTACGATGTTAAACAGTAAAGTTGCCAGTGGGTCTCCCTGTCGTAGTCCTTCCTCTGTTATAAAAATCTCTCAGACAACTTGTTTCGTATTCTTACTACAGACGATACTTCAGACAGTGTTACTCTGGTTAGGGCTGTCAGTTTTTCAGGGAATCCGAAACTTGTCATTATCCCCCACAGTTTGTGTCTTATAACGCTGTTGTATGCTGCTCTGAAGTCCACGAATAGATGGTGTGTCGTGATATTGAACTCATTACATTTCTCCAGGATCTGCCTAATGCCAAACAGTTGGTCTGTGGTTGACCTGTTTGTGCGGAAACCGCACTGGTATTCCCCGATATTCTCTTCTGCGTATGGTAGTAAGCGACGGTACAACACATTAGCGAAGACCTTGTATGCAATGTTTAGCAGCGTTATCCCCCTGTAGTTAGAACAATCTAACTTATCACCTTTCTTGTACAATGGGCATATTATCCCTAGCTTCCATTCATCCGGTAGCTTTTCCGTTCTCCATATGTTTAATATGAGATCATGTATGCACGATATTAGGGCTCTACCTCCATACTTCAACAATTCTCCTGGAATGCCATCTGCACCAGGCGCCTTATTGTTCTTGATCCTGCGCACTGCAGTCTCTACTTCTTCTAAGGTGGGTTCCTCCACTTGCTCAGTCCCTAATATTAATGTTGATGTTGGCGTTATACTTTCCTCTTGGACTACGCGAGTGTTCTGGTTGAGCAGGTCTCTGAAGTACTGACCCCACCTCTTGATACACTTTTCTGTGTGTCCGATTACTCTGCCGTCCTTATCCTTACACAGAAGTGGCTGCTGTTTGTAGCCAAGTCTCGCATTTCTGACCTTTTGATAGAGTCCTCGAGTTTCGTTGGCATTACTCATTCTTTTTATTTCCGCGAAATCTTCTTCATCTTTTTCAGATTTCTTTCTTCGGAAGAGTTTTTTCTCAACTTTCCGTTTGTTTCGATAATCCTCTACATTCGCTCTAGTATTTCGTTGTTGTACTTTTTCTCTGGCTTTGTTCTTCTCTGTCAGAGCTTCCTTGCATTCTTCATCGAACCAGTTATTACGCCTTTGTCCCTTCTTCCACCCCACAACCTCTGCTGCTGTATCTTCGATGTCCTGCTTGATCTTTTGCCACGCTTCATTGCCATCTACTAGAGCGTTTTCTGGCCGTTTGGATATTCGTTCCTGCATTTGGTACTGAAATCTCTCTTTCATCTCATCGGTTTTGAATTTTTCCAGATCGTATCTCTTAACTGCCGGCTGTTGTGTGCGTTGACAATCAATTCTAGCCCTAAGCACCGCCCTTACCAAATAATGATCCGAATCTACATTGAGGCCTCGACAGGCTCTTACATCCAGGATATTTGAATAGTGTCTCCCATCTATCATCACATGGTCTATCTGGTTCAATACTCTACCACCTGGTGATTTCCATGTGGCTTTGTGAATATTTTTGTGTGGGAAATACGTGCTACTGACTACCATGTTGTTGGTCGTCGCAAAGTCTATCATCCTACTTCCGTTTTCATTAGTCTCAGCATGAAGACTGTGCAGTCCGATTGTCGGTCGGTATATCGCCTCGTGTCCCACTTTAGCATTAAAATCACCAAGGATGATTTTGATATCTCCTTCTGGCGCATCACGATATGCTTTCTGCAGTTCCTCGTAAAATTGGTCCTTCACGTTTTCTTCCTTGTCCTCAGTTGGTGCGTGGACATTAATCAGGGTGACGTTTCTAAATTTCCCTCTTAGCCTTATGGAGCATAATCGTTCACTTATTGGGTTAAAACCAATTACTGCCTCTCTGGCCTTTCCTGTGACAATAAAACCCACTCCAAATTCCTTTTTGCCGCCCGTTTTACCACTGTAGTAAAATGAGTACTCCTTACTGGTTAGTAAGTTCTTTCCAGGCCACCTTGTTTCTTGAACAGCAGTTATGTCCATTCCGCCGATTTTTAGGGCATCCGTTAAGGTTCTCAACCCACCAGGCCTCGATAAAGTTACAACATTCCACGATGCAATTTTCCAATCGTTCTCCCTTTTCCGTTGCTTGTGTCGTTGCCGTATTGCCAGTCCATTCCGAGGCATTATTGAAGGTTTCATAACAGGTTTTGTTTTATGGTGCTGGTTGTTAACCACACGCCCAAACCCCCTGATGATCGGAGGACCATTTCTCCCGCTCTCGCTAGCCCTGACCACCCTTACCATCCATACGGGTTGGTTACCGCATCTCAGGCTAGAGTGGTCAGGTTACCAGGGTTCACCAGACGTGGAGGTGAGAGTCGGAATTGGGTAGGAGAGGCTATGCGACAAACTCTTTCAGTGCGAATGTCGTGTGGTGCGCATGCACTACCCCCTTTGAACCCGAGGTGAGTGTTTTACAAATTGTTATTCATAAAAGCAAAGCTGCACTGATGAGAGATAAATCTGGAAACGCGTCTGCAGATGGCTACTTACTTAAGTTATTGGAATGACATGCTCTTAAAAACAATGTTATTTTAATGGTTTTTGTTGAGTGATACGAAGGTAAAATAACTGACAAATTTCACATGACATTTTTAATACCGTCACACAGAGTTAACAGGCATAATGAAGTTGGACATTAAGTTTAGATTAACTTAAAACAATCGGAACACAGCCTAAATATATAAATATATTCAACCTTTCCGGAGCTCTATAACAATTACTGCGTCTTTTTAGGACTACCAAAACATAGTCCTAAAAAGACGCAGTAATTGTTATAGAGCTCCGGAAAGGTTGAATATATTTATATATTTAGGCTGTGTTCCGATTGTTTTAAGTTAGTCTAAACTTAATGTCCAACTTCATTAAGTCTGTTAACTCTTTGTGACGGTATTAAAAATGTTGCATCTTTGATGCGTAAATATGCATAATATTCCGCGCATCAAAGGCTTAAAAATTTAATAAGCAAAATTAATAACTGAATCTTTTCATACATTTTTCCCAAGCTTTAAGAGTATCAAGCTACTCCGCGTCTTAATAATCTGATTATGAACCTACACAGACTTTTTTTTAAATTACTTTCAGTATGGGAACATTGTTGCTTCACACACACACACACACATGAGCAAAGTTTCTCTTTGAGCAAATTACACCTTCTTTTGTCTCCTCTTACATCCCGCTTTACGAGGATCGAATTAAATTAAAAATCTTTTCGGGATTTAAAAAAATTGCTCTCCGCTTGAAACTCCGCTCGCAATTCAATTAGCAACTAAATACGAGCCGTTCATTCCGCTAATTGTACAAATTCATTTAAATATTGAAACATATTAAAAGTTGAGAGCGAATTCAAGGGAAATAGATGGGATTACAAACAAGGATAAACAGACAACGATGGACTGGACAGAAAAAGATTAAACTGCACTTGCCGGAATAGATATTGAAAAGGACGTACCCCAGTTTAGAGCCGCTAAGGTTATCCAGGTGGCTAAAAGAATTAAGGCCAAGAAAGCTCCTGCTTCAAATAATACGTGGTCTGTTAGAAAAGTAACCGACCTAATTTTTTATTTTGAAAACCTGATGGATTTGAATCAAGCGCACTTCCATGAGTCGACCTTAAACCTACGTGCGCATGCGTGATTTTTTTCCCGCCAGTAGATAGCGTCAGTTGCTGTCGAGCAGTGTTCGAGTAACGTAGTGTGTAGAGCTCTCGTCGGTTTTTCAATGCAAACAAAAATCACCAAAGAATACTATAGGGATGTCCTAATTCGCCTACGTGATGCTGTGCGGCATTTCGTACCACTTGGTTCACAATTTTTTGCCGAAAAATCAGACTCCTTTGGTTCGACAGGCTCCTTACTCTCCTGATATGGCCGCCTGCGACTTCTGGCTATTCCTCAAAGTCAAGAGGCCATTGAAAGTAACGAGATTTCAGACAAGAGAGGACATAATGGCTGCAACGACAGCCAAGCTAAAGTCGATTCCGGAAGAGGCTTTTTGGGAATGCTTCCAACAATGGCGGCACCGATGGGAGAAGTGTGTGGAGTCCCAAGGAGACTACTTTGAGGGTGATTAGGTTCCCAACGCTCCAGGTATGCCAGTTTTTTTTACCGGCTAAAGGTCGGATACTTTTCTAACAGATCACGTACACTCCCAGAAATAATTTAAAAAATGGCAATTACAATCCCGGATGAAGTAGCGAGAACCACGAACCAATACCCTCAGAGCGGTGAGCTTCCTAGGATCTAGAAGACATCCAAGTACCAAAACCCAGGATGTATCCCAACATGCAGGTCAATCTGTCTAATTTCTTTGGCCGGCAAACTACTTGAATCTTTAATAAAAATCCGCTGGGAAGAAGAGTAAGGCCTAGGCCGCACCACCGCAGTTTTTAATCGCATGATTTTGTGACTGAATTCAGCTAATACCAGCGGCCTCACTTGAAGGTTTTTTCCCGCAACTGATAAGTTTTTTTCTCATAGCGTACTGTGTGTTTCTCGAGCGGTTTCGCGGTTATAGCGGTTACCGCTCGCGAGAAAAAAACCGTAGTGCAGCCTCGGCCCACTAGAGGAAAGAAATTGCCTAGACGAAAACCTTTGGGTTTCAGAAACTCTTATGGACTCTGTCCACCATAAGTGGGACAGAAGGTCCACCATAAACACTTTGAAAACAGTCGTGTGCATACCTTGAGATGAACCTTAAGGCCCATAAAAAAAACCGAGGATTCTGCGCACTTTTCACCGTGGATATTGAAAATAAATATAACGCGGCGCCATGTAGTAAAATAAAAGTGGCACTTAGTGGACGCAAAATCAGTCCCTACTTACTTGGAATAATAAAATCATACCTAAAGCACATACGTGGTCTGTTAGAAAAGTATCCGTTCTTTAGCCGGTAAAAAAAAGTGGCATACCTGCAGCGTTGGGAACCTAATCATCCTCAAAGTAGTCTCCTTGAGACTCCACACACTTCTCCCAGCGGTGCCGCCATTGTTGGAAGCATTCCGAAAAAGCCTCTTTCGAAATCGACTTTAGCTCGGCTGTCGTTGCAGCCATAATGTTCTCTCTTGTCTGAAATCGCGTTCCTTTCAATGGCCTCTTGATTTTGGGGGATAGCCAGAAGTCGCAGGGGGGCATATCAGGAGAGTAAGGAGCCTGTCGAACCAGAGGAGTCTGGTTTTTCGCCAAAAAATTGTGAACCAAGTACCATGAATGTGCTGGAGCATTGTCGTGATGGAGTCGCCAATTTCCTGATGACCATAACTCCAGTCGCTTGCGCCGAACAGCATCACGTAGGCGACGTAGGACATTCCTCATTTCACTTGTCGTCATTTTACTTGCATTGAAAAATCGTCGAAAGCACTACACACTACGTCACTCGAACACTGCTCGACAGCAACTGACACTATCTACAGACATGACGCTATCTCATGCAAGCGCGCTTGCAGACACTAGACAGACTAGACAGACACTATATAGACTAGACAGACACTAGACAGACAAGACAGATACTAGACAGACACTAGACAGGCACTAGACAGACTAAACAGACACTAGACAGACTAGACAGACACTAGACAAACTAGACATACACTAGACAGACTAGACCGGTGGTTCTCAAACTGGGTGCCGCGGCATCCTGGGGTGCCGCGAGCGTATGCCTGGTGTGCCGCAGCAATAATCAAGATATGTAAAAAATATAAGTAGAAAAATACATGAGCAGCTAAAATAATTTGAATTCCTACTTTTATTGTAGAATTATGCACAATTAGTTAAAATCTGGGTCTTTGAAACGGAAAGGTGATGCACGCCACTGGTGACGCTCAAAGAGCCACATGGTTTCATAGCAATCTAAGAATGCTAATAACAGGAAAATTTAAAGGTGCACGCCATTGGCGCTTTCATCGTCATCGTATTCTGCATGTGGTGAACTATAGTGAATTGTACTATAGTGAACTATAGTGAAATGTGCTACCAGATTATGCCAATGAAATCGCTATAGAAAGCATTGAATAGCAATAGAGTTTTTGAAAGAATATCACATTCAAATGCTATTCTTTTTTTAATATCAGGCAATTCTGTGCGAATGAACGAAGACGGTAGAGTAATATTTAGATAAAAAAATGAATATTGCCACATTGACATAATTTGGGATCTGGAGTTCGCGTGTATGTGTTATCTTAATTTATCTGTCGCTTCGCGGTGTGCAACCTAATTTAACCTGGGTTAAACCAACGGTCCTTGCCACATTATCCTATATTGGATCGAGAGTTCTCGCTGCCGCGCGTATGTGGCCATGATTTATCTGCGGCTTCGCGGCGGGCAACTTAATCTAACCTTGGGAGGAAGGGGAAACCTTTTATAGGCACCGACTAACTCGGTAGTGTGGGACTCCTTCTCCTCCAGAGATAGTTTACCCACCTAAACCACCTACCTCCTATTTTCATGCCCTAAAAACAACTTGGCACTGCAATCTTGCATAACTTGCATAACAAGTTCTGGGCTCCTGATTTACTTGTCTGTTCCGTTACTTTCCTTCTGCCATTACCTCTCCTTCTGCTGCATGATATCCTTGATAATGGCACCGTCGTTCCACCTCTCCTCGCTTTCTAGCATCAGCTCTGTTAACGCCCGGGAGTACATTGCCCCGCCACTTAACACTTCCAACTTCGCTCTCTGTCCTACCCACTTATCGCAGGTGAACAGCGTGTGTTCGGCCGTCTCCGGCTCCGTGTTGCAGTACGGGCAGTTCTCCGCGTTCATCTTGCCGATTCTTTTCCTAAAGCTCCGAAAGCTGCCATGGCCCGTCAGCGCCATTGTCATGTGGTAACTCATCTGACCATGCTTCCTATCCATCCAAGTCTTAACATCCGGAATCAGCTTGTAGGTCCAATCTCGTATTCTTGTCCCACAACTCCTGCCACTTTCGAATGGTTTCCCGCCTTTCTTCTTCTTTCACCGCCCTTGCATCATTCTCCTCCTTATCATGCGTGCGCTCCACGATTCCGGCTCTTTCTTCTAGCCGTAGCTCCAGGAGAATAAGCCTTGCCAGTACCCGCACGACCAACGGCCAACCCTATGGAACGTTTTGTATGACGATGTCATGTCTGTGGATATGGAAGAGGGAGTCGAATTTGTGTGCTATGCGGACGACCTGGCCGTATTGGCATCTGCAAAAAATCCCGAAGAACTGGTACTTAAGGTGAATGTAACGTTAAATACTATAGACAGATGGATGAAACGGAACGAATTGAAAGTGGCCGTGAATAAAACCGTAGCAATAATCCTAAATAGGAAAAAACTACCTCCTATAAAGTTTACCATGGCAGGAGAAGATATCTATCCCGTGCGACAGATAAAATATCTGGGCATGATAATAGATAGGGGACTATCGTTCGGGCGACATATCCACTACGCGTGCGAGAAGGCGAAACGTACAATGAAGGCCCTAGGCAGCATACTGCCTAATATTAGAGGTCCAGGACAGAAGAAAAGGAAGGTACTAGCGATGGCAATGGAGTCGATAATGATGTACGGGGCTCCGCTATGGGTCGGTGCAGCAAGACTGAAAATCTATCGAAAAAAAATCACGTCCACCCAAAGACTAATGGCCTTGAGAGTATGCAGTGCATACCGCACAACATCTGCAGATGCCGCGCTCGTAGTGGCAGGCCTTGTACCGCTACACCTCCTTGCCGAAGAGAGAAAGCGACTATATGACCTACACAGGACAATAACAATAACAGACCGGAAGGAACAGAGGGAAATGACTTACCAGAAGTGGCAGACAGAATGGGACCTCGCTAAAGTCGGAAGGTGGACCCACAGGATGATACCGGACATCAAGAAGTGGGTAGAGAGGAAGCATGGATCGGTAAATTTCCTCATTACACAGTGCCTTACAGGACCCGGAGTCTTCTGCTCGTACACGGAGAGAATTGGAAAGATTGGAAGTGCACAATGCCGTTACTGCCCAGAGCAAGTAGATGATACTCCAGAACACACAATATTCCACTGTGGGAATTGGGATAACGAAAGGGACAATGTAAAAAGAAACCTACCTGCGGCAGCCATGTCCCCGGAAAACATAATAGAGGAAATGATCGGACACAAGGACAGCTGGGAAACTGTGAAGAATTTTGTAGAAGAAGTGATGCGGAAAAAGGCAAAAGATGAATTAGAAGAACAGAGCAGAGAAAGAGACGACAACTGATAAAGCATATTAAGACCAAACCTGTAGGATGTAAGGCTGCAAGGCGGGAACACTACAGGAGAGAAATAAAGAGGAGATGGTTTTAATGGGTATGACTGCCTTAAAGGGCTGGTGAGTCCCACACTCCCCAAAATTGAAACCGTATTTGGGGGTGCGTAAAAGCATTTCCTCTCCTCTGTAAAAAAAAGTACCCGCACGACGTCGGTCCCGATAGTTCTGTAAGCGCTGACTATCCTAATAGCGATTTTCCTTTGCGCCCTTTTCAGGGCTTCCCTTAGTCTCATGACTTTGGTGCAGCTGGTCCACACCGAACCTAATCTAACCTGGGATAAACCAGCGGTCCTTGCCGTGTTATCCTAATTTGGATCCTTCGGTTTAGTCACAAAAGTAAAAAAATATCCCATCTTTGAATTTCGTTTCTTAATTTACATTTGTTTAACTGGAGAACGCAGTTGGAGGTTTGCAAAAAAATTGCAATGACAATTTCAATAGAAAAACGTATGCGCTATCTAAAACTGTAAGATTTTTTAATGTATTTGTTGCATTCTTCAAAATATAGTTTTTTAAATATCTTACCATCTGGGTCGCTTTGAATTTGGACGGCGGTTGCCGCCAGATCAAATATTTTGTAAAATATTTATACAAGGGGAGAAGGAGATTAGATAGAATGATCCTTTCTCTACAATGTGTAAAACCTGTGTAAAATTTTATTGATCCACGTAGTGTGAAACTTACTAAAATATTTTTTTTAACAATCGCGAATTCCAACCAAAACCGAACTCGAAAATTTAAAAATATCCAAAATAGCGAAAAAATGTATTAACCCTACATAGATTTCAATGAAATCTTGGAGCTTTCAAATTCGGTCAGAGGGTAGTTCTGGTAGATACCTTTTTTTCTCACCAACGCCTCAAAATAGAAAATTACGACCGGGATCTCCGAATGTAGTTTGTCTGTATCTACAAATAAGTATTCTTTGCAAATTTTGTAAAATTTAGTTCGATTTAGTCACAAAACTAAAAAATATAAAATGCAAAAAAATGTATCTTCTGAGGAAACCATCTGAATCTTCTGAGGTTTGGGGTACCCTTCTCCGAATTTCGATACTCAGACACTAGACAGACTAGACAGATACTAGACAGGCACTAGACAGACACTAGACAGGCACTTGACAGGCACTAGACATACACTAGACAGACCAGACAGACACTAGACAGACTTTCGATACATGGGTTTAAATGGAGAACGCAGTAAGAAGTTTGCAAATAAATTTATTTTGCAAAAACGGTTCGCTTTGGAAAGATGAACATGACAAACTTTAAAAAGTTGCAAAAAGGCATCACATAATTAATGGACGAACCCAAGGGTGCCGCGAGATTTTTTCAGCTCGATAATTTGAGAACCACTGGACTAGGCAGACACTATACAGACTAGACAGACACTAGATAGACTAGACAGACACTAAACAGACTAGACAGACACTAGACAGGCTAGAGAGTCACTAGACAGACTAGACAGATACTAGACAGACACTAGACCGACTAGACAGACACTAGACATACAGTAGACGGACTAGGCAGACTAAACAGACTAGACAGACTAGACAGACTAGACAGACCAGACAGACCAGACAGACCAGACAGACCAGACAGACCAGACAGACCAGACAGACCAGACAGACCAGACAGACCAGACAGACCAGACAGACCAGACAGACCAGACAGACCAGACAGACCAGACAGACCAGACAGACCAGACAGACCAGACAGACCAGACAGACCAGACAGACCAGACAGACCAGACAGACCAGACAGACCAGACAGACCAGACAGACCAGACAGACCAGACAGACCAGACAGACCAGACAGACCAGACAGACCAGACAGACCAGACAGACCAGGCAGACCAGACAGACCAGACAGACCAGACAGACCAGACAGACCAGACAGACCAGACAGACTAGACAGACCAGACAGACCAGACAGACCAGACAGACCAGACAGACCAGACAGACCAGACAGACCAGACAGACCAGACTGACCAGACACACCAGACAGACCAGACTGACCAGACAGACCAGACAGACCAGATAGACCAGACAGACCAGACAGACCAGACAGACCAGACAGATCAGACAGACCAGACAGACCAGACAGACCAGACAGACCAGACTGACCAGACAGACCAGACAGACCAGACATACCAGACAGACCAGACAGACCAGACAGACCAGACATACCAGACGGACCAGACAGACCAGGCAGACCAGGCAGACTAGACACACTAAACAGACTAGACAGACAAGACTAAACAGACAAGACTAGACAGAAAAGACTAGACAGACATTACTAGACAGACAAGACTGGACAGACAGGACTAGACAGACAAGAACAGATAGACTAGACAGACAAGACTAGACTAACAAGGCTAGGCAGACAAGACTAGACGGACAAGACTAGACAGACAAGACAGACAAGACTAGACTGACAAGACTGGACAGACAGGACTAGACAAGACTAGACTGAAAAGACAAGTTATATAAAATAAGAGTGTTAAATGTGGATTGTTGTGGTAGATATAATTTAGATTGTATATAATGAGATATTGGTGTATGCGCCGTTGTTTTTGGTAATTTGGGGTTCGGGTAGGGACAAACGAAAAGTATACGGGCTGACGTCGCGGCGCTCGAAGCCAGTGCAAGCGCCGACGCTAGACGGGTCAGACACGGCAGAGCGCCGCGTCAATAAACGTAGCGAGCACTTGTTAGTAAAAGTCTCGCCGACGTCGTCTAAATGTGACTAGAACGCTAAAAAAAATAATAATATACTTCGGGAAAAGTCAACTCGGCAGGTAGGCAACAATGTCGAGCATGATTTTCCTTAGGAAGATTTTTTGGTTTAGTTGTTGGTATTTAGTGAAGGAAAATGTCTTACTTTTAGTGAATGTGGAAATATATAGTTAAACTATGAAAATTTAGACTACTTAGACTAAAACACTGTTACCGACTTGTTAAACAAAAATTGACTAACTAGTTTGTATAGGGAAAACTAAAAAGTTAGACTATCAAAATATCTCGCCAACTAGTTAGACTAAGGGAATTAAGTCTATCTACAAACTTAAAACATTGGGAACATAGCCTGAATAAATAAATATAATGAACCTTTCCGGAGCTCTATAAAAATTTCTGAGTCTTTTTAGGACTACCAAAACAAATCTCATGTAAAATTTGTCAGTTATTTAATAATAATAATAAGCTTTTCTTGACTTGACTTTTTTTGATAAATTCCACATGAGATTTGTTTTGGTTGTTCTAAAAAGACTCAGTAATTGTTATAGAGCTCCGGAAAGGGTGAATATATTTATATATTCAGGCTCTGTTCCGATTGTTTTAAGTTTGTATGATTAACTATAACGTAGGATGGTTTTACCAATTCTATCTTAAGTTTTCATCTAGTTATGAAAATTCAATTTACCATTTAGATTAAAGATTTGTAATTACTACCCCAAGAAATAAGTTCAACTAGATCAAAGTCTTATATATGTATGCTTAAGATTCCGTTTCACTTTTATACATTTCCTCACCGCCTTCATCCTACTCGTCGCTCTTTCTCACTTTTCCGTACAATTTAAACATCTTTTCTCTCTATTTGTTCGTTACGTCCTCTGTATACTTTGTCATTAATTTTACTTTTCCTTCAAATTTCAAATACAACAAAAAAATTGGTTCGAATGGCGAATTAACTCGTTGAATGTCGTGGGGGTCACATGTGACCGGCAATAAGTGTGTTTGTAGCACGCGGGGGTCACCGGTGACCGATGAAGGATTACTAGAAATGGCATTTAACGTTTTTTATTTTAGTTCTGTTAAAAAAAATTTAAACTTCTTGTCGAAGCTCTGGTGAAAATGAAATGTCGACGAAGCGTCTAAACGGCGTAGCGCGTACGGCGATGTGTCGGTAATGCGTCAGGGTAACAAAGTGTCAAGGAAGTGTCTTTTGAACAATGAAATTTGAATAGTGCAGCTTCATTCAAGTTTTTTATTGTGAAGTGTCGTCGAAGTGTTGAAATTTGTGCGGCCCGACATTAGTTTTCCCCAGAAACACTTCCGCGACTCTTCGTTTGTCTCGAAAACACATCGTTGCACTTCGACGACACTTCGTTTCTCTCGGAAACACCTTGAACTTGTGAACTGTCGAAGAGAAGTGTTGACATTTGTGCCGCCTGATATTAGTTTGCCCCAGAAACAATTCGTAGCACTTCGGCGACTGTTCGTTTGTCTCGGACACACTTCGTTGCACTTCGACGACACTTCGTTTATCTCAGAAACACTTCGAACTGTGAACTGTCGAAGAGAAGTGTTTACATCTGTGCCGCCTGATATTAGTTTGCCCCAGAAACACTTCGACGACACTTCATACGACAATTAATTTTCACCATGGAGTTTACTTTCGCAAAAATTTCGTCAAATAAGAAAACTTGATTTGTTAATAAGATTTCGACTAAGTAGATCCATTTGTAATAGACATAACACGGATGTATTTATTAAGTTCGTCCGTTGTTGTACTTCGACGACACTTCATTTTCACGATGGAGTTTACTTTTACAAAATATTGTCAAATAAGAAAAATTGGTTGCTAATAAGATCTCGACTAACTAGATCCTATTATAAAATCCTAAGATCCTAAATAGATCCATTTGTAATAGACATAACATTATTGTATTTATTAAGTTCGTCCGTTCGTTCGTTCGTACTTTGGAATTTTTATAAAGAACTTGTGAGAGACAGACGGAGGCAATTAGAGCACGTTCGTCTGTCTGCTTATTGCGAATATTTGTTCCTCTGTAATGTTATGCAGACGAATCAATCCCGTGCGAACTAAACGGCAACGAGAATTTCAATCTGCAACGTTTCGCCCTCGCCATTCTGCTCAGTTTTATTGCATTCGCTTCAATTCGCAAATGTAAAAAATACAAAGAACTTTGCAAATTCATTTACAGACAGACAAACGCATTGTATACAACTTGAATTTCACTTGCAAATATGTAATATTAATTAACATGCTGTCTAATTAGATTTTCGCTTACCTAACTTACTATCTCATTACATTTCTGCATAACTAGTTTGATTATCTAATTAATAAAATATCCAGTTAATTGTTTAACTAGTTTATTGCCTAACTAATTAATTGTATAACTTTTGGTTATTGTTTATTTGTTATTATAGTTTATTGTTTAATTTGATTATTATCTAATTAATGAATTTATTTATTATTGGTGAAACCATACTAATCATACAAACTTATGAAAAACGAAATATAGCTTAAATATATTCAATCTGTTCGTAGCTCTATAAAATTAAGTCTTATTGAGACTATGAACGAATCTCATGTTGAAACAATTACAGTATAATCTCGTTAATCCGACACATATAGGAACAACCGCCAACAACGGATTATCTGAAATAGTGGTGGGAGAAAAGAGCGCGAGCGGTCTTCAGACCGACGGATTACTGAACTTGTCCGATTAACTAAAGGCCGAATTACCGAGACTATACTTTACTACTTATTTAAATCGTTTATTGACTAATTTATTATCTAATTAGATATTATCTAAATCTATTAAACTAATTAGTTTTCTGTCTAACTAGTTTATTGCCGGTTGGGAAAACAATTCTGTCTGTCTATAAGAGTCCATACTGTCTGTCTATAAGAGTCCATACTGTCTGTCTATAAGAGTCCATACTGTCTGTCTATAAGAGCTCATACTGTCTGTCCGTAAGAGTCCATACTGTCTGTCAATAAGACTATAAGAGTACATACTGTCTGTCTATAGGTGTCCATACTGTCTGTCTATAAGAGTCCATAGTGTTTGTCTATAAGTGTCCATATTATCTGTCTATAAGAGTCCATACTTCCTGGCTAATACCACACAGTATTTTGAATTATACAACAGACATTTGCATGTTATTACTAGTCCTAGTTCATTTTCTTGTCACTAACAACACTAGACAAATAACATTGTTTTTAAGATCATGTCTTTCTATTTAAATGAAGTGAATAGCTATCTGCAGTAGTCATCTCGAAACGCGCCTGCAGATGGCTATCCGCTTAATTTAAATTGAAAGAAATGATTTTAAAAACAATGTTATTTATCTAGTACTCGTTTAGTGCCACGAAAGTGGACTGGGGCTAGTATTAACATGCAAATGTCTGTTGTATAATTCAATATCATGTGTGATATTAGCCAGGAATTAGCAGTCAACATGAGATTTGTTCATACTTATTTTTATAGAGCTACATAGCTAATATATTCAACCTGTTCGTAGCTCTATAATATTAAGTTTTATTAAGACTGTGAAGAAATCTCATATTGAAACAACTACTCCCTGTCTATTACCACACATGATATTGAATAATACAACTGATATTTGCATGTTATTACTAGACCTAGTTCACTTTCATGTCACTAAAAGCACTAGACAAATAACATTGTTTTGAAGGTCATGATCTTCTATTTAAATTAAGTGAATAGCCATCTGCAGTAACCATCGCACGAACGCGTCTGCAGATGGCTATTCGCTTAATTTAAATAGAAAGAAATGATTTTAAAACAATGTTATTTATTTAGTACTCGTTTATTGCCACGAACGTGGACTGGGGCTAGTAATAACATCCAAATGTCTGTTGTATAATTCAATATCCTGTGTGATACTAGCCAGGAATTAGAAGTAACATGGGATTTATTCTAAGTCAATAAGACTTATTATTATAGAGCTACGAGCATGTTGAATATATATTATATATTCAAGCTATATTTTGTTATTGATTAGTTTGTAACAAATTTATTGTCTAATTAGTTTTTTGTCTATTTTATTTTATAACTAGTTCGTTGCCTAACTAATTCATTGTATAACTAGTTTTTTATTTAACGAGCATTTTGTCTAAACTAGTTTATTGACCAATTAATTTATTATCTAATTAGTTTTCTGTATAACTAGTTAATTGCTGGTTGGGAAAACAATTCTGTGTGTCTATAGAGTCCATACTGTCTGTCTATAAGAGTCCATACTGTGTTTCTATAAGAGACCATAGTGTCTGTCTTTAAGAGTCCATACTGCCTGTCTATACGAGTCCATACTGTCTGTCTATAAGAGTACATACTGTCTGTCTATAAGAGTACATATTGTCTGTATATAAGAGTCCATACTATCTGTCTATAAGAGTCCATACTGTCTGTCTATAAGAGCCCATACTGCCTGTCTATAGGAGTCCATACTGTCTGTCTATAAGAGTCCATACTGTCTGTCTATAAGAGTACATAGTGTCTGTATATAAGAGTCCATACTGTCTGTCTATAAGAGTCCATACTGTCTGTCTATAAGAGCCCATACTGCCTGTCTATAGGAGTCCATACTGTCTGTCTATAAGAGTCCATACTGTCTGTCTATAAGAGTACATATTGTCTGTATATAAGAGTCCATACTGTCTGTCTATAAGAGTCCATTCTGTCTGTCTATAAGAGTCCATACTGTCTGTCTATAGGAGTCCATACTGTCTGTCTATAAGAGTCCATACTGTCTTTCTATAAGAGTCCATAGTATCTGTCTTTAAGAGTCCATACTGCCTGTCTATAGGAGTCCATACTGTCTGTCTATAAGAGTCCATAGTATCCGTCTTTAAGAGTCCATAGTGTCTGTCTATAAGAGTCCATACTGTCTGTCTATAAGAGTCCATAGTGTCTATCTATAAGATTTTATACTGTCTGCCTATAAGAGCCCATACTGTCTGTCTATAGGAGTCCATACTGCCTGTCTATAGGAGTCCATACTGTGTGTCTATAAGAGTCCATACTCTCTGTCTATAAGAGTCCATACTGCCTGTCTATAGGAGTCCATACTGTCTGTCTATTAGAGTCCATACTGTCTTTCTATAAGAGTCCATAGTATCTGTCTTTAAGAGTCCATACTGCCTGTCTATAGGAGTCCATACTGTCTGTCTATAAGAATACATATTGTCTGTATATAAGAGTCCATACTGTCTGTCTATAAGAGTCCGTACTGTCTGTCTATAAGAGTCCATTCTGCCTGTCTATAGGAGTCCATACTGTCTGTCTATAAGAGTACATATTGTCTGTATATAAGAGTCCATACTGTCTGTCTATAAGAGTCCATACTGTCTGTCTATAAGAGTCCATAGTGTCTGTCTATAAGAGTCCATAGTGTCTATCTATAAGATTTTATACTGTCTGCCTATAAGAGCCCATACTGTCTGGCTATAAGAGTCCATAGTATCCGTCTTTAAAAGTCCATACTGTCTGTCTATAAAAGTCCATAGTGTCTATCTATAAGATTTTATACTGTCTGCCTATAAGAGCCCATACTGTCTGGCTGTAAGAGTCCATACTGCCTGTCTATAGGAGTCCATACTGTCTGTCTATAAGAGTCCATAGTATCCGTCTTTAAGAGTCCATAGTGTCTGTCTATAAGAGACCATACTGCCTGCCTATAGGAGTCCATACTGTCTGTCTATAAGAGTCCATACTGTCTTTCTATAAGAGTCCATAGTATCTGTCTTTAAGAGTCCATACTGCCTGTCTATAGGAGTCCATACTGTCTGTCTATAAGAGTCCATAGTATCCGTCTTTAAGAGTCCATAGTGTCTGTCTATAAGAGTCCATACTGTCTGTCTATAAGAGTCCATAGTGTCTATCTATAAGATTTTATACTGTCTGCCTATAAGAGCCCATACTGTCTGGCTGTAAGAGTCCATACTGCCTGTCTATAGGAGTCATTGCCTATAAGAGCCCATACTGTCTGTCTATAAGAGTCCATAGTATCTGTCTTTAAGAGTCCATACTGTCTTTCTATAAGAGTCCATAGTATCTGTCTTTAAGAGTCCATACTGCCTGTCTATAGGAGTCCATACTGTCTGTCTATAAGAGTCCATAGTATCCGTCTTTAAGAGTCCATACTGTCTGTCTATAAGAGTCCATAGTGTCTATCTATAAGATTTTATACTGTCTGCCTATAAGAGCCCATACTGTCTGGCTATAAGAGTCCATACTGCCTGTCTATAGGAGTCATTGCCTATAAGAGCCCATACTGTCTGTCTATAAGAGTCCATAGTATCTGTCTTTAAGAGTCCATATTGTCTTTCTATAAGAGTCCATAGTATCTGTCTTTAAGAGTCCATACTGCCTGTCTATAAGAGTCCATAGTATCCGTCTTTAAGAGTCCATAGTGTCTGTCTATAGGAGTCCATACTGTCTGTCTATAAGAGTCCATAGTATCCGTCTTTAAGAGTCCATAGTGTCTGTCTATAAGAGTCCATACTGTATGTCTATAAGAGTCCATAGTGTCTATCTATAAGATTTTATACTGTCTGCCTATAAGAGCCCATACTGTCTGTCTATAAGAGTCCACACTGCCTGTCTATAGGAGTCCATACTGCCTGTCTATAAGAGTCCATACTGTCTGTCTATAAGAGTCCATTCTATCTGTCTATAAGAGTCCATGGTGTCTGTGTATAACAGTCCATAGTGTCTGTGTATAAGAGTCCATATTGTCTGTATATAAGAGTCCATGCTGTCTTTCTTTAAGAGTCCATACTGCCTGTCTATAAGAGTCCATAGTATCCGTCTTTAAGAGTCCATAGTGTCTGTCTATAGGAGTCCATACTGTCTGTCTATAAGAGTCCATAGTATCCGTCTTTAAGAGTCCATAGTGTCTGTCTATAAGAGTCCATACTGTATGTCTATAAGAGTCCATAGTGTCTATCTATAAGATTTTATACTGTCTGCCTATAAGAGCCCATACTGTCTGTCTATAAGAGTCCACACTGCCTGTCTATAGGAGTCCATACTGCCTGTCTATAAGAGTCCATACTGTCTGTCTATAAGAGTCCATTCTATCTGTCTATAAGAGTCCATGGTGTCTGTGTATAACAGTCCATAGTATCTGTGTATAAGAGTCCATATTGTCTGTATATAAGAGTCCATACTGTCTGTCTTTAAGAGTCCATACTGCCTGTCTATGGGAGTCCATACCGTCTGTCTATAAGAGTCCATAGTGTCTGTTTATAAGAGTCTATACTATCTGTCTATAAGACTCTATAGTGTCTGTGTATAAGAGTCCATATTGTCTGTATATAAGAGTCCATACTGTCTGTCTATAAGAGTCCATAGTGTCTGTCTATAAGAGCCCATACTGTCTGTCTATAATAGCCCATACTGTCTGTCTATAAGAGTCCATATTGTCTGTCTATAGGAGTCCATACTCTCTGTCTATAAGAGTCCATACTGTCTGTCTATAAGAGTCCATAGTGTCTATCTGTAAGAGTCCATACTGTCTGTCTATAAGAGCCCATACTGTCTGTCTATAAGAGTCCATACTGTCTGTCTATAAGAGTCTATAGTGTCTATCTATAAGAGTCCATACTGTCTGTCTATAAGAGTCCATAGTGTCTATCTGTAAGAGTCCATACTGTCTGTCTATAAGAGCCCATACTGTCTGTCTATAAGAGTCCATACTGTCTGTCTATAAGAGTCTATAGTGTCTATCTATAAGAGTCCATACTGTCTGTCTATAAGAGTCCATAGTGTCTGTCTATAAGAGTCCATAGTGTCTGTCTATAAGAGTTCATACTATCTGCCTATAAGAGGTTCATATATTCGGGGTGCAAATTTATCGCTTTTTTGCCAGGGAGAGCAAGATTCGCGATAGATCAAACTGTGAGGGATGATTGTTATTCTTTCCGAGAGATATTAAACACAATTGATTAGATTCTAATTAATTTATTGAAAATTGAGTATATTCAAAAAAATTAGTTTTGTCTGGTTGTTTTTAATTAGACAACGATGAGAAGTCTAATAGTAGTTTATGATACAAATTTATGAAGAAGGGCTTTTGTGCATGAGTTGCGCAGTTTAAAGCACGAGCCGAGGGAACACAAGAAAAATTAATTCAATTTTAGTAGACGTCAGAAAATTTGTTTTCACTACGTCTATGTATGTTTTTTGTTTAATGGTGCAATTTGTTGCCATAGTAACAACAAACGGAAATCGTTTAATAATGAAACTCCATTTGATTTACATTGGACTTTAACGCACGATTTCGATACTTTTACACACGATAATAATAATAATGGCTCCTTCACTTACAATAATGTATTTATTAATGTGTTCATTTTGGTGTGTGAGTTAGAAAGGCATTAAGACAAATTTGCAAAACAAAATTTGGTTTTGTTTTCATTAGAACATTTTTCAAAATCGTTAAAAGTTTTTTAAAACTCGTTTTACCGAATAATGGGGTAAAATAAATTAACCTTATTGTCTAATTAGTTGTTGTCTAACAAATTTATTATACAGGGTGTTAGGTAAACATGCGGCACAAATTCAAGGCGTTATTCCTTGCCCTATTCCATGAATATTTTGTCTTATGAAGATTTCTGTAAAACCGAAGATCTCTCTCTCTCTTCAGTCCATAACCCTTCTGCAGGGTGTGGTGACATTAATTTGCTAAGCTCGCAATGACTCCTCGCCAGCGCTGTCTATCTTGGGGAGATCTCATTACTTCCTGCATCCCTTGTCCCGTCACAGTTTTTGTCCGCTCTATCCATCGTGTCGGCAATCTTCCTCTTGGGCATCGGCATTGGACTTTGCCTTCTACTATGAGTCGTTCAATATTGTTGAACCTCCTTGCCACATGACCCAGGTATCCCAAATACCGTTGGTTTATTGTCTGGTATATTCTGGTCTTCATACCGAGTGGCTGAATAATAGAGTCGTCTATGCTGTGGGCTGTCCATGGTTTGCAGCATTTTTTTTTCGAGGATACAGGGTGAGCAAAATTTGCGACATTTTATTACCAAAAAGTACATGTAAAGCTCAATTGCTCAATCTACAATAAATGTCCGAAATGACTTCCTCCAGTCTGGATACAAGCATTCAACATTCTCGTCATTGAGTGCTCGAATCGGGGTCGTTTCTAATTGATTTACACCCAGAAATTATCCGATTTCCCAATTTGTCCAAATTCTCCACTGGAGTAGCGAATGACTTCGCATAGCACTATCAGAAATCATCCAGGGACTTTTAGTCTGGGGATAGTGAGCAGACCATGCGTGTGGCCCACCACGACCAATCCAGCCATCTCCGTATGTTGCAGTTCAAAAATCACGAGCAACCAAATGTGGTGGTACATAAACCACATTGCAATTCTTGTCGCCAATGGTATATCCTGCAGACACTCAGGTAGAGTTTCTTCCAAAATGTTGCGATACATCTCGCCAGTAAGTTTTGCTGGTAGAAATACCGGTCCAATTAGATAGTCACCCGCAGTAGGGAAAAATAGTTCGTTCCAAATCCTCCACCTCCACTACCCAAACCCCCAGGTCACCACCACTACCCCCACCACCAGATACCCCCCAACCCCCACCCCAATGTACCAACCCCAACCCTAATTTTTTTAAAAACTGGCGAAATGAATCTGTATCTGGAATGGTGGCGGCCGCGCGGTACCTCTCTTAGTGTGCATGCTAAAACTGTTATGTGGAGGTGGAGGATTTAGAACGAACGAACTTTCCCTACTACCTGCAATTCAAACCCAAACATTCAAGGAGAACTGATGAGATCTGAAATCGATATTCACATACTTCATGCGGATTTTCATATGCCCACACATGGTTGTTATAAAAATTCTTTATTGCGTTACTTGAGAAACTGGCGAAAAGAATATGTTTCTGGAATGGTGGCGGCCGAGCGGTACCTCTCTTAGGGTGCATGCTAGAGCCGTTCTGTGGAGGTGGAGGATTAGAACGAACTATCTTTCCCTACTACCCGCAATTCCAACCCAAACTTTCAAGGAGAACTGATGAGAATTAAAATCGATCTTCACAAACTTCATGCGGATTTTCATATGCCCACAGATGGTTGTCATGAAAATTGCATTTCTTGAGAAACTGGCGAAAAGAATCTGTATCTGGAATGGTGGCGGCCGGGCGGTACCTCTCTTAGGGTGCATGCTATAGCCGTTCTGTGGGGGTGGAGGATTTAGAACGAACTATCTTTCCCTACTACCCGCAATTCCAACCCAAACATTCAATGAGAACTGATGAGACCTGAAATCGATCTTCACATACTTCATGCGGATTTTCGTATGCCCACACATGGTTCTTATGAAAATTTTTTATTGCATTTTTTGAGAAACTGGCGAAATGAATCTGTATCTGGAATGGTGGCGGCCGCGCGGTACCTCTCGTAGTGTGCATGCTAATACCGTTATGTGGAGGTGGAGGATTTAGAACGAACGATCTTTCCCTACTACCTGCAATTCCAACCCAAACATTCAAGGAGAACTGATGAGATCTGAAATCGATATTCACATACTTCATGCGGATTTTCATATGCCCACACATGGTTGTTATAAAAATTCTTTATTGCATTACTTGAGAAACTGGCGAAAAGAATATATTTCTGGAATGGTGGCTGCCGAGCGGGCCCTCTCTTAGGGTGCATGTAAGAGCCGTTCTGTGGAGGTGGAGGATTTAGAACGAACTATCTTTCCCTACTACCCGCAATTCCAACCCAAACATTCAAGGAGAACTGATGAGAACTAAAATCGATCTTCACATACTTCATGCGGATTTTCATTTGCCCACAGATGGTTGTCATGAAAATTGCATTTCTTGAGAAACTGGCGAAAAGAATCTGTATCTGGAATGGTGGCGGCCGGGCGGTACCTCTCTTAGGGTGCATGTTATAGCCGTTCTGTGGGGGTGGAGGATTTAGAACAAACTATCTTTCCCTACTACCCGCAATTCGAACCCAAACATTCAATGAGAACTGATGAGATCTGAAATCGATCTTCACATACCTCATGCGGATTTTCATATGCCCACACATGGTTGTTATGAAAATTCTTTACTGGATGGATTTAGAACGAACTATCATTCCCTACTACCCGCAATTCCAACCCAAACATTCAAGGAGAGCTGATGAGAACTGAAATCGATCTTCACATACCTCATGCGGATTTTCATATGCCGATACATGGTTGTCATGAAAATTCTTTATTGCATTTCTTGAGAAACTGTCGAAAAGAATCTGTATCTAGAATGGTGGCGGCCGGGCGGTACCTCTCTTAGGGTACATGCTAGAGCCGTTCTGTGGAGGTGGAGGATTTAGAACGAACTTTATCTACTACCCGCAATTCCAACCCAAACATTCAAGGAGAACTGATGAGATCTGAAATCGATCTTCACATACCTCATGCGGATTTTCATATGCCCACACATGGTTGTCATGAAATTGCATTTCTTGAGAAACTGGCGAAAAGAATCTGTATCTGGAATGGTGGCGGCCGGGCGGTACCTCTCTTAGGGTGCATGCTATAGCCGTTCTGTGGGGGTGGAGGATTTAGAACGAACTATCTTTCCCTACTAGCCGCAATTCCAACCCAAACATTGAATGAGAACTGATGAGTTCTGAAATCGATCTTCACATACCTCATGCGGATTTTCATATGCCCACACATGGTTGTTATGAAAATTCTTTATTGGATGGATTTAGAATGAACTATCATTCCCTACTACCCGCAATTCCAACCCAAACATTCAATGAGAGCTGATGAGAACTGAAATCGATCTTCACATACCTCATGCGGATTTTCATATGCCCATACATGGTTGTCATGAAAATTCTTTATTGCATTTCTTGAGAAACTGGCGAAAAGAATCTGTATCTAGAATGGTGGCGGCCGGGCGGTACCTCTCTTAGGGTACATGCTAGAGCCGTTCTGTGGAGGTGGAGGATTTAGAACGAACTGTATCTACTACCCGCAATTCCAACCCAAACATTCAAGGAGAACTGATGAGATCTGAAAATGATCTTCACATACCTCATGCGGATTTTCATATACCCACACATGGTTGTCATGAAATTGCATTTCTTGAGAAACTGGCCAAAAGAATCTGTATCTGGAATTGAGGGATTAGAACTAATGTTTGCAAAAGCCATTGACGTAACGCAATACGTGGATGAAGATTAGCAGGTAGTTGTGTCTGAACACGTTGAATGTGGTATGGATACAACAAATTGCCCTTAAGAATTTTCCAAACTGACTTACATTCAAAGTATTGGCAATTTGCCGCGTAGAAGTACTTGGATCTTCCTCTATCATGTCCAACACATTCTGTTGTACCGTTCTTACTGTCGTCAATCTTCCTGGCCCGCCATTAAAATTCAATGTGCCTGTTTCACGAAGACGTCGATGCATGTTTTCGAAGATTTTTCGATATTACGGCTGGGAAACGGCTATAATCGTCTAGCTTGTAATGAATTGTCATCAGCAAGTCCATATATGAAATTTCTGAGTCATCTCGGCGTTTATATGCATGGCAGAGGACTAACTATTAAAGACGCGTCAAACAGCCAAACGTCACTCAATGTAAACAACTGCGACCGATACAGGTGATGATCACTAACGAGACGTATTCAAATGAAATCCATTTGTACGTTAGTAGATACAACAGCCGTTCCAAGTTATCATCAACATTTTTTCGTACTTAAGAAACTCATTAATTTTTTGTACTTAGAGACAAATTTGCAAAACAAAATTTGGTTTTAGCGTATTGGCGTATTGGCCATACTTTTATTTACATTAATGATTTCAATAAATATTGAATATGGTTGTCGCAATTTTTGTCCACCCTGTATCTTCGTAAGAAAGGGTTTTTCAGAAATCATCATAAGACAAAATATTCTTAGAATAGTCCAAGGAATAACCCCTCGAATTTTTGCCGCTTGTTTACCTAACACCCTGTATAACTAGTTTGTAATTAGACAATATTGTCTAATAAGTCGTTTAATGTTTAGTAAAACTCGATTTTGAACAAACAATAACGTTTCTTACATTTCCACCCTAAGCCGAAAAAACCCTCTTTGTTCTATCCCCTCAATTGTCATTCCTCCGTTCCGTTGTTTCCTCCGCCTGCCAATCATCGTCAAGAGCTCCCACATTTTCCACAAAATATTCCGAATTTATTTAGATAAATTACGGTTTGAGCTGTTATCGTTGTTAATGCATATTCGTCCGTGTGCAAACAATCAGTGTTGATGTTGATGGTACCTAGAAGTTTTTAATTACCTCGGCAAGTTTCCCCGGCGCTGTTTATTATTACGAAAATGTATGTGAGGGCTTTCTCTTTATCTCACGACGCTTCGCCTCTCCGACCCCAACCCGACGGCACGTCGAACTCGCACAAAACAATTTCATCTCGCATTCAGACTCCGCTGAAAACTTTACACACTTAATTGTTTCGATATTAAAACATTTTAAAGCTTCTTTGTTTGCTTCATAAAATTTGTTTTAGTCCAACACAAGATTCGCCTAACTAGATTATTAACGTAGAATTGGTAAAACCATCCTACGTTATAGATAATATATATAATAGATAGTTTAGCATCAGTGCAGCTTTGCTTGTATTAATAACAATTTGTAAAACACTTACCTGAAACCCGCATAGTGATTAGGGGTTAGATGCTTTTAATTTGACATTTCGTGAGAGACATGAAGCTCAGTCCACCTTCGTGGCACTCAACAAAAACCACAAAAATAACATTGTTTTTAAGATGTCTTTCCGATAATTTAAGTAAGTAGCCCTCTGCAGCAGCAGAATTATCTTTCGTCGGTGCAGTTTTGCTTTTATTAATAACAATTTGTAAAACACTTACCTGAAACTCACATGGTGATTATGGGTTAGATGCTTTTAATTTGACATTTCGTGAGAAAGACATGAACTTGCAAGCAGGTTATTGATGTAAATGATACGTTAGAATTTGTGAAACCATCCTACGTTATAGATAATCCTACAAACTTGAAACAAACTGAACACAGCCTGAATATATAAATATATTCAACCTTTTCGGAGCTCTATAACAATTACTGCGTCTTTTTAGGACTACCAAAATAATTGTTATAGAGCTCCAGAAAGGTTGAATATATTTATATATTCAGGCTGTATTCCGTTTGTTTGATTATGTATAACGTAGGGTGGTTTTACCAATCCTATCTTATCATTTAAATCAATAACCTGCTAAGTTCATATCTCTCTCACGAAATGTTATATTAAAAGCATCTAATCCCTAAACCCATGTGGGTTTCAGATTTTTGTTTTACAAATTGTTATTAATAAATGCGAAGCTGCATCGATGAGAGATAAATCTGCACTTGCAGAGGGCTACTCACTTAAGTTAACGGAAAGACATGCTCTTAAAAACAATGTTATTTTTGTGGTTTTTGTTGAGTGCCACGAAGGTGGACTGAAAACAATTAAATAACGGACAAATTTCGCATGAGATTTGTTTTGGTAGTCCTAAAAAGACTAAAAAGACAGAAATTGCTGAAGAGCTCCGTAAAGGTTGAATATATTTATATATTCAGGCTGTGTTCCGTTTGTTTTAAGTTTGTAGATTATTAACGTTGCATTTTGTCTTAAAACTTTGATGAACACGAAAAGCTCTAAGTTTAACTGTGCATTTCCTTAACTAATCCAATTTAACCGTTGTGTATATTTAGCGTTCGCGGATGCTTATCGAGGGCGAGTGAAAAAACTTTGGTTTTGCGCGTCGTTCTGAACTGTGTGCGCGCAGCACAGTTAGCATTGATATTAAACACGAAATATATCTTAATGAGGAAATAGAGCGAATGGGGCGGAGTGTGAGAGAAGTGAAACGGTGAGTGTTTGGAGCGTGTCTCACGAAAATCAAAATTTTCCAGTTTTAAAACAGGGCTGGTCTAATCACTTACTCTTAGGGCCGCTCGCGTCTCCGCCACTTGTGATCGTCCTTCCAGCGCCTTTTTTGAGGGAGGAAATGGGGATAGTAAGTGGAGGGATTCCCTTGAAATTGTTGTCTTCCAGACATTGGATGCCCCCTTTGGGCTCGTGATTACACCTCTGGTTAATTTGACTTAAAACGAGAAATTTAAAGATGCACGTGCAAGTGTCGGTCGGTCGCTTCGTTCGCGCTTCGATTCTTGTATCTACGCTTCACGCACTCGAAGCATACTGCCCCAAAATATATAAATTCCCGACGAAATTAATTGCGCGATTTCGGTCCAGGTCGATACACCTTCCCCTTCTGTTGATCGGTGCCGAAATCGATTCAAATGTTAAATTAAAAATACAGATTTACTAAAATTGGCGCGAACAGTGACTCCTTGTCATATCAATTTTCACATCTGTAACATCTCCAGTTTTTTTATGTAAAGGTATCTTTTCACAAATTTGAAGCCTCGATTTCGTTCCCTTAAGGAAGAAATCAGAAAGGTTTCTGCAGAGATTTTGTAACAAGCAACTGTACTACAGGGTTAAATTGCCTATCAAATTTTCAACTCGCATGAACTACCACAAAATGCGCGCTTTGTTGCCATTTCAATCATGATAATAAGATTAAACTTATATCAATTCTTCTTCTCTACTATCTTCCAACTATCTTTTCCGTATATATCTCCCCCAAATCGGACATTTCAGTCAGCCTGTTCGACTATTTCAACTCGCTCCCCAACTGTATCATTTTGGGCGACCTGAACGTGCGCAATCAAGTATTTGGAGACACAGTATCTAACAGCAAAGGCCATCAACTCCTCTCGATCCTAGACTCGCGTTCTCTTTTTCGTCTTGAATGTACGGACTACACCGTTTTGGTCCAAAAGGCAACTCTATTATTGACCACTATCCGACAGCGCACTATCTTAATATCCAACAACTCAGCCGACCTACTATACTTCCCCACAGCCTTCATCGGTCCCTTCATCCACTAATAGCGGAGATGCTATTCGTACCGCCACCAATTCCGCCACCATCTACAATAACACGTCAGTCTTGGAAAAATGCCGACTGGCAAGCATTCGAAACGAATCTTACAGTCGCCTGTGCCATAACCACCACCTTCAAGTTAGAATGCGCCATCGAAAGATTTACCAGTAGACTCCAATTAGAAATACACGCTTGTGTACCAACACGTACCGTATCTACTTTGCGTCCCTCTGTTCCCCCCAAAATTGTCTCGCTAATCGAAGAAAAACGTAAATTTTACAGGATTTACAAAAATACCCACGATCCTCTGATTAAATCATCGTGGAACCTTCTAAATGCCCTCTTTCTTTCTTTCTTTCCTTTTCAGACTTTACTCTTCCAATATTGGATATAGTCCTCCCTTTTAACTTTCCATTCTTCTCTATTCCTCGCCAGACTTAACCATCCTTCCTGCTACTTCCCGGATATCGTCACTCCATCTTTTAGGGGGGCGGCCTATGTTTCTCCTTCCGTATCTTGGTCTCCATACCAGGATTCTGTGAGACCATCTGTCATCAGTTGTTCGTAGGATATGCCCAGCCCAACTCCATTTCTGTTGCGCCTCTCTTTCCACCACGTACCACCACTACCACGTTTCTTGTGGCGTAACGTTATGCCTAGCATTTTCCGTTCCATTGATCTTTGCGTAACGGCCAGCTTCTTGATCTTCTGTTGGGTAAATGTTGTGGTTTCGGCGCCATATGTGAGAACCGGTGCAACACTTGAATCAAATATTCTCGCTTTCAACTTTCTTGGGAACGTCTTGAGGATTAGAATAAAATCCAGCTTCCCAAATGCTGTCCAGCCTAGTCCTATTCTTCTTCTGGTAAATGCCCTCATCAAACTAAAACTGCGTGTCTTCCGTGAAAAATCGTGGATAGATGCTATATCTAAATTCGATCCCAAGGATGGCAGTAAGTTTTGGAAATCTCGCCGGCCCAAACGCCCACTCTCGGTAAGTCATCTAATTCTCACAAATGCCAGAGATAATCGTTTTCGCGACACGTCTCGAAAAAGTGCACCAATAAAACTCCCCACACTTTTCCGAACCATTCTCCAGGAAAACCATAATCCAGAACAGCCGCCTACCTTTAACCTCGTATTCTGAGTTCTCCCCGACTACCCAAAATGAACATGAACCCCTAGTTCAGCCCCCTCCTACGAGGTTTGCAATTCTGCAGCCGGACCCGACCGTATTCCATGGATTGCCCTCAAATATCTTCCAGACCCAGCAATCGATTACCTAGTCTGTATATTCAACGCCTGTCTCTCGTCCGGTACCTTCCCGCGGCCCTGGAAATCCGCACACACACAATTTTACACACACACACATAATGATGATCCCTAAATCCCAAAAAACCTGAAACTCGTTGACTCTTATCGCCCAATCTCCCTCCTCAGCACGATAGGTAAAACCATCGAAAAAAATATCGCCCAACGTCTTCGCTCATTTTCGTCGTAGTATTTTGAAAACCATCACGTCATACCCGACCATCAAAGTGGAAACAAGAATCAACGGTCCACCCAACACTCCATTCTCAACCTGACGTCTAATATTTCTATCACACTAAACTCCGGAGACTCTTGCCCTTCATTTCTCGACATCCAGCATGCCTTCGACACTGTGTGGCACGACGGCCTTATAGCAAAACTCCACTTTTACAGGTCCCACTGTCACTAGTCCTTCTCGTAAAGAGTTTTCTCTCGCACCGCTCGTGCCGCCTCAAAGTGTACAATTCCCTGTCCCCTTTACGCCCGTAGCGGGCGCCCCACAAGGCTCCTCCCTGTTCCCCCTGTATTCAACATATTTTGTCACGACATTACGTTACTGACCATTTCTGGCTGCCACATCCAACAGTTCGCAGATGACACTGTCGTTTGGTCCTTCCACCGAATCCCCTTAATCTCGGCAACTGTCTTAAACAAATTTATTACAAAAATCGAACTGGATGAATCTCTGGCACATCCAGATTAATCCCCAAAAATCCCGACTTATCCACTTCCGTCACAAAAACCTCTCCAAACGTATTGCCGAAAAGCAATACTCCGTAAAACTTTACGGCCGACCACTGATACCTCAACCATCAATAACGTATCTTGTTCTTGCACCCTCCATGCCTCCAACAAACACCCTACTCTATACGTACAAAGCTGAATCAAGCTGGCCTCTATGAGGAAACAGCTTGAGAAGATTCAAAGACTGGCGTGTGTCTGCATCACGGGGGCGATGGGGTCGTGTCCGACAGCAGCATTGGAGCTGCTGCTGGATCTGACTCCGCTACACCTTGTGGTGGAAAGGGCCGCCAGATCGGCGATCATAAGGTTCAGCAAGGAAGGAATGGGCAGAGGTAAAATAATCGGGAGCAGAGACCGAAACAGCCTTCCAGATCCCCTGGCTGGAAGTACCAAAAGACGAAATGGTATGCAAATACCACTTCGAGAAAAATTACACAGCAATGTGCAGTAGTAAAGCCGATTGGAGCGACAAATCCTCAGCATACCACATAGAGCAAAATGCCATCAAGTGGTGTACAGATGGTTCGAAGACAAAGGAAGGTAGTGGTGCAGGAGTGTTTGGACCTCGTACCAGGTACTTCGAATCCATGGGAACATCCCCAAGTATCTTCCAAGCAGAGGTACACGCAATCGAAAGATGTGCACAGTTTAACCTCGACAGGAATTATCTCAAAAAAACAAATTTCTATCCTGTCAGACAGCCAAGCAGCCATTAAGGCCATTAGCTCATACACCATCAGATCCAAACTGGTATGGGACTGTGTGGGGCAGCTGAACAAGCTTGGCAGGGATAATAAAGTAACGCTATACTGGGTACCAGGACACACTGGTACAGACGGAAATGAAGAAGCCGATCACCTAGCAAACAAGGGATCCAGTAGCCCCTTTATAGGTCCGGAACCCTTTTGCGGCATGAGTGTGAACACCATCCACAAAAGTTTAGATGAAGAAACAATGGGAAAATGGATGAAGACCTGGAAAGAACTTCCAGGGCTAAGGCAATCCAAAGTGGTGCTGGGATCTTTTAACCAGAAGAGAACAAAAGCTTGCCTGAAACTAAGCAGGAGCAAGCTTAGAATTCTGACAGGAGTCCTGACGGGACACTGCAGACTTAGGAAACATCTCAATGCCCTAGGCCTAGAGGAGGATGACGGATGCAGATTCTGTGGCTTAACAGAGGAAACCCCCACTCAAAGACTGCGGAGCATTACTCCGCAAGAGACAGATGTACCTTGGAGCTCACTGCTTGAACACAGAAGAGCTGCAGGTCTTGAATCCCACCCAGATCCTGAAATTCCTAAAGGAATCAGGATTAGAGGAGGCGCTCTAAATGGGTAAGTACACCAACACTTGGAGGAGGAGGGTTCGGTACAATAGATCTATAAAGGTTGCAGTACAAGTCGTCACCACCATATCTACAATCTACAATACGTACAAAACCTTTGTCCGCCCAGTCCTCGACTATCTAAATGACAGCCCATGACCTCGAAAGAGTTTCGAAAGAAATTGTCTTCGACGGATATACCGCATAAAAAAACTCGCCTCCCGCATCATCTCACAAGAACCCCCAGTTCTCGACATCTTCAAGTCCCCCACCACGCCCCCCCCCCCTGTTGATATACGCAAGAGACAGCCCACAAACCAACTCCCCACCCCCTATCTAATGCTTCTCTCCCGACTGAAATATGACCTTCCCCCCAACGTAGAACTAATTCTAGACGCCGTCCCCGATATGTTTAAATAACCCTAAACCCAAGAACCCACCAAGACACTAGAACAGCCACAACCACAATACCACCAACTCACAACCCTATGTTGTTGCCGCCCCAGGTTTCGACCGACACTGCTCAACCCCAGCCCCCCCCCCCCCTACCTGCTGACGTTATTTCGCGCGGCCTTCGTAGTATTGACCGACTTGCCGCCCGACTGCTGGTTATCCGCTGTTTCCTACCCAAAAAAAATATATCAACCTCCTTGGCTGAAAAGGAAATTCCATTTCCTACAACAAGCGCCCCACCCCTCACCGGCGGGGACACTTATTCAAAATCATCAGTAAAGGATAGTGACGACGACGACGGCACAGAGTCCGAAATCCCCACCGAAGAAAAGAACTACACCCCCATCATTTTACGGAACAAGGAAAAATGGACTAGACTAAGCAAGAAACTGGTTAACAAGCGTATAAAGTTGCCACGTCCACAAAAGACGGAATCCGAATCCAACCCCAAACAATTACGGACTATCGCCAAATGTATAAACTCATGAAGGAAGAAAACAACAATCTGTAACATCTCGTGTTTTTTGAGGTTTATTTAATCGTGTCTGAACTTATTCATTACAATAATAGGATAAATTGTGTGTACGACGTTCGCAGGCGTTGCCAGTTAGGATTGGTGGTTCATATCTTTTGCACACTGCACCTCCGTGACATTCACCTTCCACAGGTCCCGAATTGTGCAGGGGGTCTGTAGGAATGGACAGGTCAGGAGGTGTTCCATCGTTTGGATCTCCCCGCAGGCGCATGAGTCGTCCTAGGCGTATCCCCATCTTAACAAATTTTGACCAACCATTTGACATCTGATCCTATTTGAGCTTTACCAGGTTTTCCAGCCTAGTTGTAATCCTTCAGGGAAATACCCCAACCTGGAATCCTACAGGAAGCCTGTAGGATTCCAGGTTGGTGTATTGTTATCTGTTAGCCTCTGCTTCCACATTATTTCTTTAGTTGCCGATTTAGAGTCTGTTAGTGGGTTTGTTGACTTAATGAAGTTGTTCCTGGATTTAAGTCTCGAGGCACGGGGTTCTTGTCCGTATAGGGGGTGTCTTTCATCCAGTAACTGTCTACTTCATTCTGCCATACATAAGGCTTGCCGCCTGATGTATGGGGGGCTATTTCCACTGAAATGTACAGGAGATCCAGATTGGTTGGTTTTAGGCAGCCCGTAATCAGCCTACAAGTGTCGTTTAAGGTAGGGTCTAGTTTGTTGGCATGTGCTGATCTGGACCATACAGGGCAAGCGTATTCAGCAGGGGCATAACACATAGCAAATGATGTTGATCGTAGTACCAGAATCCAGAAAACAGCAAGCAAAAACTGGTGCAAGACAATGCAGGAAAACGTTAGAGGAGGCCTACATCCAGGAGTGGATTAACACGGGCTGAGGAAGAAGAAGAAGAAGACTTTTGGTCTAGTCTTCTACACATGTTTCTTGCAGGATAGAGTTCTATCTAAAGTGGGTGGGTTCCCCAATGGGAATTGACAAGGTTGCGGATGACACCATTCCTTGTATGTACTTTTGCTCATCGGTGCTCTCGAGGATGTATTTAAAAGCATGGCTTGGGAAACAAAGGCATCAACATAAACGGAACCTGTCTAAATAACTTCCGCTTCGCGGACGACATCGTGCTGATCAGCGACGGTGACGAACTATCAATGCTAGATGAACTGAAACCAAAATCAGAACAGATCGGACTGAAGATGAACATAAACAAGACGAAGATAATGACCAAGGAAGACATCAGAATAAACATAGATGGAGAACTCCTAGAGGTGGTAGAAGAGTACACATACCTGGGCCATAATATCAAGATGGGCA
The DNA here is from genome assembly GCA_944588485.1 of Phosphuga atrata. Lineage (NCBI taxonomy): Eukaryota > Metazoa > Arthropoda > Insecta > Coleoptera > Silphidae > Phosphuga > Phosphuga atrata. The sequence goes on along the minus strand of OX155897.1, from coordinate 5,706,838 downwards.
AACCACACCAACCTGTAAAAATATCTAAAAGGATAAAGATGAGTTGAAATAGCTAAATTAAATTCTAAAATTAACAACCATCCCCATTAACCTAAAAAGGAAAGTTTATTATACCTGCATATTACCAGTAAGAACATACGGCAACTGCAACTAGAGGAAGCGCAGAAAGACTCATCATAACTCAAAGAGCAATGGAAAGAAGAATGCTAGGTATCAGTCTCAGAAACCACGTCAGAAACGAGGAAATCAGGTGAAGCACCAAGGTCCAAGATGTCATCATAAGAATAGCGCAATTAAAATGGAGATGGGCGGGCAACGTGGCAAGGCAAAACGGATTCAAATGGACCAAGAGAATCGTAGAATGGAGACCAAGAGGAACGAAAAGGAGCGTGGGCAGACGCGCGAAGAGATGGCGAGACGACATCCAAATAACAGCAAGCAAAAACTGGTGCAAGACTGCACAATGCAGGAAAACGTTAGAGGAGGCCTACATCCAGGAGTGGATTAACACGGGCTGAGGAAAGAGAAGAAGAAGAAGACTTTTGCTCTAGTCTTCTACACATGTTTCCTGTAGGATAGAGTTCTATCTAAAGTGATCCCTAGGTAGACTGGGTTTGGGCAGTGCTGTAACCTGGTCGAGTTCCATTCCACTTGTAATTCCCTGTTCGCTTGCCGGTTATTGAGGTGGAATAGGTATGTCTTACTTTTCCCTGGGTTTGGGCGAAGCTGGTTGGCCTTATAGTACTCAGACAGTCTGGATAGGGACTCTGTAAGCTTCCTTCAATCTCGATGTGTTGCGATTGGCACGTAATAGCTACGTCATCGGCGTAGATGAAACTATTTGTATGGGCGCCGACAGGTTGATCGTTCGAATACAAATTGAAGAGGAGAGGCGCCAGCACGCTACCGTTGGGGAGCCATGTTTCTTGTAGGATAGAGTTCTATCTAAGGTAACTCCTAGGTGGGTTTGGGCAGTGCTATAACCTGGTCGAGTTCCATTCCACTTGTAATTCACTGTTCGCTTGCAGGTTTTTGAGGTGGAATAGGCATGTCTTAGTTTTCCCTGGGTTTGGGCGAAGCTGGTTTGCCTTATAGTACTCAGACAGTCTGGATAGGGACTCTGTAAGCTTCCTTTCAATCTCCTCGATGTGTTGCAATTGGCAGGTAATGGCTACGTCATCGGCGTAGATCAAACTATTTGCATGGGGACCGACAGGTTGTTCGTTGGAATACAAAGTTGGAAGTCAGCACACTGCCCTGGGGAGCCATGTTTCTTGTAGGATAGAGTTCTATCTAAAGTGACTCCTAGGTGGGTTCGGGTAGTGCTATAACCTGGTCGAGTTCCATTGCACTTGTAATTCCCTGTTCGCTTGCAGGTTTTTGAGGTGGAATAGCATGTCTTAGTTTTCCCTGGGCTTGGGCGAAGTTGGTTTGCCTTATAGTACTCAGACAGTCTGAATAGGGACACTGTAAGCTTCCTTTCAATCTCCTCGATGTGTTGCGATTGGCGAGGAGGGGATTTAAGAGGAGAGGCGCCAGCACGCTACCCTGGGGGAGCCATGTTTCTTGTAGGATAGAGTTCTATCTAAAGTAACTCCTAGGTGGGTTGGGGCAGTGCTATAACCTGGTCGAGTTCCATTCCATTCTTGTAATTCCCTGTTCGCTTGCAGGTTTTTGAGGTGGCATAGGCATGTCTTAGTTTTCCCTGGGTTTGGGTGAAGCTGGTTTGCCTTATTGTACTCAGACAGTCTGGATAGGGACTCTGTAAGCTTCCTTTCAATCTCCTCGATGTGTTGCGATTGGCACGTAATAGCTACGTCATCGGCGTAGATAAAACTATTTGTATGGGGGCCGACAGGTTGATCGTTCGAATACAAATTGAAGAGGAGAGGCGCCAGCACGCTACCCTGGGGGAGCCTGTTTTTCTGGGTCCTCTAGCGACTCTCCCGTCCCTGAAATTCCACGTAGAACATCCTGTTGCTCAGCGTTGATCTCTGAGTTTCTTGTCATTTTGAAGACTTTTTCGAGGAGTAGTTTGTGATTTATTTCAGGACCACTAACACCACCCCCGTTTTCCCTCTCCTTTCAAACCCGTCCTCTATATTTTGGGCGAGGTTCAAAATCTGTCCAGTGCAGGATTTTCCGGGTCTGAAACCAGCTTGTTGTTGTATTAGTTGGTTTTATATATGTGGGCATCTTATTTAGCATGAGTCGTTCATAGATCTTGAAGGAGGAGCAGGAGGAGGGATACTGGTTGATAGCTCTTGGCCTCGTCGCGTGGTTTTCCCGGTTTCGGGACTGCAACTACCCTGGCTTTCAGCCATAATTTTGGAATTACCTTTCCGGCCCAGCAAAGATGAAATAGTTGGAGGAGTCAGGATTTCGCCAGTGGTCCTAGGTTTTGGAGGAATTCATTGGCTATATCGTCTAGGCCAGGAACCTTTCTGAGTTTCAGTAAGTTAATTGCTAGTTCTGCTAGGGAGAAATACAATTCTTGTCCATTATCAGGCGATCGGGCTCTTTTGTAGGTGGTGGTCATCACCTACAAAGAAGCCCGATCGCCTGAGTCTTTTTTTTTGAGACACCTGACACCTCTTTTTTTATACACCTGAGCAGACAAGTGGCCCCCCGGAAGCACAACCGTAAACTCTGGTACTGCTAGTCGCATGGCCTCGGAGTTACGGTTGAATTATTTGAATTTACTCTCTCTTTATCTTTGTTGCCTTCGCTTCATCGCTTATTTTGGACTCCATAATATAATGAATATACTCTTCCGTTTGAATCCAGTTTTCTTTTGCTTTAAGCATATGTCCAACTATTGTTCTCGGGTTGATAGGTACTTCTGCATTAGTTACAATTGTGTCTCTTTCCATTTCCCATCGAAAGCAGTCGAAGATTGTATGGCTCACGGTATCGGTCTCTCCGCAGTATACGTATTGCTCGTCTGCCGCCCTGCCAATTTGGTACAGGTAGTCCATAAAGCATCCGTGTCCAGATAATACTTGGGTGAGATAGTAACTATTTTCCCCGTGTTCTCTGTTTATCCAGGGTTTAATTTCAGGGATAAGAAGTCTGGTCCACTCTCTCAATTCAATTCCTTGCTGCCACCTTCGCTGATATTCTTCAAGTAGTAGTTTCCTGGCCATTTTTTTAAAGTTTGCTGCGACCTGTCTTCTGCAGTTTTCTTTGCTCTTCCACAAGCAACTGGATTGGCGGGATACCCGCGATGGTAAAGACTGCCTCACTTGATATTGTGTGGTAAGCGCTACAAATTTTTAGAGCCATTTTTCTTTGCACTGCAAGGAGCTTTAAAGTATTGCTCTCTTTTTCCAGTGCTCTGGCCCATATTGGTGCCCCGTACATCATAGTGGCTTGTACTGCCTAGCTAAGCAGCCTGCGTTTACTGCTCCTGTGACCTCCAATGTTGGGCATGAGTTGCTGTATTGCTGCCACTGTCCTCATCCCATTTGCTGCAGCTTCTTCTATGTGCGGTGTGAAAGACAATGCCTTGTCCATTATTATGCCCAGATATTTTATTTGATGCATTGGAACGACTTGGCTCTAGTAGTAACAGCCAGGACAGAAGAAGTATTGATGCAAACGGCCAACCACGCTATAGAGAAAATCGTTGAATGGATGAAATCCAAAAACCTCAATCTAGCGCCGGAAAAAACTGAGGCGGTTCTTCTTACAGAACAAAAAAAGTTCCAATCAATAAAATTTAAAATCTAAAAAATGACGCTATTTCTTCGATTTTAATTGATTTATTGATTGGACCTTTTTTTGTACTATAAAAAGAACCGCCTCAGCTTTTTCCGGCGCTAGATTGAGGTTTTTGGATTTCATTCATTCAACGATTTTCTCTATAGCGTGGTTGGCCGTCTGCATCAATCCTTCTTCTGTCCTGGCTGTTACTACTAGAGCCAATTCGTCTGCAAAGCCAATCATTGTCGCCCCAATGGAAGTCTCAATTTCAGCACATCGTCATATTGGAGGGTCCTCAGGGTTGGGCCTAAAGTTGATCCTTATGGAACCCCGCTGCTGATGCTTCTCTCTTCCGTTTTCCGAACCCCTTTCAGAATTAACTTTCTATCACTAAGGTAGCTCCTCACCATGCGTAGCAGATACGGTGATATACCTCTTGATGTTAGGCCTTCCATTATCTGCTTCCAGCTAGCGCTGTTAAATGCGTTTCTGACATTGAAGGTTAGCAGTGCACACAGTTTTCTTGTTCTTTGCGTGCCAGACTTGGTCTTTTCAGCGATCTCTAAGGCAGCTCTTAGCGCGTCGATTGTGGATTTTCCTTGCCTGAAGCCAAATTGTTCTACTGACAGTCAATGCCCGGTCTCGAGTTCTCGTTTTATTCTGCTTAATAAAAGCTGTTCTAAGAGTTTTCCGGACACATACAGTAGGCAAATATGTCTATAGGATGTGGGGTTCCCTATTTCTTCATCTCCTTTTCTGATGAGGACGAGCTTTGCCCTTTTCCATCTGGCCGGAAAGTTACCCGCTCTGAGCAGCGTGTTCATAGTATCCAATACGAAAGTTGGTTGGTGCTGGGCCGCTATTTTTACAGCTTCGGGTGGTATTCCATCTGGTCCCGGTGCTCTGCTATTCGTAATTCGCCTGCTTGCGAGGAGTAATTCTTCGGCCGCGAAGAGAGGTATATCGGTGACTTCGGGTTGTTGCCAATCGAACGGAGTGTGTTGTAAAAAGAGCACATCAGCTACTCTGCGTACTGCTTCTATTGTTAATGGAGGAGTTTTTGAGCAAATTTTCATGTTTCTTCTTATGATTTGGAAGGCATCCCCCCATATATCGTTTTCTAGTTCAGCGCATAGTTCTTTCCGGTGCTAATGATTAGTTCTGTTTATTAGTTGCCGTACCTCCTTTCTTCGACTCTTCTATATCTGGTTTGCCGCTTTACTAACTTCGCTATCTGCTTGTTTCCTCCTTTGGCGTTGGTACTTCCTCCTGGCAGCGGTGCATGCAGCTCTTATGGTCGAGATCTCATCAGTCCACCAGTATGTTATCTTTTTTATTTTTGGTTGTCGTTCCTCAGTTAGAGAATTTTTACATGCTTTGTATTAAGGCATTTTTTTATTTTTTACCTCGTTCAGGTGATTTGTTGTAAATCTAGTTCTTGATAAGGGTGATATTTCTTTTGGCCTTCTGTTTTTCTGTATGTTGTAGATTATGTAGCGGTGGTCACTCAAGGATTCCTTATCGAACACACTGCAGCCCTGGAATTTACTTGCACCTGAGTCTAACCTAACCTAACTTAATGTTTTGTTCCGGCTTCCCATTTAGGAGGAGCTGGTTTGCAATTTGGTTAGCGGTTACATCAACCCTAACCGCTAACCAAATTGCACACCAGCTCCTCCTGAATGGGAAGCCAGACTAAAACATTAGGATGGTTTTTTGAGATAAAGGTATTCTTAGACCAATTTTAAGCCTAAATTTTGTTCCCTTAGACAAGGAATCAGAATGATTTCTGCTGAGATTTTATAACTGCGCTACAGGGTTAAATTGGCTATCAAATTTTCAACTCGCATAAACTACCATAAAATATGCAACGGATTTCGCGCTTTCTTACCATTTAAATCATGGTAATACATCTCTTTCTTCAATTTTAAAGAAGAATTTAAATACCATTTTTGACATCTTTAACATCTCCAGTTTTTGAGTTGTAAGTATCCCGCATTAGCAGCCCCATTAGCTAGATTTTCTACAAATGGTAATACACCCGTCTCTTCATTTTTAAGGAAGAATTTAAATACCAATTTTCACATCTCTAAGATCTCCAGTTTTTGAGAATGCCTTATTAGCAGCCCCTAACGATGGAAATATCGGAAATATGGATTATCGGAAAATGGTAAAGCACCTGTTTCTCTATTTTGTAAGAGGAGACTAATTGCGAATTTTTAAAGTGGAGGCAAAGAGGGAAATCTTGAGCTTCCCTTATAAATAATTCGCGAAAATAGAAATGGATTAATTCGCCGATCCAGAAGATTCATTTCAAACATTTTTGTATCTGCCTTTGAATCCAAATTTTAATTATCCTCCTTGTCTCTCTTGTTGCGAAACTCATTTAACTACTTAAATACTCAACGAATCGCGACGACTAATTAATCGGGGATCTCCCGAAACATACAATCACTAAATTAAAAGCTCCAAGCTTATTAAGCAAACACAGTAAGTTGTCTGTATGGATTTAGTCTTGTCGGTTCTAATAATCTTTACATTTATAAACTTGTCATAGGCCGTACGATTTGAAAATTGTTGCGAGCGTCGGATAAATCAAATTATTTTCTCGAATATTTTCGTATGGATTTTATTCAAACTTTCCAGAGTTATTACTCATGAATCACGTTCAAAATATTGATGTTTAAATGAAATTGTGTTGAATCGCGGTGGTTGTTTGTCTTCGGACAAACGTTCGCGTGATCAAATCTAAGGCGGTTAATTCAGGGTTGCCAATAGATTCGATCGGCACTGGAATTTATATGTTTGGGCAAAATAAAACTTGCACGCCTCGTTAAACATGGATTTATTATTTAAAACACTTATGACGACATGAATTGTCGGAGTTTGGAACCTTCTTGGTATGTTTGTGACAAGACGGTTACAATTCAACTGAATATGATTACATATTGTTTAATATTATGATTCTTTCTTCTTCTTCTTTATTCAGCCTGTCTCGTCCACTGCTGGACATAGGCCTCTCTTAACATCTTCCATCTACTTCTATCTTGGGCTTCTTGCATCCAGTTGGTGGCGATGCGTTTCACATCGTCTGTCCATCGGGTGGGTGGGCGTTCTCTACTTCTGTATGCCTCCTGTCTAGGTCGCCATTCCAGGATCTTTTTGGTCCATCTGTTGTTTGGCATCCTTGCGACATGCCCGGACCAGTTCCATCTTAGTTTGGTTATTACTTCAATTGCATCGCTAACCCCAGATCGCTGTCTTAGTACTTCATTCCGCACTTTATCTCGCAATGTAATTCCGAGCATGGAACGTTCCATGGCTCGTTGCGCTACTCTGATCTTTTGGACGGACTTTTGTGTGAGTGTTAGAGTCTCCGCTTCGTAGGTTAAGACTGGTAGGATGCACTGGTCAAACACCTTACGTTTTAGGCAGTTGGGGATGTCGGATTTGAAAATGTGTTTTAGTTTTCCGTAGGCTGCCCACGTTGGTCTTAGCCTCCTTCCAATCTCATGTGTCTGGTTGTCTCTGCCGATTTTAATCTCGTGGCCTAGATACTTGTATGAGGTGACTTGCCGGATCTCAATCCCTTCCATTATAAAGTTTCGGGAAGGTACTAGGTTGGTCATAAATTCCGTTTTCGAGATGTTTATTTTAAGGCCGACTTTTCGTGATTGTTCTGCCAGCTTCTTAAGCATTTTTTCAGTCTTATCTAGCCTATCCGAAATTAGCACAATGTCGTCTGCGAACCGTAGATGGTTGAGGTTTCCGCCATTGATGTTTATGCCCATATCTTCTAGTTCTATGGTCTTGAACATGTACTCCATGAGGTTTGTAAATAGTTTAGGCGAGATGGTGTCACCTTGTCGGACGCCGCGTTGTATTCTGAATCTGTCCGTTTTTTCGTGTAGTTTAACGCATGCGGTAGCATTTTTGTATATGTGCTGTAGAGTCTCCGAGTACCTATGGTCTATTCGGCAATTCGCCAGTGCCTTAAACATCTCATTGTGGTTGATAGAGTCAAATGCCTTCTCGTAGTCCACGAAGGCAAGGACGAGTGGCTTGTTGTATTCGACACATTTCTCTATTACGGTTTTGATGGTTTGCAGGAGGTCGTTCGTTCCGTATCCGGCTCTGAATCCTGCTTGTTCAGGCGGTTGATAAAGGTCAAGTTTGGTTGTGAGGCGTCTAGTTATGATTTTGGTGAAGAGTTTATAGAGGTGCGAAAGCAGGCTTATTTTCCTGTAGTTTTTTAGGTCAGCCGTGTTTCCCTTTTTGTGTATAATAACAATGATTGCATTGTCCCATGCTGTTGGTGTTATTCCTTCCGTGAGACATTTGTTGAATAAACTCTTTATGGCTTCTAATAGCTCGACTCCCCCTTCCATAATCTGTTCGATCGCAATATCATCCTCCCCGGGCGCCTTGTTATTTTTCATTTCCGTAATTGATTTTGAGATTTCCTCTTGGGTTATCTCCGGTAGATCTTCTGATCCTTGGTTTAAAATTTGGGGGATGGTACGGGTATATTCCAGCTCTGGTGTTTCTTGAGCGCTATACAGATTTGAATAGAAGCGTTTTACGATTTCCAGGATCTCTTCTTTGTTCCTGATAGTTTGCCCGTTTTGGTCCTCGAGTTTGGTAATTTCTGCTTTTCCAGGTGTTATTTTCTGTCTCAGTACTTTCATGCTTTTGTTCTCTTCGATAGTCTTCGCTATCCGTGTTTTGTTATAGTTTCTAATATCTTTCCTTGCGGCCTTTGATATTTCTTTATTTAGTGTTCTCAGCTGGTCTGTATGTAGTAGGTGCTTTTGTAGTTTTTCTCGCCTTTGTTTCATAAGTTGTCGTGTGTTTGCTGATAGTTTCCCTTCTTCCCTGTTCAGTTTCGTACCATGTATCTGTTTTGCCTCTTGTATCGATGTTACGATTTCATTGCTCAAGGTTTCTATACTCATTTCCTCGATGTTACCGTGTCCTAGTCGTTCTGCTATGGATTTCTTGTATTCCCCGTTATTGTTCACTGTAGTTTGTTCTTTGCTCTTTGATGTTGCAAGCAGTCTTCTCTCCTTTTTCAATCGTAGCACAACTTTTGCTCTTAGCATCCTGTGGTCGCTTCCCACTGACACCCGGTTGAGTATTGTGACATCCTGTACGATTTGTTTTTTATCCGTGATGATGAAATCTATTTCGTTTCGTGTATTTCCGTCAGGGCTCGCCCAGGTCCATTTCCGGTGTTCGGCTTTCTTAAAAAAAGGTATTCATAGCATTCATACGATGTTCTAAAAGGAATTGCAGTAAGGTGTTTCCCCTATCATTTCTTTCTCCTGTCCCGTATTGTCCCAGGGAAATTTCGCTGTCGTCTTGCTTCTTACCCAGCTTGGCGTTTAAATCTCCAACTATTAGTGTGTAGTATGTTGGAGTTTTTGACATTGCAGAGTAGATGTCTTCATAGAAGGTCTCGATTTCTTCCTCTGTGTGTGTGGATGTTGGGGCATACACTTGGATGATCTTTATGTTATATCTTTGGTTTAGTTTCAGTATTATAAAGCATACTCTGGGGCTTATGCTCTCTATGTGTAGGATCTGTTTTGTGTGTTTTTTATGTATTATGAAACCTACTCCTCCATCGGAGCTCTTTTCGTTTCCTCTGTAATATAAGGTATTTCCTGATTTTAGGGTAATCTGCTGTTCTCCTCTTCTTCGTATCTCAGCCAGACCTACTATATCCCAGTGAATTTGGTTTAGTTCTTCTTCGAGTTGGAGTACTTTTTATTCGCTGGAAAGCGTTCTCGTGTTATAAGTACAGATGTGCAGTGTACGTCGTTTGTTTTGGTAGCCTGTTGTTTCCCGGTGATTCTTTGCACCCTTTGACCGCTGCTTGATCCAACCGCTACCTTGGTTGGGTGCTAGCGGTCCGCCGGGGACTAAGGGCCGCGTTCTTGTTGTATCTTTCATATTAAGAGGGGTTTAGCCGTTACCTATCACGCTGGCCAATGCGGGTTGATAGGGGTCGTCGGGGAGTATCATTTCCTTTACTCCCGTTTTGACGGTTATTCCGCCGTTACTCGGTCGTCAGAGCCTCGTTTGTTACGTAGCAGGGTGCGCCGGATGACCGAGGTCATCGCTCGTGCAGGTGAGGTTGACATTTGGGGTGGTATGTGACCTTTTTTACCTTCTCCCCCTTACACCCCCGTAATGAAACCCCCGTATATTATGATTACATATTGTTTAATATTTATATTAGATATTGTTTAAAAACAGGAAAACTCAATCCCACCTCCCATTTGCCTGCCCCCACTGAACCAAAAAGAATTCTAACCCGAAGTGCACGTGGTAATTTCTATGGCTATCTGCCCAAAATTTAAAATACTTATACTAAGAACCCTTAAATATAAACATTACATTGTATTTGCAATTGTTTACGACCACCAAGCATCCAAAAACTATTAGCGATCATAAACAGTCTCCAAAGCGTATTTACAAACGATTAGTGATTACAAATGGTCTTCCAGATGCGTAGCGGCCATAAACAGCTTTAAACGCATTCATTCAACAAATATCCACTACTCTAACGACCAGATGTTGGATGGTTGATCTACAGGTCGGTTTAACATAATCTTAATGTAATTTAATATTACCTACTTTTAGAAACAGAATTAACAAAGAAAATGGTTTTAAGACCACATAAAAATCAAAATAAAATTGTTGGGTCTTAACAAATTGAGTTTTTAGTTTGAAAGTTGTTGTTTATTGCACACAAATGTTCTAAAGTTCGACGTCGTTTTTAAACACTCTACCTAGTCTTATTTTATAAACTAATATTAATAAATAATACTTTAAAAGTTTAAGCCGTCTTTAAGCTTTCAGAATATCTGAAACTTATTGCGCTGCTTTCATTAATTTTTGAGATATCGCTGTTAATATAACAAGGTGATTTTAGGTGGTTGAAAATTGTTCAGTTTTTTTGGATTTCCTGACTTACTGTAAACTAAATTGCATAATTATTTATATTAGCGTAATCTGTGTAAACTTCGGCGTGTTTTGATATGCAATATGTAAAAATCGGAGAGGTGTCGAAAATCGCGATTTTTTTAAAGCATAGGGGAGACTGTGGAGCCACTGGACATTTTTTTTTAATTTTTTCCAAGTCACCATAAGCACTAGAACATTTCTTAAGGTGTCATTAGGTAGCAAGGCGATTAAGGTTCATCCGAGATTTTTTAAAAGTGTCCAGGAAAACACGTTTGTCGCCGACGTCCATTGTTATACCAAGCGGAGAAATGTCCAACGTTGGAGATTCTGGACGCCCAAGTTATGATTGGGGAGATTTTGGACACCCAAGTTATGATTGGGGAGATTTTGGACACCCAAGTTATGATTGGGGAGATTTTGGACACCCAAGTTATGATTGGGGAGATTTTGGACACCCAAGTTATGATTGTGGAGATTTTGGACACCCAAGTTATGATTGTGGAGATTTTGGACACCCAAGTTATGATTCGGGAGATTTTGGACACCCACGTTATGATTGTGGAGATTTTGGACACCCAAGTTATGATTGTGGAGATTTTGGACACCCTAGTTATGATTAGGGAGATTTTGGACACCCAAGTTATGATTGTGGAGATTTTGGACACCCAAGTTATGATTGTGGAGATTTTGGACACCCAAGGTTTGATTGGGGAGATTTTGGACACCCAAGTTATGATTAGGGAGATTTTGGACACCCAAGTTATGATTGTGGAGATTTTGGACACCCAAGTTATGATTGGGAGATTTTGGACACCCTAGTTATGATTGGGGAGAATTTGGACACCCAAGTTATGATTGTGGAGATTTTTGACACCCAAGTTATGATTGGGGAGATTTTGGACATACACATTTTAAATAAATTTTAGACTTATAGACGTTCATACGTATCACTAATTTGAAGTTCATATGGTCAACATAGGTGTGTATTGATATGTCAGAAGTTACTTTGTTAAATAAAACACGAACCAATGTGTAGATAGATATTTAATAAAAGTAAACAATAATGAAAATCCAAAAAATTACAACAACTTTGCAAAATAAAAGAAAAATAGTCGGTCTACTCATATTTTGAGAGGTCCGGAACAGTTTATATTTCTCGCCTTCTACTGATTGGCTTTGGAGGTTCTAAATGACCCAAAACTGCAGACCATGGGTAGAATATGATGTCTTCACGGTCAGCCCATTTCCAAAGTAATCAGATTCGTTTCATCGCTTTGACTTTCTATCCGTCAGGGTACATTTTATCAGTTAGACCGGCAAGCACCTCTCCCATCGTATTTTACTGCTACATACTCTCCAATTTATTTTATAATTCTCTATTAGAATTTAATTACAATTTAATTTCTAACTCTCCGATTCGTTTCAACGCTTTCACTATCAATCCGTCAGAGAACACTTCATCAGTTATACCGGCAAACATCTTTCCATCCTATTTTACTGCTACATACCATCCAATTTCTTTTCTAATAGGAAGCCCTGTAGGCTTCTTCTTCGCCTTCAGAAATATCTACATCAGAAGATGATAAAGTTGGCATATCAACTCTGAGCTTTCATTCTTCTTTAAACTCTTTTTAATGTATCCCATCTCCTTTTTGAACAACTGCCTTCGGCTGGTACCCTTTGGGCCAAGTTTCAGCCGCTCTCTTTCGTCCTTTTCGAGAGTGTCTGTAGCGATCATGTACTTGCCTCGCCTGCAATTGACTCCTTCTTTTCGTGGCTTTGCCTTTGGATTAGGCCAGATTTCTTCCACAGTACAGATCTGAACTTTAAGGTTTGAAGATGGAGGCGTTGCAGCAGCAGGAAATGTATTCGAATTCAAATGAAGTGATTGTTGTGAAGTTGCTGAAGCTGAAGTCAGGGATCTGGAGAAATCTGGCCGTCCGTCAACTTTCTCAACTGTAGGCTGCTTGTCCATCACAGGGTCCGCGGAACATGCATCTGGAGCCTGAACAGACGCTGGAATAGGTCGATCTGAGACGGCTGAACAGAGTAAGTCCTCTTATTGAAAGATGTTTCGGTTGAAAGGTTGATACCGCATTTCTCAAAACCTGACATTATGTTGATACGACTTGCTCCGACTGGAAATTTTTGGAAAATAGTAAATGGATAGAGTGGAGTTCGGATGATCCATCCATCACTGGCATTCCTGGGCCACAAATTTTTTAATTGGCCTATAACCAGACCTGTCAAGCGGTTGGATGTGTGGGGCGGCAGTGCCAAGATGACTATTCCGTTAAAAGCTTCCAGCGAATTTCATGCTTGACCGTGATCAAGAGAATCGGATTTTAATCAAACGATTCTTCAGGAACTCGAGGAATAACTGGCAGTCAGCCATCCGAATTTATAGACCAGGGTCAGCCATCCTTCAGTCGTATTCTGTAGCATTTTCCTTTCATCAAGTCGCTGTCGTGGAAACACAAAGATAGGAGGGAGGACATTTCCATCTGCAGATATTATTCCGAGCATAGTAACTAATTCTCCTCGCTCGAAATACTATCGAGGTCCATTTGTGACTTCCTTCCCTTGGCCACATACAAGGCCAAGGTGGATTTGGGCTCATTATATTGAAGAGCGAATTTTTTGACGCTTCTTATATTATTGAGGACGTTTTGTACCGCTCTCTTCATATCATTGTTGGAGAAGCAGGATTCCCTTTTTCTTTTATAATATCTCGGCCACTACAATTTTTTTACATCGAATTGAGTCTCTATGGACTGCGTGAAGTAATGAGATCTGCCCAACATAGAGAGCGCTGGCGAGGAGTCATTGCAAGCGTTGCAAATTGATGTCACCACACCCTGCAGAAGAGTTATGGACTGAAGAGAGAGAGAGGACTGCGTGGTAACAACCAATTTCATTTTAGTGTCTATGTCTTGTTCTAGCTTTGACTTCCTGCCAGTATCTTCCGAGCCCCCCAAGAAGTGCCTGTTTATGCTCTTCGGACAAATGATGACATTTTAAAACCTCGCTAGTTGTTCACCTATCTTTTAAATTTGTTCCTATCATGAACGTTTCTCTCTGAGATACCAATCCGCCTAAGATCATTTTCACATTCTTCGAACCACCTCGGCCTTGTTTTCTTAGATTGGATGAAACTCCATATTCTTTTGGATAGTCGGTCACCGTTCATCCTCATGAGATGACGTAAAATAACAATCGTCTCTTTTTAATGATGTAATCGATTCTGTCTTGCTCTACAAATCCTCATTTGCTCTCAGTTTCCGCCCAGACCGGAAACAAAATGACGAATCCAACAGCGACCGAGCACATGCACGTCTTCGACTAACTGACCCCGATCCGGTTCGAAGGACCAATGTTTGAACCGTATCTCACAAAAATCAAATTTTGTTTATTTTAAAAGGGCTGGTCTGATCACTTACCTTTTAGGGTTGCTCGCGTCTCCGCCCCGTGTGGACCGTCCTTCCGGCGTCTATTCCAAGGGAGGAAATAATTATAATAGGTGGAGGGATTCCCTTAAAATGGTTAGCTTCCAGACGTTTGGGGTCGCCGCAGCCCTTAGCTCGTGATTACACCCCTTATTAACTGGAAACTAATCGTGTCGATTGCCCTGGGTTCGCGCTTCAACCCGTGTCTTTTCGCTTGCAACACTCGAAGCATACTGCCGGAAATATATGAATTCGCGGCGTAATTAATAAAATCGCGAGATTTCGGCCCAGGTCGATACACCTTTCCCCTTCTTTTAATCGATGCCGAAATCGATTTAAATTTCGAATTAAAATATAGATTTATTAAAATTGGCGCGAACACTCTCATTCGCCATTGTCTATCAACCTATCTCGTACCTAGGATTTTCCTATATATCCTAAGTTCTAGTTTTTCTAGCCGCTCAGCTTGACCTTGCTTATTCATGGTCAAAGTGTCGGACGCATATAAGCCCTCAGGATTTAAAACTCTATTATAATGTCTGAATTTGGCTTCTATACACATAGACTTTTTGTTGTAGGTATTTTTTGTCAGTTGGTATGCCTAGTCTAACTTCCTTATCCTGACATTAATTGCTTCTTCTTCTAATCCATTCTACCGGATGACCGAGATACCTGAAATTCTTGCCTCGTCCAATTTTTCCCGGATTGGTGATCATCCATTAAGGTCCATCGTAGATGTTCGTCATATATTTTGTCTTTTTAATAGAAATCTGGAGTCCAACTCTTTCAGCCTTTTCTGACAGCTTGTTGACTGCTGACTCTATGTTGTTAGCAAAAATGGCCAGGTCATCTGCAAAGGCCAGGCAGTCAATGTACACCCCTTTGTTCTTAGGACCAAGTCTGAATCGCTCTTCAATTGTTTCCTCTTGGGCTAACAGCTTTCTCCACTCTTGAATGATCCAAAACACAGTTGAAAAGGTTTGGGGACAATCAATTGGGGACAGTTCTGATTGTAAAGGGTTCTGAGATCTCACCCATAAATTTTATTTTTGACACTGTGTTAGTGAGAGTTTGTTTGATAAGCTGTTTTGATGTATAACCAAACTCTAGCAAAATATTCTTTAATGACTCTCGATCGATGGTGTCATATGTCTTCTGAAAATCAACAAACACGACCACGTAGTTATTGCCTCCAGTGTTTTTATACCTGATGAAGTTCTTTAGGTTAAAAATCTGTTCTGGTCAAGAACAGCCCTTTCGGAAACCAGCTTGATATTCCCCAATCAGTTGGTCAAGATTACCTTCTATTCTGTTCTGTTATTGCTTTGGAGAGAATCTTATATGGAACAGATACTAATGAGATGCCCCTATAGTTATTGACATTCTTTTTATCACCTTGTTTGTGTAGAGGATGGATTAAAGCGGACTGCCGTTCAGTTGGTATCACCCCAATTCTCCAGATCTCCTCAAAAAGCTGGACTAGTACAACTAGAGTTTCATTATTTGCAGCTTCAGTAGTTCCTAAACTATTGAATCCTCTTCAGTTGCCTTACTATTCTTAAGGTTGTTGATGATCTCTTTGATCTCCTCTTTACCAGGTGGAGATGAGTTTGGTAGTTTGTAGATCGGGGCGTATGTAATAAATCTTTCATTCATTCTTTCTTTCTTTCGTTCATCACAATTAATTAGGTTTTCAAAATAACGAGACATGATCTTGCAGTTTGTTGGTCAATCCCAGTTCTCCATTTTCGTCTCTAACAAATTACAATTAGGAAATAAAAATAATTTAATAATTAAAATAACCGGCCAAGTGCGAGTTGTGAGTCGCGCACAAACTTGTTCCGTACAAACTTGTAAGTAAGGTATCTTTTTTTTGTGGAGGACGTAGCAAGCACATTCAGTTAACTTGACAAGTGGCCCTCCTGAAATCACGACCATCTTAGTACCGCTGCAAGAACATAACCTCAAGATGTCGCTGTCGTACGATGGAATTCTACCCTATATTTTGTTACCATTCATCCCCCATTCACTATGAGTGTTTTTGGGTTCTGGAACTTCACTATTTGTTTTTAATGCTCAATTTTGCCTGCATACCTATATACCATGTATAAAGGTATACATGGTATTTTTTTTAAATAACGCGAATATTTTTAAACTTATAAAAAAAAAACTTTATTTTAGTATTACACTTATTCACTAACTTATATTAAGATCTAACTATTTCCAGATCTAATATAAACTAATATATTAACTATTTCTAGATCTATTTCGATACTCTCAACATTCAGTTGTTCAATTGACTGCTTTTGGGCAATTGACTACCAAAAAATATAGGGCGTACGTGATTTAAGTATATGTAGATTATAAAGAAAAATTAGACGAAATATAATATTTACAGGATGTTAGGGGACTTGAGTATGTCGCATGTCGGTTATAAACAAGCAAAATTTAGACATAATATATACCCTGTATATATTATGTATATAGAGCGTACGTGATGAAATGCATAACGAATATAAACAAAGAAAATTCAGAATAAACAGCTTGGTGCCAACACATACTTTTTAACCTTCGGACCTAACCGAGGAGGACCTAACTGTATGCAACCCATATGCTTCTGGAGCCTGACAATACCACTACGACAACATTCGTGTATTTTCATAAGTTTCAAATAGTAAATTCGCATTTTTCTTGTAATTAAACTACATATTTACGGTTTTTAGATTTTTCCCTTTACATGTGCTGTAAGACACCGCTTCTTGCCAAATTTCATGATTCTAGGTCAACGGGAAGTACCCTATAGGTTTTGATTCCCTTGTGAAATCGCAAAATATGCGACATAAACGGTCATATCTTTTGATCGCGTTGACTTACAAGTTTGATTTTTTCACAGCTGAAAGAGACGGCAGACCCGAGTATTTGATACAAATTTCAACTTGTTACCTTTACGCGTTCCTGAGAAAAATGGTCTTGACAGACAGACAGACAGACGGACAACAAAGTAATCTTATAAAGGTTCCGTTTTCGGTACGGAACCCTAAAAAAGTGTGAGAAATTAAGTCCTAGATTACAAGAGAGGCTTCGGGCAAACCAGGGGAGACTTTGGACACGTATCCAGGTTGACTCTTATCGATAAAAAATAACCTCACCTTGAAATAGTATGCAAAACGCCTATTGAAACACGATTAAATACTATGTTAAACACCAACCTGGTATCGTAACTAGAAGACCAAAATAAATAAAAAATACTTTTTTAGTTATAGTTACGCTCTAACCTTAAAAAATACATCAAACGAGCAAAAATCGAAATTTTGCAATTTTCTTCGAATGTTTCTAGAGGATGTCGGCCATTTGCAATGTTTGAAACGTTAATCGTAATGCCAACATGATAGAAACTGTTTTAGCGCGGAAATGCAAAAGGTGGTGTCCATGTTCAGTGTCTCCCCAGTCTCCCCTATCCATTCTTCGAAATTGCGAATTTTGAAATGTTACGGATATTGGCATATAATACACCAAAAGTCGCGAAATTTTGTATAGAACAAACAAATAATAATCTTTTTCTGTTTTGGTGAAACGTAACCATGTATATTCGGACCGGCGAGAGAATGCAGCTGTACTGCGCCGAGGTATGAGGGGCAAGCGACGTGCCGACGTATGTGCAGATTAGTTTGAGTTAAGAGAACTAAACACCGCGTAATCGAAATAAAGGGGGTGTAAGCACAGAACAAAGCTAAACTAGTCGAGACGAGATGCATTCTCTAGCCGGCCCGAATATAGTTTATCTTCGAGCGATCATAAAAACGCGAATTCTTCCGGATTTTGTCCTGAAACTTTTTCCAAAATAATCCAAATTTACTGAACCTTTTTCTAAATGATTCTAAATTAAAAAACTGTGTATGATACTTGCAGTCGCAAGGAGAATGAACCTCTCAAATTGTCTTTAAAACGATTTTTTGAGAGACTCGAAACTTTAATCTCGATTTTCTCACAAGTATCGACCGGATTTCTTTAAAATTTACAGATTATTTATTCATATATTGCTAAATAACTTTGTTAGATTTCCTGCTAATCGTTCCAATTTGGGAACATATAGATTTAATAGATGCATAAAATTTTGATTTATCAAGTTATGTCATTTCTTGTAACCTCGGAAGTCTCCCTTGGAAGACTACCTTGTAAGTCCTCTCTTAGCTGTAAAATGCAGGAGCCACACCGTATCAATAATTAATTATATTTTATTTATGTTATTAGTCAAGTTGTGAATTAAAGAACATATTTCCTTAATTCTTTTCTTATGATAGATTTGCGTTTAAGCCTAAACACGATATGTGTCCTGTAAAGCTAAATGCTGGGTTATTATTGTAAAATTAATGGGTTTTGTTGGTTTGCTATTATTATTAGTACTATTAGTGGATGTTATTCGAGGCGGGCAGGAAACTGTGAGGTTGCTCGCCGGTCGGCGTTCCACTTCCGTCTGGAGGGCTCATCCAGAAATTATAAGGGCTGAGTCCATTGTCCGTCCCAAACCGCCATCAATCATAATCATCGTGGATTTTCAAATTGCAATTTGCGAAAAATTACGTTGTTGGGGAGGAACTGTGTGGTTCGGTTTATTAATTGAATTAGACTTACCTGCAAAAATAGTCAAAAATTTCAAATGAGATGTTATGGTCCGAACCAAATTTATAATAGAATTGAAAATAGGAGTTTATCACTACGATATCTTCAAATCTGTCAGTAGCTGGAATTACACGGAAATCTTCTGTTACTCTTTGGCACACCACGCTCTATATGTGTGGTGTGAGCCGTTCGCTGCGTCAAAGCAAGTAACGGGAACGGTGAAGACCAATTTTTGTCAGGGGCTGAAGGCCAACAGATATTATGAAAGAGTAAAGAAAATAAAGTTATAATTTGTGTAATTACTACCTTAGGGTCCAAGATAGAAAATCTCGTCGTCTCCTCATCCAACGAGAACTCTTTTCTGAAGACAAACTGACACATAGCGTAAATCAAAAGAATTATATATTAAATAGAAGATTTCCGTGTAATTCCAGCTACTGACAGATTTGAAGATATCGTAGCGATAAACTCCTATTTTCAATTCTGTTGTAGTCAAAAATGTCCCAAAAATTATGACAAAAGTCATGCAACAAAATTGTCGCAAAAATTACGACAAAAGTCATAAAAAATATCGCGAAAATGATGATAAATGTCATAAAATTAATTCATTAATTAACATTTTTCATCATTTTCGCGTTATTTTTTATGCCTTTTTTCATAATTTTTTGCGACATTTTTGTCGCATGTCATAAAAAATGTCGCATAAATGATGACAAATGTGAAAAATATCGCAAAAATTATAAATGTAAAAAAAAAATAGAAAAATGTTGGACAAATGTCATAAAAAATGTTGTAAAAAGAGTTGACAAATGTCGTGAAAAATATCGCAAGAATGATAGTGTCATAAAAACTGTCGCATAAATAACGACAAATGTGAAAAATATCACAAAAATGATAAATGTCGTAAAAAAATTCGCAAGAATGTTGACAAATGTCATAAAAAATGTCGTAAAAAAATGTTAACAAATGTCGTGAAAAATATCGCAAAAATGATATTGATATAAAAAATGCTACAAATGTCATAAAAAATGGGCAAAAAAATTGGCGCCGTCCGAAAAGTAAAATCCCAAAATTTTGAAAATTCATATTTAGGTTTCCTAAATATAATATAGGATCTTCCAATAAGAGGTTTCATTTTCAATAGCCCGCAATTTTAACAATGGTCACTAGTTAACCTGTAACTACTTGACAGATGACAAATAAAATCTACGCCATTAATGAAAATGGAACGATATACGCTTCAACAATGCATAGAAATTATTAAAATTCACTACAAAAATGTTGAAAATTTTGCGGCCACAGTACGCAAAACTAAAACATTTTTGGGCGGTCGTTAGCACTTTCTCGGCCAGCAATTATGAAATTGGGGGAAAAACCGAAGAACCGAACTCTTGCATGTCGCTTAGAAACAACTGAGAATATTGCTGTTGAAGCCCATAGTGCCTGAACATCATCACTGACTTATTTAATCAAAGTTACAATACGGGACAAATGCCAGCAGACTGGATGACCTCTACGTGGTCTGTTAGAAAAGTATCCGACCTTATTTTTTATTTTGAAAACCTGATGGATTTGAATCAAGCGCGCTTGCCTGAGCCGACGTTGAACCTTCGTGCTCATGCGTGAATTTTTTCCCGCCTGTAGATTGCGTCAGTTGCTGCCGAGCAGTTTTTCAATCAGTCTCTCGTCGATTTTTCAATGCAAGTAGAATGACGACAAGTGAAATGAGGGATGTCCTACGTCGTCTACGTGATGCTGTGCGGAGCAAGCGACTGGAGTTGTGAGTCATCAGGAAATTGGCGACTCCATGACGACAATGCTCCAGCACATTCTTCGCACTTTTCACAATTTTTTGGAGAAAAACAGACTCCTCTGGTTTGACAGGCTCCTTATTCTACTGATATGGCTTCTCGCGACTTCTGGCTATTCCCCAAAGTTAAGAGGCCATTGAAAGGAACGCGATTTCAGACAAAGAGGACATTATGGCTTCAACGACCGCCGAGCTAAAGTCAATTTCGAAAGAGGCTTTTTCGGAATGCTTCCAACAATGGCGGCACCGCTGGAAGAAGTGTGTGGAGTCCCAAGGAGACTACTTTGAGGGTGATTAGGTTTCTAACGCTCCAGGTATGCCAGTTTTTTTTTACCGGCTAAAGGTCGGATACTTTTCTAAGAGACCACGTATGTTTGTTACAATCCCCAAGAAGCCATCTGCGAAGAAATGCTACGGATATAGACTGATCAGCCCAATGAACCACATTGGTTCAGGTCGTACATGCTAGGATCTATCGTAGGTGTGAGGAACATGTGAGAGATACGCAGTTTATGAATTTCACAGTCCAAATCATGACACAGAGGTGTAGAGACATGGGACGAGATGTACACATTTGTTTCATTGACTGCGTTTGACACCGTACAACATGATACATTGATCCTGGTGTTATAAGAAACCGGCATAGATTAGAAAGAATTATCGCAAACCTGCATTGGCACCAGACAGCTGCCATAAAAGTGGACAACATCATCTCGCAAGAGGTATGCATCCGGAGAGGCGTGAGGCAAGGTAGTATACTATCTCCAATCTTGTTCAACATATACTCTGATACTTGAAGGTATCATCAATGTATCATATATTATTCATCTTAATACCTTGGATGAAGGTATTAAGATGAATAATATATGATACGTTGATGATACCATCATAGTAGCCAACACCTTGGAGAGCCTACAGAGTATAATGAACAAAGTCAAAACCACAAGCGAACGGTATGGACAATATGGCGAAAACATCAATAATATACGATACGTTGATGATACCATCATAGTAGCAAACAGGCTTGAAGAGCTTACAGAGTATAATGCACAAGGTCAAAACCACAAGCGAACGGTATGGACTCAGATTAAACACCTCAAAGACAAAATACATGGTGATTTCTAAAAACGAGGGCCAACTCCAAGATAAACTAATACTTGAAAATGAACGCGTTGAGAGAGTAGAGAAATATGTCTACCTGAGTACCCTCATAAATGACGACTGGGATTACTCCAAAGAAATTCGTGCAAGAATAGAACAGGCCAGATCTTCTTTTTACAAACTGAATAAAATGTTCTTCTCCCCTTAAAATGCGAATGGTAAGGTGCTATATAATGCCAGTTCTCCTATATAGCGTGGAGGCCTGGATATTGACAGAGGCGACGCAAAATAGGCTTTCAAATTTTTGATATATTGGCGCAACTTGCCCATATCATGGATTCATCATATCACAAATGAAGCCTCCAACAAATAGAAGTACTCCGACAAATCGGCAAAAATAATCAACATCGCCAGAGAAAGAAAGCTGCAATACTTAGGGTATATAATGCGAAACGATAAATATCGCATATTACAATTAGTCATGCAAGGAAGAATAGATGGGAGAAGAGGACCAGACAGACGACGTAACTCCTGGCTTAAGGACTTACACCAATGATTCGGCCTTATATCAATTCAACTGTTTCGTCAAGCAGTTGATAAAGCCAAGATTGCCATGCTAATCGCCAACATCCGCAACGGATAGGGCACTCTAGGAAGAAGCCCATAGTGTTTAGGTAAACCCAGGTTTTTCCACTTCTCGTCGATCTTTGGAATTGGGCATTCCACAAACGACATTATGCCGTATTTTGCATAAAGACTTAGGTCTTAAGACTTAAAGTTCAGTTAACACAAGAACGCACGCCTACCGACCATCAACAATGTCGCGTCTTTGTTGATTGGGTCCTTGATATGCATCAAACTGATCCGAAATTTCATCGAAAAATCATCAAATGATGAGGCTCATTTTCAACTTGAAGGCTACGTTAACAAGCAGAATTGTTGTATTTGGGACTTGGAAAACTCAAGAATTATTGTTGAAAAGCCTCTCCATCCTCAACGTGTGGCGCGTTTGGTGCGGTTTCTGGTCTGGAGGGCTCATTGGACCTTAGTTTTTCGAAAATGAGGCTGGAACGACAGTTACGGTGAATGAATTGCGGCGCTATCGAACGATGATTAATGATTTTGTATGGCTAGATTTGGAAGATATTGATGCGGACGACGTTTATTTTCAACAAGACGGCGGTATGCGCCACACAAGTAACGATATCATCGCTCTTTTGCGTGAAAGGTTTCCTAACCGTGTGATTTCTCGAAGAAGCGATCACAATTGGCCACCGAGATGAGTTGGCCACCGAGACCACCTTGTGATTTAACACCTCTCCACTTTTTTTTTTGGAGGCTACGTGCAAGATAAGGTTTATGCCAATGGCCCACAATCGATTCAAGACCTCAAAGATGGAATTCGTGAAGTTATCGAGAACATGCAGCAGTAAATGTGCGAGTTGGTGATGGAAAATTTCATCGAATTCATTCAAAGAATTTAGTCCTGCATGCTGCCATTAGAAGCCAAAGAGATAATCATCATTACACGGTAGATACCTTACTCGGTAAATCAAGAACTGATTTACCTGAGTAGATCTTTTGGTTTTATCTCCTTCCTTGGTTACATTAGAACGGAAAGAAATTTTATCTTTTGATTTACACGCTACTCAATTTACACGGTTTTTTCTTACGCGGTTTTTACACGGAAATATCAAATTAATGGATTTTACACTTTATTGCATTAGAACGGAAAGTCTTAGGAATTTTACCCTTTAATTTACACGTTACTCAATTTGCACGTTTTTTTCTTACACGGTTTTTACACGGAAATATAAAATTTATTGATTTTACGCTTGGTTAGATTAGAACGGAAAAACTTAGGAATTTTATCTTGTAATTTACACGCTACTCAATTTACACGGTTTTTTTCTTACACGGTTTTTACACGGAAATGGCAAATTCATTGATTATAAAACCCGTGTAAGAAAAAAACGTGTAAATTGAGTAGCGTGTAATAGGCTTCCTTGAATAATTCTGTAGCTTTTCAAATTTAAATCTTGGATTTACAAGAAAATATTGAAGGTTCAGAGATTGTAGTAGCTTGTTAACAATGAAAATAATTGCTTAAAATGATTAATGCAATTATTCCGTTGGTTTCATTATCCGCATAATCCGTCGCTAATTGGTTGCACCATTAAACATTCTTTCGCGAAAAAAACAATACCAAGAAAATTCCCAATTAATAAATTTTTCCCGGGAAATTCTACTCGCCATCGGTGCGAAAAAATTTCCAATATCACAATTATTTTTCTCTCTTTACCTCATTTACTTTTCTATTTACGTTTTGCGTTAATACAAAACTAAATGAAAGAAAAAACACATTTTCCGTCTCTCCCCATAACTTGTGTATTAAATTTATTTTTAGCATATTTTTACAATAGACCCTTTCATACTTACATTTTTTGGTGCGAATACGTCAATTTCCGACATGTTTTTCGGGCACTCTTGACGTATAACCAGTGAAAATAACAAAATGTGCCCGAAACTTTCATATTCCCGCGTTTTAAACATGACAGACGCGCATGCGCTTAACTAACCGTGAAAATGTATATTAACCCTTCGCTACCAATTTTATTTATTTTCTTTATCACATCCTTTTTATGATTTTTACCCATATTATGTCTAAAAACATCAGTTATAGCTCACGTGACCGTTAATTTTTTTAGAATATAACTAATTCACGCAATCGCCAAATTTTTACCGATTTTTGAATACCGCAACATTCCTGTACAATTGGGGGATTGAGGGATTCCTGTACTTCCCTACTCTTTGGTTTAATAATGAAATTAATTATGAAATTGGGGGAAAAACCGAAGAACCGAACTCTTGCATGTCGCTTAGAAACAACTGAGAATATTGCTGTTGAAGCCCATAGTGCCTGAACATCATCACTGACTTATTTAATCAAAGTTACAATACGGGACAAATGCCAGCAGACTGGATGACCTCTACGTGGTCTGTTAGAAAAGTATCCGACCTTATTTTTTATTTTGAAAACCTGATGGATTTGAATCAAGCGCGCTTGCCTGAGCCGACCTTGAACCTTCGTGCTCATGCGTGAATTTTTTCACGCCTGTAGATTGCGTCAGTTGCTGCCGAGCAGTTTTTTAATCAGTCTCTCGTCGATTTTTCAATGCAAGTAGAATGACGACAAGTGAAATGAGGGATGTCCTACGTCGTCTACGTGATGCTGTGCGGAGCAAGCGACTGGAGTTGTGGTCATCAGGAAATTGGCGACTCCATGACGACAATGCTCCAGCACATTCTTCGCACTTGGTTCACAATTTTTTGGAGAAAAAACAGACTCCTCTGGTTTGACAGGCTCCTTATTCTACTGATATGGCTTCTCGCGACTTCTGGCTATTCCCCAAAGTTAAGAGGCCATTGAAAGGAATGCGATTTCAGACAGAGAGGACATTATGGCTTCAACGACAGCCGAGCTAAAGTCAATTTCGAAAGAGGCTTTTTCGGAATGCTTCCAACAATGGCGGCACCGCTGGAAGAAGTGTGTGGAGTCCCAAGGAGACTACTTTGAGGGTGATTAGGTTTCTAACGCTCCACGTATCCCATTTTTTTTTTACCGGCTAAAGGTCGGATACTTTTCTAAGAGACCACGTATGTTTGTTACAATCCCCAAGAAGCCATCTGCGAAGAAATGCCACGGATATAGACTGATCAGCCCAATGAACCACATTGGTTCAGGTCGTACATGCTAGGATCTATCGTAGGTGTGAGGAACATGTGAGAGATACGCAATTTATGAATTTCACAGTCCAAATCATGACACAGAGGTGTAGAGACATGGGACGAGATGTACACATTTGTTTCATTGACTGCGTTTGACACCGTACAACATGATACATTGATCCTGGTGTTATAAGAAACCGGCATAGATTAGAAAGAATTATCGCAAACCTGCATTGGCACCAGACAGCTGCCATAAAAGTGGACAACATCATCTCGCAAGAGGTATGCATCCGGAGAGGCGTGAGGCAAGGTAGTGTACTATCTCCAATCTTGTTCAACATATACTCTGATACTTGAAGGTATCATCAATGTATCATATATTATTCATCTTAATACCTTGGATGAAGGTATTAAGATGAATAATATATGATACGTTGATGATACCATCATAGTAGCCAACACCTTGGAGAGCCTACAGAGTATAATGAACAAAGTCAAAACCACAAGCGAACGGTATGGACAATATGGCGAAAACATCAATAATATACGATACGTTGATGATACCATCATAGTAGCAAACAGGCTTGAAGAGCTTTCAGAGTATAATGCACAAGGTCAAAACCACAAGCGAACGGTATGGACTCAGATTAAACACCTCAAAGACAAAATACATGGTGATTTCTAAAAACGAGGGCCAACTCCAAGATAAACTAATACTTGAAAATGAACGCGTTGAGAGAGTAGAGAAATATGTCTACCTGAGTACCCTGATAAATGACGACTGGGATTACTCCAAAGAAATTCGTGCAAGAATAGAACAGGCCAGATCTTCTTTTTACAAACTGAATAAAATGTTCTTCTCCCCTTAAAATGCGAATGGTAAGGTGCTATATAATGCCTGTTCTCCTATATAGCATGGAGGCCTGGATATTGACAGAGGCGACGCAAAATAGGCTTTCAAATTTTTGATATATTGGCGCATCTTGCCCATATCATGGATTCATCATATCACAAATGAAGCTTCCAACAAATAGAAGTACTCCGACAAATCGGCAAAAATAATCAACATCGCCAGAGAAAGAAAGCTGCAATACTTAGGGTATATAATGCGAAACGATAAATATCGCATATTACAATTAGTCATGCAAGGAAGAATAGATGGGAGAAGAGGACCAGACAGACGACGTAACTCCTGGCTTAAGGACTTACACCAATGATTCGGCCTTATATCAATTCAACTGTTTCGTCAAGCAGTTTATAAAGCCAAGATTGCCATGCTAATCGCCAACATCCGCAACGGATAGGGCACTCTAGGAAGAAGCCCATAGTGTTTAGGTAAACCCAGGTTTTTCCACTTCTCGTCGATCTTTGGAATTGTGCATTCCACAAACGACATTATGCCGTATTTTGCATAAAGACTTAGGTCTTAAGACTTAAAGTTCAGTTAACACAAGAACGCACGCCTACCGACCATCAACAATGTCGCGTCTTTGTTGATTGGGTCCTTGATATGCATCAAACTTTCATCGAAAAATCATCAAATGATGAGGCCCATTTTCAACTTGAAGGCTACGTTAACAAGCAGAATTGTTGTATTTGGGACTTGGAAAACTCAAGAATTATTGTTGAAAAGCCTCTCCATCCTCAACGTGTGGCGCGTTTGGTGCGGTTTCTGGTCTGGAGGGCTCATTGGACCTTAGTTTTTCGAAAATGAGGCTGGAACGACAGTTACGGTGAATGAATTGCGGCGCTATCGAACGATGATTAATGATTTTGTATGGCTAGATTTGGAAGATATTGATGTGGACGACGTTTATTTTCAACAAGACGGCGGTATGCGCCACACAAGTAACGATATCATCGCTCTTTTGCGTGAAAGGTTTCCTAACCGTGTGATTTCTCGAAGAAGCGATCACAATTGGCCACCGAGATGAGTTGGCCACCGAGACCACCTTGTGATTTAACACCTCTCCACTTTTTTTTTTTGGAGGCTACGTGCAAGATAAGGTTTATGCCCATGGCCCACAATCGATTCAAGACCTCAAAGATGGAATTCGTGAAGTTATCGAGAACATGCAGCCGTAAATGTGCGAGTTGGTGGTGGAAAATTTCATTAAAAGAATTTAGTCCTGCATGCTGCCATTAGAAGCCAAAGAGATAATCATCATTACACGGTAGATACCTTACTCGGTAAATCAAGAACTGATTTACCTGAGTAGATCTTTTGGTTTTATCTCCTTCCTTGGTTACATTAGAACGGAAAGACTTAGGAATTTTATCTTTTGATTTACACGCTACTCAATTTACACGGTTTTTTCTTACGCGGTTTTTACACGGAAATATCAAATTAATTGATTTTACACTTTATTGCATTAGAACGGAAAGTCTTAGGAATTTTACCCTTTAATTTACACGTTACTCAATTTGCACGTTTTTTTCTTACACGGTTTTTACACGGAAACATAAAATTTATTGATTTTACGCTTGGTTAGATTAGAACGGAAAAACTTAGGAATTTTATCTTGTAATTTACACGCTACTCAATTTACACGGTTTGTTTCTTACACGGTTTTTACACAGAAATATAAAATTTATTGATTTTACGCTTGGTTAGATTAGAACGGAAAAACTTAGGAGTTTTATCTTGTAATTTACACGCTACTCAATTTACACGGTTTTTTTCTTACACGGTTTTTACACGGAAATATAAAATTTATTGATTTTACGCTTGGTTAGATTAGAACGGAAAAACTTAGGAATTTTATCTTGTAATTTACACGCTACTCAATTTACACGGTTTTTTTCTTACACGGTTTTTACACGGAAATATAAAATTTATTGATTTTACGCTTGGTTAGATTAGAACGGAAAAACTTAGGAGTTTTATCTTGTAATTTACACGCTACTCAATTTACACGGTTTTTTTCTTACACGGTTTTTACACGGAAATATAAAATTTATTGATTTTACGCTTGGTTAGATTAGAACGGAAAAACTTAGGAATTTTATCTTGTAATTTACACGCTACTCAATTTACACGGTTTTTTTCTTACACGGTTTTTACACGGAAATATAAAATTTATTGATTTTACGCTTGGTTAGATTAGAACGGAAAAACTTAGGAGTTTTATCTTGTAATTTACACGCTACTCAATTTACACGGTTTTTTTCTTACACGGTTTTTACACGGAAATATAAAATTTATTGATTTTACGCTTGGTTAGATTAGAACGGAAAAACTTAGGAATTTTATCTTGTAATTTACACGCTACTCAATTTACACGGTTTTTTTCTTACACGGTTTTTACACGGAAATATAAAATTGATTGATTTTACGCTTGGTTAGATTAGAACGGAAAAACTTAGGAGTTTTATCTTGTAATTTACACGCTACTCAATTTACACGGTTTTTTTCTTACACGGTTTTTACACGGAAATATAAAATTTATTGATTTTACGCTTGGTTAGATTAGAACGGAAAAACTTAGGAGTTTTATCTTGTAATTTACACGCTACTCAATTTACACGGTTTTTTTCTTACACGGTTTTTACACGGAAATATAAAATTTATTGATTTTACGCTTGGTTAGATTAGAACGGAAAAACTTAGGAGTTTTATCTTGTAATTTACACGCTACTCAATTTACACGGTTTTTTTCTTACACGGTTTTTACACGGAAATGTCAAATTCATTGATTATAAAACCCGTGTAAGAAAAAAACGTGTAAATTGAGTAGCGTGTAATAGGCTTCCTTGAATAATTCTGTAGCTTTTCAAATTTAAATCTTGGATTTACAAGAAAATATTGAAGGTTAAGAGATTGTAGTAGCTTGTTAACAATGAAAATAATTGCTTAAAATTATTAATGCAATTATTCCGTTGGTTTCATTATCCGCATAATCCGTCGCTAATTGGTTGCACCATTAAACATTCTTTCGCGAAAAAAACAATACCAAGAAAATTCCCAATTAATAAATTTTTCCCAGGAAATTCTACTCGCCATCGGTGCGAAAAAATTTCCAATATCACAATTATTTTTCTCTCTTTATCTCATTTACTTTTCTATTTACGTTTTGCGTTAATACAAAACTAAATGAAAGAAAAAACACATTTTCCGTCTCTCCCCATTACTTGTGTACTAAATTTATTTTTAGCATATTTTTACAATAGACCCTTTCATACTTACATTTTTTGGTGCGAATACGTCAATTTCCGACATGTTTTTCGGGCACTCTTGACGTATAACCAGTGAAAATAACAAAATGTGCCCGAAACTTTCATATTCCCGCGTTTTAAACATGACAGACGCGCATGCGCTTAACCAACCGTGAAAATGTATATTAACCCTTCGCTACCAATTTTATTTATTTTCTTTATCACATCCTTTTTATGATTTTTGCCCATATTATGTCTAAAAACATCAGTTATAGCTCACGTGACCGTTAATTTTTTTAGAATATAACTAATTCACGCAATCGCCAAATTTTTACCGATTTTTGAATACCGCAACATTCCTGTACAATTGGGGGATTGAGGGATTCCTGTACTTCCCTACTCTTTGGTTTAATAATGAAATTAATTATGAAATTGGGGGAAAAACCGAAGAACCGAACTCTTGCATGTCGCTTAGAAACAACTGAGAATATTGCTGTTGAAGCCCATAGTGCCTGAACATCATCACTGACTTATTTAATCAAAGTTACAATACGGGACAAATGCCAGCAGACTGGATGACCTCTACGTGGTCTGTTAGAAAAGTATCCGACCTTATTTTTTATTTTGAAAACCTGATGGATTTGAATCAAGCGCGCTTGCCTGAGCCGACCTTGAACCTTCGTGCTCATGCGTGAATTTTTTCACGCCTGTAGATTGCGTCAGTTGCTGCCGAGCAGTTTTTCAATCAGTCTCTCGTCGATTTTTCAATGCAAGTAGAATGACGACAAGTGAAATGAGGGATGTCCTACGTCGTCTACGTGATGCTGTGCGGAGCAAGCGACTGGAGTTGTGGTCATCAGGAAATGTGCGACTCCATGACGACAATGCTCCAGCACATTCTTCGCACTTGGTTCACATTTTTTTGGAGAAAAAACAGACTCCTCTGGTTTGACAGGCTCCTTATTCTACTGATATGGCTTCTCGCGACTTCTGGCTATTCCCCAAAGTTAAGAGGCCATTGAAAGGAACGCGATTTCAGACAGAGAGGACATTATGGCTTCAACAGCAGCCGAGCTAAAGTCAATTTCGAAAGAGGCTTTTTCGGAATGCTTCCAACAATGGCGGCACCGCTGGAAGAAGTGTGTGGAGTCCCAAGGAGACTACTTTGAGGGTGATTAGGTTTCTAACGCTCCAGGTATGCCAGTTTTTTTTTACCGGCTAAAGGTCGGATACTTTTCTAAGAGACCACGTATGTTTGTTACAATCCCCAAGAAGCCATCTGCGAAGAAATGCCACGGATATAGACTGATCAGCCCAGATCATCATCAGTAGGTGTGAGGAACATGTGAGAGATACGCAGTTTATGAATTTCACAGTCCAAATCATGACACAGGGGTGTAGAGACATGGGACGAGATGTACACATTTGTTTCATTGACTGCGTTTGACACCGTACAACATGATACATTGATCCTGGTGTTATAAGAAACCGGCATAGATTAGAAAGAATTATCTTAAACCTGCATTGGCACCAGACAGCTGCCATAAAAGTGGACAACATCATCTCGCAAGAGGTATGCATCCGGAGAGGCGTGAGGCAAGGTAGTGTACTATCTCCAATCTTGTTCAACATATACTCTGATACTTGAAGGTATCATCAATGTATCATATATTATTCATCTTAATACCTTGGATGAAGGTATTAAGATGAATAATATATGATACGTTGATGATACCATCATAGTAGCCAACACCTTGGAGAGCCTACAGAGTATAATGAACAAAGTCAAAACCACAAGCGAACGGTATGGACAATATGGCGAAAACATCAATAATATACGATACGTTGATAATACCATCATAGTAGCAAACAGGCTTGAAGAGCTTACAGAGTATAATGCACAAGGTCAATACCACAAGCGAACGGTATGGACTCAGATTAAACACCTCAAAGACAAAATACATGGTGATTTCTAAAAACGAGGGCCAACTCCAAGATAAACTAATACTTGAAAATGAACGCGTTGAGAGAGTAGAGAATTATGTCTACCTGAGTACCCTCATAAATGACGACTGGGATTACTCCAAAGAAATTCGTGCAAGAATTGAACAGGCCAGATCTTCTTTTTACAAACTGAATAAAATGTTCTTTTCCCCTTAAAATGCGAATGGTAAGGTGCTATATAATGCCTGTTCTCCTATATAGCGTGGAGGCCTGGATATTGACAGAGGCGACGCAAAATAGGCTTTCAAATTTTTGATATATTGGCGCAACTTGCCCATATCATGGATTCATCATATCACAAATGAAGCCTCCAACAAATAGACGTACTCCGACAAATCGGCAAAAATAATCAACATCGCCAGAGAAAGAAAGCTGCAATACTTAGGGTATATAATGCGAAACGATAAATATCGCATATTACAATTAGTCATGCAAGGAAGAATAGATGGGAGAAGAGGACCAGACAGACGACGTAACTCCTGGCTTAAGGACTTGCACCAATGATTCGGCCTTATATCAATTCAACTGTTTCGTCAAGCAGTTGATAAAGCCAAGATTGCCATGCTAATCGCCAACATCCGCAACGGATAGGGCACTCTAGGAAGAAGCCCATAGTGTTTAGGTAAACCCAGGTTTTTCCACTTCTCGTCGATCTTTGGAATTGGGCATTCCACAAACGACATTATGCCGTATTTTGCATAAAGACTTAGGTCTTAAGACTTAAAGTTCAGTTAACACAAGAACGCACGCCTACCGACCATCAACAATGTCGCGTCTTTGTTGATTGGGTCCTTGATATGCATCAAACTGATCCAAAATTTCATCGAAAAATCATCAAATGATGAGGCTCATTTTCAACTTGAAGGCTACGTTAACAAGCAGAATTGTTGTATTTGGGACTTGGAAAACTCAAGAATTATTGTTGAAAAGCCTCTCCATCCTCAACGTGTGGCGCGTTTGGTGCGGTTTCTGGTCTGGAGGGCTCATTGGACCTTAGTTTTTCGAAAATGAGGCTGGAACGACAGTTACGGTGAATGAATTGCGGCGCTATCGAACGATGATTAATGATTTTGTATGGCTAGATTTATAAGATATTGATGTGGACGACGTTTATTTTCAACAAGACGGCGGTATGCGCCACACAAGTAACGATATCATCGCTCTTTTGCGTGAAAGGTTTCTTAACCGTGTGATTTCTCGAAGAAGCGATCACAATTGGCCACCGAGACCACCTTGTGATTTAACACCTCTCCACTTTTTTTTTTTTGGAGACTACGTGCAAGATAATGTTTATGCCAATGGCCCACAATCGATTCAAGACCTCAAAGATGGAATTCGTGAAGTTATCGAGAACATGCAGCCGTAAATGTGCGAGTTGGTGATGGAAAATTTCATTAAAAGAATTTAGTCCTGCATGCTGCCATTAGAAGCCAAAGAGATAATCATCATTACACGGTAGATACCTTACTCGGTAAATCAAGAACTGATTTACCTGAGTAGATCTTTTGGTTTTATCTCCTTCCTTGGTTACATTAGAACGGAAAGACTTAGGAATTTTATCTTTTGATTTACACGCTACTCAATTTACACGGTTTTTTCTTACGCGGTTTTTACACGGAAATATCAAATTAATTGATTTTACACTTTATTGCATTAGAACGGAAAGTCTTAGGAATTTTACCCTTTAATTTACACGTTACTCAATTTGCACGTTTTTTTCTTACACGGTTTTTACACGGAAATATAAAATTTATTGATTTTACGCTTGGTTAGATTAGAACGGAAAA
This sequence comes from Phosphuga atrata, assembly GCA_944588485.1. Taxonomy (NCBI): domain Eukaryota; kingdom Metazoa; phylum Arthropoda; class Insecta; order Coleoptera; family Silphidae; genus Phosphuga; species Phosphuga atrata. The sequence goes on along the minus strand of OX155897.1, from coordinate 5,673,509 downwards.
ACTTAGGAATTTTATCTTGTAATTTACACGCTACTCAATTTACACGGTTTTTTTCTTACACGGTTTTTACACGGAAATGTCAAATTCATTGATTATAAAACCCGTGTAAGAAAAAAACGTGTAAATTGAGTAGCGTGTAATAGGCTTCCTTGAATAATTCTGTAGCTTTTCAAATTTAAATCTTGGATTTACAAGAAAATATTATATAATATAATAATTATATAATATAATTATTATTAATATAATAATAAGGTTCAGAGATTGTAGTAGCTTGTTAACAACGAAAATAATTGCTTAAAATGATTAATGCAATTATTCCGTTGGTTTCATTATCCGCATAATCCGTCGCTAATTGGTTGCACCATTAAACATTCTTTCGCGAAAAAAACAATACCAAGAAAATTCCCAATTAATAAATTTTTCCCGGGAAATTCTACTCGCCATCGGTGCGAAAAAATTTCCAATATCACAATTATTTTTCTCTCTTTATCTCATTTACTTTTCTATTTACGTTTTGCGTTATTACAAAACTAAATGAAAGAAAAAACACTTTTTCCGTCTCTCCCCATTACTTGTGTACTAAATTTATTTTTAGCATATTTTTGCAATAGACCCTTTCATACTTAATTTTTTTGGTGCGAATACGTCAATTTCCGACATGTTTTTCGGGCACTCTTTGACGTATAACCAGTGAAAATAACAAAATGTGCCCGAAAATTTCATATTCCCGTCTTTTAAACATGACAGACGCGCATGCGCTTAACTAACCGTGAAAAGGTATATTTACCCTTCGCTACCAATATTATCTTTATTTTCTTTAATTTTTCTTTTTTTTAAATTTTCTTTATCAAATCCTTTTTATGATTTTTGGCCATATTATGTCTAAAAACATCAGTTATAGCTCACGTGACCATTAATTTTTTTAGAATATAACTAATTCACGCAATCGCCAAATTTTTACCGATTTTTCAATACCGCAACATTCCTGTACAATTGGGGGATTGAGGGATTCCTGTACTTCCCTACTCTTTGGTTTAATATTTTGTTTAACCAACATGAAGTTGTTGCGCGGTGAAGTTGATACAACACGAAATTGTTACGCGGTGAAGTTGTTGCAACACGAAGTTAGTGCAACATCTTGCAGTTGTTGCAACACGAAGTTAGTGGAAGATGAAGTTATTGCAAACAAAAATCTATCTCATTCACGTTGTTGCTAATTTTTTAGCGATTTTTCATTACTACAACTTTCATGTATAACTGAAGGAAGCCTTCATATTTTAGCAGCCGGTACACTCCAGCTCGCACACTTGTTCACTCTCGATCCTCTCACTAATTGCTTACACAAACCATCCGTCCTAAACTTATATATAGAATAAGTGATTAGTCTACATCTATATAGATACATTTCTGCTTCTGGATTAAATGGATTTCTCTCGGTAGCTTTTGCTTGTGTGTATTTCGAACTAGTCATTGAGGACGGTTTTCCTCGTTTTTCTTTAAAGGGAAAACTGTCACAGCCAGATTTGAATTATAGATATCACCGTCCACCCACAGAACACGTGGAAAATCGATTTCACCTCGTCGGAACGAACCACCCGCCGTTCAAAAAGAAAAACTACCTCAATACGAAAATAACTAGTTTTTTCTGTCTAGTCTATCCTTGTTAATCTTAATTCATTAATATAAGTTTAATTGGTCTGGCACAAGTTTAATTGGTTTCGTTTCTGCCCGAGTTGCTTATTTACATTTGGAGGGCGTTAATCAAAGGGAAAAAATGTCGGTTAAGAGCGAAAACGCGTGCGGAGAGAAGAAAGTGGAAAGAGGAAGGCCGTGACAGTCTCAATAGAGACGGGATTTCGGGCCGCTGCGGAGATAAAAATTAAAATTCCTTTTAAAATGTCCCCGTCGATGACAACCGAACTCAAATTTCGTTAATAATTTCATTTACACTTGATTGGATCCAGTCTGACAGATTCAACTATAAAATGTCAAGAGTAGGTATATCCAAAAAAATACTCCCAGATGTAATGATGAATAATGATGGATAGTCTTGTGTGTCTATCTGTGTCTAGTCTCGTCTGTTTGATTGTTGATGTCTGTGCCTATTAGAACTATCTGGAGCAAAACATTGTCATTGTATGGATTTGATACGGGATCAATCTGATTCTCGACTCGAACCCAATAAACTCTCCCCGTTTATTGGGTTCGAGTCGAGAATCAGATTGATTTTTGTGAGTGTTGAAAAGAGTCTCTGCCGGTGAAAGAGCTGAAACGAAGTAAAAAGGAGTTTTCGTTGGGGAAGGATGAATGTGAGGTGGACTAGGAGGACGGGTGCGTGAAAGACTTAGGGAAACTTTTGTCTGTCTAGTCTTGTCTGTCTAGTCTTGTCTGTCTAGTCTTGTCTGTCTAGTCTTGTCTGTCTAGTCTTGTCTGTCTAGTCTTGTCTGTCTAGTCTTGTCTGTCTAGTCTTGTCTGTCTAGTCTTGTCTGTCTAGTCTTGTCTGTCTAGTCTTGTCTGTCTAGTCTTGTCTGTCTAGTCTTGTCTGTCTAGTCTTGTCTGTCTAGTCTTGTCTGTCTAGTCTTGTCTGTCTAGTCTTGTCTGTCTAGTCTTGTCTGTCTAGTCTTGTCTGTCTAGTCTTGTCTGTCTAGTCTTGTCTGTCTAGTCTTGTCTGTCTAGTCTTGTCTGTCTAGTCTTGTCTGTCTAGTCTTGTCTGTCTAGTCTTGTCTGTCTAGTCTTGTCTGTCTAGTCTTGTCTGTCTAGTCTTGTCTGTCTAGTCTTGTCTGTCTAGTCTTGTCTGTCTAGTCTTGTCTGTCTAGTCTTGTCTGTCTAGTCTTGTCTGTCTAGTCTTGTCTGTCTAGTCTTGTCTGTCTAGTCTTGTCTGTCTAGTCTTGTCTGTCTAGTCTTGTCTGTCTAGTCTTGTCTGTCTAGTCTTGTCTGTCTAGTCTTGTCTGTCTAGTCTTGTCTGTCTAGTCTTGTCTGTCTAGTCTTGTCTGTCTAGTCTTGTCTGTCTAGTCTTGTCTGTCTAGTCTTGTCTGTCTAGTCTTGTCTGTCTAGTCTTGTCTGTCTAGTCTTGTCTGTCTGTCTTGTCTGTCTAGTCTTGTCTGTCTAGTCTTGTCTGTCTAGTCTTGTCTGTCTAGTCTTGTCTGTCTAGTCTTGTCTGTCTAGTCTTGTCTGTCTAGTCTTGTCTGTCTAGTCTTATCTGTCTAGTCTTGTCTGTCTAGTCTTGTCTGTCTAGTCTTGTCTGTCTAGTCTTGTCTGTCTAGTCTTGTCTGTCTAGTCTTGTCTGTCTAGTCTTGTCTGTCTAGTCTTGTCTGTCTAGTCTTGTCTGTCTAGTCTTGTCTGTCTAGTCTTGTCTGTCTAGTCTTGTCTGTCTAGTCTTGTCTGTCTAGTCTTGTCTGTCTAGTCTTGTCTGTCTAGTCTTGTCTGTCTAGTCTTGTCTGTCTAGTCTTGTCTGTCTAGTCTTGTCTGTCTAGTCTTGTCTGTCTAGTCTTGTCTGTCTAGTCTTGTCTGTCTAGTCTTGTCTGTCTAGTCTTGTCTGTCTAGTCTTGTCTGTCTAGTCTTGTCTGTCTAGTCTTGTCTGTCTAGTCTTGTCTGTCTAGTCTTGTCTGTCTAGTCTTGTCTGTCTAGTCTTGTCTGTCTAGTCTTGTCTGTCTAGTCTTGTCTGTCTAGTCTTGTCTGTCTAGTCTTGTCTGTCTAGTCTTGTCTGTCTAGTCTTGTCTGTCTAGTCTTGTCTGTCTAGTCTTTTCTGTCTAGTCTTGTCTGTCTAGTCTTGTCTGTCTAGTCTTGTCTGTCTAGTCTTGTCTGTCTAGTCTTGTCTGTCTAGTCTTGTCTGTCTAGTCTTGTCTGTCTAGTCTTGTCTGTCTAGTCTTGTCTGTCTAGTCTTGTCTGTCTAGTCTTGTCTGTCTAGTCTTGTCTGTCTAGTCTTGTCTGTCTAGTCTTGTCTGTCTAGTCTTGCCTGTCCAGTCTTGTCTGTCTAGAGTCTTGTCTGTCTAGTCTTGTCTGTCTAGTCTTGTCTGTCTAGTCTTGTCTGTCTAGTCTTGTCTGTCTAGTCTTGCCTGTCCAGTCTTGTCTGTCTAGAGTCTTGTCTGTCTAGTCTTGTCTGTCTAGTCTTGTCTGTCTAGTCTTGTCTGTCTAGTCTTGTCTGTCTAGTCTTGTCTGTCTAGTCTTGTCTGTCTAGTCTTGTCTGTCTAGTCTTGTCTGTCTAGTCTTGTCTGTCTAGTCTTGTCTGTCTAGTCTTGTCTGTCTAGTCTTGTCTGTCTAGTCTTGTCTGTCTAGTCTTGTCTGTCTAGTCTTGTCTGTCTAGTCTTGTCTGTCTAGTCTTGTCTGTCTAGTCTTGTCTGTCTAGTCTTGTCTGTCTAGTCTTGTCTGTCTAGTCTTGTCTGTCTAGTCTTGTCTGTCTAGTCTTGTCTGTCTAGTCTTGTCTGTCTAGTCTTGTCTGTCTAGTCTTGTCTGTCTAGTCTTGTCTGTCTAGTCTTGTCTGTCTAGTCTTGTCTGTCTAGTCTTGTCTGTCTAGTCTTGTCTGTCTAGTCTTGTCTGTCTAGTCTTGTCTGTCTAGTCTTGTCTGTCTAGTCTTGTCTGTCTAGTCTTGTCTGTCTAGTCTTGTCTGGTCTGTCTAGTCTTGTCTGTCTAGTCTTGTCTGTCTAGTCTTGTCTGTCTAGTCCTTGTCTGTCTAGTCTTGTCTGTCTAGTCTTGTCTGTCTAGTCTTGTCTGTCTAGTCTTGTCTGTCTAGTCTTGTAGTCTTGTCTGTCTAGTCTTGTCTGTCTAGTCTTGTCTGTCTAGTCTTGTCTGTCTAGTCTTGTCTGTCTAGTCTTGTCTGTCTAGTCTTGTCTGTCTAGTCTTGTCTGTCTAGTCTTGTCTGTCTAGTCTTGTCTGTCTAGTCTTGTCTGTCTAGTCTTGTCTGTCTAGTCTTGTCTGTCTAGTCTTGTCTGTCTAGTCTTGTCTGTCTAGTCTTGTCTGTCTAGTCTTGTCTGTCTAGTCTTGTCTGTCTAGTCTTGTCTGTCTAGTCTTGTCTGTCTAGTCTTGTCTGTCTAGTCTTGTCTGTCTAGTCTTGTCTGTCTAGTCTTGTCTGTCTAGTCTTGTCTGTCTAGTCTTGTCTGTCTAGTCTTGTCTGTCTAGTCTTGTCTGTCTAGTCTTGTCTGTCTAGTCTTGTCTGTCTAGTCTTGTCTGTCTAGTCTTGTCTGTCTAGTCTTGTCTGTCTAGTCTTGTCTGTCTAGTCTTGTCTGTCTAGTCTTGTCTGTCTAGTCTTGTCTGTCTAGTCTTGTCTGTCTAGTCTTGTCTGTCTAGTCTTGTCTGTCTAGTCTTGTCTGTCTAGTCTTGTCTGTCTAGTCTTGTCTGTCTAGTCTTGTCTGTCTAGTCTTGTCTGTCTAGTCTTGTCTGTCTAGTCTTGTCTGTCTAGTCTTGTCTGTCTAGTCTTGTCTGTCTAGTCTTGTCTGTCTAGTCTTGTCTGTCTAGTCTTGTCTGTCTAGTCTTGTCTGTCTAGTCTTGTCTGTCTAGTCTTGTCTGTCTAGTCTTGTCTGTCTAGTCTTGTCTGTCTAGTCTTGTCTGTCTAGTCTTGTCTGTCTAGTCTTGTCTGTCTAGTCTTGTCTGTCTAGTCTTGTCTGTCTAGTCTTGTCTGTCTAGTCTTGTCTGTCTAGTCTTGTCTGTCTAGTCTTGTCTGTCTAGTCTTGTCTGTCTAGTCTTGTCTGTCTAGTCTTGTCTGTCTAGTCTTGTCTGTCTAGTCTTGTCTGTCTAGTCTTGTCTGTCTAGTCTTGTCTGTCTAGTCTTGTCTGTCTAGTCTTGTCTGTCTAGTCTTGTCTGTCTAGTCTTGTCTGTCTAGTCTTGTCTGTCTAGTCTTGTCTGTCTAGTCTTGTCTGTCTAGTCTTGTCTGTCTAGTCTTGTCTGTCTAGTCTTGTCTGTCTAGTCTTGTCTGTCTAGTCTTGTCTGTCTAGTCTTGTCTGTCTAGTCTTGTCTGTCTAGTCTTGTCTGTCTAGTCTTGTCTGTCTAGTCTTGTCTGTCTAGTCTTGTCTGTCTAGTCTTGTCTGTCTAGTCTTGTCTGTCTAGTCTTGTCTGTCTAGTCTTGTCTGTCTAGTCTTGTCTGTCTAGTCTTGTCTGTCTAGTCTTGTCTGTCTAGTCTTGTCTGTCTAGTCTTGTCTGTCTAGTCTTGTCTGTCTAGTCTTGTCTGTCTAGTCTTGTCTGTCTAGTCTTGTCTGTCTAGTCTTGTCTGTCTAGTCTTGTCTGTCTAGTCTTGTCTGTCTAGTCTTGTCTGTCTAGTCTTGTCTGTCTAGTCTTGTCTGTCTAGTCTTGTCTGTCTAGTCTTGTCTGTCTAGTATTGTCTGTCTAGTCTTGTCTGTCTAGTCTTGTCTGTGTTATTTAGGTTTGTTCCAATAGCAGTCCAAACGGTGAGCAAACTGTCTAACGCATGCGCAATATTCTAACTAATTAACATTTTAAATGGTATGCATGCATCAGACAGATTTCTGACCGTGTTGGAACAAACCTTAAAGGTAGACTTCCGAGCAAAGCGGCTCTGGCGTCACTAACGCAACGATACTGACGCGGCGACATAGGGATAGTATTATTCACTATGAAAATGTATGATATTTCGTCATTCGAGCGCAGCGACACTGACGCACTGACGCTGACCGCGTCAATGTCGCTGCGCTCGAATGGCGCCTAATACATTTCCATAGTGCATAATACTATCGCTTTGTCGTGGCGGCATTGACGCTGCGTTAGTCTTGAGCCGCTTTGCTCGGAAGTCTACCTTTAGTATTCGTTTCAGCTCTTTCACCGGCAGAGACTCTTTTCAACACTCACAAAAATCAATCTGATTCTCGGCTCGAACCCAATAAACCCTCCCCGTTTATTGGGTTCGAGTCGAGAATCAGATTGATTTTTGTGAGTGTGGAAAAGAGTCTCTGCCGGTGAAAGAGCTGAAACGAAGTAAAAAGGAGTTTTCGTTGGGGAAGGATGAATGTGAGGTGGACTAGGAGGACGGGTGCGTGAAAGACTTAGGGAAAACAGAAACGAGGATTACGCGTTTTAATAATCGAAATGCGATGGGAATTACGGAAGCGAATGGACTTTGATGAATTGAGAGGGATTTCGTGCTGCGGTCTTAATATTAACTCCACTGAGTCTTAATAAACGCGCAACAAACAAACAAGCAACATTATTAACGTGTCAAGTTCTTGTCAGATATCACAAAAAATTGGCAGAAGTGTTCATAGAATTTTGATCGCAGGAAAATTTGATCGCGGAGAAAATAATGACAACAAGTTTTTCAAAACTGATCGCGATCAATTTTCCCTGCGAACAAATATCTCCGATTTTCCTTTCCTGCAATTGACAAAATAGTGACAATGAAAATGACAGGTAGAGTTGACAGAATTATAATTAGTCATAGGTCTTGTCAACTGTAGCTGTAATTTTCATTGTCACTATCTTGTCAATTGCAGGTACGGAAAATTGATCGCAGTTATTTGTTCGCAAGGAAAATTGATCGCGACCAATTTTGAAAACTTATTGTCAAGCATGCATTATTTTCTCCGCGATCAATTTTCCAGATTTCCAGATACGGAAAATTATTCCAGAATTTTGAAACATTCACAAATTCTATCTACATTTCTCGTATTGAATTAATATGTGGCAAAGTGTTCACGATGTAGTCTTTAAGTGAACACACTATGATTTCAATCCCGTGTATGTAACGATTCCTCCGCGAACGGCGTTTAATTTCCGGACGGCGTTAACTGTGCACGATGCGATAAGCGCGCCGAAAACGCCGACACTTTCGCTGAAAATTCACATTATTATCCTTCTTAATTTGTATTTCGGGCGGGGCCGACGGGCAGCCGGGGCTCTCTCCAATCGATAATTAAATTTCACCGTAGAAAAGTTTTCCCTTTCGCACACCTTTCGCACAAACACTTTTAAACGCTCCCCATTCGCAAAGATAATTCAATTCGCCCTCCAAAATACACAACTTCTCATCCAATTTCATCTCGCAATTATATTTAATATAATCCTACATTAATATAACACACGTTTTAATTTTTTATCTAATACTATATTCAATAGAGCATCAACCCTATAGACTATCTAGTATTATATCTAGAGATCTAGTATTCAATAGAGAGTCAACTTTTCATAGTTGATTTTTTTTGTGCTCGTGTGTCAACTTCCGCCATGTTATGCGTGAAAAAGTTCCCGAAACTTTCATATTCCCGCCTTTTAAACTTGACGGATGCGCATGCGCCTAACTAACTGTAAAAAGCTCACATTACAATATTTTTTGACAACTTGTCAATTTGGCTGCTTGTCACTTTGACAATGTTTCTTATAATATTTATCACTCATTCAGCTGTCACTTTGATTGTATAATAATTTGATAACAACTGAGTCTTTGACAATACTAAAGGTAGACTTCCGAGCAAAGGCGTCTGCTCTGGCGTCACTAACGCAGCGTCAATGTCGCCACGACACAGCGATAGTATTATGCACTATGGAAATGTATTAGGCGCCATTCGAGCGCAGCGACATTGACGCGGTCTGGATCAGTGCGTCAGTGTCGCTGCGCTCAAATGGCGCCTCATACATTTTCATAGCGAATAATACTATCGCTATGTCGTCGCATCAGTATCGCTGCGTTAGTGACGCCAGAGCCGCTTTTCTCGGAAGTCTACCTTTAAGGTTTGTTCCAACACGGTCAGAAAACTGTCTGTTACACGCATGACATTTAAAAACGATAATTAGTTGGAATATTGCGCATGCGTTGGACAGTTTGTTGACCGTTTGGACTGCTATTGGGACAAACCTAAATAACACAGACTAGAATAGACAGATAAGACTAGACAGACAAGACTAGACAGACAAGACTAGACAGACAAGACTAGACAGACAAGACTAGACAGACAAGACTAGACAGACAAGACTAGACAGACAAGACTAGACAGACAAGACTAGACAGACAAGACTAGACAGACAAGACTAGACAGACAAGACTAGACAGACAAGACTAGACAGACAAGACTAGACAGATAAGATTAGACAGACAAGACTAGACAGACAAGACTAGACAGACAAGACTAGACTGACAAGACTAGACAGATAAGATTAGACAGAAAAGACTAGACAGACAAGACTAGACAGACAAGACTAGACAGACAAGACTAGACAGACAAGACTAGACAGACAAGACTAGACAGACAAGACTAGACAGACAAGACTAGACAGACAAGACTAGACAGACAAGACTAGACAGACAAGACTAGACAGACAAGACTAGACAGACAAGACTAGACAGACAAGACTAGACAGACAAGACTAGACAGACAAGACTAGACAGACAAGACTAGACAGACAAGACTAGACAGACAAGACTAGACAGACAAGACTAGACAGACAAGACTAGACAGACAAGACTAGACAGACAAGACTAGACAGACAAGACTAGACAGACAAGACTAGACAGACAAGACTAGACAGACAAGACTAGACAGACAAGACTAGACAGACAAGACTAGACAGACAAGACTAGACAGACAAGACTAGACAGACAAGACTAGACAGACAAGACTAGACAGACAAGACTAGACAGACAAGACTAGACAGACAAGACTAGACAGACAAGACTAGACAGACAAGACTAGACAGACAAGACTAGACAGACAAGACTAGACAGACAAGACTAGACAGACAAGACTAGACAGACAAGACTAGACAGACAAGACTAGACAGACAAGACTAGACAGACAAGACTAGACAGACAAGACTAGACAGACAAGACTAGACAGACAAGACTAGACAGACAAGACTAGACAGACAAGACTAGACAGACAAGACTAGACAGACAAGACTAGACAGACAAGACTAGACAGACAAGACTAGACAGACAAGACTAGACAGACAAGACTAGACAGACAAGACTAGACAGACAAGACTAGACAGACAAGACTAGACAGACAAGACTAGACAGACAAGACTAGACAGACAAGACTAGACAGACAAGACTAGACAGACAAGACTAGACAGACAAGACTAGACAGACAAGACTAGACAGACAAGACTAGACAGACAAGACTAGACAGACAAGACTAGACAGACAAGACTAGACAGACAAGACTAGACAGACAAGACTAGACAGACAAGACTAGACAGACAAGACTAGACAGACAAGACTAGACAGACAAGACTAGACAGACAAGACTAGACAGACAAGACTAGACAGACAAGACTAGACAGACAAGACTAGACAGACAAGACTAGACAGACAAGACTAGACAGACAAGACTAGACAGACAAGACTAGACAGACAAGACTAGACAGACAAGACTAGACAGACAAGACTAGACAGACAAGACTAGACAGACAAGACTAGACAGACAAGACTAGACAGACAAGACTAGACAGACAAGACTAGACAGACAAGACTAGACAGACAAGACTAGACAGACAAGACTAGACAGACAAGACTAGACAGACAAGACTAGACAGACAAGACTAGACAGACAAGACTAGACAGACAAGACTAGACAGACAAGACTAGACAGACAAGACTAGACAGACAAGACTAGACAGACAAGACTAGACAGACAAGACTAGACAGACAAGACTAGACAGACAAGACTAGACAGACAAGACTAGACAGACAAGACTAGACAGACAAGACTAGACAGACAAGACTAGACAGACAAGACTAGACAGACAAGACTAGACAGACAAGACTAGACAGACAAGACTAGACAGACAAGACTAGACAGACAAGACTAGACAGACAAGACTAGACAGACAAGACTAGACAGACAAGACTAGACAGACAAGACTAGACAGACAAGACTAGACAGACAAGACTAGACAGACAAGACTAGACAGACAAGACTAGACAGACAAGACTAGACAGACAAGACTAGACAGACAAGACTAGACAGACAAGACTAGACAGACAAGACTAGACAGACAAGACTAGACAGACAAGACTAGACAGACAAGACTAGACAGACAAGACTAGACAGACAAGACTAGACAGACAAGACTAGACAGACAAGACTAGACAGACAAGACTAGACAGACAAGACTAGACAGACAAGACTAGACAGACAAGACTAGACAGACAAGACTAGACAGACAAGACTAGACAGACAAGACTAGACAGACAAGACTAGACAGACAAGACTAGACAGACAAGACTAGACAGACAAGACTAGACAGACAAGACTAGACAGACAAGACTAGACAGACAAGACTAGACAGACAAGACTAGACAGACAAGACTAGACAGACAAGACTAGACAGACAAGACTAGACAGACAAGACTAGACAGACAAGACTAGACAGACAAGACTAGACAGACAAGACTAGACAGACAAGACTAGACAGACAAGACTAGACAGACAAGACTAGACAGACAAGACTAGACAGACAAGACTAGACAGACAAGACTAGACAGACAAGACTAGACAGACAAGACTAGACAGACAAGACTAGACAGACAAGACTAGACAGACAAGACTAGACAGACAAGACTAGACAGACAAGACTAGACAGACAAGACTAGACAGACAAGACTAGACAGACAAGACTAGACAGACAAGACTAGACAGACAAGACTAGACAGACAAGACTAGACAGACAAGACTAGACAGACAAGACTAGACAGACAAGACTAGACAGACAAGACTAGACAGACAAGACTAGACAGACAAGACTAGACAGACAAGACTAGACAGACAAGACTAGACAGACAAGACTAGACAGACAAGACTAGACAGACAAGACTAGACAGACAAGACTAGACAGACAAGACTAGACAGACAAGACTAGACAGACAAGACTAGACAGACAAGACTAGACAGACAAGACTAGACAGACAAGACTAGACAGACAAGACTAGACAGACAAGACTAGACAGACAAGACTAGACAGACAAGACTAGACAGACAAGACTAGACAGACAAGACTAGACAGACAAGACTAGACAGACAAGACTAGACAGACAAGACTAGACAGACAAGACTAGACAGACAAGACTAGACAGACAAGACTAGACAGACAAGACTAGACAGACAAGACTAGACAGACAAGACTAGACAGACAAGACTAGACAGACAAGACTAGACAGACAAGACTAGACAGACAAGACTAGACAGACAAGACTAGACAGACAAGACTAGACAGACAAGACTAGACAGACAAGACTAGACAGACAAGACTAGACAGACAAGACTAGACAGACAAGACTAGACAGACAAGACTAGACAGACAAGACTAGACAGACAAGACTAGACAGACAAGACTAGACAGACAAGACTAGACAGACAAGACTAGACAGACAAGACTAGACAGACAAGACTAGACAGACAAGACTAGACAGACAAGACTAGACAGACAAGACTAGACAGACAAGACTAGACAGACAAGACTAGACAGACAAGACTAGACAGACAAGACTAGCCAGACAAGACTAGACGATCTTCACGATAGTGGCGACGATTGGGGCTCTGCCAAAACAGGCAGAGGACTTAGAAAATGCCATTGCGACTAGTCCAAGTACTAATAGAGAAGTAAAGGAGGTCGTAGCGAGAGTGAAGAGGACGGCTGACGTCTTCTCGCGTGACTCGGTAGCTGGCATAAACATAACCTTCGACGTCGAGGTTCAATCAAGCATGACGTACATGGAGGAGTCCAGCACTCAAACTAAGCCAAGTGACCCAGGAAAAAAAAATACGCGCAAGTGACGAGAGTACGCAAACTACAACAAAGGACGAGGAGAAAAATAATAATATTGAAAGCCTTCGTGAAGCTAATAAGAAGAGTGTCCACCTATGAGGACTTCCAAGAGATAGCCAAGAAAGAGTGGCCACTGAAAACATTCCGTATTGTGTGAGAAGGGCACCGTAATGTAATGAAATCTACTTCAGACTGGGATCTGGCATGGGGTACTACAGAGGACCTGTACCCAGACAAAGGAGTACCTAAAGCTCTTGCTGAGGCGTACACCTGCCCTGCGGTGATGGCCAAACAAAGTCCAATAACAGGTGGAGTGGAGTACTTGAAACATACCATAGGTGCACCAGAAGCCGACGGCGAAATGAAAACTAATGAACGCTATATCTACCAAATGGTATCTAGAAAGTTTTTATCTGCCAATTATTTTCTTGTCTTACATGTTACAAGTCTTTGTGAGCGCAGGAACCATGTCCTCAGCTGGGGACCTCAACGGGGAGGATTAGGTGGGGTTTATTTGGCCTCAGAATTTCCTGACACAAGAACTTTTTTTGAATGCACCGAAAAGCTCAAAACACTTATGCAGAGAAATGGCAGGAAGCAAATATCAACACTGAAACCAACCAGCGCGGACTGGTGAAAAAGGCGATTTCGTCCTCGCCGACACAGATATCAGAGTCAGAGTATATTCTACAAGAGACTATCCCCCTAAAGCAACCAGAGTAACAGAACCACTGGTAAACAAACCAAATGAAAAAGCATGGACAGAGGTCAGCAGGAAAGGTGTCCAGAAGACTGGGGAAATGTCGTATGCTAAAGTAGCGAGAGATAAAAAATACAGACCTGTTTGTAACGGCTGAAGATTGTGAATATGCTAATCTACACAGGAGGGTGAGAAGCAATGTGAACCTCAATGAGACCGAGACCAAAATCACACAAGCCAGGATGGCCAAAACAGGGGAACTTCTGCTTGAGGTTAACGCTGACAAGGCAAACGCCCTGAGAGAAGAACTGAGGAAAAAACTGCCAACGGCTGAAGTAAGGGTTAAGTCCTCAGATGCTATCCCACACATTAGAGACCTAGATGCGGTAACCACAGCTGAAGAGGTGATGGAAGCTGTCAAAGAACAGCTTAACGACAAGGCAGCGACCTGCCTACGGAGAAAACCAGATAGCCACAGTGACGCTGCCAAGAGAACAAGATTCTATACTGACCGCAAAAGGAAGAATAAGAATGGGTCTGGTGCAATGGCTAGTCCGGGAAAGACTTGACTTCAAAATGCCCTAGGTGTTGGGAAATGGGAAATTCAGTAAAAGAGGTAGATAGGCAAAAACTGTGCCTGAGGTGTGGGCAAGAAAGGGCATGTAGCAAAAGACTGCAACCAGGGACCCTACTGTCCCATCTGTCAACAGCATGGACATAGGGCAGATACTGGAGCAAGTCCAGAATTCCGGAAGGCGCTAACGGAGGCGAGGCGCAATTAACAATCGAGAAAGAGCTTAGAATAATACAGCTAAATGATCCCCTAAATGATCTACTAAATGTGAGAACTGCAGATCTCCAAATAGATAAACCAAACAAAAGACTAATAGAGGTAGACTGGTTTGCTGACAAAAACAAAGACTCTATCAAAGTCCTAAGCCTGAACCCCATCGTTCTAAACAGTGGCTATGGTGTGGGCTTTGTATGGATCGAGATGCAACAGATTGTCATCTACAGCTGCTACTTGTCTCCAAACGAAAAAATTGAGAAACTGGACAAAACACTGGCTGACCTTAGCTGTCACATAAGGTCACAGAAAAAGGAAGTCCTAGTCTGAGGGGATTTTAACGCGAAATCCCCATATTGGGGTTACCCAAAAATGGACAACCGTGGCAATATGGTTATGGACTGGTTAGCCGAACTCGACCTGCGTGTATGCAATGTGGGTAATAAACCAACCTTTGAACGTGGAAAAGCCTGTTCTATACTGGACGTTACGTTTGCTTCTGAAAAAGTCGTGGGTATGATTAAAGAGTGGCAAGTCCACTCCAGGAAAACTTCGGAAACGCAATGGAGATAGTCTTTAACAACAAAAATCCCAAAACAGCTGAGGACATAGTTGCTGATGACGAAATCGCGAGGCTGCGGGCGTCATGCCTTTCTTTGAGACGCATCCACCAGAGGATGTGTAAGAAACATGCACACAAAGACATTGAAAGCACCCTAAAAATGTCACATGCCAACGAAAAAAAAGAACTAAGAAGGAATTAATGACGCAAAGAAATCACACTGGAGAGAGCTCTGCCAGAAGCTAAATGATAATGCCTGGGGGGATGCTTACGCTATTGCCAATCGGCACCTCAAGCAAAGATTCCCAAACCAACATATCCCAATGCAGAAGGCACTTGAGGTGGTGGAAGTACTATTCCCCAAGCTTGAGGAAATGAAATGGCAACTACCACCAGTAACTGAGTTTGAAGAATTCGTAGCAGAAGAAGTCACCAGAGCCGGTAACCGACTGCGTAATGACAGAGCCCCTGGACCTGATGGACTACCACCTGAGGCCATAAAAATAGAAGTATCCAGATGCCCACGGCATATACTAAAAGTAATGAACAACATAATGATCGACGGAAACTTTCCAAATGTGTGGAAGAGGGCAAAAATATTACTGTTGAAGAAGATCCCTCATCCTACAGGCCCCTATGTCTCCCCGATACTGCTGGCAAGCTGCTGAAACATCTCCTGCTAGCGAGGATAAAGGCGGAACTCCAAAAAGGCTTTAATCTGTCAGAAAAGCAGTTTGGGTTCAGGGAAGGTAGGTCGACAGTTGATGCCATTATGAGAGCGTTGGAACTGGCAAAGGAAGCTACAGAAGGGAGACTAGAAAAACTAGAAAGACTAGAAACTAGAAAGAGACTGAAGTAGGACTAGAAAGATTGGCATTTTAATCACATTAGATTTGAAAAATGCGTTCAACGCGGTAGCATGGGAGGATATCACTCAGGAAGCAACAATGCGAGGCTTCCCCCCATATCTACTGAGGCTAGTGCACAGTTATCTGCAATGTAGAACAGTGTGTATAGAATCGGATGGACAGACTGCGGAACGCGAGGTGTACAGCGGTGTCCCACAGGGCTCAGTAATGGGACCTACCCTGTGGAACATCCTGTACGATGGAGTCCTGAGACTTAAACTGCCGCATGGAGCGGAAATCATTGGCTTCGTTGATGATCTGGGTCTGATGGTAGTGGGGACAACCGAAAAAGATCTAATGAGGCGAGCGAACACGGCTATCGCTCAAGAAAATGAGTGGATGGGAAAAAAGGGGCTGCGCCTGGCCCCACATGAAACGGAAGCTGTGTTACTTACAGGATTACGAAAAAGAGGCCCAATACGCATAAAAGTGGGGGGCAGCACTATCGTGCCAAAAGACTCCATAAAGTACCTCGGGGTAAACATTGACAGACGGCTGTCCTTCAAACGCAACCCAAAAAACTATTAAAATTCTTGTGGCACTTGAAAGGCTGCTGCCAAATATTGGTGGTCCAAGCAGCAGCAAAAGGAAACTGTTGTCCACTGTTGCACAAGACTAGACAGACAAGACTAGATAGAGAAGACAATATAAACAAAGAAGCCTGGATACGATTGCTAGAAGGTTTATTTGGTAATAAATTATTTATTAATTTATGAAATAATTTTAAAAAATGCGAAGATAGTATTTAGATTTAAAATTAAATTGGGGGTTGGTGTAGCCTGTGGCAAAATTCCCGGTTTTAATTAATTTTTGCGAGTTTTTGCATGAAAAAATAAATACATTTCCTGTGGTGTACTACGTAAATAGAACACGAGTACACAATTTAGCGGCGAAGCAAAAAGCGTACAACATGTACTCTAAAAATTATATAAACACAATTAACTATCTATATAGAATTAAAAAAATTATAAAAACACAATTAATTATTTTTAGCATTTTTTTGTAGTTTTTGCTAAAGTGCAACATGGAAATTTGCACTTGCATATCCCGGGCATTCAACAAATTGATGAGAAATTCAATGGATAATTCGAGTGTAATTGACAAGACACCTGTCCGTTCCAATAAACAAATCACAAAGCAATGCGATCAATCATTCAATTATCAATTCATTCCACTCATGCACTCACATTTTACAATTTAAAACGAGTTCCGTCTGTTTAATCAAAACTAGTCTATTCTTGTCTACTCTTGTTTAGCCTTGTCTGTCTAGTCTTGTCTGTCTATTCTTTTCTGTCTAGTCTTGTCTGTCTAGTCTTGTCTGTCTAGTCTTGTCTGTCTAGTCTTGTCTGTCTAGTCTTGTCTGTCTAGTCTTGTCTGTCTAGTCTTGTCTGTCTAGTCTTGTCTGTCTAGTCTTGTCTGTCTAGTCTTGTCTGTCTAGTCTTGTCTGTCTAGTCTTGTCTGTCTAGTCTTGTCTGTCTAGTCTTGTCTGTCTAGTCTTGTCTGTCTAGTCTTGTCTGTCCAGTCTTGTCTGTCTAGTCTTGTCTGTCTAGTCTTGTCTGTCTAGTCTTGTCTGTCTAGTCTTGTCTGTCTAGTCTTGTCTGTCTAGTCTTGTCTGTCTAGTCTTGTCTGTCTAGTCTTGTCTGTCCAGTCTTGTCTGTCCAGTCTTGTCTGTCCAGTCTTGTCTGTCCAGTCTTGTCTGTCCAGTCTTGTCTGTCCAGTCTTGTCTGTCCAGTCTTGTCTGTCCAGTCTTGTCTGTCCAGTCTTGTCTGTCCAGTCTTCTCTGTCTAGTCTTGTCTGTCTAGTCTTGTCTGTCTAGTCTTGTCTGTCTAGTCTTGTCTGTCTAGTCTTGTCTGTCTAGTCTTGTCTGTCTAGTCTTGTCTGTCTAGTCTTGTCTGTCTAGTCTTGTCTGTCTAGTCTTGTCTGTCTAGTTTTGTTAGTCTTGTCTTTTCTGTCTAGTTTTGTTCATCTAGTCTTTTCTGTATAGAAATATTTTCCTCTAAGGAATTAAATCTACCTGAAGGAGTGGGTTTATGTGGAAAGAAAATTTGTGAATCCGCAGAAAAGCGAAACAAACAATGAAAACCTAACTTTATTATATTTAATAACAATATGAAAATCTGGAAAAGTAATATCGCGAGAATGCGTATGCGAAACATATTGCGTATAGAAAACCAGCTTTTTAATCCAACATTTTGGCTTTGCGAATTTCCTTTTTGTCGTCTCGCACACAAAGAACCTGCTGATATTGAAAGAGCAACGGAGACGGTCGCGGGGAATAATTCAGCACGCGCGGGAAAGAGAGAGAGGTTTATTTTCGCCGAGGATAAGCAAAATATGTTTCCGTCGGGGAAAGGACGTTTGTTGCTTGTTCGCGAAATTTTTTCGATTCCAGCGCAACAAGAAACGGTTGCGTACAAATGCGAAACACGTAAACGAGTCAATGTCTATTTTTAAACGAATTAATCGTTTGTATACCGAAACCACATCAAATATCTTTATTTTTAGACATTCACAATATTTTTCTACTATTTTACTCCCGGAAAGAAATAAATCAATTGCATAAAATTATTCGCAAATTCTAAGAAAATCTTCACAAACAAATAAAACTAAAAAGTTATTAAAGCCGAAAGATAGCCTGAATATATAAATATATTCAAACTTTTCGTAGCTCTATAATATTATTATTCTTCTTAAGACTACTAAACAAATCTTATGTTGAATCAACTACTTCCCTAGTTGAGGATATTGAATTATACAGCAGATAATTATATGTTAGTTACTAGCCCCCAGTACTCTTTCGTGGCACTAAACAAGAACTAGATAAATAACAATAACTGGATAAATAAAAATATGTTATAGAGTATATAAATAGTCTTATCTGTCTAGTTTAGTCTAGTCTTAATCCCTAAAAAAATTCAATGGGGTTTGCAATTAATTAGATGATGAAAATAAAAATTGTATTGCGAAAATAAATTTCCACGCGAAAACAATACATTCCGCGTGGTTCAGCAATGAAAATAAAATATCGCAAAATAAACGGCGCTGAGGCGCAATTCGCTGATTGTTTTAAACACCGCTGGGAAAGAAAATTCGTTGTGGGATCGCGAATTGAATTAGCGCACGAGTTTATTGAAGCGCCGCCGATACATAAAATACACATTTTTCGCAATTTGCATTTATTCGCGAAATAAAATCCGCGTTTTACGCGCACGTCGTAAATCACGCCCGAAAAACTAAACTATCTAGATCTGTTTGCGAAACAATCGCTTTTAATACACCACTTTGTTTTCATTTCGCACTTGCGAAAATAAACCCACTTAAAAAAGAATCAAACGTTTAATTAGTTTACACACACACGAACGTACAAACACATTATACTCCGTTTTATCTGTCTAGACTGCTCCTATCACGACAACTAAACTAATCTAAATAGTTGAGATTTAATCATCAAGACTTATATGTATAGTCTAGGATTATTCTATATAGTCATTCATTTGTATAGTCGACCTATGTAAGTTGTAATCGATATGAATTTAACACATTGAAAGTTACGGAGGTCACCGGTGACCGGCACTAAGTTTGTAGCGCTAAACAGCTAACTAAATAGACGGTATAAACTAAGTCTAGTCTATACCGTTTTGTAACTAAGAACAAATTGAGACTAGTGTATATAGTCTACCTAGAATAACTTGTACTTTACAACTAAATGCCAATCATTAAGACCAATATGTGTAGTCTAGAACATTAGAAGAAGACTCAATTGTGTAGTTTACCTATCATTGAATGTAACACGTTAAAAGTCACGGAGGTCACCGGTGACCGGCACTAAGTTTGTAGCGCTAAACCGCTAAGTAAATAGACGGTATAAACTAAGTCTTGTCTAGATCGATTTGTAGCTAAGAACAAATTGAGACTACTTTATATAGTCTCTCACTAAACCCCTATTCAGCCTTGGCTTTTAGTGTGCGCCACCCCGGTATCGCATATTTTGCATTCATTCAGGGTGGGCAGCCCGGACGGTTTACTGAATAACCGCCCTAGTTGTTGTCTCCCCGACCAGGATTTGAACCCGGGTCTCCCGCATTGAAAGGCGGATATGTTGTCAACTACACCACCGAGCAGACTTTATATAGTCTACCTAGAATAACTTAAACGTCAAATAAATGTCATACAACTAAATGTCAATCATTAAGACTAATATGTCTAGTCTAGAACATTAAAAGAACACTCATTTGTTTAGTTTACCTATCATTGAATTTAACCCGTTGAAAGTCATGGAGGTCACCGGTGACCGGCACTAAGTTTGTTTATACCACTGCCACAATATCCCAAATGAGATCATTGCAGAAGTCGTGGAGTTTTATCTGTCTAGACTTCTCCTATCAAGACAAGTAAACTAATCTAAATAGTTGAGATTTAATCATGAAGACTTATATGTATAGTCTAGAAATACACTCATTTGTGTAGTCTATCTTTCTAAGCTGTAATGTAATCTAAATAACACGTATTTTGATTGAATATAACACGTTGAAAGTCACGGAGGTCACCGGTGACCGGCAATAAGTTTGTAGCGCTATCACTTGAACGAAACAGACGGTCTAAACTAAGTCTACTCTTGATCAATTTCTAGCTAAGAACAAATTGAGACTAGTGTATATAGTATTTTTTTAACGGGGCATAGCAAGCACCATTGGTTTACTTGTCAAGTGCCCCCCTGAACGCCTCGAGCATCTTGGAACCGCTTCACACATAACGTCAAGATGTCGTTGTATTAGTTTCGCCTTACATCCCTCTTCCACTTCTATTAGATTAGTGGTTCAGGTGCTGTCAAGTTTCTTGTTGCTCTCGACTTGGAGCCGTTTCTCCTCGTCCTGCTCTTTCAAGGTCATGATGTTTGTTATCATATCGGTTGTTAATGCCCAGATGTTCTCCGACCTGATCATATGGCCGGTTAAACCTATGTGTTCAAGTTTGAGGTTTTTATAGTTTTACTATAGTCTGCCTATAATAAGTTGTACGTTAAATCTCACGGAGGTCACCGGTGACCGGCACTAAGTTTGTAGCGCTAAACAGCTAACTAAATAGACGGTATAAACTAAGTCTAGTCTAGATCGATTTGTAGCTAAGAACAAATTGAGACTAGTTTATATAGTCCAGCTAGAATAACTTGTACGTTACAACTAAATATCAATCATTAAGACTAATATGTGTAGTCTAGAACATTAGAACACTCATTCGTGTAGTTTAGCTATCATTGAATTTAACACGTTGAAAGCCATAGAGGTCACCGGTGACCGGCACAAAGTTTGTTTATAGCACTGTCACTATCACGATATCCCAATTGAGAACATCGCAGAAGTAGTGGAAATATGGGCAGAGTTGTTGCTGGAAACTTTCGAAAGGGAATTTTCGCTGCGCAATGAAAAAGACAAAAACTCGTCCTACTGAGAAAAGGGGACAAACATTGGATGAACCATCGTCATACCGACCGGTATGTCTCCTGCACAACATAGGGAAACTTCTTGAAAGATTATTGCTTAGGAGATTTGAGACATACATCGCCAACAACGGAGGATTGTCCCAATGGCAGTATGGTTTGCGAAAAGGTCGATCAAGCGTGGACGCTATTGCTGAAGTAATAAAGGCGGCGGAAATGTTACTGTGCAATCGAAAGGTTACTGTGCATTAGTGACCCTTGACGTTAAGAAAGCCAGGTGGGATGTAATCATGAAGGCATTAGCATCAAGACAGATACCAGAATACTTGAGAAAGATGATAAGCAGCTACTTGAGCGACCGACGGTTGATATACCACACGGACGAAGGTGAGAAGTTGAGTATGAGGTAACGGCGGGTGTCCCACAAGGATCGGTCCTCGCACCATTCTTGTGGAACATTATTTACGATGGCTTGCTAAACGTAGACTTACCTAGAACAGCGAGAATAGTTGTATTTGCAAGCATCAAGCCATACACCACCATACTTGAGAGAGATGATATGCAGCTACTTGAGCGACCGACGGTTGATATACTTCACGGACGAAGCGGAAGTAGAGTATGAGGTAACGGCGGGTGTCCCACAAGGATGGGTCCTGGCACCATTCTTGTGCAACATTATGTACGATGGCTTGCTAAACGTAAACGTACCTAGCACAGCGAGAATAGTTGGATTGGCAAACATCAAGACAGACACCAGAATACTTGAGAAAGATGATAGGCAGCTACTTGAGCGAGCGACGATTGAAATACAACACGGGCGAAGGTGAAGTTGAGTATGAGGTAACGGCGGGTGTCCCACAAGGATTGGTCCTGGCAACATTCTTGTGGAACATTATGTACGATGGCTTGCTAAACGTAAACGTACCTAGAACAGCGAGAATAGTTGGATTCGCAAGCATCAAGACAAACACCAGAATACTTGAGAAAGATGATGGGCTGCTACTTCAGCGAGCGACGGTTGAAATGCAACACGGACGAAGGTGAAGTTGAGTATGAGGTAACGCCGGGTGCCCCACAAGGATCGGTCCTGGCACCATTCTTGTGGAATATTATGTACCATGGCTTGCTAAACCTAGACTTGCCTAGAGTAGCGAGAATAGTTGGATTCGCAAGCATCAAGACAGACACCAGAATACTTGAGAAAGATGATAGGCAGCTACTTGAGCGAGCGACGATTGAAATACAACACGGACGAAGGTGAAGTTGAGAATGAGGTAACGGCGTGTGTCCCACAAGGATCGGTCCTGGCACCATTCTTGTGGAACATTATGTACGATAGCTTGCTAAACCCAGATTTACCTAGAGCAGCGAGAATAGTTGGTTTTGCAGATGACGCCGCAGTGGTGGTGACTGCAAAGGAAATAAGCACATTGGAGCTAGCAACTAATAAAACTCTCCGACAGGCAAATAATTGGTTAAAGGAGTAGGGTCTAAGTTAAGTCTAGTCCAAATAGATTTGTTGAGACTAGTTTATGTACGCTACCTAGAATAAGTTGTACGCAACAATCGCTACAATAATAAGTTGTACGCTCAATCAGCAAGACGTATATGTGTAGTCTAGAATATAGAAGAGCGCTCATTTCTGTAATCTAAATTGAACACGTTGAAAATCACGGAGGTCATCGGTGACCGGCAGTAAGTTTAAAGTAAGCTATCACTTACCGGACTAATTTGAACGAAACAGAGAGTTGATAAATTTGTATCTAATAACAAATTGAGATTAGTTTACTACCTAGACTAAGTTGTACATTACAACTAAATGTTTTTATCAAGACTAATATATGTAGTCTAGAACATATAAGAACACTGTTTTGTGTAGTCTACCTATCTAAATAGTAATCGATTCAATTTAAAATGCTGAAACTCACGGAGGTCACCGGTGACCGGCACTAAGTTTCTCTCTAGCGCTGTCATATACTGAACTAACTACTAACGAAACAGACGTTTTAAGCTAAGTCTACTCTAGATCTGTAACTTAGAACAAATTGAAACTAGTTTTTGTAGTCTACTTAGACTAAGTTAAAGTTCCAACTAAATGCTTTTTAATCGAAACTCGATATGTTATTTTTGTTTCATATTAAAATGCCAACTAGATCCATTTATCACGCACAAATCAATCATGTTATACATACTTATTACATTTAGCTCACTACACGTTCGTCCACTTAATGCATATATTTGTCGAGAGATTATTGCCGATGGTTCAAATATCGATCTCGATAAACGTTCAGATTACTGATAACTAGACTAGATTAGTCCAGATAGTAACTAGAACATAGACGGGGGAATTGAGAATAATTCGTGTAGTCTATAACTAGTTCGTAAGTTATTGACTGTTGAATTTAGAAATTTTTCGTGAGCGCACTTATTTGATTAAATCAGTAAGTGCGCTCACGAAAAATGGGCAGAATAAACTCATGAATTGGGCAGACTAAACTAAGTAGACAAGTCTAGATAGTTTAGATTTGTAGCTTAGATATGGACGAACAAATGGAGACTAATTTTGGTAGTATAGCTAGACTAGTTTGTAAGTTATTGGCAGGTTAAGTTAGATTTTACAAATTGTGCGAAATTTTTCGAGAGCGCACTTACTGGATTAAATCGAACGGAATGAACAGACTAAACTAAGTAGACTAGTCTAGATAGTTTAGATTTGTAGCTTAGATATGTACGAACAAATGGAGACTAATTTTGGTAGTATAGCTAGAATAGTTTGTAAGTTATTGGCAGGTTAAGTTAGATTTTACAAATTGTGCGAAATTTTTTGAGAGCGCACTTACTGGATTAAATCGAACGGAATGAACAGACTAAACTAAGTAGACTAGTCTAGATAGTTTAGATTTGTAGCTTAGATATTGACGAACAAATGGAGACTAATTTTGGTAGTATTGCTAGACTAGTTTGTAAGTTATTGGCAGGTTAAGTTAGATTTTACAAATTGTGCGAAATTTTTCGAGAGCGCACTTACTGGATTAAATCGAACGGAATGAACAGACTAAACTAAGTAGACTAGTCTAGATAGTTTAGATTTGTAGCTTAGATATGGACGAACAAATGGAGACTAATTTTGGTAGTATAGCTAGACTAGTTTGTAAGTTATTGGCAGGTTAAGTTAGATTTTACAAATTGTGAGAAATTTTTCGAGAGCGCACTTACTGGATTAAATCGAACGGAATGAACAGACTAAACTAAGTAGACTAGTCTAGATAGTTTATATTTGTAGCTTAGATATGCACGAACAAATGGAGACTAATTTTGGTAGTATAGCTAGACTAGTTTGTAAGTTATTGGCAGGTTAAGTTAGATTTTACAAATTGTGCGAAATTTTCCGTTAGCGCACTTACTGGATTAAATCGAATGAAAGTGATAGACTAGACTAAGAAGACTAGTTTAGATAGTTTAGATTTGTAGTTTAGATATGGACCAACAAATCGAGACTAATTTTAGTAATATAGCTAAGACTACAAAATAAATCTCATATTGAAACAACTACTTCCCTTGCTAATACCACGCAGGATTTTTAATTATGCAACAGATATTTGTATGGTAATTACTAGCCCCCAGTCCACTTTCGTGGCACTAAACAAGAACTACTACTAGTTTGTAAGTTATTAACAGGTTAAGTTAGATTTGATAAATTGTGCGAAATTTTTCGTGAGCGCACTTACTGGATTAAATCGCATGAAATGGATCGACTAAACTAAGTAGACTAGTTTAGATAGTTTGGATTGGTAGCTTAGATATTGACGAACAAATTGAGACTAATTTTAGTAGTATAACTAGACTAGTTTGTAAGTTATTGACAGATTAAGTTACAAATTTTTCGAAATTTTTCGTGAGCGCACTTACGGGACAAACTAAATGTTTTTAATTTAAGAATTCAAATTTAAGAATTCAAATTTAAGAATTGATTGAAATATGTGTAGTCTAGAACACATAAGAACACTCTTTTGTGTAGTCTACCTATATAAATAGTAATCGATTCAATTTAAAACGTTGAAAGTCGCGGAGGTCACCGGTGACCGGCACTAAGGTTCTTTGTATTGCATAGTATCATTATGTCATGTAGCGCCATTCATAGCGCCATCCATATTAAATCGCTTTTAGTAATTAACTCCTCGCTACGCTCGTCGTTTTCTAAACATGGACGCGTGCTGAAATATCGCCCTTATTGAACTCGTTCTTTAAACTATTTTTTCTATTTTGCGCCCTTTATGCAATTTCTAAATAAAAAAATCGCCGATACATATTGAGAAAATTTATTCGCATTCGGCGAGCCATTACCGACCCATATGAGTGATTTAATGATTTCATTATAGACGCAAAACAGATTTTGTAAGCTCCACACTAAACATTTAATTCTAAACCGTTTTCTCTAAAGCTCTCTGGTTATTAAAATCTTTGGACTCGCGAGTCTCGTAGTCTTAAAATCGAAAGGCTTCCAAGCCGGTCTACATAGTTTGCCCTACTTTTCCCGCGTGCATGGCGTGTACAATCTTTTACGGTTCAATACTGACGAGGCCTGAAACATGCCACCTGAAACACGTCGTGCGGCTAGTATTAGCACTTAGACCGCATCAAAAAATTGAACCAATTTGTCTTGTCTGTGTGGTTTATTGTAATCTCGTTTACATACCCGAATCTTATCTGCGTCTATTACATCCACCCTTATTTTATTTACAACGGATGCTTTCGCTAGTTTTTCTCGTTGTGTTTTCGTGGGTCGAGGAGTCGGGCCGATAGATTTTCCGGTCGCGCATTTATTCACTCTCGACCCGAAAACTTCTTCCAACCGGAATAAAATAAGAAAACACAAGTGAAAACCGGCACAACTGAAATAAAATGAGGGGAAAGTCTGCAGTCTACGTGCTCACTAACAATTAAACTAAACCGAGGAATATGAATTGAACTTTCTTGAAGCTTTTATTTACTCTCTATGCGCTTCTATATAGACTAGCTTAGTTTGGCCTTAGTCCATTTGTCTATTTATAATTGGGAGACTAGGTAGACTAATCTAGTTTACGAATTTTTTTTTAACTTATTACGTCTAAACGCTCGTTAATCCCCCGAGACCGGCCCAACAGTTTAATAACCGTCAAAGTAAACGAAGACTGTATTGTATAAAACTTAGTAAACTAATTTCACCTAGTCTTGTATCGATTAACAAGATCTGTTAGATTACATAAGACAGTTTGTAACAACGCCATGTTGTAACAACTTCATATTGAAACAACTTCATGTTGAAACAACTTCACTCTTAAACAATTTCGTGTCAGAACTAATACATGTTGACACAATTTCGTCTTGAAAGAGGTTCATCTTGTAGCAATTCACGTCGTAACAACGTCATATTGAAGCAATACATTTTAAATCGCTTGAAATGGATAGACTAAACTAAGTAGACTAGTTTAGATTAGTAGCTTAGATATGGACTAACAAATTGAGAGTAATTTTGATAGTATAACTAGACTGGTTTGTAAGTTAATAGCAGGTTGAGTTAGATTTTACAAATCGTGCTAATTTACGTGGACGAAGTGCTTAGATTAGATTAAATTATGTTAGGTTAGGTAACTGGACGTTAGGCATAGCCGACTTACCTAACCTAGTCTGGATAGTGATGATTAATACGAAATATAGATCTGTGCTAACTATATAGTTATTGTTTGTAGTCCATTAGAGTTCAGTGTTTGTCTATTTTTCTGGATACTTCAAATATTATTGTTTTGGCAAAATATTATTGCGACTGGCGGCAATATTTGAACAAAGTTTTGCTAGGAATTAATCCGCGCATCGGAATAAATACGCTAAGGGTCCGAATAGAGTGGATAATAAGTATGCAGTTGGATTCGACGAAACCCGTGAAATTCGATTGGACTAGGGCCTGAATGCGACCCGAAATTTTGCATTAACGAGCGTCCGATTCGCATGGAAACAGTTTCGGTATTGTTTTCATGTAAATTGCTGAATTATTGCCAAATCCGTGCGCATTAAATTTACACTTCTCATATTTACACTAATGTCGACCCAATCTTATCTATCTAGTCCAGTCTTTGTTTGAATAGCCTTATCTATTTGCAAAAATTATTTATGTTCCGAATAAAACTGTGGGTTTCTAATACCTGGCTTCCTCGAGCTTGCGGAGCTACAAACACACTTATTGCCGGTCGCCAGTGACCCCCACGATATTTAACGTGTTAAAGGATACATACATTAATTTCAACACCTAGACCCGAGTAGTTCAACATCACTAATTCCGACCAAAACCGAACGGAAAATTTTAGAATATTAAAAAATAGCGAGAAAATGTTTTAACCCTAGAAGGATTTCAATGAAACTTTTACTGAATGTGGGTATCCATAATAAGTACACTTTGATAAAATTTAGACGCTCCGCCACGAATGGTGGCGGCATGGGAACTTATTTTTGCTTTAACGGTTTTTTGTAAATATCTCGTTAACGTTTCAAAGTAGAAAATTTTAACCAGGATCACCATATGTAAGAGGTCGGTGTCTACAAAAAAGTATTCTTTGCAAATTTAATTCAAACATTCGTTTAAGCCACAAAAGTAAAAAATATGAAATGAATTTTTTTTTCAAATTTACATGAGTTTAAATGGCCGGGTCTAGGTGTTGAAAATGTATGCTAATATACTGATTTGAAATCGAAAGGGACGTTATAATTTAAGTTTTTTATACGTTTTATAATAAGGTCCAACAGTTTTATAATAAGGTAACAGCATACATTAATTTCAACACCTAGACCCTACCATTTACCTCATGTAAATTTGAAAAAAAAATAATTTCATATTTTTTACTTTTGTGATTTAACCGAATGATTTCATTAAATTTGCAAAGAATATTTTTTGTAGACACCGACCTCTTACATACGGGGATTCGGGTTACAATTTCGTATTTCAAAGGGTTAACGAGATATTTGCAAATAAATGTTGAAGCAAAAATAATTCCCCACGCTGCCTCCATTTGAGCCGGAGCGTTCAAAATTGGTCAAAGGGTTCTTCTTGTGGATACCCACATTCAGTAAAAGTTTCATTGAAATCCTTCTAGGGTTAATACATTTTCTCGCTAATTTTTAATATTCTGAAATTTAGTGATATATAACTGGACGGGTCTAGGTGTTGATATTAAGATATCTATCCTTTAACACGTCAGTATGTGTATCTTCCTTTCCCCACTACCTTTCCCCACATGGAGGACGCTGAAAAGGCTAAGAACGGGAGTCGCACGATGTAACAGCAACCTAAAAAAATGGGGCTACAAATATGAATACGGCGTAACTCAAGACCACCAACATCTCGCAGTGTGACCAAACATGAGTGAGACTTACACATAGGAGGACCTGATACTCGCAAATGACAAAGCCACATTTTTGGAAACTGAAAATTTGATTTGTTATGGAGATACGTACACGAAAAGAAAGTATCGATCTCTTCTAATACTTGCCTTATAATGATTGGTGCTACTATATCAGCTAGAGGATTAATCTTGGAGTCATCATGTATTGGAGCCGGAACGCATCAGAACGGAAGCTACCGGAAGCTTGAAGCTACGTTCTGGTACTACTTTTTCCCAAAAATATTAGTTTCTACATCTTCATACCTTCTAAGGTCTATAAAATCTCACAATTTTGAGCAAAAATATATAAAATGTTTAAAGGAAGTCCTCCCTGTACTCTTTACATGTACCGGACTAGAAATATAGAGAACAACGCGAACAATCTATTCGGGCCTAATAAGGCCTTCCTAATCTTCCTGAAAACCTAACCTAACTTCCACCTAATGAGGCCTTTAGAACTGTTACCGAGTGACTAATTTTGTCGTCCTGCTTTAATCGCTTTCAATTCCACGCGAATTTATAACATGGACGAAACTGGATTGTCCTCTGTACCACAAAAATATAAGAAAAATTATATCGGTCAAAGCTGAAAAAAAACAAAAAGTTGGTGCCCTAGTTTCGGCTGAACGAGTATAGTTGGTAACGGTAGTGCTTTGCTTTTATGCAGCTGGACATGCCACTCTTATGATTTTTCCTCTAATACGAATGAAGAGTGAGCTAAGAATGAGTGAGAAGAGTGAGGATGAGCAGTTTTGGATGGTGCACTATCAGCCACAGTAGCTGTATGCCATCCCAGTGGTTCGTTGCAACAATATATTTTCACGGAACGGATACGTTATTTTATCGGCTATGTAAAACCAAGCAATGATGATCCACTTAAATGGTCACTCCACCCAAACTATGAACGATTTAGTAGAAGAGTTGGCTCGTGCTCATAGAGTCATAATGCTCTGCTTGCCACATCACTGCACGCATCGCTTAGTTTTATGGGTCCTTTGAGCACATTTTACTCGCAATAAGTCTAATTATGGCTTCGTAATCGTCCGGGCCGTGTTGTCACACAATCTCAAATAGTATCTTCGTTTGGAACTGCTTAGAATCGTGCGGCTACTATGCAAAATGCAGTGTTTCCTTTTACCAAAACCGGTATTTGTTATATTTAGAGCTGTAGCTTTTGTAGCATCGCAGACTACAGAAATATCATCTGTACCAACCACAAATGAATTCTCTCAGGATCCATTGCCTCGAGAAAGAACTCCGTCCCCGCAATCAGGAACATCTACAGAACGACGTACGTTCTCAAATTCTATCAGTCTGGTATCATCGAAAGATATCATGCCGACTCCTCATTTAAAATGCACATAAAGGAAATGCAAGCATCAGCGCGTAAAGGAAAAACCGCAATTTTGACTGAATAACCATATAACACGGATATAGGTTCTTGGTTCGTTAGCTTTAGCAATTCTTCGTTGGAAATTCTGTTTGGCCAGAAAATTCCCAGGGTGCGTCTTATACATTGAGCTGTTTTGTCACCTTCCGCGTTTCACTATATAGCAGACTTAGTTTATCGCAAAGTGAGAGTAGGAGACAAAAAAAGCAACTGGTTCTAGGCAATAAAGGCTTAAGACAAGATTGTCCCCTTAGCCATAGTATGTTTAGAAAACTCCTCGCTACGCTGGTCGTTTCCTTAACATGGATGCGTGCTGAAAAATCGCGCTTATTGAACTCGTTCTTTCAACTATGTTTTCTATTTTGCGTCCTTTATGCAATTTCTAAATAAAAAAATCGCCGATACATATTGAGAAAATTTATTCGCATTCGGCGAGCCATTACCGACCCATATGAGTGATTTAATGATTTCATTATAGACGCAAAACAGATTTTGTAAGCTCCACACTTAACATTTAATTCTAAACCATTTTCTCTAAAGCTCTCTGGTTATTAAAATCTTTGGACTCGCGAGTCTCGTAGTCTTAAAATCGGCAGGCTTCCAAGCCGGTCTACATAGTTTGCCCTACTTTTCCCGCGTGCATGGCGTGTACAATCTTTTACGGTTCAATACTGACGAGGCCTGAAACATGCCACCTGAAACACGTCGTGCGGCTAGTATTAGCACTTAGACCGCATCAAAAAATTGATTTTTTATAAAACCAATTTGTCTTGTCTGTGTGGTTTATTGTAATCTCGTTTACATACTCGAATCTTATCTGCGTCTATTACATCCACCCTTACTTTATTTACAACGGATGCTTTCGCTAGTTTTTCTCGTTGTGTTTTCGTGGGTCGAGGAGTCGGGCCGATAGATTTTCCGGTCGCGCATTTATTCACTCTCGACCCGAAAACTTCTTCCAACCGGAATAAAATAAGAAAACGCAAGTGAAAACCGCCAAAACTGAAATAAAATGAGGGGAAAGTCTGCAGTCTACGTGCTCGCTAACAATTAAACTAAATCGTAGAATATAAATTGAACTTTCTTGAAGCTTTTATTTACTTTCTATGCGCTTCTATATAGACTAGCTTAGTTTGGGCCCTAGTCCATCTGTCTACTTATAATTGGTAGACTAGGAAGACTAATCTAGTTTACAATTTTTTTCTTAACTTATTACGTCTAAACGCTCGTTAATCCCCCGAGACCGGCCCAACAGTTTAATAACCGTCAAAGTAAACGAAGACTGTATTGTATAAAACTTAGTAAACTAATATCACGTAGTCTTGTATCAATTCACAAGATCCGTTAGATTACATAAGACAGTTTGTAACAACACCATGTTGTAACAACTTCATATTGAAACAACTTCATGTTGAAACAACTTCACACTTAAACAATTTCGTGTCAGAACTAATACATGTTGACACAATTTCGTCTTGAAAGAGGTTCATCTTGTTACAACTTCATGTCGTAACAGCGTCATATTGAAACAATAAATTTTAAATCGCTTGAAATGGACAGACTAAACTAAGTAGACTAGTTTTGATTAGTAGCTTAGATATGGACTAACAAATTGAGACTAATTTTGGTAGTATAACTAGACTGGTTTATAAGTTAATAGCAGGTTAAGTTAGATTTTACAAATCGTGCTAATTTACGTAGACGAAGTGCTTAGGTTAGATTAAATTATGATAGGTTAGGTAACTGGGCGTTGGGCATAGACGACATACCAAACCTAGTCTGGATAGTGATGATTAATACG
Source organism: Phosphuga atrata (assembly GCA_944588485.1). Lineage (NCBI taxonomy): Eukaryota > Metazoa > Arthropoda > Insecta > Coleoptera > Silphidae > Phosphuga > Phosphuga atrata. Next base: position 5,641,807 of record OX155897.1, on the reverse strand, counting down.
AAATATAAATCTGTGCTAACTATATAGTTATTGTTTGTAGTCCATTAGAGTTCAGTGTTTGTCTATTTTTCTGGATACTGCAAATATTATTGCAGAACTGTTTTGGCGAAATATTATTGCGACTGGCGGCAATATTTTGAGAAAGTTTTGCGGGGAATTAATCCACGCATCGGAATAAATACGCTAAGGGTCCGAATAGAGTGGATAATAAGTATGCAGTTGGATTCGACGGAACCCGTGAAATTCGATTGGACTAGGGCCTGAATGCGACCCGAAATTTTGCATTAACGAACGCCCGATTCGCATGGAAATAGTTTTGGTTTTGTTTTCATGTAAATTGCTGAATTATTGCCAAATCCGTGCGCATTAAATTTACACTTCTCATATTTACACTAATGTCGACCCAATCTTATCTATCTAGTCCAGTCTTTGTTTGAATAGCCTTATCTATTTGCAAAAATTATTTATGTTCCGAATAAAACTGTGGTTTTCTAATACCTGGCTTCGTCGAGCTTGCGGCGCTAAAGACAAACTTATTGCCGGTCACCAGTGACCCCCACGATATTCAACGTGTTAAAGGATACATACATTAATTGCAACACCTAGACCCTAGCAGTTCAACATCACTAATTCCGACTAAAATTAGCAAGAAAATGTATTAACCCTAAAAAGATTTTAATGAAACTTTTACTGAATGTGGGTATCCATATTAAGTACACTTTGATAAAATTTAGACGCTCCGCCACGAATGGTGGCGGCATGGGGACTTATTTTTGCTTTAACGGTTTTTTGTAAATATCTCTTTAACGTTTCAAAGTAGAAAATTGTAGCCCGGATTACCATATGTAAGATGTCGGTGTCTACAAAAAAGTATTCTTCGCAAATTTAATTAAATCATTCGGTTAAGCCACAAAAGTAAAAAATATGAAATGAATTTTTTTTTTTCAAATTTACATGAGTTTAAATATCCGGGTCAAGGTGTTGAAAATGTATGCTAATATACTGATTTGAAATCGAAACGGACGTCATAATTTAAGTTTTTTTTAAGTTTTATAATAAAGTCCTTTAACAGCATACATTAATTTCAACACCTAGACCCGACCATTTAAACTCATGTAAATTTGAAAAAAAAAAATTTCATATTTTTTACTTTTGTGGCTTAACCGAATGATTTCATTAAATTTGCAAATAATATTTTTTTGTAGACACCGACCTCTTACATATGGAGATCCGGGTTACAGTTTTCTAAATTAAAGGTTTAACGAGATATTTGCAAAAAACTTTGAAACAGAAATAATTAAACAAAATTTCGTCTTGAAAGAGGTTCATCTTGTAGCAACTTCACCCCGAACAACATCATATTGAAACAACGTCATATCAAAGCTACTTCGCACTTAAACAATTTCAGGTCAGAACAATGTCATGTTGACCCAACTTCGTCTTGAAACGGATGGCACATGTTGCAGTAACTTCAGGTTGAACAGACATCGCGTTAGATTAAATAACGCAGTTGGTTGCAACTTCATGTTGAAACAACTTCACACTTAAACAATTTGGCGTCAGAACTAATTCATTGTCATGTTGACACAATTTCGTCTTGAAAGAGGTTCATGTTGTATCAACTTCATGCCGGAACAACGTCATATTGAAACAACTTCAAATCAAAGCTACTTCGCACTTAAACAATTTCAGGTTAAAACAATGACATGTTGACACAACTTCGTCTTGAAACGGACACATGTTGTAGCAACTTCACGTTGAACCGACATCGCGTTAGATTAAATAAGGCAGTTGTTTGCAACTTCATGTTGCAATAACCTCATGTAGAAACTACTTCAAGTAGCTACAATCACATGTTTAACCCTTAGTTGCCCAGGCCTGTCCAAAGCTGACTTGAGTTCAACAGCGGCGTTCAACGTGAGTAGACGTACGAGTGAATTTCTTAAAAATTAAAACTGTTGTAAATGAATATTTAAAAAGTGTTAATAGTCAATAATAATCATTAAAAACTTTTTACTTACGTTACTGTTATTGTCAACCATGCCAAGGGAGTTAAGATCGAATATGCCCACAGAAAAGCAAGTTGAATTATTAACTGTGTTGCAAAGTTCCGAGTTTAAAAAAATTATATCGGAAGTAATCAAAAGAACACGTTGACCACCTGGAAAATCTGTTGACCGATTTAACCAAAAAAGTTACGCTGTTAACGGATAAGAACGAGTAATTACAAAATCAGCTGACTGCCTTTGAGCGGGAAAAGCCACAAAATTACCAGATATCAAGTCAAGAGGAACAATGTTCAGCGAAGGTGAGTGATAGCGCTCCAAATCACACGACTGATAAGACCGAAAAAATTAATCCTCCGACGAATGGGTGCGCTAGCGCAAAAAAGAACAACAAACAAACTATCTCGGAAGATATGAAATATGGTCGACCGGTTAGAATTGTAAATAACGATAATTGGGAATCGCAAAGACACCAAAAAAGAAGAGCTAGGAAATCCAACATAATTTTCGGAACTAATGATGAAACTACTCAAATACGAGCGGCTACGAGATACGCGCACTTGCATGTTTATCGTCTAGACCCAAAGCTTTCAGAAGAAGATGTTAACGAATATTTATGTAAAAAAAAATTTGATCATGCCGTATGTAAAAAACTTGTTTCAAAACACCCTGATGAGTATTCATCTTTTAAAGTTTCTGTACCTATAGAAGACCTAGAAAATATAACAAAACCTGAAATTTGGACAAGAAACACTTGTCTGAATCGTTTTTTGTTAAGACTGGATAAATACCGAGTGTCACAATAAACCAAAATAAGAGCTCGAATGAACAACAAAGTCGTACAGAATCAATAATAACAAGGGAGATTTTATATCTAAACATTCAAAGCGTAAACAAAAAAATCAATGAATTAGAGTTATTAACAACCTTACATAAACCGGAAGTATTATGTCTTGTAGAAACATGGCTGATCGAAGAAAAGTTGCTTCATCTATACATTGAAAACTATAAATTAATAAGCTTCTACTGTCGAACAAACTTCAGTGGTGGAGGTGTAGCTATTTGGGCTAGAAATGATCTAACCGGCTATACAGAAAATGCAAATATAGCCATTAACACAATCGAAAAGCACATAGAAATATGCGGAATAGATTTAAATGAGAAACCAAACAAGGAAATAATAATCAACCTATATAGACCACCGGCAGGATGCATGGACACCTTCCTATTGACATTAGAAAATCTGCTGGAAAATATATTTAACCAATATGAGGAAATTATCATCTTAGGTGACTTCAATGTCCACTTCGAAGACAACTCTAAGGAAACAAATAATTTAATAAATCTAATGAGATCCTACGGTCTAGCTGATCGTGTGAAGCAGTATACTAGGATAACATTAACTAGTCAAAATCGAATAGACAACATTTTCACTAATTTGTATAATTTTTTTCACAAATCAGGGTAGAAGATACGACAATTTCGGACCACAGGCTAATACTTATGAGCAAGACCATTGACGAAACCAAATTACCCCAACAAACAAAAAAACACACCAGGAATTTTGGAGCAGCTAACAAAGCGCGGTTTGAACAAGCACTACTGCAAGAGTCGTGGGATTGTGTATACAGCAATCAAGATGCTAATAGGAAAACGATCGGATTTATAAAAACTATGAAGCATTATTTTGAGCAATGTTTCCCATTGGTAAACTCAACACATCAAGGGAAACCATGGATAAATACGGAGTTAAGAATTTCCAGTTGTAAATTAAGAGATCTTTTTGTTCTACAGAAAAGGCATCCACTTTTGAAAGACATATATAAACAGGAAAAGAAAAAACATCACAAACTATTACGGGAAACAAGTATTACTGCGGAATTATTGAAAATTCTCCAACTAAACAAAAAACAATGTGGCGAATTTTAAATCAACTATCGAATAAAGAAGAGCGCACGACTAGCATAGAACTAAAAGAAAAGAACGAGATAATTGATAATCCAAGTACGATAGCTACCATGTTCAACAACTTCTTCAAAACTGAACCGGAATTGGTTGCCACAAAGATTAAAGAGATGACCATAAGTGATGCGTACATGCAGCAGAACTACAATAGCATGTACCTACAAGATTTTACTCCACAGCAAATGATGTCAATAATACAGAAATTAAAAAACAAAAGAAGTAGCGGACCTGACGATTTACCATGTAATTTGATTAAGCAATTTGCTACGGAATTAGTCGAACCAATAACCGTCATAGTTAATTGCTCTTTTGAAACAGAGACGTATCCGGATATTTTAAAAATGTCTTCAATAATTCCGATAATTCTTCAAAAAAGGAGATAGAAACAATATTAATAATTATCGACCAGTGACTCTTATCTCTGTCTTAGCCAAAATAATTGAATATTGCATGGAGGATAGACTCACACCATTTCTTGAAAAATACAAAATGATTCCGCCTCAACAACATGGTTTTCGCAAAAACAAATCTACCATCACAGCTTGTCAAGAACTCTATGAAAAGATAACATCGGAAGTGGATCGTGGAAATTGCCCAGTTGTTATATTCTGCCACCTCAGTAAGGCTTTCGACTGCGTGTCTCACTCCAAGCTCCTAGAAAAACTTTGTACGTATGGAGTACGAGGTAAGGCTGGGAAATGGTTCCATTCATACTTTCAAAGCAGAAAACAATATGTGAGAATTGGACAAACTAGATCTCAGATAATGCCCACTTCCGTTGTAGTGCCACAGGGGAGTGTACTAGCCCCTATATTATTTTCGATGTATACCGCTGACTTAATCCATTATATTGGAGAAGAGCGTATCACACTGTATGCTGAAGATGCTAGTATATTCATTACCAATATATCTGTGCTGCAAATTCAGCGTGAAGGGCGTGAGGTAGTTTCTAATTTATATATATGGTTTTCTGCCAATAACCTATACCTAAACGGTGACAAAACGAGATATATAAGATTTCAAACTATCAGAAGGCAACCCACTGAGGATATTGAAAATAACAACATTCAACGAACAGGATGTCTGAAATTTCTGGGTATATTTTTGGATGAGCATCTCACATGGAATGTCATGGTGGACTATATTATAAAAAAAGTACATATAAAGTTACCTAGTAAGAAGGATTAGACCACTTCTACCCAAATCCGCGATTCTAAACCTATATCACGCGGAAATTAAATCATTTTTATCCTATGGGTTTCAAGTATGGGGAGGTTCTACACAGCTGAACAGGGTATTTTTGGCTCAGAAAAGGGTGGTAAGAGCAATATCAGGCAAAACAAGAAGACAATCCTGCAAGCCTTGTTTTAAAGAGCTGGAACTGTTAACAATACCAGCCTTATATATATATATATATATATATATATATATATATATGGTAAGTCGCATGCTATAAGCACAAAAACAAAAGTCATTTCAAGATTAATAAAGACAACCATACGTACAATACGAGAAGCTGCTTACAACTCTATACCCCGAGGAGCAACCTAACTCTATGTTCTAAAACAGCTAATAGATTAGGAATTAAAATATATAATTGTATACCAGCCGGTATAAAAGATACAAGGTACAAGATACAAACAATATACAAGGTTTTCCGAAAAAAATTAAAAATATATTTAATTGAAAGGTGTCACTATGACATCGATGAATTTTTACAGGATAAATGAACTTATGTATAAAGTTCCTATATTAACTGTATACTCATTTATACTCATATACTCATTTATGTACCTATGTTTTAGTATGTGTTATTGTTTGTTATCTTTTCTGTCGTGTAAGAACACACCCCTTCATTATTTTCTTGACATATCAATATGTATATTAATGTACATCATATGGATAAATAAATATTTTGATTTGATTTGATTTGACTTGCTTTGAACTGTACTTTCCGTGAACTTAAAAGTACCGTCGGTCAACAAAGAGTTAAACATCTTCATGTTACAACAATTTCATGTTTAAACAGCTGCAACTCCGCATTGAAACTTCATATCGTTACAACTTCGATTACAGATTAAAGACCGATTCTCATATACGCGACACTCAGCTACGCGACATCACGCGACATCGCCTTTTAAATAATGATTACATTGTTTTAAATGGGCACGTTCTCACTATGGCTACGCGAAAGCTACGCGACGTGCCCATTTAAAACAATGTAATCATTATTTAAAAGGCGATGTCGCACGACGTCGCGTAGCTGAATGTCGCGCATATGAGAATCGACATTTATGTTGTTGTAACTAAATGAAGCAAGACAGTTGATATCAACTTCATATAAAATCAACTTCATGTTTAAACAACTTCATGTAGCAACAACTTCATGTTTAAATGACTTCATGTTGCAACAATCCCATGTATAAACAGCTTCATGTTGAAACAATTTCGCATTCAAACTTCATGTCGTTACAACTTGGTCTTGTAATAGTTTCATGTTGTAGCAAATAAATGAGTAAGACAGTTGGCAACAAGTTCATATTGAAACAACTTCATGTTTAAACAACCTCATGTATCAACAACTTCATGTTTAAATGAATTCATGTTGCTACAATCTCATATATAAACAGCTTCATGTTGAAACAATTTCGCATTAAACTTCATGTCGTTACAACTTGGTGTTGTAATAGTTTCATGTTGTAGCAAATAAATGAGCAAGTCAGTTGGTAACAACTTGATATTGAAACAACCTCATGTTTAAACAACTTCAGGTAGCAACAACTTCATGTTTAAATGACTTCATGTTTTAACAATCTCATGTTTAAACAGCTTCATGTTAAACAATTTCGCATTCAAACTTCATGTCGTTACAACTTGCTGTTGTAATAGTTTGACGTTATAGCAACTAAATAAGTAGGACAGTTAGTAACAACTTCATATTGAAACAACTTCATGTTGCAACAACTTCATGTTTAAATGTTTTGATGTAGTAACAATCTCATGTATAAACAGCTTCATGTTGAAACAATTTCGCATTCAAACTTCATGTTGTTACAACTTGGTGTTGTAATAGTTTCATGTTGTAGCAAATAAATGAATAAGACAGTTAGTTACAACTTCATATTCAAACATCTTCATGTTTAAACAACTTCATGTAGCAACAACTTCATATTTAAATGACTTCATGTTTCAACAATCTCATGTATAAATAGCTTCATGTTGAAATAATTTAGCATTCAAACTTCTTGTCGTTACAACTTGGTGTTGTAAAAGTTTCATGTTGTAGCAACTAAATGAGCAAGACAGTTGGTAACAACTTCATATTGAAACAACTTCATGTTTAAACAACTTCATGTAGCAACAACTTCATGTTTCAACTCTATGACTCTACGTTTCAACAATCTCATTTATAAACAGCTTCATGTTGAACCAATTTCTCATTCAAACTACATGTCGTTACCACTTGTTGTTGTAATAGTTTCATGTTGTAGCAACTAAATACGTTACAACTTGGTGTTGTAAAAGTTTCATGTTGTAGCAACTAAATGAGCAAGACAGTTGGTAACAACTTCATATTGAAACAACTTCATGTTTAAACAACTTCATGTAGCAACAACTTCATGTTTAAATGACTTTACGTTTCAACAATCTCATTTATAAACAGCTTCATGTTGAACCAATTTCTCATTCAAACTTCATGTCGTTACCACTTGTTGTTGTAATAGTTTCAGGTTGTAGCAACTAAATACGTTACAGCTTGGTGTTGTAAAAGTTTCATGTTGTAGCAACTAAATGAGCAAGACAGTTGGTAACAACTTCATATTGAAACAACTTCATGTTTAAACAACTTCATGTAGCAACAACTTCATGTTTAAATGACTTTACGTTTCAACAATCTCATTTATAAACAGCTTCATGTTGAACCAATTTCTCATTCAAACTTCATGTCGTTACAACTTGTTGTTGTAATAGTTTCATGTTGTAGCAACTAAATAAGTAAGACAGTTGGTAACAACTTCATATTCAAACAACTTCATGTTTAAACAACTTCATGTAGCAACAACTTCATGTGTAAATGACTTCACGTTTCAACATTCTCATGTATTAACAGCTTCATGTTGAAACAATTTAGCATTCAAACTTCATGTCGTTCCACCTTGTTGTTGTAATAGTTTCTTGTTGTGGCAACTAAATGAGTAAGACAGTTGGTAACAACTTCATATTGAAATAACTTCATGTTTAAACAACTTCATGTCAACTTCATATTTAAATGACTTCACGTTTCAACAATCTCATCTATAAACAGCTTCATTTTGAAACAATTTCGCATTCAAACTTCATGTCGTTTCAACTTGTTGTTGTAATAGTTTCATGTTGTAGCAACTAAATTAGCAAGACAGTTGGTAACAAGTTCATATTGAAACAACTTCATGTTTAAACAACTTCATGTAGCAACAACTTCATGTTTAAATGACTTCATGTTTCAACAATCGCATGCGTAAACAGCTTCATGTTGAAACAATTTAGCATTCAAACTTCATGTCCTTACAACTTCGTGTTGTAATAGTTTCATGCTGTAGCAACTAAATGAGTAAGACAGTTTGTAACAACTTCATATTGAAACAAATTCATGTTTAAACAACTTCATGTAGCAACAACTTCATGTTTAAATGACTTCATGTTTCAACAATCTCATGCGTAAACAGCTTCATGTTGAAATAATTTAGCATTCAAACTTCATGTCGTTACAACTTCGTGTTGTAACAGTTTCATGTTGTAGCAAATAAATGAGCAAGTCAGTTGGTAACAACTTCATATTGAAACAACCTTATGTTTAAACAACTTCATGTAGCAACAACTTCATGTTTAAATGACTTTACGTTTCAACAATCTCATGTATAAACAGCTTCATGTTGAAACAATTTCGCATTCAAACTTCATGTGGTTTCACCTTGTTGTTGTAATAGTTTCAAGTTGTAGCAACTAAATGAGTAAAACAGTTAGTAACAACTTCATATTGAAATAACTTCATGTTTAAACAACTTCATGTAACAACAACTTCATGTGTAAATGACTTCACGTTTCAACATTCTCATGTATAAACAGCTTCATGTTGAAACAATTTCGCATTCAAACTTCATGTCGTTTCACCTTGTTGTTGTAATAGTTTCAAGTTGTAGCAACTAAATGAGTAAAACAGTTGGTAACAACTTCATATTGAAATAACTTCATGTTTAAACAACTTCATGTAGCAACAACTTCATATTTAAATGACTTCACGTTTCAACATTCTCATGTATAAACAGCTTCATGTTGAAACAATTTCGCATTCAAACTTCATGTCGTTTCAACTTGGTGTTACAATAGTTTCATGTTGTAGCAACTAAATTAGCAAGACAGTTGGTAACAACTTCATATTGAAACAACTTCATGTTTAAACAACTTCATGTAGCAACAACTTCATATTTAAATGACTTCATGTTTCAACAATCTCACGTGTAAATAGCTTCATGTTGAAATAATTTAGCATTCAAACTTCATGTCGTTACAATTTGGTGTTGTAATAGTTTCATGTTGTAGCAACTAAATGAGCAAGACAGTTGATAACAACTTCATATCAAAGCTACTTCGCACCTAAACAATTTCATGTCAGAACAATGACATGTTGGCACAACTTCGTCTTGAAACGAATGGCACACGACACATGTTGTAGCAACTTCACGTTGAACCGACATCGCGTTAGATTAAATAAGGCAGTTGGTTGCAACTTCATGTTGAAACAACTTCACACTTAAACAATTTCGTGTCAGAACTAATACATGTTGACACAATTTCGTTTTGAAAAAGGTTCATCTTGTAGCAACTTCACGCCATATCACGCCATATTGAAACAACTTCATATCAAAGCCGCTTCGCACTTAAACAATTTCATGTCAGAACAAAGACATGTTGACAAAACTTCGTCTTGAAACGGATGACACATGTTGCAGCAACTTCGCGTTGAATCGACATCGCGTTAGATAAAATAAGGCAGTTGGTTGCAACTTCGTGTTGCAATAACCTCATGTAGATACTACTTCAACTAGCTACAATCACATGTTTAAACATCTTCATGTTGCAAAAATCTCATGTTTAAACAGCTGCAACTCCGCATTGATTTACAACGTCGATTACAGATTAAAGACCGATTCTTATATACGCGACACTCAGCTACGCGACGTCACGCGACATCGACTGTCAAATAATAATTGCATTGTTTTAAATGGTCACGTTCTCACTATGGCTACGCGGCAGCTACGCGACGTCCCAATTAAAACAATGTAATCATTATTTGACAGTCGATGTCGAACGACATGTTGTTGCAACTAAATGAAGTAAGACAGTTGATAACAACTTCATATAAAAACAACTTCATGTTTAAACAACTTCGTGTAGCAACAACTTCATGTTTAAATGACTTCATGTTGCAACAATCTCATGTATAAACAGCTTCATGTTGAAACCATTTAGCATTCAAACTTCATGTCGTTACAACTTGGTGTTGTAAAAGTTTCGTGTTGTAGCAACTAAATGAGTAAGACAGTTGGTATCAACTTCATATTGAAACAACTTCATGTTTAAACAACTTCATGTAGCAACAACTTCATGTTTAAATGACTTCAAGTTGCAACAATCTCATGTTTAAATAGTTTTAGCAACTTTGCGTGCAAAGTTTCGTGTCGTAACAGCTTCATGTTGAAACAACTTCGTGTCGTAACAACTTCATATCGTAACTACCTTGTATTGAAACAAAACTAATAGGACGAGGGGTTAGCTACTAGCTAATACTAAGTATTAGCTAATAAGTGGTGGACCAATAGTGGAGTAGTGGACTAGTGTTTGGACGACTTTTACTAATCTAGTTTTTCCTTTGTTTCAGGCTGTGATTTTCGATGAAATCGAACTCACCGACCTGTGCCTAGCCGAGTGTTCAACAAAAAACATCAATCACAGTTTTCAGGTAATTGGAACACGAGATATCAACCAAAATCTTAGTCTTGCCTACTCATGTCTGGTCTTGTCTGGTCTTCTCAGGTCTTGCCTGGTCTGATTTAGTCTTGTCTGGCGTTGTGTGGTCTTGCCTGATCGGGTCTAGTCCTGTCTGGTCTTCTCTAGTCTTATCTGGCTTGGCCTCGCCTTGTTTGGTCTTGACTGGTTTTGTCGAGTCTTGTCTAGTCTTGGCTGGTCTAGTCTAGTATTGTCTGGCCTTGAGTGCTCTTGCCTCTTCTTGTATATCCTTGTCTGGTCTTGTCTGACCTTGCCTGCTCTTGTCTGTTCTTGACTGGTCTTGTCTAGTCTTCTCTAGTCTAGCCTAATCTAATCTAGTTCTGTTAGTCTTGTCAAACATTGTACATTTAGTCCGATCTACATAATACGTGGATTTTTATTCAGTCCTTACACACTGAATAAGCATGTAGTTTGGCTAGGTAGTTTAAAATGAAAAGTGTGTAATACAGTGTGGAACATAACGGGTGGAGTTGGAATGATGGGGAGATCGGAGTTGGCCTAGACGGAGTGGAAAAGGACGTGTGTATGGGCAGAAAGGGCGGAGGGAATGGGACGGAAGGCAATGGGGAACGAGTGGAGTTTAGACAATGAATGCAGTGAGGGAGTTTTTTACGTTTTAGTGTCGGATCGAGTGGACTAGGGTGCGATTAAACGCGCTGAATCAACGAGGAAGAACGGAAAGGAGAAGCGCTAATTTGCGTTTGCAGACGGAAAAAATTTAGTTTTGTTTGTGATTTAGGAATATTAGATTTGGAAAAATTAGACAAATCTGTATAAGATTAGATTAGTTTAGAAATCTGTATAAGATTATTACAGGTTGAGAAGTCTGGATAAAAATAGGCGAGATTCAGTCTACATAGTACTCTGTTTATTGAGATGAAACTTCCGTGTTGCGTTCTCTGGGGACTAGATAGTTGGTGATTTATAGTTTTTAATATATCCGCAGTGGCTAGTAAATATAGTGCGGATAAATATCGGCACGGATAAATGTTCCTGCGATGAAATCCATTACGGCTTGAAAATCTCCTCGCTCGATTCTCGGACGTAGGTAGGACTGTTCGAACCCTATTTTTCCCTACATCCTATATTTCCCAGTCTGAAAAAATATCTTCAGATTGCACAGAAATTTTGGATTTATAGCGGGTTTACGATTAGCTACGTCAGAAGTTTAAAATTAACTACACTTTAACTTGTAGACTTAAACTTGCAGAATCAACTATTAGACCTGTAGGCTATTAACTCATAGTCTAACCAGGAGCTACGTAAGAAGTTTAAAATTTGGTTAGATTAGGTCAGGGGTCGGCAAACTGTATAAACTTAAGAGCCAATTTTTTATTCTAAATGATTTCAAGCTGGTTCAAGGGCCACGGATGATTTTTTTTTCATAAAGTCATATTTTAATATTTTCATAGATTTTTCTTAGTGCTCATCAATAGTCAATCGGTTTCTAAACATGTTTTTTATAATCTTCATATTTGAGAAAGAAACCTCACAAAGGTAAACTAGTAGAATTAAATAGTGCTTTAACCCGCAGTGCGACTCGAACCAAGCTAGGATATTTTTCTTTGGGGACAATAGGCCAAATATTATCAACGTTTTACAAAACAGATTTCAAAGATATGTCATGTCGGCAATCAATAAGTTCCATATCCACTGCAGCACTGTCTTCTTCAAAATGTTGTTGAACACATGTTTCGAATTGGTCACAATTAATCTCCATGAAAGGAGATTTTACAAACTGTGCTAATATTGCAATTTTTCTGAAGTCCTGGAAGCGTTGGTTGAACTGATTTTTTAATTTTGAAATTATTTCAGCATTTTCTTCCCTGTTGTACAGTTCTAAAGAGCCTTGCTTTTCAAGATATCCTTTCAAACATGGAAAATGTTTGACGTCACCATGGGTAAGGTTGTTGCCCCAAAGCTCCAATTTTTCCGAAAATGCGATAATCTGATAGCATCTCACTGATATCCTTATCCTTCCCTTGAATCAGCAAGTTAAGGCTGTGTAGCTTGTCAGTGATGTCTGAAAGAAAAGCGAAATGTTGCAGCCAAACAGGGTCTTCTAGTTCAGAGAATTGGGACAGTTCATTTCGATCTCTTAAAAACACTACTAAAACAGGGATCAACTCATAAAAACGCTGTAAAACTCCGCCCCTGCTAAGCCAACGAACTTCGGTGTGAGGAAGTAGCTCACTATACTAGCATTCCATTTCATCAGTTAACACTCTGAACAAACGTTTCTGAAGAGCGGGTGCCCTCACTTTGTTCACAACCTTTACAACTGTGCTCATAACATTGTTTATGCTTAAAAACTTTCCACATAATGATTGTTGGTGGATTATACAATGGTAAGAAATAAATTTTGGGAATGAGTTGTCTTTGCGACACAAAGCTACGAATTTATAATATTATTGGTGGTTTTGACTACCAAATCCATAACTTTACGCGAAAAAAGATAATAAAACCTAACATGATCAATTTTTTCTTTTAAAATTGTGACAAATCCTTTTTTATTACCCACAATACAATGGGCTCGATCTGTTTCTATTTAAACAATTTTAATAAGTAATTTTTCTTCAGACATTCGGTCACTGCCCTTGTAAAATCTTCTCCTCGCATTTGGCCCTTGAGTAGCAATAAACCCTGGAGTTCTTCTTTGGGACCATCTGGTGAAATACGTGGTCTGTTAGAAAAGTATCCGACCTTTAGCCGTTAAAAAAAACTGGCATACCTGGCGCGTTGGAAACCTAATCACCCTGAAAGTAGTCTCCTTGGGACTCCACACACTTCTCCCAGCGGTGGCGCCATTGTTGGAAGCATTCCGAAAAAACCTCTTTCGGAATCGACTTTAGCTCGGCTGTCTTTGCAGCCATAATGTCCTCTCTGGCCTGAAATCGCGTTCCTTTTAATGGCCTCTTGACTTTGGGGAATAGCCAGAAGTCGCAGAGGGGCATATCAGGAGAGTAAGGAGCCTGTCGAACCAGAGGAGTCAGGTTTTTCGCCAAAAAATTGTGAACCAAGTGCGAAGAATATGCTGGAGCATTGGCGTAAAGGAGTAGCCAATTTCCTGATGACCACTACTCCAGTCGCTTGCACAGCATCACGTAGGACATCCTTATAGTACTCTTTGGTGATTTTTACTTGCATTGAAAACCCGACGAGAGCACTACACACTACGTCACTCGAACTCTGCTCGACAGCAACTGACGCTATCTACAGGCGGGAAAAAACTCACGCAAACGCACGAAGGTTCAAGGTCGGGTCATGCAAGCGCGCTTGATTCAAATCCATCAGGTTTTCAAAATAAAAAATAAGGTCGGATACTTTTCTAACAGACCACGTATAGTGAGCAAAGAGGTCAACTAGCGCAATATTCTTTATCACAAGACTCATCGAGCGCAATTGATATGACTGATGCTTATTTAACGTTCACGACTTGTTGTTGGCATATATTTAATGACATACAGTTGGCATACATTTTTTGTCCTGTCTATTACAGCTTGTTACATTTTTGGTAGACATTGGTAAGCTTTTGATTTTATTCATAATATCTGCTTAATTGTTAGAATTACAAAAATTGTGTCAGCCACATTTAAAAAACAAATGTACTCACCATCAGTGATTGGTTTTCCGTTTTTGACTATTTCGTGACTCACGACAAAGCTTGCAAAGTTATTATTGTTTGCAGACTGCATCCGAAAAGTTAAATAGGAACTTGTCTTTCTAAAAATTTTCTAAAGTTCTTTCTAAAGTTTTCAATTGCTTTCTTTCTTACATCACCTTGGGAATAATTCTTTGCAAATGCGGCATGTTTATTTTCAAAATGTCTCTCGACATTACACTTTTTGTTGTTTGCTAGTTTTTCTTGGAAAATAAGACAAGGCGGAAGACCAGCTGCATTAGGTAGAAACGCAAACGATTCAGTGCATTCAGTTAGGAATTTCCTCTGTCGATCGGCTATTACTTTTTGTTTCCTCGAAGCCATTTTGAGACGAAGCAATTTAGAGTTTCTGAATTATGTCCAAAAAAGCACAATTTTGATCTATGCAATGACTTGACTGCATGACACAACAACTAAAAGAAGTAACCGAGATCTAAGATAATATGTATGAGCCACGTTGTGACTGTAAGTTATGAACTTGGCGGCGGCTGTCGTAAGACTTCCGAAAAGGAACAGTTTCTTTTTTTGTGATTTTTGTCAATTTATTTCTGTAGAGCCACAAGCTCACACCAAAAGAGCCACATGTGTCTCGCGGGCCATACTTTGCCGACCCCTGGCCTAGACGGAGTGGAAAAGGACGTGTGTATGGGCAGAAAGGGCGGAGGGAATGGGACGGAAGGCAATGGGGAACGAGTGGAGTTTAGACAATGAATGCAGTGAGGGAGTTTTTTACGTTTTAGTGTCGGATCGAGTGGACTAGGGTGCGATTAAACGCGCTGAATCAACGAGGAAGAACGGAAAGGAGAAGCGCTAATTTGCGTTTGCAGACGAAAAAAATTTAGTTTTGTTTGTGATTTAGGAATATTAGATTTCGAAAAATTAGACAAATCTGTATAAGATTAGATTAGTTTAGAAATCTGTATAAGATTATTACAGGTTGAGAAGTCTGGATAAAAATAGGCGAGATTCAGTCTATATAGTACTCTGTTTATTGAGATGAAACTTCCGTGTTGCGTTCTCTGTGGACTAGATAGTTGGTGATTTATAGTTTTTAATATATCCGCAGTGGCCAGTAAACATAGTGCGGATAAATATCGGCACTGATAAATGTTCCTGCGATGAAATCCATTGCGGCTTGAAAATCTCCTCGCTCGATTCTCGGACGTAGGTAGGACTGTTCGAACCCAACGGACGTCCTCTACATCCTATATTTCCCAGTCTGCAAAAATATCTTCAGATTACACAGAAATCTTGGATTTATAGCGGGTTTACGATCAGCTACGTCAGAAGTTTAAAATTAACTACACTTTAACTTGTAGACTATAAACTTGCAGAATCAACTATTAGACCTGTAGGCTAAAAACACATAGTCTTTTTTTTTTTTTGGGGGGGGGACGTAGCAAGCACCCCCGGGTTAACTTGGCAAGTGGTCCCCCTGAAACCCACACATCTTGGCACTGCTCTACGCATAACTTCAAGATGCCGGTTGTTTTTCAATGTTGTCTATGATGTACCTTACTTCCCCCATACAGTCATGCTGATTAGGGGTTCAGGTTTAGCCGTAGTCTTTCAGCAATCTTCCTTTTCTTCTCATCCTGCTCTTTATTGCTGATTATTTCAGTTATAGTTTTTTTGACTAAGTTCCAGTTGTGTTCTGATTCTAACATGAAGGGTATAGTGGTTCTAGGTTCTAGGTCCTTTGGTAGGATGTCCCTCTCTGTGTCCCACCTGCTACATATGTAGATGGTGTGAATCACGCTGTCCTCTTCTCCGCAGTATTCGCAGCAGCTATCAACAGCTCTGCCTATCTTGTGGAGGTAGTCTCGAAAACATCCGTGTCCACTGAGTGCCTTTGTTAGGTGATAGTTTAGTTCTCCGTGTTTCCGAGTTACCCATTTTTCGACATCCTTTATTAGCAGCCTCGTCCATTGTCCCTTATCGCTTGCCACCCATTCCTTCTGCCATGCCCGTAGTAGTTCAGTCCTTGCAATCCTCTTGGCTTCTTTTTTATCAGTAATTGTTTTGATTTCTTTAGCTGAGTAGATGCTAAGCCTCTCCTGCACTAGTAACTCTATTGGGGGAATGCCTGCTATTACCAGCGACGCCTCTCTTGATATAGTTCTGTAAGCGCTACTAGTTCTAATTGCTAGCATTCTCTGGACCGCTGCCAGCTTGTCTTTGGTAGCTTTCACGTCGATAGCCGTGGCCCATACAGGGGATGCATAAAGCATTGCGGAGTGGGCCACCGAGCACAACAGTTTTCTCTTACTAGTCCTGGGTCCTCCTACGTTAGGCATGAGCCTCTCCAGTGCAGAAAAAGTTTTATAAGCTTTGTCGGCAGCTTTTTTGCCATGGTCCCTAAATGACAGGTTTTTATCTATTATTACGCCTAAATACTTTATGATCCCCTTTGGTATGATAGTAGCGTCTCTAAGTTTGAAGGATACGTCGGCAATTCTTCTCATGCCAGTTAATAAAACTGCCTCCGTTTTTTCAGGTGCCAACTTGAGCTGTTTACCTTCCATCCATTTGTCTATTAGTAGCAATGCTTCATTTGCTCTCCGCTTTAGTTCATCCTCGGTTCTGCCGCATACCACCACGGCAAGATCGTCTGCGAAGCCAACAGTCTCTACTTCTTCTGGCATCTTGAGTCTCAGAACCCCATCGTACATTATATTCCACAACGTTGGGCCCATGACTGATCCCTGTGGAACACCGCTATGGATCTTCCTCGTAGAGCGGTGGCTGTCTGATTCGATGACAATTGTCCTTTCAGATAGGTAGCTATCTATCATCGCTTTCAGGTATGGCGGAAAGCTGCGTCGCGTGACTTCCTCTAGAATGTTTTGCCAGCACGCCGAATTAAACGCCTTGCACACATCTATCGTAATTAGAGCGCATATTCTTCTAGTTCCCCTGGTACCCTTTTTTTGCAGCGTCTGCAATGGCTACAACTTTGTTGAGAGCGTCAATTGTTGATCGCCCTTTCCTAAAACCGTACTGATTATTTGAGAGGTCTTTGCCGGTCTTCAGTTCTCTTTTAATTCGTTGCAGCAGCAGCTGTTCCAGTAGTTTACCTGCAGTGTCCATCAGGCATAGCGGCCTGAACGATGTTGCTTCGTTGGGCGGCTTGTCTCCTTTCCTTAGCAGTATCAGCCTAGCCATTTTCCAGATCTGCGGGAAAACACCTTCTTGTAGGGTTCTGTTCATGACGCTTAGGACGTACTGGGGTACAACATTGCACGCAGTTTTAATGATTTCGGAAGGAATCATGTCCGGACCAGGTGCTCTGCCTTTGTTAAGCCGATTACTTGCCACTACGAGTTCTTCTGTTGTAAATTCCAAGACTTTACTGCATATCGGTTTCTCCCAAATCCGTGCCGGGTGGATTGGGAATAGGGCACGGACAATTTCCTCTATCAAGTCAGGGTGCGGATACATGTTTGATCTCCGGGGCTTTAGCTGTCTAATTGCAATTTCGTAAGCATCTCCCCAGGGGTTCTCATCGATTTTCTCGCAGAGGTTTGCCCAACATCTCCTCTTCTCGCTATTTATCATTCTCCGCAGCGTTTTCCTGGACTCTACATACTTTAGTCTGAGCGCTTCTTTCTTTGCCGTCGTCTCTGCGTCCTTCTTTTTACATCTCTGGTAGGTACGCCTGCTCAGCCCACAGATCTTTCTGGCAATATTGATCTCATCGGTCCACCAGTACACTTTCTTTTTTTTTGCAGAGTTCTTTTTCGCCGGTAGACATTCCTTGCATATGTTGGTAAGGTTAGCGATCATCCGTGCTGGCTTGTCAGTTAGTCGGTTCTTTGTCTGTCGTGCAAGTGCATCTGCAACTTTTTCCGCATTCATATTCTTTGTTGACCATCCCCTGTGGTATCTGCTTCCAGCTGGATTGCGGCCCGGTTTGTCATGGACTTCATAATAGATATAGTTGTGGTCGCTAAGTGTTTCCCGTTCAATGATTTCCCACTTCTTGACCCTGCCTACTAGAGAGACGGTAGCAAGCGTGAGGTCAATTATCGAGCTCGACTCCCGCCTCTGAAACGTTGGTTGTTCACCTTTGTTTATTACGCCCAAGTCTAGTTCCGAGATCCATTCCGCGACAATGTTCCCCCTTTTATCATTTTTTCTGCTTCCCCAGAGCATTGATTTGGCATTGAAATCTCCTGCGATTATTATGGCCTTGCTCGTTTGTCCTCTTACTCTATTTCCCAGCTCGCATAGTGAGGCTTCGAGCCGTGTAGGAGTATCATTGGGTGAGTAGTAGCAGCTGTATATTACCACTTCCTTGAGTGCTACCCAGACAAAACCAGGGCCAGTGTCACTGTTTGTTACTATTTCTTTGGTGTTATATATTTTTATGGCTGCGTCACAGTTATGATCTTTGTACCAGTCTCTTCCCGAAACTTTTTTCTTGTTCGGTTCGCTAATGATGGCGATGTCTATGGATAGTTCTGCAGCCGTAGCTTCTATCATATCTTGAGCTGTTTTGCAGCGCATTGAATTGACTTGGAGTATTTTAGCCATTTCTGGTTCGTTGGGAACGCCTAGCCTCCGAAAGCGCTTTCTTGAAAGCTGGGCACGCTCCAGTGTCAGCTCTATGCCCGATGGTCTGGCAGATAAGGCAATATGCTTCCCCTGTGCATTATGTTGCTCGGTGTCCTTCTTTACCACATCTTTAATATGCTTTTTGTCTATCTGGGCCGTTGCAGTTGCTGGCCGTGTGGCCAGTCAGCCAGCATCTGCGGCACTTTACAATCTGAATTCTTTCAGTGACCCGGCAGTACGTGAGTCCTACTCTAATCCTGCGGGCTGCTACCAGGTGGGCAGCTTCCTTTTTTGAAACAATGACTGTGGCCATTTGGTTTTCCCCATACGCCGGTCGGAGATTTGTGACATTTATCGCAGCCTCTGGGTCGTCTAGTTCCTTCCTTATTGCATTAGCCAGTTCTATTTTAGTTGTGATAAGGTCCAGGTCTCTGATGTGGAGTACTACAGTATTCGTCTTAACCCGGACTTTGGCTAGTAGGCATTTCTTTTGAAGTTCCTCCTGAAGTTCCTTGGCCTTGCCGGGTTTGACTTCTAGGAGTAGGTCCCCTGCATTTGTCTTTCTCACCTTTTCAATGGCGCTGGCCTTGTCCGTTGAAAGGTCTGACTCCGTTCTCACCATTTTCAAGAGATCAGCATATGATTTGTCATCTGCGTTAATGAGAACAGCTTCTGTGTTTGAAGGCCTGCCGGTTTTAGGTGCCGCTGGTTTATGTCCGCCTAAGCCCTCGGTCCATAGAGATTTGCTCTCACTAGTTTAGTTCGCAGTCGCTCTTGGCTTGCCGGCGCTTCCCTTGGGATTATATATTCTAATATCCACGTTGGTCTTGGCAAAGGTGAATTCTATCGCCTTCTTAATCACTACCCAGTCATTTGTTTGTGGCTTGAGTATAGCAAGTTTGTTTTTATTTGTCTTTTCCATCTGGATTTTTAGTTTTTGCAGGCCATCGAATAGGTATCGGATGTCTATTGGATCTGTACATACTTTACGGGTTACTAGCTGGTACACGTAAATCAATGTTTGTGAAGTCCCCGTTTTCGTCAGGTGCTCCTATGGAGTGCCGTAGAAAAACCACGTTTCCTGCTATTACCTTTTGCTTTGCTATTTCGGTAGGGCACGAATAGGCGTCGGCTACAGATTTAGGTACGCTTTTGTCGGCTTGCAGATCCTCTGCAATGCACCACGCCACGTCCCATTTAGCTGTGGTCGCCATAGCGTTTCCAGTTCCTTCCTTCGCTATTTTGTAGGCTTGTGGTGGCCAATCCTTTATAGCCAGTTCTTCGAAGGCATCATACGAGGTCTCTTGTTTTATTTTGCTTAATAGTTCATTGAGGCTCTCGTCGTCGGGCGCTGTCTGGCTTGTTTGAGTACTTGCATCACAGGTCTGCGTTGTTACTCCATTTCCTCGCGGGACATCTGGGGTTATTTCCACATCCGTTTGAACGTCCTGGTCATATGTTGGTATTTCTACCTGTTCCCACTTGTGTATTTGTAACCATTCTTGTACGGAGGTGCTGTTCATTGTATTGATATTTCGTCTCATTTTACCAACAATGTCCTTGATCTCTCTTTTTGTGTTATGGTTTTCAGCTATAAGTTTCTCTAAGCTGTTCATTTGTTTAGTGATGGTTTCCATTGCTTCTATAAGCGTGTATGCTATGGGACTTTCCGTTTTCCTTATCGGGTCAGGTTCTTTATCCTTGAACGAGGTATTCAACAGTTTCCTTTTTTTGGTGGCGTCACCACCTAGGGAATTACACCTCTGGTGGCCACTTTTCATGTTGAGTCTACTATGTACTAGCAGTTTACTGTCTTCGCCTTCAAAAACGATTGTTTCGGAGCTTATGTTGCTTCCTGTTCGGCCACTTGTCACTATATTAACTCATAGTCTAACCAGGAGCTACGTCAGAAGTTTAAAATTTGATTAGATTAGGTTAGGGGTCGGCAAACTGTATAAACTTAAGAGCCAAATTTTTATTATAAATGATTTCAAGCTGGTTCAAGGGCCACGGATGATGTTTTTTTTCATAAAGTCATATTTTAATATTTTCGTAGATTTTTCGTAGTGCTCATCAATAGTCAATCGGTTTCTAAACATGTTTTTTATAATCTTCATATTTGAGAAAGAAACCTCACAAAGGTGAACTAGTAGAATTAAATAGTGCTTTAACCCGCAGTGCGACTCGAACCAAACTAGGGTATTTTTCTTTGGGGACAATAGGCCAAATATTATCAACGTTTTACAAAACAGATTTCAAAGATATGTCATGTCGGCAATCAATAAGTTCCATATCCACTGCAGCACTGTCTTCCTCAAAATGTTGTTGAACACATGTTTCGAATTTGTCACAATCAATCTCCATGAAAGGAGATTTTACAAACTGTGCTAATATTGCATTTTTTCTGTCCTGGAAGCGTTGGTTGAACTGATTTTTTAATTTTGAAATTATTTCAGCATTTTCTTCCCTGTTTTACAGTTCTAAAGAGCCTTGCTTTTCAAGATATCCTTTCAAACATGGAAAATGTTTGACGTCACCATGGGTGAGGTTGTTGTCCCATAGCTACAACTTTTCCGAAAATGCGACAACATCTGATTGCATCCCACTGATATCCTTAACAAGTTAAGGCTGTTTAGCTTGTCAGTGATGTCTGAAAGAAAATCGAAATGTTGCAGCCAAACAGGGTCTTCTAGTTCAGAGAATTGGGACAGTTCATTTCGATCTCTTAAAAACTTTACTAAAACAGGGATCAACTCATAAAAAACGCTGTAAAACTCTGCCCCTGCTAAGCCAACGAACTTCGGTGTGAGGAAGTAGCTCACCTACATACTGGCATTCCATTTCATCAGTTAACACTCTGAACAAACGTCTCTGAAGAGCGTGTGCCCTCACTTTGTTCACAACCTTTACAACTGTGCTCATAACATTGTTTATGCTTAAAAACTTTCCACATAATGATTGTTGGTGGATTATACAATGGTAAGAAATAAATTTTGGGAATGAGTTGTCTTTGCGACACAAAGCTAGGAATTTATAATATTATTGGTGGTTTTGACTACCAAATCCATAACTTTACGCGAAAAAAGATAATAAAACCTAACATGGTCAATTTTTTCTTTTAAAATTGTGACAAATCCTTTTTTATTACCCACAATACAATGGGCTCGATCTGTTTCTATTTAAACAATTTTAATAAGTGAGTTTTCTTCAGACATTCGGTCACTGCCCTTGTAAAATCTTCTCCTCGCATTTGGCCCTTGAGTAGCAATAAACCCTGGAGTTCTTCTTTGGGACCATCTGGTGAAATACGTGGTCTGTTAGAAAAGTATCCGACCTTTAGCCGTTAAAAAAAACTGGCATACCTGGCGCGTTGGAAACCTAATCACCCTGAAAGTAGTCTCCTTGGGACTCCACACACTTCTCCCAGCGGTGGCGCCATTGTTGGAAGCATTCCGAAAAACCCTCTTTCGGAATCGACTTTAGCTCGGCTGTCTTTGCAGCCATAATGTCCTCTCTGGCCTGAAATCGCGTTCCTTTTAATGGCCCCTTGACTTTGGGGAATAGCCAGAAGTCGCAGAGGGGCATATCAGGAGAGTAAGGAGCCTGTCGAACCAGAGGAGTCAGGTTTTTCGCCAAAAAATTGTGAACCAAGTGCGAAGAATATGCTGGAGCATTGTCGTAATGGAGTAGCCAATTTCTTGATGACCACTACTCCAGTCGCTTGCGCCGCACAGCATCACGTAGGACATCCCTATAGTACTCTTTGGTGATTTTTACTTGCATTGAAAAACCGACGTAGTGTGTAGTCTACGTCACTCGAACTCTGCTCGACAGCAACTGACGCTATCTACAGGCGGGAAAAAATTCACCCATGCGCACGAAGGTTCAAGGTCGGCTCATGCAAGGGCGCTTGATTCAAATCCATCAGGTTTTCAAAATAAAAAATACAGTCGGATACTTTTCTAACAGACTACGTATAGTGAGCAAAGAGGACAACTTGCGCAGAATTCTTTATCACAAGACTCATCGAGCGCTATTGATACGACTGATGCTTATTTAACGTTCACGACTTGTTGTTGCAATACATTTAATGACATACCGTTGGCATACATTTTTTGTCCTGTCTATTACAGCTTGTTACAGTTTTGGTAGACATTGGTAAGCTTTTGATTTTATTCACAATATATGCTTAATTGTTAGAATTACAAAAATGGGGGGGGAGGTGTGCCAGAAATCCACTAATATACTTGTCTTCTAAAATTGACATACAAGGGTTCCTAAACTCCACATCTACCATGCTCTCTTGAAGATAGTCGTCTCTACTCGTCCCTCCTGATCCTGGGCTGGGGGTTGATATGGTCTAAACTGGATATTCTACACGATCGGGGTAAAAAGTCCATATCTACTGCTTTTAGCTGGTACCTTATTCTCTGCCCCATATGTTGGGCACCATCAGTTGGGTACCATATGAGTGTTGACCACTCTACCCCATATGTTGGGGTAGTCGGAACTATTATGTAACTTGTAAGCTATTAGACTATTAACTTATACACTATAGAGCATGGTCGTAGCCGCAGGGGTGTGGGGGTGTTGGGGGTTCAAAACCCATTTCTTGAAATCTCCGATACGAGAAAGCTAGAATCATCTGCATATATTGTACAGTGATTACTATTTATAAAACGTGTTAGGTCTTTAAGATAGAGAAGAAAGAGTGCAGGGGAAAGGACACTTCCTTGCGGAACACCTATATTTATACCTGCCGGTGCAGATTTAAATGTTTTATTCACGACAGTGATTTCCACACATTGCCTTCTCTCTTGAAGAAATGATTTTATCCAATTATGCGATTTAACCCGTATATATTTTATTTAATAATTGTTGGTGAGACACGCAGTCGAAAGCCTTAGAAAGGTCACAAAAATCCCGACTGGATGTTTCCCTTCATCAACTTCTTGTAGAACCTTGGAATAGAATTGAATATGATCGCTGTAGTTGTAGATTCTGCCCTACGGAAGCCGTGCTGTTCCTTGGGGATCAGATGATGTTTCTTTTTAAATGGAGTAAGCCTATGGAGCATACAGTATTCCATCACTTTAGACATTACAGATAATATCGCAATTGCTCGATACTTCTTTAGAATTTTTTTTTTCCTTTGCCGTAGATTTTAGCGGTTTTTTGTACTTCTGGAATCTCTTCCGTATCAAACGAATGGTTTGTTGTTGTCCTCTAGCTCCTACGCGGAGCATAGGGCCTCTACAAAGGCCTTCCATCTAACTCTATTCTGAGCGAGGCGTTTCACTTCGTTCCACGTTTTTCCTGCGATCTTTAATTCTGCGTCTATGGTCCTCCTCCACGTGTTAACTGGACGTCCCTTTCACGTCAACCCTTTCGGGTTCCATTGTAAGGCTTGCCTAGTGATGTTTCCTTCGTCTCTCCTCAATACATGACCCAGCCATTTCCACTTGCGGTGTTTTATTTCTTTTTGTATCTCTTGTTGGTTTGTTAGCTGCCATAAGTCTACATTGCGTATTGTATCTGGCCAAAAAATGCGCAGTATACTTCGTAGGCATTTGTTTATGAATACCTGAAGCTTATTTACTATTGTTATGGAGATTTTCCATGTTTGGCACCCGTACAGTAAGACGGATTTCACATTTGAGTTGAATATTCTTAGTTTTGTTCGTGTGGAATACAGTTTGGTGGTCCAGACCGGCCTGAGCATAACAAATGCCTGTTTGGCCCTTTTTATTCGGTATGAGAAATCGGTGGTGGTGCCACCCTCATTAGTAATTATGCTTCCT
This sequence comes from Phosphuga atrata, assembly GCA_944588485.1. Taxonomy (NCBI): domain Eukaryota; kingdom Metazoa; phylum Arthropoda; class Insecta; order Coleoptera; family Silphidae; genus Phosphuga; species Phosphuga atrata. The sequence goes on along the minus strand of OX155897.1, from coordinate 5,616,770 downwards.
AGGTACGTGAATTCATTTACATCCTCTATTTGTTCTTCATAAATGCGGAAGGCGCGGGTATTCTTCGTGGCGGCTCTAAGCGATTTGGTTTTGCAAATGTTGATTTTTAAACCTGCTTTGGATGCTTCTGCAGAGAGACGGTCGAGTTTGCTCTGTATGTCGGCGTGGGTGTGTGCCAAGAAACAGATATCGTCTGCGTAGTCCAGATCTTCCAAGAACGAGTTTAACGTCCATCTAATGCCCTCACTTCTTGACACTACTTTGTCCATTATTGAGTCTAATAGAATGTTAAATAGTAAGGGCGATAGTACGCAGCCCTGTCTGACTCCCGAGCTGATGGTAATGTCGCTGCTCTTAGCAGTTTGGTGTTTTAAACGAATGGTTTACTATATGTGTAATAGGACGAGCTAAATATTGCATGGGAAACACTAGGCTGTTTTTTAATTTCCCTTTTGATTTCCTTTTCTGAAAAATCCTCCAGATACAGGGTTTTGCTTCACACTTGCAGGTGATCACACCGTTCAGATCTCTGGTGCTGTGTGCGGAATCGAGACGGGAGATGGAGGACTGGCTCGGCGCCCTCGGCGCCGCCTCGCAACGCCGATTCCACGAGCCCGATCAGCCGGATTGCCTGTCCGGCTACCATCACTGGTAAGAACACTAAAGCTAAACATTATATGACGAGAATTAAAGAGAATTGATAAGTATTGACAAATATTGATAAGAATTGATAAGGTTTGACAAGTGTTGAGAAGGATTTATAAGAATTGACAAGTTTTGATAAATATTGAATCGACAAGAATTGATAAGAATTGACGAAAATTGACAAGTTTTAACAGAAGATGGCTAGAATTGATAAGAATTTACAAGTTTTGACAAATATTGAATTGACGAGAATTTATAAGAATTGACGAACATTGACAAGTTTAGACAAGTTTTGACAGGAGATGGTAAGAATTGATAAGAATTGACAAGTTTTGACAAATATTGAATTTACGAGAATTTGTAAGAATTGACGAGAATTAACAAGTTTTGACAGGAGATGGCTAGAATTGATAAGAATTGACAAGTTTTGACAAATATTGAATTTACGAGAATTTGTAAGAATTGACGAAAATTGACAAGTTTTGACAGGAGATGGCTAGAATTGATAAGAATTGACAAGTTTTGACAAATATTGAATTTACGAGAATTTGTAAGAATTGACGAAAATTGACAAGTTTTGACAGGAGATGGCTAGAATTGATAAGAATTGACAAGTTTTGACAAATATTGAATTTACGAGAATTTGTAAGAATTGACGAAAATTGACAAGTTTTGACAGGAGATGGCTAGAATTGATAAGAATTGACAAGTTTTGACAAATATTGAATTTACGAGAATTTGTAAGAATTGACGAAAATTGACAAGTTTTGACAGGAGATGGCTAGAATTGATAAGAATTGACAAGTTTTGACAAATATTGAATTTACGAGAATTTGTAAGAATTGACGAAAATTGACAAGTTTTGACAGGAGATGGCTAGAATTGATAAGAATTGACAAGTTTTGACAAATATTGAATTGACAAGAATAAACCAGAATTGATAAGAATTGACGAAAATTTACAAGTTTTGACAGAAGATGGCAAGAATTGATATGAATTGACAAGTTTTGACAAATTTTGAATTGACAAGAATTGATGAGAATTTATAAGAATTGATGAAAATTGACAAGTTTTCAGAAGTTTTAACAGCAGATGTCAAGAATTGATAAGAATTGACAAGTTTTGAAAAATATTGAATTGACAAGAATTAACGTGAATTTATAAGAATTGACGAAAATTGACAAGTTTTGACAGGAGATGGCTAGAATTGATAAGAATTTACAAGTTTTGACAAATAATGAATTGACAAAAATTGACGAGAATTTATAAGAATTGACGAACATTTACAAGTTTAGACAAGTTTTGACAGGAGATGGCAAGTATTGATAAGAATTGACAAATTTTAACAAATATTGAATTGACAAGAATTGACGAAAATTTACAAGTTTTGACAAGTTTTGACAGGAGATGGCAAGGATTGATAAGAATTGACAAGTTTTGACAAATATTGAATTGACAAGAATTTATAAGAATTGATGAAAATTGACAAGTTTTGAGAAGTTTTGACAGCAGATGGCAAGAATTGATAAGAATTGACAAGCATTGACGAGAATTTATAAGAAATGATGAAAATTTACAAGTTTTGACAGGAGATGGCTAGAATTGATAAGAATTTACAAGTTTTAACAAATAATGAATTGACAAGTATTGACGAGAATTTATAAGAATTGACGAAAATTTACAAGTTTTGGCAGAAGATGGCTAGAATTGATAAGAATTGACAGGTTTTGACAAATATTGAATTGACGAAAATTTATAAGAATTGACAAAAACTAACAAATTTTTACAAGTTTTTTCAGGAGATGGCAAGAATTGATAAGAATTGACAAGTTTTGACAAATATTGAATTGACAAGAATTGACGAGAATTTATAAGTATTGCCAAAAATTGACAAGTTTTGACAGAAGATGGCAAGAACTGATAATAATTGACAAGTTTTGACAAATATTGAATTGACAAAATTGACGAGAATTGATAAAAATTGACGAAAATTGACAAGTTTTGAAAAGTGTTGATAGGAGATGGCAAGAATTGATAAGAATTGACAAGTTTTGACAAATATTGAATTGACAAGAATTTATAAGAATTGCCGAAAATTGACAAGTTTTGACAGAAGATGGCAAGAACTGATAATAATTGACAAGTTTTGACAAATATTGAATTGACAAAATTGACGAGAATTGATAAAAATTGACGAAAATTGACAAGTTTTGAAAATTGTTGATAGGAGATGGCAAGAATTGATTAGAATTGACAAGTTTTGACAAATATTGAATTGACAAGAATTGACGAGAATTTATAAGAATTGCCGAAAATTGACAAGTTTTGACAGAAGATGGCAAGAACTGATAATAATTGACAAGTTTTGACAAATATTGAATTGACAAAATTGACGAAAATTGATAAAAATTGACGAAAATTGACAAGTTTTGAAAAGTGTTGATAGAAGATGGCAAGAATTGATAAGAATTGACAAGTTTTGACAAATATTGAATTGACAAGAATTGACGAGAATTTATAAGTATTGCCGAAAATTGACAAGTTTTGACAGAAGATGGCAAGAACTGATAATAATTGACAAGTTTTGACAAATATTGAATTGACAAAATTGACGAGAATTGATAAAAATTGACGAAAATTGACAAGTTTTGGAAAGTGTTGATAGGAGATGGCAAGAATTGATTAGAATTGACAAGTTTTGACAAATATTGAATTGACAAGAATTGACGAGAATTTATAAGAATTGCCGAAAATTGACAAGTTTTGACAGAAGATGGCAAGAACTGATAATAATTGACAAGTTTTGACAAATATTGAATTGACAAAATTGACGAGAATTGATAAAAATTGACGAAAATTGACAAGTTTTGAAAAGTGTTGATAGGAGATGGCAAGAATTGATAAGAATTGACAAGTTTTGACAAATATTGAATTGACAAGAATTGACGAGAATTTATAAGAATTGCCGAAAATTGACAAGTTTTGACAGAAGATGGCAAGAACTGATAATAATTGACAAGTTTTGACAAATATTGAATTGACAAAATTGACGAAAATTGATAAAAATTGACGAAAATTGACAAGTTTTGAAAAGTGTTGATAGAAGATGGCAAGAATTGATAAGAATTGACAAGTTTTGACAAATATTGAATTGACAAGAATTGACGAGAATTTATAAGTATTGCCGAAAATTGACAAGTTTTGACAGAAGATGGCAAGAACTGATAATAATTGACAAGTTTTGACAAATATTGAATTGACAAAATTGACGAGAATTGATAAAAATTGACGAAAATTGACAAGTTTTGAAAAGTGTTGATAGGAGATGGCAAGAATTGATTAGAATTGACAAGTTTTGACAAATATTGAATTGACAAGAATTGACGAGAATTTATAAGAATTGCCGAAAATTGACAAGTTTTGACAGAAGATGGCAAGAACTGATAATAATTGACAAGTTTTGACAAATATTGAATTGACAAAATTGACGAGAATTGATAAAAATTGACGAAAATTGACAAGTTTTGAAAAGTGTTGATAGGAGATGGCAAGAATTGATAAGAATTGACAAGTTTTGACAAATATTGAATTGACAAAATTGACGAGAATTGATAAAAATTGACGAAAATTGACAAGTTTTGACAGAAGATGGCAAGAACTGATAATAATTGACAAGTTTTGACAAATATTGAATTGACAAAATTGACGAGAATTGATAAAAATTGACGAAAATTGACAAGTTTTGAAAAGTGTTGATAGGAGATGGCAAAAATTGATTAGAATTGACAAGTTTTGACAAATATTGAATTGACAAAATTGACGAGAATTGATAAAAATTGACGAAAATTGACAAGTTTTGAAAAGTGTTGATAGGAGATGGCAAGAATTGATAAGAATTGACAAGTTTTGACAAATATTGAATTGACCAGAATTGACGAGAATTTGTAAGAATTGCCGAAAATTGACAAGTTTTGACAGAAGATGGCAAGAACTGATAATAATTGACAAGTTTTGACAAATATTGAATTGACAAGAATTGACGAGAATTTATAAGAATTGCCGAAAATTGACAAGTTTTGACAGAAGATGGCAAGAACTGATAATAATTGACAAGTTTTGACAAATATTGAATTGACAAAATTGACGAGAATTGATAAAAATTGACGAAAATTGACAAGTTTTGAAAAGTGTTGATAGGAGATGGCAAGAATTGATAAGAATTGACAAGTTTTGACAAATATTGAATTGACAAGAATTGACGAGAATTTATAAGAATTGCCGAAAATTGACAAGTTTTGACAGAAGATGGCAAGAACTGATAATAATTGACAAGTTTTGACAAATATTGAATTGACAAAATTGACGAGAATTGATAAAAATTGACGAAAATTGACAAGTTTTGAAAAGTGTTGATAGGAGATGGCAAGAATTGATAAGAATTGGCAAGTTTTGACAAATATTGAATTGACAAGAATTGACGAGAATTTATAAGAATTGCCGAAAATTGACAAGTTTTGACAGAAGATGGCAAGAACTGATAATAATTGACAAGTTTTGACAAATATTGAATTGACAAAATTGATGAGAATTGATAAAAATTGACGAAAATTGACAAGTTTTGAAAAGTGTTGATAGGAGATGGCAAGAATTGATAAGAATTGACAAGTTTTGACAAATATTGAATTGACCAGAATTGACGAGAATTTGTAAGAATTGCCGAAAATTGACAAGTTTTGACAGAAGATGGCAAGAACTGATAATAATTGACAAGTTTTGACAAATATTGAATTGACAAGAATTGACGAGAATTTATAAGAATTGCCGAAAATTGACAAGTTTTGACAGAAGATGGCAAGAACTGATAATAATTGACAAGTTTTGACAAATATTGAATTGACAAAATTGACAAGAATTGATAAAAATTGACGAAAATTGACAAGTTTTGAAAAGTGTTGATAGGAGATGGCAAGAATTGATAAGAATTGGCAAGTTTTGACAAATATTGAATTGGCAAGAATTGACGAGAATTTATAAGAATTGCCGAAAATTGACAAGTTTTGACAGAAGATGGCAAGAGCTGATAATAATTGACAAGTTTTGACAAATATTGAATTGACAAAATTGACAAGAATTGATAAAAATTGACGAAAATTGACAAGTTTTGAAAAGTGTTGATAGGAGATGGCAAGAATTGATAAGAATTGGCAAGTTTTGACAAATATTGAATTGGCAAGAATTGACGAGAATTTATAAGAATTGCCGAAAATTGACAAGTTTTGACAGAAGATGGCAAGAACTGATAATAATTGACAAGTTTTGACAAATATTGAATTGACAAAATTGACGAGAATTGATAAAAAATGACGAAAATTGACAAGTTTTGAAAAGTGTTGATAGGAGATGGCAAGAATTGATAAGAATTGACAAGTTTTGACAAATATTGAATTGACAAAATTGACGAGAATTGATAAAAATTGACGAAAATTGACAAGTTTTGAAAAGTGTTGATAGGAGATGGCAAGAATTGATAAGAATTGGCAAGTTTTGACAAATATTGAATTGGCAAGAATTGACGAGAATTTATAAGAATTGCCGAAAATTGACAAGTTTTGACAGAAGATGGCAAGAACTGATAATAATTGACAAGTTTTGACAAATATTGAATTGACAAAATTGACGAGAATTGATAAAAAATGACGAAAATTGACAAGTTTTGAAAAGTGTTGATAGGAGATGGCAAGAATTGATAAGAATTGACAAGTTTTGACAAATATTGAATTGACAAGAATTGACGAGAATTTATAAGAATTGCCGAAAATTGACAAGTTTTGACAGAAGATGGCAAGAACTGATAATAATTGACAAGTTTTGACAAATATTGAATTGACAAGAATTGACGAGAATTTATAAGAATTGCCGAAAATTGACAAGTTTTGACAGAAGATGGCAAGAACTGATAATAATTGACAAGTTTTGACAAATATTGAATTGACAAAATTGACGAGAATTGATAAAAATTGACGAAAATTGACAAGTTTTGAAAAGTGTTGATAGGAGATGGCAAGAATTGATAAGAATTGGCAAGTTTTGACAAATATTGAATTGGCAAGAATTGACGAGAATTTATAAGAATTGCCGAAAATTGACAAGTTTTGACAGAAGATGGCAAGAACTGATAATAATTGACAAGTTTTGACAAATATTGAATTGACAAAATTGATGAGAATTGATAAAAATTGACGAAAATTGACAAGTTTTGAAAAGTGTTGATAGGAGATGGCAAGAATTGATAAGAATTGACAAGTTTTGACAAATATTGAATTGACCAGAATTGACGAGAATTTGTAAGAATTGCCGAAAATTGACAAGTTTTGACAGAAGATGGCAAGAACTGATAATAATTGACAAGTTTTGACAAATATTGAATTGACAAGAATTGACGAGAATTTATAAGAATTGCCGAAAATTGACAAGTTTTGACAGAAGATGGCAAGAACTGATAATAATTGACAAGTTTTGACAAATATTGAATTGACAAAATTGACAAGAATTGATAAAAATTGACGAAAATTGACAAGTTTTGAAAAGTGTTGATAGGAGATGGCAAGAATTGATAAGAATTGGCAAGTTTTGACAAATATTGAATTGGCAAGAATTGACGAGAATTTATAAGAATTGCCGAAAATTGACAAGTTTTGACAGAAGATGGCAAGAGCTGATAATAATTGACAAGTTTTGACAAATATTGAATTGACAAAATTGATGAGAATTGATAAAAATTGACGAAAATTGACAAGTTTTGAAAAGTGTTGATAGGAGATGGCAAGAATTGATAAGAATTGACAAGTTTTGACAAATATTGAATTGACCAGAATTGACGAGAATTTGTAAGAATTGCCGAAAATTGACAAGTTTTGACAGAAGATGGCAAGAACTGATAATAATTGACAAGTTTTGACAAATATTGAATTGACAAAATTGACGAGAATTGATAAAAATTGACGAAAATTGACAAGTTTTGAAAAGTGTTGATAGGAGATGGCAAGAATTGATAAGAATTGACAAGTTTTGACAAATATTGAATTGACAAGAATTGACGAGAATTTATAAGAATTGCCGAAAATTGACAAGTTTTGACAGAAGATGGCAAGAACTGATAATAATTGACAAGTTTTGACAAATATTGAATTGACAAAATTGACGAGAATTGATAAAAAATGACGAAAATTGACAAGTTTTGAAAAGTGTTGATAGGAGATGGCAAGAATTGATAAGAATTGACAAGTTTTGACAAATATTGAATTGACAAGAATTGACGAGAATTTATAAGAATTGCCGAAAATTGACAAGTTTTGACAGAAGATGGCAAGAACTGATAATAATTGACAAGTTTTGACAAATATTGAATTGACAAGAATTGACGAGAATTTATAAGAATTGCCGAAAATTGACAAGTTTTGACAGAAGATGGCAAGAACTGATAATAATTGACAAGTTTTGACAAATATTGAATTGACAAAATTGATGAGAATTGATAAAAATTGACGAAAATTGACAAGTTTTGAAAAGTGTTGATAGGAGATGGCAAGAATTGATAAGAATTGGCAAGTTTTGACAAATATTGAATTGGCAAGAATTGACGAGAATTTATAAGAATTGCCGAAAATTGACAAGTTTTGACAGAAGATGGCAAGAACTGATAATAATTGACAAGTTTTGACAAATATTGAATTGACAAAATTGATGAGAATTGATAAAAAATGACGAAAATTGACAAGTTTTGAAAAGTGTTGATAGGAGATGGCAAGAATTGATAAGAATTGACAAGTTTTGACAAATATTGAATTGACCAGAATTGACGAGAATTTGTAAGAATTGCCGAAAATTGACAAGTTTTGACAGAAGATGGCAAGAACTGATAATAATTGACAAGTTTTGACAAATATTGAATTGACAAGAATTGACGAGAATTTATAAGAATTGCCGAAAATTGACAAGTTTTGACAGAAGATGGCAAGAACTGATAATAATTGACAAGTTTTGACAAATATTGAATTGACAAAATTGACGAGAATTGATAAAAATTGACGAAAATTGACAAGTTTTGAAAAGTGTTGATAGGAGATGGCAAGAATTGATAAGAATTGACAAGTTTTGACAAATATTGAATTGACAAGAATTGACGAGAATTTATAAGAATTGCCGAAAATTGACAAGTTTTGACAGAAGATGGCAAGAACTGATAATAATTGACAAGTTTTGACAAATATTGAATTGACAAAATTGACGAGAATTGATAAAAAATGACGAAAATTGACAAGTTTTGAAAAGTGTTGATAGGAGATGGCAAGAATTGATAAGAATTGACAAGTTTTGACAAATATTGAATTGACAAGAATTGACGAGAATTTATAAGAATTGCCGAAAATTGACAAGTTTTGACAGAAGATGGCAAGAACTGATAATAATTGACAAGTTTTGACAAATATTGAATTGACAAGAATTGACGAGAATTTATAAGAATTGCCGAAAATTGACAAGTTTTGACAGAAGATGGCAAGAACTGATAATAATTGACAAGTTTTGACAAATATTGAATTGACAAAATTGACGAGAATTGATAAAAATTGACGAAAATTGACAAGTTTTGAAAAGTGTTGATAGGAGATGGCAAGAATTGATAAGAATTGGCAAGTTTTGACAAATATTGAATTGGCAAGAATTGACGAGAATTTATAAGAATTGCCGAAAATTGACAAGTTTTGACAGAAGATGGCAAGAACTGATAATAATTGACAAGTTTTGACAAATATTGAATTGACAAAATTGATGAGAATTGATAAAAATTGACGAAAATTGACAAGTTTTGAAAAGTGTTGATAGGAGATGGCAAGAATTGATAAGAATTGACAAGTTTTGACAAATATTGAATTGACAAGAATTGACTAGAATTTATAAGAATTGCCGAAAATTGACAAGTTTTGACAGAAGATGGCAAGAACTGATAATAATTGACAAGTTTTGAAAAATATTGAATTGACAAAATTGACGAGAATTGATAAAAATTGACGAAAATTGACAAGTTTTGAAAAGTGTTGATAGGAGATGGCAAGAATTGATAAGAATTGACAAGTTTTGACAAATATTGAATTGACAAGAATTGACGAGAATTTATAAGAATTGCCGAAAATTGACAAGTTTTGACAGAAGATGGCTAGAACTGATACTAATTGACAAGTTTTGACAAATATTGAATTGACAAGAATTGACTAGAATTTATAAGAATTGCCGAAAATTGACAAGTTTTGACAGAAGATGGCTAGAACTGATACTAATTGACAAGTTTTGACAAATATTGAATTTACAAGAATTGACTAGAATTTATAAGAATTGCCGAAAATTGACAAGTTTTGACAGAAGATGGCTAGAACTGATACTAATTGACAAGTTTTGACAAATATTGAATTGACAAGAATTGACTAGAATTTATAAGAATTGCCGAAAATTGACAAGTTTTGACAGAAGATGGCAAGAACTGATAATAATTGACAAGTTTTGACAAATATTGAATTGACAAAATTGACGAGAATTGATAAAAATTGACGAAAATTGACAAGTTTTGAAAAGTGTTGATAGGAGATGGCAAGAATTGATAAGAATTGACAAGTTTTGACAAATATTGAATTGACAAGAATTGACGAGAATTTATAAGAATTGCCGAAAATTGACAAGTTTTGACAGAAGATGGCAAGAACTGATAATAATTGACAAGTTTTGACAAATATTGAATTGACAATATTGACGCGAATTGATAAAAATTGACGAAAATTGACAAGTTTTGAAAAGTGTTGATAGGAGATGGCAAGAATTGATAAGAATTGACAAGTTTTGACAAATATTGAATTGACAAGAATTGACGAGAATTTATAAGAATTGCCGAAAATTGACAAGTTTTGACAGAAGATGGCAAGAACTGATAATAATTGACAAGTTTTGACAAATATTGAATTGACAATATTGACGCGAATTGATAAAAATTGACGAAAATTGACAAGTTTTGAAAAGTGTTGATAGGAGATGGCAAGAATTGATAAGAATTGACAAGTTTTGACAAATATTGAATTGACAAGAATTGACGAGAATTTATAAGAATTGCCGAAAATTGACAAGTTTTGACAGAAGATGGCAAGAACTGATAATAATTGACAAGTTTTGACAAATATTGAATTGACAATATTGACGCGAATTGATAAAAATTGACGAAAATTGACAAGTTTTGAAAAGTGTTGATAGGAGATGGCAAGAAATGATTAGAATTGACAAGTTTTGACAAATATTGAATTGACAAGAATTGACGAGAATTTATAAGAATTGCCGAAAATTGACAAGTTTTGACAGAAGATGGCTAGAACTGATACTAATTGACAAGTTTTGACAAATATTGAATTGACAAGAATTGACTAGAATTTATAAGAATTGCCGAAAATTGACAAGTTTTGACAGAAGATGGCAAGAACTGATAATAATTGACAAGTTTTGAAAAATATTGAATTGACAAAATTGACGAGAATTGATAAAAATTGACGAAAATTGACAAGTTTTGAAAAGTGTAGATAGGAGATGGCAAGAATTGATAAGAATTGACAAGTTTTGACAAATATTGAATTGACAAGAATTGACGAGAATTTATAAGAATTGCCGAAAATTGACAAGTTTTGACAGAAGATGGCTAGAACTGATACTAATTGACAAGTTTTGACAAATATTGAATTGACAAGAATTGACTAGAATTTATAAGAATTGCCGAAAATTGACAAGTTTTGACAGAAGATGGCTAGAACTGATACTAATTGACAAGTTTTGACAAATATTGAATTTACAAGAATTGACTAGAATTTATAAGAATTGCCGAAAATTGACAAGTTTTGACAGAAGATGGCTAGAACTGATAATAATTGACAAGTTTTGACAAATATTGAATTGACAAAATTGACGAGAATTGATAAAAATTGACGAAAATTGACAAGTTTTGAAAAGTGTTGATAGGAGATGGCAAGAAATGATTAGAATTGACAAGTTTTGACAAATATTGAATTGACAAGAATTGACGAGAATTTATAAGAATTGCCGAAAATTGACAAGTTTTGACAGAAGATGGCTAGAACTGATACTAATTGACAAGTTTTGACAAATATTGAATTGACAAGAATTGACTAGAATTTATAAGAATTGCCGAAAATTGACAAGTTTTGACAGAAGATGGCAAGAACTGATAATAATTGACAAGTTTTGAAAAATATTGAATTGACAAAATTGACGAGAATTGATAAAAATTGACGAAAATTGACAAGTTTTGAAAAGTGTAGATAGGAGATGGCAAGAATTGATAAGAATTGACAAGTTTTGACAAATATTGAATTGACAAGAATTGACGAGAATTTATAAGAATTGCCGAAAATTGACAAGTTTTGACAGAAGATGGCTAGAACTGATACTAATTGACAAGTTTTGACAAATATTGAATTGACAAGAATTGACTAGAATTTATAAGAATTGCCGAAAATTGACAAGTTTTGACAGAAGATGGCTAGAACTGATACTAATTGACAAGTTTTGACAAATATTGAATTGACAAGAATTGACTAGAATTTATAAGAATTGCCGAAAATTGACAAGTTTTGACAGAAGATGGCTAGAACTGATAATAATTGACAAGTTTTGACAAATATTGAATTGACAAAATTGACGAGAATTGATAAAAATTGACGAAAATTGACAAGTTTTGAAAAGTGTTGATAGGAGATGGCAAGAATTGATAAGAATTGACAAGTTTTGACAAATATTGAATTGACAAGAATTGACGAGAATTTATAAGAATTGCCGAAAATTGACAAGTTTTGACAGAAGATGGCAAGAACTGATAATAATTGACAAGTTTTGACAAATATTGAATTGACAAAATTGACGAGAATTGATAAAAATTGACGAAAATTGACAAGTTTTGAAAAGTGTTGATAGGAGATGGCAAGAATTGATAAGAATTGACAAGTTTTGACAAATATTGAATTGACAAGAATTGACGAGAATTTATAAGAATTGCCGAAAATTGACAAGTTTTGACAGAAGATGGCAAGAACTGATAATAATTGACAAGTTTTGACAAATATTGAATTGACAAAATTGACGAGAATTGATATAATTGACGAAAATTGACAAGTTTTGACAGAAGATGGCAAGAACTGATAATAATTGACAAGTTTTGACAAATATTGAATTGACAAAATTGACGAGAATTGATAAAAAATGACGAAAATTGACAAGTTTTGAAAAGTGTTGATAGGAGATGGCAAGAATTGATTAGAATTGACAAGTTTTGACAAATATTCAATTGAGAAAAATTGACGAGAATTTATAATACCTAATTGACGAAAATTGAGTTGTGACAGGAGATTGAAGAATGGACAAGTTTTGACAGGAATTGATAAGAATTTACAAAAACTATATAAATTGAAAAAAATTGACAAGTGTTGACAATAATTGATAAGTATTGACAAGAATTGACAACAATTGATAAGAATTGTCAACAATTGACAAAACTAACCACGACTAGACAATACCAGGCAATACTAATTAAAACTATATAAGACTAGGCAGGTCTAGACAAGACGAGGGGAAACGAAGCAAGGAGATTAATCGAGTCCGTGGAATATAACATTCTTTCACTTACACTTAAACGTTTCCTTTATACACTTTTGAACTTTGCGTTAGTTTTATTTTTGTTCTCAAGCTAGCAGACTAATTGGTGTAGTCAACAAAAAAGTGTAAAAGCTTTAAAAGTTTGCTTCCATCTCTCTTCCTCGCCTTTCCTATCTAGCCTTTCTATTATCTCTAGCTCTAGTCTATCTAATCTCGTCTGTCTAGTCTTGTCTGGCTAGACTTGTCTGTCTAGTCTTGTCTGTCAAGTCTTGTCTATCAAGTCTTGTGTGTCTAGTCTTGTTTGTCTAATCTTGTCTGTCTAGTCTTGTCTATCTACTCTTGTCTGTCTAGTCTTGGCTGTCTAGTCTTAACTGTCTAGTCTTGTCTGTCTAATCTACTCTGTCTGGTCTGACTGATCTGACTGGTCTGGCTGGTCTGGCTGCTCTGGCTACTCTGACTGCTCTGGCGGATCTGGCGGATTTGGCTGGTCTTTCTGGTCTGTTTAGTCCGTCTAGTCTTGCCTGTCTATTCTTGTCTGTCTAGTCTGTCTAGTGTTGTCTGTCTAGTCTTGTCTGTCTAGTCTTGTCTGTTTAGTCTTGTATGTTTAGTCTTGTCTATCAGGTCTTGTCTGTGAAGTCTTGTCTGTCTAGTCTTGTTTGTCTTATCTTGTCTGTATAGTCTTGTCTATCTACTCTTTTCTGTCTAGTCTTCGCTGTCTAGTCTTGTCTGTCTAGTCTTGTCTGTCTAATCTAGTCTGTCTGGTCTGACTGGTCTGGCTGGTCTGGCTGCTCTGACAGCTCTGGCTGCTCTGGCGGGTCTGACTGGTCTGTTTAGTTCGTCTAGTCCTGCCTGTCTAGTCTTGTCTGTCTAGCGTTGCGTGTCTAGTCTTTCCGTAGTCTTGTCTGTCTCGTCTTGTCTGTCTAGTCTCTAGTCTAGGCTTGCCTTTTGTCATTTCTGCAAATCCTGTTTAGGTACGCGACGTCGCACGCCCGGCCGACGTACTGCAACGTGTGCCGCGACGCCCTCAACGGCGTCACCAGCCACGGCCTCAGCTGCGAGGTCTGCAAGTGCAAAGTGCACAAGCGCTGCGCCGCCAAGGCCATCAACAACTGCAAGTGGACCACGCTCGCCTCCGTCGGCAAAGACATCATCGAGGACACGGACGGCGTAAGATATACACACAATCTATTCAGATATATACCCTCCAATAAGATAATAATAGACCTTTTTACTGTTAGTTAAGCGCATGCGCATCCGCCAAGTTTGAAAGGTGGGAATATGATATGTTTCGGGCACATATTTAGTTATACGTCAAAAAGTTCGGGCACTTTTTGACGTATAACATGGCGGAAATTGACACATGAAAAGGTCTATTCGTCTTGTTTAGTCGAATAATGCCCGCCATACACGTTACGGTCTACCGTACAGGTTACATGCGCAGGTTTGCCTGCGCAGATCAACCATACACAAGAAACTGCAGAGGTTTATTCCCACACACGCTCCGGTATACCTGCGCAGGCAAACCTGCACAGGTAGACCTGTCATGTGGACCGTTGTGTGTATGGCGGGCATAAGCGTAGTAGTTAATAGACCTTTTCACGGTTAGTTAAGCGCATGCGCGTCCGCCATGTTTAAAAGGCGGGAATATGAAAGTATCGGGCACATTTTGTTATTTTCACTGGTTATACGTCAAAAAGTGCCCGAATAATTTGTCGTTGTTTTGTTATAGACGTTTTTACAGCAAGTTTGAAAGGCGGGAATATGAAAGTTTCGGGCACATATTTAGTTATACATCAAAAAGTTCGGGCACCTTTTACGTATAACATGGCGGAAATTGACGCATGCGCACAAAAAAACTTCAAATCTGAAAAGGTCTATTAAAGAGAGAGAGAATATATTTATTGTATACTTTATACAAAGATCTATCGACCACAAGGTCCTTCTGCCCGTCTATTAAATAAAGCGGTCTAACTAGATTTATACAAAACGGTGCATGTATTTTAACTAGATATTACATATTAACTACATTACATAATCTATGCAGTTTTATTAGATATATTAGTCTAACTAGATGATGTAATTTAACTAGGTAATAACTACAGCCCTATAAAGATTTAGTTAGTCTAAATTAAAGTGTGCTAAATGTTTATGAGGCCGTGGCATTTGCCAGACTAGATTTTCATTAGGATTCTCGAAGTAAATGTCGTCGTGTCAATTTTGTTGCAAATTTCCCTCTTTTGTTCTTGCAGAACATCACGATGCCGCATCAGTGGATGGAGGGCAATCTGCCAGTGTCGGCCAAGTGCGCGGTATGCGACAAGAATTGCGGATCGGTGCTAAGGTAAAGACTTCTTGCTCTTGTCCAACTAATTTTAAACCTTTGACATACGAATAAAATGACCTTGACGTGTCCATATATATGTGATCTTATGATATATACATGACGTCGTAGAGACGTCATTGTATGTCAAGGGGTAAATCACTGATTATCGAGATTTAATGATGGGATGTAACTAAATGTTTCAACAAGTTCAAAGAAACAAGTCTGTTTCTTGCTGAAATTTGAGTGTTGTTGAAAGCTTCTGGCGATTGGTCTTACCAACAAGTTTTAAAAAATTATTTGATATATTTAGATTCTTGGAAGGTTAACCTAAAAGCTACACAAGAAATCCAGTTTGTGGCTGGTCTCATTAATGAGTTAGACTAGTTTGAAGTTAGGATTGTTAAAGCTTAAGGAAAAATAGTTTTTAGTGTTGTTAAAAGCTTCTGGCGATTGGTCTTACCATCAAGTTCTTAAACATTATTTGATATATTTAGATTCTTGGAAGGTTCAGCTAGAAGCTACACAAAAAATCCAGCGTGTGGCTAATCAAACTAATGAGTTAGACAAGTTTGAAGTTGGGATTGTTAAAGCTTAAGGAAAAATAGTTTTTAGTGTTGTTAAAAGCTTCTGGCGATTGGTCTTACCATCAACTTTTAAAAAATTATTTTGTATTATTTGATATATTGGAGGGTTAAGCTAGAAGCTACACAAAAAATCCATCGTGTGGCTAATCAAACTAATGAGTTAGACAAGTTTGAAGTTAGGATTGTTAAAGCTTAAGGAAAAATAGTTTGATTAACACATTGAATGCTATGCTAATTTCATTGCGCGTTGCCGCAACCAAAAAATCTGAAAGCATTGAAATTTATCTGGACTCGTCGGTCACCGGTGACCGGCACTAAGTTCACTCATTGAGCGAACAACAAAGCCTAGTAACTTTCAATGCTTTTTAAAGTTAGTACCGGTTATCGGTGACCGGCACAAAGTTGATGGCGGCGCGGTGGTCATCGACAACCTTCGATGCCAAATAAATGTTTTTTAATGTCTTAGTGCCGGTAAGTTTCTAGCGCCTCGGGGGTCATTGAGCGAACAACAAAGCCTGGTAACTTTCAATGCTTTTTAAACTTAGTGCCGGTCATCGGTGACCGGCAGAAAGGTGGTAGCGACACGGTGGACATCGACAACCTTCGATGCCAAATAAATGTTTTTTGATGTCTTAGTACCGGTAAGTTTGTAGCGCCTCGTGGGTCATTGAGCGAACAACAAAGCCTTGTAACTTTCAATGCTTTTTAAAGTTAGTGCCGGTCATCGGTGACCGGCAGAAAGGTGGTAGCGACACGATGGACATCGACAACCTACGATGCCAAATAAATGTTTTTTGATGCCTTGGTGCCAGTAAATTTGTAGCGCCTCGTGGATCATTGAGCGAACAACAAAGCCTGGTAACTTTCAATGCTTTTTAAATTTTGTGCCGGTCATCAGTGACCGGCACAAAGTGGGTAGCGGCGCGATGGACATCGACAACCAACGACGCTAAATAAATGTGTTTTGATGTATTAGTGCCGGTCACCGGTGACCCCCAAGCCATTTAAAGTGGTTAACTATCTAAATTATGATATATTAGATAATATTATATAACTTTAACGTGTTTGAAGTTTGTTTGGGTTAGTTGTTCAAACTATCAAGTAATAGTCATTAGCGATAATAATTTCTTGTGTGTGTGTTGAAGTGTAATAATATACGCTTGTGTCACATATCAAGTCATTTGATCTGTTGTTGTTTGATCTATTTCTGATTGAGATTCGGTGTGCAGCGCGTTTGAAAATAGACGTCGAGATAATTCAATTGGAACATGTTGGATGGAAATGGTCGGGGCGGTGCGTGGATGCCAAGAAAGTAATGTAGGCGGCGCCGCCAAAGCGAGCGAAAGACAATTTGCGCCCTCTTTGACTACTTTAATGAATTCCACTTTGCGAACACTCAAAGCGAGATTAATTGGCTCCGCCGCGTGTTCTGGTTATTCACGTTGTCTATGTACTACACAGACAACTTTAATCAACACAATTTAGACTATCTAGGTCACTCTAGTCTAGATAATTGATATTACATCAGACTTGTACGTTCCAAAATGTTTCCTCTAGTTCTTCGTTTTCTGTTGCGCACTTGACATTTAGTTCTGGAAAGCACGGCAGCTATGAATTGAAGTTAATGAATGTGGACGGTTTTAGTGAATTAATTAGCACATGCAGACCGCGACGTGATTCAATCGCTTTTTTCCGAGCGGATAAATCCGGACGGGTTTCTTCACGCCCTCCGCCTAAATCAATTAACTGTTTATGCATAGATACCACTCGTGCCAATTAATGAATTCGCAAGGGTTGCAACTAAATGAGCTGCCGTCTGAGATTCGATTAGGTAATCCGTTTATAAAATAATATTTCTCCTGCAGGATTGATATTATCTGCCAACTTTAAACGAGTCTAACTTATTAGTTAGAATAGTTACAAGTTGGATTTTTGCGCAGATTTTAGCTTAAGCCTTCAAGAATCCAAATATATAAAATAATCTGCAATAACTCGATGGCAACACCAATTACCAGAAGCTTTTAACAGTATTCAACAATTTTGTTAAAAACAAGTTTGAAAGAGAATAGCGAAGTAACTAGACTAGATACATGCCGGAAAATTTCACTAGCACAAACTTTGATAATCACAGATTACAATTCAGTTAACTAGATCACTGTAGCTGAATTCTAACTTCGTTTTCAAGAAGCTTTTTTTCAGAAGTTTAAATTTTAATTTCTTGTGTTTATATAAACGCTGATAATTTTTGTTGTGGATGGTAAATTAAATCTTTCTTGCTGAGGATATGCATTGACTAGTTTCTCATTTCTGGAAATAAATTGCTTGGGTTTTTCTTTTTTAAAATCAATTTTAAAATTGTTGGTTTGTCAATTATAAAATCAATTAACATCCGTGTTGCCATTTTAGCACTAAATCCTCGCGCAAAATTCAATTAATTTTTTGTTCTTTACAGATTGCAAGACTGGAGGTGTCTGTGGTGCCGGATCTCAGTCCACACGCAGTGCAGACCGACCCTCACCTCCACCTGCCCCCTAGGCGTAGCAAGAGTCAGCGTCGTCCCTCCGACGTCCCTCCACTCCATCCAAGACGAAGCCTGGGAAGCAGTCAGACCGCAAGCTTCATCCCCCCTCCTCGTCTTCGTCAACTCAAAATCCGGTAAGAAAATCTCAACCTCAACCTCTCCGCTTTTAACTAACTCTGGTTCTGCATTTCTCGAACCTCGACAGCAATAAGTTTTTTTATCCCAAACACAATTTGTTCCAAATGTAGTTCTTTATTAAAGCTTCTAGATGACCAACTTACCGTCATCTCAAAACAACATTTGTTATGTTTTCTTGTTCTTCAAAGTCTAAAGAGTCTTCTACAAAAAGTTTCCAGTTTGTAGCCATTTCAGTTATTTAGTTATGGAAAGTTCCACCAATTATATTTTTGTAACTTTAATTAATCTTCTTTGTTCCAAATTTAGTTCTTTTTTAAAGCTCCTGGATGACCAACTTACCGTCACTTTAAAAGAACATTTGTTATGTTTTCTTGTTCTTCAAAGTCAAAAGAGTCTTCTACAAGAAGTTTCCAGTTTGTAGCTCTTCCAGTTATTTAGTTATGGAAAGTTCCACCAATTATATTTTTGTAACTTTAATTAATCTTCTTTGTTCCAAATTTAGTTCTTTTTTAAAGCTCCTGGATGACCAACTTACCGGCACTTTGAAAGAACATTTGTTATGTTTTCTTGTTCTTCAAAGTCCATGGAGTCTTCTACAATAAGTTTCCAGTTCGTAGCTCTTCCAGTTATTTGGTTATGGAACCTGATACTTCCATCAATTTCTTAAAATTTTATTTTTGTAAAATTGATTTTCCAAATTTAGTTCTTTTTTAAAGCTCCTGGATGACCAACTTACCGGCAATTTGAAAGAACATTTGTTATGTTTTCTTATTCTTCAAAGTCCAAGGAGCCTTCTACAATAAGTTTCCAGTTCGTAGCTCTTCCAGTTATTTAGTTATGGAACCTGAAAGTTCCATCAATTTCTTAAAATTCTATTTTTGTAAAATTGATTTTCCAAATTTAGTTCTTATTTAAAACTTCTGGATGAGCAACTTATCGTCATTTTCAACTTTAAATCAACTTTAATTAATCTTCTTTGTTCCAAATTTAAAACTTCTGGATGACCAACTTACCGTCATTTCAAAAGAACATTTGTTATGTTTTCTTGTTCTTCAAAGTCCAAAGAGTCTTCTACAAGGAGTTTCCAGTTTGTAGCTCTTCCAGTTATTTAGTTATGGAACCTGAAAGTTCCATCAATTTCTTAAAATTTTATTTTTGTAAAATTGATTTTCCAAATTTAGTTCTTTTTAAAAGCTCCTGGATGACCAACTTACCGGCATTTTGAAAGAACATTTGTTATGTTTTCTTGTTCTTCAAAGTCCAAGGAGTCTTCTACAATTAATTTCCATTTCGTAGCTCTTCCAGTTATTTAGTTATGGGACCTGAAAGTTCCATCAATTTCTTAAAATTCTGTTTTTGTAAAATTGATTTTCCAAATTTAGTTCTTTTTTAAAGCTCCTGGATGACCAACTTACCGTCACTTTAAAAGAACATTTATTATGTTTTATTGTTCTTCAAAGTCCAATGAGTCTTCTACAACAATTTTCCAGTTTGTAGCTCTTCCAGTTATTTAGTTATGGAGCCTGAAAGTTCCAACAATTTCTTAAAATTCTATTTTTGTAAAAATGATTTTCCAAATTTAGTTCTTTTATAAAGCTCCTGGATGACCAACTTACTGTCACTTTAAAAGAACATGTGTTCTTTATGTTTTCTTGTTCTTAAAAGTCCAAGGAGTCTTCTACAAGAAGTTTCCAGTTTGTAGCTCTTCCAGTTATTTAGTTATGGAGGCTGAAAGTTAGAACAATTTCTTAAAATTCTATTTTTGTAAAATTGATTTTCCAAATTTAGTTCTTTTTTAAAGCTCCTGGATGACCAACTTATCGTCACTTTAAAAGAACATTTGTTATGTTTTCTTAATCTTCAAAGTCCAAGGAGTCTTCTACAATAAGTTTCCAGTTTGTAGCTCTTCCAGTTATTTAGTTATGGAACCTGAAAGTTCCAACAATTTCTTAAAATTCTATTTTTGTAAAATTAATTTTCCAAATTTAGTTCTTTTTTAAAGCTCCTGCATGACCAACTTACCGTCACTTTAAAAGAACATTTGTTATGTTTTCTTGTTCTTCAAAGTCCAAGGAGTATTCTACAATAAGTTTCCAGTTCGTAGTTCTTCCAGTTATTTAGTTTTGGGATCTGAAAGTTCCATCAATTTCCTAAAATTCTGTTTTTGTAAAATTGATTTTCCAAATTTAGTTCTTTTTTAAAGCTCCTGGATGACTAACTTACCGTCACTTTAAAAGAACATTTGTTATGTTTTCTTATTCTTCAAAGTCCAAGGAGTCTTCTACAATAAGTTTCCAGTTTGTAGCTCTTCCAGTTATTTAATTATGGAGGCTGAAAGTTCCAACAATTTCTTAAAATTCAATTTTTGTAAAAATGATTTTCCAAATTTAGTTCTATTTTAAAGCTCCTGGATGACCAACTTACCGTCACTTTAAAAGAACATTTGTTATGTTTTCTTGTTCTTCAAAGTCCAAGGAGTCTTCTACAATAAGTTTCCAGTTCGTAGCTCTTCCAGTTATTTAATTATGGAACCTGAAAGTTCCATAAATTTCTTAAAATTCTATTTTTGTAAAATAGATTTTCCAAATTTAGTTCTTTTTTAAAACTTCTGGATGACTAACTTACCGTCATTTCAAAAGAACATTTTTTATGTTTTCTTGTTCTTCAAAGTCCAAAGAGTCTTCCACAAGAAGTTTCCAGTTTGTAGCTCTTCCAGTTATTTAGTTATAGAATTTGAAAGTTCCAACAATTTCTTAAAATTCCATTTTTGTAAAATTGATTTACCAAATTTAGTTCTTTTTTAAAGCTCCTGTATGACCAACTTACCGTCATTTAAAAGAACATTTGTTACGTTTTCTTGTTCTTCAAAGTCCAAAGAGTCTTCCACAAGAAGTTTCCAGTTTGTAGCTCTTCCAATTATTTAGTTATGGAACCTGAAAGTTCCATCAATTTCTTAAAATTCTGTTTCTATGAAATTGATTTTCCAAATTTAGTTTTTTTTTTAAAGCTCCTGGATGACCAACTTACCGTCGCTTTAAAAGAACGTTTGTTATGTTTTCTTGCTCTTCAAAGTCTAAAGAGTCTTCTACAAGAAGTTTCCAGTTTGTAGCGCTTCCAGTTATTTAGTTATGGACCCTGAAAGTTTCATCAATTTCTTAAAATTTTATTTTTGTATTATTTATTTCCAAATTTAGTTCTTTTTTAAAGTTCCTGGATGACCAACTTACCGTCACTTTAAAAGAACATTTGTTATGTTTTCGTGTTCTTCAAAGTCCAAGGAGTCTTCTACAATAAATTTCCAGTTCGTAGCTCTTCCAGTTATTTAGTTATGGAACCTGAAAGTTCCATCAATTTCTTAAAATTCTATTTTTGTAAAATTGATTTTCCAAATTTAGTTCTTTTTTACAACTTCTGTATGACTAACTTACCGTCATTTCAAAAGAACATTTTTTATGTTTTCTGGTTCTTCAAAATCCAAAGAATCTTCTACAAGAAGTTTCCAGTTTGTAGCTCTTCCAGTTATTTAGTTATGGAGTTTGAAAGTTCCAACAATTTCTTAAAATTCTATTTTTGTAAAATTGATTTTCCAAATTTAGTTCTTTTTTAAAGCTCCTGATTGACCAACTTACCGTCACTTTAAAAGAACATTTGTTACGTTTTCTTGTTCTTCAAAGTCCAAAGAGTCTTCCACAAGAAGTTTCCAGTTTGTAGCTCTTCCAATTATTTAGTTATGGAACCTGAAAGTTCCATCAATTTCTTAAAATTCTGTTTCTATGAAATTGATTTTCCAAATTTAGTTTTTTTTTTAAAGCTCCTGGATGACCAACTTACCGTCGCTTTAAAAGAACGTTTGTTATGTTTTCTTGCTCTTCAAAGTCTAAAGAGTCTTCTACAAGAAGTTTCCAGTTTGTAGCGCTTCCAGTTATTTAGTTATGGACCCTGAAAGTTTCATCAATTTCTTAAAATTTTATTTTTGTATTATTTATTTCCAAATTTAGTTCTTTTTTAAAGTTCCTGGATGACCAACTTACCGTCACTTTAAAAGAACATTTGTTATGTTTTCGTGTTCTTCAAAGTCCAAGGAGTCTTCTACAATAAATTTCCAGTTCGTAGCTCTTCCAGTTATTTAGTTATGGAACCTGAAAGTTCCATCAATTTCTTAAAATTCTATTTTTGTAAAATTGATTTTCCAAATTTAGTTCTTTTTTACAACTTCTGTATGACTAACTTACCGTCATTTCAAAAGAACATTTTTTATGTTTTCTGGTTCTTCAAAATCCAAAGAATCTTCTACAAGAAGTTTCCAGTTTGTAGCTCTTCCAGTTATTTAGTTATGGAGTTTGAAAGTTCCAACAATTTCTTAAAATTCTATTTTTGTAAAATTGATTTTCCAAATTTAGTTCTTTTTTAAAGCTCCTGATTGACCAACTTACCGTCACTTTAAAAGAACATTTGTTATGTTTTCTTGTTCTTCAAAGTCCAAAGAGTCTTCCACAAGAAGTTTCCAGTTTGTAGCTCTTCCAGTTATTTAGTTATGGAACCTGAAAGTTCCATCAATTTCTTAAAATTCTGTTTTTGTAAAAATGATTTTCCAAATTTAGGTTTTTTTTAAAGCTCCTGGATGACCAACTTACCGTCACTTTAAAAGAACATTTGTTATGTTTTCTTGTTGTTCAATGTCCAAACAGTCTTCTACAAGAAGTTTCCAGTTTGTAGCTCTTCCAGTTATTTAGTTATGGAACCTGAAAGTTCCATCAATTTCTTAAAATTCTATTTTTGTAAAATTGATTTTCCAAATTTAGTTCTTTTTTAAAGCTACTGGATGACCAACTTGCCGTCACTTTAAAAGAACATTTGTTATGTTTTATTGTTCTTCAAAGTCCAAAAAGTCTTCTACAAGAAGTTTTTAGTTTGTTGCACATCCAGTTATTTAGTTATGGAACCTGAAAGTTCCATCAATTTCTTAAAATTATATTTTTGTAAAATTGATTTTCCAAATTTAGTTCTTTTTTAAAGCTACTGGATGACCAACTTGCCGTCACTTTAAAAGAACATTTGTTATGTTTTATTGTTCTTCAAAGTCCAAAAAGTCTTCTACAAGAAGTTTTTAGTTTGTTGCACATCCAGTTGATGTTAAAACATTAATTAATCCTTATTATTCCAAATTTAGTTCTTTAATAAAGCTTCTGGATGACCAACTTACCTTCATCTTAAAATAACATTTGCTATGTTTTCTTGGTCTTCAAAGTCCAGAGAGTCTTCTACAAGAAGTTTTCAGTTTGTAGCTCATCCAGTTATTTAGTTATGGAACCTGAAATTTCCATCAGTTTCTTAAAGTATTCTTAAATTGTTTTCTTAAAACCGTTAAAAGTTTCTTAAAACCTCAACCTCAACCTCTGCATTTTTAACTTACTCTTCTTCCCAGGTGATAATCAAGGCGTTAAATTCTTGCGCCGGTTCAAGCAGTTGCTGAATCCGGCGCAAGTTTTCGATCTGATCTCGACGGGTCCCCGGCTGGGTCTTCGCCTCTTCCGACACTTCGACCCGTTCCGGATATTGGTCTGCAGCGGCGACGGATCAGTGGGGTGGGTGCTCTCGGAAATCGATAAGCTGGACATGCACGTGAGTAATAATTCATGAGCCATTCGAAAACGTGAAGAGATTATATTACCATTAATTGAAATTCATTGTTACGGCCGAAGTCTAACTAGATTGTTAAGTTTAGATTTATATGTGAGATCACGTTTTAAGCGACAGAACGGATTTTGGTAGTTAGTTTGTACGTTGAGACAAATTTAATGAAGTGTTAAAGCTTCTGGAAAACATGGTTGTTCTTTAGTTAGATTGTTGTGGTTAAGCAATTTGTAATCTGAAATCATCAAGCTTTAATTTAGTGAAGATTTCCGGGTTGTAACTAGTCTAGTTCCTTAGTTATTACCATTTTTTAGTGTTGTTAAAAGCTTCTGGTAATTGATGTTACCATAAAGTTCTAAGATTTGTTTTAGTAAATTTTAATTCTTGGAAGGTTAAGCTATAAGTTAGATAAGATTTAAAATTTGTAGCTCTTCTAGTTACTAAGTTTTTGTTTTTGTTCTTGTAAATAGAAGCAGTGCCAAGTGGCGGTGTTACCTCTAGGAACAGGCAACGATTTAGCTCGAGTCTTGGGTTGGGGTTCTTCGTGTGACGATGACACCCACCTGCCACAGCTGCTGGAGAAGTACGAGAAGGCAAGCACAAAAATTTTGGACCGCTGGAGCATAATGGCTTTTGAGCGCACAATCGCGATGCCGAAGCTGTCGCTGACTCCGGGACAAGCCCAAGGCGTCCTCCACACCCAAATCGCACAATACGAAGACAGTTTGGTGGGCCACCTGCAGAACATTCTCCAGTCGGACGAGACCTCGGTGGTTTTGTCGTCGGCGAAGAGGCTCTGCGAGACGGTGAAGGATTTCGCGACGCAGGTGGCCGAGAGCTCTTTGACGAGCGGCGATGACCAGCTTAGCAAAAAATGTGATATTTTACAACAGAAGTTAGATTTATTGTTACAAACGCTGACCAGCGAACAGATCGATGCGGCGAACATCGAGTACGACGAGGAAGACATGCCGAAAACGTCCCAGCCGAAGGAGGACACCGAGAGCGAGATGTCTTTCGAGAAACGCTCGGAGAAGTCCGAGAAGGACCTCAGCAACATCAACTTCCGCAAGCACAGGAGAACCTCCAGGTTCGTCGAGAGGGAAAAGGGCGCTCTCATCCTGAGGGCCAACAGTCTTAAGCGAGCCATCAGGAACTTGGTAGAACACACCGAACAGGCCGTCGACGAACAGGACAAGCAATCCCCACAGACCATCCCGACTGTTAACATCCAACTCAGCTCGGACCTCGACGACAACAAGATGGACTGTCTCAAGGTCGCCCCCAATGAATCCACCTCAACCTCCGAAAGTTCTTGTCCCAGTCCTGGCAGTCAAAGCAGCGTCTTAACTGCAAGACTGGTAAATCTTTCTCCAATGCCCGATATCAGAAGAGATTCAGCGTTGGACGATCCTGAACTCTTGAATCTACCAGTTCCGCCTGATTTTGCTGATAGTAGAAGAGCAAGCCAAATACAACAAAGGTAACTAAAATTTTTCTACCAAACTGTTAAAGCTTCTGGGAAAAGAGCTTACCATCATTTTTAAAATCTTTTCACCATAATTCCATCTCTGCAAAGTCTTAATTTTGGTTTACAAAAATAATCCGGCTTGTAACTACTCTGGTTCTTCATTTATCTGACATCAAAAGCAATAAGTTTTTTTATTCCTAACACAATTTGTTCCAAATTTAGAACTTTAGTAAAGCTTCTGGATGAACGACTTACCGTCATCTCAACAGAACATTTATTGTGTTTTCTTGTTCTTCAAAGTCCAAAGAGTCTTGCACAAGAAGTTTCCAGTTTGTAGCTCTTCCAGTTATTTAGTTATGGAACCTGAAAGTTCCATCAATTTCTTAAAATTCTATTTTTGTAAAATTGACTTTCCAAATTTAGTTCTTTTTTAAAGCTCCTGGATGACCAACTTACCGTCACTTTAAAAGAACATTTGTTATGTTTTCTTGTTCTTCAAAGTCCAAGGAGTCTTCTACAAGAAGTTTCCAGTTTGTAGCTCTTCCAGTTATTTAGTTATGGAAACTGAAAGTTCCATCAATTTCTTAAAATTTTATTTTTGTAAAATTGTTTTTCCAGATTTAGTTCTTTTTTAAAGCTCCTGGATAACCAACTTACCGTCACTTTAAAAGAACATTTGTTATGTTTTCTTGTTCTTCAAAGTCCAAAGAGTCTTCTACAAGAAGTTTCCAGTTATTAGCTCTTCCAATTATTTAGTTATAGAACCTGAAAATTTCATCAATTTCTTAAAATTCTATTTTTGTAAAATTGATTTTCCAAATTTAGTTTTTTTTAAAGCTCCTGGATGACCAACCTACCGGCATTTCAAAAGAACATTTGTTATGTTTTCTTGTTCTTCAAAGTCCAAAGAGTCTTCTACAAGAAGTTTCCAGTTTGTAGCTCCTCCAGTTATTTAGTTATGGAACCTGAAAGTTCCAACAATTTCTTAAAATTCTATTTTTCTAAAATTGATTTTCCAAATTTAGTTCTTTTTTAAAGCTCTTGGATGACCAACTTTCCGTCACTTTAAAAGAACATTTGTTATGTGTTCTTGTTCTTGAAAGTCCAAAGAGTCTTCCACAAGATGTTTGCAGTTTGTAGCTCTTCCAGTTATTTAGTTATGGAACCTGAAAGTTCCATGAATTTCTTAAAATTTTATTTTTGTAAAATTGTTTTTCCAAATTTAGTTCTTTTTTAAAGCTCCTGGATGACTTATAACTTACCGTCACTTTAAAAGAACATTTGTTATGTTTTCTTGTTCTTCAAAGTCCAAAGAGTCTTCTACAAGAAGTTTCCAGTTATTAGCTCTTCCAATTATTTAGTTAAAGAACCCGAAAATTCCATCAATTTCTTAAAATTCTATTTTTGTAAAATTGATTTTCCAAATTTAGTTTTTTTTTAAAGCTCCTGGATGACCAACCTACCGGCATTTCAAAAGAACATTTGTTATGTTTTCTTGTTCTTCAAAGTCCAAAGAGTCTTCTACAAGAAGTTTCCAGTTAGTAGCTCTTACAATTATTTAGTTATAGAACCTGAAAATTCCATCAATTTCTTAAAATTCTATTTTTGTAAAATTGATTTTCCAAATTTAGTTTTTGTTTAAAGCTCCTGGATGACCAACCTACCGGCATTTCAAAAGAACATTTGTTTTGTTTTCTTGTTCTTCAATGTCCAAAGAGTCTTCTACTAGAAGTTTCCAGTTTGTAGCACTTCCAGTTATTTAGTTATTTAACCTGAAAGTTCCATCAATTTCTTAAAATTCTATTTTTGTAAAATTGATTTTCCAAATTTAGTTCTTTTTTAAAGCTCCTGGATGACCAAATTACCGTCACTTTAAAAGAAAATTTGTTATGTTTTCTTGTTCTTCAAAACCCAAGGAGTCTTCTACAAGAAGTTTCCAGTTTGTAGCTCTTCCAATTATTTAGTTATAGAACTTGAAAATTCCATCAATTTCTTAAAATTCTATTTTTGTAAAATTGATATTCCAAATTTAGTTTTTTTTTAAAGCTCCTGGATGACCAACTTACCGTCACTTTAAAAGAACATTTGTTATGTTTTCTTGTTCTTCGCAGTCTAAGGAGTCTTATACAAGAAGTTTCCACTTTGTAGCTCTTCCAGTTATTTACTTATGGAACCTGAAAGTTCCATTAGTTTCTTAAAATTCTATTTTTGTAAAATTGATTTTGCAAATTTAGTTCTTTTTTAAAGCTCCTGGATGACCAACTTACCGTCACTTTAAAAGAACATTTGTTATGTTTTCTTGTTCTTCAAAGTCCAAAGAGTCTTCTACAAGAAGTTTCCAGTTTGTAGCTCCTCCAGTTATTTAGTTATGGAACCTGAAAGTTCCATCAATTTCTTAAAATTCTATTTTTGTATAATTGATTTTCCAAATTTAGTTCTTTTTAAAGCTCCTGGATGGCCAACTTACCGTCACTTTAAAAGAACATTTGTTATATTTTATTGTTCTTCAATCACCAAAGAGTCAGTTATTGAGTTATTCAACGTAAAATTTCCATCAATTTCTTAAAATTTTATTTTCGTAACATTAGTCTTCGGTCATTCTTTCCAGTATTACCACCGATATTACTGACCAAATACTTCAAGAGACCTGTTCAACACTCACCAAAGAAATCACCGAGAATCTTCCCAAAGACTCCATATACAAGACGGATGTACCTGCCGACAAGCAACCAAAGCAGCCAGACAAAACCGACAAGCCCCTTCCGACTCTCGAAGAGAAGTTCTCTTCACCAGAAGACTGCAAGAACTACGACGAGGATAAGGAGTGCAGCAGCATCCTGTCCGCCATCTCCAACGAAGAAGCCAGCATAGTGTCGGAGATTTTGGATCAGAAGTCGTTTTGTCCCTTTAAGGACAGTGACGGTGAGGATTTGAATGGACATATTGGACATATTGATAGTCCCGAGACTGATACCAATCCTAATTCTGAAGCTTTACCCGGGGAATCGTTACTGGATGATCTTAGTTTAATGTTAGGTAAGTAACACAAAAGTGTTAAAGCTTCTGGGAATGAAGTTTACCATCAAGTTTTGAAATATGTGTCTATGGATTATTAATCTAGAATGTGCAAAGTTTGTTTTGATAAAAAATCCGGCTTGTAAGTACCTTGGTTAAGAAGTTATGATTGTTTCTGTTTATTTTCAGATTTAGTGTTAAAGCTTCTGGAAAGGACATTTGGGGTGGGAATTTTAAGGCTTTCCTTTTGGTTTATTGTTCCGAAAGGATGAAATGTTATTATTAGAGATGTTTCTAAAATATAGTTGCGATAGTTAGTGAGTTAAGGGTGTGAGAATTTAGTGATTTTTTAAATAGGTGTTAAAGCTTCTGGGAATGTTATTTTTGGTAGAAATTTCTTGATTTTTTTAGCGGTGTTTTATTTTTGGGGTTTATAAGTTTATGCTAATGAAAGTTACCGGGGTGTAAGTGGCGTAGTAAGTTAGTTATGGCTTGTTGAAGTTGAGGAAAGCTTAATTTGGAGTGTTTTGGAAAAAGTCTTTGTGATGAGTTTTTTGGGTTGTCGGATTATTTTTCGTTATATTCGTGAAGATTTTGTGGATGTAGTTAAATTGGATAAGTGGTAAAACTAGGTTGAAGATGTTTTTCTTGTTTAGGAAATGATATGTATGGTTTGGATTTGGATAGTATAGAAAACACTTCTACGGACGATCCGACGACAGTTACCAGTGAGTTGGCGGAGAAGAGGAAAAGTCTTAAGAGAGATTCTTTGGAACGCAAACGCCGTCCGTCGAGGCCAAAGGTGGAGGAGGACACGCAGTTTGGTTTCGAAAATCGTGCGTTTATGTCCCAACATGTCTTCTTGGAAAGAAGCGACCAAGAACCCATCCGGTATTGTAGTTTGGCCCAATTCGTCGAAGGCAACGACATAGCTAGAAGGTCCTTCAAACGAAGACCCACAACGAAACTTTCAAAGACGGAAGCCAACGTGACCCGTCAGAGCACTCTGCTCGAAGAGAACGAGAACTCCAGAGCCTCAAAGACCAGCCTCAACAAAATCGAAATGGAACTCAAAGAAACCGAAGAGGAATCCAAGTTTCCTTTCGTCTCCGTCGTCGTCGAACCCCCGTCCCCTGACATCTCCGCCGCCCTCCGCGCGCAACGCTCCGAAAAAATCTCCATCGAGATCGAAACCGATTTCGATATGAAGAACCTCCTAGCCAAATCCGACATCTCCAGCGACATCACCAGCAACAACAGCTCCAGCTCCAACCTCCTCGGCATCGACAACGAACACTTCCTCACTTGCTCCCCGGCCGCCACGCGAAGAATTTCCTGCTGCAGCATGCTGAACCCCAACGAAGCCGCCGCTCTAGCCGCCGCTGCTGCCACCACCAAATTCTACTCAGAATCCGACAAAAAAGACAAAAAGGAAGAAAGGGATAAGGAGAAGGAAAGAAAATTACCTATTATTAATCCCCTTGTTCGGCTACCTTCTTGGCCAAGTAAGTTCAATTTTTGGCGACTTACCATCAAAAACAAGTTTCCGGCATGTAATTAGCGTACTTAGCCAGTTTTTTGTAGAATTGTTAGAGTTTAACATAAGGTTATAGAAAAGACATTTACTATCGTGTTTTTTAAAAACAAGTGGCAGTTTTGGATTATTAAAGAGTGAATTCATATTTTAGAATACATTTCCGGCTTGTAGTTAGCAGAAATAATTAGCTACACTCGTTAAAATTCACGTAAATCATAGAAACGCTTGATATTTTAATTAAATTTAGTTTTTTGTAAAAGCTTCTGGGAAAGAGATTTACCAATAATTTCGCGAATTATAATTAGCAGATTTGCAATCTTGAAGAGTTTAGCTACAATTTAATCCGAGTTTCCGGCATGTAGCTAACTTAACATTCTAGTTATCCTTAATTTAATTTACTCTTTCCACTTTTATTAAATTTCAGACTTCTTTTACAAGAACTTACATACAGCAAAAACTAAATGACTTACACTAAAACAAATGACTGTTCCGAATTCGCAAATTCTCAATCTGCAATTTACTTTTAGTTTTAGATATCTACTTAGCACACTAAATACTACAACTAAATTTATTTGACGTCAATCTTTCTTTGTAGATGTTAGTTCAGGTACTGGTTTCATAAGCAAGTGTCTGTTGGCGAACGCGGACACGCTTTGCGCGGCGGTAAGCCCGCTACTTGACCCCGACGAAACGCTCCTCGAAGGCTTCTTCGAGCGTTGCGTCATGAACAACTACTTCGGCATCGGTATCGACGCCAAGATCTCCTTGGACTTCCACCACAAACGCGAGGAGCACCCCGAGAAATGCCGCTCCAGGGCCAAGAATTACATGTGGTACGGCGTCTTGGGCAGCAAACAGTTCTTGCAGAAGACCTACAAGAACCTAGAACAAAGGGTCCAATTAGAATGCGATGGGCAGAGGATTCCTCTACCGCATCTTCAAGGCATCGTGATATTAAACATTCCAAGGTAAAAATTGAAGAGAAAATTGTTCAATGGTCGATAGCCTTTTTCTTTTAGTTTTATGGGTGGGATCAATTTTTGGGGTGGTACAAAGGAAGGTGATATATTCTTAGCTCCTTCTTTCGATGATAAGATTCTTGAGGTGGTAGCAGTTTTTGGATCTGTACAAATGGCCGCTTCACGACTCATCAACCTTCAACACCATAGGATTGCTCAGTGCCAAAGCATCCAGATCAACATCTTAGGTAAAAACAAATATCTTTTTATGAGGAATTTTTTGAATTATTTTGTTTAAGGTGAAGAAGGAGTACCAATACAAGTTGATGGCGAGGCGTGGATCCAACCTCCTGGTATCATAAGGATTCTTCATAAGAATCGCATGCAGATGCTTTGCAGAAATCGAGCGCTTGAGAACTCGCTGAAGACGTGGGAGGAGAAGCAGCGGCAGAGTATAGCAGCCCAGGGCAGTAAACCTCGACCATCGATCTCTCACGACAAGGCCCGGTCCAGTTTAAGCCGCCAAAGCATGCCGGTTCACGAGAAATCCTTCCTCGGCGTCCACATCGAGAAGATACGACAACATTCCTTCAGCGGCCCAGTCCACACCCACGATCAACCGCGACATTCCTCCGTGACGTTCTTAGAGCGTCCTCAAGTCAACGACCCCGACCTCCTCTTCTCCGAAGACGAGCACCACCTCCTCCTCAACTTCATCGAATGCGCAACAACCTTGGCCAAGTGGATCAAGATCCTCGCCATCAGCTACAACTTGGAAACCGACTTGTACGCCCTCGCCACCAAAACCGACAAATGTCTGGAACACATCCATCCCAAAGGCAAAATCTTAACCGGGCCGCTCTTACGAAACGAATTTACCAAACTGGTGAACGCTGTGAAGACGCTATACGAAGAAAGCTGTTGCCTGTTACACGACCGCGGCGACAAACTGCGGCTTCGAGACGATCTCGAGAACAAACTCAGCGCCAGTTTGGCCAACACCGAGTTGGAGCTGAAGAAGTGCGTCATGTACGACACACCGACAGGTGGAATTATATACTTGGAACCACTCCAAGAAGACCAGGTAAGAAAAAACAGATTTGCAGAAATGTTAAAGCTTCTGGAATAGACATTTAGAGGTAGGTACGTTAAAAATAATTACAGATTTAAACTCTTTAATCCCCAAAGTATATTTTGGAAAAGTTTCCAGCATGGAATTATTTTAGGAAGCGAGTTATAAAAGTTTGAGAGGAGTGTTAAAAGCTTCTGGAAGATATACTTACCAACAATTTAGAAACAAACGAAAAAGAGTTTTGGGTTCCTGAAGAATTAATCTAGGGTTTAGTTGAAATTTCCAGGATGTAGTTAGCATAGTTAACTAGTTAGACTAGGTTAAACAAGACTGAATTTTTTTCTTGAAACAATTTTGAATAGTGTAACTATTTATTTGAAAAACTTGTAAAATAAATATTTTCAGACGGAGCATAAGCGCAAGGGTCTGTTCTGGTTGAAGTTCCGGAAAGCGTCGAACGCGCACTCCAGCCAGCTGCCCAGTAAAACTAGAGACGTCGCGTCCTGGGGCACGCAAGAGGTCGCCACCTGGCTGGAAACCTTCCAGCTGTCGGAGTACATCGACAGCTTTGTCAAGAACGACATCCGCGGCAGGGAACTGCTGACGCTGGCCAGGCGGGACCTGAAAGAGCTGGGCGTGACCAAAGTCGGTCACGTCAAACGCATTCTGCAAGCCATCAAGGATTTGAACCAAGGAATTTAAGTTTATTTTTAAGAAAAGAAATATTTTTAGAGGAAAAGGTAAAAGAATAATTTCTTGGTTTCTAGGTTTTGTATAAAGTTTTCAGAGAATATTAGACAGACAAGACTAGGTAGACAGATAAGACTAAACAAACAAGATTAGACAGATAAGACTAGAGATATATGACTCGACAGATAAGACTAGACTTGTCTGACTAGACAGACAAGGTCTAAGGACATGGTCTAGGCAGACAAGACTAGACAGACAAGACTAGACAGACAAGACTAGACAGACAAGACTAGACAGACAAGACTAGACAGACAAGACTAGACAGACAAGACTAGACAGACAAGACTAGACAGACAAGACTAGACAGACAAGACTAGACAGACAAGACTAGACAGACAAGACTAGACAGACAAGACTAGACAGACAAGACTAGGCAGACAAGACTAGACAGACAAGACTAGACAGACAAGACTAGACAGACAAGACTAGACAGACAAGACTAAACAGATAGAACTAGACAGATAAGATTAGACGGACATAACTAGAAAAATAAGGCTAAACGGACAAGACTAGGCAGACAAGACTAGACGGACAAGCCTAGACAGACAAGACTATACCGATTTTTGTATTTTAATTATGTGGCAAATTTAATACAAATTTGGAGGGACGGACAAATTTTGTTTTTTGTAAATTTTTTTCCAAATTCTGGAAATTCTTCGCGTTAAATGGTTGTTATAATGAATGGGATTTATGACAAACTTGCTGTGATTTTATATAAAAAGAGCAAAAATGTGCAAAAAAAATTAATCAAATTTTATGGTAAAAATGCGAAAGATTTTAAAAAATAATTGCGACAATTCAGTCGGATGAACGTTTATAATTTCCACTCTGAATGAAGAACAAATCTAATTCTCGAATCTAAACTAATTGATTTCTAGAAATCTTTAAAATCTTATAATTTAACTAATCGGACAAATCTTACTTTAAACCACAACAAAATACACGGAGTGTCCCAAAAAAATGTGTAAACCAGGGGTGTCCAATCTCATGTCCGACAACTAAAAACCATTTTTTTTTAATAACAAAATTTATCTTTATTATACTTAACGTATAAAGGGCTAGCGGCCTTAGGTCTTTCGGCCCTGAACATTCGGCACAGAAGTTGTTGGGGATGAAAAATAGATGCATACAAATTCAAACTTAAACACAATAGACCTTTTCATAGTTGAAATTTTTTTATGCTCATGTGTCAATTTCCACCATGTTTTGCCCCAACTTTTTGACGTATAACCTTATTATTTGCCCGAAACTTTCATATTTCCGCCTTTCAAACTTGGTGGATGCGTATGCCTAACCGTAAAAAGGTCTATTATTGAATCATTTATTCAAATTTGCCTTATAAAGTCGTGTTGAATTCCTTGGACACGGATCATTAAAGCACTTGTTTAATGAAACTATCCATCATAATTTTTATTCCGCTAGCGGCTTAAAAATATCAAATAAAGTGCGTTTTCTAGCACGACTTTATCAAAATAACAAAACTCTAAGCAAAATTTTGACTTAAGAATCACTACCTATAGCCCGCGGCTTCGCTCGCGTAGATTTTTACATCCGTCAAATTAATTCAAGTCAGCTATGTTTACCAGATATTGATTATCTTGTGTGTAATATGCAGACAAATATTAAGATGGACAGTAAGTATGAATTGAAAATTGTTACGAGGGTCGATAACGCTTTCATCCCTACTAAAAATATAACGCCTGTTTAATGATTTTTTTGTACAGGTAAACGCGACAGAAAAGAGGTTACATTTATGCCGCTCGAAAACAAACATTAATTTTGACGAATAAACACAATTCTTACGATACCTTTTATAAAAAAAATATGTTTTCAAACAGTATTAAGAGATAAAAAATGTTTTAGAAAACATGCCAAAACATGTATGTATAGCTCACCAGCTTAAAAGTAATTGAACAAGGGCAGTAAAAGTAATAACTTTCATGCCTACTGAAAATATAACGCCTGTTTAATTATTTTTTGTGAAGGTGAACGCGTAAGAAAAGAGGTTACATTTATGCCGCTCGAGAACAAACATTAATTTTGACGAATCCCTAAATTTGACGATCCCTAAACACAATTCTTACGATTAATTTATTCATTTTATGAGTTTAAATCATGTTTCCAGACAGTATTAAGAGATAAACAATGTTTTAGAAAACTTACCAGAACATTTATTTACAGCTCGCTAGCTTAAAAGTGATTGAAACAGGGAAGTAAAAGTGATAACTTACATACCTACTGAAAATATGACGCCTGTTTAATGATTTTTTGTAGGTGACATTTATGCCGCTCGAAAACAAACATTAATTTTGACTAATAAACACAAATCTTACGATTCATTTTATAAAAAAAATATGTTTTCAAACAGTGTTAAGAGATAAAAAATGTTTTAGAAAACATGCCGAAACATATATGTATAGCTCGCCAGCTTAAAAATGATTGAAAAAGGGAAGTAAAAGTAATAACTTTCATGCCGACTGAAAATATAACGCCTGTTTAATGATTTTTTCTATGAAGGTAAACGCGTCAGAAAAGAGGTTACATTTATGCCGTTCGAAAACAAACATTAATTTTGACGTATAAACACAATTTTTACGATTCATTTATTCATTTTATGAGTTTAAATAATGTTTACAGACCGTATTAAGCGATAAACAATGTTTTAGAAAACAGACCAAAAATTTATTAACAGCTCGCCAGCTTAAAATTGATTTAACAAGGGCAGTAAAAGTAATTACTTTCATGCCGACTGAAAATATAACGCCTGTTTAATGATTTTTTTGTGAAGGTAAACGCGTCAGAAAAGAGGTTACGTTTATGCCGTTCGAAAAGAAACATTAATTTTGACGAATAAACACAATTCTTACGATTCATTTTATAAAAAAAATTATGTTTCCAGACAGTATTAAGAGATAAACAATGTTTTAGAAAACTTACCAAAACATTTATTTACGGCTCGCTAGCTTAAAAGTGATTGAACAAGGAAAGTAAAAGTAATAACTTTCATGCCTACTGAAAATACACTGCCGAGCATAAAATAAGGGTCACTCCGTAATTTGAAGTTATTTTCAAAATTTTTAGTATTTTTCGTGTTTTTTCGGTTGTAACAGTTCACCAACTGATTGCTTGAATAAAAGAAAAGGTTTTTCTTTTTCAAAGTTTATTGAAAGTAATGAAAATGAACAATTTTAATTTTATGTGTTAAGTAATGAAAATGAACAAGTTTACTTTGATATGTTTTTGTTGAAACAAAAGAAAGTTTAAGGACAGCATAGCATTTGTTTCTGTAGTGTCATCTGTCTGTTATAAATTGTTGTCATTGTTAGTGTTTTGCAATGAGCATAAATCTTGTTGTAGCGGCACAAATTGTGGCGGCTTTAGAAGACGGTCGCGGTCAGCGCAAAACTGCGAGAAACGTTGGTGTAGTCTCTCGAGTGCGCAACGAGTATGGCGGCAGTTCGAAGAGACAGGTCTGTTCACTCAAAGACCTTGTTCAGGCCGAGGCAAAACTCCAACAGCTAGGGATGGCCGCTTTCTCGTTTCTAGTGCTTTGAAAAACCGAACGATCACCGCAGTTTCCCTTCGAAATCATCTGCAAGAAGTGAAAAATGTAAACATAAGTGAGTGGGCAGTTAGGAGACGACTTTATGTTGCTGGATTATCTTCTCGAACTAGAGCTACTGGACCGCCGCTTTGCCGTGCACACCGGATTGCGAGGTTGAATTTTGCACGAGAACACTTGACCTGGACAATAGCGGATTGGAGACGCATATTGTTTTTCGACGAACCGCAATTCTATCTTACGGGCTCAGATAGTCATGTAAGAGTGTGGTGACGACAAGCCGAGAGATATGCTCAAGCGTGTATTGCCGAGCGACTACCGTTTGGCGGAGGATCCGTTATGGCATAGGGAGGCATATCTTCTGACACTCGCACGGAGTTATTCTTTATCGAGAATGGGACGCTGACTGCGCATAGGTATCTGACAGAGGTTCTAGAAGACCATGTTTTGCCATTCATGGGTATTCTTGGAGACGACGCAACATTTATGCATGATAACGCACGGCCCCACACTGCTCGGATAGTTATTGAGTATCTTGACGAGTGTGAAATCACGCGATTTCTTTGGACAGCTCGCAGTCCAGATTTAAATCCAATTGACCATATTTGGTACGAGATGGGAAAACATTTACGGAGACATGTGCTGGCCCCCAGAAATTCTAGAGAGCTTCGCGACATACTGGTGCAAGAATGGGACAATCTTCCGCATAACGTGATCCAAAATCTGATTCAGAGCATGACACGTCGCTTGCAAGCTGTTGTCACTGCCAGGGGAGGGAATACTGACTAGTGAAGTCCTTAAACTTTCTTTTGTTTCAACAAAAGCATATAAATGTAAAGTTGTTCATTTTCATTACTTAGCATATCAACTTAAAATTGTTTATTTTCATTACTTTCAATAAACTTTGAACAACAAAAACCTTTTGTTGTATTCAAGCAATCAATTAGTAAACTGTTACAACCGAAAAAACACGTAAAAAACTAAATTAAAATAAAAATTTCTAAAATAACTTCAAATTATGGAGTGACCCTAATTTTATGCTCGGCAGTGTATAAGGCCTGTTTAATAATTTTTTTGTGAAGGTAAGCGCGTCAGAAGAGGTTACATTTATGCCGCTTGAAAACAAACATTAATTTTGACGAATAAACACAATTCTTACGATTCATTTTATAAAAAAAATTATGTTTTCACACAGTATTAAGAGAAAAAAAATGTTTTAGAAAATATACCAAAACACGTATGTATAGCTCACCAGCTTAAAAGTAATTGAACAAGGGCAGTAAAAGTAATAACTTTTATTCCTACTGAAAATATAACGCCTGTCTAA
This sequence comes from Phosphuga atrata, assembly GCA_944588485.1. NCBI lineage: Eukaryota > Metazoa > Arthropoda > Insecta > Coleoptera > Silphidae > Phosphuga > Phosphuga atrata. The sequence continues at coordinate 5,578,536 of OX155897.1, read as the reverse complement.
TGATTTTATGTGAAGGTAAACGCGTCAGAAAAGTGGTTAAATTTATGCCGCTCGAAAACAAATATTAATTTTGACGAATAAACACATTTCTTACGATTCATTTATTCATTTTATAAGTTTAAGTTTAAGGTTAAGTTTCCAGACAGTATTAAGAGATAAACAATGTTTTAGAAAACTTACCAAAACATTTATTTACAGCTCACCAGCTTAAAAGTGATTTAACAAGGGCAGTAAAAGTAATAACTTTCATGCCTACTGAAAATATAACGCCTGCTTAATGATTATTTTGTGTAGGTAAACGCGTCAGAAAAGAGGTTACTTTTATGCCGCTCGAAAACAAACATTAATTTTGACGAATAAACACAATTCTTACGATTCATTTATTCATTTTATGAGTTTATATCATGTTTCAAGGCAGTATTAAGCGATAAAAATTGGTTTAGAAAACATGCCGAAACATTAATATAGCTCGGCAGCTTAAAAGTGATTGAACAAGGGAAGTAAAAGTAATAACTTTCATGTCTACTGAAAATATAACGCCTGTTTAATTATTTTTTTGTGAAGGTAAACGCGTCAGAAAGAGGTGACATTTATGCTGCTCGAAAACAAACATAAATTTTGACGAATAAACACAATTCTTACGATAAATTTTATAAAAAATCATGTTTTCAAACAGTGTTTAGAGATAAAAAATGTTTTAGAAAACATGCCAAAACATATATGTATAGCTCGCCAGCTTAAAAGTGATTGAACAAGGAATGTAAAAGCAATAACTTTCATGCCTAATGAAAATATAACGCCTGTTTATTGGTTTATTGATTTTTTGTGAAGGTAAACGCGTCAGAAAAGAGGTACCATTTATGCCGCTCGAAAACAAATATTAATTTTGACAGTATTAAGAGAAAAATTAAGAGAAAAAGTTGTTGAAAATGTTTTAGAAAACTTACCAAAACATTTATTTACAGCTCGCCAGCTTAAAAGTTATTAAACAAGGGCAGTAAAAGTAATAACTTTCATGCCGACTGAAAATATAACGCCTGTTTAATGATTTTTTTGTGAAGGTAAACGCGTCAAAAAAGAGGTTACATTTATGCCGCTCAAAAACAAACATTAATTTTTACGAAAACACAATTCTTTCGATTCATTTATTCATTTTATGAGTTTAAATCACAGTATTAAGAGATAAACAATGCTTTAGAAAACATGCCGAAACATATATGTATAGCTCGCCAGCTTAAAAGTGATTAAACAAGGGCAGTAAAAGTAATAACTTCAATATAAACTCAAGAATAAACTTAAACCAACTTAAACTTAATAAAGTCGCAACACAGCTTGAATATATAAATATATTCAACCTTTCCGGAGCGCTATAACACTATTGAGTCTTTTTAGGACTACGAAAACAAATTTCATTTTAAATTTTCCAGTTATTTACTAGTTTGCATACATGAGATTTATTTTGGTAGTTCTAAAAGACTCAATAATATTATAGAGCTCCGGAAAGGTTCAATATATTTATATATTCATTTACATCTTAAGACGCGAAATTTTTAGAACAAACAACTAATAATCTTCTTCTGTTTTGGTGAAACGTAAGCTTAATATTGGCGATTATAAAACGCGCAAGAGTAGGGAAAGATGATATGTTCTAGGCCAGGGGTGGCTTTTTCCAGCCGCGTGCCATTTTTTTTCAAATGTTCCCATTTTGAAATGCTGACATGCCAGGTAACTTTTACAATGAATAAACGTTTCCGATTCTAGGAATCAGTATTAGCCTGAATATAACACGTATTATATTTTACACCTTATATGTTGCACAAAACTATATTGAGAAAACTTTAAAAAATATATTCTTTAAGAACGACGCACGTGAGACAAATAGTTCGCGTGCCAATACGATTTTCCAGTGTCAGCTGTGACACGCGTGCCAAAGGTTTGCCACCACTTATCCAGACATATCTAATGGTTTCTAAACCTAATTAACCTAACCTATTTCCAGCCGCGTGCCATTTTTTTTTCAAATTTTCCCATTTTGAAATGCTGGCGTGCCAGGTAACTTTTACAATGAATAAACGTTTCTGATTGTGGGGATCAGTATTAGCCTGAATATAATTTTAGTTTTATATTTTACACCTTAGATGTTGCACAAATGCAAATTGAGAAAACTCAAATTTTCTAAAATTTATTTTAAAACGAGGCACCCGAGAGAAATAGTTCGCGGGCCAATACAATTTTCCTACGTGTCAGCTGTGACACGCATGCCATAGGTTAGCCACCACTGTTCTAATGTCAACACTTCGAAGACACTTTTGAAATAAAATAGTTCAACGACACTTTACTGATACTAATGTAAGAACTTCCTCGACTCTTCGCAGTGAAACAGTTCAACAACACTTCACAGATGCTTAGATTGCGCGAATGTCGATACTTCGAAGATACTTTTGAAATAAAACAGTTCAACGACACTGCACTGACACTAATGTCAAAACTTCCTCGACACTTCACAATAAAACAGTTCAACGACACTTTACAGATTCTTCAGTTGCGCGAATGTCAAAACTTTTGAAACTTTTCAAATAAAATGGTTCAACGCCACCACTTCCGGCAACCTTGCACACTTCCGGTGACCTTGCACACTTCCGGTGACCTCGACCACTTCCGGTGACCATGATTACTTCCGATCGTGTGAGATCTATGTAGCCCCATGCTAAACAGGGTGTGAGGTCTATGTAGCCCCACGCTAAACAGGGTGTGAGGTCTATGTTGTCTCACGCTAAAGAGGCTGTGAGCTTTAATCAGCTTTAACCGGACCTTGACATTAACCGGAAGTCGTCAAGGTCACCGAAAGTGTCCAAGTTCACCGGAAGTGGTCTAGGTCACCGGAAGTGGTGGCGGTGGCCCTAGAACATATCATCTTTCCCTACTCGCAAAATTTCGTACTTTTTGCCCGAAACATTTTCCAAAATAATTTAAATTAACTGAATCTTTTTCTAAATTGTTCTAAATTAAATGGAGATTAAAACGATGTATCATACTTGCGGTTGCAAGGAGAATAAACCTCTCAATATGTCTTTAAAATTATTCGATCAATTTTTGAGAGTCTCGAAACTTTGAACGCGAGCCCTCGGCCCATATCTACCCTTCAACTTGATTTTATCCAATCCTCGTAACAATTTTCAAATCTTAATAAACCTTAAAGGCTTTAGCGACGAGCGTTATGCTAATTTTCTGTTATCATCGTGATCAGTGATTGCTACCTTTCAATTGACCTTTCCATAGTTTTATATATAAATATATAGAAAGTTTTTTTTGCGCATGCGTCAATTTCTGTCATGTTATACGTCAAAATTACCCGAACTTTTTGACGTATAACCTTAATATTTGCCCGAAATTTTCATATTACCGCCTTTCAAACTTGACAGATGTAAAACTAACCGTAAAAAGGTCTATTACGTGATTTTTCACCGTGATCACGTTATTACATTGCAAACTACAAATCCCTATCTTGTGCCTAGTGAATTCAAACTAAAACAATCAGCAACGGGCAGAAAGACCTAGTAGGCGACAGCCTTTTGTTTTTGATAATAAATATTTCTTCTTCTTCTAACCATTAACTACTTAGGGGTCGACCATTAATCACGTGATGTTTTTTAGCAACTTTTTAAACCCCCCTCCCATCTGGTGATACGTGGTTAAGGTTTTAGGTTAACCCCTTGACATACAATGACGTCTCTAAGACGTCATGTATTTCATGTGTCATGGTAGACAGACGCATTTTATTCGTATGTTAAGGGGTTAAGCCCCCCCCTCTACCTAAAATCACGTGTATTTTTTTTTTTGTAGAAGTCACGTGCTGATTTTCGGTTTAAAAATCGCGCGAAATATATATCGCGCGATATTTTACTACAAAATCCCCCCCACCCCCCCCCCCCCCCCCTTCAAGTGATATTTCGTGATTCTTCACAAACCCCCCCCCGTGTCGAGGCTCACTTGATTAATGGACCATCCCTTACCTACCAGTACTATACCATATTCACTTCCACTTGAGTTTCTGTTGCTAATCACGGCATATTGCTATATAGTTAGCAGTATTTTTTAATCGACTTATATTAAATGAATAGGATGGTTGCGACAGTTACTACGTGGTAATTCATACTTACATTGAATTGAAAAATTCACTGTTTAAAAAAAAAAGTGAATTTTTCAATTCAATGTACTTATATTTAAATTTATATACAAAAAGTATGAGCTGGTTTGCCTTTCAAAATGATTTCGGTTTTGACAAAAAAAAGGCAATGGTTGAGAAATGTGTGGTTTATTAAACAAACGTTGAGACTAGATCCAGTTTGCCTCTAATAAACTGAACCAGTTTTCGAAACGGTCCAAATTTTCTAAATAAAAAAATAAATTCAATCGAAATCTTCAAAATTGAAACCTTAAACTAATATTCTAAATATAAAGCAATTATCTATCCTAGCAATACGCACTTCTTTTCAAACTAGAGGAAACTGAAACCTTGTATCTGTACATCTACCTAGAAGCTATATGTTCATTAAACATAATAACCCATCTAGATATTGTTTTCGGTGCGCCCTGAAATAACAAACCAACATTTAGACGAGCAAATAAATCTTTGTTTCGATTCAAACGCTTCTTTTGATGTGACAAATTTTTATATGAACCTTTTAAAGTGTGTTTGTGTCCTCGTTATTATCACCATCACACTTCATTTCTAATTACCAACAATAATGAATAGAATCACGAAACTAGTTTCTAGATGGAACAAACTCCGGATCGTCGACGTGATCGACACAATAATCTAGATTTTGTCGATTATCAAAAAACAAATATTGTTTACTGATAATGAAATGTCGTCAAAGTGTTTCTGAAACACACGAAGTTTCCAGCAAAACAAATGTCAACGCTTCACAATAAAACCGTTAAAACGACACTTCACTAATACTTTAGTTGCGCCAATATCAACACTTCAACGACAGTTTGAAATAAAACAGTTCAACGACACTTCACTGGTACAGTGTCAACATTTCCTCGACATTTAACAATGAAACAAATCAACGAGACGTCACTGATACAACAATTGCACGAATGTCAAGACACTTTGAAATAAAACAATTGAACGACACTGATTCAACACTTCCTCGAGACTTAACAATGAAACAGATCAACCACACTTCACTGATATATCAATTTCACAAAAGTCAACACTTCGAAGACACTTTGAAATAAGACAGTCCAACGACAATTCACTGATACTAATGAATAGGGAAAAGTACTATGTTCTAGATTCACCGCCACCTTATGGGGATTCCATGTAAATCTAGCCCCTTATGGGGGAAATTACATGTAAATATAGCACGATGCCCCTTATGGAGATTTACATGTAAATCTAACACGAAGCCCCTTATGGGGGACTCCTATACCAAAAAGTTCTGAACGTGTCCGAGCGAGTATGTGTAGATGATATGTTTGATGCGAGTACGCGAGTATGTGTGGTATGCGAGTATGTGCGAGTATGCCGCGATTTATCAGTAGTTCTGAACGCGGCCGAGCGTAGATGGTAGATGCCGTTAGGTTTTTTTCAAAAATGCGCGGTGAGGAGGGCCGTTCATTACCAACTTGCCTGTAAACGCATGTGAAACTAATTAATTTCTCGGAAAATAATCTGCGTTTTGATTTTGATTTACCGTTAGACGTGACCCAATGTCTGCCGTAAATAGCAACCACTGTTATCTTATCAGCTGCATACAGCGTGGAACTAATAAATTATGTCAGTCTAATTAATTTCTCGGAAATTTATCTGCGTCTAGTCTGCTGCTGATACCAATTTGAATTTCTTAGAAATTGTGCGCTTATTTTAATACACTAAAATTTTGATTTACTGTCCGGCTTGTCGATTAGGCGCGACCGGATGTTTGTCGTAGATAACAAACCCCTGCTATCTTATCAGCGGTGCGCGAGCGGAGAAATAATCATCTCGTCGTGATAAAAATATTTATGTGATGGTTGTTTAAACCCTTTTTTAACTGAATCGAATTTTATGAAACACAGGGTAATCAATTTCTTGGAAATAATCTGCGTTTTTATTTTGATTTACCGTTCGACGTGACCGAATGTCTGCCGTAAATAGCAACCACTGTTATCTTATCAGCTGCATACAGCGTGGAACTAATAAATTATGTCAGTCTAATTAATTTTTCGGAAATTTATCTGCGTCTAGTCTGCTGCTGATAACAATTTGAATTTCTTAGAAATTGTGCGCTTATTTTAATACACATGCTAAAATTTTGATTTACTGTCCGGCTTGTCGATTAGGCGCGACCGGATGTTTGTCGTAGATAACAAACCCCTGCTATCTTATCAGCGGTACGCGAGCGGAGAAATAATCATCTCGTCGTGATAAAAATATTTATGTGATGGTTGTTTAAACCCTTTTTTAACTGAATCGAATTTTATGAAACACAGGGTAATCAATTTCTTGGAAATAATCTGCGTTTTTATTTTGATTTACCGTTCGACGGGACCGAATGTCTGCCGTGGATAGCAAACCCCGTATCTTATCAGCTACATACAAGCGTGGAACCAATAAATTATGCCGGTCTAATTAATTTCTCGGATATTTATCTGCGTCTAGTCTGCTGCTGATAACAATTTGAATATCTTAGAAATTGTGCGTTTATTTTATATTAAGCTTATTCAAATTTTGGTTTACAGTCCGGTTTGTCGATTAGGTGGAAAGTGGATTAAAGCTGTTTAAAGCTGATTGAAAGCTGTTTAAAAGTAGAATAAAGCTAATTAAAAGTGGATTAAAACAGCTTTCAAACAGTCTTAAACAGCTTTAATCAGTTTTAATCCACTTTCAATCAGCTTTAATCCACTTTTAAACAGCTTTCAATCAGCTTTAAACAGCTTTAATCAGTTTTAATCCACTTTTAATCAGCTTTAATTCACTTGTAAACAGCTTTCAATCAGCTTTAATCAGCTTTAATCCACTTTCCGCCTAATGGACAAACCGGAGAGTAAATCAAAATTTGAATAAGCTTATTATAAAATAAACGCACAATTTCTAAGAAATTCAAATTGTTATCAGCAGCAGACTAGACGCAGATAAATTTCCGAGAAATTAATTAGACCGGCATAATTTATTGGTTCCACGCTTGTATGTATTTGATAAAATACGGGGTTTGCTATCGACGGCAGACATTCGGTCACGTCTGACGGTAAATCGAAGTAAAAACGCAGATTATTTCCAAAAAATTGATTACCCTGTGTTCATAAACTTCGATTCAGCTGAAAAAAGGGTTTAAACAACCATCACATAAATATTTTTTATCACGACGAGATGATTATTTCTCCGCTCGCGCACCGCTGATAAGATAGCAGGGGTTTGTTATCTACGACAAACATCCGGTCGCGCCTAATCGACAAGCCGGACAGTAAATCAAAATTTTAGCATGTGTATTAAAATAAACTCACAATTTCTAAGAAATTCAAATTGTTATCAGCAGCAGACTAGACGCAGATAAATTTCAGAGAAATTAATTAGACTGACATAATTTATTAGTTCCACGCTGTATGCAGCTGATAAGATAACAGTGGTTGCTATCTACGGCAGACATTGGGTCACGTCTAACGGTAAATCAAAATAAAAACGCAGATTATTTTCCGAGAAATTAATTAGTTTCACATGCGTTTACAGACAAGTTGGTAATGAACGGCCCTCCTCACCGCGCATTTTTGAATATATCTTAACGCCATCTACACATCTACGCTCGGCCGCGTTCAGAACTACTGATAAACCGCGGCGTCATCTACACATACTCGCTCCGACACGTTCAGAACTATTTTGTATAGGATTCCCCCATAAGGCGCTTCGTGCTAGATTTACATGTAATCTCCATAAGGGGCATCGTGCTAGATTTACATGTAATTTCCCCCATAAGGGGCTAGGTTTACATGTAATCCCCATAAGGTGGCGGTGGATCTAGAACATACTACTTTTCCCTACTCTAATGTCAACACTTCCTCGTGACTTCACAATACAACAGTTCAACGACACTTCACTGAAACTTCGATTGCGCGAATGTCTTCGAAATGTTGCATTTCAGTGGCATTTGTTGATCTGACGGCTGCATACGACACCGTATGCCTGGATGGTCTAATACTAAAACTCGTCGACGTCTAAAACGAACGTCTAAAACTAAATAAAATAATACCCTACTCCAAGTTAACTAAACTTATGGGAAACATGTTAAGAAACCGATACTTCAAAGTCACTCTCGGACAATCAACTAGAAAGTCATTTACCATAAGAAATGGTTTGCCCCAGAGATCAGTGCTAGCCCCTATACTCTTTAACCTTTACTCCAGTGCCATGTCGGCAACCAACTCCCAGAAGTTCTGCTATACTGATGACATCTCTATAGCCACTCAAAGTATCCTTGAGGATGGTGGGGAACTCTAACGGCAGACTTAAAAAACATCGGGAGATTCTAAAAACAGTGCCGAACTACAACAGTGGCGATTATGCCCAAATCCTAGCAAAACCGAGGTATGTGGATTCCATCTTAATAGCCGCCTTGCAAATAAAGACCTGAATGTCATATTCTATGGTAAAAGAGTAAAACACTACAACCACCCCAAATACCTCGGCGTAACACTAGACCGGTCCCTAACATATAAAAGACAGTTGGAGATAACTGGACAGAAACTAAAAACCAGGAACAATATATTTAAAAATCTGGAACTACTTGGGGAGCAAGAAACACTATAACGGCAGCTGAAGAACACGTGATTTCTTTTAACGGAAGAATACTGTGCACCAGTGTGGTACAAGAGTTCTCATACTAACAAAGCCGATGTGCACCTCAATGAGAATCATATCAGGAACCCTAAAGTCCACTCCAGTACCTTGACTCCGCGCACTAACGAATTTAGCACCACGAGACCTGAGGAGACAACAAGCTACTGTTCGCGAATGGGACAAACTACTCGATCCTAAACACCCTAGAAATCTACCAATTCACATGATATTGAATAACGTTCCAGGCCACCGTCTTAAGTCTCGAAAACCCATCTGGCAAGATGAGGTACTAACCCATCATGTGTATTAATGGTACGAACCATTTATAGTACTAACCCATAATGGTACGAATCATTTCATATCAGAAAAGCTTGGAAAACCAAATAGACATCCAATCATCATTTCAAATAAATATCAGAGGAAACCAAATGGACATCATCATTTTAAACATAATGACCATGAGAATCCTACCGTTCCTCTCGCAGGAATTCAAATGTCTAGGAAAGCATGGTGTAGCCTTAACCGTATCAGAACTGGCCACGCCAGATGCAAGTCCATGTTGTACAAGTGGGGACTCTCGGACACCCAGGAATGCGACTGTGGAGCGCCAGATCAAACAACAATAGCCCACGAGTGTCCAAAAAGAAAATTTTAAGGAGAATGGAATGATATACTAAAACTTCTGCTGCCGTGAATTGGTTGACCTCGCTAGATATCGATTTATAACCCATAGCCTATATTTCAAATGTATTCGTATAAATATATTTATCTTGACTGTTAACCAATCTGTAGATGTGATAGTTTTATACATATATATATATATATATATATATATATATATATATATATATATATATGTGTGTGTGTATGTATACATATTTGTGTATGTACACATATATGTATATGTGTATTCACCGACACTTCGATTGCACGAATGTTAACAGTTCCACCTAACACTTCACAGAAAATCAGTTCAGCGAAACTTTTTCCCCGACACTTCGACGTCACTTCTCAATAAAACAGTTTAACGACATTTCACTGATACTTCGATTGCGGGAAAGTCAACACTTCGACGACACTTCTCAATAAAATGGTACGACGACACTTCACCGATACTTCGATTGCGCGAATGTTTATAGTTCCCCTGACACTTCACAGAAAATCAGTTCAGCGAAACTTCTTCCCCGACACTTCGACGTCACATCTCAATAAAACAGTTTAACGACATTTCACTGATACTTCGATTGCGCGAAGGTCAACACTTCGACGACACTTCTCAATAAAATAATACAACGACACTTCGCCGTTACTTCGATTGCGCGAATGTTAACACTTCACAGAAAAACAGTTCGGCGAAACTTCACTGTTCAATTTTAGGCTTACAAGAAACATTGACGTTTTAACGTCACTTAGCCGACACTTCGACGACATTTCATTTTCACGCAGGCTAATAGTCAATCTACAGTAGGTCTAAATCTTGACCTTGAAGTCTGAATCCTTGAATCAGAGCTTAACAAACAGAATCTGTCTACGTTAATAGATCTAAATTTTGTAGATAGGAACTTTCTAGTTTGGAGAGTTTATTGACAAAATCTGGATTTAGTTTGTCGCGTCGAATCCTGTTCCAGATTCGTATTCTATTTAAAATTGGCATCATCCTTCGTTTGGAGAGAATCGAATATTATCGTTTTGTTAGTGAAAATATACTAAACTATGATAATCATTGTGGATTGCCTTTTTTCGGTGTTCTCGGATAAATTTTCGACAAAGAAATTAATAAATAAATTTGTGAGAAAGATAAACAGACAAGAATAGACAGACAAGACCTAAACAGACAAGAGTAGACAGACAAGACTAGGCAGACAAGACTAGACAGATAGGACTTGATAGACAAGACTAGACAGGCAAGAGTACGCGGACAGGACAAGACAGACAAGAGTAGACAGACAAGACTGGACAGACAAGACTAGACAGACAAGACTAGACAGACAAGACTAGACAGACAAGACTAGACAGACAAGACTAGACAGACAAGACTAGACAGACAAGACTAGACAGACAAGACTAGACAGACAAGACTAGACAGACAAGACTAGACAGACAAGACTAGACAGACAAGACTAGACAGACAAGACTAGACAGACAAGACTAGACAGACAAGAGTAGGCAGACATGCCTAGACAAACAAGATTAGACAGACAAGACTAGACAGGCAAGACTAGGCAGACAAGACTAGACAGATAGGACTTGATAGACAAGACTAGACAGGCAAGAGTACGCGGACAGGACAAGACAGACAAGAGTAGACAGACAAGACTGGACAGACAAGACTAGACAGACAAGACTAGACAGACAAGACTAGACAGACAAGACTAGACAGACAAGACTAGACAGACAAGACTAGACAGACAAGACTAGACAGACAAGACTAGACAGACAAGACTAGACAGACAAGACTAGACAGACAAGACTAGACAGACAAGACTAGACAGACAAGACTAGACAGACAAGACTAGACAGACAAGACTAGACAGACAAGACTAGACAGACAAGACTAGACAGACAAGACTAGACAGACAAGACTAGACAGACAAGACTAGACAGACAAGACTAGACAGACAAGACTAGACAGACAAGACTAGACAGACAAGACTAGACAGACAAGACTAGACAGACAAGACTAGACAGACAAGACTAGACAGACAAGACTAGACAGACAAGACTAGACAGACAAGACTAGACAGACAAGACTAGACAGACAAGACTAGACAGACAAGACTAGACAGACAAGACTAGACAGACAAGACTAGACAGACAAGACTAGACAGACAAGACTAGACAGACAAGACTAGACAGACAAGACTAGACAGACAAGACTAGACAGACAAGACTAGACAGACAAGACTAGACAGACAAGACTAGACAGACAAGACTAGACAGACAAGACTAGACAGACAAGACTAGACAGACAAGACTAGACAGACAAGACTAGACAGACAAGACTAGACAGACAAGACTAGACAGACAAGACTAGACAGACAAGACTAGACAGACAAGACTAGACAGACAAGACTAGACAGACAAGACTAGACAGACAAGACTAGACAGACAAGACTAGACAGACAAGACTAGACAGACAAGACTAGACAGACAAGGCTAGACAGACAAGACTAGACAGACAAGACTAGACAGACAAGACTAGACAGACAAGAATAGACAGACAAGACTAGACAGACAAGACTAGATAGACAAGACTAGACAGACAAGACTAGACAGACAAGACTAGACAGACAAGACTAGACAGACAAGACTAGACAGACAAGACTAGACAGACAAGACTAGACAGACAAGACTAGACAGACAAGACTAGACCGACAAGACTAGACAGACAAGACTAGACAGACAAGACTAGACGGACAAGACTAGACAGACAAGACTAGACAGACAAGACTAGACAGACAAGACTAGACAGACAAGACTAGACAGACAAGACTAGACAGGCGAGACTAGACAGGCGAGACTAGACAGACAAGACTAGATAGACAAGACTAGACAGACAAGACTTGACAGACAAGACTAGATAGACAAGACTAGACAGACAAGACTAGACAGGCGAGACTAGACAGACAAGACTAGAGAGACAAGACTAGACAGACAAGACTAGACAGACAAGACTAGACAGACAAGACTAGACAGACAAGACTAGACAGACAAGACTAGACAGACAAGACTAGACAGACAAGACTAGACAGACAAGACTAGACAGACAAGACTAGACAGACAAGACTAGACAGACAAGACTAGACAGACAAGACTAGACAGACAAGACTAGACAGACAAGACTAGACAGACAAGACTAGACAGACAAGACTAGACAGACAAGACTAGACAGACAAGACTAGACAGACAAGACTAGACAGACAAGACTAGACAGACAAGACTAGACAGACAAGACTAGACAGACAAGACTAGACAGACAAGACTAGACAGACAAGACTAGACAGACAAGACTAGACAGACAAGACTAGACAGACAAGACTAGACAGACAAGACTAGACAGACAAGACTAGACAGACAAGACTAGACAGACAAGACTAGACAGACAAGACTAGACAGACAAGACTAGACAGACAAGACTAGACAGACAAGACTAGACAGACAAGACTAGACAGACAAGACTAGACAGACAAGACTAGACAGACAAGACTAGACAGACAAGACTAGACAGACAAGACTAGACAGACAAGACTAGACAGACAAGACTAGACAGACAAGACTAGACAGACAAGACTAGACAGACAAGACTAGACAGACAAGACTAGACAGACAAGACTAGACAGACAAGACTAGACAGACAAGACTAGACAGACAAGACTAGACAGACAAGACTAGACAGACAAGACTAGACAGACAAGACTAGACAGACAAGACTAGACAGACAAGACTAGACAGACAAGACTAGACAGACAAGACTAGACAGACAAGACTAGACATACAAGACTAGACAGACAAGACTAGACAGACAAGACTAGACAGACAAGACTAGACAGACAAGACTAGACAGACAAGACTAGACAGACAAGACTAGACAGACAAGACTAGACAGACAAGACTAGACAGGCGAGACTGTTAATATACGTTTTAATGTCAAAGTGACATAAACGTATTTTTTGCTCTCCCTCCTTTTTCGACCTAATACACCGTCGTCTCCGCCGTCGTCTGGTCCCAAGCCCAGGGTGTGAAAGGAGGAGGGTGGTCGGCCTGCCGCGCCGACCAGAATCGGGAAACCGAAGAAACTAGGCCAGAAACCGCATGGATACACGACTTAACCACTTACGAATTAATGCGACCGCATCCGGGGCAGCCGATGCGCCAGCTTTGGGAACCAGAGATGCTGGTGAGAAGTGGACTACTGGCCAAAGAGTCAGGTTAATCACACCAACATCAGAAATACGAATCGCCGCATGGAATATGCGAACGGGACATCACGTTGGTCAAAAGGAAATTATCGCCAAGGAATTATTGAAATGCTAAATATCGATCTGTGCATTATCAGAACTGCGGCTCACAGGATCTGGGACAATGAAGGTTGACCCACCATCAATCGACGAGACGATGACGCTATTCTATTCTGGTGGCGACAAACGAGAAGCGGGCGTTGGCTTTATGGTTGATCGACGGGCCTCTGCCAGTGTTATCGCATTCCAACCGATATCCGAGCGTCTGGCGGTTATCACTATTGATGGAACGATTAAGACCCATATCGTATCCGTCTACGCCCCAACTGAGACCAGCCCGGACACAAACAAGGATGAATTTTATGCCCAGTTTCAACACACACTGGATACAATACCCCAAACCGAATTAATCGTACTTATGGGCGACTTTAATGCACATACGGGTGCAGATCGAACCGGTTGGGAAGAAACGATGGGAAAATTCGGATACGGGGAAATAAATGACAACGGATTACGCCTCTTATCATTTGCAGCGTCAAACAACTTGATCATCGGCAACAGCATCTTTCGTCACCCCCTCAAACATCAACTCACGTGGCGAAATCCATCTGGCAACGATTCGGCGATGTTGGACTACATTTTGGTCAACACCAGATTCCGATCGACGCTCAAAGATGTACGTGCGATGCGTGGACCCGACTGTGGATCAGACCATTATCTTGTCCGAGTGAAACTACAATTGAAATTACAAAGAGCAAAGAAAAAGGCACCACCATCAGCCAAGAGGAACTGGGCCTGTCTGCGAGACCCTGAAACCAGCCGAAAATTTCAAATCGCATTATCCAACAAATTTGCAGCACTCACGATACCAGTCGATATCAACATAGAAGAAAAACAACTTTCTGAGTCTATTGTGGGGTGTGCAACGGAGCTGTGTCCGCCCATCCGTCGACGGACGCAGCAATGGATCTCGGACGACTGTCTCAATCTAGTCGACCAGCGGAAGCAAATGAAACACGTCGATTTCAAACAATACCGACGATTGAACAAAGAAGTTCGACAGAAAATGAAATTGGAACGGGAAGCTTACTGGAATAACATTGCGGCTGACATGGAAGAAGCAGCGTCAAGGCATGAGTACCGGACGCTGTACCAGACAATCCCACGGTTAAGTGGCAAAACAACATCAACAAATGACAATATCAAAAAATTGGATGGAACTTTCGTGACCTCTCCTCAGGAACGTCTATAGCGGTGGAGAGAATTCTTTCATCAGCTGTACAACCACAATCCGCCAGTAGGTCCAGCACCCGAACTGCCGATTATTGAGCAGCCGATAAATCAGTTTCCCGATACTGAACCAACAATCAATGAGGTGAAGACGGCAATAAAATCCCTGAAAAATGGTAAAGCGCCGGGAGGAGATCAAGTAACTGCCGAAATGATCAAAGCCGGGGGAGACGTCTTATTACATCAACTTCACGTTCTCACAGTGCATATATGGCATTCAGATTGTGTTCCATCCGTGTGGAAGAAAGCGATTGTTGTGCCTATTTTGAAGAAAGGCGACAGTCGGGAATGCAAGAATTACCGTGGTATTAGCCTCCTCTCGATCGTCGGCAAAGTATTTATGAAAATCATACAATCAAGACTACAGAAACATCGAGAGCAAACAAGCCGGGAAGAACAAGCTGGATTTCGACCACATCGAGGATGCATCGATCAGATATTTGCTCTCCGTCAGCTAATGGAAGAAAGAATTCGATGTGGCAAATGAACTGTCATCGTCTTCATCGATTTCAAATCTGCTTTTGATTGCATCGATTGGACAAGCTTGTGGGAAGCCCTGCAGATCGAACACGTGCCACTGAAAATCATTCAACTTCTTCAAGCATCGTACGACGGCTCAACCAGCAATGTTCGTATCCGAAACGACATGTCTGAGGAATTCCCGATTCGAACCGGAGTCCGGCAAGGAGACGTGGCCTCGCCGCTCCTTTTTAACATTGTGATCGACACGATTATGCGAAAAGCGTTTGATGGGCGACGCGGAGTTCGATATGATGACAAAAACTTCCTAACCGATCTGATGTTCGCCGATGACAGTGCGGTTTTCGCCAACACAGATGCCGAAGCAACAGACACCTTGTATGACATTTCCCGCATTGCCCAGTCATACGGACTGAGAATCAATGCGGATAAGACCAAAGTGCTTACAACGGATGGATCTGAAGCCAGAGTTTACCTCGATGGAACCACAATCGAGCAGGTACCACAGTTCAAATATTTGGGATCACTGGTTGTGGAGAAGAAAGTAGCTTCGACAGCCGAAGTTCACAGCCGGATAGGCCAGGCAACAGCAACGTTTGCTTCACTCAAGTGGTGCATATGGAAGCGGACGAATATTACCATCAAAACCAAAATACGCCTATACCGGACGCTGATCCTCCCAATTCTTCTTTATGGATCGGAAACATGGACATTACTCAAACCAGACCTTAACAAGCTCGAGGCCTTCCAAATGCGATGCCTGAGACAGATTCTCTGCGTCTCACTCCTCAACCACCTCCGAAATGAGACAATCAGAGAAAGGTGCGACCAACAGACACCGATTGTTGAGGAAATTCAAAAACGCCGATTACGATGGTTCGGCCACATCTGTAGGATGGGCGACAATCGAGTACCGCACAAACTCCTATGGAAAAAACGACCTCTTGATTGGAGAACACAAAAACAAGCACCGAAGACCACATAGTTGAAACACGTAGAGAACGATTTAAAAAACCTGCGAATAACAACAGCTGAGGCAAGAACCGTTGCAACTGATCGATTAGCATGGAAGCGTATAGTGAATGGAGTACGGAATCTAGCGGCACCAACAGCAGCGTACTGGCTACGAGGTCGACCACCTCTCCATGCGCCGGCTATGGATTAAAGAAGAAGAAGAAGAAGAAGACAGGCGAGACTAGACAGACAAGACTAGATAGACAAGACTAGACAGACAAGACTAGACAGACAAGACTAGACAGACAAGACTAGACAGGCGGGACTAGACAAACAAGACTAGATAGACAAGACTAGACAGACAAGACTAGACAGACAAGACTAGACAGACAAGACTAGACAGACAAGACTAGACAGACAAGACTAGACAGGCGAGACTAGACAGACAAGACTAGATAGACAAGACTAGACAGACAAGACTAGACAGACAAGACTAGACAGACAAGACTAGACAGACAAGACTAGACAGACAAGACTAGACAGACAAGACTAGACAGACAAGACTAGACAGACAAGACTAGACAGACAAGACTAGACAGACAAGACTAGACAGACAAGACTAGACAGACAAGACTAGACAGACAAGACTAGACAGACAAGACTAGACAGACAAGACTAGACAGACAAGACTAGACAGACAAGACTAGACAGGCGAGACTAGACAGACAAGACTAGACAGACAAGACTAGACAGACAAGACTAGACAGACAAGACTAGACAGACAAGACTAGACAGACAAGACTAGACAGACAAGACTAGACATACTAGACTAGACAGACAAGACTAAACAGACTAGACTATATTGTATTAATTTTATGAATCTTTCTATAATAGTATTAAAGTATAAGCCAGTTATAAAACTTGTTGGATATGTAATTAGATTTAAATATACGGTGTTCAAACAAAACGATGGCAAATTACGTTTTAAGAAAATATATTCAGCGTTGTGGACCAAAGAAGAAAAAATTAAAAAATAAAAAATTGTTAAATGTAAAAATTGAATTTTGCAAGGAACATTTGCAAATTGTAATCTCTCTCTCTCTCTCTCTCTATCCCTCTCTCGTTATCGCAACAAATTAGTCGATAAGTGTGCAAAAACCATTTCATTTTCGCGCGGCAATTATCAAACAAGAATCTTCTTAGCAATTTTCTCTATTGATACACGCTATGAGAAAACATTCCAAAGAGACTAGACAGACTAAACAGACAAGACTAGACAGACAAGACTAGATAGACAAGACAAGACAGACAAGATTAGGAAGACAAGACTAGATAGACAGGAGAGACAAGACTAGACAGACAACACTAGACAGACAAGACTAGATTGACAAAACTAAACAGACAAGACTAGACAGACAAAACTAAACAGACAAGACTAGACACGGACTAGATAGACAGGACTAACCCGACAAGACTAGACCGACAAGACTAGACAGACAAGTCTAGACGGAAGTAGACAAGACTAGATAAATATTAACGAATTATCTAAGGCTGGATAGTTAATGAAGACTGTATAATAAAGTCATGATCGGAATGTTGTTGTTGATTTGTTGAAATGAGATTTTTGAAAGAAACTAAAGCATATTTTGATGAAAGGCTGCTGAATAAAATTTCTGTGATAAAATCGATTTTGCAGTCGTGAAATGAGAGAGTTTTGCGTGTGAATTTGAATGCTAAGAGACGTCTGTAGCCTCGTCCGAACGGAAACTATCGGGGAAAGAAAAAATGTTTCCCTTTCCCTCCGACAGCGAACATTCCCACAAAGTCCCACTGAAATCAACACAAAAATAAAGAAAATCCCTTGACCTTCCGAATTCACGAAACACACACCGTTTACCAAATATCGAATTGTTTATTGAATTAAGAATAAAACTATTCACTTTAAACTAATATCTTCTGTGTCATCGAAATAACAAATTTTTACGAAAATTCAAGCTGTAATTACGTTTTTATCACATTTTTTTACTGAATGTTATCATCGACAATTTTTATAATTCTTGTTGTACTCGTATCGGCACACCACCCAAGTATTGAACACCTTGGAGGCGGGAAGCCGTAATCATATTAAGTAGATAAGCTAGGACAGTTCTAGATCAAAATCCCACAAGGATTCACATAGGGGTCTGAATTGACATTTCTTCCGGTGTCTGGTTCGAGCGCATGCGCAAACCCCCAATATCTGTTCATGCAGTATCTTATATGACAGATTTAAACAGGTAATCATAAAACGAGTAATCAGCTAATACACAGGTTTAATCAGCTAATAAACATGTTCAAACAGGTGGTAATCAGCTAATAAACAGGTTTAATTAGCTAATAAACAGATTTAAACAGGTAGTAATCAGCTAATAAACAGGTTTAATTAGCTAATAAAGAGGTTTAAACAGGTAGTAATCAGGTATAATCAGCTAATAAACAGGTATTGGGGGTTTGCGCATGCGCTAGACACGTGACCAGAAGAAATGTGAATTCATACCCACATATGAATCCTTATGGGATTTTGAGCTAGAACTGTCCTAGCTTATCTACTATATTAATTTGTGTTGAAGCGGGAGAATTGAATTTATGCCTACTAGAATATCTGAAGCAACCCGCTGTGTGGGTAAGGCGCTCCGCAAACAAAGCAACTTGAAGAAACTATCGACTTTGATGAACAAACTATCAACTGAGTTGGAGAAAATCTTAGTTATACCTATCATCTTAGTTGAAGGAAATCTAAATTTTTAAAAGTTTTTGTTAAAGGTTTTCAGTTGCAGCAAGACAAACGCCCAGTTTACGGTTGCCGCGATTGTAAATAAACTCAAATCCATGGTCAACAGTTAGTGTGTCTATGGAATTCGAGGAAGCAGCACGTTTTGTACTTTTAATACGTCAATAGACCTTTTAATAGTTGAAATTTTTTTGTGCGCATGTGTCAATTTCCGCCATGTTATACGTCAAAAGGTGCCCGAACTTTTTGATGTATAACTAAATATGTGCCCGAAACTTTCATATTGCCGCTTTTCAAACTTAGCGGATGCGCTTAACTAACCGTAAAAACGTCTATAACAACAACAACGACAAATTATTTGTAATAATCGCTGGGTGACGGGGAGGGAGTGAAATCGCTCGACCCGTCGGAATTGCCGACTGGGGAAAACCAGCAACTTGTCACAAATAGTACAAATTTGCTAGTTGCGTCAAACTGAGTTTGTGATCGCGTGCAGAAACTGAAAACTGTTGTCGAAACTCGCAACTAGATTTGCCATGTCTGCGCAGTTTCTTTATGTTAAGGCCGATCCAGACGCCACGTTTTGCACAAGCTTACGTCTGCACAGTTCAACACGTTGCAGATAAAACGTTGCGTGTAGATAGGAAAAGTGAGCAGTTTTGAAAACTGCGCGGAGACGGTACAGTTGCAGCGATAACTGAGCTAAAGAGCATAGATTTCCATGAACTGTGCAGACAAGTCGGCGCATGTAGACGGTAGCTCCGTTTTCGGATTCATTTTATTTAAAAATACCTCCTCCATGACGATTTCACTAAAACTTTGCGAAATATACGCGAGATATATCTGCACCGTGTAGACGCTCTAAAAATTGCAACGTTTTCGTTCCGTCCTAAGACTGCGCAAACAAAGGTTGTGCAAAACTTAGCGTCTAGACCGGCCTTTATATATAAACAGACGAAACATTAGTTATCACCCGTGCCAAAGATGAATAGGGGGAACTCTTTTTGTGGTGCGTCCACACGTTTACCAATCATTTGTCGCAAACTCCAAACCTTGGCTATACACAAGCGTGTGGATAAGGCTACAAACGCTCGATCGAACCGGTCGCAACCGTTTGCAAACCAAGGCAAATTTTTACCAAACGTTTGGATTTATGGTTTGGATTTTTGAGTTTGCCAAGCGTGTGGACGCAGCATTATAACTAGAAAGTGTTGTATTTTTTCTTATTTTAGATCGAGAGGTCGCGCTACCGCGCGATCTGTGGTCTGAATTTATCTGCTCTAATATAACATAATCAAACCATCTTATTTTGAAAGGAGTAATTCGCACGCGCACGAGTTCCAAGCTCCAGATTCTCTTCTTCCTTGGCACGGTTGATAACTAATATATACAATATACACTTGGTAATTCGGCCGTTGGTTAATCGGACGACACGTTAAGTAATCCGGCGGTCTGGAGACCGCTCGCGCACTTCTCTCCCACCACTCTGATAATCCGACGGTTGTCTGTTCCCACATGTGTCGGATTATCGAGACTGTACTATACTTGTAAACAGCTAGTTGCGAGTTGCGTTTTGTCGCAAAAGGAAACCAAAGTTGCTGTGTCTGCTTAGCGCCAAAATGTGATAGCGCCGATTGTTGGCAAAGTTTCTAACAACTATGTGTTTTAATACTTGATTGTGTGATGTTTTTTATGTAGATTATAATAGTTGGATATTTTAGTTATAAACTTAAATTAGATTGGATTATGCTATGGATTATTTAATTATGAACTGAATTAAATTGGATTATTTAGTTATAAACTCAATTAAGATTGGATTATTTTATGGATTATTGAGTTTCAAACTAAATTATCTAATCCTAGATAAAATATGATTTATAAAACGAAACTGTGTTTTATACCATGTAGCTGTTAATGCTGTTTATTTGTAAATGTGTTCAACATTTCACACGAACGAGTTTTCATTGTAAAAATTGAATTTATTTTTCTGTGAGATTTGATTTTCTCTGAATGTTTATTGTATCTCTCGGACGCTGTCGGACGGTTTTGAACCCTAAAATTCCCTTTTTATTATCCACAGTGTTTTCTCTTTCGTTGTCCATCTTATTCCGACTTGAATTTCAAGACAACAAATATTAAATTCTAAACGAAAACATTTAACACCGAGTCATTTATTTACCAGAAAGTCATATCCAATCCAGAAATAGACTGGCTAAAACAAGACTAGAGAGACAATACTAGACAGACGAGACTAGACAGATAAGAATAGACAGACTGGAATAGACAGGCAAGACTAGACAGACAAGACTAGACAGACAAGACTAGACAGACAAGACTAGACAGACTAGACTAGACAGACAAGACTAGACAGACAAGACTAGACAGACAAGACTAGACAGACAAGACTAGACAGACAAGACTAGACAGACAAGACTAGACAGACAAGACTAGACAGACAAGACTAGACAGACAAGACTAGACAGACAAGACTAGACAGACAAGACTAGACAGACAAGACTAGACAGACAAGACTAGACAGACAAGACTAGACAGACAAGACTAGACAGACAAGACTAGACAGACAAGACTAGACAGACAAGACTAGACAGACAAGACTAGACAGACAAGACTAGACAGACAAGACTAGACAGACAAGACTAGACAGACAAGACTAGACAGACAAGACTAGACAGACAAGACTAGACAGACAAGACTAGACAGACAAGACTAGACAGACAAGACTAGACAGACAAGACTAGACAGACAAGACTAGACAGACAAGACTAGACAGACAAGACTAGACAGACAAGACTAGACAGACAAGACTAGACAGACAAGACTAGACAGACAAGACTAGACAGACAAGACTAGACAGACAAGACTAGACAGACAAGACTAGACAGACAAGACTAGACAGACAAGACTAGACAGACAAGACTAGACAGACAAGACTAGACAGACAAGACTAGACAGACAAGACTAGACAGACAAGACTAGACAGACAAGACTAGACAGACAAGACTAGACAGACAAGACTAGACAGACAAGACTAGACAGACAAGACTAGACAGACAAGACTAGACAGACAAGACTAGACAGACAAGACTAGACAGACAAGACTAGACAGACAAGACTAGACAGACAAGACTAGACAGACAAGACTAGACAGACAAGACTAGACAGACAAGACTAGACAGACAAGACTAGACAGACAAGACTAGACAGACAAGACTAGACAGACAAGACTAGACAGACAAGACTAGACAGACAAGACTAGACAGACAAGACTAGACAGACAAGACTAGACAGACAAGACTAGACAGACAAGACTAGACAGACAAGACTAGACAGACAAGACTAGACAGACAAGACTAGACAGACAAGACTAGACAGACAAGACTAGACAGACAAGACTAGACAGACAAGACTAGACAGACAAGACTAGACAGACAAGACTAGACAGACAAGACTAGACAGACAAGACTAGACAGACAAGACTAGACAGACAAGACTAGACAGACAAGACTAGACAGACAAGACTAGACAGACAAGACTAGACAGACAAGACTAGACAGACAAGACTAGACAGACAAGACTAGACAGACAAGACTAGACAGACAAGACTAGACAGACAAGACTAGACAGACAAGACTAGACAGACAAGACTAGACAGACAAGACTAGACAGACAAGACTAGACAGACAAGACTAGACAGACAAGACTAGACAGACAAGACTAGACAGACAAGACTAGACAGACAAGACTAGACAGACAAGACTAGACAGACAAGACTAGACAGACAAGACTAGACAGACAAGACTAGACAGACAAGACTAGACAGACAAGACTAGACAGACAAGACTAGACAGACAAGACTAGACAGACAAGACTAGACAGACAAGACTAGACAGACAAGACTAGACAGACAAGACTAGACAGACAAGACTAGACAGACAAGACTAGACAGACAAGACTAGACAGACAAGACTAGACAGACAAGACTAGACAGACAAGACTAGACAGACAAGACTAGACAGACAAGACTAGACAGACAAGACTAGACAGACAAGACTAGACAGACAAGACTAGACAGACAAGACTAGACAGACAAGACTAGACAGACAAGACTAGACAGACAAGACTAGACAGACAAGACTAGACAGACAAGACTAGACAGACAAGACTAGACAGACAAGACTAGACAGACAAGACTAGACAGACAAGACTAGACAGACAAGACTAGACAGACAAGACTAGACAGACAAGACTAGACAGACAAGACTAGACAGACAAGACTAGACAGACAAGACTAGACAGACAAGACTAGACAGACAAGACTAGACAGACAAGACTAGACAGACAAGACTAGACAGACAAGACTAGACAGACAAGACTAGACAGACAAGACTAGACAGACAAGACTAGACAGACAAGACTAGACAGACAAGACTAGACAGACAAGACTAGACAGACAAGACTAGACAGACAAGACTAGACAGACAAGACTAGACAGACAAGACTAGACAGACAAGACTAGACAGACAAGACTAGACAGACAAGACTAGACAGACAAGACTAGACAGACAAGACTAGACAGACAAGACTAGACAGACAAGACTAGACAGACAAGACTAGACAGACAAGACTAGACAGACAAGACTAGACAGACAAGACTAGACAGACAAGACTAGACAGACAAGACTAGACAGACAAGACTAGACAGACAAGACTAGACAGACAAGACTAGACAGACAAGACTAGACAGACAAGACTAGACAGACAAGACTAGACAGACAAGACTAGACAGACAAGACTAGACAGACAAGACTAGACAGACAAGACTAGACAGACAAGACTAGACAGACAAGACTAGACAGACAAGACTAGACAGACAAGACTAGACAGACAAGACTAGACAGACAAGACTAGACAGACAAGACTAGACAGACAAGACTAGACAGACAAGACTAGACAGACAAGACTAGACAGACAAGACTAGACAGACAAGACTAGACAGACAAGACTAGACAGACAAGACTAGACAGACAAGACTAGACAGACAAGACTAGACAGACAAGACTAGACAGACAAGACTAGACAGACAAGACTAGACAGACAAGACTAGACAGACAAGACTAGACAGACAAGACTAGACAGACAAGACTAGACAGACAAGACTAGACAGACAAGACTAGACAGACAAGACTAGACAGACAAGACTAGACAGACAAGACTAGACAGACAAGACTAGACAGACAAGACTAGACAGACAAGACTAGACAGACAAGACTAGACAGACAAGACTAGACAGACAAGACTAGACAGACAAGACTAGACAGACAAGACTAGACAGACAAGACTAGACAGACAAGACTAGACAGACAAGACTAGACAGACAAGACTAGACAGACAAGACTAGACAGACAAGACTAGACAGACAAGACTAGACAGACAAGACTAGACAGACAAGACTAGACAGACACTTGCAGCACTAATTTGCACTGTTGGTTAGGAAACTTTTCATCATCTGTAACAGATACGGAGCTATGCGTCTCACCCATTATTATTTCCAAATTGGCTGTATTAAACGCATTGCGCACATCAAAAGTTATTAAAGGGCAAATTTTTCTTGTTCTTTTTGTGCCCGTTCTAGCTTTCTCTGCGATTCTGCACTTTCGCAGAATTTCTATAGCCTTTTTCATAATTGACCTTTCCAGTTATTTGAGATTTGGCAAGGCTATTTTTTGCTGCTAAATTTAATTGTTAATTGCTTCAGCTGTTGGAAGGTCTCATAAATTGTTGGTATACGAAGCGGTAAGTTTCCTTTAATTCTTCGTCGTCCGCCGGGGCCCCCTTCGCCTGCCTCAGGTCAATTTTTTTTGTGGGCCGAGTTCTGTTGGGCGCGTGTATACGTCGCTGAGTACTCGAGGCACCCCTTTAGCGGGTTTTCTGCAACGCACCAGGCCAGGTACCATTCCAGCGGTGCTTCCACGATGTTTCCTCTTCCTTCTTCCACTTTCCTATATGCCGCTTGCGGCCAAATTTTTGATGCAACCTTTTCGAATTCATTGAAGTTACTTCCACTTTCGATCTCACACAATAGTTATTTTAAAGCTTGCTTTTAAATTGAATGGAACTTACTTTCAATTTTCAAAAATGCTTTCACTATTAAATCACTCTATGTAGGCCATACTGACTAGAAATATCGCCATCTTAGTTATTAACACTCCTGGAATATTAGATCGTTCTCTAGAAGAACGTAATGTTATTGAAATGCAAGTTGGCACAGGCTTAGCCCATTTAAGAGTGTCCTCTACTAATTGGATTAGTCTGAAGAGTGCGGACATACGCTTGAAGAACAAATCAAACATTTTTATTCAATCAAACCTCTTTCCACCAAACAAACCACTTTTGCTTCATCATCATCATCAAGTAGCGCTACAACCCTGAGTGGGTCTTGGCTGACTGTACAACTTTTTTCCAATTAGTTCGGTCTTCCATCAACCTAGGGTCAAATGGAATGTTCATTTTCTGGAGATCTGCCTGGATGTTATCTCTCCATCGCATTCTGGGACGTCCGAGCGGTCTCTTGCCTGTGGGAATCTCCTCCCATACCAGTTTTACAAGTCTTTCGTTATGCAATCTGTGCACGTGGCCTGCCTATCTTAGTTGCTGTGATTTAATTTCTTGGACAATATCGGTGTCGTTGTAGAGTGCTTTTAATTCGATATTGGTTCTGATCTTATACTGGTCTGTGGTGATGTACTTCACCACTGGTCTGTGGTGAAGTATTTTTCGTTCAAAGCGTCTGAGCTTTTCTTAGTTTGCTTTGGTAATGGTCCACGTTTCGCATCCGTATGTTATTACAGGTCTGACGATGGATTTATAGATATTGATCTTTGAACTTCTTGTGAGATTTTTTGATTTTATGAGCTTATTCAGTGCAAATAGACAGCGGTTTGCAGATTGGATTCTGTCTTTTATTTCTTCGGTAACATCGTTGTCCGCTGTGATTACGGCCCCCAGATACTTAAAACGTTGTACTCTTTCGAAATTAAAGGTGTTGATCGTCATATTTTGTCCTATTCTGTCTCTTCGTGTCGTTCTATTTATACACATATATTTCGTTTTCTCTTCATTAATCTTCAACCCTACTTCACTTGTTGCTCCTTCCACCTTGTTGAAAATGTCTTTCGTGGATAGAATGGAGTCTCCAACGAGATCTATGTCATCTGCATATGCGAGTAACACTTTGGGACCTTGACCCGATAGCAATTCTGTTTTTATTTCGGCCGACCTCATGGCTTTCTCTAATACAAGGTTGAATAGTAGTGGAGATAACGCATCACCCTGTTTAAGTCCACTGTTGATTTCAAAGCTGCCAGACAGTTTATTATTTACACGTACTTTAGATATTCCACCCTCCATACAGACTTTGGTCATCCGAATGAGTTTCTTTGGTATTGAGAACTCCGCCATGGCATTCCATACTTGGCTTTTTTCTACGCTATCATATGCCTGTCGAAAGTCTATGAAAAGATTGTGTATGGGTTTGTTATACTCCCATCCCTTTTCTAGAAGTTGTCTCAGCGTGAATAGTTGATCTATTGTTGATCTGTTTGCCCTAAACCCAGCTTGATATTCGCCTAGGACATTTTCAGCATAAGGGATTAGTCTACTAAGAATGATGTTTGAGAGGGTTTTATATGCCGTGTTTAGGAGTGAGATTCCTCTATAATTCGCGCATTTTGTTTTGTCCCCTTTTTTGTGGATGGGCACTATTATGTTTTCCTTCCATCGTGCTGGTATCCTTTCTTCTAACCATATGTGCGTTATTAGCTGGTGGATTTGGCGATGTAGTGCGTCTCCCCCATATTTCAGAAGTTCTGCTGGTATCTCGTCCGTACCCGGCACTTTGTGATTTTTCAGCTTATTTAAGGCCTTTTGGGTTTCTTCAAAGGAAGGATTTTTGACGGGCATGTCCGCTGTGATATAGATCTCTTCTTTGTGCTGTTCTTCCTGTATGATGTTTAGAAGGTCTCTAAAATACTTTTTCCATTCTTCAGTTATTTCTTTACCGTCGATTATCATCCGGCCTTGGTTGTCTCTCAGTGTGTGGATGGAATTGGCTCTATGCCCTCTTTTCTCAGAGGAAATTGCTTTGTAGAATTGTCTGGAGCCTGGTTTGGGCCGGTCCCTCTCCATAGTTTCATATTTTTGTTGTTCGTAGTTTCTTTTCTTTGTGCTTATTATTTTTCTTGTTTCTTTTCGACAGTCGTCATATTCCTTTTTACTTTGGTCTGTTTGCAGTTGTACCCAAGTCTTTCTTACTGTTTGTATTTTTTCCAGTTGTTTCCGACATTCCTCGTCATACCATGTTTTTGCCCTCTTCTGCTTACTCCTTCCAAAGATCTTGTCAGCTGTCTTGGTTATTATTTCGGCAGTCGCTTCCCATAGCTGTTCTATATCATTGTCTTCTCTTTCAGAGTTCAAGGTTTGTTCAAGTTGTTCTCTATAGTTTTGTTGTTTCTCTGCATTGTGTATTTCGTCTATGTTCCATTGTGGGTTTATTGTTGTTTTATTGTATTTGTGGCTAGATATTCTGGACTTGACTTTTGCTCTGACTAAGTAATGATCTGTGTCTCCGTCTATTCCTCTCAGGCTTCTTACGTCTATAATATTGTTGCCATGACGGGCATCTACAATGATGTGGTCAATTTGGTTGCGTGTAATATGGTCGTTTGAGACTCAGGTTTGCTAATGGATGTCTTTATGCGGAAACATGGTTGAATTTATTAGCATATTATTAGCTGCTGCAGTTTCTGTGAGTCTTAAGCCATTGTCGTTGGATATATTGTGTAGGCTGTGTTTACCTATTGTGGGGTATAGGCTGGGCTCTTTGCCTATTTTAGCATTAAAGTCCCCGCAGAGTATGCGCATATCCTGTTTGGGCATCGTATCTATCTCTCTTTCTAGGGCATCGTAGAAGTTATCCTTGATATCTTCATCCTTCTCTTCCGTTGGTGCATGCGCTGAGATAATCGAAATGTTGTATCGCTCTCCCTTCATTCGTATGTAGCATATCCTTTCATTTATAAGTTTAAAATTTAGTATATTCTGTACTAGGTTGTCTCTAATCACAAAGCCCGTTCCAAATTCATGTCTTCCGTTTTTGTTACCGCTGAAGAAGATGGTGGATTTACTTATTTTTATATTTCCATCGTCTGGCCATCTTATTTCTTGGACGGCTGTTATATCCATTCCTATGTTTTCCAGTTGTTCCACAGCATTTATAGCAGCTCCAGGTCTGTACCAACTCTGGACATTCCAAGTTCCAATATTCATGGTCCTTTTACATTGCATTTGTCGTTTTTTGTGTTTGTCTGTCCGGTTCCGAGGCAAAGTTGCAGTTTTCATAACTAGTTTCTTTTTTCCGAGGGTGGTTAGTTAACCCTCCGCTCAACCCTCCTCTTTTATCCGGGCTTGGGACCGGCTGCAGTAAGGTGATTTCAGAGCTGCATTATTTAGCTACTTTTGCTTGCAGCCAAGAAAATAGATATTGTAGCTTTAAATGAATTACCACCAGAAAGGAGAGCTTTGCTACAAGAAATTGAAAATGATGAAGAATTAACATTGCTTTAAATGCCAACCGTTACTGAAGAAGTTACTGAAGAAGTTACTGAAGAAGCTGTAATGGAAGTGAAAATTGAAGCTTGTGAAAAGTTATTGAGTTAATCAGTAAATGAAGACAAAAAAGCAGGTGGGATTTTGAATAGATTGGATGTAGCTATGCCTATACCTGGGGATTCCACGGTTAGAGCGCCTTGTATACAAAAAAGAGTTTTGGCTACAAATGGAAAGTCTTAAGAGGAAAAGGCTTGAACGTGATATTGAATTGGAAGAAGAAGATGATTACATCTTGGATCTCAAGAAACATTACTGTTTGTACTTACAAGAAACATTATGTTCCAGAGGAAGAACGCCATCATATTATTTCTGAATTAATAAAGGGACATAATATTGCAGATTACATGTCCAATTCGAGCGGTTGAGTGGAGCGGACGTGTTTTGTGAAGCGAGTTTTACGGATTGAGTTTTTTTATTTGTGACGCGTAAAAACGGCGCGCGATAAGGAAAAAAAAAGAAAGAAATAATGAAAAAAAGTGAGAGTGAAAGCGACCGAGACGAAGATTATAAAAGGAAAAGAGAAAAGGGAAGAGAGTCAGAAGAAAGGTTTAACCCCTTTCAAAAAAGTAAGAAACTGGAAAGATCACCGGCTAAGAAGGAAATGGGTGAGGAAATGAAGATGCTGAAAAAAATTATGGAAGATATGGGGGAGATAAAGGAAGAGAATCGGAAGATGAGCCGGGAAATGGAATATTTGAAAAATATGATGCGTGAAAAGGAAGAAAAATGGGAAAGAGAAAAGGCAGAACTAAATGAAAAAATTAAAAGACTGGAGGAGAAAATGGAAGAGAAGGAAAAAATAATGAGAAAAAAGAATATTGTTGTGACGGGACTGGACGAAGGGGAATGTGAGAACGAGAAGAATCTGGAAGAATGGATAAAGGCAGAATTAGAGGTAGAAGTAACGGTGAAAGAGATGTATAAAGTAAGTGAAGGGAAAATGTTGGTGGCGGAACTTGGGACCTGGGGTGAAAAGCGGAAAGTTATGGAAAATAAGAGGAAACTAAGAGAAAAAAGGGAAAAGAGAGTATACATAGAAGACGATCTGACAAAGAAGGAAAAAGACATACAGAAGGAATTAAGAGCGCTAGCCAAAGAAGAGCGACAAAAAGGACGGTGGGTGAAAGTCGGTTATAAAAAGATATGGATAGACGGAAAAGGCTTTAAGTGGGATGAAACACAACAAATTTTTGAATAAGAGCACAAGGAAAAGACGATAGGACAGAAAACGGAAAACGAACACGGAGAGGAATAAGGAAGAAACGGAGCAATTAAGAATAGTATACTGGAACACAGCGGGGATAAAAAACAAAGACAATGAGTTTTGGGAATATTTGGGAAAATTTGATGTAGTGGGAATGGTAGAAACGTGGGTGGAAGAGAAGGGGTGGGAAAAATTGGAAAAAATAATGCCGAAAGAGTTTAAGTGGAAGTGTCAATTTGCAGAGAGGGTAAGCAGGAAAGGGAGAGCTAAAGGGGGGATAATAATGGGAGTGAAAAAGGGTTTGGAAGAAGAAAACAGAACCGAAGCAAAAGAAGAAAGAGGGATTGTGGAAAGAACGGTGAAAATTAGACAGAGAAAATGGAGAATTATAACAATATACAGCAGAAGTATGAGAGAAACGAAGAGAATGATAAAAGCGCGAGTAAAACAGCAAGACGAGGGAACTCTGGTGATTGGAGGGGACTTTAACGCAAGAATTGGAGAAAAAGGAATACGGCTAGAAGAAGAACAAACAACAATAGAAAGAAGACCAACAAAAGACGCAACAGAAAACGCCGAAGGGAGACTACTGATTAGTCTAGTAGAAGAAAGAGGGTGGGACATACTTAATGGAAACAGTATAGGAGATGAGAAAGGAGAGTACACATATATCGGACCAAGAGGGGAGACAGTTATTGACTATGTTATGGTGAATGAAGAAGCATGGGATGAAATAGAACAATTCAAGGTGGGAAAAAGAGTCGAGTCGGATCATATGCCATTGGAAGTGAAGACAAAAAAAAGAGAGAAAAAATAGAAGAAGTGAGAAGGATGTTAGAAGAAAAATTATGAAGAATATCTGGACGGAAGAAGCAATAGAAAATTATAAAACAAGACTTAGGGAGGCTAGATACGAAGAGGAAGAGATAAACGAAAAAGTGAAAGAACTGGGTGATCACGTAAAAAATGCAACAGAAAAAAAAGTGATAGAGACAAGAGTGAAGGTGGGGTCTTGGAAAAACGAGTGGTGGGATGCAGAATGCAGGGAAGGGAAGCAATCAGTAAGAAAGAAATTAAGAAATTGTAAAAGAGGAAAAGCAAGTAATGAGGAGTACAAGAGAGCACGCAAGAGGTACAAATTAGTATGCAAGGAGAAGAAGCAAAAGAAATGGATGGAAGAAGAACTAAAGATGAAAGGCATAAAGATGGAAGAAGAGGTATGGAAATACATAAATAGGGAAAGAGAGAAAAAAGTAGAAAGAGTGAGTAATAGAATTACTATGGAGGAATGGAGAAAGTACTTCAGTCAGCTGCTGGGTGGTGATGAAATCAGACAGTGAAAGAAAAAGAGTCAACACAGGGTGGGAGAAATAGAAGAGATAACAAGAGAAGAATTAGAACAACAACTGAGTAAACTGAAAAAGAAAAAGGCACCGGGGAGGGACGGTATACAGAATGAATCGTGGATATATGGAACTGAAAGGGAAGCTGACAGGCTGTTGGAGATAATGAATGGAGTGTGGAAGGGAGAGGGCTTCCCACAGGAGTGGAAAGAGGGGATAATATGCCTCATATATAAGAAAGGAGAAAGGGAAACAGCAAGCAATTACAGGGGGATCACCATGCTCAATACGGCATATAAGATATATGCAATGATTGTAGAAGAGAGATTGACGAAGGAATTGAAGGAGCGGGGTGTGATACCAGACGGACAGGCGGGATTTAGGAAAGGGAGAGGGACCATGGATAATGTATACATCTTGAATCACATAGTAGGGAATGAGATAAAAAAGAAGGGCGGCAAGATGTATGCATTATTTGTGGACCTGAAGGCGGCCTTTGATAATGTAGCAAGAGAGGCACTGTGGGAATGCCTGAGAAAGAAAAGGATAAAGGAGCATCTGATATCAAAATTAGAAGAGATTTATGAAGAAACAATAAGTAGAGTGAGAGTTGGTGAAAGGGTGAGCGAAGGTTTTAATACTCATAAGGGAGTGAGACAAGGCTGCCCACTAAGCCCCAGCCTGTTTGCAGCATTTATTGGAGACATAGAAGAGATGTTCAGCAAGGCGCAGACGGGTGCGGTTGTGGTGGGCAAAGAAAAAGTGTGGTCCCTAGCCTAAGCGGATGATTTGGTGGTGCTAGCGAGAGACGAGAAAGGGATGAAAGAAATGATAAGAAACATGGAGAAATATATGAGGAGGAAAAATCTGACAGTGAATGGGGAGAAGTCCAAGATGATGGTGTTTAGAAAAGGGGGTGGCAGGAGAAGAGTAATTGAGTGGAGATGGGAGAAGGAGAAAATTGAAGAAGTAAAAGAATTTAAATACCTAGGGTACGTGTTTAATGAGAGAAATACTGAAACAGCACACGTGAGAGAGTTAGTAAAGAAAGCCAATAAAATACTAGGAGCGGTATGGGGAATTGGAGAGAGAAAATTTGGACACGACTATAGAAGGAGAATGATGATGTTTGATAGCCTGGTGAAAAGTGTGATGATGTATGGAGCGGAAATATGGGGATGGAGAGAGCAAGAAGGGCTGGAAAAGGTGCAAGAAAAATATTTGAAATGGGTGCTAGGACTAGGTAGAGAGACCCCGGGGTATATAGTGATGGAGGAAACAAAGAGAGATGGAATAAGAATAGAAGCAGGAAAGAGAGCAATAAGTTTTGAGGAGAGAGTGATAGAGAGAGGAGAGTGCAGAATTCTGCAAGAGTGCCTCAAAGAAAAAAGGAAAGAAATAGGAAAGGGGGTGTGGAAAGAGAGGGAAGGATATCTAGAAAGAAACGGGTATGCAGGAGCGGAGATAGAAGGAATGAGAGAGAGAGGTAGAGTAATGACAGAGGAATTGGTCCAGAGAGATAGAGATGTGCAAAGGCAAGAAGGGAGAGCAAGAATTAGGGAGTCTAGGTACAATGGGAAATATGAAAAAATAATAACGAAGAACTGCCAAAGTACCTAGGAAGAGAAAGTAGAAAAGAGAGAGTGACAATGGCAAGATTCAGATGTGGAAATGAAGAGAGAGATAATAAATTTTGGATGGAGGATAGGAATAGAGTATGCAGGATGTGTGGAGAAAACAAGGAGACAATAGAACACTTGCTGAACAAAATGTTCAGAAATGAGAGAAAGAGACGAGTGTAGAGAAGAGATTTTAAACGAGGATGGAAGAGGGATAAATTGGATGAAGAAAGTTGAGGAGAGAAGAAGAGCAACATGTGGGGAGGGAAGCTGGTAATCGGGGTTTAGGGATAAGAAAAATGTTTCTCTTTTTTTTAATCTTTTTTTTTCTTTTTCACTTTTTATTATTATTCTTATTTATATTATGTTCGATGTTAGTTTTAGTATAGATGTAAATTTTGGATTCAATTTATAAACCCGTAAGGGCAATAAATATACATAATACCCATTGCAGATTACATTCATTCAGAAATATTTGTGGAAAAGGAACATTTGTTTCTTTTTTATTTCAAATTTTTTCCATTTAATGACATTGACAGACCTCTTGACAGTTGACATATAAACATAAACAAGTCTGTCATATGTCAGATTTGATAGACGTCAGTTTATAAATCATGGGACAGACAAAAAGTCAGTTCAGTGATGAAGAATTGCAAGATTATCAAGTAATTAACTGCTAAATAGTACAGTGAGATTTTGAGTAAATTAATTTCGTGTTTTCTGTGTGTTCCAGGATCTCACATATTTCACCAAGAAAGAGGTTTTGTAGTAAGTGTTGAAAAATCGAAATGTGCGAATTATTCCCACACTAAACTGCTTGCCAGTTTGAAACAAAAACATTTGGTCAATCCGTAACTAGTTAAACCACCCAATTTTAAGCTACACACTAGTTTCAATTCAACTTTTCATCACTTAATTTACAATTTTTAGGTTATCACTAGTTTCCCAAATTCAAATCCCCTGGCCTTACATCCCTCCAAGGGATTTTGACGCCTCCCTCTGCCTACACATGTGCTTGTAGTTTTGATCTTAGCTACAAGTATAGGGAGCCTGTAAAGTTTTTAACATGGAACGAATTTTTTAACGAAATTTTAAAATTGAACTTGTAGGGACAATTTAACAGGCATTCTATTCACGAAGATATTGTTGTTATAAATAATAGCAAGCAATATCAGACAAGACAGGACGAAATGACAACACAAGATTGGACTAGAATGGGGTCTGATCTATTCTTGTCCAGACTTGTCCAGATTACACAAGACAAGACTAAGCAAAACCATAATATCTTAGACTTTGTTCACAAAGTTGAATTCCTGGGAGAGTAATTGTAGTAGGGTCAAGCGCAATAGATTATCAAGTGTCAATTTGGTCACAGAAAGGCTTTGCAGCCAAACGACCCCCACAAAAAAAAAAGCTAAACCAAATAATACTGAACATCAGAGCCTCAGAGAAAATGCGAGGCCCAGGGCAATTGATATTTGGAGGCCGCCTCCTACATCCATTGAAACGTAAAAAGTTAGGGGAAGAAAAATTATAGTTTTTGTTGTTATTAAATATTTATTGAATAAGTAAATTTAATAATAAAGTTTTATAACCCAGCGAGCACCAAGGCCCATAGGGGTACATTAAAGTACCCTTATTCCTATATAAGTACATTAAATTGGCAATAAATAACAATTATTACATTGACACCTCGTTTGAAAGATCTCTTCGCCAGGAATACAACGCACTATTTATTTCTTGCATATGTTAAGCCCATGTGACAACAAAAATAAAACAAATTTTATAACTTGAATACTATTTAATGCAACAAATGCAACAAAATTGGAATAGTTTCTTCCTTGTCAAACTGTAAATCGAAGGTAACATGCATCTCTAATGTTTTGTAATATTTCTGGTGTGACTTGCTGTATTTCATGCCTTAAGCCGGGTTTATATTAGAGCCACGCCGCGTGTCGCAACGCGTGGGATTGCAATCGGTTACATACATTTAGTATTAACGTGGTTTTAGCTAATGTCAGTTCCGCGTGTCGCCGAGCGAGCTGACGCCACGCAGACCACTCGATTTCGATCGGCGTGGCATCGCTGGTGGGGGAAGTAACGCGTTGGCTTGCTCCGCGCTAGTATAATTTAATATAATATTTTCTGTATCCAAATATTTCATGAAAATTGAAAATTGGCAAATAATGCAGCTCTGAAATCACCTTACTGCAGCCGGTCCCAAGCCCGGATAAAAGAGGAGGGTTGAGCGGAGGGTTAACTACCCACCCTCGGAAAAAAGAAACTAGTTAAGAAAACTGCAACTTTGCCTCGGAACCGGACAGACAAACACAAAAAACGACAAATGCAATGTAAAAGGACCATGAATATTGGAACTTGGAATGTCCAGAGTTGGTACAGACCTGGAGCTGCTATAAATGCTGTGGAACAACTGGAAAACATAGGAATGGATATAACAGCCATCCAAGAAATAAGATGGCCAGACGATGGAAATATAAAAATAAGTAAATCCACCATCTTCTTCAGCGGTAACAAAAACGGAAGACACGAATTTGGAACGGGCTTTGTGATTAGAGACAACCTAGTACAGAATATACTAAATTTTAAACCTATAAATGAAAGGATATGCTACATACGAATGAAGGGAGAGCGATACAACATTTCGATTATCTCAGCGCATGCACCAACGGAAGAGAAGGATGAAGATATCAAGGATGACTTCTACGATGCCCTAGAAAGAGAGATAGATACGATGCCCAAACAGGATATGCGCATACTCTGCGGGGACTTTAATGCTAAAATAGGCAAAGAGCCCAGCCTATACCCCACAATAGGTAAACACAGCCTACACAATATATCCAACGACAATGGCTTAAGACTCACAGAAACTGCAGCAGCTAATAATATGCTAATAAAGTCAACCATGTTTGAAAAAGAACAGAGAAACTACATGCAGAGAAACAACAAAACTATAGAGAACAACTTGAACAAACCTTGAACTCTGAAAGAGAAGACAATGATATAGAACAGCTATGGGAAGCGACTGCCGAAATAATAACCAAAACGCTGACAAGATCTTTGGAAGGAGTAAGCAGAAGAGAGCAAAAACATGGTATGACGAGGAATGTCGGAAACAACTGGAAAAAAGACAAACAGTAAGAAAGACTTGGATACAACTGCAAACAGACCAAAGTAAAAAGGAATATGACGACTGTCGAAAAGAAACAAGAAAAATAATACGCACAAAGAAAAGAAACTACGAACAACAAAAATATGAAACTATGGAGAGAGACCGGCCCAAACCAGGCTCCAGAGAATTCTACAAAGCAATTTCCTCTGAGAAAAGAGGGCATAGAGCCAATTCCATCCACACACTGAGAGACAACCAAGGCCGTATGATAATCGACGGTAAAGAAATAACTGAAGAATGGAAAAAGTATTTTAGAGACCTTCTAAACATCATACAGGAAGAACAGCACAAAGAAGAGATCTATATCACAGCGGACATGCCCGTCAAAAATCCTTCCTTTGAAGAAACCCAAAAGGCGTTAAATAAGCTGAAAAATCACAAAGCGCCGGGTACGGACGAGATACCAGCAGAACTTCTGAAATATGGGGGAGACGCACTACATCGCCAAATCCACCAGCTAATAACGCACATATGGTTAGAAGAAAGGATACCAGCACGATGGAAGGAAAACATAATAGTGCCCATCCACAAAAAAGGGGACAAAACAAAATGCGCGAATTATAGAGGAATCTCACTCCTAAACACGGCATATAAAACCCTCTCAAACATCATTCTTAGTAGACTAATCCCTTATGCTGAAAATGTCCTAGGCGAATATCAAGCCGGGTTTAGGGCAAACAGATCAACAATAGATCAACTATTCACGCTGAGACAACTTCTAGAAAAGGGATGGGAGTATAACAAACCCATACACAATCTTTTCATAGACTTTCGACAGGCATATGATAGCGTAGAAAGAAGCCAAGTATGGAATGCCATGGCGGAGTTCTCAATACCAAAGAAACTCATTCGGATGACCAAAGTCTGTATGGAGGGTGGAATATCTAAAGTACGTGTAAATAATAAACTGTCTGGCAGCTTTGTAATCAACAGTTTACTTAAACAGGGTGATGCGTTATCTCCACTACTATTCAACCTTTTATTAGGGAAAGCCATGAGGTCGGCCGAAATAAAAACAGAATTGCTATCGGGTCAAGGTCCCAAAGTGTCCACTCGCTTATGCAGATGACATAGATCTCGTTGGAGACTCCATTCTATCCACGAAAGACATTTTCAACAAGGTGGAAGGAGCAACAAGTGAAGTAGGGCTGAAGATTAATGAAGAGAAAACGAAATATATGTGTATAAATAGAACGACACGAAGAGACAGAATAGGACAAAATATGACGATCAACACCTTTAATTTCGAAAGAGTACAACGTTTTAAGTATCTGGGGGCCGTAATCACAGCGGACAACGATGTTACCGAAGAAATAAAAGACAAAATCCAATCTGCAAACCGCTGTCTATTTGCACTGAATAAGCTCATAAAATCAAAAAATCTCACAAGAAGTTCAAAGATCAAAATCTATAAATCCATCGTCAGACCTGTAATAACATACGGATGCGAAACGTGGACCATGACCAAAGCAAACGAAGAAAAGCTCAGATGCTTTGAACGAAAAATACTTGTAAAAAGTTGTACAGTCAGCCAAGACCCACCCAGGGTTGTAGCGCTACGTGATGATGATGATGATTTTCGCGCTTTAGCATCAGCAAATTCGGTTTTAATTCGGTTGGAATCTTGGGAAGGGGCCCATGGCAACTGCCCCCTTCTGCACCCGCCCCCCTCTGATAGGGCCTGCTGAACATATTAAATTGACAAGTTTCGACAGGATAGTAATAGACTGGACTAAGCTAGATAAGTAGTAGTAATCAAGATTCAATAATACTGGACAAGACTGTACAAAGAGGACAACATTTTCGAAAAATTTTCGGACCTCACCATGACATCACCACAGACCAGTATAAGATCAGAACCAATATCGAATTAAAAGCACTCTACAACGACACCGATATTGTCCAAGAAATTAAATCACAGCGACTAAGATGGGCAGGCCACGTGCACAGACTGCATTATGAAAGACTTGTAAAACTGGTATGGGAGGAGATTCCCACAGGCAAGAGACCGCTCGGACGTCCCAGAATGCGATGGAGAGATAACATCCAAGCAGATCTCCGGAAAATGAACATTCCATTTGACCCTAGGTTGATGGAAGACCGAACAAATTGGAAAAAAGTTGTACAGTCAGCCAAGACCCACCCAGGGTTGTAGCGCTACGTGATGATGATGATGATTTTCGAGCTTTTGCATCAGCCAATTCGGTTATAATTCCAAAAGGGGCCCATGGCAACTGCCCCCTTCTGCACCCCCCCCCCTCTGATAGGGCCTGCTGAACATATTAAATTGACAAGTTTCGACAGGATAGTAATAGACTGGACTAAGCTAGATAAGTAGTAGTAATCAAGATTCAATAATACTGGACAAGACTGTACAAAGAGGACAACATTTTCGAACAAAAATTGGGCAAGAGTTGACATTATAGACCTTTTTACGGTTATTTAAGTGCATGCGCATCTGTCAAGTTTGAAAGGCGGGGATATGAAAGTTTAGGGCTAATATTAAGGTTATACGTCAAAAAGTTCGGGCAATTTTGACGTAATAAGCGGAAATTGACGCATTGACGCATGCGCACAAAAAATTTCAACTATGAAAAGATCTATTGGATGTGACTATCCCCAGAATTTGACAAAACTGAATAAGATTGGAAAAAAAATTAACAAAACTCGAGAAGAATATACGAGAGCGATAATATTACATATATGCACCACTGATATCTAGGGTCAGTTTGACCCATCGGTGTTTTATCTAGGTTTTATATTTATCAACAAAACCCAGTTTATTCTATCTCTGAAATATTATTTACGTTCAGGGACGAAAAGGTTAACTAAATCAATGATTATGTAATTAATATATAATTAATTTCATTGCTGAATTGTATTACTTCAAGTCTAATTGACTTACTCTACAAAATTGAATTAACCAGATTAGTTAACAACATTAATTCTTGTATAATCAACCAAGTATAGAAACAACTTAAACTAAGTTTTGTTAACTTAGCTTAATACTTTGAGGCATGGTGGTGTTAAAAGATGGAACGAGAGGCGTATTGGAACAGTGTCGCGACACGAATACCGAACTTTAAACTGGTATTATGTATACTTATTGCCCTTACGGGTTTATAAATTGAATCCAAAATTTACTAAAACTAACATCGAACATAATATAAATAAGAATAATAATAAAAAGAGAAAAAGAAAAAATAAACATTAAAAAAAAAGAAACATATGCTGCTCAAACTAAAAACAAAAAAAGAAAGTCACTAAATTCCTATCCCTAAACCCCGATTACCGGCTTCCCTCCCCACATATTGCTCTTCTTCTCTCCTCAACTTTCTTCATCCAATTTATCCCTCTTCCATCCTCGTTTAAAATCTCTTCTCTACACTCGTCCCTTTCTCTCATTTCTGAACAATCGTTCATCAAGTGTTCTATTGTCTCCTTGTTTTCTCCACACATCCTGCATACTCTATTCCTATCCTCCATCCAAAATTTATTATCTCTCTCTTCATTTCCACATCTGAATCTTGCTATTGTCACTCTCTCTTTTCTACTTTCTCTTCCTAGGTACTTTGGCAGTTCTTCCGTTATTATTTTTTCATATTTCCCATTGTACCTAGACTCCCTAATTCTTGCTCTCCTTTCTTGCCTTTGCACATCTCTATCTCTCTGGACCAATTCCTCTGTCATTACTCTACCTCTCTCTCTCTCATTCTTTCTATCTCCGCTCCTGCATACCCGTTTCTTTCTAGATATACTTCCCTCTCTTTCCACACCCCCTTTCCTATTTCTTTTCTTTTTTCTTTGAGGCACTCTTGCAGAATTCTGCACTCTCCTCTCTCTATCACTCTCTCCTCAAAACTTATTGCTCTCTTTCCTGCTTCTATTCTTATTCCATCTCTCTTTGTTTCCTCCATCACTATATACCCCGGGGTCTCTCTACCTAGTCCTAGCACCCATTTCAAATATTTTTCTTGCACCCTTTCCAGTCCTTCTTGCTCTCTCCATCCCCATATTTCCGCTCCATACATCATCACACTTTTCACCAGGCTATCAAACATCATCACTCTCCTTCTATAGTCGTGTCCAAATTTTCTCTCTCCTATTCCCCATAGCACTCCTAGCATTTTATTGGCTTTCTTTACTAACTCTCTCACGTGTGCTGTTTCAGTATTTCTCTCATTAAACACGTACCCTAGATATTTAAATTCTTTTACTTCTTCAATTTTCTCCTTCTCCCATCTCCACTCAATTACTCTTCTCCTGCCACCCCCTTTTCTAAACACCATCATCTTGGACTTCTCCACATTCACTGTCAGATTTTTCCTCATATATTTCTCCATATTTCTTATCATTTCTTTCATCCCTTTCTCGTCTCTCGCTAGCACCACCAAATCATCCGCGTAGGCTAGGGATCACACTTTTTCTTTGCCCACCACAACCCCACCCGTCTGCGCCTTGCTGAACCTCTCCTCTATGTCTCCAATAAATGCTGCAAACAGGCTGGGGCTTAGTGGGCAGCCTTGTCTCACTCCCTTATGCGTATTAAAACCTTCGCTCACCCTTTCACCAACTCTCACTCTACTTATTGTTTCTTCATAAATCTCTTCTAATTTTGATATCAGATGCTCCTTTATCCTTTTCTTTCTCAGGCATTCCCACAGTGCCTCTCTTGCTACAATATCAAAGGCCGCCTTCAGGTCCACAAATAATGCATACATCTTGCCGCCCCTCTTTTTTATCTCATTCCCTACTATGTGATTCAAGATGTATACATTATCCATGGTCCCTCTCCCTTTCCTAAATCCCGCCTGTCCGTCTGGTATCACACCTCGCTCCTTCAATTCCTTCGTCAATCTCTCTTCTACAATCATTGCATATATCTTATACGCCGTATTGAGCAGGGTGATCCCCCTGTAATTGCTTGCTGTTTCCCTTTCTCCTTTCTTATATATAGGGCATATTATCCCCTCTTTCCACTCCTGTGGGAAGCCCTCTCCCTTCCACACTCCATTCATTATCTCCAACAGCCTGTCAGCTTCCCTTTCAGTTCCATATATCCACGATTCATTCTGTATGCCGTCCCTCCCCGGTGCCTTTTTCTTTTTCAGTTTACTCAGTTGTTGTTCTAATTCTTCTCTTGTTATCTCTTTTATTTCTCCCACCCTGTGTTGACTCTTTTTCTTTTCCTGTCTGATTTCATCACCACCCAGCAGCTGACTGAAGTACTTTCTCCATTCCTCCATAGTAATTCTATTACTCACTCTTTCTACTTTTTTCTTTCTTTCCCTATTTATGTATTTCCATACCTCTTCTTCCGTCTTTATGCCTTTCATCTTTAGTTCTTCTTCCATCCATTTCTTTTGCTTCTTCTCCTTGCATACTAATTTGTACCTCTTGCGTGCTCTCTTGTAATCCTCATTACTTGCTTTTCCTCTTTTCCAATTTCTTTCTTACTGATTGCTTCCCTTCCCTGCATTCTTTATCCCACCACTCGTTTTTCCAAGACCCCACCTTCACTCTTGTCTCTATCACTTTTTTCTCTGTTGCATTTTTTACGTGATCACCCAGTTCTTTCACTTTTTCGTTTATCCCTTCCTCTTCGTATCTAGCCTCCCTAAGTCTTGTTCTATAATTTTCTATTGCTTCTTCCGTCCAGATATTTTTCACAATTTTTCTTCTAACATCCTTCTCACTTCTTCTATTTTTCTCTCTTCCTTTTGTCTTCACTTCCAATGGCATATGATCCAACTCGACTCTTTCTCCCACCTTGAATTGTTCTATTTCATCCCATGCTTCTTCATTCACCATAACATAGTCAATAACTGTCTCCCCTCTTGGTCCGATGTATGTGTACTCTCCTTTCTCATCTCCTATACTGTTTCCATTAAGTATGTCCCACCCTCTTTCTTCTACTAGACTAATCAGTAGTCTCCCTTCGGCGTTTTCTGTTGCGTCTTTTGTTGGTCTTCTTTCTATTGTTGTTTGTTCTTCTTCTAGCTGTATTCCCTTTTCTCCAATTCTTGCGTTAAAGTCCCCCCCAATCACCAGAGTTCCCTGGTCTTGCTGTTTTACTCGCTCTTCTATCATTCTCTTCGTTTCTTTCATACTTCTGCTGTATATTGTTATAATTCTCCATTTTTTCTGTCTAATTTTCACCGTTCTTTCCATCATGCCTCTTTCTTCTTTTGCTTCAGTTCTGTTTTCTTCTTCCAAACCCTTTTTCACTCCCATTATTATCCCCCCTTTAGCTCTCCCTTTCCTGCTTACCCTCTCTGCAAATTGACACTTCCACTTAAACTCTTTCGGCATTATTTTTTCCAATTTTTCCCACCCCTTCTCTTCCACCCACGTTTCTACCAATCCCACTACATCGAATTTTCCCAAATATTCCCAAAACTCATTGTCTTTGTTTTTTATCCCCGCTGTGTTCCAGTATACTATTCTTAATTGCTCCGTTTCTTCCTTCTTCCTCTCCATGTTCGTTTTCCGTTTTCTGTCCTGTCGTCTTTTCCTTGTGCTCTTATTCAAAAATTTGTTGTGTTTAACTCCCCCCTTTTCATCATCCCACTTAAAGCCTTTTCCGTCTATCCATATCTTTTTATAACCGACTTTCACCCACCGTCCTTTTTGTCGCTCTTCTTTGGCTAGCGCTCTTAATTCCTTCTGTATGTCTCTTTCCTTCTTTGTCAGATCGTCTTCTATGTATACTCTCTTTTCCCTTTTTTCTCTTAGTTTCCTCTTATTTTCCATAACTTTCCGCTTTTCACCCCAGGTCCCAAGTTCCG
The DNA here is from genome assembly GCA_944588485.1 of Phosphuga atrata. Taxonomy (NCBI): domain Eukaryota; kingdom Metazoa; phylum Arthropoda; class Insecta; order Coleoptera; family Silphidae; genus Phosphuga; species Phosphuga atrata. The sequence continues at coordinate 5,535,432 of OX155897.1, read as the reverse complement.
CCACTAACATTTTCCCTCCACTTACTTTATACATCTCTTTCACCGTCACTTCTACCTCTAATTCTGCCTTTATCCATTCTTCCAGATTCTTCTCGTTCTCACATTCCCCTTCGTCCAGTCCCGTCACAACAATATTCTTTTTTCTCATTATTTTTACCTTCTCTTCGATTTTCTCCTCCAGTCTTTTAATTTTTTCATTTAGTTCTGTCTTTTCTCTATCCTATTTTTCTTCCTTTTCACGCATCATATTTTTCAAATATTCCATTTCCCGGCTCATCTTCCGATTCTCTTCCTTTATCTCCCCTATATCTTCCATAATTTTTTTCAGCATCTTGATTTCCTCACCCATTTCCTTTTTAGCCGGTGATCTTTAAAGTTTCTTACTTTTTTGAAAGGGGTTCAACCTTTCTTCTGACTCTCTTCCCTTTTCTCTTTTCCTTTTATAATCTTCGTCTCGGTCGCTTTCACTATCACTTTTTTTCTTTCTTTTTTTTTCCTTATCGCGCGCCGTTTTTACGCGTCACAAATAAAAAAACTCAATCCGAAAAATTCGCTTCACAAAACACGTCCGCTCCGCTCAACCGCTCGAATTGGACTCAACTTTACCGAACTTTATATCAAACCATCATAAAGTTGAGCGGGAAGACAAAATCAACAAACGATGATATCAAGAAAGCGGATGGAACTTTCGTTAGTTCTCCAGCCGAGCGTCTGAACCGGCGGAGGGAATTCTTTTATGAACTGTACAATCACGATTTGCCACAGGGACCAGTGCCGACACCGCCGATCATCAATAAACCAGTGATCTCGTTCCCCGATGGCGACCCAACGATTTTTGAAGTCAAGACATCGCTGAAAAATGGGAAAGAACCAGGCATCGATCAAGTTACCGCTGAGATGATCAAAGCCGGAGGCAACATTTTGTTACGACCTCCTACTTCAAATTTGGCATTTGGAACAAATACCGTCAACGTGGAAGAAAGCGATCGTACTCCCCATATTGAAGAAAGGCGATAGCCGGGAATGCAATAATTACCGTGGCATCAGTCTCCTATCAATTCTCGGGAAGGTATTTATGAAGATCATTCAATCACGACTACAGAAACATCGATAGAAAACAAGTCGAGAGGATCAAGCGGGATTTAGACCAAATCGTGGCTGTATCGATCAAATATTCTCACTTCGCCAGTAGATGGAAGAACGTATTCGGTGTGGAAAACGGACTTTGTGGAAAACGGATAGTCTTTATCAACTATAAATCTGCCTTCGACTGCATCCACTGGCCTTCTTTATGGTCAGTTTTTGGAAACAGCAAAATTATACATCTACGAGCGGCGTACGACGGTTCAACCAGCTGCGTACGGATCCGGAACGAATTATCGGACGGTTTTCTGATTCAAACGTGAGTTCAACATTGAGACGTCGCTTCCCCACTGCTTTTCAACGTGGTTATAGACGCCATTATGAGGAAAGCATTCGATGGTCGACGAGGCATCCGATACGATGACACCAACTACATTTCCGATCTGATGTTCGCCGATGATAGCGCTATTTTGGCCGATACAGATTCCGATGCAACAGATATTTCCCTGATCGCCAAATCGTATGGACTGAAAATAAACGTGGACAAGACGAAAGTCTTGACGACGAACGAATCGCAGGCCAATGTTCATCTTAATGTTACTCAAATCGAACACGTGAAAGAATTCAAATACTTGGGCTCACTGGTGCAAGAGAAGAAAGTGGCATCGGCCGCTCACATTCATAGCCGGATTGGTCAGGCATCAGCAGCGTTTGCGTCGCTCAAATGGTGCATATGCAAGAAGACGCTCATCCTACCAATTCTTTTGTATGGAGCTGAAACGTGGACACTACTTCAATCGGACCTCAACAAACTCGAGGTGTTCCAAATACGTTGCCTAAGACAGATTATCGGTGTTTCAATTCGTGATCGCCTGCGGAATGAGGGAATTCGGCAAAGACCGATTGTGGAACAAATACAAACACGCCGTCTACGATGGTTCGGTCACATTTGCAGAATGAATGAAAATCGGCTTCCACGCAAACTACTGTCGGAAGCGGCCGCCCGACTGGAAGATTCAGCGATCAGCGCCGAATAAGATATGGATAAAACATGTAGAAGACGACCACAAGAACCAACGACTGGACCTCGATGAGGCCAGGGATATTGCCATTGATCGGAAAGTGTGGAAGCGAATCGTGAATGAAGCGAAAAACCCAGCGGCACGAGAACGACATTCTCGGCAATCGCCAGCTACGGATTAAAGAAAAAGAAGAAAAGTGTCCCACCTATGATGCGTAAATATTGATGGTGGGATATTTAAAATGATCTTAAATCTATGCCTCTAATGGTTAATCAATGGATTGTGCAAAGTCTAGTTAACTCATTTAGTCAACTTATCATACTAAGTCTACTTAACTAGTTTAGTCAACCTATTCCACTAATCTTACATTAACAAATCTAGTTAACTATACTTTTACTCATACACTAAGTCTGTAAACGATTGAGGTAGAGTTTGAACTAAAATCTGTTGAGGTTTGACATAAAATCTGTGAAGGTTTGACATAAGAGCTGTCAAGTTTGACATAAATTAGTTATAAGAACTGCCAGTTTCTCATAAAAATTGCAAAACACATTCTTTACAACAACATTCTTTACGATTGTCAAGTTGTTAAACAATTGTCAAATTTAAAGTAGCTTTAAAATATTACTGGTCTAGAATGTCCAAGTCTAGTTAACTAATTTGGTCAACCTATTACGCTAATACTAGATAAACAAATCTAGTTAACCATACCGCGTGGCTTTTCATCATGCGACTAAAGTTCGATTCCCATATGCGCGACACTCAGCTACGCGACATCGCATTTTTTTTTCTCAATTGGCTCCACTGAAACGGAAGGACAGAGGGACCGCCAACGATGGCATTACTGTCTCTGCCCACCCTTCGAGTCTTCCCGCAACGGGCACCAGATGAGCTTTATTTTATAGTACAACATGATTTACATAAAAATACAAGATGCTATACAATAGCATTTACAATACAACATAAATAAAATAAAACAAAAAAAAAAGAAAAAACCCTACTGCCCTTGTTCCCACCCAGGCAACTCCTTAGCCGGTATGACTGAAGTCGCGAATCGACTTAGGGCCGCCCACACCTACAGCCCCACCCGCCACGGCGTGACTTCGACCGTGACTTCCCCATCCAGGGCCTGTCGCTCTCTCTCTCAACGCGGTCACGCCACGAGAGTGTGTTGGAGTTCCCCCGCGCGCGTGACCCTGAGACACAGCATATCCCAGCACCTGTCGGTGAAGACAAGTGCCAGGTCGTCTGCGTACGCCACAATTTGCACCCCTGTGGACAGTAACCGTTTCAGCGTCCGCAGAAGGCCGTCATAGGCGACATTCCACAAGAATTGTCCTAAAACCGATTCCTGTGGAACACCGGCACGCGACATCGCCTGTCAAATGATGTTTACATTGTTTTAAATGGGCACGTCGCGTAGCCATAGTGAGAACGTGCCCATTTAAAACAATGTAATCATTATTTGACAGGCGATGTCGCGTAGCTGAGTGTCGCGTATAGGAGAATCGGCCTTAATTAATTCCTACAGATCGGTCGCGCGAGTTATTTTTCGGTGTCTACCGAAAGGTTTTTTTAAAAACAAAACTAATTTTTATTTAAGAAAGGAATGTGATTCGCCCTACTAATAATAGACTTAAAAATATTGTATTTGTTAACAGTGTGACGACTAAAAATTATATATACAATGTTGTTTGGGTTTCTGTTCTTATATCCGTGGAAGATGCAACATAGCACTTTATCCATGTCCGTGGGATATGTCGACTCAGCGTATATCTTCCGGCGTTGGCCTTGGATGAAGGTCTTAACTCGCGCATCGAATTAAAAATCGCGTAGCGGTTTAGATTAGAGATTAGGGTACAAAATTACGCTGCGCGAGTTAGTTAGAATATGTAGTGTGATTTGAGTCGCAGCGAAAGAAGTTTAGCCTGGTGAGTGTTTTTGCGCGTTTTGTCTCGGCCGGCATGCGACCACGCTCATTTTCTTGAGGGGAACTTTTTGGGGATTCTGCCCATTCTAGAAGAACTGCGTTGCAAGGGTTCTTGTGGTCCCGCGAGTGCGAGAGCGTGTGTGGTGTCGCTCTCGCGAAACACGAGAGTCTCGTTTCTGATCTCGGTCATACGTTCTACTTTGCGTAGCCGTCGCGTAGCCATATTGAGAACGTGCCCATTTAAAACAATGTAAGCATTATTTAACAGGCCATGTCGCTTGACGTCGCGTAACTGAGTGTCGCGTATATGATAATCCGCCTTAACAGTTATAACTCCGCGACGCGATTCTGCGACGTCCAATTGTTGGTGCGGAAAAGCAGAAGATCATTCTAAAATCCACTGCAAAATCCAGACAGAACATTCAGCAGAGGATTGCCAAAATATGGACTCCTTAATTTCATAGTTTGTTTTTTGCATTCGAATTTATGCCTTTCTACTTGTCTTCTAGACAGATATTACTCAAACCATTCAAGACGATTCCCATATGCGCGACACTCAGCTACGCAACGTCGTGCGACATCGCCTGTCAAATAATAATTACATTGTTTTAAATGGGCACGTCGCGTAGCTGTCGTGTAGCCATAGTAGGAACGTGCCCATTTAAAACAATGTAATCATTATTTGACAGGCGATGTCGCGTAGCTGAGTGTCGCGTATATGGGAATCTGCCTTAATCTGTTAACAATTTAAGGTAATTGGAATTAATTGATTTCTTGTTTGTAGTGCTCATCAGAAGTTCAAATCGTTGGCGCCGGAGAAGGTGGGGCACAACAAGAACGCCAAGTTGCCGATGGCCAAGGTGCTCATGTACCCCGAGCTCGGCGTCAATCCCTTCGGCGACCGCATCTGCCGGGTGTTCAGCTCCAGTCACGACGGCGACTGCACCTTCGAAGACTTCCTCGACATGATGTCCGTCTTCAGCGACGGCGCTCCCAAAGCCGTCAAAGCCGAACACGCATTCCGAATATTCGGTAAAATTGAAATTATATAAAAATGATAAAACAGACTAGACTAGATAGATCGACAGACACACTATTCTACCTTGTGGGAACTAGGCTTAGATGAGAAGACTAACAGACTGGTCCAAGCTACCCTGAAGAACACCACCTACAAAGTCAAGTTCAGGGGTGAGCTCTCCGCGAGCTTTCCCATCCAGACAGGAATCAGGCAGGGGGATGGCCTCTCATGCATCCTCTTCAAATGATGTTCTGGAGAAAATCATCAGAAAATGACCGAATATATAACGAATATAAACATGAATCGTACATGAACCTCTGCATGCGGAGGTCCTTCCACATTGTCAGCAGAAGCAGGACTGAAGCTTGGGTACAAGAAAGACAACCTCAATGTACCTTGTCTGGCCTTTGCTGATGCTCTCAACCCTATTGGCCAAAAGCATGAAGGAGGCCATCATACATGAGCATCAACTACAGAGCCTCTACTATGTTGCGGCAAAAACCGACTTGAGGGCCAACATACAGAAGACATGAGTTCATCACCAATATCACGCAGGTTTCTTTTACAATCCCACTAGGAAACAATAATATCTGTAAAGTTCCTGCAGTCCTGAAGTGCTTGAGAGAATGGATGTCTGAAAGCGAGAGCGAGGCCATGGCCATAGACGCCAGGTTCACCAAGTTAGAGCGGACCTATCATTCCTGTATAATTCCATTTCCTGTACATCTATACTTCCATGTACCTATCCAAGAACATAAAGCTGAAGCGCTACAACTCAGTGGTAAGACCCTCTACACTCTATGCCTTTTGATGAATCGAAAGGGCCCACTAAGGACTTAAAAAGAGGAAGATCCTGAGGAGAATACTAGCACCCATAAGAGAGGAGCACGTTAACTATAAAATCAGGCGCAATAATGAGCTCTATGAACATCAGGAAGACATGTGCAAAAGACAACTGACCTTCTATGGGCACATGACCCGCCTGAAACACTCCAGGCTCACCAAGAGGATCCTTACAGTGACAAGTAGGGGAAAGACATCCAAAGCAAAGCGGTTCACCTCTCACCTCACGAATCTGAATGATAAATTTCCAGAGAAGGTGTTAAAGCCGATTCTTATATACGCGACACTCAGCTACGCGACGCCACACGACATCACCTGTCAAAAAATGATTACATTGTTTTAAATGGGCACATACTCACTATGGCTACGCGACGTGCCTCTTTAAAAGAATGTAATCATTATTTGACAGGCGATGTCACACGACGTCGCGTAAATGGTAATCGACCTTTAGGCAGTTGAGACCCCACGGTTGCCAAAGCTGGATTAGGGTATTGAGTGTAATGGGTTGCAGCCATTAGTTTTTAATGTTTGCTGCTTTTGGTTCTATGTGGGATTTGAACCCCAGCTGTCTGACTTAAGAGCCAAGTGCTTAGCTATCTGAGCCATCACCACACAATCAAGTACAGGCACTAGCAGACCTAAATGGATGGATGAGAGGAAGCAAACTCACAGCCAGAAGATGAAGGCATACTGGGCCAAGAAAACGCAGAAGACCCTAGCTGAGAGTTAAGACGAGCCCTGTGGTCCATAGTAGGCCAAAACGTTAAAAAAAAGACTAGACTATGACATTTACATACAAAATATGACATTAACATAATAGTTTGACATTGAAATAATATTATGACATAAATTCAACTTGGCCAGTTTGACAATTATGTCATAAAATAATGTCTAATTGAGCTGTCAAATGTTTGACAATGTATAAATAATTTTGACATTTTCGTAAAATTTTTGAAATAAATTACAAATAATTGTCTTTATAAGGCAAAGCCAGTTTGATAATTATGTCATAAAATCATGTCTATTTGAGCTGTCAAATGTTTGACAATGTATAAATAATTTTGACGTTTTCGTAAAGTTTTTGAAATAAATTACAAATAGTTGTTGTGTTTTTAAGGCAAAGCCAGTTTGACAATTATATCATAAAATAATGTCTATTTGAGCTGTCAAATGTTTGACAATGTATAAATAATTTTAACATTTTCGTAAAATTTTTGAAATAAATTACAAATAGTTGTATTTATAAGGCAAAGCCAGTTTGACAATTATGTCATAAATTAATGTCTATTTGAGCTTTCAAATGTTTGACAATGTATAAATAATGTTGACATTTTTGTGAATTGTTTGAAATAAATTACAAATAGGTGTTTATTAAGGCAGAGCCAGTTTGACAAATATGTCATAAAATAATGTCTATTTGAGCTGTCAAATGTTTGACAATGTATAAATAATTTTGACATTTTCGTAAAATTTTTGAAATAAATTACAAATAATTGTCTTTATAAGGCAAAGCCAGTTTGATAATTATGTCATAAAATCATGTCTATTTGAGCTGTCAAATGTTTGACAATGTATAAATAATTTTGACGTTTTCGTAAAGTTTTTGAAATAAATTACAAATAGTTGTTGTGTTTTTAAGGCAAAGCCAGTTTGACAATTATATCATAAAATAATGTCTATTTGAGCTGTCAAATGTTTGACAATGTATAAATAATTTTAACATTTTCGTAAAATTTTTGAAATAAATTACAAATAGTTGTCTTTATAAGGCAAAGCCAGTTTGACAATTATGTCATGAAATCATGTCTATTTGAGCTTTCAAATGTTTGACAATGTATAAATAATGTTGACATTTTTGTAAATTTTTTGAAATAAATTACAAATAGGTGTTTATAAGGCAAAGCCAGTTTGACAATTATGTCATAAAATAATGTCTATTTGAGCTGTGAAATGTTCGACATGTATAAATAATTATGACATTTTCGTAATTTTTTTGAAATAAATTACAAATAGTTGTTGTGTTTATTAAGGCAAAGCCAGTTTGACAATTGTCATAAAATAATGTCTATTTGAGCTGTCAAATGTTTGACAATGTATAAATAGTTTTGACATTTTCGTAAAATTTTTTAAATAAATTACAAATAGTTGTCTTTATAAGGCAAAGCCAGTTTGACCATTATGTCATAAAATCATGTTTATTTGAGCTGTCAAATATTTGACAATGTATAAATAGTTTTGACATTTTCGTAAAATTTTTTAAATAAATTACAAATAGTTGTCTTTATAAGTCAAAGCCAGTTTGACAATTATGTCATAAAATCAAGTTCATTTGAGCAGTCAAATGTTTGACAATGTATAAATAATTTTGACATTTTCGTAAAATTTTTGAAATAAATTACAAATAATTGTCTTTATAAGGCAAAGCCAGTTTGATAATTATGTCATAAAATCATGTCTATTTGAGCTGTCAAATGTTTTACAATGTATAAATAATTTTGACGTTTTCGTAAAGTTTTTGAAATAAATTACAAATAATTGTTGTGTTTATAAGGCAAAGCCAGTTTGACAATTATGTCATAAGATAATGTCTAATTGAGCTGTCAAATGTTTGACAATGTATAAATAATTTTGACGTTTTCGTAAATTTTTTGAAATAAATTACAAATAGGTGTTTATAAGGCAGAGCCAGTTTGACAATTATGTCATAAAATAATGTCTATTTGAGCTGTCAAATGTTTGACAATGTATAAATTATGTTGACATTTTTGTAAATTTTTTGAAATAAATTACAAATAGGTGTTTATAAGGCAAAGCCAGTTTGACAATTATGTCATAAAATAATGTCTATTTGAGCTGTCAAATGTTTGACAATGTATAAATAGTTTTGACATTTTCTTAAAATTTTTTAAATAAATTACAAATAGTTGTCTTTATAAGGCAAAGCCAGTTTGACAATTATGTCATAAAATCATGTCTATTTGAGCTGTCAAATGTTTGACAATGTATAAATAATTTTGACATTTTCGTAAAGTTTTTGAAGTAAATTACAAACAGTTGTTGTGTTTGTAAGGCAAAGCCAGTTTGACAATTATGTCATAAAATAATGTCTAATTGAGCTGTCAAATGTTTGACAATGTATAAATAATTTTGACATTTTCGTAAAATTTTTGAAATAAATTACAAATAATTGTCTTTATAAGGCAAAGCCAGTTTGATAATTATGTCATAAATTCATGTCTATTTGAGCTGTCAAATGTTTGACAATGTATAAATAATTTTGACGTTTTCGTAAAGTTTTTGAAATAAATTACAAATAGTTGTTGTGTTTATAAGTCAAAGCCAGTTTGACAATTATGTCATAAGATAATGTCTAATTGAGCTGTCAAATGTTTGACAATGTATAAATAGTTTTGACATTTTCGTAAAAATTTTTAAATAAATTACAAATAGTTGTCTTTATAAGGCAAAGCCAGTTTGACAATTGAGTCATAAAATCATGTTTATTTGAGCTGTCAAATGTTTGACAATGTATAAATAATTTTGACATTTTCGTAAAATTTTTGAAATAAATTACAAATAGTTGTCTTTATAAGTCAAAGCCAGTTTGACAATTATGTCATAAAATCATGTTCATTTGAGCAGTCAAATGTTTGACATTGTATAAATAATTTTGACATTTTCGTAAAGTTTTTGAAATAAATTACAAATAGTTGTTGTGTTTATTAAGGCAAAGCCAGTTTGACAATTGTCATAAAATAATGTCTATTTGAGCTGTCAAATGTTTGACAATGTATAAATAGTTTTGACATTTTCGTAAAAATTTTTAAATAAATTACAAATAGTTGTCTTTATAAGGCAAAGCCAGTTTGACAATTGTGTCATAAAATCATGTTTATTTGAGCTGTCAAATGTTTGACAATGTATAAATAATTTTGACATTTTCGTAAAATTTTTGAAATAAATTACAAATAGTTGTCTTTATAAGTCAAAGCCAGTTTGACAATTATGTCATAAAATCATGTTCATTTGAGCAGTCAAATGTTTGACATTGTATAAATAATTTTGACATTTTCGTTAAATTTTTGAAATAAATTACAAATAGTTGTCTTTATAAGGCAAAGCCAGTTTGACAATGATGTCATAAAATCATGTTTATTTGAGCTGTCAAATGTTTGACAATGTATAAATAATTTTGACATTTTCGTAAAATTTTTGAAATAAATTACAAATAGTTGTGTTTATTAAGGCAAAGTTAGTTTGACAATTGTCATAAAATAATGTCTGTTTGAGCTGTCAAATGTTTGACAATGTATAAATAGTTTTGACAATTTCGTAAAATTTTTTAAATAAATTACAAATAGTTGTCTTTATAAGGCAAAGCCAGTTTGACAATGATGTCATAAAATCATGTTTATTTGAGCTGTCAAATGTTTGACAATGTATAAATAATTTTGACATTTTCGTAAAATTTTTGAAATAAATTACAAATAGTTGTGTTTATTAAGGCAAAGTTAGTTTGACAATTGTCATAAAATAATGTCTGTTTGAGCTGTCAAATGTTTGACAATGTATAAATAGTTTTGACATTTTCGTAAAATTTTATAAATAAATTACAAATAGTTTTCTTTATAAGGCAAAGCCAGTTTGACAATTATGTCATAAAATCATGTTTATTTGAGCTGTCAAATGTTTGACAATGTATAAATAATTTTGACATTTTCGTAAAATTTTTGAAATAAATTACAAATAGTTGTCTTTATAAGTCAAAGCCAGTTTGACAATTATGTCATAAAATCATGTTCATTTGAGCAGTCAAATGTTTGGCAATGTATAAATAATTTTGACATTTTCGTAAAATTTTTGAAATAAATTACAAATAGTTGTCTTTATAGGGCAAAGCCAGTTTGACAATTATGTCATAATATCATGTTTATTTGAGCTGTCAAATGTTTGACAATGTAAATAATTTTGACATTCTCGTAAAATTTTTGAAATAAATTACAAATAGTTGTCTTTATAAGGCAAAGCCAGTTTGACAATTATGTCATAGAATTATGTTTATTTGAGCTGTCAAATGTTTGACAATGTATAAATAATTTTGACATTTTCGTAAAATTTTTGAAATAAATTACAAATAGTTGTCTTTATAAGGCAAAGCAAGTTTGACAATTATGTCATAAAATCATGTCTATTTGAGCTGTCAAATGTTTGACAATGTATAAATAATTTTGACATTTTCGTAAAAATTTTTAAATAAATTACAAATAGTTGTCTTTATAAGGCAAAGCAAGTTTGACAATTGTGTCATAAAATCATGTTTATTTGAGCTGTCAAATGTTTGATAATGTATAAATAATTTTGACATTTTCGTAAAAAATTTTTAAATAATTTACAAATTATTTTTGTTTAGATTTTGATGGAGACGATATGTTGGGAGTGTCGGATCTGAGGGAGGTGGTGGACAGACTGATCGGTGAGCACAAACTGTCTGAGCACGAGATGCAGCATTTGATCCAAAATATCCTGGAGGAAGCCGATTTGGATGATGACGGGGCTCTGTCGTTCGCCGAGTTCGAGCACATCATCGACAAGTCCTCCGACTTCTCCAGGTAAAAAGAACAGCTTGCAAATAATACGGAGAATTTGCACAGAATCATTAATTGCGAACTGTTTTGTTGTTTCAGCGCATTTCGAATTCGACTCTAAACGTTTACTCAATTAAGCTATTAAGACTGAATCATGCAGACACAGATTAATTTCGATTTAAGATCTCCTAATTTGTTTTTACCAAATGACATTAATTTATTAGTATTATTAATTACTGGCAGGTCTAGGCTGTCCTAATATTAAATTATTTTATTTGTCAAATAATTGATCATTAGTTGTCAAATAATTAACCAACAGTTGTCAAATCAATTTGAATTTGTTCTTCAATATTAAGAATATTCAATTTCAATATATCAACTGTGTGACACTTTGTCTGTTTTAACCCCTCGACATACGAATAAAATGCACGTTGACCCGTGACACCTGTGATCTTATTACATATACATGACGTCTTAGAGACGTCATTGAGTCAGGGGGTTAACCCCCCCCCCTTGACATACGAATAAAATGACGTGGACGTGTCTATATACATGTGATCTTATCAAATATACATGACGTCTTAGAGACGTCAATGTATGTCAAGTGGTTAAAATTTGACAATTCGTTAATATTGACACAATAGACATGCAACACAAGTGATACATAGACACAAATGACATGATAGACGATAAATTATACATAGACACAAATGACATGATAGACGATAAATTATACATAGACACAAATGACATGATAGACGTGCGCATGTGTCAATTTCCGCCATGTTTGTTATACGTCAAAAAGTTCGGGCACTTTTTGACGTATAACTAAATATGTGCCCGAAACTTTCATATAGACCTTTTCATAGTTTTAATTTTTTTCTGCACATGTGTCAATTTCCGTCATGTTTAGCCCGAATTTTTAACGACGTATTTTTAATTACGTATAACCTTATTATTTGCCCGAAACTTTCATATTCCCGCCTTTCAAACTTGGCGGATGCGCTTAACTAACCGTAAAAGGTCTATTAATAATTTTTGACAAACTTATTCTAGTCAAATCTTGACAAGTGTCAATTTTGACAGCTCTGACTGAAAAGGACAGTTTTAAACAAAACTCAACATTTGTTATGTTTTTTCTGTATAATTTTAATTTCTTAATTATTTAGTCTTATAAACAAATAAGCATACTGAGACTCTTAATTAAAACTCAATCTTCCGAACTCTCGAAATTTTCTTTTCCTCTTACGATTGGAGATATCCTGGCAGTTTCATCCGCATGAAGATCCAAGTGGTGAAGAAGGACACCAAGACGCAAATGAACCCGACGGCAGTGATGAGCAGGCGGTTGAGTTTGGGGGTCAGGGGCGAGTGGATGTGGTCTAAGACTATGAAGCCTAGGCCTCCCATTGAGAACAGAAAACTGGAGGCCAGGCCTTCCATTATATATTGCCCGTTCACCCTATATGGCATAAACGCAACCTAAAAAAGATTCAGTTTTAGATTATAAAGTTTCGTCAAGTTTGGAATAGAAACTTGACAATCAAATTTGATATAAAAACTGTCATGACATTAAAACTGTCAGGGGTACTTACGCATTAACGCCACCACAGCGAGAGTTCACGCCACCACGCGATATCTGTTCTGGATTTATCTACTTCATTATAACCTAATCTAATGTAGCTGCGGTGGCGTTAGTACGTAAGTACCTTGTCATGTTTTTTACCAAACTAAAATCTTTTTTGGTTTGATATAAATCTGTAAAGGTTTGATATTAGGGCTGTCAAGTTTGACATAAATTAGTCATAAAAACTGTCAAGTTCTCATAAAAATTGCAAATTTTAACATTCTTTACGATTGTGAAGCTGTTTAGCGAATGTCAAATTTAAAGTAGTTTTTAAATCTTACTGGTCTTGAATGTCCATGTTCATCAGTTGTCGATCCGACACTTGGAGGTTCCACAATCACATCATAGATAATTCCTGAAACAAACTTTGTTGTCAATTTTGACATACTTTTACTATTAATTTTGACAACTTATATCAATCAATTTTGACAGACATTAGTTGTCAATTTTGACAATTAATATTTCTCAATTTTGACAGATATTAATTCTTAATTTTGACAGATTTTAGTTGTCAATTTTGACAATTATTATTTCTTAATCTTGACAGATATTAGTTCTCAATTTTGACAGATATTAGTTGTCAATTTTGACAATTAATATTTTTTAATTTTGACAGATATTAGTTGTCAATTTTGACAGATTTTAGTTGTCAATTTTGACAATTAATATTTATAAATTTTGACAGATATTAGTTCTCAATTTTGACAGATATTAGTTGTCAATTTTGACAGATTTTAGTTGTCAATTTTGACAGATTTTAGTTGTCAATTTTGACAATTAATATTTCTTAATTTTGACAGATATTAGTTCTCAATTATGACAGATATTAGTTGTCAATTTTGACAATTAATATTTTTTAATTTTGACAGGTATTAGTTGTCAATTTTGACAGATATTAGTTCTCAATTTTGACAGATATTAGTTGTCAATTTTGACAGATTGTAGTTGTCAATTTTGACAGATTTTAGTTGTCAATTTTGACAATATTTATTAATTTTGACAGATATTAGTTCTCAATTTTGACAGATATTAGTTCTCAATTTTAACAGATAATAGTTGTCAATTTTGACAGATTTTAGTTGTCAATTTTGACAATTATTATTTCTTAATTTTGACAGATATTAGTTCTAAATTTTGACAGATATTAGTTGTCAATTTTAACAATTAATATTTCTCAATTTTGACAGATTAGTTCTCAATTTTGACAGATATTAGTTGTTAATTTTGACAGATTTTAGTTGTCAACTTTGACAATTAATATTTCTTAATTTTGACAGATATTAGTTCTCGATTTTGACAGATATTAGTTGTCAATTTAGACAGATATTAGTTGTCAATTTTGATCGATTTTAGTTGTCAATTTTGACAATTAATATTTCTTAATTTAGACAGATATTAGTTCTCAATTTTGACAGATATTAGTTGTCAATTTTGCCAGATTTTAGTTGTCAATTTTGAGATTTAATATTTCTTAATTTTGACAGACATTAGTTCTCGATTTTGACAGATATTAGTTGTCAATTTAGACAGATATTAGTTGTCAATTTTGATCGATTTTAGTTGTCAATTTTGACAATTAATATTTCTTAATTTAGACAGATATTAGTTCTCAATTTTGACAGATATTAGTTGTCAATTTTGACAGATTTTAGTTGTCAATTAATATTTCTTAATTTGGACAGATATTTGTTCTCAATCTTGGCAGATATTAGTTATCAATTTTGACAGATTTTAGTTGTCAATTTTGACAATTAATATTTCTTAATTTTGGCAGATATTAGTTCTCAATTTTGACAGATATTAGTTGTCAATTTTGACAGATTTTGGTTGTCAATTTTGACAATTAATATTTCTTAATTTTGACAGATATTAGTTCTCAAATTTGACAGATATTAGTTGTGAATTTTAACAATATTTCTCAATTTTGACAGATATTAGTTGTCAACTTTGACAGATTTTAGTTGTCTATTTTGACAATTATTATTTCTTAATTTTGACAGATATTAGTTCTCAATTTTGACAGATATTAGTTGTCAATTTTGAGATTTTTGTTGACAATTTTGACAATTAATATTTCTTAATTTTGACAGATATTAGTTCTCAATTTTGACAGATATTAGTCGTCAATTTTGACAATTAATATTTCTCAATTTTGACAGATATTAGTTGTCAATTTTGCCAGATTTTAGTTGTCAATTTTGAGATTTAATATTTCTTAATTTTGACAGACATTAGTTCTCAATTTTGACAGATATTATTTCTCAATTTTGACAGATATTAGTTGTCAATTTTGACAATTAATATTTTTTAATTTTGACAGATATTAGTTGTCAATTTTGACAGATTTTAGTTGTCAATTTTGACAATTAATATTTATAAATTTTGACAGATATTAGTTCTCAATTTTGACAGATATTAGTTGTCAATTTTGACAGATTTTAGTTGTCAATTTTGACAGATTTTAGTTGTCAATTTTGACAATTAATATTTCTTAATTTTGACAGATATTAGTTCTCAATTATGACAGATATTAGTTGTCATTTTTGACAATTAATATTTTTTTAATTTTGACAGGTATTAGTTGTCAATTTTGACAGATTTTAGTTGTCAATTTTGACAATTAATATTTATAAATTTTGACAGATATTAGTTCTCAATTTTGACAGATATTAGTTCTCAATTTTGACAGATATTAGTTGTCAATTTTGACAGATTGTAGTTGTCAATTTTGACAGATTTTAGTTGTCAATTTTGACAATTAATATTTATTAATTTTGACAGATATTAGTTCTCAATTTTGACAGATATTAGTTCTCAATTTTGACAGATAATAGTTGTCAATTTTGACAGATTTTAGTTGTCAATTTTGACAATTATTATTTCTTAATTTTGACAGATATTAGTTCTAAATTTTGACAGATATTCGTCGTCAATTTTGACAATTAATATTTTTCAATTTTGACAGATATTAGTTGACAATTTTAGTTGTCAATTTTGACAATTAATATTTATTAATTTTGACAGATATTAGTTGGCAATTTTAACAATTAATATTTCTCAATTTTGACAGATTAGTTCTCAATTTTGACAAATATTAGTTGATAATTTTGACAGATTTTAGTTGTCAATTTTGACAATTAATATTTCTTAATTTTGACAGATATTAGTTCTCGATTTTGACAGATATTAGTTGTCAATTTAGACAGATATTAGTTGTCAATTTTGATCGATTTTAGTTGTCAATTTTGACAATTAATATTTCTTAATTTAGACAGATATTAGTTCTGAATTTTGACAGATATTAGTTGTCAATTTTGCCGGATTTTAGTTGTCAATTTTGAGATTTAATATTTCTTAATTTTGACAGACATTAGTTCTCAATTTTGACAGATATTAGTTGTCAATTTTGACAGATTTTAGTTGTCAATTAATATTTCTTAATTTAGACAGATATTTGTTCTCAATTTTGGCAGATATTAGTTATCAATTTTGACAGATTTTAGTTGTCAATTTTAACAATTAATATTTCTTAATTCTGGCAGATATTAGTTCTCAATTTTGACAGATATTAGTTGTCAATTTTGACAGATTTTGTTTGTCAATTTTGACAATTAATATTTCTTAATTTTGACAGATATTAGTTCTCAAATTTGACAGATATTAGTTGTGAATTTTAACAATATTTCTCAATTTTGACAGATATTAGTTGTCAAGTTTGACAGATTTTAGTTGTCTATTTTGACAATTATTATTTCTTAATTTTGACAGATATTAGTTCTCAATTTTGACAGATATTAGTTGTCAATTTTGAGATTTTTGTTGACAATTTTGACAAGTAATATTTCTCAATTTTGACAGATATTAGTTGTCAATTTTGACAGATTTTAGTTGTCAATTTTGACAATTAATATTTCTTAATTTTGACAGATATTAGTTCTCAATTTTGACAGATATTTGTTGTCAATTTTAACAATTGATATTTCTCAATTTTGACAGATATTAGTTCTCAATTTTGACAGATATTACTTGTCAATTTTGACAGATTTTAGTTGTCAATTTTGACAATATTTCTTAATTTTGACAGATATTACTTCTCAATTTTGACAGATATTAGTTGTCAATTTTTATTTCTCAATTTTGACAGATATTACTTGTCAATTTTAATTTAATATTTGTCAGTTATTAACTGTAGATTTTTACATATAAAACAAGGAGTGATTACGAATTCTAACCTCCTGTGACCAAGAAATATGAGACCAAAACGATACTGAACATGGTCTTAGCCGAAGGCTGTTGCACCCAGGACGGTTTCTTCAGCTTCATGTTGGGACATTCCAAAACCTGGAAGGGTAATCCAAATAACTGTTCCATTACAGATTTTTCGAAAAACTTGCTACATATACAAACACAACACAACTGACAACTCAATTTGACAGATGACAATTCAATCTGACAGTTATACCGGTTTGGTATGTCAAGGACATTTCTACAAGCTTCATTCACATAGCAAACAAAAAACATATTTTAATTTAATATAAACGATTTTATTTTGGTTTGATTTTCTCGTACATGAACCTCTGTGTGCGGTCGGCGTGCCGTTTGACGAAGTGGAACTGTTCCAGCGTGAACTCGTACAGCTCGTTCTCCATCTGCCACACGGCGTGCCGCTGGATCTTCTTCACTGTCTCCTCGGACGGCATCTCCTTCTGGACGGTCCGCCGCAGATGCGAGTGGTTGCTGTTCAGGAAGTACTCCATCGCGCCCCGGAAGATCCTCGGCAGCGTTTCCTCCAGCAGCAGGATGAAATCCTCCAGCTCCTCCGTCACACCCACCACCAGGTAATTATTAATCAGGTTCTTCTTCGCCTCCGCCAAAGCCCATTTATTACCCGGTTTCCTAATAACAATAAGAATATTAGATATCTATGCGAGTTTAGAATTTCTATAACTCATTTATTTTTTAAATTTTGCAAAAGTGTTATCATTCTGCGAATTCTGTTTTTTACCAGCAATTAGCTGCATGGCCACAGAAGAACGGGATCTGCAGCCACATGTTCTTGGGATCGCAGTCCGGCTGGTCCTTGGCCACACATTCATCA
The DNA here is from genome assembly GCA_944588485.1 of Phosphuga atrata. Classification (NCBI taxonomy): domain Eukaryota; kingdom Metazoa; phylum Arthropoda; class Insecta; order Coleoptera; family Silphidae; genus Phosphuga; species Phosphuga atrata. The sequence goes on along the minus strand of OX155897.1, from coordinate 5,517,226 downwards.
AAACTCTACAACAAAATATTACATTCAATCAAATATATTTTGACATGAGACAGATTTATATAAAACTTGACAGGTTTTATGTCAAACCTAATTGATTTTATGTTTAACTTGACATGTTTTATGTCAAACTTGATTGGATTTATGCCAAACTTCACAGATTTTATATCAAACCTGACAGGTTTTATGTCAAACTTAATTGGTTTTCTGTTTAACTTGACAGGTTTTATGTCAAACTTGATTGGATTTATGCCAAACTTCATATATTTTATATCAAACTTGACAGGTTTTATGTCAAACTTAATTGGTTTTCTGTTTAACTTGACAGGTTTTATGTCAAACTTGATTGGATTTATGCCAAACTTCATATATTTTATATCAAACTTGACAGGTTTTATGTCAAACCTAATTGATTTTATGTTTAACTTGACATGTTTTATGTCAAACTTGATTGGATTTATGCCAAACTTCACAGATTTTATATCAAACCTGACAGGTTTTATGTCAAACTTAATTGGTTTTCTGTTTAACTTGACAGGTTTTATGTCAAACTTGATTGGATTTATGCCAAACTTCATAGAATTTATATCAAACTTGACAGGTTTTATGTCAAACCTAATTGATTTTATGTTTAACTTGACATGTTTTATGTCAAACTTGATTGGATTTATACCAAACTTCACAGATTTTATATCAAACCTGACAGGTTTTATGTCAAACTTAATTGGTTTTCTGTTTAACTTGACAGGTTTTATGTCAAACTTGATTGGATTTATGCCAAACTTCATATATTTTATATCAAACTTGACAGGTTTTATGTCAAACTTAATTGGTTTTATGCTTAACTTGACAGGTTTTATGTCAAACTTGATGAGATTTATGCCAAACTTCACAGATTTTATATCAAACTTGACAGATTTTATGTCAAACCTAATTGGTTTTATGTTTAACTTGACATGTTTTATGTCAAACTTGATTGGATTTATGCCAAACTTCACAGATTTTATATCAAACCTGACAGGTTTTATGTCAAACTTATTTGGTTTTATGTTTAACTTGACAGGTTTTATATCCAACTTGATTGGATTTATGCCAAACTGCACAGATTTTATATCAAACTTGACAGGTTTTAAGTCAAACTTATTTGGTTTTATGTTTAACTTGACAGGTTTTATGTCAAACTTGATTTGATTTATGCCAAACTTCACAGATTTTATATCAAATTTGACAGGTTTTATGTCAAACTTAATTTGTTTTATGTATAATTTGACAGGTTTTATGTCAAACTTGATTGCATTTATGCCAAACTTCACAGATTTTATATCAAACTTGACAGGTTTTATGTCAAACTTGATTGGATTTATGCCAAACTTCACATATTTTATATCAAAGTTGACAGGTTTTATGTCAAACTTAATTGGTTCTATGTTTGACTTGACAGGTTTTGTCAAACTTGATTGGATTTATGCCAAACTTCACATATTTTATATCAAACTTGACAGGTTTTATGTCAAACTTAATTGGTTTTATTTTTCACTTGACAGGTTTTATGCCAAACTTGATTGGATTTATGCCCAACTTGACAGATTTTATAACAAACTTGACAGGTTTTATGTCAAACTTGATTGGATTTATACCAAACTTTTCCAAACTATACCAAGGTTTTCTGTTTAAATTGACAGGTTTTGTGTCAAGTATGACTTAACCTAACCTGTCATAGTTAACATGAAACCTGTCAAGTTAAACAGAAAACCAAGTAAGTTTGACAGAAAACCTGTCAAGTTTGATATAACCTAACCTGTCATATTTATCAGAAAACCTGTCAAATTAAACCGAAAACCAATTAAGTTTGACATAAAACCTGCCATGTTTGATATAAAATCTGTTAAGTTTGGCATAAATCCAATCAAGTTTGACATAAAACTTGTCAAGTCAAAAATAAAAGCAATTAAGTTTGACATAAAACTTGTCAAGTTTGATATAAAATCTGTGAAATTTGGCATAAATCCAATCACGTTTGACATAAAACTTCTCAAGTCAAACACAAAACCAATTAAGTTTGACATAAAACCCGTCACGTTTGTTATAAAATCTGTGAATTTTGGCATAAAGTCAGTCAAGTTTGACATAAAACCTGTCAAGTTTGATATAAAATCTGTGAAGATTGGCATAAATCCAATCAAGTTGGACATAAAACCTGTAAAATCAAACATAAAACCAATTAATGTTGACATAAAACCTCTCAAGTTTGATATAAAATCTGTAAAGTTTGGCATAAATCCAATCAAGTTTGACATGAAACTTGTCAAGTTAAACATAAAACCAATTAAGTTTGACATAAAACCTGTCAAGTTTAGCATAGAACCTGTCAACATAAAACCTGTCAATTTTGATATAAAATCTGTGAAGTTTGGCATAAATCCAATCAAGTTTGACATAAAACCTGTCAAGTCAAACATAGAACCAATTAAGTTTGACATAAAACTTGTCAAGTTTGATATAAAAACTGTGAAGTTTGACATAAAGTCTGTCAAGTCAAACATAAATCCAATCAAGTTTGACATAAAATCTGTCAAGTCAAACATGAAACCAATTAAGTTTGACATAAAACCTGTCAAGTTTAGCATAGAACCTGTCAACATAAAACCTGTCAATTTTGATATAAAATCTGTGAAGATTGGCATAAATCGAATCAAGTTTGACATAAAACCTGTCAAGTCAACATTAAAACCAATTAAGTTTGACATAAAACCTGTCAAGTTTGATATAACATTTGTGAAGTTTGGCATAAATCCAATCAAGTTTGACATAAAACATGTCAAGTCAAACATAAAACCAATTAAGTTTGACATAAAACCTGTCAAATTTGATATAACATCTGTGAAGTTAGGCATAAATCCCATCAAGTTTGACATAAAACCTATCAAGTTAAACATAAAACCAATTAAGTTTGACATAAAACCATAAAATGAACATTTTAAACCAAATCTGTAATTTTACCATGGTATCTCCATGCTTCTTCCTAATCAAGTACGGCCGGTAATTATCTCCATATCTCAGGAAGTAGTAGTAAGACACCAATCTATCCAACGGCTTTCTGATGATATTGATAAACAGTGGTTTCCTCTTGCTGAATTTGGAGAAATCCAGGAAGGCGAAATGTCCATGGTAGATCGCTGGTTTCATCTGTGCCCAGTTGGTGACGTTATTAACAAATTTCAACTGATTGGGCAAGCTGAGGACATGATTGTTGGCGGTGATGTTAACATGAAGCACATGGAAGTCGTTGCGCTTACACAAGTCATACGCAACACCAATGAAACTTGTAGAGCCAGTTTTCGGCACTCGGTTATAGATCACAACTATGTCATCTTCAGAGGCAGTCACTTCGACTGGTTTGACTTGCGATAGCTCAGTGGTTTTCTTAACTGGAACAGAAACGAAAGGTAATTGAACAGGATAGATAATTTGTAATACACTCACTTAGTATAGTAATCTCGTGAGATAAGTTGTGTATGTAAACAGATATCAGTAGAATTGCAACAAAGACAATAATCCAGCCTAGTCTAAAGTCTCTCATTGCTAATGATTAGTGTCATTAGTGTCTGTGCTAGTCAAACTACACGCGAAAAATCGCTAAAATTGCTTGAAATTTATTAGATAAAGAAACCATATTTGCTAAAGTGCCTAAAGTTAGCATACTAAGTACATTATGTATCAGTTGATAATTAAGTATTAAGTGTGTGAGATTTTGCTTGAGATTCTATGAGTATTTAGTAATTTAGTTTTTTTTGTTTTACTTATAAATTATGTTTTGGAATGTGGTCTACATTGCTACACAGTGCACACTACAGGTACTCAAAGTCGCGTTCACAGTGAAACAGGAATATTTTTGACATTGAGCGGATTTCATGCAAATAAACATATTTATACAGGGTGGTGTTTATACATATATATATATATATATATATATATATATATATATATATATATATATATATATACAGTGTGGTGTTTGGAAAAACCCATAACTTCATTATTTATTGTTTTTGGTATAATCGCTCGGACCCGTCAATTTTGTTTTCCAAAATACAAAGTTATGACGTAATCTAGAGCCTTTTACAACCTAGAAGCCCGAGAGTATATCACGAACCCGACTAGATGCTACCGTTGCCAAAAGTTTGGACATAGTACGGTCTGAAGCTCGAGTGAATCTGTCTGCTTCTGCGGAAAGCCCCCGCAAGAAGCGTCATCTAGTGATACTCCAATATGTGTCAACTGTGAGGGTGAACATTTTGCAAACTCTAAGATCTGCCCGAAGTATAAAGAAGAATTTGCTATTCAGAAGCTGAGGACCCTGGATAAACTAAGGTATATTGAGACAAGAAGAAAGCTGGCGATAAATGTTCCCTTTGGGAAAACAACATACGCGAAAGCAACTGCTGTGACGAAACCCCAACAGCTTGATGTGAATGAACTTGCCTCTGCATTAATCCCTGTGATTATGAGTTCCGGATATATTATGAGTTATAATTAAGGAACTATTGGCCGTTCAGTTAAACGAATTAAAATCTGCAACAACAGTTCAAGCAACTCCGGACACCGAATCCATCAGTAACCGGTTGCTTCTCCCCGGCGCGACGTGGAAGCGACGGACAGTGGCATCAATCCGCCGTTCAAGCCCCCTAAGTTCGTAGGGACAGAACAAAAGGTCACGGGGGTCCCCTTTTTCTGGAACGTCAGGAAGCTCGCACATTTACGAATCGAACAAATTTTCTTTTTGAATTATTATTAAAATAAGTGCACGCAAATGCGTTGATTGAATGTTCTGGAAAATTTGAGCAAACTGGGACAAGATAAGTTGAAATTCTAGCCGAAACAAAAGCGTCAATTTGATACATGAATGAAAAAAAATTGTCGGTTTTGTTTTGGGCCGCATTGGAACATTTGGAACTGGCCCGCCGCGGGCCGCAAGACAAGTTCCAATGCGGCCCAAAACAAAACCGACAATTTTTTTCAATCATTTATTTCAAATTGTGAGTATAAGTTTACAAATTTCACAACGCAAGCAGTAAGTCTGTAGATACAGACTAAAATCCACCAATGATTTAGTGTATAGCCGAGATTATTATGTTACATCAAAACTTGCGGTCGCAAAAAATGTGAGCGGAAATAATCTAGTCGGTCATAAATAACAGATAACATGTGTAGTTGAGTATTTGATTTAGATCAGGAGTGTCCAACTTGCGGCCCAAGACCAGTTGCTATGAAAAACAAAACATCAAAATAGACCTTTTCATAGTTGAATTTTTTTTCTGCGCATGTTTTAATTTCGCCATGTTTTTCGGGCACTTTTCACGTATAACCAGTGAAAATAACAAAATGTGCCCGAAACTTTCATATTCGCGCCTTTTAAACTTAATCAAACAGGTCATGCAATGGCTCAGTTTTAAACAATCTGAATGATTTCACTGTATCAGGGGTCTCCAAACTTTCCAGCCCTAGGGCCATACTGATTACTCCAGTAAGTTCCGAGGGCCAAAACCATATTAACATTGTTGCCGGTTGTAAAAAGTGAAATAGTCCACTGATGAAAAAAGAATTCCGAAAAATTCACAACGTTTAAAAAAGGCTGCAAATCGGACTAAAGCAGTGTTACTTACTAATGCAGTGTTGCCGCAAAACGGCAACACTGCATATTATTAATTTTCCTGTCATTATCTGTAATTTCTAGATTAGTCGTAGAGTACGAGCCATAAGGAGTAACGTGACACGACATCTGGTGGACACAAGCGGAAATAGGTAGTACCTTCTATCGCTAACAGATGGCGCTAATAGCACGTACAGAATAATCTCTTTGGTTCGAGAAAGTTCTGGTGTCTTCCACTCACTTCTAGATGGCAGTAATTGGAATATATAAGAAGGCTAGTGGCGCAACCACAAGTCAGTTCCTATGACACTGTTGTGAAATAAAATAGTGCGTACCTCCTTAAAACGTGTTTGTGCGTGTTTAAGTTTAAGACATCTTTGTAACAGTATTTTGATTTCAATTGTTGCTTATGTGTGTGATTTAGTAGTATGGAAAAGAAGCGAAAAATTGATAGTGAATGCAGAAGATCAGTGGAACATTCAGTATTTCGTAATTGAGTCCAGCAACAAGGCGCTATGTTTGATTTGCAATGAAAGCACAGCCGTTCTCAAGGAATATAACATTAAACGTCATTATGAAACAAAACATTTTCAAAATTACTCAAAATATACAAGAAGTTTGCGGACAGAAAAATTCGAAGCTATGAAGCGCGGATTGAAATCGCAGCAATCTTCATTTACAAAACTCTAGAGGCAGAGAGAGATCTAGAGACAGAGTCGTGTGTGAGTCGTCCAAGCGAGCGGTCGTGCAAGTTGTTGTCGAGTGCTCAAAGTTATTTACAACTACAAATCAAGTGTTTATCATTGTTTAAACAATGGCGAGAGAACTCAGATCTAATGTACCCTCTGCTGGATGTGAGAAAATAATGTCATATCTAACAGGTTGTGAATTTCATAACCTTTTGACTGGCATTATTAAAAAGGAAGTGGAATCACTTACCCATATTTTCGAAGAGCCTATTACACAACTCACTAATGATATTAAAGTTTTGGGCGAACAGAACAAAGAATTGTTACAGTTTATTTCGTCTCGAGACAATAAAGAATCCTCCGACACTTTGCTAAAACCTGTTAGCATCGAGTCAAACAATATTGAGACAGATAAAAGACAGCATGAGAAAGTAAAAAGCAATCTAAAAACCGATAAAGCCGTCGGTATGGGAAAAAACTGCACGGGAGAGACTGATACAGTTAAAAATACAGAAACATGGCAAATTCAAAAAAATAGAAACAACAAGAAAAAAAGGAATTCAAATATTATTATTGGAAGTACAGAAACGAATGATATTAAAGCCGCTAATAAATACGAGCATTTACATGTATTTAAATTAGAACCGAGTCTAACAGAAATAGACATAATAGACAACCTGCAGAAAAAAGGAATCATGGAAGCCACATGTAAGAAGCTTCAATCAAGACGCCCAGAGGAGTACTTCTCTTTTAAAATATCGGCCCCATTCGATTACCTAAATATTTTGCAAGCTCCAGAAACTTGGCCTAAGTTTACTTGCGTCAACCGTTATTTTCTGAGACTGGAAAATCGGAAAAATTTGGTTTAAAAGTTCATCCGTCCCGTAATACAAATAATCTTCTAAGCGGAAGTAACAAAAAAGCGAAATCGAAAGCTAATTCTGGTTGTGATAATGTTCTTATTTGTATGAATATTCAAAGTATGAAACAAAAAATTAACCAATTAGAAATTTTACTAGAACAATATAAACCCCTATTCATCTGCCTGGCCGAGACATGGTTGAAAGAGAAGTTTGTCCAACAAATCCACTTAGAAAACTACACCTTAATAAGCTCATATTGTCGCCAAGAGTCCAGTGGTGGAGGAGTTGCAATATGGGCAAGAGATACCCTCAATCTACTATCCATGAGTGCTCAACAACTGCCTCTAGCCAGCTGTGCTATCGAGAAGCAGATAGAACTCTGTACTATGGTATGGAGAAAAAAAGAGCGATCTACAGTTTTAATTAATATATATATATAGACCCCCCTTGGGCTCGGTAGATTTATCTATGATGGTACTCGAAAATCTCCTGCATAGTATATTTCCAAAATTCTCTTCTTTTATTATCGTTGGGGATTTCAACATAAATTTAGCACAAAATTCAAACGAAAGTAAAGGTCTGGTAAATTTGATGTCTTCTTTTGGTCTTGTACAGCTAGTAAATCAAAACACTAGAATTACCCGGACTTCGTGCTCAATGATTGACAATATTTTTGTTAATTTCAAGCAAGATTGGACAACCTCGGTAGAAGACTGCCCACTATCAGATCATAGGATGTTAATTCTGAGCGGCTTGAGCAGCGGCAACAGAAATATGCAACAGAGGCTTATGCGTAAACACACTCTTCAAAATAAACTAAATTTTGAAGTGCCTAAAACGTGAAACATGGTCCGACGTCCTCAACACAGATGACTGCAATGTGAAAACAGTTGCACTGGTAAACACGCTGCAACACCATTACTACAGTAGTTTCCCTCTAACACAGACCAACGTGCACAACAAAACCTGGATAACAATGGAAGCCAGAATCTCTAGTAGAAATTTAAGAGACCTCTTTGTCCTACAAAAAGAATTTCCCCAACTACGCGCTTACTACTTAAGAAATAAAAGAACTCATTTCAAATTAATAAGCGAATCCAAACGAAGAGGCTTTTTCCACCTCTCCTTATCTCTCCACTCCTCTTCATCTATGGCTCTATCTTTCATGGTATCCATTTTACTGCTGGTTTGCCTCTTCTTCTCCTTGCTATTGGTACATATTGGAATGCTACTTTGGGCCATCTTTCTCATCACGGTCAAGCACGGCAATTAAAGTGGTATGGGCACATGAAAAGGACGACAAATAAACATATGTAGTAAATTCGATGTGTAAATTGTTTGGAACGATTCAAGTTTTCGTTGCGAAATTCTGAATTCAAATTGTCCAGAATTTCGACTTCGCGAGTCTATGAGGCGGTGGTGGCCTGGTAGTCAAGGTGTCAGACTTCGGAGCCGCAAGTCCTGGGTTCAAATCCTGGTAAAAATAAGCCACCGTTCTCCTATAATGGCTCTGGCAAAGTCATCACAGTAAAAATCTGCCTCGAAACCTCCCCGAATAGTGGCTCGCAAACCACGCTCCCTACACTTGTGTCTAAGATGAAGACAACAAGCAGAAGTGTATAGCCTGTGGGAGGAGACCAAGGCCCAATCTTGGGCTGTAGAACCATGGAAAAAGAGAGTCTTTGTCTCGTGAACGGTTGCAGATAATTAAAAGCGGATTGCGGCATGGTTTTCAAGAGATCATTTCCACATGGATTTACTTACTTTTTCGCGTCCGGTGGTTTCCGGTGGCGGAAGGATTGGCCACTGTCTGGTGGGACAGTGTTATCAGAAGGCGCCGGCATGTTCTGTATATACACTAGAAAATGCAAGCGTGGAGGCTCCTTCCGTGCCCCCCATAGATTTATTGAAAAATAGCAATTGGTTTCCCAGTTTTCGGCTCGACCCACCAATGTTCCCGAAATTTCAGCTCATATCTCGCGAACGGAAGCGGCTATGGAAATGCAATTAGTATATTTGCAACTAGCAGGGAAAACACTTTCAGACACACTTCGATTCACTTGATAATAACGATTTTAAGGAAATACAGAAAACTGGAGGCCAGGCCGGGTAACTATAACTCGGGTTAGGGACTAGGTAGAATGTTCCAGTTTTCACCAATAACTTGCTAATCTAGTTAACTATATTTACGCCAAATGTGATTTCTTAATCTAGTCTAATACCAGAGAAGCAGACAACTTAGTTTCTTCTTAATTACAAAATTTTCAATGTTGAGATTATCTAAATTGTTTAGTCTATAACTCGCGTTGGGGACTAGGTAGAACTTTTTAGCTTTCATTACTAACTAGCTAATTTAGTTGACTAAATCTTCACCAAATTTCGTTTCTTAATACTCGAGTTATACACTAGAAAAATTAGTCAAATTCATCGATGAAAATTTTGTTTTAGCTGGAGAGGACTCACCTTCGGATTTAGTCTGTATCTAGGGTATTATACTAGATTAAGGAAAGAAATTCGGTGGGGATTTAGTCAACTATTTTAGCTAGTTATTAGTGAAAACTAGAACGTCCCATCTAGTTTCTAACTCAAGTTATAGACTAAATGGTTGTATCAATGCCAAGTTGTTTCAAGATGAAGTTGTTTCAACAAAAAGATTTTTTAGCTTTCACTACTAACTAGCTAATTTGGTTGACTAAATCTTCACCAAGTTTCGTTTCTTAATACTCGAGTTATACACTAGGAAAATTATTCAATTTCATCGATGACAATGTTGTTTTAGCTAGAGAGGACTCAGCTGCGGATTTAGTCTGTATCTCGGGTATTAGACTAGATTAAGGAATGAAATTCGGTGGGGATTTGGTCAACTATATTAGCTAGTTATTAATGAAAACTAGAACGTCTCATCTAGTTTCTAACTCAAGTTATAAACTAAATGGTTGTATCAATGCCAAGTTGTTTCAAGATGAAGTTGTTTCAACAAAAAGATTTGAAATTGAACTAAGTTTGTTAGTCTATATCTCGTGTTGCGAGCTAGGTATAATGTTCTAGTTTTCACTAGTAGTTAACTAATTTCATTGACTATATCTACAACAAATTCTATTCGTTAATCTAGTCTAATACCAGAGTTGCAGATTAAATCTTAAACTTCGTCTCTTTCCCATAAAACAGAGTTTTCAATGTGGAAATTGACTAAGTTTGCTGATCTATAACTCGAGTTAGGTACTCGGTTTTCACCACTAACTTGCTTATCTAGTTAACTATATCTACGCCAAATGTGATTTCTTAATCTAGTCTAATACCAGAGATGCAGACAACTTAGTTTCTTCTTAATTACAAAATTTTCAATGTTGAGCTTATCTAAATTGTTTAGTCTATAACTCGCGTTGGGGACTAGGTAGAACTTTTTAGCTTTCACTGCTAACTAGCTAATTTAGTTGACTAAATCTTCACCAAATTTCGTTTCTTAATACTCGAGTTATAGACTAGGAAAATTAGTAAATTTCATCGATGACAATTTAGTTTTAGCTGGAGAGGACTCAGCTTCGGATTTAGTCTGTATCTAGGGTATTATACTAGATTAAGGAAAGAAATTCAGTGGGGATTTAGTCAATTATATTAGCTAGTTATGAGTGAAAACTAGAACGTCCCATCTAGTTGCTAACTCAAGTTATAGACTAAATGGGTGTATCAATGCCAAGTTGTTTCAAGATGAAGTTGTTTCAACAGAAAGATTTGAAATTGAACTAAGTTTGTTAGTCTATATCTCGTGTTGCGAGCTAGGTATAATGTTCTAGTTTTCACTAGTAGTTAACTAATTTCATTGACTATATCTACAACAAATTTTATTCGTTAATCTAGTCTAATACCAGAGTTGCAGATTAAATCTTAAACTTAGTCTCTTTCCCATAAAACAGAGTTTTCAATGTGGAAATTGATTAAGTTTGCTGATCTATAACTCGAGTTAGGGACTAGATTTTCACCACAAACTTGCTAATCTAGTTAACTATATCTACGCCAGATGTGATTTCCTAATCTAGTCTAATATCAGAGATACAGACTACTTAGATGCCTCCTAATACAGAATTTTCAATGTTGAGATTATCTAAATTGTTTAGTCTATAACTCGCGTTGGGGACTAGGTAGAACTTTTTAGCTTTCACTACTAACTAGCTAATTTAGTTGACTAAATCTTCACCTAATTTCGTTTCTTAATACTCGAGTTATACACTAGGAAAATTATTCAATTTCATCGATGACAATTTTGTTTTAGCTTGAGAGGACTCAGCTTCGGATTTAGTCTGTATCTCGGGTATTAGGCAAGATTAAGGAACGAAATTCGATGGGGATTTAGTCAACTATATTAGCTAGTTATTTATGAAAACTAGAACGTCCCATCTAGTTTTTAACTCAAGTTATAAACTAAATGGTTGTATCAATGCCAAGTTGTTTCAAGATGAAGTTGTTTCAACAAAAAGATTTGAAATTGAACTAAGTTTGTTAGTCTATATCTCGTGTTGCGAGCTAGGTATAATGTTCTAGTTTTCAATAGTAGTTAACTAATTTCATTGACTATATCTACAACAAATTTTATTCGTCAATCTAGTCTAATACCAGAGTTGCAGATTAAATCTTAAACTTCGTCTCTTTCTCGTAAAACAGAGTTTTCAATGGGGAAATTGACTAAATTTGCTGATCTATAACTCGAGTTAGGGACTAGGTTTTCACCACTAACTTGCTTATCTAGTTAGCTATATCTACGTCAGGTGTGATTTCCTAATCTAGTCTAATACCAGAGATACAGACTGCTTAGTTTCTTCCTAATACAAAATTTTCAATCTTGAGATTATCTAAATTGTTTAGTCTATAACTCGCGTTGGGGACTACGTAGAACTTTTTAGCTTTCACTACTAACTAGCTAATTTAGTTGACTAAATCTTCACCAAATTTCGTTTCTTAATACTCGAGTTATACACTAGGAAAATTAGTCAAATTCATCGATGACAATTTTGTTCTAGCTGGAGTGGACTCAGCTGCGGATTTAGTCTGTATCTAGGGTATTATACTAGATTAAGGAAAGAAATTCGGTGGGGATTTAGTCAACTATATTAGCTAGTTATTAGTTTAAACTAGAACGTCCCATCTAGTTTGTAACTCAAGTTATAGACTAAATGGTTGTATCAATGCCAAGTTGTTTCAAGATGAAGTTGTTTCAACAAAAAGATTTGAAAGTGAACTAAGTTTGTTAGTCTATATCTCGTGTTGCGAGCTAGGTACAATGTTCTAAATTTCACTAGTAGTTAACTAATTTCATTGACTATATCTACAACAAATTTTATTCGTTAATCTAGTCTAATACCAGAGTTGCAGATTAAATCTTAAACTTAGTCTCTTTCCCATAAAACAGAGTTTTCAATGTGGAAATTGACTAGGTTTTCTGATCTATAACTCGAGTTAAGGACTAGGTTTTCACCACTAACTTGCTTATCTAGTTAACTATATCTACGTCAGGTGTGATTTCCTAATCTAGTCTAATACCAGAGATACAGACTACTTAGTTGCCTCTTAATACAACATTTTCAATGTTGAGATTATCTAAATTGTTTAGTCTATAACTCGCTTTGGGGACTAGGTAGAACTTTTAGCTTTCACTACTAACTAGCTAATTTAGTTGACTAAATCTTTACCAAATTTCGTTTCTTAATACTCGAGTTATACACTAGAAAAATTAGTCAAATTCATCGATGACAATTTCGTTTTAACTGGAGAGGACTTAGCTTCGGATTTAGTCTGTATCTAGGGTATTATACTAGATTAAGGAAAGAAATTCGGTGGGGATTTAGTCAAGTATATTAGCTAGATATTAGTGAAATCTAGAACGTCCCATCTAGTTTCTAATTCAAGTTATAGACTAAATGGTTGTATCAATGCCAAGTTGTTTCAAGATGAAGTTGTTTCAACAAAAAGATTTGAAATTGAACTAAGTTTGTTAGTCTATATCTCGTGTTGCGAGCTAGGTACAATGTTCTAGATTTCACTAGTAGTTAAATAATTTCATTGACTATATCTACAACAAATTTTATTCGTTAATCTAGTCTAATACCAGAGTTGCAGATTAAATCTTAAACTTCGTCTCTTTCTCATAAAACAGAGTTTTCAATGTGGAAATTGACTAAATTTGCTGATCTATAACTCGAGTTAGGGACTAGGTTTTCACCACCAACTTGCTTATCTAGTTAACTATATCTACGTCAGGTGTGATTTCCTAATCTAGTCTAATACCAGAGATACAGACTACTTAGTTGCCTCCTAATACAAAATTTTCAATGTTGAGATTATCTAAATTGTCTAATCTATAACTCGCGTTGGGGACTAGGTAGAACTTTTTAGCTTTCACTACTAACTAGCTAATTTAGTTGACTAAATCTTCACTAAATTTCGTTTCTTAATACTCGAGTTATACACTAGGAAAATTATTCAATTTCATCGATGACAATGTTGTTTTAGCTGGAGAGGACTCAGCTACGGATTTAGTCTGTATCTAGGGTATTATACTAGATTAAGGAAAGAAATTCGGTGGGGATTTAGTCAAGTATATTAGCTAGTTATTGGTGAAAACTAGAACGTCCCATCTAGTTTCTAACTCAAGTTATAGACTAAATGGTTGTATCAATGCCAAGTTGTTTCAAGATGAAGTTGTTTCAACAAAAAGATTTGAAATTGAACTAACTTGTTTGTTAGTCTATATCTCGTGTTGCGAGCTAGGTATAATGTTCTAGTTTTCACTAGTAGTTAACTAATTTCATTGACTATATCTACAACAAATTTTATTCGTTAATCTAGTCTAATACCAGAGTTGCAGATTAAATCTTAAACTTCGTCTCTTTCTCGTAAAACAGAGTTTTCAATGTGGAAATTGACTAAATTTGCTGATCTATAACTCGAGTTAGGGACTAGGTTTTCACCACTAACTTGCTAATCTAGTTAACTATATCTACGTCAGGTGTGATTTCCTAATCTAGTCTAATACCAGAGATACAGACTACTTAGTTGCCCCCTAATACAAAATTTTCAATGTTGAGATTATCTAAATTGTTTAGTCTATAACTCGCTTTGGGGACTAGGTAGAACTTTTTAGCTTTCACTACTAACTAGCTAATTTAGTTGACTAAATCTTCACCAAGTTTCGTTTCTTAATACTCGAGTTATATACTAGGAAAATTATTCAATTTCATCGATGACAATGTTGTTTTAGCTAGAGAGGACTCAGCTGCGGATTTAGTCTGTATCTCGGGTATTAGAGTAGATTAAGGAATGAAATTCGGTGGGGATTTAGTCAACTATATTAGCTAGTTATTAGTGAAAACTAGAACGTCATATCTAGTTTCTAACTCTAGTTATAGACTAAAAGTTAAGACTGCTGGTATCAAAGCCAAGTTGTTTCAACAAAAAGATTTGAGATTGAACTAAGTTTGTTAGTCTATATCTCGTGTTGCGAACTAGGTATAATGTTCTAGTTTCCACTAGTAGTTAACTAATTTCATTGACTATATCTACAACAAATTTTATTCGCTAATCTAGTCTAATACCAGAGTGGCAGATTAAATCTTAAACTTCGTCACTTTCCTGATTATAAATTACACTAACTCGCGTTTCCGGCGGTTTTCACGCTGTCATAACTTTTGAACGCCTCACCAGAATGAGTTCTAGTCTTCACCAATCGATTCTGCGTCCCAAAATTAGTCGGATAACCTTTATAATACTCCCTAGGAAGCTTTCAGTTAAGAAATACCATCGACATGGGGAGTCGAGACCGCGGAAACGATGAAATGCGAGAAAATCGATTTTATCAAAATCGTTATTTTTTGAGTTACAGCAAAATTTAAAAACGTTTCTCAAAGAATTTTTGCTGCTGATTACAGATATGCAAATTATATTTCGCTAGCTCTTTCTGTTCACTATCGCCTGCAAGAATTTAAGAAATTTTTAAGAAATTTCGTCGCTTGAGTAGAGATCTCGGAAAGTCGCGAATTTCCTGGCGAGAAACCTACTGCATTAACAGGAAAATGACCTTCTGAAAACAGTGCCGCAATCCGTTTTTGATTATCTGCAACCGTTTCCGAGATATCTACTTAGCAAATCGAGAATTGGGTAAATTTCAGTTTGAAATTTATGGACTAATTAATGAATCTTTCTGGACAATTTACACATCGACTTGTTCGCCTCATCGTGTAGTTTCTGTGTGCCGAAAATGATTTCGCTACTTTTTACAGTTCTTGAGAAAATTGAAAAAAGTCGAAAAAGTACATATTTTTCGAACGAAATGATGGAAAAAAAATTTGGAAATTTTTTGGAAATTTTTTTTGTGATTTTTTTTTGGTTACCCGAAGGAAATCGAAGTGCTGAAAACGGTTTTCCAGTTTATTTCGCTCTAGAGTTACAAATAAACAAGTTTTATATATTTTTTAGCTCCGGAAAGGTTGAGTATATTTATATAAGTTTTAATAAGTTTTCATTGACTGAATCAGACCGCAGCCTTGTTATCTAAATTACAATAAGAATCTTAGCCTCGTCGAGTAAATAAAAAATTCCATCTGATTGAATAAATAATGGGGAAAATGTGCGGGCTGGGAAGCCGAGATAAAAACGCGGAGAATTGAATATTTGATGCTTTAATTATTGAACACCTGAAGAGAAATACCATTTTCAAATGGAATTTCAAAGCAGAATCACCGAGATTTTCGTCTTCGTTCTCCACCACCTGACAATTACCGGCTGCATTATTTAAGCGACACGTGAAGGGAGCCCCCATCTGGGTCAATATCTTTACTTACACCACGTATCGAATTCCGTTCAATATTTTATCGGATTTCGCTAATTACGTGTAGTTAGACTCGTGACTCACGTCTTTACCGCAACACACATTTATGAATTTTCCAACAATTTTTTCCCTTCGTTTCGCCTCTTTCAGTAAACTGGAATTTTTGATTTGATTACCCAGTTCTACTACGTAATTTAGACATCTGGAAATAATTGGTTCTTTACAACTACATATACATTATTTGACCAAACAATTACATGCAATTTGGGATACGCATATATTAAACTAAATAATTTAATGAACAGAAAATTCGGACTAGAATTCCAGCAAAAGACGCCGATTCATATATACGCGACACTCAGCTACGCGACGTCACGCGACATCGCCTATCAAATAATTATTATTGTTTTAAATGTGCACGTTCTCACTATGGTTACGCGACGTGCCCATTTAAAGGTCGATTCGCATATGCGCTACACTCAGCTACGCGACATCGCCTATCAAATAATTATTACATTGGTTTAAATGGGCACGTTCTCAGTATGGTTACGCGACGA
The DNA here is from genome assembly GCA_944588485.1 of Phosphuga atrata. Classification (NCBI taxonomy): domain Eukaryota; kingdom Metazoa; phylum Arthropoda; class Insecta; order Coleoptera; family Silphidae; genus Phosphuga; species Phosphuga atrata. The sequence goes on along the minus strand of OX155897.1, from coordinate 5,500,652 downwards.
GCCCATTTAAAGGTCGATTCCCATTTGCGCGACATTCAGCTACGCGACGTCACGCGACATCGCCTGTCAAATAATGATTACATTGTTTTAAAAGGGCACGTTCTCACTATGGTCACTCGACTTGCCAATTTAAAGGTCGATTCCCATATGCGCGACAGTCAGCTACGCGACGTCACGCGACATCGCCTATCAAATAAATATTACATTGTTTTAAATGGGCACGTTCTCACTATGATTACGCGATGTGCCCATTTAAAGGTCGATTCCCATATGCGCGACACTCAGCTACGCGACGTCACCCGACATCGCCTGTCAAATACTGATTACGTTGTTTCAAATGGGCACGTTCTGACTATGGTTACGCCACCTGCCCTTTTAAAGGTCGATTCCCATATGCGCGACACTCAGCTACGCGACGTCCCGCGACATCGCCTGTCAAATAATGATTATATTGTTTTAAATGGGCACGTTCTCACTATGGTTACGCGACGTGCCCATTTAAAGGTCGATTCCCATTTGCGCGACATTCAGCTACGCGACGTGACGCGACATCGCCTGTCAAATAATGATTACATTGTTTTAAAAGGGTACGTTCTCACTATGGTCACTCGACTTGCCAATTTAAAGGTCGATTCCCATATGCGCGACAGTCAGCTACGCGACGTCACGCGACATCGCTTATCAAATAATTATTACATTTTTTTAAATGGGCACGTTCTCACTATGATTACGCGATGTGCCCATTTAAAGGTCGATTCCCATATGCGCGACATTCAGCTACGCAACGTCACGCGACATCGCTTATCAAATAATTATTACATTGTTTTAAATGGGCACGTTCTCACTATGGTTACGCGACGTGCCTATTTAAAGGTCGATTCCCATTTGCGCGACATTCAGCTACGCGACGTCACGCGACATCGCCTGTCAAATAATGATTACATTGTTTTAAAAGGGCACGTTCTCACTATGGTCACTCGACTTGCCAATTTAAAGGTCGATTCCCATATGCGCGACAGTCAGCTACTCGACGTCACGCGACATCGCCTATCAAATAATTATTACATTGTTTTAAATGGGAACGTTCTCACTATGATTACGCTATGTGCCCATTTAAAGGTCGATTCCCATATGCGCGACATTCAGCTACGCAACGTTACGCGACATCGCTTATCAAATAATTATTACATTGTTTTAAATGGGCACGTTCTCACTATGGTTACGCGACGTGCCCGTTTAAAGGTCGACTCCTATTTGCGCGACATTCAGCTACGCGACGTCACGCGACATCGCCTATCAAATAATGATTACATTGTTTTAAAAGGGCACGTTCTCACTATGATTACGCGATGTGCCCATTTAAAGGTCGATTCCCATATGCGCGACATTCAGCTACGCAACGTCACACGACATCGCTTATCAAATAATTATTACATTGTTTTAAATGGGCACGTTCTCACTATGGTTACGCGACGTGCCCATTTAAAGGTCGATTCCCATTTGCGCGACATTCAGCTACGCGACGTCACGCGACATCACCTATCAAATAATTATTACATTGTTTTAAATGGGCACGTTCTCACTGTGGTTACGCGACGTGCCCATTTAAAGGTCGATTCCCATATGCGCGACATTCAGCTACGCGACGTCACGCGACATCGCCTGTCAAATAATGATTACATAGTTTTAAATGGACACGTTCTCACTTTGGTTACGCGACGTGCTCATTTAAAACAATGTAATCATTATTTGACAGGCGATGTCGCGTAACGTCGCGTAGCTGAGTGTCGCGCATATGGGAATCGATCATAATACTTGAACATGTATTCAGACCCGGGATTTCAGTAGTTTACGATTATGAATTAGTAAATGAGAACGTCATCAATAATAGTTACGCATAAATTAGGCCCCGATTAAACCGCAATTAACGCCACTGAAACCGATTAAAACGTTCCCCGAACGCACGAGGAGAACAAATTTATAAAAAATTAAGGCGCCCTCGCCGTCGTCGCATGCACGTCGCACGACGTCTTTATTAATTCCTCGATAAGCCCATCCATAATTCACCGCTCAGATCTCACGGAAAATATTAAACGGATCAATTATTCAGAGGAAAGTCTCTAAACGCTCTGACACAATAATATTTTTTTCGCTCGCTCCATTACTTATTCAGCCCTTAATTACGTATGTGTGGATGTAAATGTGGGAACGATAAAAAACGAGAGGCAGAAACTCAATTAATGATTCATCGCTTAATTAATACTCGGGATTGGGGTTACGGTGATGTCAGTGTTTCTTAACTGAGGGTGTTAGGTTGAACTGGGTGGAAAATAGAATGTTCCAGCGGCTTATAGAGTGGAAATAATCTAGTTTAAAGTTTATATTAGTTGGGATTTTTAGTGCTGAGAATTTTCATCTAAATCTCAGCTTGTAGACTAGATAAACAAACCATATTAGGTACACATATAAAGAACTAAATAATTTAGTTATTAGTGAAAACTAGAAAGTTCTATCTAGAATTTTAGCGAAATTAGCAATTTTCAAACTTTGATCTTTTTTCGACTAAAAACAGTCTTGCAAGTTTCGTCTAAATCTCCACTAGTGGACTAGATAAGTTAACGAAATTTAGTACACATATAAGGAACTAAATAATTTAGTAATTAGTGAAAACTAGAAAGTTCTATCTAGACTACTAGTTACGTTGCAACAAGTTAAACTCTGTTGATTTGCTAACAAAATTTAATCAGCAAACAGTGTACTGATTCTCATTTTAAAATTTAAGTTTTATTTAAAAAACAATTTTTGTCGACAGCACGCCGTGGGAATCATGCGCCGGCTGTGGCGAAAGCGCCGGGACGCCGGGCGTCGGCGTCTGTACTGACCACCAGTCTCCATAGCGACTGTTCCCCGCCTCCCCGCGGCGGACAAGTAAGCAAGGTAACGTTTCCATTAATTATTCAAATTCTTCAAGCATTTTCACGGCTAGTCCGCCCGCAAAACACTTAGTACACGTTTAGGTCTCACCGCGTCAACACCGTTTAGTTAACTTAATACAACCGTCAACACTAATCCTCTGCCGTCCGTGCTGGAACGAGCTGATATTTGCCGAGCAATTTAGATTAAGTTTATAGTGGACATAATTGAGTGCTTAGTGTCTCGATGAGTAAATTATCGTTGCGCCATCCGCGGCTTTGCTTGCACCCTTGGGATCTGAGAGTCCTGCTCAACTACACTTAGACTTTTAGGAAATTGGAATATGGGCATCTGCTTAGACACAGGTAAACCCACACTAATAAAGAAATCTTTCTTCAACAAAACAAACCGAAAACTAACGGTTCTATCTAATAAACTAACTGAGGCACAAAGCTTCAAAGTTTGAGTCTTATACTTACTAGATATTATCTATTTCTTGTAATAACTTAATTAATAACTAATTAAGATACTAGTATTTATATAGTCGTTACTAAAGGAAGTTTTCTAGTTTATATCTGTGAAACCAACTCGTTTCTATATAGTAAACTAACTTTTACACAAGCGTCGCAAACTTAACTTTCCGAGTCTCAAACTTTAAACTTAATTTTTTCTGTTTGCGTGTTATTGTCTATTTCTTATGATATCTAACTAATTAACAACTTTTATTTAAGTACTAATTGTTAAATGTATCTGTCTAGTTTGTGTTTATAACAACTAGAAGACCTCATCTAGTAAAGTAACTCTTCTATAAAGTCTCAAAGTTAGCGATTTCTTTGATATCTACATTTTGTATTATTATCTAGTACTCCCATTTCTAACTAGATAAGCAATTGTTATTATATTATCTATATACTAGTTAGCAGAGGATGCTTTCTAGTTTGTGTCTATGAAACCTGAATTGTAGTATCTAGTAAACTGACTCTTCTATTAAGTCTCAAAGTTAGGTTTTTTTCTAGTTCTTCCATTCCTTACTAGATAAGCAATTGTTACTATATTATCTATATACGAGTTAGTAGAGGATGCTTTCTAGCTTGCATCTATGAAAACTGAATTGTTTTATCTAGTAAACTAACTCTTCTATTATGTCTCAAAGTTAGGGATTGATTTAATCACAACATTTTGAGTTATTATCTAGTTTTTCCATTCATAGCTAAATAAGCAATTGTTATTACATTATCTATATACTAGTTAGTAGAGGATGCTTTCTAGTTTATATCTATGAAAACTGAATGGTTTTATCTAGTAAACTAACTCTTCTATTAAGTCTCAAAGTTAGGGATTGGTTTAATCACAACATTTTGAGTTATTATCCAGTTTTTCCATTCATAACTAAATAAGCAATTGTTATTACCTATATACTAGTTAGTAGAGGATGCTTTCTAGTTTATATCTATGAAAACTGAATGGTTTTATCTAATAAACTAACTTTTCTATTAAGTCCCAAAGTTAGGGATTGGTTTAATCACAACATTTTGAGTTTTTATCTAGTTCTTCCATTCCTTACTAGATTAGCAATTGTTACTATATTATCTATATACTAGTTAGTAGAGGATGCTTTCTAGTTTGTATCTAGGAAAACTGAATGGTCGTATCTAGTAAACTAACTCTTCTATTAAGTCTCAAAGTTAGGGATTGGTTTAATCACAACATTTTGAGTTATTATCTAGTTTTTCCGTTCATAACTAAGTAAGCAATTGTTATTATATTATCTATATACTAGTTAGTAGAGGATGCTTTCTAGTTTATGTCTATGAAAACTAAATGGTTTTATTTAGTAAACTAACTCTTCTATAAAGTCTCAAAGATAGCGATTAGTTTGGACTTGGTAAAGAATACGGGATTGTTTTGAAACTTCGTGTTGCGGAGTTTTTACCTGGTGTAACTGTTGTTAATCGTCTTTGCCACTCTTTAACTAAGACCTGAAAGCAAGAATTACGCTTCTGCGTTGTCTGGTTCAATAAATATTCGTGTTTTTGTTGAAAATAATTGTTGACATTTTCAACACACAAATTTCATAATGACAGATAGGAGATGCGAACGCAACTAATGTTTATTTATTATTTTTGATTGATTCAACGGTCCTTGCCACATTGTCATATATTGGATCGAGAGTTCGCGCTGCCGCGCGTATGTTGTCTTCATTTATTTGCCCACTTCGCGTCGGGCAACCTATTCTAACTGGGGTCAAACCAATGGTTCTTGCCACATTGTCATATATTCGATCGAGATTTCGCGCTGCCGCGAACAGATAAATCATGACAACATACGCGCGGCAGCGCCAACTCTCGATCCAATATAGGACAATGTGGTAGGAACCGTAAGAACCGGTAAGAACCTAATCTAACCGAGATTAAACCAACGGTTCTTGCCACATTGTCATATATTGGATCGAGAGTTCGCGCTGCCCCGCGTATGTTGTCTTCATTTATCTGCCCGCTTCGCGGCGGGCAACCTATTCTAACCGGGGTTAAACCAATGGTTTTTGCCACATTGTCCTATATTCGATCGAAGGTTCGCGTTGCCGCGAACAGATAAATCAAGACAACATTCGCGCGGCAGCGCCAACTCTCGATCTAATATAGGACAATGTGGTAAGAACCGGTAAAAACCTAATCTAACCGAGATTAAACCAACGGTCCCTGCCACATTGTCCTATATTGGATCGAGAGTTAGCGCTGCCGCCCATATGTTGCCTTCATTTATCTGCCCCCTTCGCGGCGGGCAATCTATTCTAACCGGTGTTAAACCAACGGTTCTTGCCACATTATCCTATATTCGATCGAGAGTTCGCGCTGCCGCGAACAGATAAATCATGACAACATACGCGCGGCAGCGCCAACTCTCGATCCAATATAGGATAATGTGGTAAGAACCGTAAGAACCGGTAAGAACCTAATCTAACCGAGATTAAACCAACGGTCCTTGCCACATTGTCATATATTGGGTCGAGAGTTCGCGCTGCCCCGCGTATGTTGTCTTCATTTATCTGCCCGCTTCGCGGCGGGCAACCTATTCTAACCGGGATTAAATCAATGGTTTTTGCCACATTGTCCTATATTCGATCGAAGGTTCGCGCTGCCGCGAACAGATAAATCAAGACAACATACGCGCGGCAGCGCCAACTCGATCCAATATAGGACAATGTGGTAAGAACCGTAAGAACCGTTAAGAACCTAATCTAACCGAGATTAAACCAACGGTCCTTGCCACATTGTCATATATTGGATCGAGAGTTCGCGCTGCCCCGCGTATGTTGTCTTCATTTATCTGCCCGCTTCGCGGCGGGCAACCTATTCTAACCATGGTTAAACCAATGGTTTTTGCCACATTGTCCTATATTCGATCGAAGGTTCGCGTTGCCGCGAACAGATACAGATTAAAACGAGAACAGATTAAAACGAGAAACTTAAAGATGCGTGCACGTGTCGGTCGAGCTACGTTCGCGCTTCGATTCTTGTCTCTACGCTTCACTCACTCGAAGCATACTGCCGCAAAATATATAAATTCGCGACGAAATTAATTGATAAATCGCGCGATTTCGGCACAGGTCGATACACCTTTCCCCTTCTGTTGATCGATGCCGAAATCGATTCAAATGTTAAATTAAAAATGCAGATTTACTAAAATTGGCGCGAACAAATACCCTATATTTTTGATCTTATATTGGATGTCTTGTCTGAAAGCTTAAGAGAACCAGCTCCTTGGTGTATGCTATTTGCAGATGATATTGTTTTATGCAGCACAAACAGGGAAGAACTTGAATATAAACTGGAATAGCCATAGAGGGCGGAGGCCTTAAAATCAGTAGGAATTAGACCGAATACCTGTGCCTTGGAGGAACTGAAAATTAAACTATTCAGCTGGATGGTAGCCAGCTACAGGCAAGGGACGTTATCAAGTATTTGGGATCCACTGTATCTGACGATGGCAATCTAGATCTGGAAATTACCCACCGAATTCAGGCTGCCTGGTTAAACTGAAACAGGTTATCCGGTATTCTCTGTGATACGAGACTGAATCCAAGTGAAGGGCAAAGCCTATAAATGTGCAGTGAGACTTGTAATGCTATGCGAAGCAGAAACTGGGCCAACAGTGCAAGCCGCTGGAAGTAGCTGAAATGAAAGTGTTAAGATGGATGCGTGGTGTTACAAGAAACGATCACATCAAAAACACCTTCGTACGAGGCAGCGTAAAAGTGACTGAAATATCAAGAAGTTGCAAGAAAGACGCTTGCTCTGGTATGAGCAGCGTTATTTAGAAAGGAGAGTGCTTGATCTGGAGGTGGAAGGCAAAAGGGAAAGAGGCAGGCCTAGAAGAGGATGCGTGCAGGATGATAGTTCTACTATCATACTAGTTCTTCCATTCCTAACTAGATCAACAATTGTTATTAAATTATCCATATACTAGTTAGTAGAGGAAACTTTCTAGTTTCTGTCTATGAAAACTAAATGGTCTTATCTAGTAAACTAACTCTTCTATAAAGTCTCAAAGTTAGCGATTAGTTGAATCACAAAATTTTAAGTTATTATCTAGTTCTTCCATTCCTAACTAGATAAGCAATTGTTATTATATTATCTATATACTAGCTAGTAGAGGAAGCTTTCTAGTTTGTTTCTATGAAAACTGAATGGTGGTATCTAGTAAACTAACTCTTCTATAAAGTCTCAAATTTAGCGATTAGTTGAATCACTAATTTTTGAGTTATTATCTAGTTCTTCCACTCCTAACTAGATAAGCAATTGTTACTTTATTATCTATATACTAGTTTGTAGAGGATGCTTTCTAGTTTGTATCTATGAAAATTGAATGGTCTTATCCAGTAAACTAACTCTTCTATAAAGACTGAAGTTTCTATCTTGAAAACTAAATATTTCATTGAAACGATTACACTTGACTTTGAAGTGGAATTGATCTTTCGTAGACTAAATACGGGGTAGTTGTACTACATTGCGTGTGTCTTCTTGCGTCAGTCCGTTGGGGAATTTCGTGCAAGGCAGACATGTCTTGTCTCGAAACTTAATATTGAGTTTAGTTGGTGAGGGTATAGAGCTTGAAATACCAAAATGAAGAAACTATTTTCAAGTAAGTTTTGCACTTATTAGCGTGTTTAGAATATTTTTTGCAAATTTTAAGTGAAAGCTAGTTTTCAAAATGTGAACGATTTTCCTGAAAGTAAATTAGCTTTTTCTATTTTGCGTCTGTAATGGACTCATAACAGCATTCATATGCGTGCGATTATGGCTCTATACTATAAAAACTCGTTCAATATCGGAAAATGGATTCTTGATGAAATCGAATTTGCGTTTAACAATAGTATATTAAAGAACGAGTTTAATAAGCGCGGTTTTGCAGCACGCGTCCATGTTTCTCACTACGCTCTTCCTTTTCTAATGGACAAGTGCGAAAAACGCCTTATGAACATATCGGTTTTTCGCACTTGTCCATTAGAAAAGGAAGAGCGTAGTGAGAAACATGGACGCGTGCTGCAAAACCGCGCTTATTAAACTCGTTCTTTAATATACTATTGTTAAACGCAAATTCGATTTCATCAAGAATCCATTTTCCGATATTTACCAAATTTAGTGCACTTATTATCCACATAATTAGCAATAATTTTGTAAATTTTGAGCTAAATTGCTTGACTAGTTTTACTAGAAAATCGAAACTAGTCTTCTAAAGAATTAAATCTAATCGTCAATTTCCTTTAACAACAGTAATTTCCCTAACAATAAAACAACGCAAAGAAAGAAAAAAAAACTTGAGATTCCAATCTTGCTGACTATTAAGCTCACTCCTTCCACGCGCACTAAATACAAAGCGACAAATTGCGGTTCGTGCATAATTATCCCTGGGAAACGCTAATGCAGCGTTTTGTCTAATTTCAGCCTGAAATAGATTCAGTGTATATTTTTAGACCAGTCGACGTACAAGACGCAGAAAAAAGCTTTTAATTATTTCCCATTCGAATATTCAAATTAGTCCACTTGACACGCCAATAATTCCGCCGTTCAATTTTAAAGCGCAGTAATTTCGCACGCTACCCGCTAACACCTAATCGATTTGAATATTCAGACGAAAACAATTAGTTTGCCACAGAAATAATTTAATTAGGATAGATGCAAACTATAAACTTAAATTATATTTATTATTAATTTATTATTATTATTAATTTTTGTTTGTGTTCAGAATAAAAGCTTGCAGAAACAACTTTGTGTTCAACAAGGGTTTATGTTCCCTTTCAACAAATTTTTAAACAATTACGAAAAGAAGCATACAAAACTTATATTATCGCAAAATTTATACCTTAAGACAAACTAACAATAACACTTCAGTTCGGAATCTGAGACAACCCAAACTCATCCACTGCAATACCATCCTTATTTTTGCTGGTTTCAGCTTCAGGTTTAGTACTAGGAGCTTCAGGTGCTTTAAGCACATCATCCAAATAACTAGAATCATCATCCAAGGCAATTTCATCCCCTAAGGCATCCAATTCCGCCGCCAACTCGTCAGCATCTACCTCACCCAAATTGTAATTTCTCCCTAAAGCTTCTTAGACTTCATCTGCTTGTTCCATCATATCCACCAACTCATCTTGTACATCATCATCATTTCTTCATATATTATCTATGTGCTAATTAATAGAAAAATAATAATTCCCTTAAAAACATAACTACAGTGAAACTATAACAAGAAAAGGCAAGGAGACCTATTCTGGTACACAGACGGCTCCAAGAAGAACAGTGGAACTGGCGCTGGAGTCTGTGGACTGTCTTGTAGGCGCAGCATATAGGATCTCACACACCGACGTGAAAGTTTAGCTGCAGCGATATCGCGACGGAACGATTGACACGGCGCATAGTGGCCTGGATTATCTAAAAGATTGACAAAAATAGAATTCCTCTACCTATATATTTGAAATTTGGGTTGTAGGCATTGTTTACGTCGCTGATTACGAATATGTTATTAAAATGTTCAAAAAGAAAATGGCGGATTTAATATAGCGGCTAATTTTTCGAAAAACTCAATCAATTTTTACAAAATTTCGTACCTAGGGGTTCATAATCTCGCTGTATACGAATGAGTTATCAAAATTTTATAAAACAAAATTGTTCGGGGCACTTTTGTTGGTCTAATTTGTTTTCGGCCTCGATTCAAACGAGGGCTACAGGTGCCCCGACCTGGGTCGAGACTGCGTTAAATTAGCAAAAAATCACGCCGCGATATGAAATATCGGGCAGTGTGTTTATAATAATAATATATTGCTTTATTGTCAATAGAAATACATGATTTCTGTGGACAAACCACAGGCAAAATAAATAAGTAAGTCACTTAAAAACTAAAAGAAAACATATCGTAAAAAAATATTAAAAGATAAATAAATAAACAATTAAATAAATAACAACAATTTTAAAGTAAAATATCGTAAAGAATTTTTACTCTTTGAGTGAGGCTAGCTGAAGCTAATAGGTGTGTGTGTGAAGTTCAAAAACTAGTGATCACCGAAGAATTTTGCCGTAGTGTAGTAAGGTCGTTCTAGGAAATATGACTTGACGGCGGAACGAAATTTGGAGTTATTGGTGATGGATTTTAGGTGGACAGGTATATGATTGAACATTTTTTTCGCGTTGTAGAATATAGATTTAGTTCTGATCTAGGTAAAGGTAGACAAATATCCTGATTCAAGTTCCTTGTACTTTGTTTGTGTTGTGGTCTCTCCAGTAGAGCACGAATGTGTTTATGCATTAAGCTACGAAGGGAGAGTTACAATTTTGAAATTCTTAAAGTAGGGTTGACAATGCGTTCTACTACTCAAACCATACATATAGCGAATAGCTCTCTTTTGTAGCTTGAATAAAGATATAGTTGAAGGTATAGAAGGTATATTCGTAGATATAGTTGAAGGTTGGAGTGACCCCAGAACGGAAGACCATATCCTGCGATATGGTCTTCCGTTCTGGGTGAGATTCGAAAAGAGCGAAATAAGAAGATCTGGAAGTATGGAGATTTAGCTCCCTCGAAATAAACCTAATTCCGAAGCAAGCAGAAGACAGCTTCTTGGTTAAGAGCTCCACATGCGAGGTCCATTTGAGTGAATTGTCAAAGTTGAGGCCCAAAAATCTAACAGAGTCCACAGAGTTAATGACGTTGTTGTCTAGTATAAAAGTCGGGAGAGTACCTTTATAAGACAGGACTACAGTTTTCTTGGTACTTAATTCTAGACAGTTAGAATCGTACCATGACTTAATACATGCAAGGTCATTAGATATAGTAGAGTGGAGGAGCGGCAGGTTAGGTTTGGACCATGTGATACTAGTATCATCGGCAAAGAGACAAATTTTTCCGCTGATATTTAAATTAGTTATAGCGTTGATGAATACTAGGAAGAGAATTGGACCTAGGAAGAGTAGGGAACCTTGAGGGACACCAACATCCACCGCTCTGCAGGAGGAAGAGTAGTCATTTACCCTGACGAACTGCCTTCTATTGCCAAGATAGGATTTGATACTATTCCTGACGTGTTCCCCGAATTCCATAAAAGAGCATTTTTTTAGTGGAATCTCATGTTTCACACAATCGAAGGCTTTGGCAATGTCACAAAAAACTGTTGCTGTGAAAAGCTTGTTGTTAATATTGTGGTAGATATCACTAAGAACAGAGAATATACTTTTACTGGATAAGAATCCGAACTGATTCGAAGTTATGATGCTATATTTGGTCAGGAAAGCCATCAAGCGTACCTTGACGAGCCTCTCTATGATCTTTGATAGAGCAGGTAGTAAGGCGATTGGTCTGTAGTTGCAGCAGCTGTCCTTATCACCACTTTTACGTAGAGGGATAATGATTGCTGTCTTGAGGCACTGGGGGAAAACACCCTTCTCGAAAGATTGGTTGATTGGATGGGACAGGGCGTTGATTGCTTCAAGAGGTAGGTTTAGAAATACTTTAACCGGTAGACCATCAGTGCTGCATGTAGACTTACTTTTTATATTTGTAATGGCTTGTGATAGTTCCCAGTTGTCAACAGGACTTAAAAAGAAACTACTGGAATTCAAATTTGAGACAGGGAGGAAGGAAAGAGGGTCGCAATTTGAAGATATATTAGTTGTTATATTTTTGGCTACATTTACGAAATAATTGTTCAAATCATTTTAATCAGGATAAGTTTGGTTAGGTAAACGAGATTTATTTCTCAGATCATTTACTATTGACCAGGCCTATTGACCAGGCCTATATCTAGTGACATTATTAGTAGTTGAGAGGCGATTTTGAAAGTAAACTTTTTTAGCCAGTTTGATGATTTTGATGTGTAAAGTACGGTATTGCGAGATGTACTTAATGGCCTTAGGGTTGACCGTGAACTTTTTAATGTACATCAAGGAGCGCATGTTTTTGGAAGCTGTTCTAATTCCCATTGCAGTCCAAGGTTTATGACGCTTGGGCTTAATGGGAGTTAGAGGGAACGCTGAATTACTGACACAGGAAACTATCATTAAAAAATCTGAGAAATTAAGGTCTACCTCTCCGGAAGGAAAGTTCCAATCAATGGATTTACTACATCTATTTCGAAAATTTATAATGTTCTTTGTTGAATAAATTCTACCCAGGCGGTAGGATGTGGGTATTGGTTTCTTTCCTAGAGAAAAGTTGGTCAAAATTGCTTCATGATCCGTGAGGCCAGAGCAAATAACTATAGATTTCACATCGTTAGGTGCTGGGTGAGACACAACGTAGTCAATGGTGCTAGCTGTAGTTTTGAGATTCTGGTCGGTGACTCGACATGCATTTGAAGCCCAAAGGAATCAAAAATGGATATCAAAGATTTCTGAACAGCACACACATTAGCGAAGTCAATGTTAAAATCGCCACATAAAATTTTTCTGCTTTTAATAGGTAAAGCATCGAGCAGGCTGAAAAAAGGATGAACTATCTAAACTAGGTGATCTACAAATACATATTATATAGAGATCGAAAAGTAGGCTGTGCACTAGCGAAAATTCAAATACTTTCTCAACTAATAGGGAGTCAAAGTTCGAAATCGGAGAAAAATCATCCCTAGCTGAAAGTATTAAAGTTCCTCCATGAGCTGAGTCTCTTCTATTAAACCAAGCAACAGTATTGTCCTTTTCAATAAATACCGGTTCGCCTACTTTTAGCCAATGTTCAGTTTCATACTATTTGTGGAAAGCTCATTTCTTCGAAAAACAGAAACAATTCATCTGTTTTGTATCTTAAAGATTGTATATTTATGAGAACCATGCTAAGCTTGCTGTTGTTAGATTTGGAAGACGTTTGGTCTTCCGAACACGTGAAATTATTAATTAAAAATTTCTTTTCGGCGAGTTACAGGAAAAATAATTTTTTTTACTATCCCTGACTTTTTGGAGGTGTATGATCCTTTCGGAAGAGACGTAGGACCTATAGGCGGAGAGATCGGCTTCCACATCGGAAGTAGAGATGCCATAAGCTTCGTGAAAACTAAAGAAATGGAACGAAGGGCTTTTAGTTCTATGGGGAGGCCTTCTGACGCTAGAAGCACTTTTATGCTGGTGTTGGTGAATCTATCGTAACACACAGTGGCGGGTTGGTCATGAAAGTACGCAAGGTATAACTTAACTGCTCTCATGACAGGTTCCCTCAGACTTGACAAGGTGTATCGATTATCTCCATTAGATTTTTTTGTTAACCGAACTACTGGTGGAGTCATGGGGTCCAATAAAGTTTGTGGCTCACTAGGCCTAATAGGACTGGAAATTACTATCGAGGAACTGTTAGTTAGGACATTTGATTTGCAAGCGGCAGTAGCCTGCTTGTCAGATGTGAGCGTAGTAACAGTCTCGGTGGCATGTTTGTTGTTGTAGGAGATGGTCCCTGTATAGTTCACTGGGGTGACGGGATTACCTTGGCTAGTGAAAATGACCTGCTTAGTCTGGTGGGAGTCAGCTTCAGGATTACGCTGAGATGGCAATTGAGGCCGAGATGGTAATTGCGGCGGAGATGGTAACTTCGGCGGAGATGCGGCAGACCAATTTACGTGTACTCCAGTAGGCCAGAGGTTGCTTTCGAATAAGCCGTAGATTAGGCTTTTTTTTCTCACGTCAATTTTAAACGACAGGTTAGAGGGGTTGTAACGTTCTTCTGTTAGTGGGAAACATCTTATAAAGTCTGAAGTCCTCAATTTTTCTTTAATAAGATGAACCACTTGAATGGATGAAAAGCTGGGGGGAAGATTACTAGCGACCACATAGTGCCATTTTGTTTCAATCCTGTCATGCCTCAGATTCAATGTAGAATAAGATCTTGCATTGATGGGCACTTTGGCTTCCTTGCGAGAAAATTCCTCAGGTGGTGTAGGTTTTGAGAGTTTATGAAATAAAATAAAATAAAATTAAAATAAAATTAAAATAAAATTAAAATAAAATTAAAATAAAATTAAAATAAAATTAAAATAAAATAAAATATTTCTTTATAATATGGTGTAGGTTTCGACATTTTCGTGCGTCTGACCTCAGCCGACATGTTGGCCACGCTCGCGTTTGTTAGTTAATTTGATAAATAAGTGTAATCTTATAAGATTACTAAATAAAGCTCAAAAGAGACCTTAAACAATGTTACGAGGCAAATATCGTAAATAACAAATGCCTGAATATTCCTATATTGCAGGAATAAATACGCGGTAATTCGGGTCTAATTACAATTATCAAATCTCAGGTACGTACCTCAGAGTAGGTCAACCTTGGGTAATACAAATACTAGGGATCTGATATGTGAATGTTCCTTTGTGACCTTGACTAATGAGACGGAGTCTACGTGTGTTGTGATCCAGGCTGCGAACAGATATGACGTGTGCTGGTCCTCAGTTTTAAGTCGCTAATCGATATAGAATCACTAATACGAGTAATTCGATAGACACAGATAGGTCGTAGATTAGGATTCGGGTCTCTGTTAAATAAATAGACACATAATATCGAAACATGGTCTTTTATTGTAGGAATATGTATATTTAATCCTTTTAATCACTGCCCTGCGTTACCCAGATCTCACTTACGGGCACCGGTGCGTATCGCCACTCCAATGACAGTAAATTGGGTAGAGACTGATACAATGCACGTTTCGCATTTACTATGACTACGAGTCGTTCTGCTAATAAATAGGACGCCTCGTAACAACAAATGCAAAGAACTTTTTAACTTATGGCAACTCACTTATGTCAGCACTTGAAACGCCCTGGAAACCCTGGAACTAATGGACATGTCTCACAGCAGCAAGATCGCCTGGAACCTTGTTCGAGCCACTTTTGTTGGTCTAATTTGTTTTCGACCTCTATCCAAAGGAGAGCGACAGGTGCCCCGACCTGGGTCGAGACCCCGCTAAATTAGCAAAAAATCACGCCGCGATATGAAATATCGGGCAGTGTGTTTTGAAAGTTCGGGGAATCCACGACATTTTCGTGATTGCCCAACGAGTCCAGACAGCTAAAGTGATCCGAGCTGAGAAGCGTAAATATGAAAAGTCACGTATTGAGAAGATCGACCAAAACTTTAACAGAAATGACACCAGAGAGTATTACAGAACGTTCAAATGGAAACTTACGGGCTATAAACCTACGTCGTTATGCTTTCAGCGAAAGGCCGGTACACTGGCGACCGCAAATGAAGAACACTGTAACATCCTAGCTGACTACTTTAAGAACCTACTAAATTGCGATCAACCCCAAATCCCATCAAGACCGCGGAAACCGGAATCGAGACCACCCAACAAAGATGAAATCAAACGTCACATTGCTCTACTCAAAAACAATAAGGCATCTGGAGAACACTCTGTAGTTGCAAAACTTTGGAAATATGCCCCTGAAGAAGCAGTAGTAATCTTGCAGAAGCAAAGAGAACAAATCTGAACAGCAGAAATCCTACCAGTAGATTGGAAAACAGCCTGGATCCATCCACTACACAAGAAAGGCATCATGAAAAACGTCGACAACTATAGAAGAACACTTGCTATCCTGGAGAGATTCGAAGCTGGAGTAGAGCATGAAATATGCGAATACCAAGGCGGCTTCAGAAAGGGTCGTTCAACTGCCGAACAGATCCACAACCTCAAAACGATCATCAGATATTACAATCTCAGGTCCAAACCGTACGTGTCGGGCTTTGCGGAATTTAAAAAAAAAACCTATGATTTAATAGACCGCGGCGTCCTGCTGAACAGCCTCAACGAATTATAGGTTGACCTGACACTACTGCCACTAATTGGAGCCACCCTATTTGAAAAAAAAATAAAGTTCCTAGGATGTCTATCGGACTCCTTTGAAGTCAAAACGGGAGTCAGACAAGGTGACGGGCTCTCTGCAATGCTTTTCAACTGCGTTCTCCAAAAAATCATTAGGAACACAATTGTTAGAAGCTGAGTATAGCCCTATGAGAATGAGAACAAAATCCAAGGGAATTGTGGCTGATTGTCTAGCATTCTCTGATGGCATCGCCATTTTGTCAAACGACATAGAAACTGCTAGGATGGAAATCGAAAACTTTCTAAAAAAACGCGTAACTAACTGGCTTGCAGACATCATTTGAGAAAACAGAAGTAATGACCAACATCAAAGATGCCCCAGCAAAACTCCAGACAAAATACGGGAGTATCAACCGAGTGGAAACATTTAAGTACCTGGGAGAGATGATCATGAAAAGTGGACTGGGCATCGAAGTAGTTAAGGAATGAGTACAAAAACTCGAAATAAACGTCGCGCTCAATCTACAACAAAATATGTCTGTCCAAAGATACCAAACTCCGTCATTATGAAACTGTTGAAGCCAGTAGTGTATGCAGCCGAAACCCTATCCCTCGTCAAGAAGGACTCCTCGAAGAACTAGAGAAGAAAGAGCACAAAATCGTTAGAGGTATAATGGGATCGAATTACAAGAATGGCGTCCATCATAAAAAACCCAACAAAGAAGTCTACAGTGAAATAGAGCAAATTACAGAAACGGCGGGCACGGTATTACGGTCATCTCAAACGAATGGACGGAAACAGGCTGACAAAACAGATTTTTCAATGTTTTGATTCCAAACACAAAACCACAATGCCCCGGTTTATAAACACCAAAGAAGACCTCAAAATACTGCATCTAAAACCAGACGACGCCTTCGATAGAAATCTCTTCCGCAGAGAGATATTGACGAAAGGGATAAACCGAGATAAACCAAAAAGAAGACAAGATACCACCTGGACAGCGTAGCGCAAGCTGACCCACGCACAGAGAATGAGGGAATTCTAGGCTCGGAAAAAGCGACACACACTGTCAAGTGTAACAAGACTTAACGTGGTCCTAGATGGCCTCAACGAATAATAATAATAATTAAATTATTTAATGGTTGGTAATTCATGAGGAAGTGGAATAACAATGTTGTCGCACGATACAATATTATCGATGTAAATGTGTTTAACCTTGCAAGTGGGAATGGAGTTGGTGGTCAAGGGTGGTCGAGGGCGGAGGGCGTCGCGACGCGCATACGCTTTCGGTGCGTGCCGACGCATAATTGCCGCAATTAACGGATTTCTGAATGGATAACAAATGGTAAATAATTGAAAAATCGGGTATTTTACTTAGTTTTTATTAGGTAAACTGTTTATATTATTTGACTTAATTAGCTATAGCCCGCGGCTTCGGTCGTGTGAAGTTTTATATCAGTCAAAATTAATTCAGGTTTACCGCATATTGATTACCTTACAAGTAATATAAAAGGAGGAAGGGCGAGGAAGGCCAAAGCTGCGCTGAAAGGATGGTGTAAGCGAAGACGCACGAAAGATAGGTGCACCGAACTGGACGATGCAGACCAGAGAGAGGAATGAATTTCGAAAGAAGCTGGAGAAGGTCGAGACCCTACTATAGGGTTGTATGGCCATTGATGATGATGAATATGAAAGGAAGACTAATATTAAGAACTACTTTTTAGACCGTAAGTAAGATTTAGAAATTGTTACGAGGGCCGGATAAAATTAACAACTTATTTGATCCAATATTTTCGAATGGATTCTATTCAAACTTTGCGGATATTTGGCTTATGAATCAAGTTAAAAATATTAGTTACTTTGAATATATCTGTGGTGTGCTGGAGCGGGCTGGCGTGTACTCGCGCGAGAGCTTTGTTAAATTTTGTATAAATTGGCGAGCCTATTGTCAAATTTCTTATTTTTTTTTGAAAATCAGCTATACACAGTTTCCACTATGCAATCTATGTATTACAGTACGTTTGAAAAAGAACTCCCTAGTTTTATCGCGTCATAGAAACTGTTCAAAGTGATACACACTATTCTAGTTTGTGGTGTTTCATTCATCAACTGTCCAAGTTTTTCTCCACTGCAGCTGACAGCTGGCACTTGACCTTGAGACGGCGTCGGGGCTTAGTTCGCTTAATTCAATTCAAAGAGGGTAGGCCGTATAACCCAATCTAACCTATTCTCTTTAATTCAGTTGAGACCTGCAGTGGAATGGCAACTCCGCAATAAAACTTGAAAGTACTCTCTTTTGTAGTAAGTACTGTAACATTAAATTTATATTTAAAACTATGGAATTCTTCTTCAAACACACTGTACTGTATATAATAAAAATATAGACCAAGCTTTCTTATCGATCGGTTTCGTTCGGCGTTCAAGCACCGTATCCGGTACTTTAAAAGTACGTGCTGCTGACACTTCCATATGTACCAATTAAAACAATTAAATAGAGCGTCTTTCAGATGTTTTTAATTTTATTTGCATGTAATTTCCCGTTTGAATTTGATGGAGGCACAAATTAGTGACCCCCTAATTGCTTTGAGCAGTATACTTAAAACCTATCTGACAAATACCTTGACCTATCTGAAAAGTACCTTGACCTATCTGACAAATTACTTGGCCTATCTATTCTGACCTATCTATCTGACAAACTATTTTATATATCTGACAGACTACTTCGCTTATAAGACAAACTACCATGGTGTCAAACAGTGGGACTGCAACTCTAAATTTTAAATTTTGCTTCAGATTTTAAAATTTTGCTTCTAAACTTAACATTTTGCTACTAAATTGAAAATTTTGCTTTTAAATTTTGGTTCAGATTTGAAAATTTAGCTCCTAAATAGAATATTTTGCTTGTAAATTTAAAATTTTGCCTTGTAAATTTTAAATGTAATAATTTAAATGTAATTGTAAATGTAATTTTAAATTTGAAAATTTTGCTTCTAAATTTCTTAGAATCTAAACTTCTTAGATCTAATCTTAATTCATAAAAACAACAAGATTGAATTCAATATATATATATATATATATATATATATATATATATATATATATATATATATATATTCTTCTTCTTCTCGCGGATGGGTCACTTAGGACCACGCGGAATCAACGTATGCTGAGCCTTCCTCCTTGCCCAATAGCTTTTCATCTTCATGGATTGTTGTACTTTCTGTTCCTCCGACCATGCACGTCGTGTTGGTTTCTTCAGATCTTCCTCAAATCCCCTTGTATGAACAATATTCCTGATCACATTTCTATTCATGAGATCTGGCGATCCCATCTTCACTAGGTAAGTAAGCCCCGTATGATTCATTCGTTCCAAATGACCCAAAAATTGAATTCGTCTCATTCTCATGGTATCGGTAATTTTTGAATTTTTTCTATATATTTCAGAATTGGGTTTGGGATAGTGTATGCATATCTTATTTCTGGGCCTTATCTTATTCTTAATTCTGGGCCCTAAAATCTTTCTCATAATTTTCCTTTCCTTAATATTTAATTGTTCCTTTAATGTTTTAATTTGTAAATTTAGCGTTTCTGAAGCATAAAGAGCTTCCGGTTTAATCACTGTTAAATAATGACGAATTTTACTATTCCATGACAGGCATTGCTTGTTATAAACATTTATTGTGTATTGTTGTAACATTTATTTATTGTTGAAATGCTACCTCCATTTTCTGGATTCTTGATGTTACAGATTTATTTTCATTGCCATTTTCTGTAACCCATTCGCCTAAGTATTTATATTCCTTTACTCTAGCAATTTTGTTAACGTTAATATAAATTTCATGTGGATCATTTTTTTATGTTAGTCATAAATTTAGTTTTTTCATAAGAGATATGAAGCCCTATTTTTGCTGCTTGTTCTTTCAAGATAGTAATCTGCTTCTGTGCATCAGAGATGTCTTCAGCAATTAGTGCCATATCATCAGCAAATGCTAGGCAGTCTATTTGAATACCCTTAATCTTTGGCCCTAGTCGGTGAGATGGTGCCCCTGCTTTTCTCCATTCCCTAACAACTTTTTCCAGGACACAATTGAAAAGTAATGGAGAAATTCCATCACCTTGACGGGCGCCTGTATTTATTTCAAACTCTTCACTTAATCCACCCATAAATTTTACTTTAGCCTTTGTCTCCGTAAGTGTGTCTTTGATAATATTTCTTGTTTTTTGGTCAAGTCCAAATTCTGTTAAAACACTAAAGAGTGATAAGCGATCTATACTGTCATATGCTTTCCGGAAATCCACAAACGTTATGACATATTTTTTGTTAGTTGTGTTGCGAAAATATTGTATGACGTTTTTCAAATTCAAAATTTGCTCTGCACAGGACCGTCCCTTCCTGAATCCACCTTGATATTCACCGATTTGATTATCTACTTGCAGCTCTGCACGGTTTAGTAACACTTTTGAAAGAATTTTGTATGTGACCTGAAGAAGGGATATACCTCGATAATTGTTTGGGTCAGTTTTATTTTCTTTTTTGTGTATAGGATGGATTATCGCCAACTTACAATCCGAGGGGATTTTTTCCGTTTCCCAAATGTCCAACATAATTTCGTGCAATTTTGTGATACAATTTTCTCCTGCATTTTTCCACAATTCTGCAGTTATTTGATCCTCCCCTGAAGCTTTGTTATTTTTTAGTGATTGAATAATTTCTTTAATCTCTTGTACAGTCGGTGGGGTTGAACCTTGATTAATTTTATAAGAATTAATGAACTTAAATTTTTCTTGTGGTAAATCACTGTTAAGTAATTTAGAAAAGTATACTGCAAGGATTGTACAGTTTGCATCTATAGTATAAGCCAATTCTCCATTTTCATTAACAAAATGAAGCGATGGCGAAGAATACTTCAAGTCGAACTTTTGCTTGAACGTTCTATAATAGTTTCGTGACTTATGTTGCTTAAAGTCCTCTTCTATTGATTGTAATTTAAAATTTTCACTTTGTTTACGAATCCTCCTTATTGATTTTGTAACTATCTTCCTAACGTTTTTAAGTTCTTGCAATGTGGTCGGAGTTTTATTGCACGACCAATTATGCCAGGTTTGCTGCCTATGTTGTATTAATTGTTGTTTTCTTGCTCTTTTTAACGGGGCTATATTTACAGCTGTTTGTAAGAGTCCTGCTTGAAGTTGCGGCCAATTTTGTGGTTGTATTTCTTCAGTTCCTTTCATGAAGTTTTCATCACCTTTAATATTCTCTATATCATATTTACATTGAGGAACTCGTTTTGTAAAATTTCGTTTCTCAGGGATCACATCAAGGGAAAATTTTGTTGGATAATGATCAGTGTCTAAGTCCAGGCCTTTCAATACTTTTAGTTTCATGATTTCTGCAGTATACAAACGGGAAATTAGTACATGATCCAGTTGATACTCACCCAATAAGGAATTAGCTGAGACCCAAGTCCTTGTTTTAGAAGGTAGTTTCTTAAAGAAGGTTGATTTGAAAAATAAATCATGACTTCTGCATTAGTCGATGAGTCTCATGCCGTTCTTATTAGTATTTTTATGACCAGACCATTTCCCAACCCAATATCGATATATCCTCTCTTTGCCAATTTGTGCATTAAAGTCACCCATATATATATATATATATATATATATATATATATATATATATATATATAATATACATATATATATATATATATATATATATATATATATATATATATATATATATATATATATATATATATATATATATATATATATATATATATATATATATATATATATATATATATATATATATATATATATAGAAAGCCGACTAGCGTCAACTGTATAATACCCTTTTCATCAAATCACACACTATCACATAAACTAGCTGCGTATCATTCCATGATACATAGAGCCTTCTCCATCCCTCTCACTGCTGACAACCGAACAAAAGAGTTAAACACCATCAAATCAATTGCCACAGAGAATGGCTTCCCAATAACTCTCATCCAAAAGTTAATAAATAAAAAATGGAGCCAATTCACAAAGTCGCAAATATACCCGAGAACGCCCATTTCAGATAAAACGTTCGTTTCCCTCAAGTACTTTGGCAAAATTAGCGAACAAATAGCTAACGTTTTGAGAGAACAAAATCTACAAGTGGCCTTTAAACCTTTGTCCAAATTATCCCACACATTATTTAATGCCAAAGACAGAATCGACCCACTAAAAAATCTGGCGTTTATGAGATTCGGTGTCCGGAATGCAATAGCGTCTACGTAGGTCAGACAGGACGAAGCATAACAACTCGTTTTTCGAAACACTCCCGTGCATTCCGTCTTAAGAAAGACACAAGTTCATTCTCTAACCATTGTCTAGAATATAATCACAAATTCCTCGAAATATCTAATCTTAACATCTTGCATAACTGCAACAAAGGCCCAAAGCTTAATCCCTCCGTTAATCTCCTTAACGAGCAAACGGACAAAATCTTTTCCCAACTTTTTAATCTTACCCAATCCCCGGCAAATAAGCCCTCAACTACAGGCAAACAACCCCCCTCCCCACCAAAATTATAGGGTTATATATTCAACATCATCAATTTGTTAATTCACTTGAAAATGACCGTCAAACGTCGAAACTTAAGTCGTGGCATGTGTAGAAATTTATATAACTGTGAATAACAAGTTGTATAACATTTTTACATAGCCTAATTGTGGTAAAAACATAGTGAATTTTTCAAGTCAATGCTATCCATTTTACGTCACAACGCGACCTGCCTGTTTTCGGTACCGAGTTTAAAAATATATTTTCAATTTGTTATAACTTTTTAATTACAACGAAAAAAAGAAAACAAAAAAGAGTTTTGTTATAAAACTTATACAGGAGCTTTCGATTTACGACAAAAAAAAAATTGATTCAAATACCCAATTCGCAAAGTTTGACATGTAATGCATATTGACATATAATACATCAAAAGACGCGAAATTTTGTCTAGAACAAACAACTAAAAATCTTGGTGAAAAGTTTTGGTGAAAAGTTGCTTGAGATTAGTGATTCTAAAAACGTGAAAAATAGCGTACTTTCAGATTTTTGCCCGAAATTCTTTACAAAATATTCTTAATTGACTGAATCTTTTTCTGGACATTTCTGCATTAAATGCATATTAAAACTAAAAGGTGTGAGATATCGCCGACATTTTTTATTTGTTTGAAAGGCCTGTCGATGCCATTACGTGTGGAATATAACATCCTGCAAATCTCCGCCGCGGCTTCGCTGGCTGACGCGCATCCGAAATGTCCAATTTTTCATGACTCTTTTCTGGCGCATGAATCAGGCTAAATTTCAGTGATGGCATGAAATATTTTGACTGAGGGCCGCTGTGCTTTATAGCTTATTCGCATAGACATGCGACTTAAGAAATATCTAACGGGGTCAAATCGCATACTGGCAACAGATAAAGATGATTTACAGGCACTCTTAGCAGCGGTTACAGAACATAGCCAACAAATGGGTTTACGATTAAATATAAGGAAGACCAAATAGATAGTTGAAAGCAAAAACAAAAATATGGCCGACAACTTAACAGATATCAGCATAAATGGAGAAATAGTGGAGAGAGTACAAAAATATAAATATCTGGGCTGCTGGGTGAATGAAAAATGGGACTTAACTCAAAAAATCAAAAGCAGAATAGAACAGGCACGAACATCCTTCAGGAGCATGCAAAAACTGCTTACCAACAGAGCTCTAAAAATTCCCTCAAGAATACGCCTATTACGTTGCTATGTCTTTAGCATATTGTTCTATGGGATGGAAGCATGGACCCTCACTGACACAATATGCAAAAGGATTGAGCCCTTCGAAATGTGGACTTTCGTTGATGGACAGGGTTGATGGACAGGGTGACGAATGAGGCGGTTCTACAGCGTATAAATAAACAAAGAGAGGTACTTAATATCATAAAAAGAAGAAAGCTGGAGTACTTTGCCCACGTAATGAGAAATCCGAAGTATGAATTGCTCCACATTATTATTCAAGGAAAAATAGAGGGAAAGCGTGGCCCTGGGCGCCGAAGAACGTGAGGATCAAGCGAATGATCGCCAATGTTCTGGGAGGACACGGCACTTGAAGAAGAAGAAGTCAAATTGCACGATCTCGGTGGCCAGTTCACATCACCTCCACGTGAGATGACCATACCCTCAAATTGCTCGTGCAGAATGTCCAATATGGCAAGAGCTGTGTGGTCGTGGTCGTCCCACCACACGTCGTTGGTGTTCATATTATCCAATTCAGGCCGAAACAAGTAGGTAATTATCGAGCGCTGACGGTGATGGCCTGGCCAACGCCGTTCTCAAAAAAATATGGACCAATGACACCCCCCCCCCCCCCTCCAAAATCCACACCAAACAGTGATTTTTTCGGGATGCATTGGACGCTCTTTGATCTCATATAGATTGGTATTCGTAAAATTTGTTTTAGTTTCCAACTGCTCCAGGGACCATTCAGCGAAAACACGTCGTTGTCTAGAGTCGTTGACCTTCAGCTTCTCGATCAGTTGAATTTTGTACGGGTGTAGGCCCAAGTCACGACGCAAAATTCGCTAAGTTGTGGTCTGCGAAAGTCCGAGTTCTTGTGAGCGACGCGATATCGACTGCCTCAGATTCTCCTGCACACTCTCACGGACAACGGCGATGTTTTCGGCAGATCTTGCGTTTTGTCGTCGCACGGGTGTTGGTTGATTGTTTACTGAACCAGTGGACTCAAATTTATCGACCACACTGCGAATAATCGCGACGATTATGGCGATCGTAAAATGTACAGAAATTAGACAGAACATCCATTTTGATCAAACAATTTTATCATTTGCACGTGTTGTTGAACGCTATATCCATCCATGGTGATTTGGCAAAACATACCGTGAATGAACTGTATTTAACGATAAATTTAGCGATTGTATATCAAATCGGGATGGTCCCTTCACTTAGCTTCAGGCTGCAACCGTCTCTGACCCGCTCCGTGGAACGTCCTTCCGTCGCCTATTTATGGGAGGAAATAGGAAGAAATAATAGGAGAAAAGAAAAATAAGAGAAAAGCTGCCTTCTTTTATGCTGCCTTCCATGCGGTGATCAAACCACCCGATAATTGTCGATTGTCGTCTTGTTTGTCGTCTTGTTCTTGATTGTCGATTGTCGTCAAATTAACTACCAAACGCGAGCGTGGCCAACATGTCGACTGAGGTCAGACGCACGAAAATGTCGCGGACTCGCGCTCTCAAAACACATTGCCCGATATCTCAAATCGCGGCGTGATTTTTTTGCTAATGTAATGCGGTCTCGACCCAAGTCGGGGCACCTGTCGCCCTCCTTTGGATAGAGTCCGAAAACCAATTAGACTAACAAAAGTGGCCCGAACACAATTAGTCTTCTTGTTGCAAAACGTTATCCAATTTCCTCTAACACCTGTTATTTGCTTTCACCAAATTTAGTGCACTTATTGTGCAAATAATTAGCAATAATTAAAAAAAAACTTTGTTATTTTTGCTTCCAGAGCAAAGTGATGGTTCTCAAGCTTTCGAAGAAGGTCGCGACACTTGGGTCAGAAACAGCGCCCGGGATCCACGGTCGGTGGCCACACCGCCCGACGGACGATTTCCCATGCACAATGGCAGCTCCGTCAATTTCGAATCCCCTAAAGTCCCCGTCATATTCGTCCTTGGTAAGCAACAAATTAATCATTTCTGCTCAGACTAAACTAATTAACTTACTATGTCTAATCTAGATTGACTAGTCTAATTCGTTATTTATAGACAGATTAAGATTAACTTGAATTTTTGGACAGACTAGACTAACAAGAGGGCCCTGTCAACTCGTCATCACCGATTTGGCCCAAATTTACATTATATGTAGAACTTGACTATAAATGAAAGTGACGCAAGCGGGAGGGCCAGATGGCCATTTTTACGCCGACCGGTAGGTTACCGACAACTCATAAGCCCGCTATGTTAGCATAAATTTCAATGGCCGGTTAGCGCAGCGGTAATAGCTCGGGTTCATAGTACGAGAATTGCTGGTTCGATTCCCCGTAGGGACGCTTTTTTTTACTCACAATTTTTAAAATGATTTTCTTTTATTATTATTATTATTTATTATTATTTAACTTTTTAATTGTAATTATTAATTTCTCAATTTAATTATATTATTAGAAAAAAAAGCGTCTCCACGGGGAATCGAACCAGCGATCCTCTTACTATGAACCCGAGCTCTTACCGCTGCGCTGACCGGCCATTGAAATTTATGCTAAAATAGCGGGCTTATGAGTTGTCGGTAACTTACTGGTCGGCGTAAAAATTGCCATCTGGCCCTCCTGCTTGCGTCACTTTCATTTATAGTCAAGCACTACATATACTGTAAATTTAGGCCAATTCGGCGATGACGAGTTGACAGGGCCCCCTTGTAAGTTCCAAGTTACAGACAAACAAACTAACTCAGTTTAATCGAGACTATCTAGACTACTTCTTGATTTATAGACCGACGAAGAATGATTTGAATTTTTGTGCAGACTAAACTAACATACCTTTTTACGGTTAGTTAAGCGCATGCGCGTTAGTAGGAAAGATAGTATGTTCTAAAACCGCCTCCTTATGGGCTCCATCCATGTAATTATCTGCCCCATCCATGTAATTTTCCTATAAACCGGATGGAGTAAAAGGAATCTTAGGATCCCTTTATAGCCCACCCCAATTGATGGGGTAACTACCGTTAACTCTTTAAGGTGAGGGCTGGCCTGTGCAAAATTCTGCGATCAGATTTAATCAGCTTTTAATCAGCTTATAATCGGTTTTAATCAGGTTTTAATCAGTTTTTATTTGGTCTAATCAGCTTTATCTAGGTTTAATCAGTGCTAATCAGCTTTTAATCAGCTTAGCATGGAGCTACATAGACCTTACACCCTCTTTAGCGTTGGGCTACATAGACCTCACACCCTCTTTAGCGTAGGGTTACATAGACCTCACACCCTCATTAGCGTGGGGTTACATAGACCTCACATCCTTTTTAGCGTGGGACTACATAGACCTCGCACCCTTTCTATCGTGGAGTTACATAGACCTCACGTTAATGAGTTAACGGTAGTAAGCCCATCAATTGGGGTGGGCTTTAATCAGGTTTTACTCAGTTTATATCAGGTCTAATCAGCTTTAACTAGGTTTAATCAGCGCTAATCAGCTTTTAATCAGCTTAGCATGGAGCTACATAGACCTAGCACCCTTTTTAGCGTGAGGTTATAGACCTCACACTCTCTTTAGCGTTGAGCTAGATAGACCTCACCCCCTCCTTAGCGTGGGGTTACATAGATCTTACACCCTCTTTAGCGTGGGACTACATAGATCTCACCCCAATCATAGCCCACCCCAATAGATGGGGTAACTACCGTTAACTCTTTAAGGTGAGGGCTGGCCTGTGCACAATTCTGCGATCAGTTTTAATCAGCTTTTAATCAGCTTATAATCGGTTTTAATTAGGTTTTAATCAATTTTTATGTGGTCTAATCAGCTTTATCTAGGTTTAATCAGTGCTAATCAGCTTTTAATCAGCTTAGCATGGAGCTACATAGACCTTACACCCTCTTTAGCGTTGGGCTACATAGACCTCACACCCTCTTTAGCGTAGGGTTTCATAGACCTCACACCCTCATTAGCGTAGGGTTACATAGACCTCACATCCTTTTTAGCGTGGGACTACATAGACCTCACACCCTTTCTATCGTGGAGTTACATAGACCTCACCTTAATGAGTTAACGGTAGTAAGCCCATCAATTGGGGTGGGCTTTAATCAGGTTTTACTCAGTTTATATCAGGTCTAATCAGCTTTAACTAGGTTCAATCAGCGCTAATCAGCTTTTAATCAGCTTAGCATGGAGCTACATAGACCTAACACCCTTTTTAGCGTGGGGTTACATAGACCTCACACTCTCTTTAGCGTTGAGCTAGATAGACCTCACCCCCTCCTTAGCGTGGGGTTACATAGATCTTACACCCTCTTTAGCGTGGGACTACATAGATCTCTCACCCTTTTTATCATGGAGTTACATAGACCTCAACTTAATGAGTTAACGGTAGTTAGCCCATCAATTTGGGTGTGCTATCATAAGAAGGAGATCATAAGATTTCTTTTGCTCCATCCGTCTTATGGGAAAATTACATGGATGGAGCAGAAAATTGCGTGGATAGAACCCATAAGGAGGCGGTTTTAGAACATACTATCTTTACCTACTCGCGTCCGCTATGTATAAAAGGGGGGAATATGAAAGTTTCGGGTACATTTTGTTATTTTCAATGGTTATACGTCAAAAAGTGACCGAAAACAGGGCGGAAATTGACGCATGCGCACAAAAAAAATTCAACTATGAGAAGGTCTATTCTTATGTTACATAAAGAAAAACTCACTTTGTTAATTCTAGACTAGTTCGCGATATACAGACTCTCGAATTCCCTAAGTTACAAATTGATTTAGTCTAATCTGACGCATGCGCACAAAAAAAATTTAACTATGAAACGCTCCATTCCTAAGTTACAGAAAGACAAAGTGACTCTGTTAACTCTAGACTAGTTTGCGATTTACAGATTTGCGATTTTCCGTAAGTTAGAAATTGATTTAGTCTAATCTGTATTGAATGTTTGTGTGTTCAGGAGGTCCAGGTAGTGGCAAGGTGACACATTGCGACAACTTGATGCAGGAGAAGAAAGGAATCACCCACATAAACATGACGGATCTGTTGCAACAGTACGCCATAGGAAACGGTGAGTTTTGCACAAGATGGATTATGCATTTATGGAATTCGCGATAACCAAAAATTGCGATAAACAATAATTCGAAAAATCAGAGATTATTTCGAAATCAAAACTGTTTCCCTTCTGTTTGTATGCAGACGGGCACGACGGCTTGGTCAATGTCGGTGACAAAAATCTGGAAGGTAAAGTGTTTTGCTTTTTTTTTTTTGGTCGAAATCCGAAATTACGCTTGAGTGCTGAAATTAACTACAACAAAGTTATTCATTGCTAAATATTCAAATAATTCAGTGTTTGAACACATTTTGTTTTCTTACTAATATAGGGTCATCCAATAAGAGGTTTCATTTTTATATCTAAAAAAATAGTTATTTACATTAGAGTGCAGAAACCTTGATATTACAATGCAACAGCTGGTCACTAAACCGCATTGTAATCGTACTTTGCAACATTGTGTGTAAAAATCTAGTTCCGCTGGACGTATACACGATGTCAAAGCTAGCTTTACAATTCAGAAGACAAAAAGAGTATTTTGTTGTTTATTAATAGACCTTTTTACGGTTAGTTGAGCGCATGCGCATCCGCCAAGTTTGAAAGGCGGGAATTTGAAACTTTCGGGCAAATAATAAGGTTATACGTCAAAAAGCTCGGGCAAAACATGCGAAAATTGACACATGTGCACAATAAAATTTCAACTATGAAAAAGTCTATGGCGTAGTTTTTACTTGTCATCTGTCAAGTAGGTTAACTCATGACAACTGTTGGTGGGCTATTGAAAAAGAAACCTCTTATTGGAAGACCCTTTACATACTGAGCGTATTTTTCTGAATGGAATAGTTTTCGCAGTCGATATAGTTGATGAGAGTGGAATCCTTGCTGGTGATTCAGTAGTTAAGGGTGGAATGATAATATAGAGATTTTTGATGTGCACGACACTGACGGCGCTTTCAACGCCACTTTGTGTTGTATGTGAAACAGAAAGCAAAATTGCCCATTCTGACGGAATTCTGCGTGCCGTATTTGTACCGAAGTAGTAACATCGGAAGCGCCGATTTTCTTTTCGCACAAAATATTCGAGAAAAAACAATTAAATCGCGAGAAACGATCTTCTTTGACGTTATATTGCGAGCAGACCGCTGATCGGAACAGCTTCCGTTTTGCGGATCCGGTTTCGTGGGTTCTTCCACTCTAGGCCTTCGAAGAGGACGTGCGAATTTTTGCAAATATGGTCATGCGGTAGATGTTTTTGCAAAACTAGAGGTTTGCGGTTGCCGAACCGAAAGTAGGTCGAATTTTGCATTTTCTGCTTCACCGTTCGTTCGATAACGGTCCACGGTATCGATTGCATGCGATATGTCGATTCGCAGAAACCATGACGCCTCCACGGCTGATAAAATGACACCGGTAGGATGTCAATCCGCATTTAAGATCTTCAAAAGTACAAATGTCACAACTTCCTACAATGGCAGATCGAGAGTATGCCGGACCATGTCATAGGTCATTAAAAATTGCAAAAAGTTCGCAACTGGCAAATTTACTGCAACAAAACGAAATTCGTATTTTGCGTCTTACTTCGCAGGTGGTTGCGAATTTTACAGAATTTTTTGCACGATGTCCTTCCGCCGGGAATTGCCGACATTCCGAAACCAAGTTTACACGTTTCGCTTCTGCGGCGCGCCCGCCCGGAGCCCTGCGAATCGGCGACCATTCTTCGAGCATCATATTTCACCCGTTTTTCAACTTTAGAAATCGGTGGCAAACACATTTCTGCACATTTACCTACAAGTCCCATGCCAAGACACATTTGTGCCAAGTACATTTTGTGTACCGAGAATTCATCAAGAATACACCGGCGCTACTGGAAGAACACAAACGTCAGCCCAACCGTCAGTCAGTTGAAACCAACTACGACCTCGGAAAATGGGTTTTGAGCAATTCTGATCGAGAACAGACACGATAAGACGTTCATGGATAATTTTGATAAATTTCATGATTCAGCCGTTAGCCGTGTCGATAAGACGAGTTAATTAGCCCGATCTTCCCTTATAAACATGTGTAAATTGAGTATCTACGCAGAAACCAAGTTCGATTTGCGGAAACGTGAAGCGTGAACCAAATTCAAAAAATTGTTGGCTACCCAACATTTAAAAATAATCAAAAATTGCAAAAAAAATTAACGCTTGAAGAAATTCAATGAAATTTTTACTGAAGCTCATGTTCCATAAGAAGTACTTCCTGACAACATTTTAATGCTTCACTTTCGCTGGGGACGCCGTGGGGAATAATTTTTCCATCAAAGGTTTGCTGCAAATATCTCGTCAATACTTTAATATAGTAAATTGAGATTTGGACCAGTATATGTAGGACGTATATACCTATAAAAAGTATTCATTGAGAATTTTGGCTACCTGAAAATTGGCTACCCATTGAAAAAAAAATCGCTTTTCAGATTTTGCACTTTTGTGACTAAACCGGACGATTTTTCTAAATTCTCAATGAATACTTTTTATAGGTATATACGTCCTACATATACTGGTCCAAATCTCAATTTTCTATATTAAAGCATTGACGAGATATTTGCAGGAAACCTTTGAAGGAAAAATTATTCCCCACGGCGTCCCCAGCGAAAGTGAAGCATTAAAATGTTGTCAGGAAGTACTTCTTATGGAACATGAGCTTCAGTAAAAATTTAATTGAATTTCTTCAAGCGTTAATTTTTTTGCAATTTTTGATTATTTTTAAATGTTCATATTCGCCTGTGGTTAGAATCGTCTTGACAAGTTAGACTCCAGTTGGAATAATAAAATTGTACACATTTGTAGAGAAAGGGTCAGACGATGAAATTACTGTGTCGGTTTTGCAAAATAATTGATCAGGCTAATAATAGGCTTGATAAATATAGGCTCATAATAGGCTCAGGCTTGAGAAGGGTGGACAAACGAGATTAAACAAAAACACATTATTTGACACACTCAAGGCTAAATAACAATTTTGAATTTGAAAAAGATATTTGCGTCGTTTGTAAGATTATAGCGATATAGCGACACAGTGATTATAGCGACACAGTGAGTGAATATAAATTTTTCATTCAATTTTGATGAAAGTCGTAAAAGAATCTTGTGACGCTATCAACGCCACTTGGTGTTGTGTCTGGAACAGTAAGCAGAATTCCAAGTTGGGCGATTCTTGTGGCGCCATTTTTTTAATGTGTGTAATTATCATTTGCAATTATCACTAGCAACCCCGTGTGGGGTTGCTAGCCCCCAATCGGGCGCCTCTCTAGGTGGCGGAAAGGGGAATGCCGAATGGTACTGGGGAAATAAAATTCTCCGGGCGGACCAAAACTAGCACAGGACACGACGGTTCTCCATGTCATGAGCGGTACTCCAACAGCGTATGACCCAGATTGGGCGGCTGATTTTCAAACCTAGGAAAGCAACGGGAAACTACCTAGGTACAACACTTTTCCCCAGGATACTTTCTATGGCTGAAAACGAAAATACCACGCCCCTCAATCCCGGCCACCCCTAAATGGGGAGAGGGTGCTAAGAATTTCCCGGTCAGTCATTATCCTAAAAGCTACATAGAAATAAATACATAGAAAGATTAGGCACATGGAATGTGCAAAGCATGTTTTAGGCTGGAAAGGCGGCTAGATTGTAGATATGGTGGTGACGACTTGTACTGCGACCTTTATAGATCTATTGTACCCCACCCTCCTCCTCCAAGTGTTGGTGTACTTACCCATTTAGAGCGCCTCCTCTAATCCTGATTCCTTTAGGAATCTCAGGATCTGGGTGGGATTCAAGGCCTGCAGCTCCTCTGTGTTCAAGCAGTGAACCCCAAGGTACATCTGTCTCTTGCGGAGTAATGCTCCGCAGTCTTTGAACAGATGTATGGGGGTTTCCTCTGCTGAGCCACAGAATCTGCATCCATCATCCTCCTCTAGGCCTATGGCCTTGAGATGTTTCCTAAGTCTGCAGTGTCCCGTCAGGGCTCCTGTCAGAATTCTGAGCTTGTTCCTGCTTAGTTTCAGGCAAGCTTTAGTTCTCTTCTGGCTAAAAGATCCCAGCATCATGCAAGCACATGGAAGTTCTTCCCAGGTTTTCATCCCTTTCCCTCTTATTTCTTCATCTAAACTTTTGCGGATGGTGTTCACGCTCATACCGCAAAAGGGTTCCGGACCTATAAAGGGGCTACTGGATCCCTTGTTTGCTAGGTGATCGGCTTCTTCGTTTCCGTCTATACCAGTGTGTCCTGGTACTCAGTATAGCGTTACTTTATTATCCCTGCCAATCTTGTTCAGCTTCCCCACACAGTCCCATACCAGTTTGGATCTGATGGTGTATGAGCTAATGGCCTTGATGGCTGCTTGGCTATCTGACAGGATAGCAATTCGTTTTTTGCGGTAATTTCTGTCGAGGTTAAACTGTGCACATCTTTCGATTGCGTGTACCTCTGCTTGGAAGATACTTGGGGATGTTCTCATCGATTCGGAGTATCTGGTACGAGGTCCAAACACTCCTGCACCAGTGCCTTCCTTTGTCTTCGAACCATCTGTATACCACTTGATGGCATTTTGCTCTATGTGGTATGCTGAGGATACGTCGCTCCAATCGGCTTTACTACTACACATTGCTGTGTAGTTTTTCTCGAAGTGGTATTTGCATACCATTTCGTCTTTTGGTACTTCCAGCCAGGGGATCTTGGCAGCGAGGTTGTTTCGGTCTCTGCTCCCGATTATTTTGCCTCTGCTCATTCCTTTCTTGCTGAACCTTACGATCGCCGATCTGGCGGCGCTCTCCACCACAAGGTGCAGCGGAGTCAGATCCAGCAGCAGCTCCAATGCTGCTGTCGGACACGACCCCATCGCCCCCGTGATGTAGACACACGCCAGTCTTTGAATCTTCTCAAGCTGTTTCCTCATAGAGGCCAGCTTGATTCTACTTCCCCACGTAACCGCCCCATAAATGATTGCAGGTCTCACTATCATGGTGTACATCCATCGCAGGATAGTGGGGTTACAACCCCACGTTTTTCCTGCCAGATTTCTGCACACCATTAGGGCGCGTTTGGCTTTACCTACCACTGCCTCAGCGTGTCTATTCCATAGGAGTTTGCTATCTAGTGTGATACCCAGATACCTTATCTCCTGTTGGTATTCTACTGCCTTCCCATCTATGAGTATGGGATGTAGGCAGTTTAGTTTTCTTCTTCTAGTAAATGGTATCACCGTGGTTTTGCTCGGGTTGAGTCTCAATCCCACTGTTTGACACCATCTACTAGTTACTTTGAGGCCTCTCTGAACAATTTCACAGAGCGTTCCCTCAAATTTTCCTCTGGCCATTATGACTATGTCATCGGCGTAACCTTGACATTTTATGTCTAGGTCGTTTAGCCTAACCAGTAGTTCATCAACTACCAGGCTCCTCATTAGCGGTGATAGTACACCTCCCTGTGGGCACCCTCGAGTTGTGGAGATCTTAATGGTGTCTTTTCCCACTTGTGTCTCCGCCGTTCTAGTTCTCAGCATTTCTCCCATCCACTTTGAGATAGTGCTGTCGATATTCCTTCTTTCGAGGGCCGCCCTGACAGCCTCGTGTGAGGTGTTGTCAAAAGCTCCCTCTATATCCAAGAAGGCACATATCACTATTTCCTTTGTCTCTAGTGCTGCTTCTATTTCGTTTGTCAGCTGATACAGGGCGGTTTCTGTGCATTTCCCTGCTCTGTACGCATGCTGACTCCTGTGTAGTGGTGTACCTACCAGCACTATAGTCCTAAGGTAATTATCAATCACCTTCTCCATTGTCTTTAACATAAAAGATGTTAGACTAATGGGTCTAAATGACTTCGGTTGAGTGGTGTCTTTCTTCCCCACCTTCGGTATAAATACCACTTTAGCCCTTCTCCATAGCTCCGGTATATATCCGAGCGCTAAGCTACTTCTAAAGATATTTAGAAGATACGGCATTAGTTCTCTCTCTCCCTTTTGTAGGAAGGCAGGAACTAGTCCGTCCACACCTGGGGCCTTAAAAGGCTGGAAAGTGCTGATAGCCCATCTGATTCGGTTTTCCGTACAGATGGACGCTGCCCTCTTCCAGTCGGCCCGACTTGGTTTCCGTGGTTGCATCAAGCCCTCGGTCTCCTAGTATCCTCTAGATCCCGGAAAATGGGTTTCTAGTAGGAGGAGAGCTCTTTGCTCTTCATCCTCCGTGAAGGTCCCATCCGGTTTCTTCAGAGTGGTTGTCATTTCCACTCTATCCTTCGCTAGTGCTTTGTGCAGTCTAGGTGCCAACGGCGTGGATTCTATGTTTTCACAGAAGGTCCTAAAGTTTTCCCTTTTTGCCCTTCTGATCTCTTTGTTGTAGGTGGTAAGCACCTCAGAGTATTCTAGCCAATTTCCGTATTGCTTGGCTTTGTTGAAAAGCCTACGTACTTTTGCTCTTAATGTGGACAAATTTTTGTTCCACCATTTTTCGTCCTTATGCTCCTTCACGGTTTTTACCGGGCAGCTGGATTCAAATGCCGTGGTGATTGCTACATTTATTTCTCCTACAGCCTGTTCCAGCACGGAGCAGTGTTTGATACTACCCCGCACTGTCACCTGCTCTAGGTTTTCTTTTAGTTGGGAACTAAACATAGGCCACACAGTTTGTCTGGGGTTTCGAATGGGGGTGTTTTCCTCAGTCGCTCCTGCCAGCTCAAACTCTATGATCCTATGATCTGACATTGAGGGCTCACTTGAAACCCTCCAGTTTTGAATTAGTTTACTTACGTTAGCGCTACCTATCGTAATATCCAGTACCTCATTTCTGACTTTAGTGATAAATGTTGGTGTGTTCCCAACGTTGTACACAATTAAGTTCTCTTTAATGAGGTATTCTAAAAGGTACTCACCCCTCTTATTAGTGTCCGTGATGCCCCACATCTCATTGTGTGCGTTCGCGTCACATCCCAGGATGAGTGGCAGCCTTCTCCTAATACAGTGTTCCACCAGCTTTTGTACTTCAATGGGTGGTATGCTGTTACCATCGCCAGGGAAGTATGCTGATGCGATCACTACTTCGCGGTGGAGACCCTCGATGTTGATGAGGGCCTGAATCGGTACTAAATCCCGCGTTAAAAATTCTGAAAGACATAAGTAATTTATGCCATTTCTTACCATAATGCAAGTTCTAGGGGAGACCTCACGGCTGTCCCATACCAACTTACATTCCCTGTTGCTAAGGCCTCTGATCTTACCTCCGTAGGTCCAGGGTTCTTGAAGCAGCGCTAGTCCTAGGTGCTGCTTGGTAAACATCCTAGCTATCACAGCTGAAGCTGCTTTGGCATGATGGATGTTCACTTGGGCTATTTTGGTGCGCCTGCTGGTCATTCTTGTTTTGTGACAGGAGGCGGCAAGTCCTCCTCTGTCCCTACAAGAATATCTACCTCTGCCTCTGTAGACATGGCTGTAGACAAGGTCGTCTTCCCGGGAATCCGGGCTGACTTAATTGTTCTCTGTGTCGGTTAGGTCCTGTACACATGGATTATTTTTACTTTTGGAATTCATATAAATCCCACGAGTCGCAAGGGAACTAAAGGTCCACCACCTCAGAGCCCTGCTTGATAGTGGTAAGGCTGGATACCCTCTGAGGTCGCCAGGTATCAGAGGAGCTCCGTAAGCGATGGCCGGTTGCCCTTGGCCATCAACCAGTCCATTTGGCACGGGTCGCATGACACCTTGGGATTAAGGGTTTGGAAGTTCTTGGTTGTTCGCCCTCCGCCGAACACCCCGACCGGAGTTGTTCCAGTCGTGACGTCCAACGGTATGTTGCGAAACTAAGCCCTCACACCG
This sequence comes from Phosphuga atrata, assembly GCA_944588485.1. NCBI lineage: Eukaryota > Metazoa > Arthropoda > Insecta > Coleoptera > Silphidae > Phosphuga > Phosphuga atrata. Next base: position 5,463,820 of record OX155897.1, on the reverse strand, counting down.
CGACAAGGTGACTTCCACGTGAGGGAAAGGCGGCTAACACAGTTGAGGAAATGTTGCGATTAAGAATTGGCGGAAACTCGGAATTAGCGAAACGCGATGGCCTGCTTCTGGGAAATGTGAAATAGAAGACCATCAGATTTACTGTACTGGAGAAGATAGCCCGCAACATCGAAATGGGGTCGCAATAATAGTAACGAGAGAAGTCGATAGTGCCGTGCTAGGATTTGTACCCATCTCTGACAGAGTAGCGATAATGAAGATCAACGCAAAGCCCTGCAAGTTAAATATAAACCAAATTTACGCACCAACATCAGATAGATAAATTATATATGGACACGAAAGAAACTCTTAAATTTTAATGCCAAAGTCGGCTATGGGGAAGATGATGATGTTGTCGGAAGATACGGGATAGAAGTGCGAAACGAAAGAGATCTAATTCTGTAAAGAATTTAATTTTATAATAACGAACACTTGGTTTAAGCAACCACCCAGGCGTTTATATACCTGGAAGTCTCCCGCTGATAACGAACGGCATATAGTAAGGAATCAGATTGATTTTATAACGGTGAACAAGAGGTTCCGAAAAACGATAACATGTGGTGTAGACGTCCCATTTGACCGTAATCTACTACTCCACTTTAAGATATCATATCTTTAACATAATCCACTTTAAGACTACAATTAAAGAAGTTAAGAAAATAAAAACGAACGGGACGAATGGATATCCAAAAACTTAGACGAAAATATTAAAACCGAAACAAAAAATGAACTAAATAGAAATATAGCGGAAATCAAGAAAAATCATATAACGATATTGAGCAAAAATGGATGGATACAAGGAACACCATATTGAAGACGACAAAACTCAGACTTGTCACAGAAGGGAGAGGGAAAAATTCCAGAGAAAATATTGGACCTCATGGAGGGGCGGAGAAAATATTAAAACAACAACGAAGAAAGATATCGACAAATCCATAGCCTGATTAAAAGAAAGATCGAAGAGGCAAAGGAGGGAGAGAAGTTTACCGAAATCGAACAACTGGAAAATCAACATGATTCGTTTAATTTACATATAAAAATTAAAGAAGCTGCAGGTATGTTTAGACCTAGAAACTCGGGGATCGTTACAAACACGAATGGCGAGGCACTACTGGAGATTGACCAAAGGATAGAAAGGTGGAAGGAGTACATGCAGGCACTATTTAATGATCAAAACCGAGACATTTTGGAGGAACCAAGCATAGAAACTGGGCCCTCTATCACCACAGAAGAGGTTGCGAATGCAATCATGATGCTTAAAAACAACAAAGCAGCCAGACTCGACGGAGTTTTTGCAGATTTGCTAAAGCTCATAGTACAAAACCACCTGGACATAATTACAGAGCTATTCAATTACATTTATGAGAGCGGCACAATTCCAGAAGAATGGCTGGTTTTAACATTTATTCCCATACCAAAGAAAATCACAGCTAAAAAATGCTAAGACTACAGATCCATTAGTCTAATGAGTCACGTTCTAAAAACAATTCCTAAAAGTCATACATGAACGCATTTTTTCCAAACTCGAAGAACATATTGGAGAGACACTATTCGGATTTAGGAACGGACTCGGGACACCGGAAGCACTGTTTAGCCTTAATGTTCTAATACAAAGAGCATGCAATGTAAACTGTAATGTCTTTGCCTGTTTCATCGACTTCGAAAAAGCTTTTGATAGAGTAAATCAAACAAAAACTATTTTAAACGCTCAGACAGCCAGGCCTGGATGACAGGGATATCCTCATTACATCTAACTTTTACTGGAAACAAAAGGATCTTGTTCGGGTGGAGAATGCGCTCTCTGAAGAGTTTGAAGTACGCCAAGGAATTCGACAGGGATGTGTGCTCTCCTCTGCTCTTTAATGTTTATTCGGAGAGACTGCTTTAAGAACACAGGCATTTTACAAAACGGCGTACTTATTAATAATCTAAGATACGCTGACGACACAGTCCTAATCGCAGACACAGTTGAGGATCTCCAGAAGCTAATAGACAGAGTAACAGAAGTTTGCGAAACCTACAACATGCGCCTAAACACAAATAAAACAAAGGTTATGATAATAAGCAAAGATATTGATGGCCAGTTTTACGGCTCCCAACTGGAAACGGTTACATCGATAAACTATCTGGGCACATTCCTTAACAACAAATGGGAACAAATAAATGAAATTAAGATCCGAATTGAGAAGAGTAGAACAGCTTTTAATTGCATGAGAAGCGTGCTGTGCAATTTAAATATAGGCTTGCATCTCAGAGTCAGAGTTCTTAGATGCTACTTTTTCTCAATACTGACATATGGGATGGAAGCTTGGACTCTGACCTACGCTGCATGTAAACGTCTGGAAGCATTTGAGATGTGGTGCTGCAGACGCATGCTTACAATATCATGGATTTACCACGTAACCAACGAAGCCGTCCATAAGCATATGAGAAAAGAACAAGAGGTTTTAAGCGTAATCAAAGAATTCATACTTCGGACATGTTATGCGAAACCAGAAATACTTTAGCTTATTATGCAGGGCAAGCTTAACGGCAAAAGAGGTCCTGGAAGATGACGAATATCGTGGCTGCGAAATCTAAGACAATGGACAGAAATCACAACTGGGCCATAATAATCGCCAACGTCCACTGATGATAAGGCATAAGAAGAAGAAAAATTATCATTTAATGTTAAATCAATAGTTAATGTTGGATTAAATTAAGATAAGTCTAGACAAACCAGATTAGTTAGAGAAAAATATAGAAACGAGATTAAATAAAGATACACTATCTGACAGCCTAAAGGCTAAGTAATAAGTTGAAACTTGTTTTTCGTGCATGCTATTTGTGTCTTGTTAAATTACTGTGGTGTGTAAGTGAATATAAATGTTTGAGGATTTGTCGATCGATTTTTGATGATATTCCACGTAGAGTTTTTGTGTGTTTTTAGTTTTTCGTGTCAATTTTCATGCATAAATATCTGAGCGGGCGAGCGTAACGCAATGAATAATTTTGATGATATTTTGTATGTGTTCGCTTGAGTCTCTGGCCTAAAGCAAAATTGATTTGTCCACAGGCAGAAACGAAAATTTTACAGAAAAAGCTAATTTTTTTTTGTTTCGCTTTTCTGGATGATTTGCATGTGTTACAATTGTAATTTATTAGGTTGATGCATAATTATTGCGGTTTTCAACAAAGACGAAACCAATATTTAACAAAAAAAAAATGATTTATTGATTATTCCGGAGCGTAGTCATCATCAGCTACAAGAATTGCTTCCCATTTGCTTGGCAGGCGGTCCCATGGGCAAAGATGGTTCTTCTCTTAACCATATTTACACCAAAATCCATTGCCTCACCTAGTCCAATACCTAATGGAGACTACGCTATTCTTACTACTTAATCAAACAAAGTTATTAAAGTGTATTAAGTTGAAATTGACTAATTTTGCCAGTCTATAACTCGGGTTGTGTACTAGATAGGTTGTTCTAGTTTTCACTAGCAGCTTACTAATCCAATTGACTATATCTACACCGAAATTTATTCGTTAATCTAGTCTAATACGCGAGTTACAGATTAAATCTTAAACTTAGTCCCTTTCTCCTTACAGAAAGTTTTCAATGGGGAAATTAAATAAGTTTGCTAGTCTATAACTCGAGTTATGGAATACTTAGGATGTTTTAGTTTGCACCACTAACCTGCTAATCTAGTTCACTATATTTACACCAAATTTCATGCCCTAATCTAGTCTAATACCTGACATACAGTCTACTTATGCTCCTCAAAAAACAATGTTTTCAAAGTGTATAAAGCTACAATTGAATAAGTTTGCCAGTCTATAACTCTTATTGTGAACTAGGTAGGATGTTCTAGTTTTTACTAGTAGCTCACTAATCCAATCGATTATATCTGCACCAAATTTTATTCGTTAGTCTAGTCTAATACCCGAGTTACAAATTATATTTTAAACTTAGTCTCTTTGTCTTTACACAAAGTTTTCAATGTGGAAATTAACTAAGTTTACTGGATTATAACTCAAGTTAGTGATTAGATACAATGTTTTAGTTTCCACCACTATCTTGCTAATCTAGTTAGCTATAATTACATCAAATTTCATGTCCTAATCTTGTCTAATACCTGAGATACAGACTACTTAGTCTCCTTCAAAAACAAAGTTAGCAAAGTGTATAAAGTTGAAATTGTCTAATTTTGCTAGTCAATAACTCGTGTTGTGTACTAGGTAGGATGTTTTAGTTTTCACTAGCAGCTTACTAATCCAATTGACTATATTTACACTGAAATTTATTCGTTAATCTAGTCTAATACGCGAGTTACAGATTAAATCTTAAATTTAGTCCATTTATTTTTACAGAAAGTTTTCAATGTGGAAATTAACTAATTTTGCTAGTCTATAACTCAAGTTAGGGACTAGTTACAATGTTTTAGTTTCCACTACTATCTTGCTAATCTAGTTAACTATATTTACATCAAACTTCATGTACTAACCTAATCTAATACCTGAGATACAGACTACTTAGTCTCCTCCAAAAACAAAGTTATCAAAGTGTATAAAGTTAAAATTGACTAAGTTTTCTAGTCTATAACTCGTGTTGCGCACTAGGTGGGATGTTCTAGTTTTCACTAGCAGCTTAGTAATCCAATTGACTATATCTACACCGAATTTTATTCGTTAATCTAGTCTAATCCGCGAGTTACAGATTAAATCTTAAACTTAGTCCTTTTCTCCTCACGGAAAGTTTTCAATGTGGAAATTAACTAACTTTGCTAGTCTATAACTCGAGTTAGGGAATACTTAGAATGTTTTAGTTTCTATCACTAACTTGCTAATCTAATTGACTATATTTACACTAAATTTGATGCCCTAATCTAGTCTAATACCTGAGATACAGACTACTTAGTCTCCTCCAAAAACAAAGTTATCAAAGTGTATAAAGTTATAATTGACTAAGTTTGCTAGTCTATAACTCGTGTTGTGTACTAGGTAGGATCTTCTAGTTTTTACTAGCAGCTTACTACTCCAATTGACTATATCTACACCGAAATTTATTCGTTAATCTAGTCTAATACGCGAGTTACAGATTAAATCTTAAACTTAGTCCCTTTCTCCTTACAGAAAGTTTTCAATGGGGAAATTAAATAAGTTTGCTAGTCTATAACTCGAGTTATTGAATACTTATGATGTTTTAGTTTGCACCACTAACCTGCTAATCTAGTTGACTATATTTACACCAAATTTCATGCCCTAATCTAGTCTAATACCTGACATACAGACTACTTATGCTCCTCAAAAAACAATGTTTTCAAAGTGTATAAAGCTACAATTGAATAAGTTTGCCAGTCTATAACTCTTATTGTGAACTAGGTAGGATGTTCTAGTTTTCACTAGTAGCTCACTAATCCAATCGATTATATCTGCACCAAATTTTATTCGTTAGTCTAGTCTAATACCCGAGTTACAAATTATATTTTAAACTTAGTCTCTTTGTCTTTACACAAAGTTTTCAATGTGGAAATTAACTAAGTTTACTGGCTTATAACTCAAGTTAGTGATTAGATACAATGTTTTAGTTTCCACCACTATCTTGCTAATCTAGTTAGCTATATTTACATCAAATTTCATGTCCTAATCTAGTCTAATACCTGAGATACAGACTACTTAGTCTCCTTCAAAAACAAAGTTAGCAAAGTGTATAAAGTTGAAATTGTCTAATTTTGCCAGTCAATAACTCGTGTTGTGTACTAGGTAGGATGTTTTAGTTTTCACTAGCAGCTTACTAATCCAATTGACTATATTTACAATGAAATTTATTCGTTAATCTAGTCTAATACGCGAGTTACAGATTAAATCTTAAACCTAGTCCATTTCTTTTTACAGAAAGTTTTCAATGTGGAAATTAACTAATTTTGCTAGTCTATAACTCAAGTTAGGGACTAGTTACAATGTTTTAGTTTCCACCACTATCTTGCTAATCTAGTTAACTATATTTACATCAAACTTCATGTACTAACCTAATTTAATACCTGAGATACAGACTACTTAGTCTCCTCCAAAAACAAAGTTATCAAAGTGTATAAAGTTAAAATTGACTAAGTTTGCTAGTCTATAACTCGTGTTGCGCACTAGGTAGGATGTTCTAGCTTTCACTAGCAGCTTAGTAATCCAATTGACTATATCTACACCGAATTTTATTCGTTAATCTGGTCTAATCCGCGAGTTACAGATTAAATCTTAATCTTAGTCCTTTTCTCCTCACGGAAAGTTTTCAATGTGGAAATTAACTAACTTTGCTAGTCTATAACTCGAGTTAGGGAATACTTAGAATGTTTTAGTTTCTATCACTAACTTGCTAATCTAATTGACTATATTTACACTAAATTTGATGCCCTAATCTAGTCTAATACCTGAGATACAGACTACTTAGTCTCCTCCAAAAACAAAGTTATCAAAGTGTATAAAGTTATAATTGACTAAGTTTGCTAGTCTATAACTCGTGTTGTGTACTAGGTAGGATGTTCTAGTTTTCACTAGCAGCTTACTAATCCAATTGACTATATCTACACCGAAATTTATTCGTCAATCTAGTCTAATACGCGAGTTACAGATTAAATCTTAAATTTAGTCCCTTTCTCCTTACAGAAAGTTTTCAATGGGGAAATTAAATAAGTTTGCTAGTCTATAACTCGAGTTATGGAATACTTATGATGTTTTAGTTTGCACCACTAACCTGCTAATCTAGTTGACTATATTTGCACCAAATTTCATGCCCTAATCTAGTCTAATACCTGACATACAGACTACTTATGCTCCTCAAAAAACAATGTTTTCAAAGTGTATAAAGCTACAATTGAATAAGTTTGCCAGTCTATAACTCTTATTGTGAACTAGGTAGGATGTTCTAGTTTTCACTAGTAGCTCACTAATCCAATCGATTATATCTGCACCAAATTTTATTCGTTAGTCTAGTCTAATACCCGAGTTACAAATTATGTTTTAAACTTAGTCTCTTTGTCTTTACACAAAGTTTTCAATGTGGAAATTAACTAAGTTTACTAGCTTATAACTCAAGTTAGTGATTAGATACAATGTTTTAGTTTCCACCACTATCTTGCTAATCTAGTTAGCTATATTTACATCAAATTTCATGTCCTAATCTAGTCTAATACCTGAGATACAGACTACTTAGTCTCCTCCAAAAACAAAGTTAGCAAAGTGTATAAAGTTGAAATTGCCTAATTTTGCCGGTCAATAACTCGTGTTGCGCACTAGGTAGGATGTTCTAATTTTCACTAGCAGCTTAGTAATCCAATTGACTATATCTACACCGAAATTTATTCGTTAATCTAGTCTAATTCAGATTCAGAGTTACAGATTAAATCTTAAACTTAGTCCTTTTCTCCTCACGGAAAGTTTTCAATGTGGAAATTAACTAACTTTGCAATTCTATAACTCGAGTTAAGAACTAATTAGAATGTTTTAGTTTCCACTCTAACTTGCTAATCTAGTTGACTATATTTACACCAAATTTCATGCCCTAATCTAGTCTAATACCTGACATACAGACTACTTATGCTCCTCAAAAAACAATGTTTTCAAAGTGTATAAAGCTACAATTGAATAAGTTTGCCAGTCTATAACTATTATTGTGAACCAGGTAGGATGTTCTAGTTTTCGATTATATCTAGCAATCGATTATATCTGCACCAAATTTTATTCGTTAGTCTAGTCTAATACCCGGGTTACAAATTATATTTTAAACTTAGTCTCTTTGTCTTTACACAAAGTTTTCAATGTGGAAATTAACTAAGTTTACTGTCTTATAACTCAAGTTAGTGATTAGATACAATGTTTTAGTTTCCACCACTATCTTGCTAATCTAGTTAGCTATATTTACATCAAATTTCATGTCCTAATCTAGTCTAATACCTGAGATACAGACTACTTAGTCTCCTTCAAAAACAAAGTTAGCAAAGTGTATAAAGTTGAAATTGTCTAATTTTGCCAGTCAATAACTCGTGTTGTGTACTAGGTAGGATGTTTTAGTTTTCACTAGCAGCTTACTAATCCAATTGACTATATTTACAATGAAATTTATTCGTTAATCTAGTCTAATACGCGAGTTACAGATTAAATCTTAAATTTAGTCCATTTCTTTTTACAGAAAGAAAACTTTTTACAAAAAAACTAATTTTGCTAGTCTATAACTCAAGTTAGGGACTAGTTACAATGTTTTAGTTTCCACTACTATCTTGCTAATCTTGTTAACTATATTTACATCAAACTTCATGTACTAACCTAATCTAATACCTGAGATACAGACTACTTAGTCTCCTCCAAAAACAAAGTTATCAAAGTGTATAAAGTTAAAATTGACTAAGTTTGCTAGTCTATAACTCGTGTTGCGCACTAGGTAGGATGTTCTAGCTTTCACTAGCAGCTTAGTAATCCAATTGACTATATCTATACCGAATTTTATTCGTTAATCTAGTCTAATCCGCGAGTTACAGATTAAATCTTAATCTTAGTCCTTTTCTCCTCACGGAAAGTTTTCAATGTGGAAATTAACCAACTTTGCTAGTCTATAACTCGAGTTAGGGAATACTTAGAATGTTTTAGTTTCTATCACTAACTTGCTAATCTAATTGACTATATTTACACCAAATTTGATGCCCTAACCTAATCTAATACCTGAGATACAGACTACTTAGTCTCCTCCAAAAACAAAGTTATCAAAGTGTATAAAGTTATAATTGACTAAGTTTGCTAGTCTATAACTCGTGTTGTGTACTAGGTAGGATATTCTAGTTTTCACTAGCAGCTTACTAATCCAATTGACTATATCTACACCGAAATTTATTCGTTAATCTAGTCTAATACGCGAGTTACAGATTAAATCTTAAACTTAGTCCCTTTCTCCTTACAGAAAGTTTTCAATGGGGAAATTAAATAAGTTTGCTAGTCTATAACTCGAGTTATGGAATACTTAGGATGTTTTAGTTTGCACCACTAACCTGCTAATCTAGTTAACTATATTTGCACCAAATTTCATGCCCTAATCTAGTCTAATACCTGACATACAGACTACTTATGCTCCTCAAAAAACAATGTTTTCAAAGTGTATAAAGCTACAATTGAATAAGTTTGCCAGTCTATAACTCTTATTGTAAACTAGGTAGGATGTTCTAGTTTTCACTAGTAGCTCACTAATCCAATCGATTATATCTGCACCAAATTTTATTCGTTAGTCTAGTCTAATACCCGAGTTACAAATTATATTTTAAACTTAGTCTCTTTGTCTTTACACAAAGTTTTCAATGTGGAAATTAACTAAGTTTACTGGCTTATAACTCAAGTTAGTGATTAGATACAATGTTTTAGTTTACACCACTATCTTGCTAATCTAGTTAGCTATATTTAGTGCCAGTCAATAACTCGTGTTGTGTACTAGGTAGGATGTTTTAGTTTTCACTAGCAGCTTACTAATCCAATTGACTATATTTTCATTGAAATTTATTCGTTAATCTAGTCTAATACGCGAGTTACAGATTAAATCTTAAACTTAGTCCATTTCTTTTTGCAGAAAGTTTTCAATGTGGAAATTAACTAATTTTGCTAGTCTATAACTCAAGTTAGGGACTAGTTACAATGTTTTAGTTTCCACCACTATCTTGCTAATCTAGTTAACTATATTTACATCAAACTTCATGTACTAACCTAATCTAATACCTGAGATACAGACTACTTAGTCTCCTCCAACAACAAAGTTTTTAAAGTGTATAAATTTAAAATTGACTAAGTTTGCTAGTCTATAACTCGTGTTGCGCACTAGGTAGGATGTTCTAGCTTTCACTAGCAGCTTAGTAATCCAATTGACTATATCTACACCGAATTTTATTTGTTAATCTAGTCTAATCCGCGAGTTACAGATTAAATCTTAAACTTAGTCCTTTTCTCCTCACAGAAAGTTTTCAATGTGGAAATTAACTAACTTTGCTAGTCTATAAATCGAGTTAGGGAATACTTAGAATATTTTAGTTTCTATCACTAACTTGCTAATCTAATTGACTATATTTACACCAAATTTGATGCCCTAATCTAGTCTAATACCTGAGATACAGACTACTTAGTCTCCTCCAAAAACAAAGTTATCAAAGTGTATAAAGTTATAATTGACTAAGTTTGCTAGTCTATAACTCGTGTTGTGTACTAGGTAGGATGTTCTAGTTTTCACTAGCAGCTTACTAATCCAATTGACTATATCTACACCGAAATTTATTCGTTAATCTAGTCTAATACGCGAGTTACAGATTAAATCTTAAACTTAGTCCATTTCTTTTTACAGAAAGTTTTCAATGTGGAAATTAACTAATTTTGCTAGTCTATAACTCAAGTTAGTGACTAATTACAATGTTTTAGTTTCCACCACTATCTTGCTAATCTAGTTAACTATATTTACATCAAACTTCATGTACTAACCTATTCTAATACCTGAGATACAGACTACTTAGTCTCCTCCAAAAACAAAGTTATCAAAGTGTATAAAGTTAAAATTGACTAAGTTTGCTAGTCTATAACTCGTGTTGCGCACTAGGTAGGATGTTCTAGTTTTCACTAGCAGCTTAGTAATCCAATTGACTATATCTGCACCGAATTTTATTCGTTAATCTAGTCTAATCCGCGAGTTACAGATTAAATCTTAAACTTAGTCCGTTTCTCCTCACGGAAAGTTTTCAATGTGGAAATTAACTAACTTTGCTAGTCTATAACTCGAGTTAGGGAATACTTAGAATGTTTTAGTTTCTATCACTAACTTGCTAATCTAATTGAGTATATTTACACTAAATTTGATGCCCTAATCTATTCTAATACCTGAGATGCAGACTACTTAGTCTCCTTCAAAAACAAAGTTATCAAAGTGTATAAAGTTATAATTGACTAAGTTTGCTAGTCTCTAACTCGTGTTGTGTACTAGGTAGGATGTTCTAGTTTTTACTAGCAGCTTACTAATCCAATTGACTATATCTACACCGAAATTTATTCGTTAATCTAGTCTAATACGTGAGTTACAGATTAAATCATAAACTTAGTCCCTTTCTCCTTACAGAAAGTTTTCAATGGGGAAATTAAATAAGTGTTAATGTTAATGTTTAGTTTGCACCACTAACCTGCTAATCTAGTTAACTATATTTACACCAAATTTCATGCCCTAATCTAGTCTAATACCTGACATACAGACTACTTATGCTCCTCAAAGAACAATGTTTTCAAAGTGTATAAAGCTACAATGGAATAAGTTTGCCAGTCTATAACTCTTATTGTGAACTAGGTAGGATGTTCTAGTTTTCACTAGTAGCTCACTAATCCAATCGATTATATCTGCACCAAATTGTATTCGTTAGTCTAGTCTAATACCCGAGTTACAAATTATATTTTAAACTTAGTCTCTTTGTCTTTACACAAAGTTTTCAATGTGGAAATTAACTAAGTTTACTGGCTTATAACTCAAGTTATTGATTAGATACAATGTTTTAGTTTCCACCACTATCTTGCTAATCTAGTTAGCTATATTTACATCAAATTTTATGTCCTAATCTAGTCTAATACCTGAGATACAGACTACTTAGTCTCCTCCAAAAACAAAGTTATCAAAGTGTATAAAGTTGAAATTGCCTAATTTTGCCAGTCAATAGCTCGTGTTGTGTACTAGGTAGGATGTTTTAGTTTTCACTAGCAGCTTACTAATCCAATTGACTATATTTTCACTGAAATCTATTCGTTAATCTAGTCTAATACGCGAGTTACAGATTAAAACTTAAACTTAGTCCATTTCTTTTTACAGAAAGTTTTCAATGTGGAAATTAACTAATTTTGCTAGTTTATAACTCAAGTTAGGGACTAGTTACAATGTTTTAGTTTCCACCACTATCTGGCTAATCTAGTTAACTATATTTACATCAAACTTCATGTACTGACCTAATCTAATACCTGAGATACAGACTACTTAGTCTCCTCCAAAAACAAAGTTATCAAAGTGTATAAAGTTAAAATTGACTAAGTTTGCTAGTCTATAACTCGTGTTGCGCACTAGGTAGGATGTTCTAGTTTTCACTAGCAGCTTAGTAATCCAATTGACTATATCTACACCGAATTTTATTCGTTAATCTAGTCTAATACGCGAGTTACAGATTAAATCTTAAACTTAGTCCCTTTTCTCCTCACGGAAAGTTTTCAATGTGGAAATTAACTAACTTTGCTAGTCTATAACTCGAGGTAGGGAATACTTAGAATGTTTTAGTTTCTATCACTAACTTGCTAATCTAATTGACTATATTTACACTAAATTTGATGCCCTAATCTAGTCTAATACCTGAGATACAGACTACTTAGTCTCCTCCAAAAACAAAGTTATCAAAGTGTATAAAGTTATAATTGACTAAGTTTGCTGGTCTATAACTCGTGTTGTGTACTAGGTAGGATCTTCTAGTTTTTACTAGCAGCTTACTACTCCAATTGACTATATCTACACCGAAATTTATTCGTTAATCTAGTCTAATACGCGAGTTACAGATTAAATCTTAAACTTAGTCCCTTTCTCCTTACAGAAAGTTTTCAATGGGGAAATTAAATAAGTTTGCTAGTCTATAACTCGAGTTATTGAATACTTATGATGTTTTAGTTTGCACCACTAACCTGCTAATCTAGTTGACTATATTTACACCAAATTTCATGCCCTAATCTAGTCTAATACCTGACATACAGACTACTTATGCTCCTCAAAAAACAATGTTTTCAAAGTGTATAAAGCTACAATTGAATAAGTTTGCCAGTCTATAACTCTTATTGTGAACTAGGTAGGATGTTCTACTTTTCACTAGTGGCTCACTAATCCAATCGATTATATCTGCACCAAATTTTATTCGTTAGTCTAGTCTAATACCCGAGTTACAAATTATATTTTAAACTTAGTCTCTTCGTCTTACACAATGTTTTCAATGTGGAAATTAACTAAGTTTACTGGCTTATAACTCAAGTTAGTGATTAGATACAATGTTTTAGTTTCAACCACTATCTTGCTAATCTAGTTAGCTATATTTACATCAAATTTCATGTCCTAATCTAGTCTAATACCTGAGATACAGACTACTTAGTCTCCTCCAAAAACAAAGTTAGCAAAGTGTATAAAGTTGAAATTGCCTAATTTTGCCGGTCAATAACTCGTGTTGTGTACTAGGTAGGATGTTTTAGTTTTCACTAGCAGCTTACTAATCCAATTGACTATACTTACACTGAAATTTATTCGTTAATCTAGTCTAATACGCGAGTTACAGATTAAATCTTAAACTTAGTCCATTTCTTTTTAAAGTGTATAAAGTTAAAATTGAATAAGTTTGCTAGTCTATAACTCGTATTGCGCACTAGGTAGGATGTTCTAGTTTTCACTAGCAGCTTAGTAATCCAATTGACTATATCTGCACCGAATTTTATTCGTTAATCTAGTCTAATTCAGATTCAGAGTTACAGATTAAATCTTAAACTTAGTCCTTTTCTCCTCACGGAAAGTTTTCAATGTGGAAATTAACTAACTTTGCTAGTCTATAACTCGAGTTAGGGAATACCTAGAATATTTTAGTTTCTATCACTAACTTGCTAATCTAATTGACTATATTTACACCAAATTTGATGCCCTAATCTAGTCTAATACCTGAGATACAGACTACTTAGTCTCCTCCAAAAACAAAGTTAGCAAAGTGTATAAAGTTGAAATTGCCTAAATTTGCCGGTCAATAACTCGTGTTGTGTACTAGGTAGGATGTTTTAGTTTTCACTAGCAGCTTACTAATCCAATTGACTATACTTACACTGAAATTTATTCGTTAATCTAGTCTAATGCGCGAGTTACAGATTAAATCTTAAACTTAGTCTATTTCTTTTTACAGAAGGTTTTCAATGTGGAAATTAACTAATTTTGCTAGTCTATAACTCAAGTTAGGGACTAGTTACGATGGTTTAGTTTCCACCACTATCTTGCTAATCTAGTTAACTATATTTACATCAAACTTCATGTACTAACCTAATCTAATACCTGAGATACAGACTACTTAGTCTCCTCCAAAAACAAAGTTATCAAAGTGTATAAAGTTAAAATTGACTAAGTTTGCTAGTCTATAACTCGTGTTGCGCACTAGGTAGGATGTTCTAGTTTTCACTAGCAGCTTAGTAATCCAATTGACTATAACTGCACCGAATTTTATTCGTTAATCTAGTCTAATCCGCGAGTTACAGATTCAATCTTAAACTTAGTCCTTTTCTCCTCACGGAAAGTTTTCAATGTGGAAATTAACTAACTTTGCTAGTCTATAACTCAAGTTAGTGACTAGTTACAATGGTTTAGTTTCCACCACTATCTTGCTAATCTAGTTAACTATATTTACATCAAACTTCATGTACTGACCTAATCTAATACCTGAGATACAGACTACTTAGTCTCCTCCAAAAACAAAGTTATCAAAGTGTATAAAGTTAAAATTGACTAAGTTTGCTAGTCTATAACTCGTGTTGCGCACTAGGTAGGATGTTCTAGCTTTCACTAGCAGCTTAGTAATCCAATTGACTATATCTACACCGAATTTTATTCGTTAATCTAGTCTAATCCGCGAGTTACAGATTAAATCTTAAACTTAGTCCTTTTCTCCTCACGGAAAGTTTTCAATGTGGAAATTAACCAACTTTGCTAGTCTATAACTCGAGTTAGGGAATACTTAGAATGTTTTAGTTTCTATCACTAACTTGCTAATCTAATTGACTATATTTACACTAAATTTAATGCCCTAATCTAGTCTAATACCTGAGATACAGACTACTTAGTCTCCTCCAAAAACAAAGTTATCAAAGTGTATAAAGTTAAAATTGACTAAGTTTGCTAGTCTATAACTCGTGTTGCGCACTAGGTAGAATGTTCTAGCTTTCACTAGCAGCTTAGTAATCCAATTGACTATATCTACACCGAATTTTATTCGTTAATCTAGTCTAATCCGCGAGTTACAGATTAAATCTTAAACTTAGTCCTTTTCTCCTCACGGAAAGTTTTCAATGTGGAAATTAACCAACTTTGCTAGTCTATAACTCGAGTTAGGGAATACTTAGAATGTTTTAGTTTCTATCACTAACTTGCTAATCTAATTGACTATATTTACACTAAATTTAATGCCCTAATCTAGTCTAATACCTGAGATACAGACTACTTAGTCTCCTCCAAAAACAAAGTTATCAAAGTGTATAAAGTTAAAATTGACTAAGTTTGCTAGTCTATAACTCGTGTTGCGCACTAGGTAGGATGTTCTAGCTTTCACTAGCAGCTTAGTAATCCAATTGACTATATCTACACCGAATTTTATTCGTTAATCTAGTCTAATCCGCGAGTTACAGATTAAATCTTAAACTTAGACCTTTTCTCCTCACGGAAAGTTTTCAATGTGGAAATTAACTAACTTTGCTAGTCTATAACTCGAGTTAGGGAATACTTAGAATGTTTTAGTTTCTATCACTAACTTGCTAATCTAATTGACTATATTTACACTAAATTTGATGCCCTAATCTAGTCTAATACCTGAGATACAGACTACTTAGTCTCCTCCAAAAACAAAGTTATCAAAGTGTATAAAGTTATAATTGACTAAGTTTTCTAGTCTATAACTCGTGTTGTGTACTAGGTAGGATCTTCTAGTTTTCACTAGCAACTTACTAATCCAATTGACTATATCTACACCGAGTTTTTTCGTTAATCTTGTCTAATACGCGAGTTACAGATTAAATCTTAAACTTAGTCCCTTTCTCCTTACAGAAAGTTTTCAATGGGGAAATTAAATAAGTTTGCTAGTCTATAACTCGGGTTATGGAATACTTATGATGTTTTAGTTTGCACCACTAACCTGCTAATCTAGTTGACTATATTTACACCAAATTTCATGCCCTAATCTAGTCTAATACCTGACATACAGACTACTTATGCTCCTCAAAAAACAATGTTTTCAATGTGTATAAAGCTAGAATTGAATAAGTTTGCCAGTCTATAACTATTATTGTGAACTAGGTAGGATGTTCTAGTTTTCACTAGTCTATATCTGCACCAAATTTTATTCGTTAGTCTAGTCTAATACCCGAGTTACAAATTATATTTTAAACTTAGTCTCTTGGTCTTACACAAAGTTTTCAATGTGGAAATTAACTAAATTTACTGGCTTATAACTCAAGTTAGTGATTAGATACAATGTTTTAGTTTCCACCACTATCTTGCTAATCTAGTTAGCTATAATTACATCAAATTTCATGTCCTAATCTTGTCTAATACCTGAGATAAAGACTACTTAGTCTCCTTCAAAAACAAAGTTAGCAAAGTGTATAAAGTTGAAATTGCCTAATTTTGCCAGTCAATAACTCGTGTTATGTACTAGGTAGGATGTTTTAGTTTTTACTAGCAGCTTACTAATCCAATTGACTATATTTACACTGAAATTTATTCGTTAATCTAGTCTAATACCCGAGTAACAGATTAAATCTTAAATTTAGTCCATTTCTTTTTACAGAAAGTTTTCAATGTGGAAATTAACTAATTTTGCTAGTCTATAACTCAAGTTAGGGACTAGTTACAATGTTTTAGTTTCCACCACTATCTTGCTAATCTAGTTAACAATATTTACATCAAACTTCATGTACTAAACTAATCTAATACCTGAGATACATACTACTTAGTCTCCTCCAAAAACAAAGTTATCAAAGTGTATAAAGTTAAAATTGACTAAGTTTGCTACTCTATAACTCGTGTTGCGCACTAGGTGGGATGTTCTAGCTTTCACTAGCAGCTTAGTAATCCAATTGACTATATCTACACCGAATTTTATTCGTTAATCTCTCCTCACGGAAAGTTTTCGATGTGAAAATTATCTAACTTTGCTAGTCTATAACTCGAGTTAGGGAAGACTTTTATGTAATGTTTTAGTTTCTATCACTAACTTGCTAATCTAATTGACTATATTTACACCAAATTTGATGCCCTAATATAGTCTAATACCTGAGATACAGACTACTTAGTCTCCTCCAAAAACAAAGTTATCAAAGTGTATAAAGTTATAATTGACTAAGTTTGCTAGTCTATAACTCGTGTTGTGTACTAGGTAGGATGTTCTAGTTTTCACTAGTAGCTTACTAATTCAATTGACTATATCTACACCGAAATTTATTCGTTAATCTAGTCTAATACGCGAGTTACTGATTAAATCTTAAACTTAGTCCCTTTCTCCTTACAGAAAGTTTTAGATGTGGAAATTAACTAATTTTGCAATTCTATAACTCGAGTTAAGAACTAGTTAGAATGTTTTAGTTTCCACTCTAACTTGCTAATCTAGTTTACTATATTTACACCAAATTTCATGCCCCAATCTAGTCTAATACCTGACATACAGACTACTTAGTCTCCTCCAAAAACAAAGTTATCAAAGTGTATAAAGTTACAAATGACTAAGTTTGCTAGTCTATAACTCGTGTTGGGAACTAGGTAGGATATTCTAGTTTTCACTAGCAGCTTAGTAATCTAATTGATTATATCTGCACCGAAAGTTGTTCGTAAAGCTGGTCTAATACCCGAGTTAAAGATTAAATCAAGATTAAATACATCAAACTTCATGTACTAACCTAATCTAATACCTGAGATACAGACTACTTAGTCTCCTCCAAAAACAAAGTTATCAAAGTGTAGAA
Organism: Phosphuga atrata; assembly: GCA_944588485.1. NCBI lineage: Eukaryota > Metazoa > Arthropoda > Insecta > Coleoptera > Silphidae > Phosphuga > Phosphuga atrata. Next base: position 5,446,030 of record OX155897.1, on the reverse strand, counting down.
AGTTATAATTGACTAAGTTTGCTAGTCTATAACTCGTGTTGTGTACTAGGTAGGATGTTCTAGTTTTCACTAGCAGGTTACTAATCCAATTGACTATATCTACACCGAAATTTATTCGTTAATCTAGTCTAATACGCGAGTTACAGATTAAATCTTAAACTTAGTCCCTTTCTCCTTACAGAAAGTTTTCAATGGGGAAATTAAATAAGTTTGCTAGTCTATAACTCGAGTTATGGAATACTTAGGATGTTTTAGTTTGCACCACTAACCTGCTAATCTAGTTAACTATATTTACACCAAATTTCATGCCCTAATCTAGTCTAATACCTGACATACAGACTACTTATGCTCCTCAAAAAACAATGTTTTCAAAGTGTATAAAGCTACAATTGAATAAGTTTGCCAGTCTATAACTATTATTATGAACTAGGTAGGATGTTCTAGTTTTCACTAGTAGCTCACTAATCCAATCGATTATATCTGCACCAAATTTTATTTGTTAGTCTAGTCTAATACCCGAGTTACAAATTATATTTTAAACTTAGTCTCTTTGTCTTACACAAAGTTTTCAATGTGGAAATTAACTAAGTTTACTGGCTTATAACTCAAGTTAGTGATTAGATACAATGTTTTAGTTTCCATCACTATCTTGCTAATCTAGTTAGCTATATTTACTTCAAATTTCATGTCCTAATCTAGTCTAATACCTGAGATACAGACTACTTAGTCTCCTCCAAAAACAAAGTTAGCAAAGTGTATAAAGTTGAAATTGTCTAATTTTGCCAGTCAATAACTCGGGTTGTGTACTAGGTAGGATGTTTTAGTTTTCACTAGCAGCTTACTAATCCAATTCACTATATTTACACTGAAATTTATTCGTTAATCTAGTCTAATACGCGAGTTACAGATTAAATCTTAAATTTAGTCCATTTCTTTTTACAGAAAGTTTTCAATGTGGAAATTAACTAATTTTGCTAGTCTATAACTCAAGTTAGGGACTAGTTACAATGTTTTAGTTTCCACCACTATCTTGCTAATCTAGTTAACTATATTTACATCAAACTTCATGTACTGACCTAATCTAATACCTGAGATACAGACTACTTAGTCTCCTCCAAAAACAAAGTTATCAAAGTGTATAAAGTTAAAATTGACTAAGTTTGCTAGTCTATAACTCGTGTTGCGCACTAGGTAGGATGTTCTAGTTTTCACTAGCAGCTTAGTAATCCAATTGACTATATCTACACCGAATTTTATTCGTTAATCTAGTGTAATCCGCGAGTTACAGATTAAATCTTAAACTTAGTCCCTTTTCTCCTCACGGAAAGTTTTCAATGTGGAAATTAACTAACTTTGCTAGTCTATAACTCGAGTTAGGGAATACTTAGAATGTTTTAGTTTCTATCACTAACTTGCTAATCTAATTGACTATATTTACACTAAATTTGATGCCCTAATCTAGTCTAATACCTGAGATACAGACTACTTAGTCTCCTCCAAAAACAAAGTTATCAAAGTGTATAAAGTTATAATTGACTAAGTTTGCTAGTCTATAACTCGTGTTGTGTACTAGGTAGGATCTTCTAGTTTTTACTAGCAGCTTACTACTCCAATTGACTATATCTACACCGAAATTTATTCGTTAATCTAGTCTAATACGCGAGTTACAGATTAAATCTTAAACTTAGTCCCTTTCTCCTTACAGAAAGTTTTCAATGGGGAAATTAAATAAGTTTGCTAGTCTATAACTCGAGTTATTGAATACTTATGATGTTTTAGTTTGCACCACTAACCTGCTAATCTAGTTGACTATATTTACACCAAATTTCATGCCCTAATCTAGTATAATACCTGACATACAGACTACTTATGCTCCTCAAAAAACAATGTTTTCAAAGTGTATAAAGCTAGAATTGAATAAGTTTGCCAGTCTATAACTCTTATTGTGAACTAGGTAGGATGTTCTAGTTTTCACTAGTAGCTCACTAATCCAATCGATTATATCTGCACCAAATTTTATTCGTTAGTCTAGTCTAATACCCGAGTTACAAATTATATTTTAAACTTAGTCTCTTTGTCTTTACACAAAGTTTTCAATGTGGAAATTAACTAAGTTTACTGGCTTATAACTCAAGTTAGTGATTAGATACAATGTTTTAGTTTCCACCACTATCTTGCTAATCTAGTTAGCTATATTTACATCAAATTTCATGTCCTAATCTAGTCTAATACCTGAGATACAGACTACTTAGTCTCCTCCAAAAACAAAGTTAGCAAAGTGTATAAAGTTGAAATTACCTAATTTTGCCGGTCAATAACTCGTGTTGTGTACTAGGTAGGTTGTTTTAGTTTTCACTAGCAGCTTACTAATCCAATTGACTATATTTACACTGAAATTTATTCGTTAATCTAGTCTAATTCGCGAGTTACAGATTAAATCTTAAACTTAGTCCATTTCTTTTTACAGAAAGTTTTCAGGGTGGAAATTAACTAATTTTGCTAGTCTATAACTCAAGTTAGGGACTAGTTACAATGGTTTAGTTTCCACCACTATCTTGATAATCTAGTTAACTATATTTTCATCAAACTTCATTTACTAACCTAATCTAATACCTGAGATACAGACTACTTAGTCTCCTCTAAATACAAAGTTATCAAAGTGTATAAAGTAAAAATTGACTAAGTTTGCTAGTCTATAACTCGTGTTGCGCACTAGGTAGGATGTTCTAGTTTTCACTAGCAGCTTAGTAATCCAATTGACTATATTTACACCGAATTTTATTCGTTTATCTAGTCTAATCCGCGAGTTACAGATTCAATCTTAAACTTAGTCCTTTTCTCCTCACGGAAAGTTTTCAATGTGGAAATTAACTAACTTTGCTAGTCTATAACTCAAGTTAGGGACTAGTTACAATGGTTTAGTTTCCACCACTATCTTGATAATCTAGTTAACTATATTTTCATCAAACTTCATTTACTAACCTAATCTAATACCTGAGATACAGACTACTTAGTCTCCTCCAAAAACAAAGTTATCAAAGTGTATAAAGTTATAATTGACTAAGTTTGCTAGTCTATAACTCGTGTTGTGTACTAGGTAGGATGTTCTAGGTTTCACTAACAGCTTACTAATCCAATTGACTATATCTACACCGAAATTTATTCGTTAATCTAGTCTAATACGCGAGTTACAGATTAAATCTTAAACTTTGTCCCTTTCTCCTTACAGAAAGTTTTCAATGTGGAAATTAACTAACTTTGCAATTCTATAACTCGAGTTAAAAACTAATTAGAATGTTTTAGTTTCCACTCTAACTTGCTAATCTAGTTGACTATATTTACACCAAATTTCATGCCCCAATCTAGTCTAATACCTGACATACAGACTACTTATTCGCCTCCAAAAACAAAGTTATCAAAGTGTATAAAGTTACAATTGACTAAGTTTGCTAGTCTATAACTCGTGCTGTGAACTAGGTAGGATGTTCTAGTTTTCACTAGTAGCTTACGAATCCAATCGAATATCTGCACTAAATTCTATTCGTTAGTGTAGTCTAATTAACGAGTTACAAATTATATTTTAAACTTAGTCTCTTTCTCTTTACAAAAAGTTTTCAATGTGGAAATTAACTAAGTTTGCTGGCTTATAACTTAAGTTACTGACTAGTTACAATGTTTTAGTTTCCACCACTGTCTTGCTAATCTAGTTAACTATATTTGCATCAAATTTAATGCCCTAATCTGCTCTAATACCTGAGATACAGACTACTTAGTCTCCTCCAAAAACAAAGTTATCAAAGTGTATAAAGTTAAAATTTACTAAGTTTGCTAGTCTATAACTCGTGTTGGGAACTAGGTAGGATGTTCTAGTTTTCACTAGCAGCTTACTAATCCAATCGATTATTGCTACATCAAATGTTATTGGTTAATCTAGTCTAATACCCGAGTTTAAATACTAAACTTATCAACCTCTTGAACAAGTTTCGGCTTTTGCTGATTGTACCCTCGCCGAAAAGTTCGTTAGGATCGGGAATTGACTCCGCCGCGTTCCAACCTTTCTCCAAGTGATACAGGATAATATGGCGAATATGACTATGGTTTTCAACACGCATTTTTATTCAAAAAAAGCACACAAAACACTAATTTTTTCAGCAAAAAACAAACGAAATTATGCATCAACCTAATAGCTGCAACTCGGTTATGCCAAGTCCGATTTGGGATATTCTTAAAGGTAGTGAAACTATATACACCAAACTACGTTTTGTTTTCATGAAATATTTTTCCTGGACTGCTACCTTTCAAGTTATTTTCTCTTAAACGTACCCTTAAATGTACCCTTACAAGAAAATATTGACTGTCAATCTAAATTGGACTATAACTCAATGTAAGGTCGATTCCCATATGCGAGATAGTCAGCTACGCGAGGTTGTACGACATCGCCTGTCAAATAATGATTACATTGTTTTAAATGGGCACGTCGCGTAGCTGTCGCGTAGGCATAGTGAGAACGTGTCCATTTACAATAATGTAATAATTATTTGATAGGCGATGTCGCGTGACGTCGCGTAGCTGAGTGTCGCGTATATGAGAATCGGCCTTAATACAAATACGTTTTGCAAAATTCTTGCCGATAATTAAACTAGAAATACCAGCCTATATTTTATTTAAATTGAATATTTTAGTGAGAATGCTAATCTTACATTAAAACTAATTATGCAAAAAATATTAATTATCAACTCGGTCATCGAACATCTTGTGTACCAAAGTTTACAAACGGCTCGAACCCAAGGAGATTTTTAACCCACAGCATTTTAAACTTAGACGACTAACTTTCTTCACGACTTTTATGCACTCCCACCGTGTACCATAGCTGTTGGATTTATAGAAACGTTTTTTGCAGACATGCAAGATTTCGGAACGCTGTCCAGCAAGACGGTCACCGAAGTCCTCATGCTCGAGATGAAGATGGCTCCGACCGCAAAGACGTACCTAGTCTCCGGCTACCCCAGAAACATGAGAGACGTAGTCGAATACTCGGAAAAGGTAAAGTCGTTTAGATTTATTATTTTTAAGTGTTGAGGGAACATTTATTGTGTAAGTTGACTAGTTTTCGTTACCAAGTGACGAGGCGAACAACAGGTCGATGAGCAACTTTAAATTATATCTCACTCTCCCTCTCTCTCTTTCTCATAACAAATATTAGTTTTCTCTCTCCCTCTATTATAAACAAAACAATACCGAACAGATATAACTAAATAGTTATAATTAAACCATCACGACTAGGTAAATAAGATTAGACTAGACTAGATTAGATAGATAAAATTAGACAAACAACATGAATAAGATTAGACAAACAAGACAAGATTGATGCGATTAGACCGTCAAGACTATGTAGTTAAGATTAGACATGCAAGACTATATAGTTAAGATTGGACATACAAGACTATAAAGATAAGAATAGACAGGTAAAAAGTAGATTGTTAAGCAGAATTCCAAGATGAGTTATTTTGGCGCTTTCAGCGCCACTTGAGTTGTGTGTGCAGTTATCGTGTTTTTAAGGATTTAATTAGTAATTAAGACAAGATTAAACTAAGACTTGATAGACAAAGCTAAACAGACAAAACTAGACAGACAAGACTAATATTGTTGTTATTGTTTCAGATTCAAGTTGTGAACGGAGTAATTTTGATCTCGTGGCGGCAGAAGGTGCTGGAGCGACAGATTGATTACGGTGCCAAATTGGGACAGGTCGTGCTGTCCCTAGCCAGAATGGAACTCAATAATTTTTATAAGAACGTGATGCCCGTCGCGGATTACTTCGACCAAAGCAACATGCTCATATCTGTAAGTCAAATTTATTTTCTTCGATCTGCAGCAATTAGTCCAACAAGATAACGACTATTCAACCCAAACTAGGTTATAGCGCGTGGTTTCTGGAATACTTTTCTGAAGTTTTCATGAAAATCGCGCGATTCGTTTTTGTTTTGTGAAAGGAATCGCGAAATTTGTCCTATATCTTGTTGCAACACGAACTAGCTATTTCTTGCAATGTACTTTCTCATTCTTCACTGTAACTTCTCAAGCAAGGAAGAAGATTCAGGAATATTTTACTGAAACTTTCATGAAAATCGCGCGATTAATTTTTTTATGAAGGAAATTGCAGAATTGGAAATATTGTCGCTAATTTATTTCCTCGCTCTGTAATAATGTAGCCCTTTCTTCTTCTTCTTCTGGCACTACAGCCCAATTTGAGCCTTAGCCTCCCCTACATTCCTCCTCCATTCCCCTCTTTCCTGGGCCATTTCCTTCCATCTTCCTAGTTTAAGGATTCGTCTGGCGTCCTGGTCTACCTCATCCTCCCATCTTTTTTTGGTCTTCCTATCGGCCTCTTCCCCTCCATTCTTTTGGGCATTCTACCATCTGGCATTCTTATAATATGGCCTGCCCATTGGAGGCGGTGCAGTTTCAGGTATATCGACACTGGTTGGTCTTTAAGGTCCTGATATACTTCCTTGTTGTATCGCGTATATTCTTCCATTTATTAGCCCTATTTTAGCCCTTTGCACTGGCTGGACCGGTGTGTATGAGTCCACTGGCTGGACTGACTTCGCTGACTGAGTCCACTGGCATGTCTGAGTCCACTTGCTGGACTGAACTGGACTCGTTGGTCAGTTCACCTGAGTCTTGAACTGAACTGGAGTCGACTGTCTTGGCTTGACTGCATTGTTTATTCGGGGTCCAGGTATTTATATTATGTCCAGGTATACTGGTCCCTCGTCTGGGGGTGATTATTTTTCTATATTCGGCAATTTGTTGTTTTGGCGATTACCGATTCTCGGGGAAAACATCTTGTCGTAATTTCCCCGGGGATTACATCATTGACCCCAATAAAATATTTTCGGAAATTCGTCCGAAAATATTTGGGTAATAATCGTAATGCTCTCGTAAAACTAAAAATACAAACATTTCTTTATCTGCTCGAGGATTACATTACCGATCCTAATCAAATATTTTCGGAAATTGTCCGAAAATATTTGGGTAATTATTGTAATGCCCTCGTAAACTAAGAAATAAAAATGGAACGACTCGTTGCCGCTACACGACGTTTAAAATATGAACTTTAAATCCACTGTCGCCGCTACGGCGATAAGATTGTGCCTAGACTGGAGCTCTAAGGCTTAGATATCAAGTACACAGACTATTTTATAGTGCGTAGATTCAGGAGTGATTCAGTGAATTTTTTGGTGTCGTGCAGAAAATCGCGTGCGCTAAAAATATTCGTAAAGGGAAATCACACTTACACAAAACTATGTTCGTTCCCCATCAATTACATTCGACCAAAACATGAATTTAGTTAACGACTTTAGTATTACACCGTCTAGTTTGTGATTTATCGACTAACTTGAATTTCTGCTCGGATCAGTAATTCTCCAGATACAGACAGGTAAACGTACTCCGTCTAATTCAGGCTATCAAGACTAGTTGCTTGGTGGAAGGCTTTGTGACAAGCCGACCGTAAAACTCAACGACTCGTCCTTATGTTGTCTCATAGATTCGGAATCGCATCGTTGAACGTCGGGACTATATCTGATCGCCACTGCGAACTAGCTAAAAAAGCACTTGAGAAGAGGCACATTGAGATCTGTGCAGTGCAAGAAACAAGATAGAGCGGACAAAAGTTTTATGACATTGGCTGTGGTTACAAACTGATAAACAACGGCTCTCGTGGAATAACCAGCGGCGTCGGCATCATCACATGCACCAAGTTTGATGGTTCAGTCTCTGAGGTGCAACGATATGACGATCGTCTTATGAAGATTGTGTACGTTGCAGATGGAAGAAAAATTCACTTCTTCAGTGCCTACGCTCCACAAACCGGCCTGAGTTCTGAAACTAAAGATGCCTTCAGGACTCTTTCTGATTGATGCCTTTCTGATTGATGACAAGACTGACTGAAGAAGTGCCACATGAAGACTACCTCATCGTTGCTGGTGATCTGAATGGTCATGTTGGACAAAGGGAAGAAGGCCTCGCAGCCCATGGTGGACATGGTTATGGAGAGAAAAATGATGATAGCCAACGAATCCTTGATTTCGCAGAAACCCACGATTTGGTAATACTTGGTTCAAGAAACGTGATACCCACCTAATCACATTCTACAGCGCCTCACATGCAACCCAGATTGACTATGTCCTTGTCAGAAGCCAGAATCTTCAAGATGTGTTAGATACGAAAGTTATTCCGTATGAAACTGTTGCCACACAACATCGACCTCATCTGTAAACTGCGGATAAATCCTTCAAGAACCGGATACTTGGTCAGAAATGGACCAAAAAGAATCAAATGGTGGAGATTCAAGGAGATTGAGGTCATAGTTCTTGTAAAAATCACAGTACCTCCAGTCACCACAGTTAAGAGAGCTGGACTCATGATGGACTCGAGCTGAACGTTCAGTGCTCGGATCAACGAAACCAGGTCGATTAAAAATAGATAAATCCACGTTTCTTTGTAATGATGCCGTTAAAGAGGCAGTACGCATGAAGACACAACTATTCCGTGAGTTCCTCGAAGATAAAAACACCATCTCGTTGGAATGCCTTTAAAGCTGCCCGTAGTAAGGCGAAGAAGGTAGTTGCTGCAACAAAAGCAGATCGGTACGCTGACCTCTACGTAAAACTTAACACTCGTGAAAGCGAACGAAATCTACCGTCTGCTCAAATCAAGGCAACGCAAAACGGAAGACATCCAACGCATTTATGGCACCAATAACGAAACAGGTGAACTGCTGGTCGACTGGGAGAACACGAGAGAACGCTGGCGGAGCTACTTCGAGAAAATTTCCCCATCCACCAATTCCACCCACCTCTCCTGTTAAAGGACCAATAAAGGAAGTCAAGATCGCTGAAGTTGAGGCTGTTCTAAAAGAGATGAAACTGGGGAAAGCCACCGGCCCTGATGAAATTCCAGCGGAGTTTTAGCGCTCTCAACGATGAGATGCAGCAATATGGTTAACGCAGTTCTTCAACCAGATCAAAGAAGTTCGGATACCAACAGACTGGCAGCGGAGCATCACTGTCCCAATCTTCAAGAAGAAAGGAAGCTCTGCTGAGTGTTCAAATTATCGCCCAATCAGACTACTGAGCCTGGCGATGAAGATATTCGAACGCATTCTCGACAAAAGGATTCCCAAGATAGCAAAACGCAGTTGGTGAAAAACTGCGGTACAATGGATGCAATCTACGCAGCAATGTTGCTGGTCGAGAAGCATCGTGAAAAGAATAAGCCACTGCATCTCGCTTTTCTAGACCTGGAGAAGGCCTTCGATCGGGTGCCTCATGATGTAATCTTGTTGGTGCTCCGAGGACACGGAATTCCAGAATATCTTGTTAACTGGGTGCAGCTTCTCTACATTTCAAGCTGTTGCAGAAGGAACCAATGATTTCAATATCATGGTAGGGGTCCTCCAGGGCTCTGCTTTGTCGCCTCTGCTGCTCATTCTTGTAATGGATACTGTCACATCAGACCTGCACAAGCCAATCTCATGGGTGCTTCTGTATGCTGATGATGTCATGTTAGCTCCAAACAGCAAAGTTGAACTCCAGCACCAAACTAAATTGTGGAGTGACCAATTAGCTGAATATGTCTTAAGACTCAATAAAAGGAAGACGGAGTATATGACTTTAGATCCCCAAGAAGTTGGGACCATCAGTGCTGATGGAGAAGATCTCCCTCGTGTAACAAAATTCAAATATCTTGGATCTACTGTCTCTGACAATGGAAGAATCATTGACGAGGTCAACGCAAGGACGCAGGCATCTTGGTTGAAATGGCGTGCGACAGCAGGTGTCACCTGCGACCACCGGATGAAAGACCACCTTAAATCCAAGATCTACCGCTCTGTTATCCGTCCAGTCGCACTCTATGATACCGAGTGTTGGCCCACTACAAAAGAGGTGGAACATCGGCTAAACGTCATGGAGACAAGGATGCTTAGGAGGACAGGCGGCATGACTAGAATGGATCATGTTCCCAATGTTGATATACGGAAACGTTTCGGAGTGGCGCCGATCCATCAGAAAATGCGGGAAGGTCGTTTACGCTGGTTTGGCCATGTGCTGCGTGCAGAAGAAGACACAATAGCAAAGTAAGCATATACCTTGGAAGTCACGGGAAAGAGGCCCAAGGGACGACTAAGGCAGAGATGGGTTAATACGATCCATAATGACTCGAAGATTGCACATCTACACCCAGATATGGCTCAAGGCCGAAAGAAATGGAGACAACGAATCCTCACAGCGGAGCCTGCCACCAGGCGGGACAAACACTAGCAAGAAGAAGAAAAAGACTAGTTCGCGATTTATGGAGCAACTAATTAATTTGCATATTAAATTGTGATTATAAATCATTCTTTTCAACTTGCTTTAACTGGATTTTCGGAAAATGGTATCGATGTACCGAAAACTGTATTGTTTGTTCGTTTTGTCCTCCTCCAGAGTGATCACTCTGATGAGAGTGTAGTCAAGTGGTCGAAGACGAGAGTTCAATCACTTTGCTCCCAGCCATGAAGGTATTAAGATGTCCTACTCACTAGTCCATAGTCAGTTTTAATATATTATTACGTTCACTTACAATAGTTATCATTTAAATACCTCTCGACTGGTCCACACACTGTCCACTTTCAATGTATATTATTTCGTGACGAGGATTAAAAACGAGTAGGAGAAGATACGGCAAAATTTAAAGCATAAAATGGCTTAGTCTCTGTAGATCATCCTCGTTGTCAGCAGCTAGCGCTGCATCGTTGGCGTGACATATTATTCTAACTGCCTCCATCCACTTCTTCTAAAATGTGTGTGTAGAATTCAGATTGGGCGCTAGATATGTCTTTACCTCTGCGAAAACCATGTGGTTGTTTCGGTATTAGGTGGTGTTTGTTCATAACTGAATTTAATCGAATTAATATATATCGAATTATATTAATTATATCGATTTAATATTCTAAGATTTTTAAAAAGATCGACAGTAACGCATTGGTCTATAATTATACTACACGTCTCGTTCTCGATGATTTGTAGTAGTATGCTCGTCATTGCTTACATTTCACACTTTTTAGAGTTTGAAATTTGACGCCTAGGCTAGTGTGGACTAGCCGGCCCGGACCTGTACAGTCATATTTGTTCGTTGTGTTTGACGTTTCACACGTACTGAGTACTTTTAGTATACAAAAATTACCAAATCTAAATAAGAATAGAAGGTTTAAATGTCAGGAGATAAGAAGAAGAGAAAATCATGTTCACGATCAAGAAAAGAGATAGGAGGAAACCAAAAACGGATGGAAGACTGGAAAAAATTGGAAAACAGATCGATAACCTCAAAAACATCATTTGTAAACTGGCAGAATTAAATAAAAACCACTGATAAAAATCAGAATGGAAATGCAGGTATCACATAAAAAGTATTTATTTATCCTCCTTACGAGACAATTCAAAAATGATTAAGTGTGGATTCAATCACACTTAAATATGTTTTTTTATTTTTTCTTTGTACAAAAGCAACATGTAGAAAAAACTGTCTATATAACAAACTGTCCATACGACAAACGGTCTATTTGACAAACTGTTTACATGACAGACTGTCCAAACGACAAACTGTCTCTATTACAAAAAAGATATATAAGTTTCCGTACGAAACATTATAACAAAAAAGTATTTAGTCTCCATACGAGACATTTACTTAAAAAATGCTTAAGTGTGTTGATTCAAGCACATTTAAGTGTGTTTTTGCATAACAACTTGTAGAAAAACTGCCTATATGACAAATTGTCCAGACGACAAACTGTCTATACAACAAACTGTTTATATGACAAACTGTCTGCATAACAAAGATATTGGAGTTTCCACAAGAAACCTATAGCACATAAATAAAAGTATTTAGTCTCCATACGAGACACTTACTTAACAAATGTTTAAGTGTGTTCATTCATTCACACTTAACTATGTTTTTACACAAAAACAACATGTACAAAAACTGTCTAAAGTACAAATTGTCCAGGTGACAAACTGTATTTAAGTATTTAGTCTCCATACGAGACATTTACTTAAAAATGCTTAAGTGTTCATTTACACTTAAGTATGTTTTTGTACAAAAACTGTCTATATGCAAACTGTCTATACGACAAACTGTCCATACGACAAACTGTCTGTATAACAATGATATATGAGTTTCCACACGAAACCAGTGTCACAAAAAAAAAAAAAAAGTATTTAGTCTCCATAGGAGACATTTACTTATAAAATGCTTAAGTGTTCATTCACACTTAAGTATGTTTTTGTACAAAAACTGTCTATATGACAAATTGCCTATACGACAAACTGTCCATACGACAAACTGTCTGTAGAACAAAAAAAGATATATGAGTTTCCATATGAAACCAGTATCACATAAAGAGTATTTAGTCTCCATAGGAGACATTTACTGAAAAAATGCTTAAGTGTGGTGATTCATTCACACTTAAGTATGTTTTTTCTTGTACAAAAACAACATGTACAAAAACTGTCTATATGACACTAACTGTCTATATCCATTCGATAAACTGTCTATGACAAACCGTTTATACGACAAACTGTCTATATGACAAACTGTCCATACGACAAACAGTCTGTAAAACAAAAAAGATATATGAGTTTCCATATGAAACCAGTATCACATAAAGAGTATTTAGCCTCTATATGGGACACTTACTTGAAAAATGCTTAAGTGTGGTGATTCATTCACACTTAAGTATGTCTTTGTACAGAAATAACATGTACAAAGAGCTGTCTATACGACAAACTGTTTATACGAAAAATTTCCCATATGACAAACTGTCAATACGACAAATTGTCCAAACGACAAACTGTCCAAACGACAAACTATCTGTAAGACAAACAGTCCATACGACAAACTGTCCATTAGACGAAGTTACAAAAATACTTACAATAAAGGTCTATATTATAAAACAATTTCATTAAAAAAAAAAAAAAAAAAAAAAACTTGATAAAATTCCGATAAATTTCTTCCCAAAAGCAAGAAATAGCTCTTACTGAAGACGTAGAAGCAACTAATGCTAGGAGAGCATTCTGACTCTAAAAAGGAAATTCCAATAAAAACAAAACCTCAATGAAAGAGGTACAATACGACAGAAACATCGAGTCGGTCATCAAATCACCAGCAGCCCCTAAGGAAGTAGATGAGTCTAAAATACTTTACGCAAAACTAGGAATAAATTACCTAGGATAAATTTGTCCTAGATTGTCTGAAGGGTTATAAAATACCGTCCAGAGAAATCCATATCAAACAAAACCACTAACAGACCAAAATTGGGCTAAAAATGGTATTATAAAAAGTGGGCATGAAATAAATAAGCTCTTAGCTAAAAATGTAATTGAGGTTTGTCAAAATGAAGGTAATGAATTCATTTCCTCTTTGTTCTTAGTTGACAAGCCAGATGGCTCCAGTAGATTTATTATTAATTAAAAATAATAATAATAATCTAAACACATTTATCGATACTATCCATTTTAAAAATGGAAGATATTAAGTCCAACAAACACTTGATATCTATTGGATCATATATGTGTTCGATAGATCTATAAGATATTTACTACATTATTCCTACTTTAAAAATTTTAATTGAAGAGGCAGCTCTTCAGTTTTTTATGCCTTCCCCTTGGTTTATGCACAAGTCCTTTTGTTTATATAGACAACTAGGTACTTTATCAATTATTTACCTTGATGATCTATTAATTGTGGGAAATTCGTATGAATCCTGTAAAAATTCATCAAATTTGGTGAAAAACAATTGGGCCTTGTCATAAACCAGCAAAAAAGTTCACAAACACCAAGTCAGATATGCTTTTATTATAAAATCAGTAGATTTTAGACTTGTGTTGACAGACGGCAGCTTGCCCAGGGGTGGCATATGGATCCATCTACTGTAAAAGACTAGAAAGGCAAAAATAACTAGCCTTAATTTTAAGTGACAACGACTACGACAGTAGAAATTATGTCAATAAACTAATAATGGAAGTACTGTATTGGTGGAAAATAAATACACCAACAGGTTTTAACCTAAATAGAACACTTCAGTTTAAACTTGAGATATGTTCAGATGCATCGCTGACCGAGTGGAGTGCACACTGTAATGACGTAAACGCTCATGGTTTCTGGACGAAAGTGGAAAGAAAATTTATCATAAACTATCTACAAGTATTAGCAGCTTTCTTTGGTCTAAGATGTTTCGCGAACAAAGTATCAGACGGCAAAATTCTCTTAAGAATTGATAATACGTCTCTATATTCCTATATCAATAGGACAGGCGTCATTCAATATCCCCACTTAAATGCATTAGCAATAGAGGTCTGGCAATGGTGCGAGAGCAGAAAAATCTGGATTTACGCGTCATACATCCCGTCAGTTATGAATAAAGAGGATGGTTTAGCATCGAGAATCACTAATATAGATACTGAATGGGAGCTATGTAAAGAGTCATTTGAAAAAATCAATCAAGTTTGTAATTTTCTCAATTGACCTTTTTTACATCAAGGTTGAATCAAAAATGCCCTAGATTTGGTTCGCGTTTCCCAGATCCAAACGTGATGACAGTAGATGTATTTACTATTATGTGAACCAATGAAAAATCTATGTTTTTTTCCTCCTTTCGCACTTACCCTTAGAACTCGCGAAAAATAATAACCGATAAAGCTGAGGGATCAGTCATGGTACCATTGTGGTCAACCCACTCTTGGAACCCGCTCTTTAAATCACTACTTACCGAACAGCGTTTAATAAAAACCTCACAAAAATGTATTATTGTCTCCTTCCAAGAAAGAAATACATCCACTGGCACACAAACTTTCATTGGTTGCAGGTAACTTGTCCGCATGTTGCAAATGAAGCATCTACAGAAATCATGATCAAGGCCATAAAACCATCAACACTCAAACAATACCAAGGTACCTTAAAGCTATGGCGGAAACTTTCTACATCAAAAAATATTCCAATATTGAACGCAATTACAGTAAATATACTACAGATGAACAACATTAGCATTAACGTTTATGGATTAGAATTTAATTTTAAATCTAAACAACATGACGTTGTAGGACCAATTTTTCACACTAATGACAGTAGGGTAAGACATGTAAATTTATTATATTTAGAAGACGTTGTTAAAGGCCATTATGTATGGATAAAAGATATTTTGCGACTTGTAAGAAGTCAAATATCATCGGATTGTGAGAAGAAATATCTATGTGATGGATGTCTTACTTTTTTTTCAAGCAAGTTGACTTTTAATCAACATAAATAGAATGACTGCAACAAAATTTACACTATTATGCTGACAAAAGACATTGTAAAAGACAAGCGAGGTGATATGATCCCGGGGGATATATTAAAATTCCAAAATTTTGATAGAAAAATGCGTATACCCATTGTTGTATACGCTGATTTTGAATCAATTTTAAAACCAATAGATACATGTTCGCCAAACCCCGACAATAGCTTTACCAACCAAACACATATACACGTACCGTACAGTTTTGCCTATAACAAAATGTTCATTTGATGATTCATTGAGTAAATTTGTCACTTATACCGGAGAAGATTGCCCGAAATTATTTTGCGAGAACCTCTATGCAGATGTTAAAGAAATATATAGGAATCATTTAAGCGTCACACTTCCGATGATTAAATTAACTGAAGATGAACAAAATTCCTACGATACGGCCACTTCTTGTCATATATGTAATAAATTATTACAAGTACCAGACAAAGTCGCCGATCATGATCATTTAACGGGTAAATTTCGGGGAGCCGCCCATTCAAAATGTAATTTAAATTATAAAATTCCGAAAATGATTCCTGTTTTCTTCCACAACATGTCAAATTATGACGCGCATTTATTTGTTAGAGTTTGGCTGCGATGAGAAAAAAATCGATATCATTGCTCAAAATAAGGAGAAATATATTTCAATCACAAAAAATCTACCGGTCGGCGAATATGTAGAGAAGCCAGGAAGAAATAAGTCAGAGCTTATACTACCTTTTGTATAAAGAACAACCTGGCCTATGTGCCTCTACAGCTGTAATTCACTACTTGAATAAGACAAAAGACCTAAGAAATGAGCAAAACAACAAATTACTCATATCAAGCATCAAGCCATACAAAAACGTAACTTCTCAAACGATTGGTCACTGGGAAAAATCCTTGTTGTCTAAAGCAGGCATTGATACAAATCACTTCACAGCACATAGTACAAAATATGCTTCAGTATCAGTGGCTGGTTTTGGAAGTGGATATATATATATATACACAACCAGACGTACTGCTGGTTGACCTCGACGGTCACAGACCTTCGCAAAACTTTACAATCACCCGATCCAAGATAATAACTGTATCTCTCTGTATTATCTAACACACAGTAACTCTTTTCTTTATAGTTTCCAGTCATGTAACATGATAAATGAATGACTTTTCCTATACGCTACAAGTCTAGAAATCATCGAGAATGAGACGTGTAGTATAATTGAACGATCAAACGAGCCCGCCGAAGGCGGGCGAAGTTCGATCGTGATTATACGAAACGTCTCGTTCGAAGATGATCAATCTCCCTCCCTACATGTACCCGTTAATAAACATACCCTAGATCATCTTGCAGGGAAAACTCAACTACAAAAATCTCTAAAAATATGCCTGTACAGGTCCGGGCCGGCTAGTCCACACTAGCCTAGGCGTCAAATTTCAAACTCTAAAAAGTGTGAAATGTAAGCAATGACTAGCATACTACTACAAATCATCTTCTAACGAGACGTTTCGTATAATCACGATCGAACTTCGCCCGCCTTCGGCGGGATCGTTCAATTATTTAATATAAATTTTGTCGCCTCTTTTGTGGACGGGAACAATGATATCTGTCTTTAAAACTTCAGGGAATACTTCATCCGCTATGGCATCATTAACAATATGTGTTATTGGGTGGGCTAACAAATCAACGTAACCTTTAATAACTTTGGCTGGTATTAAGTCAGGACCAGTTCGTGATTTATTTTTTAGTTTTTCTTGTATTAAGCAAATTATTGCATGAAAGTTCTTCAAGATACGCTGTTCGTATATTGAATATCGTGTGGTTATTTGATATTGTAGAACTTATATATCGACGGTCCACTTGCATAAAGGAGGCAAGGCTGATTCTTTGAGAAATTGATGTTTTGTGTTCATCACGTCGCTTAAAAAATATATAAAATTATGAGTTGTTTAAACGCCGCCTTTTCGCGCCGTCTGTTAATGACGTCAATTACCACTGACGGTTTAGTCCATTGTTTACTACAGCTGTTTTCATTTTTAACTTGACGTTTGTTTTTTAACCAGAAGACTGCAATGACATACAAATGCAAAAAAATACGGACTTGTTTATATGGTATGTTACGTCACTTTCGTTTTAACGAATGGTGTTGCGTTTTACAAATTTGAATTTCCCTCGCTTAATTTACACTTCTATTTATTAATTTTAAGTATTTAAAAAGATATTAATTACAAAAATAATGGTTTAGTTCAAATGTCCGGTCAATAAAGATTCGGAAAAAATTATTTGAACCAAATTTAAATTGCATGCTTATTCCCTATTCCCATGGAAAATGTCGCTAGTCTTTATTTCCTGGATTGAAAAAGTCTAGAATTGCTAATTGTAGTAAGAAGTTTTGAAAACAAAAAAAAGTGTGCAATTTAGCCAGTTATTTAATATCTGTTGTTCTGGACTTTTGCGTCTTTTTGCAAGGTCTACGGACTACGTCGATATACAGATTTGAATGTGTGGACAAAAAGATTACAGATTTGAATGTGCTGTTGTGAAGGGGGTGGATGGAAACCACCTCTGACTTCAATGTTGAGAGGGAAGGACTGCTGGCCAACAATTCTGCGATCTCTGAGATATATCTGATTATCTCGGTAAGTAAGGAAAAGTAAGGAAAAGTAATGTTCACCGGGATTCGCAAGGCACGGAGTTTGTTGAATAATAGTCGGATTGGTTTTGACAATTTAATTAAACAATAATACAATTACACAAAATAATTTACGACTTAAGAACCTATGCACTTATAGCTTACCACCTTCTACTGATAATTACGGAGAGAAATACGGAGAATGGTATTTTTACCATTCCTTGTATAATATATCTCTAAGAGGCATTAAATCATCCCTCTATTTCAAATAAGGGGGAGGTTGAAATTCTCCCATAAACAATCAAGGCTTAAATTCTCTAAATACTGAAAATGTCTAGCCGATTGGTTCATCTTTATGGGAAAGTTTTATGGACCTTCCCACGTTTTCTAAAATGTTTGGGGAGGTAGATTTTAGCGTGGTAATAAATACCCTTAGTTTTTGGAAAAACTATAAAATCATTGCATTTATCCAAAACGTGGCCAGGAACTAACAGCGAGAAGAAAAAAAAAGCAGAAAAGAAAAAAAGAACAGAAAAGAAAGGAAACCGGTCATGAGAGGAACAACAAACAAACTGACAAACAAAGGAAAAAAAGAAAAACACACAACGAAACAAACAACAAGACGGCGGAAAAGCTGGGCGCAAGCTCAAAAAAGGACAAATGATGAAAACAAAACGTGGGACTAAGGGCACGTTTTGGAATGTGCGCTAATGGCACAGATGTCCAACCCTGGTTTTTATTACAACAGTGTGGACTAAAACATTTCTAAAATTACAGATGATCAGACTTGCGTGTCATGTTAAGTCGCATTGAACTGGCCTAGTTAAAAATGCAGAGTGTTAAATGATCGAGGAGGACTAACCTTTTTTTAGAGTTAATTGATTTGTTTGTCTATGACGAAGGTAAACTGGGCGATTTTCAACTGCTCTGGGTACGAGCTCAAATCGATCGATTCTTTTATTAATCAATGTCGAAAAACATTGTTTTTTTTGTTGTTTTGTTTTAGTTGAAACACACTCGTTGGGCAATCACACACACACAGACACAAATAAATAATAATTCGTGCTAGAACGGAAATTTATTGACACGACGTTATTTATTACAGTCGCATTAATTATTCAGCAAACGTTTCGTTAGTTTGTCAAGTTTGATTTTAATAGGAGCAAAACAATCAATCTAAAGTTTGTTCATAACTTGAGAATTAGACTAGTCCACAACTTCGCCTGTCTATAAATCGCTAATAATGAATATGCAAGTGATTTAAATTTACTTGATTTTTTTTTCTCCCGATGCTCTATTGTCTTGGCATTACACCTATTATTTTCTCATTTAGTTTGTATTTAATGCCATAAAACTTAAATCAAAAAGCCCAAAATATGCGAGCGAAAATCAAATTTGCGAAACGCATCACCGTTAGTCAATATGGTATGTGACGTTAACATTTATCGGCGTCGATGTAGGTAGGGTGGACTATACACCTCGATTGGGACTTTGTCAAACACTTTATCTGGTGTTCTTGCATTCCGGTACTATACAATATCTATATAAAATAGTTTTCTTAGCTTTGTCCATTATCGAAATAGCAAATCTGAAAATCCTTAACTGTCTATGCAAATAGGCTATGCAACACTGAATGTCAAGTGGTATGCGACGTCATCCAAAGCGCGCGACATTTGGGACCGTTCAAACAGATCAAATTTAATTGGTATTTTATATATTATTTTAAAAATTAATTGAAACACTTTCAACAGTATTTATATTTTTTACTATGTTAAGACGAAGTAGAAAGTGCATTAAGCTTATAAAAAAAAACCGGCCAAGTGCGAGTTGTGACTCGCGCACCGAGGATTCCGTACAAACTTATAAGTAAGGTATCTTTAGGAGGACCTAACTGTATGCAACCCATATGCTTCTGGTGCCTGACAATACCACGCAACACATTAGTGTATTTTCATAAGTTTCTAATAGTAAATTCGCATTTTCTTGAAATTAAACTACATGTTTACGATTTTCAGATTTTTCCCTCTACATGTGCTGTAAGACACCGCTTCTTGCCAAATTTCAAGATTCTAGGTCAACGGGAAGTACCCTATAGGTTTTGATTCCCTTGTGAAATCGCAAAATATGCGACATAAACGGTCATATCTTTTGATCGCGTTGACATACAAGTTTGATTTTCACAGCTGAAAGAGACCGCAGACCCGAGTATTTGATACAAATTTCAACTTGTCACCTTTACGCGTTCCTGAGAAAATTGGTCTTGATAGACAGACAGACGGACAGACAGACAGACGACCAACAAAGTGATCCTATAAGGGTTCCGTTTTCGGTACGGAACCCTAAAAATGATGCATATTCTCTATTAATCTAGAAAACCTACAGTAGACGGAACAAGTTTTTCTGTCTGTAACTTGAGGTTTAGACTAGTCTGTTCCGAATTAATCTTCGTCTCGCTATAACTCGCTAATTAGTCTATATAACCTAAATGAGACGAAGTAAGTTTCTTTGTCGGTAACATGAGAGTTGGACCCGAATTAGACCATCTATATTCGTCTCTTCTTTCTTTCTTGTAGCCTGTTTTCGTCCACTCTTTAACATAGTCCCTCCAAATTTTTCCATATTGATCTTTCCTGGGCTACTTCCATCCAGATCTTGCCCGAGGCCTGACAACACTCCTATTCCATATTCGCGGCCTCCATTGTAACTGGAATTTAGTCCACTTGATGTTGTCTCTCGCTATATCTCTTCACTTAATACGCACCACTCGCTCACCACATCCACGACCCCAGTTCTCCTCCTGATTTCCTTAATTCAAATTTCGTCCCTGAGGCTGATTCCCAGCATCATTCGCTCCATCACTCCCTGGCAGACTTGAAAACGATTTACGTTATATATCGTTACAGTTACAGTCCATACTTTGCGACCGGCAAGATGCACGAGTTACAAACCTTCCTCGTGAGGTTTATAGGGATGCGGTTCTCGGAGAATGTAGCTGAGCCTGCCGAACGCCGCCCATCTGGTGATTTCGGCTGTCTAATTCATCATCCGAAGATTGGTTTGCAGCAATTCCCCACTCTGCTCTGTCTTCAGCCTTCCGATTCATTTCTTGATATATCGTGCATCCAGCATCTCGAATTAGTTGGTCAATATATTGCTGTCGTGGTCTCCCTATGCAGTTTTTGCCATCAAGATGCTCTTCGATAATTGTGTTCATCAAGCAATAAAGTCGCCGTGTATGGCCGTAAGTTGCATTCGTCTCTTTACAATGACAATCTTTTTTCCTCGGCTCTCCTTAACACTTCTTCATTTGTCACTCGGCCAATTTTTAGCATCCTCCTATAACACCACATTTCTAAGGCTTCCAGGCGTCTTCTCTCTTGAGTCCCTATGGTCGAGGTTTCACACCCATACACTGCAACACAAAATAGTTTTCATTAGTCTTTTCTTGGCATAAGGCTAATGTTATTGGAGGTGAACAGGTTTTTTCGTTTAAGAAATTCAATTTTTGCTTGGTTCTTTCTACTGACAATTTCGTTTTTATTTCTTCCGTAAGTTGTAATTTTGCTTCCCAAATAGATTTACTGTTGAACTTCATCCAAAGTACGTCCATTTGGGCTGATGTTTGTTTGGATGTTTCCTTTCTTGTTGCAGACTGAAATTTTAAATTTTTTTCATAATTATAATTGTGCTGTCTGATTGCCCTTTCGCAACTTGGCCTTTCGCAACATTGCATGGCAGGAAGATGTAGTGTCCCAGATATACATATTCATCGACTTTCTCACGAGTATGATTACCGATGGTGTTACTCATGATTTTAGTTGTCTGAAGATTCGTTTTCAGCCTCACCGCTTTTGAAGTCATTGTGAAGTCTTCTTCGAGTTCCCGTAGCATTATCCCTAGTTCATCTGGGTCGCTGCTGGTAAGCACAATATCGTCGGCAAAGCATTGTTGATTAAGACGGCTTTCATCGATGCCGGCTCCATTTCGCTCCCAAGAAAGAGTTTTAAATACGTTCTCCAACGCTAGGGTTAAAGGTTTGGTATGGCCTTGTCGAACGCCCATCCTGACGGGTATTTCTCCTGTAACCCAATCCTCTTCCAGCTTGACATGCAAGGTATGCATGTTCGTGGATATATTGAATCAAGCTTGAATATTTAGACGGGAACTATCCATCGCCCGAAGCACTGTTCAGGTTTCAAACGAGTCAAAAGCTTTTTGGTACTCCACAAATGGCATATGGAGATGAATGTTGTAATCCGTGCATCTCTCGATTAATGTGCGCACTATTTGGATCGTGCTGAACCTCCTTCTGAATCCATCCTGTTCGATGGGCAGATACAAGTCGAATTTCTGGGTAATACGATTCATTATGATTTTGGATAACAGCTTATAAAGGGTGGATGGTAGACTGATTGGTCTATAATTTTCGATATTCGTACAGTCGCCCTTCTTGAAGAGCAAGCAACTTCTTTGTTTGGCCACAGGTCAGAAATTTTGACCTCATCGAAAGCGTTCAGGAGTATAAAAATTGTTTGTTTTATTGTTCCTCCTCCGGCCTTAAGTATTTCGATCGCTACTCTATCTTAACCAGGTGTCTTGCCGATTTTGAACCGACCCAATGCAGTTTCCAGTGCATTCCGCTCTGTCGATCATTTGGAGCTTGTCGGATCCCACAAATTGGATGCAGATTCTCGTTCTGAAAGTTCTGAGAACGAGAAACTTCATCCGTCTATAAATCGTCTATCCATCCGTCTATAAATCACTAATTAGGCTTGATAGCCTAAATTTGGCATAGTAAATTTGTCTGTCTGTAACATGTGGATTACATGTGGATTTGTCTGTCTGTAACATGTGACTAGTCTGTCCCGTAATAAAACTATAAATATAAAGTTTGTCTATAGGTATGTCAATTGAGTAACATGAAATATGAAGCAAAATTTAAAAAACCAGGTTTCTCTGTCTATCTATCTATCTATTAAGCTTCAGTCAAGACCAGACAAGACCAGACAAGACCAAACAAGACAATTAAGACCAGAGTAGACCAGACAATATCAGAGAAGACCAGACAAAACCATACAAGACCAGACAAGACTAGATAATACCTGACAAGAGCGGACAAAGGCGGGCAAGAGTGGACAAGAGCGACAAAGAATGGACAAGAGCGGAAAATGGCGGACAAGAGCGGACAAGTGTGGACAAGAGTAAGCAAGAGCGGACAAAGACAAATGCTATTCGGAGCAAAATATGCTAAGACAAATGATTATAATGAAAATATTTAGTTAACTTATCGTCTTATTTCTTCCTGAGTTTCCTAAGTTCCTAAGTTTTCGGCGATTTGTTTTACTTTGTAAAACACGGAATTTAACATTTCCTGAATTTCATTCGCGTGTTTGCGAATTCCCTACAGAACAAAAACTACGACACGGCGATCGATAAAAGCAACAGAACACTACACGTGCCATAAACGTTGCACAACATTGCTCGTCCAACTTTGATAAAATTTAGTTTCAGTTTAGGAATTTCCTATTTTTTTTTTCTTCTAACAAAACTGTTGTTTTATTTAGGTGAACGGGGAGCGACATCCCGGCGACGTGTACAAGGACTTCAGGGCTTCAGTGTTCAGGATACTGGGGATGCAGGACAATCCTCCGGTTTTCAGCAACGGACGCGTCGCCTCAGTCCCTGCAGACGTTACCACAGAATTACCAACAATGGTAAGTACACCAATCACTAACTAATCCAACAAGATATCACCTACACAGACCAAACCAGTTTACAGTGCGTGGTTTTAGCAACTGAAATTCGCATGAAAATCGCGCGATTGCCGTTTGTTTCATGAAGGAAATTGTGAAACTAAATCTTGATTCAAGCATTATTTTTCACTTTGCACTATCTTGTCAAACAAGATATCAACTACACGGACTCAAGTAGTTTATAGTGCGTAGATTTAGGAATATATTACTGCAATTTTCATGAAAATCGCACGAATAAGTTTTGTTTTATGAAGGAAATTGTGAAATTAGTCCGAAATTTCGATTCAAACTTAATTCTTCGCTTTGCATAATCTAGTCCGACAAGATAGCAACTACACGGACTCAACTAGTTTGTAGTGCGTAGATTTAGGAATATATTGCTGCAATTTTCATGAAAAATAAATTTTGCGCGAATAAATTTTGTTTTATGAAAGAAATTGTGAAACTAGTCCAAAATATCGATTCAAACCTAATTCTTCGCTTTGCATTATCTAGTCCGATTAGATATCAACTAGACGGACTAAACTAGTTTATAGTGCGTGGATTCAGGAATATTTTACTGAAAATTTTATGAAAATCGCGCGATTGCTTTTTGTTTTATGAGCGAAATTGTAAAATTAGTCCGAAATCTCGATTTAAAGCTAAATCCTTCGCTTTACACTCTAGTCCGATAAGCCATCAACTACACATACTAAACTAGTTTATAGTGCGTAGATTCAGGAATATATTACTGCAATTTTCATGGAAATCTCGCGATTGCTTTTTGTTTTATGAAGGAAGTTGTAAAATTTGTCCAAAATCTCGATTCAAGCAAAATTCTTTGCTTTGCATTATCTAGTCCGATTAGATATAAACTACACGGAATAAACTAGATTATAGTGCGTGGATTCAGGAATATTTTACTGAAAATTTTATGAAAAACGCTCGATTGCCTTTTGTTTTATGAGCGAAATTGTAAAATTAGTCCGAAATCTTGATTTAAGCTAAATTCTTCGCTTTGCACTCTAGTTCGACAAGTTATCAATTACACATACTAGACTAGTTTATAGTGCGTAGATTCAGGAATAAATTACTGTAATTTTTATGAAAATCGGGCGATTGTTTTTTGTTTTATGAAGGAGATTAGTAAACAAATCGACCTTGACAGTGTGGAAGTTTAATCGATTATAACACACAAGCTGATTGATGAAATTTGTAAAGGAGGCCCAAGACCAGTGGTGGCGCGACCATCTATGGCACGCTTGTCAAAGCTGACACGTAGGAAAATTATATTGGCACGCGAACTATTTCTCATGCGTGCCTTCTAAAATTCTTAAACTCAAACCTTCCACTTTAGACCACCTATGGCACGCGTATCATAGCTGACACGTAGGAAAATTATGTTGGCACACGATCTATTTCTCACGCGTGTCTTTCAAACTTCTCAAACTTAAACCTTCCACTTTAATTACCGACCACCTATGGGACACGTGTCACAGCTGACACGTAGGAACATTATTTTGGCACGGGAACTATTTCTCACGAGTGCCTTCTAAACTTATTAAACCTTCCACTTTAATTACCGACTACTTGTGGCACGCGTGTCACAGCTCACACGTAGAAAAATTATATTGGCACGCGAACTATTTCTCACGCGTGCCTTTTAAACTTCTCAAACTTAAACCTTCCACTTTAATTACCGACCACGTATGGCACGCGTGTCACAGCTGACACGTAGGAAAATTATATTGGCACTCGAACTATTTCTCACGCTTGCCTCCTAAACTTCTCAAACTTAAACCTTCCACTCTAATTACCAACTACCTATGGCACGCGTGTGACACGTACGTTTTCTAACGCGAACTATTTCTCAAGGTTAAAACTTCCACTTTAATTACCTACCACCTATGGCACTCGTGTCACAGCTAACACGTAGGAAATTATATTGGCACGCGAACTATTACTCACGCGTGCCTTCTAAACCTCTTAAACTTAAACCTACCACTTTAATTACCGACCACTTATGGCACGCGTGCCTCAGTTGACACGCAGGAAAATTGTATTGGCACGCGAACTCTTTCTTACGTGTACCTATTAAACTTCTCAAACTTAAACCTTCCACTTTAATTACCGACCACCTATGGCACGCACGCGTGTCACAGCTGACACGTATGCAAATTATATTGGCACGCAAACTATTTCTCACGCGTACCTTCTAAACTTCTCAAACTTAAACCTTCCACTTTAATTACCTACCACCTATGGCACGCGTGTCACAGCTGACATTTATGAAAATTGTATTGGCACGCGAACTATTTTTCACGCGTGCCTTCTAAACTTCTTAAACTTAAACTTTTTACTTTAATTACCGACCATCTATGGCACGCGTGTCACAGCTGACATGTAGCAAAATTGTATTAGCACGCGAAATATTCCTCAAGCGTGCCTTCTAAACTTCTTAAACTTAAACCGTCCACTTTAATTACCGACCACCTATGGCACGCGTGTCACCGCTGACACCTAGGAAAATTATATTGGCACACAAACTATTTCTCACACGTGCCTTCCAAACTTCTTAAACTTAAACCTTCCACTTTAATTAACGACCACCTATAGCACGCGTGACCTATGTTTTCTAACGCGAACTATTTCTCACGCGTGCCTTCTATGGTGCGTGGATTCAGGAATATTTTACTGAAAATTTTATGAAAATAGCGCGATTGCTTTTTGTTTTAGGAGCGAAATTGTAAAATTTGTCCGAAATCTCAATTCAAGCTAAATTCTTCGCTTTGGGAAAATTCTGACATATGGGAAAATTATATTATCACGCGAACTAGTTGTCACGCGTGCCTTCTAAACTTCCTAAAACTAAATCTTCCACTTTAATTACCGACCACCTACGGCACGCGTGTCACATCTGACCCGTAGGAAAATTATATTAGCACGCGAACTATTTCTCATGCGTGCCTTCTAAACTTCTTAAACTTAAACCTTCCACTCCAATTACCGACCACCTATGGCACGCGTGTCACAGCTGGCCCGTAGGAAAATTATATTGCTATGCAAACTATTTCTCACCCGTGCCTTCTAAGCTTCTTAAACCTAAACTTTCGACTTTAATTACCGACCACCTATGACACGGCTGTCACAGCTGACATGTAGGAAAATTATATTATCACGCAAACTAGTTGTCACGCGTGCCTTCTAAACTTCTTAAGCTTAAACCTTCCACTTTAATTATCGACCTCCTATGGCACGCGTGTCACAGCTGACAAGTAGGAAAATTATATTGGCACGTGAACTATTTCTCACGCGTGCCTTCTAAACTTAAACCTTCCATTTTAATTACCGACCACCTATGGCACGCGTGTCACAGCTGACACGTAGGAAAATTTAAAGGGTAGCGAGCTATTTCTCACGCGTGCCTTCTAAACTTATTAAACCTTCCACTGCAATTACCGACCACCTATGGCACGCGTCTCACAGCTGACACATTTTAACACGTTAAAAAACGAACTATTTCTCACGCGTGCCTTCTAAACTTCCCAAACTTAAACCTTCCACTTTAATTACCGACTACCTATGGCACGCGTGTCACAGCTGACACGTAGGTAAAAACGAACTATTTCTCATGCGTGCCTTCTAAACTTCTCAAACTTAAACCTTCCACTTTAATTACGGACCACCTATGGCACGCGTGTCACAGCTGACACGTAGGTAAAAACGAACTATTTCTCATGCGTGCCTTCTAAACTTCTCAAACTTAAACCTTCCACTTTAATTACCGACCACCTATGGCACGCGCGTCACTGCTGTCATGTAGGAAAATTATATTGGTACGCGAACTATTTCTCACGCGTGCCCTCTAAGCTTTTTAAACGTAAGCCTTCCTCTCTAATTACCGACCACCTATGGCACGCGTGTGACACGTGCGTTTTCTAACGCGAACTATTTCTCACGCGTGCCTTCTAAACTCCTCATACTTAAACCTTCCACTTATTACTGACCACCTATGGCACGCGTGTCACTGCTGGCACGTATGAAAATTGTATTGGCACGCAAACTATTCTTCACGCGTGCCTTCTACATTTCTTAAACTTAAACCTTGCACTTTAATTACCGACCACCTATGGCACGCGTGTCACTGCTGGCACGTATGATAATTGTATTGGCACGCAAACTATTCTTCACGCGTGCCTTCTACACTTCTAAAACTTAAACCTTCCACTTTAATTACCGACCACCTATGGCACGCGTCTCACAGCTGACGATTAGGAAAATTATAATGGCACGCGAACTATTTCCCACGTGTGCCTTCTAAACTTCTCAAACTTAAACTTTCCACTTTAATTACCAACCACCTATGGCACGCGTGTCACAGCCGACACGTATTAAAATCATATTGGCACGCGTGCCTTCTAAACTTAAACCTTCCACTTTAATTACCGACCACCTATGGCACGCGCGTCACTGCTGACATGTAGGAAAATTATATTGGCACGCGAACTATTTCTCACGCGTGCCCTCTAAGCTTTTTAAACGTAAGCCTTCCTCTCTAATTACCGACCACCTATGGCACGCGTGTGACACATACGTTTTCTAACGCGAACTATTTCTCACGCGAGCCTTCTAAACTTCTCATACTTAAACCTTCCACTTTAATTACCGACCACCTAAGGCACGCGTGTCACTGCTGGCACGTATGAAAATTGTATTGGCACGCAAACTATTCTTCACGCGTGCCTTCTACACTTCTTAAACTTAAACCTTGCACTTTAATTACCGACCACCTATGGCACGCGTCTCACTGCTGGCACGTATGAAAATTGTATTGGCACGCAAACTATTCTTCACGCGTGCCTTCTACACTTCTAAAACTTAAACCTTCCACTTTAATTACCGACCACTTATGGCACGCGTCTCACAGCTGACGATTAGGAAAATTACAATGGCACGCGAACTATTTCCCACGTGTGCCTTCTAAACTTCTCAAACTTAATCTTTCCACTTTAATTACCAACCACCTATGGCACGCGTGTCACAGCTGACACGTATTAAAATCATATTGGCACGCGTGCCTTCTAAACTTCTTAAACCTTCCACTTTAATTTTTAAGTTTCTCAATATGCTATCTATATTCAAGCTAATAACATTTGCAACAACACTGAAATGTTCATTCATTGTGAAAGTTACCTAGCACGTCGAACTCTTCAAAATTTGAAAATTTAAAAAAAAATTGGCACGCGGTTGGAAAAAGGTTCGCCACCACTTCCGGTCAATCATTCCATCAAAAGCTTGAAGCAAGCATTATTGGCCGTCTAGGAACCTGGTTGACGCTTGAGTCAACTTTGACGCCTTGACGGTGATTGATAGGAAGTATGAATGACTCGAGCATTTGTCTCAGGTGTTTGACCGTCCAGGCTAGTGGTAGCGAACCTTTTTACTATCGGGTGCCAATTTCTTAAAATTAACACATGCCTGGCACTCGGCAACTTTTGCAAAGTAACTTTTGCACTCGGTAACTTTTGCAAAGATTAAAAAAAAAAATTATTTGAAAATTAGTTACTGTATTAGTCTGAATATAAGACGTCTCATATTTTACACCTTTGATGTTGCACTGAACTAGATTTGGATTTTTTTTAGAAAAGACAATATTTTTCTGACGTGCCAATAGAATTTTTTACGTGTCAGCCATGACTCGCGTGCCATACGTTCGACCACTGGACTCTGTGGAGTTTGCTGAACCAAACACCACAATTTTTCTACGTGTCAGCCGTGACACGCGTGCCATAGGTTCGCCTAGACTCTAGGCGGAGTTTGATAAAACAAACACCACATTTTTTTTACTTGCCAGCCGTTGCACGCGTGCCATAATTTTGCCACCTATACTCTAGGCGGAGTTTGATGAGCCAAACACCACCATTTTTGTACGTGTCAGCCGTGACACGCGTGCCATAGGTTCGCCACAAAGACTAGGCGGAGTTTGATGAGCCAAACAACACAATTTTTCCACGTGTCAGCCATGACACGCGTGCCATAGGTTCTCCGCCTAGGCTCTAGGCGGAGTTTGATGAGCCAATAGGTTAGGTTATGTTAGATTTTTCTACGTGTCAGCTATGAGATGCCTACCATAGGTGGTCGGTAATTAAAGTGAAAGGTTTAAGTTTAAGAAGTTTAGTAGGCACGCGTGAGAAATAGTTCGTGTGCCAATATAATTTTCCTACGTGTCAGCTGTGACACGCGTGCCGTAGATGGTCGATAATTAAAGTGGAAGGTTTAATTTTAAGAAGTTCAGAAGGAGAAACACCACAATTTTTCTACGTGTCATCCGTGACACGCGTGCCATAGCTTCATTTGATCCATCTTCTTGATCGTCTAGGGCCTACTTTATAATCAAGTCTAAAATTAACAGGTAGATTACATTTAATAAGTCTAATCGCAATTTCTTCTTCGAAACATGTAGAATACATTCAATAAGTCATACATTTGTAATTTCAAATGCAAATTTCTTCTTCAAACCTTTTTGTATGTTTTTATAGCCAGCTCAACAGACAATTCCAGCAGCTCTACCAGTGCCTCAGCTAAAGCCAGAGCTCCTCGTGCCTTCTCCGTCGCCTACACCCCCGCGTCCACCAACCCAAGTCATCTCAGTTTCCTCCAGGGAAATGCCGCCGAGCTACCAATCGCCCATCAAACCCGGCTGGCCGCCGGTGCTTTGGGTCATCGGCGGCCCGGGAAGCAACAAGGCGGCGCTGTGCGTGCAAGCCGCGCAGGACACGGGCTGGACGCACATCAGCCTCGGCAGGCTGCTCCGCGCGGTGGCCGAGCCCCCGGACCCCAAGCCCGGGAGCGACGCGGCCAAGATCCGCGACTGCATTTCCGGCGGGGAGATGGTCAGCCTGGACATCATCATGAACATCGTGGAGAGTCACATGGCGTCGAACATGCTGGCGCAGGGCATCATCCTCGACGGCTTCCCCAGGAACATGGCTCAGGCAACAGAATTTGAAGCCAAGGTAAAATCTTGAAAACCACTGACGTGTTAGGTTAGGTTAGCTACAAAATAGCAAAGTGAACAAGTTACTAGCAATATTCACAGGTGTAGATATTGCTGTATGTAGATATTGCTGTATGTTAGACAGATTAATTCAGTTTTAGCTATGTGGTCTAAATATTGATTATCTTGTGAGTAATATGAAGAGTAATATTAAGACAGACGGTAAGAAAGATTTGGAAATTGTTCCGAGGGCCGGATAAAATCAAGTTGAAGGTCGGGTCCGACCTTCAACTTGATTTTATCCGGCCCTCGGAACAATTTCCAAATCTCATTTAACTCGCCCGAGTGTGGCGACTTCGTCTCCAAGGTTTCGTAGGTTAAGCGGTTTGAGGTTATGCAACGACACTCGCTAATTATTCGAAGACGCGTTTCGAGATCTATCTCTCATCAGTGCATAGCTGCATCTAGTTCTTGTTTAGTGCCACGAAAGTGAACTGGGGGCTAGTAAATAGCATACAAATATCGCGGGCCCGCGGGCCGGATCCGACCTTCAACTTGATTTTATCCGGCCCTCGGAACAATTTTCAAATCTCGTTAAACTCGCGCGAGTGTGGCGACTTCGTCTCCAAGGTATCGTATGTTAAGCGGTTTGAGGTTATGCAATGATACTCGCTTATTATTCAAAGACGCGTTTCGAGATCTATCTCTCATCAGTGCAGAGCTGCATATATTTCTTGTTTAGTGCCACGAAAGCGAACTGGGGGCTAGTAATTAGCATACAAATATCTGTTGCGTTTCAACATGAGATTTGTTTTGTAGTCGTAGAAAGACTTAAACGGGGGCTAGTAAATAGCATACAAATATCTGTTGTGTTTCAACGTGAGATTTGTTTTGTAGTCTTAAAAAGACTTAAACAGGGGGCTAGTAGATAGCATACAAATATCTGTTGTGTTTCAACACGAGATTTGTTTTGTAATCTTAAAAGGGGGGCTCGTATATAGCATACACATATCTGTTGTGTTTCAACATGAGATTTGTTTTGTAGTCTTAAAAAGACTTAAACAGGGGCTAGTAGATAGCATACAAATATCTGTTGTGTTCCAACACGAGATTTGTTTTGTAGTCATACAAAGACTTAAACGGGGGCTAGTAAATAGCATACAAATATCTGTTGTGTTTCAAGGTGAGATTTGTTTTGTAGTCTTAAAAAGACTTAAACAGGGGGCTAGTAGATAGCATACAAATATCTGTTGTGTTTCAACACGAGATTTGTTTTGTAGTCTTAAAAGGGGGGCTCGTATATAGCATACACATATCTGTTGTGTTTCAACATGAGATTTGTTTTGTAGTCTTAAAAAGACTCAATAATATTATAGATCTACGGGCCGAGGGACGAGTCCGCAGGTCGAATCGAACTTTCAACTTGATTTTATCCGACGTAACAATTTCCAAATCTTTTCAAATCCGGCCGAGTGTTTAGACTTCTTGCCCAAGGTTTCGTAGTTTAAGCGGTTTGAGCTTATGCAATGACACTCACTTTTTATTACCATCACAATCATGTGATATTATAGAGTATTCATCCTTGTTCGTGTGCTCCCTTTTCTAGATTTTGAATTCCATACCTAACGTAAGATCCTCAGGAGTGGGAACGTTCCATCGCCTACAATAATCCTTCCTTGAAAGGGTATCATCATAGTTATGGATAGTTTTTCATAAGCGGCGCCCGATTGGAATCTAAAATGATAGGTTTGAAAATGTTGGAAATCGATGAGACGAAGTAATGGAACGGGAAAACGAAACCGGTCGCGCATATAATTTTCTAATAATTCATATTTAATCAGGGAACGGAGAAAGTGGAAAGGAAGAGAGAAGAAAGTTTGTGGCGCGTCAATTATTCAACGGTGTCCCGTCTCGCTCGCCGCATTTTTTACCGCGGACTTGTGTTTAAAACCCGGCAATTATTGTTATTGCCGGTTGTCGCGTTAATTCATTATTCAACGCGAGAAATCGATAGTTGGATATTCAACAATTTATATTACACGGGACGTTATGCAACGCACAATTTTTTCTAGAGCCCTTCAAGGTACACTGGGGCCAAATACCAAAAAGCTGGCTAAAAGTCGAAAAAAAGCCGAAGTTTAAGTTCCGGTCGTTAAATTTCTAGTTGTGAGCTTTTTTTGCAATTAGTTCTAAGAGTTTATGCGCCTTGTTTTTCACGGGGATCTTAGTCGTGAGTTACGTCAGTTCCAATTCTAGATTTCGTATCCCCATATCCCCTATACCTGTAACAGTATAATAATTGGAAGAGAACCCTCAATCGAGCTAGACGCGCCGCGTCGTGATTAAAGCAAATATTTCAACGCTATGTTCAAGAGAACGCCAAATCTTTAAAAATCAATCGATTTGAATTTTTTTAAATGAAATCCGCAGCCGCAAGTAAGTGAAAAATCATTATGTAAAGCAAAATGAATAATAGTTTATGCGATAACAATAAACGAATCATTTGTACGCAAATAAACGAAAGATTACAACGGAAAATTTTTGAACACTTAGAGAAAACCTTATTAAAGCGGAAACACAGCTTGAATATATAAATATATTCAACCTTTCCGTAGCTCTATAATATTATTAAGTCTTTTTAAGGCTACCAAACAAATCTCATTTTGAAACATAACAGATATTTGTCTGCTACTTAATAGCCCCCAGTCCACTTTCGTGGTATTAAACAAGAACTAGATGCAGCTCTAATACTGAGACTCAACAGATATTTGTATGCTAGTCACTAGCCCCAGTCCACTTTCGTCGTACTAAACAAGAACTAGATGCAGCTCTAATACTGAAACTCAACAGATATTTGTATGCTAGTCACTAGCCCCCAGTCCACTTTCGTCGTACTAAACAAGAACTAGATGCAGCTCTAATACTGAAACTCAACAGATATTTGTATGCCAGTCACTAGCCCCCAGTCCACTTTCGTCGTACTAAACAAGAACTAGATGCAGCTCTAATACTGAAACTCAACAGATATTTGTATGCTAGTCACTAGCCCGCAGTCCACTTTCGTCGTACTAAACAAGAACTAGATGCAGCTCTAATACTGAAACTCAACAGATATTTGTATGCTAGTCACTAGCCCCCAGTCCACTTTCGTCGTACTAAACAAGAACTAGATGCAGCTCTAATACTGAAACTCAACAGATATTTGTATGCCAGTCACTAGCCCCCAGTCCACTTTCGTCGTACTAAACAAGAACTAGATGCAGCTCTAATACTGAAACTCAACAGATATTTGTATGCTAGTCACTAGCTCGCAGTCCACTTTCGTCGTACTAAACAAGAACTAGATGCAGCTCTAATACTGAAACTCAACAGATATTTGTATGCTAGTCACTAGCCCCCAGTCCACTTTCGTCGTACTAAACAAGAACTAGATGCAGCTCTAATACTAAAACTCAACAGATATTTGTATGCTATTCACTAGCCCCCAGTCCACTTTCGTCGTACTAAAAAAGAACTAGATGCAGCTCTAATACTGAAACTCAACAGATATTTGTATGCTATTCACTAGCCCCCAGTCCACTTTCGTCGTACTAAACAAGAACTAGATGCAGCTCTAATACTGAAACTCAACAGATATTTGTATGCTAGTCACTAGCCCCCAGTCCAATTTCGTCGTACTAAACAAGAACTAGATGCAGCTCTAATACTGAAACTCAACAGATATTTGTATGCTAGTCACTAGCCCCCAGTCCACTTTCGTCGTACTAATCAAGAACTAGATGCAGCTCTA
The DNA here is from genome assembly GCA_944588485.1 of Phosphuga atrata. NCBI lineage: Eukaryota > Metazoa > Arthropoda > Insecta > Coleoptera > Silphidae > Phosphuga > Phosphuga atrata. Next base: position 5,411,532 of record OX155897.1, on the reverse strand, counting down.
ATACTGAAACTCAACAGATATTTGTATGCTAGTCACTAGCCCCCAGTCCACTTTCGTCGTACTAATCAAGAACTAGATGCAGCTCTAATACTGAAACTCAACAGATATTTGTATGCTATTCACTAGCCCCCAGTCCACTTTCGTCGTACTAATCAAGAACTAGATGCAGCTCTAATACTGAAACTCAACCGATATTTGTATGCTATTCACTAGCCCCCAGTCCACTTTCGTCGTACTAAACAAGAACTAGATGCAGCTCTAATACTGAAACTCAACAGATATTTGTATGCCATTCACTAGCCCCCCAGTCCACTTTCGTCGTATTAAACAAAAACTAGATGCAGCTCTAATACTGAAACTCAACAGATATTTGTATGCTAGTCACTATCCCCCAGTCCACTTTCGTCGTACTAATCAAGAACTAGATGCAGCTCTAATACTGAAACTCAACAGATATTTGTATGCTATTCACTAGCCCCCAGTCCACTTTCGTCGTACTAAACAAGAACTAGATGCAGCTCTAATACTGAAACTCAACAGATATTTGTATGCTATTCACTAGCCCCCCAGTCCACTTTCGTCGTACTAAACAAGAACTAGATGCAGCTCTAATACTGAAACTCAACAGATATTTGTATGCTAGTCACTAGCCCCCAGTCCACTTTCGTCGTACTAAACAAGAACTAGATGCAGCTCTAATACTGAAACTCAACAGATATTTGTATGCTATTCACTAGTCCCCAGTCCACTTTCGTCGTACTAATCAAGAACTAGATGCTGTTCTAATACTGAAACTCAACAGATATTTGTATGCTATTTACTAGCCCCCAGTCCACTTTCGTCGTACTAATCAAGAACTAGATGCAGCTCTAATACTGAAACTCAACAGATATTTGTATGCTAGTCACTAGCCCCCAGTCCACTTTCGTCGTACTAAACAAGAACTAGATGCAGCTCTAATACTAAAACTCAACAGATATTTGTATGCTAGTCACTATCCCCCAGTCCACTTTCGTCGTACTAATCAAGAACTAGATGCAGCTCTAATACTGAAACTCAACAGATATTTGTATGCTATTCACTAGCCCCCAGTCCACTTTCGTCGTACTAAACAAGAACTAGATGCAGCTCTAATACTGAAACTCAACAGATATTTGTATGCTATTCACTAGCCCCCAGTCCACTTTCGTCGTACTAAACAAGAACTAGATGCAGCTCTAATACTGAAACTCAACAGATATTTGTATGCTATTCACTAGCCCCCAGTCCACTTTCGTCGTACTAAACAAGAACTAGATGCAGCTCTAATACTGAAACTCAACAGATATTTGTATGCTATTCACTAGCCCCCAGTCCACTTTCGTCGTACTAAACAAAAACTAGATGCAGCTCTGATGAAAGATAAATCTCGAAACGCGTCTGCAGATGGCTATACGCATGTTGCTCGCATATTGATCGCATGTCGCAGATTAAAACTTGCTGCAACTAGCTTAAAGTGACCACACGTCCCGATTTTGGCGGGAGAGTCCCGCTTTTTAGAGAACAGTCCCGCGTCCCGACGATTTTTAAAAATGTCCCGCTTTTTAGAAAATATCTACATTTCTTATTTTAAATGTACTGTAATATATAATATAAGATTTTTCCACATATTCCTATAAAATCTCCTTTTTTAATGTCACCCAATGATTTTTTTTAATTTCCTCCAATTGAACTGTCCATTCTTCAAGATATTCCATGTAGTTATTATTAAAAATGTTGACTCCTCTCAGAAAATCCGGTCGTTTAATGGCTCTTTGTTTTGAAATTTTCATTGTTTGACATTAAAAAAGCAGATTTTATGGGAATACGTGTGAAAATCTTTTGAACATATTAGTTATCATTTTCCGAAAAATAATATTTGCGAAAACTGTAACTGATGAAAAAATTAAATGTTGGAGGTCTGCAAATTGGAAACAGAACAGTATTAAACAGAATAATATTCCTTATCAAAATATTTTGAAAATTGTAGAATATGCGCTCTGCCTTCCAGGAAAAAACTGAAGCAACAAAAAGTGTTTTTCTAGTATCAATAAAATATGGACAACCGAAAAAAACGCAGTTGAACATTAAAGTTTAAAATCTATATTACTAAAAAATAAAATGAACTTAGTCTAAAAAATAATTTGAACAATTCATGTGAGAATTTTCACTACATTTTAATAAATGATTGGAGTAAATACTCGTCAAAAATTTTATCGTGAAAGAAAATCATATTTTTTTTTAAATAAAAAAATTAAATTAAAAAAAGGGTTTGGTCCAGAATACGGGTTTTTTTGAAACTTAGTGTTGCCGACTTTTTACCGGGTGTAAATGTTGTTAATCGTCTTTGGTACTGTTTAACTAAGATCGGAAAGCAAAAATGAAGTTTCTACGTTGCCTAGTTCAATAAATATTCGTGTTTTTATTGTCCTAAAAATTGATATTTTCAACATTTTTACAGCCTCAACATTGTCAACTTTTAGTTTATTTTTTATAAGAAAAATATTACCCCATATGCATATCAAAATATCGATACTTTTTTAGCATATACTGATATTTTGTCGGTAGTAGATATGTTGTTTAGTAAACGTGCAACTAATTCCGAAACATATTGTTCGGTTTCTTGTAATAAGAGAAGTTGGGTTTCGTCCAGAATACGTTTTTTTTTTTTAATTTAGTGTTGCGGACTTTTAACCTGGTGTAAATGTTGTTAATCGTCTTTGGCACTCTTTAACTAAGATCGGAAAGCAAAAATGAAGCTTCTACTTTGCCTGGTGCAATAAATATTCGTGTTTTTGTTGTCCCAAAAATTAACATTCGACTCAACGCCTGGTACATTTCTGATCAGGTGACGAAAAGTGTGCGCATGCAATCATCTCGACGTTGCCACTTTAACTTCTCTGGGTTTCGTCCAGAATACGGGTTTTTTTGAAACTTAGTTTTGCGGACTTTTTATTTGGTGTAACCGTTGTTAACCGTCTTTGGCACTATTTAACTAAGATCGGAAAGCAAAAATGAAGCTTCTACGTTGCCTGGTTTCTTAAATATTCGTGTTTTTGTTGTCCTAAAAATTAACATTCGACGCAACCCCGGGTAAATTTCTGATCAGGTGAAAAAAGTGTGCGCATGCAATCATCTCGGCGTTACTACTTTAACTTCTCTTATATTATATTGTTTATATTATATTATATTGTTTCTTACCGATAATATAGTAAAAATTGTAATTTTGACATACACACTTCAAATCATTGACACAATAAGGTAGAACGTTCAGCGCCTCCGTGTAAAAAAATGCTAACTATCTGTCGATGTAATCTAGGTTAACCCAGATTTAATCCAGATTAGGTTATGGTTAGGTTAAATTATATTAGAGTCAGATAAATAGAGTGGACTGAGAGGCCGAGAACTCTTGATTCCATAAGAAAACTTCAATTTTAATATCGTCAGAAAAATTATTTTCACGTCTATGTTTTTTCATTAGTGACGCAAGTTGTTGCCATAGTAACAAACCGAAATCGTTTAATAATGAAACATTTGATTTACATTGGACTTTTAAGCTTACCTTCACATACAATAATGTATTTATTAATATGTCCATTTTGGTGTGTGAGTAGATAAAATATATTTTTTAGGGTTCCGTACCAAAAACGGAACCCTTATAGGATCACTTTGTTGTCCGTCTGTCTGTCTGTCCGTCTATCCGTCCGTCTGTCTGTCAAGACAATTTTTCTCAGGAACGCGTAGAGGTAACAAGTTGAAATTTGTATCAAATACTCGGGTCTGCGGTCTCTTTCAGCTATGAAAAAATCAAACTTGTAAGTCAACGCGATCAAAAGATATGACCGTTTATGTCGCATATTTTGCGATTTCACAAGGGAATCAAAACCTATAGGGTACTTCCCGTTCACCTAGAATTATGAAATTTGGCAAGAAGCGGTGTCTTACAACACATGTAAAGGGAAAAATCTGAAAACCGTAAATATGTAGTTTAATTATAAGAAAAATTCTAATTTACTATTGGAAACTTATGAAAATACACTAATGTGTTGCGTGGTATTGTCAGGCAGCAGAAGCATATGGGTTGCATACAGTTAGGTCCTCCTCGGTTAGGCCCGAAGGATAAAAAGTATATGTCGGCACCAAGCTGTTTATTCTGAATTTTCTTTGTTTATATTCGTTATGCATTTCATCACGTACGCTCTATATACATAATATATACAGGGTATATATTATGTCTAAATTTTGCTTGTTTATAACCGACATGCGACATACTTAAGTCCCGTAACATCCTGTATATATTATATTTCGTCTAATTTTTCTTTATAATCTACATATACTTAAATCACGTACGCCCTATATTTTTTGGTAGTCAATTGCCCAAAAGCAGTCAATTGAACAACTGAATGTTAAGAATATCGAAATAGATCTAGAAATAGTTAATATATTAGTTTATATTAGATCTAGAAATAGATCTTAATATAAGTTACTGAATAAGTGTAATACTAAAATAAAGTTTTCTTTTTAAAAGTTTCAAAATATTCGCGTTATTTAAAAAAAATACCCTGTATACCTTTATACAGGGTATATAGGTATACAGGCAAAATTGAGCAGTAAAAACAAATAGTGAAGTTCCGGAACCCCTAAACACTCATAGTGAATGGGGGATGTATAGTAATAAAATATAGGGTAGAATTCCATCGTACGACAGCGACATCTTGAGGTTTTTGCGGTACTAAGATGGTCGTGATTTCAGGAGGGCCACTTATTAAGTTAACTGAATGTGCTTGCTACGTCCTCCACCAAAAAAAGATACCTTACTTACAAGTTTGTACGGAACCCTCGGTGCGCGAGTCACAACTCGCACTTGGCCGGGTTATTTTGAATTATTGGTCCGCTTTCATAACTAAATTATAATTGTCATTTCATCCCATTTGTGCCGCTTTGTCTCAATTAAATTGTGGTCACTTTAAACTAGCTGCAACTGTGTCATTGGTGCGAGTTCTTGCAATGTTAAACAAAGTTTTCTGCATGTTGTACATTAACGACGCGGAATGTTTTGAATTTGTCTGCGGTCTTCATCATGGTATTGAGTTCTATGATACGTAAAATATTTCTGAATAAATAGTATGAACGAGGCTGAATATAGAATTATCCATCCATATATATATTGTAATACTATTTAGGTAGTATAATACTATAGAGATATCATAACACAGCGCACTCTAATAGAGAAGCCACAGACTACAATGTACCGATGCACCTAGCGTTTATTGATTTCCGTAAAGCCTTTGACTCGGTAGAGACGTGGTTAATCCTAAAATCTTTACGGAATGCCAGAATAGACTCTAGATATGCTGCCATCATCAAAAATACCTATACACATGCGACGCTTCGTGTTCAAATTGAAGGACTAAATACCAACAAAATAAATATAGGAAGAGGAGTACGTCGAGGTGATACGATCTCCCCGAAATTATTTACATTGAGCTTAGAAGACGTCTTCAAGGAACTTGATTGGGAGCAAGATAATATACAAATTGGACCTCAGCTTCGCGGACGACGTAGTCTTATTTACGAAAGACCCAATCGAATTGGAAGATATGCTGCAACAGCTAAGTCGGATATCCGGCGAGATGAACATGGGCAAAACAAAGATCACGAGTCCAGAGATACCCCACATTGAGTTCGATAAGGAAACCATCGAATGCATGAACCACTACACCTACCTCGGCCATGTGATCAAGTTGGGAAAGACAAACCAAAGAGCTGAAGTGACCAGACGGATTGGTTTTACATGAACTGCGTTTGGCAAACAACAAAGATATACCATTAAACCTAAAAGGGAAAGTTTACAGCTCCTGCATATTGCCAGCAGCTACATACGGTTTTGAAACTATGAGCTTGGCAAAGAAGAGTTCCGATCGACTAGGGGTAACGCAAGGAGAAAGATCAAGGAGAACCAGCTCCAAGATATAGAGACTCTTTGGAATAATATCAAGAATATCATTATGGACACGTGTAAGTTACATCTCCGCGTGACTTTTAAACCCAAGAACAAGTGGATGACAGATCACATTCTAACCTTCATGGAGCAGCGATGACTGGCAAAGAACAAACCTGACAAATATAAAAAAATAACAAAGGTCATAAGAAGGGAGATCAAAGAAGCTAAGCAGAGGCAGAAGAAGAAGAAGCCTGGTTTCAGCAACTCGAATGATAGGATTACCGCGCGACAATTTTTCGAAAACTCAAGCATTTCTGTTGCTATTACAGGGGTTTATGGGGACTTGAATACGCATTTCCATGCCATATTGCAGACAATTTCGAGTGGCCATAAAATCGATTTCATAAAATTTGAAGATTACGCCCTCCACACAACTCGCTTCTTTCTGCAATTATATCCGTGGTTCTACATACCAACTTCGGTACATAAGATATCGATACATGGCGCGGAAGTGTTAAACTCATTGATATTGCGTATAGGGCAGATGTCCAAAGACGCTCAAGAGCATACTAATAAATACATTAAAATGTTTTTTAAAGATTTTGAACAATTTTTCACGCTTATTATTAATATCCGATCCATTTATTTTAAATTTGCGCGAAAAGTCGTTGCTCCAAGAAGCAGTTTATTGTTAGTTGTGTCACGTACACCAGCAAGTACAGAAAGCTCCAGCCGTTTCAAAGTTGAATCAACTGTATTCATTTCGTATTTCGTATCAAATTATCCTTCGGATGACGATCCATGAATGTTGTATGTTCTATTGTATTATACAACTATTAGCCACGCTCAGTGTGGTTTCAGAAATGCTCTAGGAACGAGGGAGCCACTCTTCAGTGCCCAGGTTTTGATACAGAGATGTAGGGATATGGATTGTGATGTCCATATATGCATTGATTACCAGAAAACTTGATTACCAGTGCAACAAAATAAACTCATAGGTATCCTAAAAGATATAGGGTATTCTAAAAGGGATAGGGATCCTAAAAGGTATCCTAACAAGTCGTTACCACCAATACTACAATCTACAAAAGGGATAGGGTAAGAGATAGGGCAAAGGAAGGCAAAGGAGGGCAAAAAATTCAAAGCACATCATCTGAATATACAAACGAAGATCAGACTACTGAGATGCCACATATTTACAGTGCTTCTATATGGAGTGGAGTCCTGGACTCTGACAGAGTCTACCGAACAGAGACTCGAGGCATTTGAGATTTGGCTATACCGCCGCATACTCAAAATTTTCTGGACGGCTCACGTCACCAACCAGCAGGTCTTAGATAGAATGGGAAAAAAACGAGAGGTCTTACTACCAATAAAGACAAGGAAACTGGAATACCTTGGTCATATAATGAGGAACAGTCAACGGTGCGCTCTATTGCAAGTTATACTACAAGGAAGAGTAGATTGAAGAAGAGGACCAAGAAGAAGGAGGATATCGTAGCTAATAAACCTTCAAACCTGGTTCAACAACAACAAATCTCTTCAGAGTTGCAACAAAGTCGGAATTTCCATCATCCGAAGCGGATAGACACCAGAAGAAAAATACAACTATTTTGTTTTTTCTCTATAAGTGATTCATGCGAAAACCGCCATTGTAATTTTATTTCAAATTTTGACTTAGGATTCATAATCAGCGACCCCTGAATTAGAGAAGAAGTCGTTGGAGGCAAATTGTGCTTGCAGCCAAGACCCACATAGGGATGTGGTGCTTGAAGAAGAAGATTCCGAAAACCCCCGAGTACTGATTATCAGCCAAATTTATTAACGTTTTCGACTTTTGACCAGCATTTTGGGATTTGGCCCTACTGTGCGATGGCTGGTACAATACGATTTTTCAAATTTGAGTGTTTTAGTAAACTTTTATATGCCCACCGACTAATCTTGGGTTGCGGAATCGATCGGTAAAAACTAGTCTCTGCTATAAACCGTTCAGAAGTTATGGCATCGCGAAATCAGCAAAAATTGCGATTTCTTGCTAAAATCTTTAAATCTCAAATTATTGGAAAATTTTAAAACATTTTTGCAAGTGTTTTGCTTCCTGATTACAAACATGCTAGTAGGGGAAGATAGTTCGTTCTGGCGGCTCCTCACTCCTCATCAGCTTTAATCAGCTTTTAATTAGCTTTTAATCAGCATTGAATCAGCCTTGAATCAGTTTGAATCAACTTTTAATCAGTTTCAATCAGCTTTAATCAGCTTTAATCAGATTTAATCAGTCTTAATCAGTCTTAATCAGCTTTTAATCGGCTTTAATCAGCTTTAATACACTGCAAGAGGTTGAGGTCTATGTAACCACACGCTAAAGAGGGTGTGAGGTCTATGTAACCCCACGCTAAACATGGTGTGAGCTCTATGTAACCCCACGCTAAACATGGTGTGAGATCTATGTAACCCCACGCTAGTCGGCGTGAGTGATCTAGTGGTGACGCTCGTGGTCTCATATTAGAGCGCTAACTAACAAGTATAGAGGTCCCGAGTTCTATCCCCAGTGCCGGCCGCATTTGTACCAGAGACAAATGTTATAATAACAACTAGGTTTCTGGGCCTATAAGTGAATGTGGGAAAAATACAATAGGCCACTAGTAGGCCGCAGTCTTTGAAGGGTTAATACCCGGCATCAGCATTGGATCAAACTTTTTAATAAAAAAAACCCACGCTAAACAGGGTGTGAGGTCTATGTAACCCCACGCTAACCATGGTGTGAGGTCTGTGTAACCCTACGCTTCGGGTTTAATCAGGTCTTGATGAGGAGTGGATTGAGGAGGCGCCAGAACGAACTATCTTTCCTCACTCATGCCAATTACATTTTGCTAGCTATTTCCATTCATAGGATATGACCTTCTAAAATTGAAGATTCCAAATCTTTTGGAAGCTTTCGTATCAATTCCTTCTTTAATTCTGATTTTATGCAAAATATTTTTTCTCTGTTTCAGTATAAGCAGAAGCCGACAATAATTCTTCTCGACTGCTCCAAGCTACAACTCGGCCGAGGAAGACTCGACGACAGCGTGACAGCCTTCCGCCGAAGACTCGAAATTTTCAGGCAATCTTCTCTGCCCATGTTGAAGGCCATGGACAACATAGGCCGATTAACTATCGTAAGCAAGCTTGAATGTTTCACTGAAATTTTCGAGAAAATCGCGCAATCGCGTTTTCAAAAAGAATTAATTAAGACTTAAATTAAGGGTCTATTCCCATATGCGCGACACTCAGCTACGCGACGTCACGCGACATCGCCTGTCAAATAATGATTACATTGTTTTAATTGGGCACGTCGCGTAGCCATAGTGAAAACGTGCCCATTTAAAACAATGTCATCATTATTTGACAGGCGATGTCGCACGACGTCGCGTATATGAGAATCGGCCTTTAGTGTAAAAAATTGTCCGATTTTAAAAAAAGGCCGATTCTCATTTACGCGACACTCAGCTACGCGACGTCACGCGACATCGCTTGTCAAATAATGATTACATTGTTTTAAATGGACACGTTCTCACTATGGTTACGCGAGGAGTCCATTTAAAACAATGTAATGATTATTTGACAGGCGATGTCGCACTACGTCGCGTAGCTGATCGTCGCGTATATGAGAATCGGTCTTTAGTGTAAAAAATTATCCGATTTTAAAAAAGGCCGATTCTCATATACGCGCCACTCAGCTACGCGACGTCACGCGACATCACCTGTCAAATAATGATTACATTGTTTTAATTGGGCACGTCGTGTAGCCATAGTGAGAACGTGCCCATTTAAAACAATGTAATCATTATTTTACAGGATATGTCGCGTGACGTCGCGTATATGTGAATCAGCCTTTAAGCTACAAACTTACTAATTACATCAATTTGTAGCTAAAACTTTATAGTTTCTGAAACTACAACAATTTATTTAAATTAATCCACTTATTTGTTTGTAATTGCCTGTTAAACTTTTGATTAGATTTTTTGTTGTTGTGTTTAAGGTGGATGGAGATACTGATACCAGTGCCGTCCAAGAGGATTTCAGGAACGTGGTGCGGGAGCACATCCAGTACATCAAAGAGAACGCGTCGGCGTCGAATGGACACGGCGTCCAGAACGGGCGTCCGCTCCCCAACGGCATCCCCATGCCGTCGACCATCCAGAACGGACACGGCCACAACGAGAATCATAACGGAAACGCGCACCAGAACGGCAATGCCCACCCGAATGGAAACGGGTACACCAGACAGGACAGCGTGACGATACAAGACTTGGAAGCCGAGCCGATTCAGACCATCAGTCGGCTAGTGCAGAACGGCGGGATTGTGAAGAACAGTGTGGGGCGAATTTCGAACGGAATTGCGAACGGTTTCGCCGTGCAAAACGGCTACGCAAGGAACAAATTCTCCGAATTGGACGCGGAACGACAAGAAAATATCCGACAAATTTACGGAGAAGTGGATGGACACATTTAAACTGTGATGCAATGTGATAACAAAGAATCGCTTAAAGGCCGATTCTCATACACGCGACACTCAGCTACGCGACGTCACGCGACATGATTACATTGTTTTAAATGGGCACGTTCTCACTATGACTACGCGAAGTGCCCATTTAAAACAATGCATCATTATTTGACAGTCGATGTCGCGTGACGTAGCTGAGTGTCGCGCATATTGGAATCGACGTTTATACTACTTACTCCATGAAGATTGCGCCGGTATAGATTACATTTGTTTATAGAGGGAAGCTTAAAGATTGTTTTAATCCAAATTTAAAGAAAACGATTAGTTTTTGTCAAATCAAGGAAATTGTGAGATTAGTCCAAAAATGAATTTTGTCGCTCTGTACTAACTACTCCTAGTAGATATCAGCTACAAAGCATTTTTTGTTTTCTACAGCTCAAATTCGGGAATATTTTGCTAAAATTCGCAATTGCAACAAATTGCAAAATTTGTCGAAAAGCTTGAAAACTTAAATTCTTCCCTCTATACCAACTAGTCTAAAAAGAACTCAACTTCTAAAAGTAAGTTGGTATAAAAAAGGTCGATTCCCATATGCGCGACCCTCAGCTACGCGACGTCGTGCGACATCGCCTGTCAAATAATGATTATTGCTTCAAATGGGCACGTCGCGTAGCCATGATGAGAACGTGCTCATTTAAAACAAAGTAATCATTATTTGACAGGCTATGTCGCGTGGCGTCGTTGAGTGTCGCGTGATGTCGCTGAGTGTCGCGTGACGTCGCTGAGTGTCGCGTGACGTCGCTGAGTGTCGCGTATCGCGTATATGTCGAGAATCGGCCTTTAAGGGACATTTTGTCGAGAATTTTGCGAAAATTCCGCTCTTGGTTTTCGTTCAACGAGGAGGATTACTGCAAGGATCGATTTAAAACTGAATCAGTGATTGAAATGTGATAAAAAAAACTTTACAAGGGGAAAGAAAGCAAGAACCAAAATGAACTTATTGTGAAGATTTTTCAAAATGTTTGCAACCATTGCAAATTGACCAAAGTTTAATGGAAACAGAAATCAGTATTTTACTTTTATATTAGCTAGTCGTAACGGTTAAGTAGTCTAATGTTAACACTAATGTCTAAATCTTAATCTTATATTCTGGTTTTCTCTCTGCTGGCTCAGAGCAGGAACGTTCGTTTTTTAATTCGTTAAGGAAACAACAACAATGTGGCAAATTATCGTATTAATATTGCAAAAGAGGATAATTTTATAATATTCGCATACTTTTAAGTACTCAGCACAATCTAACACACTCACCCTACACTATTACCAAATCGTTTCTTAATTACAAAACTTGCCAAAATTTATAAACAAAAAGTAAGTGAAAGCTTAATTAGTTACAGTTAATAATCGGATTTTTGAATGCAGTCTATACTAGTTTATTCAGGACAGTTTCAGGAATATTTGCCAGGAATTTTCCTCAAATTTGCGCGATTCGTTTTTGTTTTATTAAAGAAATTGTCAAACTAGTTCAAGAATTTGTTGCAACAAACACTTGCCAAATTCCTCCCTCTATTCTAACTAGAATAGCAAAAGGACAACTATATAGTTTGAACTAGTTTATAGCGCGCAGTTTCAGGAATATTTCCCAGGAATTTTCATGAAAATTGCACGATTCGTTTTTGTTTTATTAAAGATTTGTCAAACTAGTCCAAGAATTTGTTGCAATAAACGTTTGCCAAATTCCTCGCTCTATTATAACTAGTGGAGCAAGATAACAACTACATAGTTTGAACTAGTTTATAGCGCGCAGTTTCAGGAATCTTTCCCAGGAATTTTCATGAAAATTGCGCGATTTGTTTTTGTTTTATTAAAGAAATTGTCAAACTAGTCCAAGAATTTGTTGCAACAAACACTTGCCAAATTCATCCCTCTATTCTAACTAGTATAGCAAAAGGACAACTATATAGTTTGAACTAGTTTATAGCGCGCAGTTTCAGGAATATTTCCCAGGAATTTTCATGAAAATTGCACGATTCGTTTTTGTTTTATTAAAGATTTGTCAAACTAGTTCAAGAATTTGTTGCAACAAACACTTGCCAAATTCCTCCCTGTATTCTAACTAGTATAGCAAAAGGACAACTATATAGTTTGAACTAGTTTATAGCGCGCAGTTTCAGGAATATTTCCCAGGAATTTTCATGAAAATTGCACGATTCGTTTTTGTTTTATTAAAGATTTGTCAAACTAGTCCAAGAATTTGTTGCAATAAACGTTTGCCAAATTCCTCGCTCTATTCTAACTAGTGGAGCAAGATAACAACTACATAGTTTGAACTAGTTTATAGCGCGCAGTTTCAGGAATCTTTCCCAGGAATTTTCATGAAAATTGCGCGATTTGTTTTTGTTTGATTAAAGAAATTGTCAAACTAGTCCAAGAATTTGTTGCAACAAACATTTGCCAAATTCCTCGCTCTATTCTAACTAGTGGAGCAAGATAACAACTACATAGTTTGAACTAGTTTATAGCGCGCAGTTTCAGGAATCTTTCCCAGGAATTTTCATGAAAAATGCGCGATTAGTTTTTGTTTTATGCAGGAATTTATGGAACTAGCGCAGAACTAATTAGCTAATTTCAAAACTACTTGGACTAACTAATTATCAACCAAATTTTCTAAACCCTTAATTATTAATTTTTCTTTTGTTTCTAAACCTTGAAACCCTCAAAACCAAAGAAACCTAAAACTCGAAACCTCAACACACCAATAAGCCTATCGTCCATCAACTCGCAACTTTCTGAAGCTTATTAATAAGGCTATCATCCAGGAAACGTTTATTTCAGTTTTAGGATGCACCGCAAATTTATGTTTGGCAAAGCTAAGTTTCCTTTGTTGAACTATGTAGTTAAGACAACGTACCTGTATTTAAGTGAACTTTGGACCATAACTAAATCTCGTAGTATTTTTTATAAAAAAAGAAAATTAAAAATATATTTTGTAATTAGGGCGGAAAGTTGTCAATTTCACGCGAGACGTGCAACGTTTTCTTTAATTCTTATTATTTTGTAATGAAAAAAAAAGACACTTCACGTCACTTTTTTAATATCAAGACTTAAATGAACAAAATCATTTAGGTCTTGATTGTGTTTATTTTTATTTATTTGTTTTTTTTTATGTAACTTAGCGATATTGAATATTTGCGTGCGTTACCCAGGTTATGTGGAAAGACAATGCGAAGTGGCATTTCTCGTATTAAAAAACGTGCTCCAGGAAGTATTTCGCACGCATCTGTAATAAAATAGTTTTTTTCGCACAAAATTGGTTTTTTTCACACACTAACTTGCTAGATTTGTACTATCTTTTTATAAAGTAGACTTCAAACTGAGTTTTTGAATCAATCAATCAAATAAACAAAACAGATTGTTTTATAAACCGTTTCGTTTACTTGTTTTCATTGTAACTTTTGCTGTTATCAATTAGTTTCAATAAAAAGCCAATCAACAAAATAAACTCCAACTTAAATCCCTGTAACTACTAAGCTAATAAGAATTAGACGCTGTAGTTACCACCATTTCATAGAAAATAATTTCAGCAATTTTTACACAAATTTTCAGGAAAATCCCGCAAGTAGCTTTTGTTTTATGAAGAAAATTGTTAAACTAGTCCACCTTATTGACTACTCAGATTGAACTAGTAGAAGATATCAACTACTCAGACTAAACTAGTAGAAGATATCAACTACTCAGACTAAACTAGTAGAAGATATCAACTACTCAGACTAAACTAGTAGAAGATATCAACTAGTGAGACTAAACTAGTAGGAAATATCAACTACACAGACTAAACTAGTAGATGATATCAACTACTCAGACTAAACTAGTAGAAGATATCAACTACTCAGACTAAACTAGTAGAAGATATCAACTAGTGAGACTAAACTAGTAGAAAATATCAACTACTCAGACTAAACTAGTAAATGATATCAACTACTCAGACTAAACTAGTAGAAGATATCAACTACTCAGACTAAACTAGTAGGAGATATCAACTAGTGAGACTATACTAATAGAATATATCTACTACTCAGACTAAACTAGTAGAAGATATCAACTACTCAGACTAAACTAGTAGAAGATATAAACTGCTCAGACTAAACTAGTGGGAGATATCAACTACTCAGACTAAACTAGTAGAAGATATCAACTACTCAGACTTAACTAGTAGGAGATATCAACTAGTAAGACTATACTAGTAGAAGATATCAACTACTCAGACTAAACTAGTAGAAGATATCAACTACTCAGACTAAACTAGTAGAAGATATCAACTACTCAGACTTAACTAGTAGGAGATATCAACTAGTAAGACTATACTAGTAGAAGATATCTACTACTCAGACTAAACTAGTAGAAGATATCAACTACTCAGACTAAACTAGTAGAAGATATCAACTACTCAGACTAAACTAGTAGAAGATATCAACTACTCAGACTTAACTAGTAGGAGATATCAACTAGTAAGACTATACTAGTAGAAGATATCTACTACTCAGACTAAACTAGTAGAAGATATCAACTACTCAGACTAAACTAGTAGAAGATATCAACTACTCAGACTAAACTAGTAGAAGATATCAACTACTCAGACTTAACTAGTAGGAGATATCAACTACTCAGACTAAACTAGTAGAAGATATCAACTACTCAGACTTAACTAGTAGGAGATATCAACTAGTAAGACTATACTAGTAGAAGATATCAACTACTCAGACTAAACTAGTAGAAGATATCAACTACTCAGACTAAACTAGTAGAAGATATCAACTACTCAGACTTAACTAGTAGGAGATATCAACTAGTAAGACTATACTAGTAGAAGATATCAACTACCCAGACTAAACTAGTAGAAGATATCAACTACTCAGACTAAACTAGTAGAAGATATCAACTACTCAGACTTAACTAGTAGGAGATATAAACTACTCAGACTAAACTAGTAGAAGATATCAACTACTCAGACTAAACTAGTAGAAGATATCAACTAGTGAGACTAAACTAGTAGAAGATATCAACTACTCAGACTAAACTAGTAGGAGATATCAACTAGTAAGACTATACTAGTAGAAGATATGAACTACTCAGACTAAACTAGTAGAAGATATCAACTACTCCGACTAAACTAGTAGAAGATATCAACTACTCAGACTTAACTAGTAGGAGATATCAACTAGTAGGACTATACTAGTAGAAGATATCTACTACTCAGACTAAACTAGTAAAAGATATCAACTACTCAGACTAAACTAGTAGAAGTTATCAACTACCTCAGAATAAACTAGTAGAAGATATCAACTACTCAGACTAAACTAGTAGAAGATATCAACTACTCAGACTAAACTAGTAGAAGATATCAACTACTCAGACTAAACTAGTAGAAGATATCAACTAGTGAGACTAAACTAGTAGAAGATATCAACTACTCAGACTAAACTAGTAGAAGATATCAACTACTCAGACTAAACTAGTAGAAGATATCAACTACTCAGACTAAACTAGTAGAAGATATCAACTACTCAGACTAAACTAGTAGAAGATATCAACTACTCAGACTAAACTAGTAGAAGATATCAACTACTCAGACTTAACTAGTAGGAGATATCAACTAGTAAGACTATACTAGTAGAAGATATCTACTACTCAGACTAAACTAGTAGATGATATCAACTAGTGAGACTAAACTAGTAGAAGATATCAACTACTCAGACTAAACTAGTAGAAGATATCAACTACTCAGACTAAACTAGTAGAAGATATCAACTACTCAGACTAAACTAGTAGAAAATATCAACTACTCAGACTAAACTAGTATAAGATATCAACTACTCAGACTTAACTAGTAGGAGATATCAACTAGTAAGACTATACTAGTAGAAGATATCTACTACTCAGACTAAACTAGTAAAAGATATCAACTACTCAGACTAAACTAGTAGAAGTTATCAACTACCTCAGAATAAAGTAGTAGAAGATATCAACTAATCAGACTAAACTAGTAGAAGATATCAACTACTCAGACTAAACTAGAAGAAGATATCAACTACTCAGACTAAACTAGTAGAAGATATCAATTACCCAGACTAATCTAGTTCATAGTGCCTAGTTTTAGGATTATTTTGCGGAAATTCTCGTTAAAATTGCGCGATTGTGTTTTGTTTTATAAAGGAAATACTTAAACTAGTTCAAAATTCAACAACAACCTTAATGCCTAATCTAACCTAATATAACCTAACCTTTATTGCATAATTGACATAACCTAACTGGTTTTAGTATAAATTAGGTTAGTAAACCACAGAAAATCAATTTTCTTTTATTAGAGTTGTTTGGGTTGCATAACTGTGAGATATCGACCGAGTTTTCCGGCCGGGAAATTGGGAGGGAGTGAGAGAGACAGTGGAAGGGAAAGTCGTGGAAATTCTCAGTTTTGACAGTGGATGTAGGGCGAAAGGAAAAGTGTGTGGAAAATGGAAACAGATGTAAGTTTTTTTGAAAAAGCTATTTTTCGCTTAGTTTTGCGCAATTTCGAGAATTTAGCTAAAGGGAAATCTAGGTCAAGACTAACCTACACTTAGCTTCGTTCACTAATTCCCATTTCTAATACACGAACTAGACTTTATCTCAATTACTAAAAACATAAAATACTTAAATATTCATTAACTCGCCACAGGCAGACGAACAGACTAATTAACACCTGACCTAACCTAACCTGATCTCCACAGTATCAACTATAGACTCACGAATTTTCATTTCCTTCTCTAATCTACAAATACTAAATAATTTGGTTTTATGAAAACTGAAATTTCATATTTTCTTTAATAAAACAAAAACCAATCGCGCAATTTTCACGAAAATTTCAGTAAAATGTTCCTGAATATACGCAGTATAAACCAGTTTAGTCGGTGTAGTTGATATCTTGTTGGACTAGTTAGTACAGAGCGAGGAATTTAGCTAGATTATCTTGCATCAAAATCTTAGTCTAGTTTCGCAATTTCCTTCATAAAACAAAAGAAATTCGCGCGATTTTCATGAAAATTTCTGTAAAATATACCTAAATCTACGCACTATAAACTAGTTTAGTCTGTGTAGTTGATATCTTGTTTGACTAGTTAGTACAAAGCGAGGAATTTAACTAGTTAAGCTTGCATCAATATCTGAGCCTAGTTTTGCAATTTCCTTCATAAAACAAAAATTACTAACGCGATTTTCACGAAAGTTTCAGTAAAATATTCCCGAATCTACACACTATAAACTAGTGTAGTCTATGTTGTTAATATCTTATTTAGCTAGTTAGTAAAAAGCGCAAAGTGCAATTCAGCTAGAATTGGCTGCATCGAGGTAATAATTTCTTTCATAAAACAAAAACGAATCGCTCAATTTCCATGAAACTTTTACAGCTACATTCATGATTATCCATTCTATAAACTAATTCTATTTCAGCTAATATTAGTATAAGTGGAACGAAAGTATGCGTTATCAATACTCAATGCATATTAAAACTTTCTCGAAGGGATCCTCAACGGAGTTAGTGGTAATCTAAATAATAGATCACGTTGAGAAAATGCACACGGTGAGTCCACGTTCGTGTCCGGTGAGTTTAATAATTAATTGATGCCTGTTTATATCGTCATAATTGCCGGTTATTATAAGCAACGTTTTCAACTCGCGAACCATGTAATTTGTAACTTTCAACTGAACCCGTGCATTAGTAAACGTTCCAGTTTCCCTTTCCAAGTTGGAAAAACTAATTCGATTTCCACTAGGGCAAAAAGTACGAGGGAATTCGTAAATAGGGTCAAGGCGGAAGTTTCTCATCAATTATTAACTAGTCCAATAAGATGTCAACTATATCGACTCACTTAGTTTATAGTGCGTAGATTCAGGGATGTTTTGTTGCAATTTTCATGTAAATCTCGCGAATAATTTTTGTTTTATGAAGGAAATTGCGAAACTAGGCTATGATATTGATTCAAGATAAAGTAGCTAAATTCCTGGCTCTTTACTAACTAGTCAAGCACGATATCAACTACACAGACTAAACTAGTATATAGTGTGTAGCCTTAGGAATATTTTACTGCAATTTTCATGAAAATCGCGCGATTAATTTTTGTTTTATGAAGGAAATTGGGAAACTAGGCTAAGATATTGATGCAAGATAAACTAGCTAAATACCTCTCTCTGTACTAACTAGTCAAATATGATATGACCTACACGGACTAAATTAGTTTATAGTGCGAAGATTCAGAAATATTTTACTGAAATTTTCATGAAAATCGCGCGAATAATTTTTATTTTATGAACGAAATTGCGAAACTATGCTGAGATTTGTTGCAAGATAAACTAGCTAAATTGCTCACTCTGTACTAATTCATCAAACAAGATATAAACTATGCGGAATAAACTAGTTTATAGCGCGTAGATTCAGAAATATTTGGTTGCAATTTTCATGAAAATCGCGCGATTAGTTTTTGTTTTATGAAGGAAATTGCGAAACTAGGCTAAGATATGGATACAAGATAAACTAGTTAAATTCCTCGCTTTGTACTAACTAGTCAAACAAGATATCAACTACACCGACTAAACTAGTTTATAGTGCGTAGCCTCTAGTTTATAGTGCGTAGCCTCAATAATACTGAAATTTTCATTAAATTTGCGCGATTGTGTTTTGTTTTATGAAGGATATAGTGACACTAGCAGATAAATCTGAGCATCTGATTTGATCGAAATCTGCAAAACCGAACTTGACGTGTGTCAAATCACTCAAAAATTCGCACAAAATTTCCGTGACAAACAAATCTGTCAGCAAATTTCCCTCGGTTTGTTTCGAACTACAAATTTTTGCAACTATCCTCTTACATGAATCCTTGCAAAACTGCATCCACCACACGATCTAAACCCGTCTGAGATTGCATCGCCCAAGATTCCTCCAAGTTAGAGCAAATCCAATAGGAAAACCGCTTGCAAATCGCTCTCGCAAATTCTTATATGCAGCCTGCGACCTGTTGTAATCCGCCTCCACGCAAGGTAATTCACAATATTAAACCATCGACTGCTATATTTGCTAAAATTATTAGATTGTTAGATTCAGGAATATTTTGCTGCAATTTTCATGAAAATCGCGCGATTACTATTTGTTTTATAAAGGAAACTATTGCAAGAAAAACTAGTGCTAACGTATTAACGCCACCACCGCTATATATTGTATCGAAAGTTCGCGATGCCGCGCGTATGTTGTCTTGTTTTATCTGTCCGCTTCGCGGCGAGCAACCTAATCTAAAATGGGTTAAAAAATATTTTGAGTTTCAAAAATGTTTTAATTTTAAATAAAATATTTTATTTTATGATTTATCATAAAAATTTTAGGTGTACGGTGGTGGCGTTAATACGTAAGTACCGAAAAACTAGAAATTTATCAATAAGTTTAGATTTCTTATCTCTAATTTTGAATAAATGGACTTTATTGTCTTATCAATAAATTGTTTCTATTATCAAGTGTGTTCGATGCGTTCGATTGTGTTTGCATCGGTGCAAGTAGATTTATTTTTAGTACGCAGTGGGCAAGCCTAGTGGGTGGACGTAGTTAAACTTTGATTGTAGCGACTGAGCTTATTTAGTTCGGGCCGCAAAACAAGCGCAATTACATAATTGGCGTAAACGTTTCGTTTATTTTGCGTTATTTTCCTCTTCTTGCTGCTCATCTTCGCTTGTTGTCTCGCAATCAATATGTCTGAGGTAAGTTTTAACAATAAACAATCTATAAGAAAGTGTAGTGTGAGTAGTTGATATTTTGTTTGACCAGTTAGTACAAAGCGAGCTATTTAGCTATTTTATCTTGCATCAAAAGCCAAGTTTCGCAATTTTCTTCATACAACAAAAAATTATTCGCGCGATTTTCATGAAAATTTCAGTAAAATATTCCTGAGGCCACCTACTATAAACTAGTTTAGTCCGTGTAGTTTATATCTTCTTTGGTTAGTTAGTACAGTGCGATGCACTTAACTAGTTTATGTTGCATCAATTTCTCAGCCTACTTCCCCAATTTCCCTGATAAAACAAAAATTATTCCCGCGATTTTCATGAAAATTTCAGTAAAATATTCCTGAAGCCACGTACTATAAATTAGTTTAGTCTGTGTAGTTTATATCTTCTTTGATTAGTTAGTGCAGTGCGATGAACTTAACTAGTTTATGTTGCATCAATTTCTCAGCCTAGTTCCGCAATTTCCCTGATAAAACAAAAATTATTCGCGCGATTTTCATGAAAATTTCAGTAAAATATTCCTGAAGCCACGTACTATAAACTAGTTTAGTCTGTGTAGTTTATATCTTCTTTGATTAGTTAGTACAGTGCGATGAACTTAAGTAGTTTATTTTGCATCAATTTCTCAGCCTAGTTCCGCAATTTCCCTGATAAAACGAAAATTATTCGCGAGATTTTCATGAAAATTTCAGTAAAATATTCCTGAAGCCTCGTACTATAAACTAGTTTAGTCTGTGTAGTTTATATCTTCTTTGATTAGTTAGTACAGTACGATGAACTTAACTAGCTTATGTTGCATCAATTTCTCAGCCTAGTTCCGCAATTTCCCTGATAAAACAAAAATTATTCCCGCGATTTTCATGAAAATTTCAGTAAAATATTCCTGAAGCCACGTACTATAAACTAGTTTAGTCTGTGTAGTTTATATCTTCTTTGATTAGTTAGTACAGTGCGATGAAGTTAATTAGTTTATGTTGCATCAATTTCTTTGCCTAGTTCCGCAATTTCCCTGATAAAACAAAAATTATTCCCGCGATTTTCATGAAAATTTCAGTAAAATATTCCTGAAGCCACGTACTATAAACTAGTTTAGTCTGTGTAGTTTATATCTTCTTTGATTAGTTAGTACAGTGCGATGAAGTTAATTAGTTTATGTTGCATCAATTTCTTTGCCTAGTTCCGCAATTTCCCTGATAAAACAAAAATTATTCGCCCGATTTTCATGAAAATTTCAGTAAAATATTTCTGAAGCCACGTACTATAAACTAGTTTAGTCTGTGTAGTTTATATCTTCTTTGATTAGTTAGTACAGTGCGATGAAGTTAATTAGTTTATGTTGCATCAATTTCTTTGCCTAGTTTCGCAATTTCCCTGATAAAACAAAAATTATTCGCCCGATTTTCATGAAAATTACAGTAAAATATTCCTGAAGCCACCTACTATAAACTAGTTTAGTCTGTGTAGTTTATATCTTCTTTGATTAGTTAGTACAGTGCGATGAACTTAACTAGTTTTTGTTGCATCAATTTCTCAGCCTCGTTCCGCAATTTCCCTGATAAAACAAAAATTATTCGCGCGATTTTCATGAAAATTTCAGTAAAATATTCCTGAAGCCACCTACTATAAACTAGTTTAGTCTGTGTAGTTTATATCTTCTTTGATTAGTTAGTACATTGCGATGAACTTAACTAACTTATGTTGCATCAATTTCTCAGCCTAGTTCCGCAATTTCCCTGATAAAACAAAAATTATTCGCGCGATTTTCATGAAAATTTCAGTAAAATATTCCTGAAGCTACGTACTATAAACTAGTTTAGTCTGTGTAGTTTATATCTTCTTTGATTAGTTAGTACAGTGCGATGAACTTAATTAGTGTATGTTGCATCAATTTCTCAGCCTAGTTCCGCAATTTCCATGATAAAACAAAAATTATTCGCGCGATTTTCATGAAAATTTCAGTAAAGTATTCCTGAAGCCACCTACTATAAACTAGTTTAGTCAGTGTAGTTTATATCTTCTTTGATTAGTTAGTACAGTGCGATGAACTTAATTAGTTTATGTTGCATCAATTTCTCAGCCTAGTTTCGCAATTTCCCTAATAAAACAAAAATTATTCGCGCGATTTTCATGAAAATTTCAGTAAAATATTCCTGAAGCCACGTACTATAAACTAGTTTAGTCTGTGTAGTTTATATCTTCTTTGATTAGTTAGTACAGTGCTATGAACTTAACTAATTTATGTTGCATCAATTTCTCAGCCTAGTTCCGCAATTTCCCTGATAAAACAAAAATTATTCGCGCGATTTTCATGAAAATTTCAGTAAAATATTCCTGAAGCCACGTACTATAAACCAGTTTAGTCTGTGTAGTTTATATCTTCTTTGATTAGTTAGTACAGTGCGATGAACTTAACTAATTTATCTTGCATCAATTTCTCAGCCTAGTTCCGCAATTTCCCTGATAAAACAAAAATTATTCTCGCGATTTTCATAAAAATTTTAGTAAAATATTCCTGAAGCCACGTACGATAAACTAGTTTAGTCTGTGTAGTTTATATCTTCTTTGATTAGTTAGTGCAGTGCGATGAACTTAAGTAGTTTATGTTGCATCAATTTCTCAGCCTAGTTCCGCAATTTCCCTGATAAAACGAAAATTATTTGCGCGATTTTCATAAAAATTTCAGTAAAATATTCCTGAAGCTACGTACTATAAACTAGTTTAGTCTGTGTAGTTTATATCTTCTTTGATTAGTTAGTATAGTGCGATGAACTTAACTAATTTAGGTTGCATCAATTTCTCAGCCTAGTTCCGCAATTTCCCTGATAAAACAAAAATTATTCGCGCGATTTTCATGAAAATTTCAGTAAAATATTCCTGAAGCAACGTACTATAAACCAGTTTAGTCTGTGTAGTTTATATCTTCTTTGATTAGTTAGTATAGTGCGATGAACTTAACTAATTTAGGTTGCATCAATTTCTCAGCCTAGTTCCGCAATTTCCCTGATAAAACAAAAATTATTCGCGCGATTTTCATTAAAATTTCAGTTAAATATTCCTGAAGCCACGTACTATAAACCAGTTTAGTCTGTGTACTTTATATCTTCTTTGATTAGTTAGTACAGTGCGATGAACTTAATTAGTGTATGTTGCATCAATTTCTCAGCCTAGTTCCGCAATTTCCCTGATAAAACAAAAATTATTCGCGCGATTTTCATGAAAATTTCAGAAAAATATTCCTGAAGCCACCTATTATAAACTAGTTTAGTCTGTGTAGTTTATATCTTTTTTGATTAGTTAGTACAGTGCTATGAACTTAACTAGTTTATGTTGCATCAATTTCTCAGCCTAGTTCCGCAATTTCTCTGATAAAACAAAAATTATTCGCGCGATTTTCATGAAAATTTCAGTAAAATATTCCTGAAGCCACGTACTATAAACTAGTTTAGTCTGTGTAGTTTATATCTTCTTTGATTAGTTAGTACAGTGCTATGAACTTAACTAATTTATGTTGCATCAATTTCTCAGCCTAGTTCCGCAATTTCCCTGATAAAACAAAAATTATTCGCGCGATTTTCATGAAAATTTCAGTAAAATATTCCTGAAGCCACGTACTATAAACCAGTTTAGTCTGTGTAGTTTATATCTTCTTTGATTAGTTAGTACAGTGCGATGAACTTAACTAATTTATCTTGCATCAATTTCTCAGCCTAGTTCCGCAATTTCCCTGATAAAACAAAAATTATTCTCGCGATTTTCATAAAAATTTTAGTAAAATATTCCTGAAGCCACGTACGATAAACTAGTTTAGTCTGTGTAGTTTATATCTTCTTTGATTAGTTAGTGCAGTGCGATGAACTTAAGTAGTTTATGTTGCATCAATTTCTCAGCCTAGTTCCGCAATTTCCCTGATAAAACGAAAATTATTTGCGCGATTTTCATAAAAATTTCAGTAAAATATTCCTGAAGCTACGTACTATAAACTAGTTTAGTCTGTGTAGTTTATATCTTCTTTGATTAGTTAGTATAGTGCGATGAACTTAACTAATTTAGGTTGCATCAATTTCTCAGCCTAGTTCCGCAATTTCCCTGATAAAACAAAAATTATTCGCGCGATTTTCATGAAAATTTCAGTAAAATATTCCTGAAGCCACGTACTATAAACCAGTTTAGTCTGTGTAGTTTATATCTTCTTTGATTAGTTAGTATAGTGCGATGAACTTAACTAGTTTATGTTGCATCAATTTCTCAGCCTAGTTCCGCAATTTCCCTGATAAAACAAAAATTATTCGCGCGATTTTCATGAAAATTTCAGTTAAATATTCCTGAAGCCACCTTTTATAAACTAGTTTAGTCTGTGTAGTTTATATCTTTTTTGATTAGTTAGTACAGTGCTATGAACTTAACTAATTTATGTTGCATCAATTTCTCAGCCTAGTTCCGCAATTTCCCTGATAAAACAAAAATTATTCGCGCGATTTTTATGAAAATTTCAGTAAAATATTCCTGAAGCCACCTACTATAAACTAGTTTAGTCTGTGTAGTTTATATCTTTTTTGATTAGTTAGTACAGTGCGATGAACTTAACTAATTTATGTTGCATCAATTTCTCAGCCTAGTTCCGCAATTTCCCTGATAAAACAAAAATTATTCGCGCGATTTTCATGAAAATTTCAGTAAAATATTCCTGAAGCCACCTACTATAAACTAGTTTAGTCTGTGTAGTTTATATCTTGTTTGATTAGTTAGTACAGTGCGATGAACTTAATTAGTTTATGTTGCATCAATTTCTCAGCCTAGTTCCGCAATTTCCCTGATAAAACAAAAATTATTCGCGCGATTTTCATGAAAATTTTAGTAAAATATTCCTGAAGCCACGTACTATAAACTAGTTTAGTCTGTGTAGTTTATATCTTCTTTGATTAGTTAGTACAGTGCGATGAACTGTATTAGTTTATGTTGCATCAATTTCTCAGCCTAGTTTCGCAATTTCCCTAATAAAACAAAAATTATTCGCGCGATTTTCATGAAAATTTCAGTAAAATATTCCTGAAGCCACGTGCTATAAACTAGTTTAGTCTGCGTAGTTTATATCTTCTTTGATTAGTTAGTACAGTGCGATGAACTTAAGTAGTTTATGCTGCATCAATTTCTCAGCCTTGTTCCGCAATTTCCTTGATAAAACAAAAATTATTTTCGCGATTTTCATGAAAATTTCAGTAAAATATTCCTGAAGCCACGTACTATAAACTAGTTTAGTCTGTGTAGTTTATATCTTCTTTGATTAGTTAGTACAGTGCGATGAACTTAACTAGTTTATGTTGCATCAATTTCTCAGCCTAGTTCCGCAATTTCCCTGATAAAACAAAAATTATTCGCGCGATTTTCATGAAAATTTCAGTAAAATATTCCTGAAGCCGCGTACTACAAACTAGTTTAGTCTGTATAGTTTATATCTTCTTTGATTAGTTAGTACAGTGCGATGAACTTAAGTAGTTTATGTTGCATCAATTTCTCAGCCTAGTTCCGCAATTTCCCTGATAAAACAAAAATTATTCGCGCGATTTTCATGAAAATTTCAGTAAAATATTCCTGAAGCCTCGTACTATAAACTAGTTTAGTCTGTGTAGTTTATATCTTCTTTGATTAGTTAGTACAGTGCGATGAACTTAAGTAGTTTATGTTGCATCAATTTCTCAGCCTAGTTCCGCAATTTCCCTGATAAAACAAAAATTATTCGCGCGATTTTCATGAAAATTTCAGTAAAATATTCCTGAAGCCGCGTACTACAAACAAGTTTAGTCTGTATAGTTTATATCTTCTTTGATTAGTTAGTACAGTGCGATGAACTTAAGTAGTTTATGTTGCATCAATTTCTCAGCCTAGTTCCGCAATTTCCCTGATAAAACAAAAATTATTCGCGCGATTTTCATGAAAATTTCAGTAAAATATTCCTGAAGCCTCGTACTATAAACTAGTTTAGTCTGTGTAGTTTATATCTTCTTTGATTAGTTAGTACAGTGCGATGAACTTAAGTAGTTTATGTTGCATCAATTTCTCAGCCTAGTTCCGCAATTTCCCTGATAAAACAAAAATTATTTTCGCGATTTTCATGAAAATTTCAGTAAAATATTCCTGAAGCCACGTACTATAAACTAGTTTAGTCTGTGTAGTTTATATCTTCTTTGATTAGTTCGTACAGTGCGATGAACTTAACTAGTTTATGTTGCATCAATTTCTCAGCCTAGTTCCGCAATTTCCCTGATAAAACAAAAATTATTCGCGCGATTTTCATGAAAATTTCAGTAAAATATTCCTGAAGCCACGTACTATAAACTAGTTTAGTCTGTGTAGTTTATATCTTCTTTGATTAGTTAGTACAGTGCGATGAACTTAAGTAGTTTATGTTGCATCAATTTCTCAGCCTAGTTTCGCAATTTCCCTAATAAAACAAAAATTATTCGCGCGATTTTCATGAAAATTTCAGTAAAATATTCCTGAAGCCACGTGCTATAAACTAGTTTAGTCTGTGTAGTTTATATCTTCTTTGAATAGTTAGTACAGTGCGATGAACTTAAGTAGTTTATGTTGCATCAATTTCTCAGCCTAGTTCCGCAATTTCCCTGATAAAACAAAAATTATTCGCGCGATTTTCATGAAAATTTGAGTAAAACATTCCTGAAGCTACGCACTATACACTAGTTAGGTCTGTGTTGTTCATATCTTGTGTGATTAGTTAGTACGGAGCGAGGAATTTAGCTAATTTAACTTGCATCAATATCTTTGCCTAGTTTCGCAATTTCCTTCATAAAACTAAAATTATTCGCGCGATTTTCATGAAAATTTCAGCAAAATATTCCTGAAACAACGCACTTTAAACTAGTTTAGTCTGTGTAGTTGATATATTATTTTTGTAATTAGTACAGAGCGAGGAATTTAGCCAGTTTATCATGTATAAATATCTTAGCATAGTTGTACTGCATACGAACGTGCAGTTTAGTTGTTGCTGTGTCAATAATCGGAACAAGTTCGGTTTCTGCTGGTTGTAAACCACGATTTCGCCGAGAGCCTCCATGTCGTTGCACTCGCAACCAAAGGGATTCTTATGTAAATCTAAAACTTTTCAAAACGTTTTCAAAATCCGCCGTCATGCTCCTTGTGATATTCTTTATCTTGTTATCTGAAGCCAGCAACATCGTTAAATTAGGATTATTGGTGAACATGCGTTCGTCTCAAGAAGTAAAATAGTTTGTTGAGGTATCCAAAAGTTCTAGTTTTGTCAACTGAGCGAAGATTTCGGCAGGAATCCTTCGCAGACGATTGTTTTGAAGGCGAAGACGCTTCAGAGATTTGAAGTTGCATAAGATGTCGATGTTGCTAATTTGGCAACTATCTAATCTAAGCTCCTCAAAGTTTTCCAAACCATCAAAAATCGATTTGTTGAAGTATCTACTTGGAAAAAGATTGTTTCTCAAATCTAGATAAACCAAATTCTTCATAGACGCGAACGTCGAGTTTTCAATAAAGAACAATTTTGAGTCTTTCAATCCTAACGCCCTCAAGTTTAATAAACCTTTGAATGTATTTTCTGATAACTTTCTTATATTGTTTCCAGAAAGGTTTAAGTGAAAATGAAAAGATTGGTCATATTTTCCCAATTTTCGTTTCCTAAGGTGAAATATATATCATCATCTTTTGCATAGGAAATATCCAAGAATTTCAGTTGAGGCATCATCGCAGCCTTTGGTATATCAGAAAACAAATTATTGCTCAAATACAATGATTTTAGCCTCGGGAGTTTTTCGAAAGCATTTCGTGTTATATTAAAGGCGGTAACGTCGATTAAGTCCAATCGTTGGATGTTCGGCATTTCGGGAAACATACCGATAATCTCAAACTGGTTCCGCTTCAAACTCAAGTGAGATATGTTAGTCAAAGCTATTTCCTTCATCAGATCCATCGGCAAATTTTTAAAACCCAAATTGTACAAACTCAATTATTCTAAAGGTATTGAAAGCTTTCTGGTTAAACTTTAATATTCGTCGAGTTTAGGTAATTCTCGCCTATGCCTAACACTTTAAGTTTCCTAAACCAAGCGAAGGTGTCCGGATCGACGTAATCTATTTTGCAGGTGAAGAGATTTAAACTTTATAAGCTTGTGTTTTCCATAGCTTCAAAGTCTGTTTTGTTGATAACAGGAAAAGGCATTTGTCCAATGACTCGATAACTCAAGTTTGGCAAACTCTCTGGACTTAAAGAATAGGTGAAGTCTTTAAGGTCGGAAAAACCGTTTTTATAAAGCTTTAGGTAAGAGAGGTTTAGGTTTTCTAAACCGTTGAAGGCTCCCTTGTCAATTCTCAAGAGGTTCTTGTTGTGAGATATCGACACGTTCACCAGGTTTATGGAGCCGTTGAAAGCTCCAGGTTGAATCGTGTGAAACTCATCATTCCCTTCCATCAAGAAATTAGTGAGATGTTTGTTGTTGAACAAATCGTCTTGTAAAACGGTGATTCCAGTAGTCGAAATCCTTACGGTGTCCAAGCGAAACTTCACGTTCCTGGGAAACTTCTTGCAACTAACCGGGTCGTAACAAGTGACGAATTTCTCTATGGTGTACTGTCTGCATAGACAACCGCTCTCTTTGACCCAGAACTATGGATTCATCTTCAGGAAAAATTAATCACACAAAAATTAATCGCGCGATTATCATGAAAATTTCAGTAAAATATTCCTGAAGCCACGTACTATAAACTAGTTTAGTCTGTGTAGTTTATATCTTCTTTGATTAGTAAGTACAGTGCGATGAACTTAACTAGTTTATCTTGCATCAATTTCTCTGCCTAGTTCCGCAATTTCCTTGATAAAACAAAAATTATTAGCGCGATTTTCATGAAAATTTCAGTAAAACATTCCTGAAACTACGCACTATACACTAGTTAAGTCTGTGTTGTTCATATCTTGTGTGATTAGTTAGTACGGAGCGAGGAATTTAGCTAATTTATCTTGCATCAATATCTTTGCCTAGTTTCGCAATTTCCTTCATAAAATAAAAATTATTCGCCCCATTTTCATGAAAATTTCAGTAAACTATTCCTGAAGCTACGCGCTATAAACTAGTTTAATTAGTGTAGTTGATATTTTGTTTGGCTAGTTAGTACAGAGCGAGGAATTTAGCTAGTTTATCCTGCATCAATATCTTAGCCTAGTTTCTCAATTTTCTTTATAAAAACAAAATTATTCGCGCGATTTTCATGGAAATTGCAGTAAAATATTCCTGAAGCTACGCACTATAAACTAGTGTAGTCTGTGTAGTTTATATCTCGTTTGATTAGTTAGTACAGAGCTAGGAATTTAGCCAGTTTATCTTGCATCAATATCTCAGCCTAGTTTCGCAACTTCCTTCATAAAACAAAAATTATTCGCTCGATTTTCATAAAAATTTCAGTAAAATATTCGCGAATATACGCGCTATAAAATAGTTTAGTCTGTGTAATTGATATCTTGTTTGACTAGTTAGTACAGAGCGATGAATTTAGCTAATTTATCTTGCATCAAAATCTTAGCCTAGTTTCGCAATTTCTTTCATATAACAAAAATTATTCGCGCGATTTGCATGAAAATTTCAGTAAAATATTCCTGAATGTACGCACTATAAACTAGTTTAGTTTGTGAAGTTGATATCTTATTTGACTAGTTAGTACACAGCGAGGAATTTAGCTAGTTTTTTTTTGCATCAATATCATAGTCTAGTTTCGCAATTTCCTTCATAAAACAAAAATTATTCGCGCGATTTTCATGAAAATTTCAGAAAAATATTCCTGAATCTATACGGTATAAACTAGTTTAGTCTGTGCAGTTAATATCCTGTTTGACTAGTTAGTACAGAGCGAGGAATTTAGCTAGTTTATCTTGCATCAATTTCTTAGCCTAGTTTCGAAATTTCGTTTATTAGACAAAAATTACTCGCGCGATTTTTATGAGTATTTCGGTAAAATATTCCCGAATCTACGCCCTATAAACTAGTTTAGTCTATGTAGTTAATATCTTGTTTGACTAGTTAGTACAGAGCGAGGAATTTAGCTAGTTTATCTAACATCAATATCTTGGCCTGGTTTCGCAATTTCCTTCAAAAAACAAGATTTTTTTTATGAGAATTTCGGTGTAATTTCCTGAATCTACGCACTATAAACTACTTAAGTCTTTGTAGTTGATATCTTGTTTAGCTAGTTAGTACAGAGCGAGGAACTTTAATTTAAAAATAGTTTCGCAATTTCCTTCATAAAACAAAAATTATTCGCGAGATTTTCATGAAAATTTCAGTAAAATATTCCTGAATCTACGCACTATACACTAGTTGAGTCTGTGTAGTTAATATCTTGTTTGGTTATTTAGTACACAGCGAAGAATTTAACTAGTTTATCTTGCATCAATATCTTAGCCTAGTTTCGTAATTTCATTCATAAAACAAAAATTACTCTTAGCTACTTACGGGATATCTTCTGAACGATCCGATTTGGAAACTTGCGGTTCTCACGATTAGATTTAGAACGGCAAAGTTGTGCGAAAACGATGCATAGTTTTGCAACATCGCACAAAAATTGAAAACAAAATGTCGTAGCTTAGGCTAATCTCCTAACTTTTGATAATACAACTTCGTAACCGTTTCTAGTATCGAATTCCGGTTTTCACCGGTGCTTTCGTCGTCTTAAAATCATTTAAAAAAGTAATAAAACTTTGCTAAAACCTTAAAAATTAAAAAATTGTCAATAAGATTTGTACAACATACGGTTTTTTAACGATATTTCGAGCAATTTCTAACGGATTTTCATAAATTTGATATCAAGTCATACGCACTGCGTATGAATTTTCTTGAATTACTTTTCGTTCAATAGCTCCGGAACTAATAAGGCTATCATGTTGGTGGTTATGTTTTACCACCAAAATTGCCACAACAAAACAGAGCATCTAAGAAAGTTATACAGCAATTCCGGGTTGTCTTAACTATATAGCTTAACCTGCTACAAAGTCTGTTTACAAAAATTTCATCTAATCCACACTAATCCCAATTAGTTTCACTAAATGATTGCATGTAGATTCTCTTTGCGGAAAATTTGGTACCAAGTCACGGACGATAGCCTTATTGTTTCGCGTGTTATCGCCAAAAAACTTTGAACAAGTTTCTGCAAGATTTTCTAAAATTTGAGTTTGTTGCGATTTCACACGAAACTTGAATCACTTTTCTTTCAATATCTCCGCAAACAAAAAGGCCATCGGCGACGTTTTATAACCAAAATTTCCACTACAAAACAGCGCATAAAGAAAATTATACAGAAATTCCTAGTTGCACTAACTATATAGTTTAACTAACTTCTAAAGTTTATTTAGACCATTCCATGTAATCCACACTTTTTCCAATTAGTTTTACTAAATATTTGGATATAGATTATCTTTTCGGAAATTTTGGTACCAAACCCAGGACGATAGCCTTATTGGTTCGCGTCTTATCGCCAAAAAACTTTGAACAAGTTTCTGCAAGATTTGAGTGTATTTTTTTAATGCTTCATAGAGTTTTAAACAGGATTACTTTTGAATGGTTCATTTAGGAAACTTGCGGTTTTCACGATTAGATTTAGAACGCCAAAGTTGTGCAAAAACAATGCATAGTTTTGCAAAATCGCACAAAAATTGAAAACAAAATGTCGGAGCTTAGCTTATTTTCCTAAATTTTGATGATACAACTTTGTAACCGTTGCTAGTACCGGATTCCGGTTTTCACCGCTGCTTTCGCTGTTTAAAAATCCATTGAATATATTAAAGAAACTTTGCTAAACTTAAAAAAGCTAGTCCGTGAGATTTGGACAACATGTCGTTTTTTTATCGATATCTCGAGCAATATCCAACGGATTTTCATACATTTGATATCAAATTACGCGCACGGTATTTCTCCATTTAATAAGAACTTTTTAAAGTTTCATAGTTTTTTACAGGATAACTTTTGAACGGTACGTTTTGGAAACTTGCGGTTTTCACGTTTAGGTTTAGAACAGCAAATTTGTGCGAAAACGATGCATAGTTTCGCCACATCGGACAAAAAATAAAAACAAAATGTCGAAGCTTAGCATGTTTTCCTAACTTTTGATAAGACAACTTCGTAACCGCTTCTAGTATCGAATTCCGGTTTTCACCGCTGCTGTCGCCGTTTTGAAATCCTTAAAAAAATAATAAAACCTTGCTAAAGCTTTAAAAATAAAAAAAGCTTGTCCTTGAGATTTGGACAACATGCCAGTATTTCATCAATATCTCGAGCAATTTCCTACGGATTTTAATAGATTTGATATCAATTCACACGCACGAGATTTATCCATATAATAAGACCTTTTTATAGATACATAGAGTTTTAGCGGATAACTTTTGAACGATCCTTTTCGGAAACTTGCGGTTTTCTCGATTGGATTTAGAAAGGCAAAGTTGTGCGAAAATTAAAAACAAAATGTTGGTGCTTAGCCAAAGAGTATTTTCATGCGAAATTCATGAAAATTTCAGTAAAATATTCCTGATTGTACGCACTATAAACTAGTTTAGTCTGTGAAGTTTATATCTTGTTTGACTAGTTAGTACACAGCGAGGAATTTAGCTAGTTTTTCTTGCATCAATAGCCTAGTTTCGCAATTTCCTTCATAAAACAAAAATTATTCGCGCGATTTTCATGAAAATTTCAGTAAAATATTCCTGAAAGTACGCACTATAAACTAGTCTCTTCTTCGTAGTTGATATCTTGCTTGACTAGTTAGTACACAGCGAGGAATTTTAATTTAAAATTAGTTTCGCAATTTCCTTCATAAAAGAAAAATTATTCTCGCGATTTTCATGAATATTTCAGTGAAATATTCCCGATTCTACGCACTATAAACTAGTTTAGTCTGTGTAGTTGATATCATGTTTGACTAGTTAGTACACAGAGAGGAATTTTAATTTAAAATTAGTTTCGCAATTTCCTTCATAAAGGTTGTGAGCACCTTTATGAAGGCACCGGCGCGAAAGTTTCGTTGCCGCGACCGCTGCGATATCGCGGCGGATCGATTGATACGGCGGCTTATGTACATGTTCAGACCAACAAGAGCGATTTTCGGCGGTTGTTGGTCTGAACTTGTACATAAGTCGCCGTATCAATCGGTCCGCCGCGATATCGCAACGGTCGCGGCAACGAAACTTTCGCGCCGGTCTGTGAGATCCTTAAAAGAAAAATTATTCGCGCGATTTTTATGAAAATTTCAGTAAGATATTCCTGAATCTACGCACTATCAATTAGTTTAATCTGCGTAGTTGATATCTTGTTTGAAACGTTACACAGTGGGGAAAAATCTCAAAAAGCTGGCCATAATTCGAAATTATCATTATTTTGCAATTAATTTTCTAACTCGGGGTTTTTGGGGTCGCTGATTACGAATCTTATATTGGTTTTCCAAAAAACAAACTGACAGATACAAAATGGCGAATGATATTTATGAATTTTAATGACTTAATAAAAACTAACATAAACTAACTTAAGCTATATAATACTATACAATTATACATAATATACAATAATAATATCCAGTTACTATCCAGAAAATTTCTTTTAGTCTTTTTTATATACACATATAACAAATTTGTACTCTTTTTTATATACACATAAAGTCACTTTAAGACCTTTTTATATACACATTTTAACAAAAATTAAACAGAATATACAAGTATTCTAATCACTTCCGTACGTAGTCGGTGTCACTGTAATTCACTTCGTCTGCCGATGAACCTTGTATGTTTACAATTTCAATGGGAGGTTCTATCAACAATTCGATAGCTTTAGGCGACAAGGATCTCATTTTTTTGCATTAAATTTTCGCAAGCTTGAAATAAAAGGATCGGACGTAACTAATAGTCTTCTAAAAACGTCCTCCACAATTTTAGACCTACTGCATTTTCGGCTGAAATCCTGACGAAACTTCTTGATGCACTTGTTTTGATTCCTGTGCCTCTTCACACATTTGTCCAATAAACAACAAAGATGCTTCTATTATTTGTGGCCCGTGCATTAATATTTTGTGTACACTAGTAGCCATGGATACAATTCTACGAATCTTCGCGCGGTTGTACAACTGTAACAGCGTACTCCTCAAACTTTGTTTACATCAAATCCACACGAAATAACGAAGTATGATATGGAACCTCTTGATTAAATTTTCGTCTATCAATTTCTATATTATTTTTGGAAAAAGCGGCGCGCTGTATTACCGTCATTAGTACTCCCATATCCCTGTTTTGGGACATCCACTAAAAGTCCTAATTGCTGCCGAAAACCTGCTGCAATTTTTTTTAAGATTTTGTAAATAATGAAACATCGTTTAGGTAAAGAATAAATTAGATCAGAACTGATATAACATATGTTACAGTATTTATAACGCATTCTACAATGAGGGTTGTTACATAGGGCATAAAATCGGTAGGCTTCCGGATCGTTCCGGTCTCAATTTTCAGATATGTTTTGTATAAATATGTAACCTACTATTTAATTATGAAAACAAGACAGGATCTAGCAGGACTTTTTTAAAACTCTATTTTTATCAGCGTGAAATAATTCAAGTATCTAAAAACCGCAGTACATTGTCTATCAATTTGTAATTTCCACCGTTGTCACATATATTTATAATCAGTTATTTATTGAAGTACTTACATTCATGAGAAAAATCCATGTCTTTCTATTAAAATTGGTCATTCGATGTAAAAACTATACACTATTAAAAAGCTGGTATTTTTGGTGGAGACGTGCACACTAGGGTTTTCTACCAGGGTACCCGGATCCGGGTATACCCGGGTATATGAAATTTTTAGTACCCGGGTACTATTTCATTATAAGACCCGGGTACCCGAGTAACTATTTTGATCAAAATTCTCGGATAATTATTACTAATTGTAAGTAGCGCCTTAAAACTAATATTAGCAAAGGGTATAGCCAGGATTTACATATGAAATTTTCCCCCGCGGAGGCAAATAATTTGTGAAAGCTAAAGAAATAGCTAATGAAATGGAAATAAATGCAGATTTTGAAAGCTTTCAATTAGAATTAGACGTCAAAGTAAATTATTTATTCACGAAGGAACAGATAAACAAATAGATATAAAAAATTTGACACTTTTTTTCAACCGAGTCGTCTTTCAATCAACATAAATTGAATGACTGCAACAAAATATACACTATTATTATGACAAAAGACATTGTTAAAGACAGGAGAGGTGATATGGTCCCGGGGGATATATTAAAATTCCAAAATTACGATAGAAAAATGCGTATACCCTTTGTTGTATACGCAGATTTTGAATCAATATTTAAACCGATTGATACATGCTCACCAAACCCCGACAATAGCTATACTAACCAAACACTTATACACGTACCGTACAGTTTTACCTATAACATAAAATGTTCATTTGATGATTCATTGAGTAAATTCATCACATATACCGGAGAAGATTGCCTGAAATTATTTTGCTAGAACCTCTATGCGGTAACACCTGCTGTTGAACACGTAATCAAAGTTTTTCATTATCTCTTAAATATTTGTTGACACTAGGGAAAGACATGTAAATTTATTATATTTGGAAGAGGGGGTTAAAGGTCATTATGTATATATTAATAGATATTTGGCGGTAAGAAATCAAATATCATCGCATCACGATAAAAAATATTTATGTGATGGCTGTCTAACCTTTTTTAACCGAGTCGTCTTTCAATCAACATAAATTGAATGACTGCAACAAAATATACACTATTATGCCGACAAAAGACATTGTTAAAGACAGGAGAGGTGATATGGTCCCGGGGGATATATTAAAATTCCAAAATTACGATAGAAAAATGCGTATACCCTTTGTTGTATACGCAGATTTTGAATCAATATTTAAACCGATTGATACATGCTCACCAAACCCCGACAATAGCTATACCAACCAAACGCTTATACACGTACCGTACAGTTTTACCTATAATACAAAATGTTCATTTGTTGATTCATTGAGTAAATTCATCACATATACCGGAGAAGATTGCCTGAAATTATTTTGCTAGAACCTCTATGCGGTAACACCTGCTGTTGAACACGTAATCAAAGTTTTTCATTATCTCTTAAATATTTGTTGACACTAGGGAAAGATGTAAATTTATTATATTTGGAAGAGGGGGTTAAAGGTCATTATGTATATATTAATAGATATTTGGCGGTAAGAAATCAAATATCATCGCATCACGATAACAAATATTTATGTGAGGGCTGTCTAACCTTTTTTTCAACCGAGTCGTCTTTCAATCAACATAAATTGAATGACTGCAACAAAATATACACTATTATGCCGACAAAAGACATTGTTAAAGACAGGAGAGGTGATATGGTCCCGGGGGATATATTAAAATTCCAAAATTACGATAGAAAAATGCGTATACCCTTTGTTGTATACGCAGATTTTGAATCAATATTTAAACCGATTGATACATGCTCACCAAACCCCGACAATAGCTATACCAACCAAACACTTATACACGTACCGTACAGTTTTACCTATAATATAAAATGTTCATTTGATGATTCATTGAGTAAATTCATCACATATACTGGAGAAGATTGCCAGAAATTATTTTGCTAGAACCTCTATGCGGTAACACCTGCTGTTGAACACGTAATCAAAGTTTTTCATTATCTCTTAAATATTTGTTGACACTAGGGAAAGACATGTAAATTTATTATATTTGGAAGAGGGGGTTAAAGGTCATTATGTATATATTAATAGATATTTGGCGGTAAGAAATCAAATATCGCATCACGATAACAAATATTTATGTGAGGGCAGTCTAACCTTTTTTTCAACCGAGTCGTCTTTCAATCAACATAAATTGAATGACTGCAACAAAATATACACTATTATTCCGACAAAAGTCATTGTTAAAGACAGGAGAGGTGATATGGTCCCGGGGGGATATATTAAAATTCCAAAATTACGATAGAAAAATGCGTATACCATTTGTTGTATACGCAGATTTTGAATCAATATTAAAACCGATTGATACATGCTCACCAAACCCCGACAATAGCTATACCAACCAAACACTTATACACGTACCGTACAGTTTTATCTATAATATAAAATGTTCATTTGATGATTCATTGAGTAAATTCATCACATATACTGGAGAAGATTGCCTGAAATTATTTTGCTAGAACCTCTATGCGGTAACACCTGCTGTTGAACACGTAATCAAAGTTTTTCATTATCTCTTAAATATTTGTACTAATTCTGTTACAGAAAGATTTACACAATTAGAAAATCATAATAAAATTTTTGAATTCTATACGATATTCCATC
Source organism: Phosphuga atrata (assembly GCA_944588485.1). Classification (NCBI taxonomy): domain Eukaryota; kingdom Metazoa; phylum Arthropoda; class Insecta; order Coleoptera; family Silphidae; genus Phosphuga; species Phosphuga atrata. The sequence continues at coordinate 5,373,893 of OX155897.1, read as the reverse complement.
ATTAGCGCAAAAAAAATCAGACGAAATTCTTAAAAATTGTTAGGATTTACACATGTACCTAACAGACGATATAGAACCTTTAAATTTGTCTAACGAATTACAAATTGGGGCGGCGAAAGTTGTATTCGCCTTGGGCGGCATATTTTGACGTGCCGGCCCTGGTAAGATCGTTTTTAATTTTTTTCACATTGTTCTACCACATCAAAAAAATTGCAAAAAATCCTGAGTATAAAGGAGTATAGAAGACATTTTCTGACAAAATTTGGCGGGTGACACTTTTCAAAAATACAGTCAAAAAAATGATTTTATTTTTATTTCTTTTCTAAAAAATTGGCTTTCGATCTGGGAATCATAACAAAAAAAATTGATCATGCCTTTTACTTGTAAGTATTGGCAAAAAAAATCGACGTGTATTAAAATTCAATTTTACTATGGAAAAAAAATGAAATCCAAAAATTGTTTTTTTTACAATATCTCGATAACGGCTCGAGATAAAGAGCTCAAATTTTGACTGAATTATTTTTATTTGGTACCAAAACGATCCCCAACGTGCGAGGAAAAACTCCGCGGGGGAAAAATTTCATATATAAATCCGGCTATACCCGCACTATTCTTATTATCATACATCCGCATGTATTCTTGGACTAGAAACTATCAAAATAACTCCAAAGAAGTTATTGAATTTTCTAAGATCTAAGTAATAAATAAGTAAGAATAAAGTAAGATCGAAAAACAGAACTTTACGTGCGAAAAAAAAAGTGCCATCGACATCGTCTTCTCCATTGGAATTTTAACATCAGACCCCGGTACCCGAGTAACTATTTTGATCAAAATTCTCGGATAATTATTACTAATTGTAAGTAGCGCCTTAAAACTAATATTAGCAAAGAGTATAGCTAGGATTTACATATGAAATTTTCCCCCGCGGAGGCAAATAATTTGTAAAAGCTAAAGAAATAGCTAATGAAATGGAAATAAATGCAGATTTTGAAAGCTTTCAATTAGAATTAGACGTCAAAGTAAATTATTTATTCACGAAGGAACAGATAAACAAATAGAAAATATGTCTAAAAAATTTGACACTAGGGAAAGACATGTAAATTTATTATATTTGGAAGAGGGGGTTAAAGGTCATTATGTATATATTAATAGATATTTGGCGGTAAGAAATCAAATATCATCGCATCACGATAACAAATATTTATGTGAGGGCTGTCTAACCTTTTTTTCAACCGAGTCGTCTTTCAATCGTAACATAAATTGAATGACTGCAACAAAATATACACTATTATGCCGACAAAAGACATTGTAAAAGACAGGAGAGGTGATATGGTCCCGGGGGATATATTAAAATTCCAAAATTACGATAGAAAAATGCGTATACCCTTTGTTGTATACGCAGATTTTGAATCAATATTTAAACCGATTGATACATGCTCACCAAACCCCGACAATAGCTATACCAACCAAACACTTATACACGTACCGTACAGTTTTATCTATAATATAAAATGTTCATTTGATGATTCATTGAGTAAATTCATCACATATACTGGAGAAGATTGCCTGAAATTATTTTGCTAGAACCTCTATGCGGTAACACCTGCTGTTGAACACGTAATCAAAGTTTTTCATTATCTCTTAAATATTTGTTGACACTAGGGAAAGATGTAAATTTATTATATTTGGAAGAGGGGGTTAAAGGTCATTATGTATATATTAATAGATATTTGGCGGTAAGAAATCAAATATCATCGCATCACGATAAAAAATATTTATGTGAGGGCTGTCTAACCTTTTTTTCAACCGAGTCGTCTTTCAATCATAACATAAATTGAATGACTGCAACAAAATATACACTATTATGCCGACAAAAGACATTGTTAAAGACAGGAGAGGTGATATGGTCCCGGGGGATATATTAAAATTCCAAAATTACGATAGAAAAATGCGTATACCCTTTGTTGTATACGCAGATTTTGAATCTATATTTAAACCGATTGATACATGCTCACCAAACCCCGACAATAGCTATACCAACCAAACACTTATACACGTACCGTACAGTTTTATCTATAATATAAAATGTTCATTTGATGATTCATTGAGTAAATTCATCACATATACCGGAGAAGATTGCCTGAAATTATTTTGCTAGAACCTCTATGCGGTAACACCTGCTGTTGAACACGTAATCAAAGTTTTTCATTATCTCTTAAATATTTGTACTAATTCTGTTACAGAAAGATTTACACAATTAGAAAATCATAATAAAATTTTTGAATTCTATACGATATTCCATCATTAGCGCAAAAAAAATCAGACGAAATTCTTAAAAATTGTTAGGATTTACACATGTACCTAACAGACGATATAGAACCTTTAAATTTGTCTAACGAATTACAAATTGGGGCGGCGAAAGTTGTATTCGCCTTGGGCGGCATATTTTGACGTGCCGGCCCTGGTAAGATCGTTTTTAATTTTTTTCACATTGTTCCACCACATCAAAAAAATTGCAAAAAATCCTTAGTATAAAGTACAGAAGACATTTTCTGACAAAATTTGGCGGGTGACACTTTTCAAAAATACAGTCAAAAAAATGATTTTATTTTTATTTCTTTTCTAAAAAATTGGCTTTAGATCTGGGAATCATAACAAAAAAAATGTATCATGCCTTTTACTCGTAAGTATTGGCAAAAAAAAATCGACGTTTATTAAAATTCAATTTTACTATGGAAAAAAAATGAAATCCAAAATTTTTTTTTTTTTACAATATCTCGATAACGGCTCGAGATAAAGAGCTCAAATTTTGACTGAATTATTTTTATTTGGTACCAAAACGATCCCCAAAGTGCGAGGAAAAACTCCGCGGGGGGCAAATTTCATATATAAATCCGGCTATACCCTTTGCACTAGTAACTATCAAAATAACTCTAAAGAAGTTATTGAATTTTCTAAGATCGAAGTAATAAATAAGTAAGAATAAAGTAAGATCGAAAAACAGAACTTTACGTGCGAAAAAAAAGTGCCATCGACATCGTCTTCTCCATTGGAATTTGAACAAAGTTCAAACCAAGTTCCAAAAAGACCGCGAATAACAAATTTTTTTCGAACTTGTAGCAAAAATTTCCGTAATTGTTGCACGCTTAGTTGTACAAGACGGTGGTACTTCCATTCGGGCCGTCACTCATAACTTTTCATCATAAACAGCTCTACCGGACTCTACCGGAAAGCGAAGGCAGACAATGGAACTAGTTCTAGAGTATTATGTACAACAATAATCATTTCCTAAGTTCCTAATTAATTAATGAGAACAAGACTGTTTAACTGTGTGACTGATTGTACTATAAGTTAAGGAGTCTTATTGACATACTTCACTCTTTAATAATAAAATAAAACATTATTATAAGAAAATTGTCTCATTTTCTGCAAAAATTGCAAATACCCGGGTACCCGGGTATACCCGGGTATATGAAAAAATAATACCCGATACCCGGGTATTAAAAAAAGTCGGGTACGCGAAAACCCTAGTGCACACGTTTCAACTTATAATAACTTCTATGAATGAGAACGAGAAAAGAGTGTTTAGAAAACTACCTACTCTCAACTAATGTTCTTAAATGATGTTATGGGTATTACTGTAATCATTTAAATCTTAAAATAGCGAAAAAAAATTTCTTGCATTATGAACTATAAGCTTTCTGAGATTTTTGCCCACTGTGCGTTAGTACAAACCGAGGAATTTATCTAGATTTTCTTGCAAACGATTTCGCGTGTAAAACAAAAACGAATAACATAATTTTCATGAAAATTGCAGCAATATATTACTGCATCTATCCCTAACAATCTTATAATAGTTTTCTGTAAATAATTGTTACACAATGTGGGAAATCGTGAGGTAAAATCGTCTGGACGATTTCCAAAAAAAATCTCAAGGTTTCGTGTTATAAATTTTCTTCTTACATAATCCAATGAATAAATAACTTTCAATTTAAGTTTAACTCGATTAGAAAATCTGCGATTTTTTAATCGTGTTGTAAAAATGTAAAAATAAATATTTGCCGACCAATCGTTTGATATTCTCGGCTGAGCAATTGGCAAATGTTCGCGCAATTACACAACCGCAAAACCACGAGAACAAACAAAATCTGTTTATTTAATGCTCTGTTTTCTTACTGAATAAACTTGAATTTATAATTTATGTTCTTGTCTTTGCACTCACGTCACTTTCATAAAATATTGAATTATGCGTGATTAGCATGCCAATATATGATTACTAGTTTTAATCACTTTACTCAATATTAAGTTGCTAATATTTTGTTAAAACTTTTATGAAAATTCAGCGATTAGTTTTTGATTTATAAAGTAAATTGTGAAACTAGTTCGAAGTCATGATGCAACAATAACTAGCTATATTTCTGAATCTGTATTAACTAATACAACTAGATTTCAAATACACGGATTAAACTAGTTTATAGTGCGTAGATTCGGGAATATTTTACTGAAATTTTCATGAAAATCGCGGGAATAATTTTCGTTTTATGAAGGAATTTTCGAAACTAGTCTAAGATATTGATGCAAGATAAACTAGCTAAATTCCTCTCTCTGTACCAACTAGTTAAACACGATATCAACTACACAGACTAAACTAGTTTATAGTGCGTACATTCAGGAATATTTTACTGAAATTTTCATGAAAATCGCGCGAATAATTTTAGTTTTATGAAGGAATTTGCGAAACTAGTCTAAGATATTGATGCAAGATAAACTAGCTAAATTCCTCGCTCCGTACTACATAATCAAACAAGATATCAACTAACCAGACTAAACTAGTTTATAGTGCGTACATTCAGGAATATTTTACTGAAATTTTCATGAAAATCGCGCAAATAATTTTAGTTTTATGAAGGAAATTGCGAAACTAGGCAGAGATATTGATGCAAGATAAACTAGCTAAATTCCTCGCTCTGTACTAACTAATCAAACAAGATTTCAACTACGCAGACTAAACTAGTTTATAGTGCGTAGCTTCAGGAATATTCTAAGTAAATTTTCATGAAAATTGCGCGATTAGTGTTTGTTTTATGAAGGAAATTGCGAAACTAGGCTAAGATATTGATGCAAGGTAAACTAGCTAAAATCCTCGCTGTGTACTAACTAATCTAACAAGATCTCAACTACACAGACTAACCTAGTTTATAGTGCACAGATTCAGGAATATTTCACTGAAATTTTCATGAAAATCACGCGAATAATTTTTCTTTTTTGAACTAAATTGCCAAACTGGGCTAAGATATTGATGCAAGATAAACTATCTAAATTCCTCGCTCTGTACTAACTAATCAAACAATATATCAACTACACAGACTAAACTTGTTTATAGTGCGTAGTTTCTGGAATATTTCACTGAAATTTTCATGAGAATCGCGCGATTAATTTTTGCTTCATGAAAGAAATTGCGAAACTGGGCTAAGATATTGGTGCAAGGTAAACTCGCTAAATTTCCCGCTCTGTACTAACTAATCTAACAAGATATCAACAACACAAACTAAACTAGTTTATAGTGCGTAGATTAAGGAATATTTTACTGATATTTTCATGAAAATCACGCGAATAATTTTTGTTTTATGAACGAAATTGCGAAATTAGGCTAAGATATTGACGCAAGATAAATTAGCAAACTTCCTCGCACTGTACACTGTACTAACTAAACAAAGAAGATATCAACTACCCAGACTAAACTAGTTTATAGTGCGTAGCTTCGGGAATATTTCACTGAAATTTTCATGAAAATCGCGCGAATAGTTTTTGTTCTATGAACAAAATTGCAAAACTAGGCTAAGACATTGTTGCAAGAATAACTAGCTTAATTCTAGTTAAACTAGTCAAGCAAAATATCAACCACATAGTCTAGATTATAGTGCGTTGAATATTTTCCTGAATTTTCCGTGAAAATTCTGCGCTTGTCTTTTGTTTTATGCGAGGTTACGTTGAATGACGTGTCGTATGTTTCAGGGTTCTAAAGCTTTGCCGGTGATTTGGGTTTTGGGCGGTCCAGGCTCAGGAAAGGGAACACAGTGCGAGAAAATCGTCGCCAAATATGGATTCACCCATCTCTCATCCGGAGATCTCCTGCGAAACGAAGTAACCACAAAAAAAATTCTAATTTAACATTAGTTTAGTCAATAAGTTTTAATACACTTAGGCGACAACTGCATAGACCTAACTAGTATTTAGATGACGGTTTCAGGAAGATTTTTCTGCAAGTTTTTTGAAAATCCGCCGACTAGTTATTATTCTGCAAAGGAATAACTGAAAAGCAAAATTCTTAACGAGTAGAAAATTTTGATTTTTGGTCGATTCCTATATGCACGACACTAAACTATGCGACGTTGTGCGATATCGCCTGTCAAATAATGATTACATTGCTTTAAATTGGCACGTTTTCACTATGGCTACGCGACAGGTACGCGACTTGCCCATTTAAAACAATGTAATCATTATTTGACAGGCGATGTCGCGTTACGTCGCGTAGCTGAGTGTCGCGTATATGAGAATCGGCATTTAATCTAAGTATGTCTATATTAAGTCACTAGTCTATATTAAGTCACTAGTTTGTGATTTATCGATTAATTTGAATTTCTGCTCAGATCAGACTAAAGGTCGATTCCCATTTGCGCGACACTCAGCTACGCGACGTCGTGCGACATCGCCTGTCAAATTTTAAATGGTCGCGTTCGCACTATGGCTACGCGACGTGCCCATTTAAAACAATGTAATCATTATTTGACAGGCGATGTCGCGTGACGTCGCGTAGCTGAGTGTCGCGTATATGACAATCGGCATTTAATCTAAGTCTGTCTATATTAAGTCACTAGTCTATATTAAGTCACTAGTTTGTGATTTATCGACTAATTTGAATTTCTGCTCAGATCAGACTAAAAGTCGATTCCCATATGCGCGACACTCAGCTACGCGACCTCGTGCGACATCGCTTGTCAAATAATGTTTACATTGTTTTAAATAGGCACGTCGCGTAGCTGTCGCGTAGCCATAGTGACAACGTGCCCATTTAAAACAATGTAATCATTCTTTGACAGGCGATGTCGCGTGACGTCGCTGAGTGTCGCGTATATGAGAATCGGCCTTTAATCCTAACTAGTACGACTAAGGCACGTATACAAAATCTACACTAATTTAAAGCTTAGACTGTACAGAACATTTTCTTGTAAATTTTACGCGCCAAATTTCCTTAAAACTTCCATTAAACAGCTGTTCAACACATTTCTACTTAAATCAGATTTTGCCATATAACTTTAAGTACACTTAAAGGACAACAACATATAATACACCATTTCACAGAGAATAGTTTCAAGAAGATTTCTTGATAATTTCCATGAAATTCCACCGACCAGTTTTTATTTCAATAAAGAAAAAAACGGCCAAGTGCGAGTTGTGACTCGCGCACCGAGGGTCCCGTACAAGCTTGTAAGTAAGGTATCTTTAGGAGGACCTAACTGTATGCAACCCATATGCTTCCGGTGTCTGACAATACCACGCAACACATTCGTGTATTTTCATAAGTTTCTAATAGTAAATTCGCATTTTTCTTGTAATTAAACTACATATTTAGGGTTTTTAGATTTTTCCCTTTACATGTGCTGTAAGACACCGCTTCTTGCCAAATTTCATGATTCTAGGTCAACGGGAAGTACCCTATAGGTTTTGATTCCCATGTGAAATCGCAAAATATGCGACATAAACGGTCATATCTTTTGATCGCGTTGACTTACAAGTTTGATTTTTTCACAGCTGAAAGAGACCACAGACCCGAGTATTTGATACAAATTTCAACTTGTTACCTCTACGCGTTCCTGAGAAAAATGGTCTTGACAGACAGACAGACGGACAACAAAGTGATCCTATAAGGGTTTCGTTTTCGGTACGGAACCCTAAAAAACGAACAAATATTTTAACAACAGAGATTTCAACTTTAACACTAAACCATATCTATTACGACTAGTCAACACACACAAAAACTACATCAAATTAAAGCTTAGACTTTCACCTCTCAAAAAATTTCGGGAAAACTAATTCCCTTAAATTATCAGGTTGCTAGTGGATCTGACCGCGGCAAAGAACTAACGGCGATCATGGAGAAGGGCGAGCTGGTGCCCACAGAAATCGTCCTAGACCTCATCAAAGAAGCTATGAATAAGGCCAGGAGTACCTCGAAAGGTTTCCTCATCGACGGCTATCCCCGCGAGAAGGACCAAGGCGTCTTGTTCGAGCAGAACGTGGCCAAAGTGAACGTGATCTTGTTCTTCGATGCGCCTGAAGATGTTTTAACTGCGAGGCTGTTGGGCAGGGGGATATCGTCGGGAAGGGTGGACGATAACGAGGAGACTATTAAGCTGAGGCTGAGGACGTTCAACACTCACACCGGGTTGATTGTGGAACATTATGGGGGTTTACTGAAGAAGGTGAGAATCTTAATTGAAGTTAAATTATCTTGTGTTTAGTTTCTTTGTAATTCATTGGTTTAATGAGGTAATAGACCTTCATATTTGAATTTTTGGTGCGCATGCGTCAATTTCCGCCATATTTTCGGGCACTTTTTGACATATAACCAGTGAAAATAACCAAATGTGCTCGAAACTTTCATATTACCGCCTTTTAAACAAGGCGGATGCGCACGCGCTTAATTAACCGTAAAAAGGTCTATTGAGGAATTCTAATGCCCGCCATACACACAACCATCTACCGGAGAGGTCTAGGTTTGCCTACGCAGGTAGACCGGAGCGTGTGTGGGAATAGACCTGTGCAGTTTCTTGCGTACGGTTGACCTGCGCAAGCAAACCTGCACATGTAACCTCTCCGGTGAATGTAGCGTGTATGGCAGGCATTAGAACAAATTGAATTTTGATAATTTGGAGTTTGTAAAATAAACGTGCAAATATTTTCGTTCTGCAATTATGCCTCAAACTTTTCAACCAAAATATCATTTCCTGTACTAATTCCTTCAACTTTTGTTATAGATCGACGCACAACGATCTCCCGACGAAATCTTCGCTGAAGTCGAAACGTATTTGGACCCGCTAATCAAATAAACGGCCACCAATCAATTAGAACGTACACCAAAGAGATTTTAATTTTAATTCTTCTCGCAATTTAACGAATAAAACGAACAAAAAGCGCAATAAAACATTAATTCTAGGTTTAAACAGAAACTTGAGTGAAAATCTACTTGTAACATCTGCTCCATTCATTCAATCTCCTTGAATTTCTCGTCCTACATTCCCTCCAAGAATCTACAAAAAGTTTGTTATTACAGCTTTGAAGAGGTTTTAACCTAACTCTTACCTTCATCTTCGTAATCATCGCAATTTTCTTGTATAAATTTGGTGCGATTAGCCAAAGGCGCCGAAGGATAATACTCGCACAGATACGGCAACTTCCGTTTGCAATTGACAACTCGCCATGTTTTCTGCGCGTCCATGACCACGCAATCGTCCCCTTTGAGGTGGTTTCTGGGATGTCCTGGCCCCCAAGCGCGATAATTGTAGCAGGAGAGTGGATCGCCCAAGGGAGTCTCGAACCGGCCCTCCACCCTCATATCGTCCAATCCGACGTAGGCTCCTTTGTACCAGTCGAGGATTACGTTCGCCATGTAGTTGGCAAGGGTGTTGGTTCTAGCCTCGGAGGCGACGTGGGCTAAATCTCCTCCTAGCTGCTGGCAGGAGTCGATAGCGGTCGAATAGTTTTGTTTGTCGGGGACTAGACGGAAAACTCCCACGGATTTCACGCAAAATGACTCTTGCAGAGCTGGAATTTAATAATTCGGGAATTATTTACAGTTAAGGTTTGATATCAATTCGATTTTCTTTGATAAGTGATTCGAATTTCTTTGATTCCATGATAATTTAAAAATCGAAGAACTAAATGGAGGAAGGTGTTATGTCACACTGAACTCTTTTGTCATAGTAGCAATTGCATAAGACCTTCATCCACTTAGCTCTTGTTCTTTCTACAGGAAAGCAACAATAAACCTTGCACATAATATCTTCATCTTCTTCAACAGTTTCTCTTATCGTAAACAAAGGATGTACACAAACGTGGACAACTTATGTGTTTTCGCTCCAAAATTTCCTTTAAGAAAGATACGCCGTGGACGCCATTCTCTTGCTTGAAGAGCGTGTCTCCAAACCGGTTCGTTCGATGCGAGGTGTTTACCCGCAACGGGCGGTGGAAGAATCTGGTACCTCCGGCATCCTGTTCCCGCTCTGGGTCAATTTTAGCACAAAAATCGGAAAAACGTGGTGTTTTTTTCACATAATTTGCGGGGATCCCTCTCCTGGGATACCCAACAGTCGGATCGGGACCGGACCGGCACCAATCGATTCGGCATAGTGCCTTTTAGTTTGTTTTCGAGTTTAATTGCGATTGCGCGCCGGATGGCGCCCGAACGCCCGAAAAACCATGTTTTGCAGACGTACGCGAGAATCCTCCGGGATTCGTTAAATTAAAGAGCAGGGCGTCGCGTTGGCGGTTTCTAAATAGAGAACGAAAGGGTCTATAAGGCGATAGGAACGGGGCACCGCTCGATCGCATTTGGGGGTCTCGGCGCCCGTCCAAACTCGTAACAAATTTTTCAAAATTAAGCAAATTGAAACCTTCAATATTCGGTGAAATGTTTTAGAATTTTATTGCTCTTTTCAGGGATTATAGCCCCACGTGTCTACTTTCGAACGACACCTGTTTCGGCGCATTACACCTTCGGGGACGTTCCGCAGGCCCCAATTCGCAAAATCACTTTTTTTTCACCTCTTCAAACGGAAACGCGAAAAAGAATTTACATTTCCAGTGCGATAAGTGCATGCCCGGTGAAAAGACCAACAGTATGGCGTTTGAATTTCTCAAATTCATCAACGGATTCGCACTCCAGGTCAAAGAAACTACGACCATTGTTTGCCGCTGAATCGCCAATTTACACTTACAGCTGATCATTTTGACACTATTTTCGCCCAGGTTATGTGCAAATGTCATTGTTGAAGTTTATCCGTTTATGATTATTCTTGTGCTTGTGAGAAGATAAAATTAAAAGAAAGAATTTAAATCAAAATTCTGATTTTTTGCTCATTGTTAGGTTGAAATTCAAATCAAATTCAAAGAGATATCTTGAAATCTTGTAACTTAACACCTTCATCAATTTAACTCTTTAATTAATCCTATACCCCACCTTTTTCCTCTAATCGTTGGTACACTTACCAATTTAGAGCTCCTCCTCTAATCCTGATTCCTTAAGGAATTTCAGGATCTGGGTAGCATTCAAGGACTACAACTGCTCTGCGTTCAAGCACTCAAACCCAAGATACATTTGTCTCTTGCCGAGCAGTGCTCCGCAGCCTTTGAGCACATGTGTGGGAGCTACCTCTGCTGAGTCGCAGAATCTGCATCTGTCATCTTCCTCTCATCGTCGTCGTGTCTTATCGTAAACAAAAGATGTACACAAAAGTGGACAACTTATGTTCTTTCGCTCTAAAATTTCCGTTAAGAAAGATTAACACCTCCATCCATCTAACTCTTCAATTAATTCTAAACTTGTACTGCGACCTTCATGGATCAATTGTAACCCATTCTCTTCCTCTAATCGTTGGTATATTTTCCCATTTAGAGCGCCTCCTCTAGTCCTGATTCCTTCATGAATTTCAGGATCTGGGTAGCACTCAAGGACTACAACTCCTCTGCGTTCAAGCAGCCAAGCCTAAGATACATTTGTCTCTTGCCGAGCAGTGCTCCGCAGCCATTGAGCACATGTGTGGGAGTTACCTCTGCTGAGTCGCAGAATCTGCATCTATCATCTTCCTCTCGTCGTTGTCGTCTCTTATCGTAAACAAAGAATGTACACAAAAGTGGACAATTTATGTTCTTTCGCTCTAAAATTTCCTTTAAGAAAAGTGTAACTTAACACCTTCATCCATCTAACTCTTCAGTTAATCCTAAACTTGTCGGGTCTTATCGTAAACAAAGGATGTACACAAAAGTGGACAATTTATGTTCTTTCGCTCTTAAATTTCCTTTAAGAAAGATGTAACTTAACACCTTCATCCATCTTACTCTTCAATTAATCCTAAACTTGTACTGCCACCTTCATAGATCAATTGTACCCCACCCTTTTCCTCTAATCGTTGGTATGCTTTCCCATTTAAAGCTCCTCCTCTAGTCCTGATTCCTTAAGGAAATTCAGGCTCTGGGTTGCATTCAAGGACTACAACTCCTCTGCGTTAAAGCAGTCAAGCCCAAGATACATTTGTCTCTTGCCGGGCAGTGCTCCGCAGCCTTTGAGCACATGTGTGGGGGCTACTTCTGCCGAGTCGCAGAATTTGCATGTGCCATCTTCCTCTCGTCGTCGGCTGGATTTTTTCGTTGCCAAAGATCCTTCCTTTAATTCTAGCGCCGTCTCCGCTCATGGGCATGTTGGAGGTTCCAGAGACCGATGCAAGATCGGATGGTGAAAGGAGTGGAGTTGGTAGATGGTGAATGAGGGCGACTGTGCGTAGAGTAACAGGGGGGTTCGCACGTAATACCCCACCTGCTGCTACAGGTACAGGCTCCGACTCTAGTGGCGCAAATAGACAAATAGTGAGAGGGAGACAACTAGTGAGAGGGAGTACCCTTAACTAGCAAGGACAGTAGCCCTAAACTTCAGGGCTGAGAAACGCCGCCGTACTTTTGAGAACCTGTCTCTAAAAGCCGATACTGCCTTCCAGGCGGTGATCGAACCACCCTATAAGGATTGACATCAAATTAACTACCAAACGTGAGTGTGGCCAACATGTCGGCTGAGGTCAAACGCACGAAAATGTCGCGGACTCGCCGAACTCTCAAAACACACTGTCCGATATCTCATATCGCGGCGTGATTTTTTTGCTAATTTCGCGCGGTCTCGACCTAGGTCGGGGCACCTGTCGCCCTCCTTTGAAAAAAGCCCGAAAACCAATTAGACCAACAAAAGACTTACCACTTACCAACAAACGCTTACCACATGATTGTCCCAATCTTCAGGAATGAGGATCGCCGCCGTACTTTTTTGGGCCTGTCTCATCTTCCTCTAGGCCTAGGGCCTTCAGGTGTATTTTAAGTCTGCGGGATCCGGTTGGGTCAGTTGTCTCAGTTTGGATCTTAAGGTGTGAGATAATGACCTTGGCTATCTGACGTTTCTTGTGATAGTTCCTGTCGAAGCTAAATTGCACACATCTTTCGATTGCATGTACCTCTACTTGGAAGATACTTGGATAGATTCCCAAGTATTTGGGACAACTCTTGAGAGTGAGTACCTTTAAGTAGCAAAGACAGTAGCCCTAATCTTCAGGGCTGAGGAACGCCGCCATACTTTAACCTGTCTCTAAAAGCCGATGCTGCCTTCCAGGCGGTGATCGAACCACCCGATAAGGATTGACATCTGATTAACTAAGAAACGCGAGCGTGACCAACATGTCGGCTGAGGTCAGACGCACGAAAATGTCACGGACTCGCCGAACTCTCAAAACACACTGCCCGATATCTCATATCGCGGCGTGATTTTTTTGCAAATTTCGCGCGGTCTCGACCCAGGTCGGGGCACCTGTCGCACTCCTTTTTATAGGGGCCGAAAACCAATTTGGCCCGAACAAGGTTCTAGATTGTAGATTGTTCAAGCAGTCATGCCCAAAATACATTTTTTCTTGCCGAGCAGTACTCCGCAGCCTTTAAACACATGTGTGGGAGCTACCTCTGCTGACTCGCAGAATCTGCATCTGTCATTTTCCTCTCGTCGTCGAAGGTGGTAAATTTTGAATGAGGGTGACTGTGCACAGAGTAACACGGGGACTTGCACGTAATACCCCGCCTGCTGCTAAAGATACAGACTCCGATTTAGTGGCGCAGATTTTTTAGTGGCGCAGATAGCTGAGACAACTAGTGAGAGTGAGTACCCTTAAGTAGCAAAGACAGTAGCTCTAATCTTCAGGGCTGAGGAACGCCGCCGTACTTTTGAGAGCCTGTCTCTAAAAGCCGATGCTGCCTTCCAGGCGGTGATCGAACCACCCGATAAGGATTGACATAAAATTAACTAACAGACGCGAGCGTGGCTAACATGTCGGCTGAGGTCAAACGCATGAAAATGTCGCGAACTCCCCGAACTCTCAAAACACACTGCCCGATATCTCAAATCGCGGCGTGATTTTTTTGCTAATTTAGCGCGGTCTCAACCCAGGTCGGGGCACCTGTCGCCCTCCTTTGGATAGAGGCCGAAAACCAATTAGATCAACAAAAGACTTACCACTTACCAACAAACACTTACCACTTGATAGCCCCATCTTCAGGAATGCGGAACGCCGCCGTACTTTTGAGGGCCTGTCTCAACTTCCTCTAGGCCTAGGGCCTTCAGGCGTTTTTTATGGCTGCAGTGTCTGGTTGGGTCAATTGTCTCAGTTTTGATCTGATGGTGTGAGCTAGGGCCTTGGCTATCTGACTTTTTTTGTGATAGTTCCTGTCGCAGCTAAATTGCACACATCTTTCGAAGAAGCTTGGAAGATACTTGGGTAGATTAGCAAGTATTTGGTACGAGATCCAAACACTTCTGTACCTCCAGTACCACTCCAGTATACTCCAGTTCCTTCTTTTGTCTTCGAACCATCTGTATACCACTTGATAGCACTTTGCTCTATGATATACTGAGGATTCGTCGTTCCAATCTGCTTTACCACTTCACATTGCTGTGTGGTTTTTCTCGAATATTTTCTGCATCTTTTGGTACTTCCAGCTAGGACATCTTGGCAGCGAGGCTGTTCCGGTCTCAGCTCCCGATTATTTTTCCTTTGCCTACTCCTTCCTTGGTGAACCTTACCATCACCGATCTGACTCCGCCCTGCACGACAAGGTGCAATGGAATCAGGTCCAGCAGCAGTTCCTATCGGGCATGACTCCATCGCCCCCGCGATGCAAACACACGCCAGTCTTTGATCTTCTCAAGCTGCTTCTTCATAGAGACCAGCTCGGTTCTACTTCTCCACGCTAGGTGATCCCAGGTCTCATCATCATAGTGTACATCCATCGCAGGATTGTGAGGTTACGTTTTTCCTGTCAAATGTCTGCACACCATTCGAGCGTGTTTGGTTTTTCCCACCACTTCTTCAACATGTCTGTTCCATAGGAGTTTGATATCTAGTGTTATACACCGATACTTTATCTCCTGTTTTCAGTATTCTACTGCCCTTCCATCTAACAGTATGGGCTGTAGACGGTATATTCTTCTCCTCCTAGTAAATGGTAAATGGTATCAGGTAAAGAACTACCAGAAAAACAATATGGCTTCCGAGAAGGAAAATCAATCAAGTAGACGCTATAGCAAGTCATTGAAGTAGCAAGCGGCCACAAAGTGAACCAGAAAGCTAGGTGCCCTTATCACTCTTGGCATAATCCGAGATTTCAACTCAGCTGCCTGGCAAAACATTCTTGAGCAGCTCTCGGCAAGAGGTATCTCACCACACCTGCTACGTCTGGTGCGAAAGTACCTAACAGGAAAGTTGTTCTCCAAGAAAACAACAAATTAGTGGAGCGTGATGGGTCTGTAGTAGGGTGCCACAGGGCTCTCTTTTGGGACCAACATTTTCTAATGTCCTTTACGGACGGAGTCCCCAGACGAAAGCTACCGGATGGTGTGGGCTTCGCTGATGACTTGCCACTTGTAGTGTCGGGGAAGGCGGTAGTGGGAACAGCAACAAGGCCATTGAACAGGTGGACAAATGGATGGAACTCAAAAAACTGAAGGTGGCACCAGAAAATACAGAAGCAGTATTGCTGACTGGAATAAGAAAAACGAAACCCATCACATCCAAAATTAAAAGAGATGAAATAACCTCAAAGGAATCGCTGAAATATCTAGGTGTAACCTTTGATAAGAGCCTTTAATCGCCATATCACCACACTGGTACCACAGGGGCACAAAGCACTAAAAACAGCAACAGTGTTAGATAAACTAATGCCCAACATTGCAGAACACCGCAGTAGTAACCGAAAACTTCTTTGCTCGGTAGAGCAATCCATCCATAGAACTTATGCTAGAAGAGAGGATAGAAGTCTACAATGTCAGATCAAATCAAAATATCGATGGCACACAGGCTGACAAAAAGGCACTAGCGAAGGCCTGGCAAAACCAGTGGAGTCTCTATCAACTAAGGGCCACTGGACCAGAATCCTAATCCCTGATGTGGAGCGGTGGGCAACAAGAAAACACGGCGAAACAAATGTTTATGTTACCCAGGTGTTCGCGCCAATTTTAATAAATCTATATTTTAATTCGAAATTTAAATCAATTTCGGCATCGATTTAAAGAAGGGGAAATGTGTGGCCAAAATCTCGCGATTTTTATTTCTCTCGCGCCGCGAATAGATATTTCCGGTAGTATGCTTGGAGTGTTAGAAGCAAAAAGACACGGATTGAAGCGCGAACCCGGGGCGATCGACACGTGCACTCAGCTAAATTAAATAGCTTCAAGTTAATAATCACGAGCCAAAGGACTGCAGCGACCACAAACGTCTGGAAGACAACAATTTTAAGGCACTCCCTCCACCCATTATCCTTTTTTCCTCGCTTGAAATAGGCGCCGGATAGACGGTCCACACGGGGCGGAGACGCGAGCAACCCTAAAAGGTAAGTGATCAGACCACACCGTTTAAAGTTAGCAAAATTGATTTTCGTGAGACACGGTCCTAACAGTTTTAAGCGGAGATGGCTGTTTCAGGAACTTCCTCCATAGCATCGGTAGGGACTTGCGTTTGTGTTTACTGTGGACTCACAGACAGCGCATACCGTTTTTGAGTGTGAAACCCGAAAGGGATAAATAGCAAAATAAGACCGGACAGACACTAGACCCATCAACAATGGTTGAACAAATGATCTCATGAGCAGATACATCAAGGACGATCCAACACAATAAAAATGCTAGACGAGCGGAAAGGGAAAGAAGCCGAAAGGATGGAAAATATAACCCTAATCACTGCTAGTGCAAGGCGGAAGTAAGGGCGACACTATGCGCAACACCTTGAAAGTTATGCGAAAGGCGGTCCCAAGATGCTCGTGATATTTCAGCAGGTCCTCTTGTTAAGTTAACCGTGAGGTGCTTACTACGTGTCCAATAAAACAAAATAGGTAAATGGTATCACCGTGGTTTTGTTCAGGTTGAGTTCCAGTCCCAATATTTGAAACCATCTATTAGTTACTTTCAGGCCTCTCTCTACGATTTCACCGGCGTTCCTTCAAACTTCCCTCTGGCTATGATGATTACGTCATCGGCGTAACACCTTGACATTTAATGTCTAGATCATTCAGCCTAGCCAGTAATTCATCAACCACCAGGCTCCACTACCTTGGTGACAACAAAACTCCATGTGGGCACTTTCGAGTTGTGGAGTTCTTGAAAGTGTCTTTTCTCACTTGTGCAGACTATGTATATTTTCTTGCCATTTTTTGTTTGATTTGCCGTTCAGGAGGAGCTGGTAAGCTACCTGGTCGAGAGTCACGTTTTAGGGAACTTTACTCTGCTTCGGGTCCCCATTAAGTTTTTTTTCCAGGCTTGAATGGTCTGTATTTAACGATAAATTTAGCGATTGTATACCAAATCGAGATGGCCCCGTCATTTACCTTCAGGCTGCAACCGGCTCTGACCCGCTCCGTGAAACGCCCTTCCGTCGCCTATTTAACGGAGGAAATAGCAATAAATAATACGAGCAGGGAAACACAAGGATGGAAACCCTTAAATCAAATTGTTCCGGACGGAGAAAAGCCGATGCTGCCTTCCAGGGGGTGATCGAACCATCCGAATCAAATTAACTAACAAACGCGAGCGTGGCCAATATGTCGGCTGAGGTCAGACGCACGAAATTGTCGCCGACTCGCCGAACTCTCGAAACAAACTGCCCGATATCTTAAATCGCGGCGTGATTTTATTGATAATTTAGAGCGGTCTCGACCCAGGTCGGGGCATCTGTCGCCCCCCTCTGGACAGAGGCCGAAAACCAATTAGACCAACAAAAGTAGCCTCGAACCATCCGAATCAAATTAACTAACAAACGCGAGCGTGGCCAATATGTAGGCTGAGGTCAGACGCACGAAAATGTAGCAGACTCGCCGAACTCTCAAAACAAACTGCCCGATATCTTAAATCGCGGCGTGATTTTATTGATAATTTAGAGCTGTCTCGACCCAGGTCGGGGCATCTGTCGCCCCCCTTTGGATAGAGGCCGAAAACCAATTAGACCAACAAAAGTAGCCCGAACAAGGTTCTAGATTGTAGATTGTTCAAGCAGTCAAGCCCAAGATACATTTGTCTCTTGCCGAGCAGTGCTCCGCAGCCTTTGAGCACATGTGTGGGAGTTACCTCTGCTGGGTCACAGAATCTGCATCTTTCATCTTCCTCTCGTCGTCGTCGGGATTTTTTCGTTGCCGAAGATCCGTCATTGCCATCGCCGTCTCCGCTCATGGGCATGTTAGAGGCTCCAGAGACCAATGCGAGATCGGATGGTGGAAGGGTTGAAGATGGTAGATGGTGAATGAGGGTGACTGTGCGCAGAGTAACAGGAGGGCTTACATGTAATACCCCGCCTGCTGCTACAGGCTCCGATTCTAGTGGCACAGATAGCTGAGACAACTAGTGAGAGTGAGTACCCTTAAGTAGCAAAGACAGTAGTCCCAATCTTCAGGACTGAGAAACGCCGCCGTACTTTTGAGAGCCTGTCTCTAAAAGCCGACGCTGCCTTCCAGGCGGTGACCAGACCACCCGATAAGGATTGACATCAAGTTAACTAACAAACGCGAGCGTGGCCAACATGTCGGCTGAGGTCAGACGCACAAGAATATCGTGCGAAAAACTCTCAAAACACACTGTCCGATATCTCATATCGCGGCGTGATTTTTTTGCTAATTTAGCGCGGCGTCGACCCAGGTCGGGGCACCTGTCGCCCTTCTTTGGATAGAAGCCGAAAACCAATTGGACCAACAAAAGTGGCCAGAACAAGGTTCTAGATTCTTCAAGCAGTCAAGCCCAAGATACATTTGTTTCTTGCCGAGCAGTACTCCGCAGCCTTTGAACACATCTGTGGGAGCTACCTCTGCTGACTCACATAATCTGCATCTGTCATTTTCCTCTTGTCGTGGTCGGGATTTTTTCGTTGCCAAAGATCCTTCCCTCATTGCCATCGCCGTCTCCGCTCATGGGCATGTTAGAGGCTCCAGAGACCGATGCGAGATCGGATGGTGGAACGGGTGGAGATGGTAGATGGTGAATGAGGGCGACTGTGCACCGAGTAACAGGGGGACTTAATACCCCGCCTGCTACTACAGATACAGGCTCCGATTCTAGTAGCACAGATAGCTGAGACAACTAGTGAGAGTGAGTACCTTTAAGTAGCAAAGACAATAGCCCTAATCTTCAGAGCTGAGGAACGCCGCCGTACTTTTGAGAGCCTGTCTCTAAAAGCCAATGCTGCCTTCCAGGCTGTGATCGAACGACCCGATAAGGAATGACATCAAATTGACTACCAAACGCGAGCGTGGCTAACATGTCGGCTGAGGTCAGACGCACGAAAATGTCGCGGACTCGCCGAACTTTTAAAACACACTGCCCGATATCTCATACAGCGACGTGATTTTTTTGCTAATTTCGCGCGGTCTCGACCCAGGTCGGGGCACCTGTCGCCCTCCTTTGAAAAAAGCCCGAAAATCAATTAGACCAACAAAAGACTTACCACTTACCAACAAACGCTTACCACATGATAGTCCCAATCTTCAGGAATGAGGAACGCCGCCGTACTTTTTAGGGCCTATCTCATCTTCCTCTAGGCCTAGGGCCTTCAGGTGTATTTTAAGTCTGCAGGATCCGGTTGGGTCAGTTGTCTCAGTTTGGATCTGATGGTGTGAGATAATGACCTTGACTATCTGACGTTTCTTGTGATAGTTCCTGTCGAGGCTAAATTGCACACATCTTTCGATTGCATGTACCTCTGCTTGGAAGATACTTGAGTAGATTCCTAAGTATTTGGGACAACTAGTGAGAGTGAGTACTCTTAAGTAGCAAAGACAGTAGCCCTAATCTTCAGGGCTGAGGAACACCGCCGTACTTTTGAGAGCCTGTCTCTAAAAGCCGATGCTGCCTTCCGGGCGGTGATCGAACCACCCGATAATGATTGACATCAAATTAACTAACAAACGCGAGCGTGGCCAACATGTCGGCTGAGGTCAGACGCACGAAAATGTCGCGGACTCGCCGAACTCTCAAAACACACTGCCCGATATCTCATATCGCGGCGTGATATTTTTGCTCTTTTCGCGCGCTTTCAACCCAGGTCGGGGCACCTGTCACCTTCCTTTTGATAGAGGCCGAAAATCAATTAGAATAACAAAAGTGGCCCGAACATGGTTCCAGGCGATCTTGCTGCTGTAAGACAAGTCCATTTGTTCCAGGGTTTCGCTAAGTGCTGCCATAAGTGAGTTGCCGTAAGTTAAAAAGTTCTTCGTATTTGTTTAAGGTCTCTTTAGAGGTTTATCGAGTAATTATATTATCGAGAGATTTAGCAATTCCTCACGCATCTTATAAGAATACACTTATTTATCAAAGTAACTAAAAAACGCAGGCGTGGCCAACATGTCGGCTGATGTCAGATGCACGAAAATGTCGCGGACTCGCCGAACTCTCAAAACACATTGCCCGATATCTCATATCGCGGCGAGATATTTTTGCTAATTTAGCGCGGTCTCGACCCAGGTCGGGGCACCCATCGCCCTCTTTGGATAGAGGCCAAAAACCAATTAGACCAACAAAAGTGGCCCGAACAAGGTTCCAGGCGATCTCGCTGCCGTGAGACAAGTCAATTCGTCCCAGAGTTTCCAGGGCCTCGCTAAGTGCTGCCATAAGTGAGTTGCCGTAAGTTAAAAAATTCTTCGTATTTGTTTAAAGTCTCTTTAGAGGTTTATTTAGTAATTATATTATAAAGCAATTCCTCGCGCATCTTTTAAGACTACATTTATTAAAATCGGTTGGTAATTACTCGAGAAACCAGAGAAAAAGACCTCCTAGTATTGAAAAAGACCTCCTAGCTGGAATGCGATTTTCTAAATTTTAAGCTTTCTAACAAAACTTTATAGCTTTCCCGACTGATTTTAATGTGCTGAATCCAACGGTGAAAATTAGAAATCTCTAGGATGAACCGTTCAAAAGTTATCGCCTTGAGAATTCTAGTTGCTCCTCCGAACAGAAGGATTTTCCCTTGAAACAAAACAATCGTCTGAACTTCTCAAATTTGAAAGTAAATGCGATTAGTAAATCCCATTTACAAAGATAATCATAATCAATATGGTCATAATCAAGATGGTCATAATCAAGATGGTCATAATCAAGATGGTCATAATCAAGATGGTCATAATCAAGAGGTCATAATCAAGATGGTCATAATGAAGATGGTCCAAATCAAGATGATCATAATCAAGATGGTCAAATCAAGATGGTCATAATCCATATAGTCATAATAAGGATGGTCACAATCAAGATGGTCATAATCAAGATGGTCATAATCAAGATGGTCAAATCAAGATGGTCATAATCCAGATGGTCATAATAAAGATGGTCATAATCAAAATGGTCATAATCGAGATGGTGACCGATGATCAGATGGTGATTATGACCATATTGATTATGATTATCTTTATTATGACTATCTTGATTAGGATAATCTTGATTATGACTATCTTGATTATGACCATCTTGATTATGACCATCTTTGTAAATGGGATTTACTAATCGCATTTACTTTCAAATTTGAGAAGTTCAGACGATTTTTTTGTTTCAAGGGAAAATCCTTCTGTTCGGAGGAGCAACTAGAATTCTCAAGGCGATAACTTTTGAACGGTACATCCTAGAGATTTCTAGTTTTCACCGTTGGATTCAGCACATTAAAATCAGTCGGGAAAGCTATAAAGTTTTGTTAGAAAGCTTAAAATTTAGAAAATCGCATTCCAGCTAGGAGGTCTTTTTCAATACTAGGAGGTCTTTTTCTCTGGTTTCTCGAGTAATTACCATAATCAAGATGGTCATAATCAAGATGGTCATAATTAAGATGGTCATAATCAAGATGGTCATAATCAAGATAACGTGAATTTCGGAACAGGCAGTAATGCCTAACCCTTGAAGGGAGGAGAAGAAGAAATCCCATTTATGCTTACCTGTGTGATTCCCATACAAACTGTAATAATCAAAATCGGAATCTTTGACCAAGGTGGACAGATTCGCGGCTTCTGGACATCCAAGCACTTGGCAATTGAATCTTCCGCTGTGTATCCTAGACCTGGTCGGACTGTAATTCAGCGCCAGTCCGTTCTTCTGCTTGGCGTATTCCTGGCATTCTCGGAAGGTGTTGAAGTTTGTGCGGGAGATTATGGCGCCCTCGGACCGCTGGCAATTTCGCACTTTGTGGAACTTTAAGTTTCTCATGCTCTCTTGGACGCAGGATCGCATGCCCAGGATTAGGATGGTCGTGTGGAAAATGAGGAGGAGGAACTTGACTCGATTGCTGATCATTTCGCGGTCTGCCAAAAACTGGCGAAATTTGACAGAAAAATAAAACTGTCAATAAATCGCAGTTTAAAAACAACTTTACTCAGACATAAACGTACTCAATAATTCAACGGAATCTGTAATCGTGTGAACTTATTTTAACGCAACTTAAACGCGTTAAAATAAGTTTAAGCACATAAACCCAACTTTAAGCAGAGCTTTTAATCAAAAACTTTGGCAAATTATTTCATCGAAATTTCTTTTACAAAATTTTCTGGCGAATTCAAAACTGAAAACCTGGCGTTTATTTTGGAAATATCGCACTCGGAAATTAAACGTGTTCATTAAATTTTGCAAACAAACTGTTTTTTTGGCGAAGCATTTCGAAAACTATCAAATTTCTTGTTTAAAATCCTCCGCTGAATGCAAATTCGAAAACCGGAACGTAATGCGATAATTATTTATTGAATTATTCTTTCAGAAATTTTTCCACTCCAAAATTTTCAAAACTTCCCAACAAATTTAGGCCTCAATTTTATTGACTTTTCTTCGGACGGACTACGCACAGACTACAAACCAAACTAGTGCCATTGTCCCTCCCTAATCGGTGGGTAGATTACGCAAGGCCGTGGCCGGATGTTCGCGTTGGTTTCCCTCCGTGTACACGCGAACGTCGATCGCCGACTGAATCCTTGGGAAAATCGTATCCGGAGCGACCTTCGTCGTATCAAACTAAAAACAGACAACATAATTAGTCTAAAATTGTAGATTCGACATTGAACGAGCAAATTGAGACTAATTATTACCAAGTATCTGGTTTAGTCAAGTTTTGCAAGTTTCTCCTAATGATATGATAATTTGATAATTAAATAATTGATAATTTTGTAGAATTTCCTACCCATTTTTTGAGACTAAATTTATTAAAAACGGACGGTAATAGTAATGCCCGCTCCACACTCTCGCGGAGTAACTTCGGCGAGGATCCTCGCCAAAGTTGCTCGAGGCGAGTAACTAGACGGAGGAGGCATCGCCTTACACTCTCGCCTTACACTCTCGCCTTACTTCGCGAGGAACTCAGTGCCATGACTGACACCGAACAGGTGGTAGCTGCTGCTACAAGTATTTGTGTGTATAATATATAGGAAAGGACGAGTAAACACGAGAGTGTAGACGTGATACTCTCCCTTCCTCGTACTCGCGCCTTGTGTCCCTTTGACTCGTGTACGAAAAACCGCTTCATGAAGCAAAGTTAGCCAAGGCGAGGTGAGGAAGCACAAGGCGGACCGAGTAACCTGACCACAATCTCGTTCCTCGCTCAACTCCGTGCTACTTCGAGAGAGTGTCGAGCGGGCAAAAGGAAAAATGATTCCTTCTGGACCACTCCAACTCCACTATCCCCCACCCCAGATCCCCACTTGAGGGGAAGACCGAGGAGATGAGGTGACTGCAGACAGATGGGCGTCACTGGATGGGAGGATGCGGCGCTGGGTAGAAACGAATAGAGGCAGATAGTGAGGGTGGCACGGGATCGTTACGTCCCAAAGAAGGCAACGGTGTGAGTGAGTGTGGTAGTTTATAGCTCTTGTTGGTGTAATGGCGGTATCTCTAAGCTTGAATGATATGTCCCCCATTTTTCCTCTTCCTGTTAGTGGAACTGCCTCCGCTTTCTCAGGTGCCAGTTTGTGCCTTTTACCTTCCATCCATTTGTCGATCATGTGCTTAGCCTCATTGGCCCTTCTCGTTAGCCCCTGCTCGGTTTTGTCTCGTATCACAAGTGCGAGATTGTCTGCAAAGCCAACGGTCTCCTCGCCTTCAGGCAGCTTAAGTCTGAGGACCGCGTCATACACTGTATTCCATAGCGTTGGCCCCATCACTGAACCCTGCGGTACATCGCATCTATATCTCCTTGGTAGTGCTGCCAGTATCTGTTTCAACGACAATTTTTCTTTCAGCTAGGTAACTATTTATCAGCGCTAGATGGTATGGTGCGAATTTACGTCGCGTGATTTCGTCGAGGATGTCCTGCCAGCAGGCTGAATTGAACGCATTACGCACATCCAAATTTTCCTTGTTCTCCAGCTTCTCTTTCTAGTGTCGTGTGCAATGGCCACCACTTTGTGTAGAGTCTCCCGATGTCTTCACCGCTCTTGCAACTCAATGTCGTTAGTTCCTTTGTAGCTCTCTGTGGACCAAGCCACGCAATTGGCAAGCGTGTGTTCAGCATCCTCCAGCGCGTCGTCACAATGGTGGTACCCCGGCGCCACCAACTTACCGATGCGATGCAGATGGGACCCAAAGCACCCATAGCCTGTGAGTACCTGGGTCAGATGGTAGTCGACCAGTACCATACTGCGACGTCTGGGATGATCTCGCGCGTCCACCGGCCCTTGGGGTCCGCCTCCCACTCCCGCTACCATGCCGCCAGTGTTCGTTCTCGCTTCTCCTTCTCGAGCCGGGTCTGGCAAATCTCACCTCGTGTCGCCACTCGTGGATACGCTTCCTCTCCGTCGCTAGCAGGTGCAAGGGGGAATGCTGGCTACCACCAAGACCGTCCCGGTTGCCACAATACGATATGCTGATGTTACCCTAACGGCGGCCAGCCTCTGCAATGATAACATAGTCTGCCGGTTCCTCGCCACAGACAGGCCACCGCACCACACAGGCGCAGCGTGAAGCAGTACCGAGTGCACCACGCTCATCAGAAACAGCTGCTTGGACGGCTTCGAGCCAGCGCCTTCTCCGCCGTCCTCGCAATATGCTGACTGAAGTTCATCTTTACATCGACGGTAACCCCGAGGTATTTCAGGCTATTCTTCACCTGCACTTCCTAATGCAACCTTTTTTTAAGAGGAGGAGATGCATTTACGCACGACCCCCAGAACGTTGTATTCTGGAGAGTGTGGGACTCACCGCCACTAGTATTCCCGGGACCCAACTACCCACTAAAACCTAACCTCTGTATTTCCTAACCTAACCTAACCTAACCCAACCTAACCTAACCTAACCTAACCAAACCCTTTCGTTACCTTTTCGACCTTTTCGTTGTATCTGTTAATGCCTTTGAGCACGTAGCGTTGATAGTAGAGGATTTCGTCCTTGACGTCCAGCAACTTCTTGCCCTCGTTCTTGAACATGGATCGTGAGATCATGACGTCGTTCTTGCAGGTCAGATGGATGATGACGTCGACCATGCCGATCTCCTCGACGAACATGTCGGCCTGGAATTGGTTGCGCGGGAAGCCGCTGAGCAGGTAGCCGCAGCTCCACTGGGCGCGCGTCAGCATCTCCTCCTTGATTATGTCCAGAACTATCGTCTAAATCTCAATCAGTCATTGCGCCTAGCCGGGCAGAGATTTCTCGCTTACGTCCGGGATCCGCTTGTTGCGCTTGTCCAAGTTCTCCTTGATCACGCGACCTCGATCCGTCTCGTTGCTCGAATGCTGACGGAGAAGATTAGCTACAAATAAAATTTCTTCATTTCATGAATATCATCTATGAATATCGTATCTCCAACTTAATTCGTTCGGTCTGTCTAATAACTTACAAACTAGTTCAGCTAGTCTTTTGAAACAAGTCTCGAATTGTTGGTTTAAGTTCCACGTACAAATCTAAACTAACTAGATTGTTTATACCACGGGCGTAGCCAGGGTTTAGTTTCGGAGGGGGTTTTAAGAAAATACAAAAACAGAAATACACCAATACTTTCTAAAACTGACACACAAGGGCTCCACGTCTACCATGTTCTCTTCAAGAGAGTCGTCTCTACTTCTCCCTCTCGTCCCTCTTTATTTCAATTTAATATTTATGCTATATTTTGCGTATTTCAGTGGGGTTTGACCCCAAACACCCCCCCCCCTGGCTACGCACATGGTCTCTACTGTAGTTATTTATCTTACAATTAGTTGATTTTTGTACCTATTTTAATGACGTCGAATCCGTAGAAATCCTCGATGATTCCCGACTGTGTGTCCCTGCCGCTGCCCGGAGGTCCGACTAGCCAAATTATGGGCACCTTCATGTCGTTTAAAGGGGTCATGTCGTACGATAGTCTCTGCATTTCAGGAAACTGCAAGAAAATTGAGGATTAAGCTGCGCATAGTTTGCCAGTTTCGGATACTTTTTCTTTGGTTTGTCGGCTTCCCATGATTTCCGATTGCGAATCCTTGCAGAGAAATTGGCTGTTTGACAGTGATTGACGTTTTCGTTGATTTCTAGACAGTTGCTATTTTCTAAGAAATTTTGTTTAGTTTATAAGTATCTCAGTTTTGACGCTGTCATAACTTTTGAACCGTTCTCCACAGAGACTTCTAGTCTTCACCAATCGATTCAGCGTCTCAAAATTAGTCGGAGAACGTATATAATATTTCCTGGGAAGCTTTCAGTTAAGCAATACCATCGACTCGGGAAGTCTAGACCGCGGAAACGACGAAATGCGAGAAAATCGATTTGTTCAAAATCGTTATTTTTTGAGTCACAACAAAATTTAAAAACGTTTCTGAAAGCATTTTTGCTGCTGATTACAGATATGCCAATTATATTTCGCTAGCTCTTTCGGTTCACTGTCGCCTTAAAAAATTTAAGAAATTTTTAAGAAATTTCGGCGCTCGAGTAGAGATCTTGGAAAGTCTTGAATTTCCAGCGGACAATCTTAGTGTATCAACAGGAAAATGGCCTTCTGAAAACGGTGCCGTAATCCGTTTTTGATTATCTGCAACCTTTTCCAAGATATCTACTTAGCAAATCGAGAATCGGGTAAATTTCAGTTTGAAATTTCACGACGAATTATTGATTCTTTCCGGACAATTTATACATCGACTTGTTCGTCTTGTCGCGTAGTTTCAGTGTGCCAAAAATGATTTCGCTGCTTTTTACCGTTTTCGAAAAAATTTAAAAAAAAACGAAAAAGCATATTTTTTTCGAACGAAATGATGGAAAATTTTTATTGAAAATTTTCTTGCAATTTTTTTTCCTGATTTTCTTTTGGTTATACGAAGTCATCAAAGTGCTGAAAACGGTTTTCCTGTTTATTTCGCTCTAAAGTTACAAATGAACAATTTTTTATTTTTTTTCGCTGTACCTACATAATCACACAATTCCTACTGATTTGGCGCTGTCATAACTTTTTAACCGCTCATCACAGAGACTTCTAGTCTTCACCAATCGATTCGGCGTCCCAAAATTAGTCGGAACACGTATATAATATTCTCTGGGAAGCTTAGAGTTAAGAAATACCATCAACTCGGGAAGTCTAGACCGCGGAAACGACGAAATGCGAGAAAATCGATTTTGTCAAAATCGTTATTTTTTGAGTCACAGCAAAATTTAAAAACGTTTCTGTAAGCATTTTTGCTGCTGATTACAGATATGCCAATTATATTTCGCTAGCTCTTTCGTTTCACTTTCGCCTGCAAAAATTGAAGAAATTTTTAAGAAATTTCGGTGCTCGAGTAGACATCTCGTAAAGTCGTGAATTGCCCACGAACAATCTTAGCGTATTAATAGGAAAATGACCTTCTGACAACGATGCCACAATCCGTTTTTGATTATCTACAACCGTTTCCGAGATATCTACTTAGCAAATCGAGAATCGGGTAAATTTCAGTTTGAAATTTCACGACGAATTATTGAATATTTCCGGACAACTTATACATCTACTTGTTCGTCTTGTCGTGTAGTTTCAGTGTGCCAAAAATGATTTGCCTGCATTTTACCGTTTTTGAAAAAATCGAAAAAACCGAAAAAGCATATATTTTTCGAACGAAATTATGGAAAATTTTTATTGAAATTTTTTTTGCAAATTTTTTTTGTGATTTTTTTTTTGGTTACACTAAGGAAATCGAAGTGCTGAAAACGGTTTTCCAGTTTATTTCGCTCTAAAGTTACAAATAAACAGATTTAATATTTTTCCTCCCTGTACACAATCACGCATTTCCTACTGATTGCACGCTGTCATAACTTTTGAACTGCTCACTACAGATACTTCTAGTCTTCACCAATCGATTCAGCGTCCCAAAATTAGCCGGAAAGCGTATATAATATGCCCTGGAAAGCTTTCAGTTAATAAATACCATCGACTCGGAAGTCTAGACCGCGGAAACGACGAAATGCGAGAAAATCGATTTTGTCAAAATCGTTATTTTTTGAGTCACAGCAAAATTTAAAAACGTTTCTGAAAGCATTTTTCTGCTCATTACAGATATGCAAATTATATTTCGCTAGCTCTTTCGGTTCACTTTCGCCTGCAAAAAATGAAGAAATTATTAAGAAATTTCGGCGCTCGAGTAGAGATCTCAGAAAGTCGTGAATTTCTAGCGGACAATCTTAGTGTGTCAATAGGAAAATGACCTTCTGAAAACGATGCCGCAATCCGTTTTTGATTATCTGTAACCGTTTCCGAGATATCTACTTAGCAAATCGAGAATCGGGTAAATTTCAGTTTAAGATTTCACGACGAATTATTCAATCTTTCCGGACAATATATACATCCGCTTGTTCGTCTTGTCGTGTAGTTTCAGTGTACCAAAAACGATTTCGCTGCTTTTTACCGTTTTCGAAAAAATCTAAAAAAACCGAAAAAGTATATATTTTTCGAACGAAATGATGGAAAATTTTGATTGAAATTTTTTTGAAATTTTTTTTCGTGATTTTTTTTTTTACACGAAGGAAATCGAAGTGCTGAAAACGGTTTTCCAGTTTATTTCGTTCTAAACTTACTAATAAACAAACGTTATAGTTTTTGTCGCTATACACAATCATGCATTTCCAATGATTTGACGCTGTCATAACTTTTGAACCGCTCACCACGGAGACTTCTAGTCTTCACCAATCGATTCAGCGTCCCAAAATTAGTCGGATAACGTATATAATATTCCTTGGGAGGCTTTCAGTTAAAAAATACCATCGACTCAGGAAGTCTAGACCGCGGAAACGACGAAATGCGAGAAAATCGATTTTGTCAAAATCGTTATTTTTTCAGTCACAGCAAAATTTAAAAACGTTTCTGAAAGCATTTTTGCTGCTGATTACAGATATGCCAATTATATTTTGCTCTTTCGTTTCACTTTCGCCTGCAAAAACTGAAGAAATTTTTAAGAAATTTCGGCACTCAAGTAAAAATCTCGGAAAGTCGTGGATTGCCCACGGACAATCTTAGCGTATTAATAGGAAAATGACCTTCTGAAAACGATGCCGCAATCCGTTTTTGATTATATGCAACCGTTTCCAAGATATCTACTTAGCAAATCGAGAATCGGGTAAATTTCAGTTTAAAATTTCAAGACGAATTATTGATTCTTTCCGGACAATTTATACATCGACTTGTTCGTCTTGTCGTGTAGTTTTAGTGTGCCAAAAATGATTTGCCTGCGTTTTACCGTTTTCGAAAAAATCGAAAAAAACCGAAAAAGCATTTTTTTTTTTTTAACGAAATGATGGAAAGAAAATTTTTGTTGAAATTTTTTTTGCAAATTTTTTTCGTGATTTTCTTCTTTGGTTGCACGAAAGAAATCGAAGTGCTGAAAACGGTTTTCCAGTTTATTCCGCTAGTTACAAATAAACAAATTTTATATATTTTTTTGGCTGTACACAATCACGCATTTCCTACTAATTTGACGCTGTCATAACTTTTAAACCGCTCACCACAGAGACTTCTAGTCTTTGCCAATCGATTCAGCGTCCCAAAATTAGTCGGAAAACCTATATAACATTCCCTGCGAAGCTTTCAGTTAAGAAATACCATCGACTCTGGAAGTCTGGCCGCGGAAACGACGAAATGCGAGAAAATCGATTTTGTCAAAATCGTTATTTTTTAAGTCAAAGCAAAATTTAAAAACGTTTCTGAAAGCATTTTTGCTGCGGATTACAGATATGCCAATTATATTTCGCTAGCTCTTTCGTTTCACTTTCGCCTGCAAAAATTGAATAAATTTTTAAGAAATTTCGGCGCTCGAGTAGAGATCTCGTGAAGTCGTGAATTGCCCACGAACAATCTTAGCGTATTAATAGGAAAATGACCTTCTGACAACGATGCCGCAATCCGTTTTTGATTATCTACAACCGATTCCGAGAAATCTACTTAGCAAATCAAGAATCGGGTAAATTTCAGTTTGAAATATCACGACAAATTATTGATGCTTTCCGGACAATTTATACATCGACTTGTTCGTCTGGTCGTATAGTTTCAGTGTGCCAAAAATGATTTCGCTGCTTTTTACCGTTTTCGAAAAAATCGAAAAAAAACGGAAAAACATATATTTTGCGAACGAAATGATGGAAAATTTTTGTTGAAAATATTTTTGAGAATTTTTTTCGTGATTTTTTTTTGGTTGCACCAAGGAAATCGAAGTGCTGAAAATGCTTTTCCCGTTTACTTCGCTCTAAAGTTACAAATAAACAAATTTCATATTTTTTTTCGCTGTACACAATCACGCATTTCCTACTGATTTGACGCTGTCATAACTTTTGAACGGTTCACCACAGACTTCTAGTCCTCGCCAATCGATTCAGCGTCCCAAAATTAGTCTGAAAACGTATATAATATTCCCTGGGAAGCTTTCAGTTAAGAAATACCATCGACTCGGAAGTCTAGACCGCGGAAACGACGAAATGCGAGAAAATCGATTTTGTCAAAATCGTTATTTTTTGAGTCACAGCAAAATTTAAAAACGTTTCTGAAAGAATTTTTGCTGCTCATTACAGATATGCAAATTATATTTCGCTAGCTCTTTCGGTTCACTTTCGCCTGCAAAAAATAAAGAAATTATTAAGAAATTTCGGCGCTCGAGTAGAGATCTCGGAAAGTCGTGAATTTCTAGCGGACAATCTTAGTGTGTTAATAGGAAAAGGACCTTCTGAAAACGATGCCGCAATCCGTTTTTGATTATCTGTAACCGTTTCCGAGATATCTACTAAGCAAATCGAGAATCGGGTAAATTTCAGTTTAAAATTTCACGACGAATTATTGAATCTTTTCGGACAATATATACATCCGCTTGTTCGTCTTGTCGTGTAGTTTCAGTGTGCCAAAAATGATTTCGCTGCTTTTTACCGTTTTCGAAAAAATCTAAAAAAAAAACGAAAAACCATATATTTTTCGAACGAAATGATGGAAAATTTTGATTGAATTTTTTTTTGCAAATTTTTCTTGTGATTTTTTTTTTGGTTACACGAAGGAAATCGAAGTGCTGAAAACAGTTTTCCAGTTTATTTCGCTCTAAAGTTACAAATAAACAAATGTTATATTTTTTGTCGCTATACGCAATCATGCATTTCCAATGATTTGACGCAGTCATAACTTTTGAACCGCTCACCACAGAGACTTCTAGTCTTCACCAATCGATTCAGCGTCCTAAAATTAGTCGGATAACGTATATAATATTCCTTGGGAGGCTTTCAGTTAAGAAATACCATCGACTCAAGAAGTCTAGACCGCGGAAACGACGAAATGCGAGAAAATCGGTTTTGTCAAAATCGTTATTTTTCAAGTAACAGCAAAATTAAAAAACGTTTCTGAAAGCATTCTTGCTGCTGATTACAGATATGCCAATTATATTTCACTAGCTCTTTCGGTTCATTTTCACCTGCAAAAATTGAATAAATTTTTAAGAAATTTCGGCGCTCGAGTAAGGATCTCGGAAAGTCGTACATTTCCCGATTACAATCTTAGTGTATTGACAGGAGAATGACCTTCTGAAAACGATGCCGCAATCTGTTTTTGATTATCTGCAACCGTTTCCGAGATATCTACTTAGCAAATCGAGAATCGAGTAAATTTCAGTTTGAAATTTCACGACGAATTATTGATTCATTCCGGATAATTTATAAATCGGCTTGTTCGTCTTATCGTGTAGTTTCAGTGTGCCCAAAATGATTTCGCTACTTTTTACCGTTTTCGAAAAAATCGAAAAAAGCCGAAAAAGCATATATTTTTCAAACGAAATGATGGAAATTTTTTGTTGAAATTTTTTTGGCAAATTTTTCTTTTGATTTTTTTTTTGGTTACACGAAGGAATTCGAAGTGCTGAAAACGGTTCTCCAGTTTATTTCGCTCTAAAGTTACAAATAAACAAATTTTATATTTTTTTCGCTGTACACAATCACGCATTTCCTAATGATTTGACGATGTCATAACTTTTGAACCGCTCACCACAGAGAATTCTAGTCTTTGCCAATCGATTCAGCGTCCCAAAATTAGTCGGAAAACCTATATAACATTCCCTGCGAAGCTTTCAGTTAAGAAATACCATCGACTCTGGAAGTCTGGCCGCGGAAACGATGAAATCCGAGAAAATCGATTTTGTCAAAATCGTTATTTTTTAAGTCAAAGCAAAATTTAAAAACGTTTCTGAAAGCATTTCTGCTGCTGATTACAGATATGCCAAATATATTTCGCTAGGTCTTTCGATTCACTTTCGCCTGCAAAAATTGAAGAAATTTTTAAGAAATTTCGGCGCTCGAGTAGAGATCTCGTAAAGTCGTGAATTGCCCACGAACAATCTTAGCGTATTAATAGGAAAATGACCTTCTGACAACGATGCCGAAATCCGTTTTAGATTATCTACAACCATTTCCGAGATATGTACTTAGCAAATCGAGAATCGGGTAAATTTCAGTTTGAAATTTCACGACGAATTATTGAATATTTCCGAACAATTTATTCATCGACTTGTTCGTCTTGTCGTATAGTTTCAGTGTGCCAAAAATGATTTCGCTGCTTTTTACCGTTTTCGAAAAAATCGAAAAAAAACGGAAAAGCATATATTTTGCGAACGAAATGATGGAAAATTTTTGTTGAAACTATTTTTGCGAATTTTTTTCGTGATTTTTTTTTGGTTGCACCAAGGAAATCGAAGTGCTGAAAACGCTTTTCCCGTTTACTTCGCTCTAAAGTTACAAATAAACAAATGTTATATTTTTTGTCGCTATACACAATCATCCATTTCCAATGATTTGACGCTTTCATAACTTTTGAACCGCTCACCACAGAGACTTCTAGTCTTCGCCAATCGATTCAGCGTCCCAAAATTAGTCGGATAACGTATATTATGTTCCTTGGGAGGCTTTCAGTTAAGAAATACCATCCACTCAGGAATTCTAGACCGCGGAAACGACGAAATGCGAGAAAATCGATTTTGTCAAAATCGTTATTTTTTGAGTCACAGCCAAATTTAAAAACGTTTCTGTAAGAATTTTCGCTGCTGATTACAGATATGCCAATTATATTTCGATAGCTCTTTCGGTTCACTTTCGCCTGCAAAAATTGATGAAATTTTGAAGAAATTTCGGCGCTCGAGTTGAAATCTCGGAAAGTTGTGAATTTACCGCGGACAATCTTAGTGTATTAATAGGAAAATTACCTTCTGAAAACGATGCCGCAATCCGTTTTTGACTATCTGCAACCGTTTCCGAGATATCTACTTAGCAAATCGAGAATCGGGTAAATCTCTGTTTGAAATATCACGACGAATTATAGATTCTTTCCGGACAATTTATACATCGACTTGTTCGTCTTGTCGTGTAGTTTCAGTGTGCCAAAAATGATTTCGCTGCTTTTTACCGTTTTCGAAAAAATCGGAAAAAACGGAAAAGCATATATTTTTCGAACGAAATGATGGAAAATTTTTGTTAAAAATTTCTTTGCAAATTTTGTTCGTGATTTTTCGTTGGTTGCTCGAAGGAAATCTAAGTGCTAAAAACGGTTTTCCAGTTTATTTCGCTCTAAATTTACAATTAAAGAAATTTTATATCTATTATTTATTTATTATTTATTTAGATTTATTATCATTTTAAAGCTAATTTTCAAACAAAAAAAAACAAACCCGTTGATTATAAATTTTGATGCCACCTTGACGTCACCATCGAAAATACCACCAAGAAAGTTGGACTTTTCGTCGCGCTTTCATCAAGAAAGTCATAACTTTTGAACAGCTCATCACAGAGACTTTTGGTTTTTTCGAATCGATTCAGCATCCCAAGATTAGTCGGAAAACATCTATCGTATCCCAGGGTAGGTTTTAATTTAGAAAATCCCACCGCACCAGCCATCGATCCTAAGGACTCATACATTTTAATTCACCGCTCGGTCAATTTTCAGCCAATTTCAAGAAATTTGGTCTCGAAAGATGCGTGAGGAAATAGAGTAAGTTATTCTGTAGGATAAAGTTGCAATAAGTGAAAGAAAAGTGCCAGAAATGTCAAAATAAATGTAAAATATGCTATATCTCGGGTATTTTGAGCATTTGAAGGAAATAAACCGGAAAATCGTTTTCAGCACTTCCATTTTCTTTGGATGGACTCAAGAAAATGTGCGAAAATATCCGAAATTTTCCGAAAAAGTAGCGAATCATTTTGGTCAAGAAAATATTGTGTTTTCGGTTTTCTGCCAATTTCTCTGAAACTAGAAATCCCAGCGAAACCATTTTTTGCATACTGAAACTACACGACAAGACGAAGAAATCGATGTGTAAATTGTTTGGAAAGATTCAAGTTTTCATGGCGAAATTTTGAATTGTAATTTTCCAGAATTTCGACTTCACAAGTCTATATCTCGAGAACGGTAGCAGATAATTAAAAACCGATTACGGCATGGTTCTCGGGAGGTCATTTTCCTACGGGTGCACATAGATTTCCTGGAAAATATCCATTAGTTTCCGAGATCTGTTCTCGCTGGACCGAATTTACAGATATTTATTTCGATTTTGCCAATTACGTCGAGTCATATCTCGCGAACGGAATCGGCTAGCAAAATGCAATTTGTATATTTACAACTAGCAGGGAAAACACGTTCAGACGCAATTTGAAATTTTCCAATCGCCTGATAAATAATGATTTTACGGAGATACGTTTTGTCTCATTTTACACAGATTTTACGAAGTCATAACTTTTGAACGGCTCATCACAGAGACTTCTGATTTTTACCAGTCGAATCAGCATCCAAATATCAGTAGTAAAGCATGTATTGTGTCCCTAGGTAGGTTTTAATTTAGAAAATCCCACCGCACCAGCCATCGATCCGGCTGAGGACTCTTACATTTTAATTCACCACTCGGTTAATTTTCAACCGATTTCGATAAATTTAGTCTCGAAAGATTCATGAGGAATTGAACTAAGTTATTATGCAGGAAAAAGTTGCAATAAGTGAGAGGAAACAGCTATAAATGGCAAAACAAATTTAAAATATGCCATATCTCGGGTATTTTGAGCATTTGAACGAAATAAACTGGAATATTGTGTTCAGAATTTACATTTCCTTTGGATGAACAGAAAAAAAGACCCTAAAATTTGCCAAAAAAATCGCGAAAAAAATTCATCGTTTTGGTCGGGAGAAAAGTGCGTTTTCGGTTTTTTGCCAATTTCTCTGAAACTACAAATCCCAGCGAAACCATTTTCGGTACACTGAAACTAGACGACAATACCAATAAATCGATGTGTAAATTGTTAGGAAAGATTCAAGTTTTGATGGCGAAATTTTGAATTGAAATTTTCCAGAATTTCGATTTCACAACTATATATCTCGAGAACGGTAGCAGATAATTACAAACCGATTGCGTCATCATCTTCGGGAGGTCATTTCCCTTTGGGTGCACATATATTTCCTTAAAAATATCTATCAGTTTGCAAGATCTCTGCTCGCTGGATTGAATTTCCCGATATTTCGCTCGATTTTGCCCATTACGTCGAGCCATATCTCGCGAACGGAAGCGTCTAGCAAAATGCAATTTATATATTTACAACCAGCAGTTAAAACACTTTCAGACGCAATTTGAAATTTTCCAATCGCATGATAAATAACGATTTTATGGAAATACGTTTTGTCTCATTTTACGCAGATTTCACGAAGTCATAACTTTTGAACGGCTCATCACAGAGACTTCTGATGTTTACCAATCAATTCAGCATTCCAAGATTAGTCGAAGGTCATGTATTATATCCCTGTGTAGGTTTTAATTTAGAAAATCGCACCGCACCCGTAATCGATCCTGCTGAGGGCTCTTACATTTTAATTCACCGCTCGGTCAATTTTCAACCGATTTCAAGAAATTTGGTCTCGAAAGATGCGTGAGGAATTAGAGTAAATTATTCTGTAAATTAAAATTGCAATAAGTGAGAGAAAAGTGCCAGAAATGGCAAAATAAATGTAAAATATGCCATATCTCGGGTATTTTGAGCATTTGAACGAAATAAACTGGAAAATCCTGTTCAGCATTTCCATCTACTTCGGATGAACTGAAAAAAAGGTCCAAAAATTTTCCGAAAAAATCGCGAAAAAAATCCATCGTTTTGGTCAGAAAAAAGTGTGTTTTCGGTTTTTTTCTAATTTCTCTGAAACTACAAATCCCAGCGAAACCATTTTCGGCACACTGAAACTAGACGACAAGACGGACAAATCGACGTGTAAATTGTTTGGAACGATTGAAGATTTCATTGCGAAATTCTGAATTTAAATTTTCCAGAATTTTGATTTCACAAGTCTATATCTCGAGAACTGTAGCAGATAATTAAAAACCGATTTCGGCATCGTCTTTGGAAGGTCATTTCCCTAGAGGTCCACTCAGATTTCCTTAAAAATATCTATTAGTTTCCGAGATCTGTGCTCGCTGGACCGAATTTCCCGATATTTCGCTCGATTTTTCCCATTACGTCGAGTCAAATCTCGCGAACGGAAGCGTCTAGCAAAATGCAATTTATATATTTACAACCAGCAGTGAAAACACTTTCAGACGCAATTTGAAGTTTTCCAATCGCCTGATAAATAACGATTTTACGGAAATACGTTTTGTCACATTTTACGCAGATTTCACGAAAACATAACTTTTGAACGGCTCGTCACAGAGACTTATGGTTTTTACCAGTCGATTCAGCATCCCAAAATTAGTCAGAAAACATGTATCGTATTCATATGTAGGTTTTAATTTAGAAATTCACACCCCTCCAGCCATCGATCCGGCTGAGAACTCTTACATTTTAATTCGCCGCTCGGTTAGTTCTCAACCGATTTCGAGAAATTTAGTCTCGAAAGATGTGTGAAGAATTGGAATAAATTATTCTGCAGGAAAAAGTTGCAATAAGAGAGAGGTAACGGCCATAAATGGCAAAACAAATGTAAAATAAGCCATATCTCTGGTATTTTGAGCATTTCAACGAAATAAACCGGAAAATCTTCTTCGGCACTTCCATTTCCTTTAGATGAACGGAAAAAGAGGTTCAAAAATTTTCCAAAAAAATCGAGAAAAAAATCCATCATTTTGGTCTGGAAAAAAGTGCGTTTTCGGTTTTTTGGCAATTTCTCTGAAACTACAAATCCCAGCGAAACCATTAAATCGATGTGTAAATTGTTTGAAAAGATTCAAGTTTTCATAGCGAAATTTTGAATTTAAATTTTCCAGAATTTCGACTTCACAAGTCTATATCTCGAGAACGGTAGCAGATAATTAAAAACCGATTACGGCATCGTCTTCGGGAGGTCATTTCCCCACAGGTGCACTTAGATTTCCTTAAAAATATCAATTAGTTTCAGAGATTTGTGCTTGCTGGACCGAATTTCCAGATATTTCGCTCGATTTGCCAATTGCGTCTCAAATTTTACTAACTATTTTGTAAACTTTTGATTTTTATAAGCAATAAACTGGATTAACTCCTTATGTATTATCTCAAACTAAACCCTGTTTTACTCGGTTTCAGTTTTTTTTTTTTTCATTAAATGAAACATTTTTATTGCCTCTGGTGCCGACAGTCACTCAAAACGAAACTTTTTGTTACATCTGGTGCCAACAATTGCGCAAAACAAAACATTTTTGTTACCTCTGCTGCCAAAAATTTTGCGAAACGAAACATTTTTGTTACTTCTGGTGCAATAGTTTCTTAATATGAAACATTTTTATTACCTCTGGTGCCAAGAGTCTCGCAAACCGAAACATTTTCGTTAACTCTGGTGGCAACAATTTCACAAAACGTTCTGGTGCCAATAGCTTCTTAATATGAAACATTTTTATTACCTCTGGTGCCAAGAGTCTCGCAAACAGAAACATTTTCGTTAACTCTGGTGGCAACAATTTCACAAAACGTTCTGGTGCCAATAGCTTCTTAATATGAAACATTTTTATTACCTCTGGTGCCAAGAGTCTCGCAAACAGAAACATTTTCGTTAACTCTGGTGGCAACAATTTCACAAAACGTTCTGGTGCCAATAGCTTCTTAATATGAAACATTTTTATTACCTCTGGGGCCAAGAGTCTCGCAAAACGAAACATTTTTGTTACCTCTGCTGGCAAAAATTTTGCAAAACGAAACATTTTTGTTACTTCTGGTGCCAATAGTTTCTAAATATGAAACATTTTTATTACCTCTGGTGCCAAGAGTTTCGCAAAACGAAATATTTTTGTTACCTCTGGTGGCAAAATTTTTGCAAAACGAAACATTTTTGTTACTTCTGCTGCCAATAGTTTCTTAATATAAAACATTTTTATAACCTCTGGTAAAACGAAACTTTTTTGTTACCTCTGGTGGCACAAAATTTGCAAAACGAAACATTTTTGTTAATTCTGGTGCAAATAATTTCTTAAAATGAAACATTTTTATTACCTCTGGTACCAAGAGTCTCGCAAAACGAAACATTTTTGTTACCTTTGTGGCAACAATTTTACAAAACGAAACATTTTTGTTACTTCTGCTGCCAATAGTTTCTTAATATGAAACATTTTTATAACCTCTGGTAAAACGAAACATTTTTGTTACCTCTGGTGGCAAAAATTTTGCAAAACGAAACATTTTTGTTACTTCTGCTGCCAATAGTTTCTTAATATGAAACATTTTTATAACCTCTGGTAAAACGAAACATTTTTGTTACCTCTGGTGGCAAAAAATTTGCAAAACGAAACATTTTTGTTACTTCTGGTGCCAAAAGTTCCTTAATATGAAACATTTTTATTACCTCTGGTGCCAACAGTTTTGCAAAACGAAACATTTTCGTTACCTCTGGTGCCAAAAATTTCACAAAACGAAACATTTTATTGCCTCTGGTGCCGACAGTCACTCAAAACGAAACATTTTTGTTACCTCTGATGCCAAAATTTCGCAAAACTAAACATTTTTGGTACCTCTGGTGCAAAAAATTTAGCGAAACGAAACATTTTTGTTACTTCTGGTGCCAATACTTTCTTAATATGAAACATTTTTATTACCTCTGGTGCCAACAGTTTCGCAAAAATAAACATTTTTGTTACCTCTGGTGCCAACAATTTCATAATACGAAACATTTGTATTGCCTCTGGTGCTGACAGTCACTCAAAACGAAACTTTTTGTTACCTCTGATGCTAATAATTTCTCTAAATGAGACATTTTTGTTACCTCTGGTGCTATAAATTTCGCAAAACGAAACATTTTTGTTATCTCTTGTGCCAAGTCTCGCAAAACGAAACATTTTTAATTGCCTCTGGTGCCGACAGTCACTCAAAACGAAACTTTTTGTTACCTCTGGTGCTAAGAATTTCTCTAAACGAAACATTTTTATTACTTCTGGTGTCAATAGTTTTTTAATATGAAACATTTTTATTACCTCTGGTGCCAACAATTTCACAAAACGAAACATATTTATTATCACTCAAAACAAAACTTTTTGTTACCTCTGGTGCCAAGAGTTTCTCAAAACGAAACGTTTTTGTTACCTCTGTGGTCAAAAATTACACAAAACGAAACATTTTTGTTACCTCTGGTGCCAAATATTCCGCAAAACGAAACATTTTTGTTACCTCTGGTGGCAACAGTCTCTCAAAACGAAACATTTTTCTTGCCTATTGTATGTCTGTTCTCTTGTCCATCTGTTCGCTTGTCCGTTATGTTCTCTTGTTTGACTGTTCTCCTGTCCATCTGCTCTCTTGTCCGTTCCATTCTCTTGTCCGTCTGTTCTCTTGTCTATCTACTTTCTTGTCTGTTCAGTCCTGCTGTACGACTGTTCTCTTGTCTGTCGGTATTCTTATCTGTCTCTTCTCTTGTCCATTCTGTTCTCTTGTCCATTCAGTTCTCTAATCCATTTGTTTTCTTGTGTGATGTTTTCTTGTCCATCTGGTATCTTGTCCATCATGTTCTTGTCTGGCTGTTCTCCTGTCCGTCTGTTCTCTTTTCCGTTCTGTTCTCATGTTCATCCAGTCTCTTGTCTGTCTGTTCTCTTGTCCATCTGCTTTCTTGTCTGTTCAATCCTGCTGTACGACGGTTCTCTTGTCTGTCTGTATTCTTATCTGTCTCCTCTCTTGTCCATTCTGTTCTCTTGTCCAATCAGTTCTCTAATCCATTTGTTTTCATGTGTGATATGTTTTCTTGCCTTTCTGTTCTCTTGTCCATCATGTTCACTTGTCCGTTCTGTTCGCTTGATCATCAGTTTTCTTGTCCGGCTGTTCTCCTGTCCGTCTGCTCGCTTGTCCGTTCCGTTCTCTTGTTCAACAGTTCTCTTGTCCGTCTGTTCTCTTGTCCATCTGCTTTCTTGTCTGTTCAGTCCTGCTGTACGACTGTTCTCTTGTCTGTCTGTATTCTTATGTCTGTTCTCTTCTCTTGTCCATTCTGTTCTCTTGTCCAATCAATTCTCTAATCCATTTGTTTTCTTGTGTGAAATTTTTTCTTGTTGTCTGTTCTCTTGTCCATCATGTTCACTTGTTCGTTCTGTTCGCTTGTTCATCAGTTCTCTTGTCTGGATTTTCTCCTGTCCATCTGTTCTCTTGTCCATTCTGTTCTCTTGTTCATAAGTTATCTTGTCTGTCTGTTCTCTTGTCCATCTACTTTCTTGTCTGTTCAGTTCTCTTGTACACCTGTTCCCTTGTCTGTCTGCTCTCTTGTCCATTATTTTTTCTTGTCCATCAACTTTTGTCAACTTCTGAATGAATTAGTTTGGCAAGCAAATTTCAAAACGTACATATATTTATAAAAACCTCTTAATCTACTTTACAGTCTTTGGCTTTTTGTAAAAAAATTTGCAACCGCTTCTCCGTATTCTCCTTCCCCAAAATCGCAATCATTTCAGCGACAGCTGGTCCCTCCTGAAACAAACCTCTCTCATTAAGCAGCCCCATCCAATTCAAGCAGCTCACTTTAAGTCCACTCAAGACCGTCCGCAAACTCTTCATGAACTTGCTGAAACCAATCCCATTTCGTTGAGCGAAACCTTTGAGGAACGAGTTGAGATCGTCCTTGTCTAGCTCCAAGTTCGAGACTGTTAGTGCAGACAGGAAGTTTTCTAAAGGCAGCAGTAAGGATTCCTCAACATCCTTTCGACTAGATTTCGGGACGATCCATAAAAATCTCAAGTTGTTTTCCAGCAAATCCGATAATTTCTCGATTCGATTCAAGGACCATCGTAAAACCATTTCTACGTGCTTAACATCCAATTCCAACTCATCACCCCTACAAAACATTTAAACTCTAAATATACTAAGTCAACTTCTAGTTCAATCTACTAAGTCAACTTACTAGTAGACTAAGTCTACTAAGTCAACACAACTTACTTTACTTACGTTTCACTGAATTTCTCTTTGATCATTTGCTGCAGAGTTTGTACCAATAAGGCTATCGACCTCTCGTCGCCCATTTGTCTTTCTAATTCCAACCGGTTGAATTCTAAGAGTCTTTCTGGCATTAGTTTCCCGGAATGTGAACTTACGTTGTCTATG
The DNA here is from genome assembly GCA_944588485.1 of Phosphuga atrata. NCBI lineage: Eukaryota > Metazoa > Arthropoda > Insecta > Coleoptera > Silphidae > Phosphuga > Phosphuga atrata. The sequence goes on along the minus strand of OX155897.1, from coordinate 5,331,655 downwards.
TTGAACTAAATCGGAAGGAGACTTAGACTTATTAATTTAAAAACTAGATCGGAGTCAATTACTCCATTTATAAACTATTTTTTCACAAAATTTCACATTTTTAACCTAATCTAAGTTAGGTACGATTAGGTCAGGAAAAACACAAGAAAACGTAAACTAGGTAAAATGGAAAAACACAAGAAAATGTAACCTAAGTTAAGTGTTAATTTACTTGATCGATTAATTCCATCATGGTGTGACTCTTGGGTTTGCGACCTCTTTCTAGATCTTTGGTGAAGCCTCCTCCGGAGTTTGCGATGAAGTTGATCAAAGCTAACGGCAGAATTCCTGTTTCTCGATAGTGAGCGATTTTGATGTCACCTTGTCTTTTGCTCAGCTTAGTTCCATCTGCATTTAAGAAAAGTGGGAGGTGACCATAAACTGGAGGCTCCCAATTAAATGCCCTAAAAGATTTTGTAAAGAAAAGTTCATTTATCTGTTTGGTGAACAATTACAGTTTACATTAAGGATTTAGAGCATATTGTTTCAGACTAAGTTGTGTAAAAACTAGAACAGTTATCAAGGAATTGAAAAAAACCTTACAGTGACTAGGTCATTTAGGTAACTAAGTTTTTGCCAAATTTCAAAGTTCTAACTCAATTAGTTACGAAGTTACAGAGGAAAAACTAAGCAGAGTCCTAACCTAAACTAACTTAACTCGATAAGTTACGAAGTTACAAAGGAAAAACTAAGCACAGTCCTAACCTAACTTAACTTGATTGGTTACGAAGTTACAAAGGTAACAGAGTCCTAACCTAACCTAAGTTAATTTGATTAGTTATGAAGTTACAAAGAAAAAACTAAGCAGTGTCCTAACCTAACCTAAGTTAACTTGATTAGTTACGAAATTACAAAGGAAAAACTAAGCAGAGTCCTAACCTAACTTGACTTAACTCGATTAGTTACAAAGTTACAAAGGAAAAACTAAGCAGAGTCCTAACCTAAGTTCACTCCATTAGTTACGAAGTTACAAAGGAAAAATTAAGCAGAGTCCTAACATAACATAACTTAACTCAATTAGTTACAAATTAAAAACTAAAATAGTATTTGCAACTCACCGATATAACAGAATATGTTTGGTGGTGGAAATTTGCCACTCGACCCCCCGCAAAACGTGGGAGATTCGCATAAAATGGTCATCGACAACATTTGCAAAGTGGTACGTTGGGAAACCATCCGACTTCATAATCACCGGATCTCCCTCATTCAAAGCCACATCATATGCAATATTACCAAAAATCAAATCTTCAAACGTCTCACAATCAGATTTCAACTAAAAAAACGATATAACAATTCTACATGTCAAGTTGAATATTAGATAATCTGTCAATTTGAAGTGTCAAATTTGACAGTTCGTGACACTATTTTTAGTTTAAAGATTTGTCAGTGTTTGATGTGTCAAATTTGACAGTTCCTGACATTTTTAGTTTAAAGATTTGTTATAATTAAATGTGTCAAATTTGACAGTTCTTGACTTTATTTTTAGTTTAAAGATTAGTCAGATTTGACGTGTCAAATTTGACAGTTCTAGACATTATTTTTAGTGTAAAGATTTGTCAGATTTGACAGTATTTGATCTGTCAAATCTGACAGTTCTTGACATTATTATTAGTTTAAAGATTTGTCATATTTTACAGTATTTGACTTGTCAAATTTGACAGTTCTTGACATTATTTATAGTGTAAAGATTTGTCAGATTTGACAGAATTTGATTTGTCAAATTTGACAGTTCTTAACATTATTTTTAGTTTAAAGATTTGTCACATTTGACAATATTTGATATGTCAAATTTGACAGTTTCATATTTGACTTGTCAAATTTGACAGTTCTTGACATTATTTTTAGGGTAAAGAAGATTTGTCAGATTTGACAGTATTTGATGTGTCAAATTTGACAGTTCTTAACATTATTTTTAGTTTAAAGATTTGTCAGATTTGACAGTATTTGATGTATCAAATTTGACAGTTATTCACATTATTTTTAGTTTAAAGATTTGTCAGATTTGACAGTATTTGACTTGTCAAAGTTGACAGTTATTTTTAGTGTAAAGAGTTGTCACTTTTGACAGTATTTGATGTGTCAAATTTGACAGTTCTTGACATTATTTTTAGTTTAAAGATTTTTCATATTTGACAGTATTTGACTAGTCAAATTTGACAGTTCTTGACATTATTTTTAGTGCAAAGATTTGTCAGATTTGACAGTATTTGAAGTGTCAAATTTGACAGTTCTTAACATTATTTTTAGATTAAAGATTTGTCACATTTGGCAGTATTAGATGTGTCAAATTTGACAGTTCTTCACATTATTTTTAGTTTAAAGATTTGTCAGATTTGACAGTCTTTGATGTGTCAAATTTGACAGTTCTTCACATTATTTTTAGTGTAAAGATTTGACAGTATTTGACTTGTCAAATTTGACAGTTCTTGACATTATTTTTAGTTTAAAGATTTGTCATATTTGACAGTATTTGACTTGTCAAACTTGACAGTTCTTGACATTATTTTTAGTGTAAAGATTTGTCAGATTTGACAGTATTTGAAGTGTCAAACTTGACAGTTCTTAACATTATTTTTAGTTTAAAGATTTGTCACATTTGACAGTATTAGATGTGTCAAATTTAACAGTTCTTGACATTATTTTTAGTTTAAAGATTTGTCAGATTTGACAGTATTTGACTTGTCAAATTTGACAGTTCTTGACATTATTTTTAGTGTAAAGATTTGTCACTTTTGACAGTATTTGAAGTGTCAAATTTGACAGTTCTTGACATTATTTTTAGTTTAAAGATTTTTCATATCTGACAGTATTAGACTAGTCAAATTTGACAATTCTTGACATTATTTTTAGTGCAAAGATTTGTCAGATTTGACAGTATTTGAAGTGTCAAATTTGACAGTTCTTAACATTATTTTTAGATTAAAGATTTGTCACATTTGGCAGTATTAGATGTGTCAAATTTGACAGTTCTTCACATTATTTTTAGTTTAAAGATTTGTCAGATTTGACAGTCTTTGATGTGTCAAATTTGACAGTTCTTCACATTATTTTTAGTGTAAAGATTTGACAGTATTTGACTTGTCAAATTTGACAGTTCTTGACATTATTTTTAGTTTAAAGATTTGTCATATTTGACAGTGTTTGACTTGTCAAATTTGACAGTTCTTGACATTATTTTTAGTGTAAAGATTTGTCAGATTTGACAGTATTTGCTGTGTCAAATTTGACAGATCTTGACATTATTTTTAGTTTAAAGATTTGTCACATTTGACAGTATTTGACTTGTCAAATTTGACAGTTCTTGACATTATTTTTAGTTTAAAGATTTGTCACATTTGACAGTATTAGATGTGTCAAATTTGACAGTTCATCACATTATTTTTAGTTTAAAGATTTGTCAGATTTGACAGTATTTGATGTATCAAATTTGACAGTTCTTCACATTATTTTTAGTTTAAAGATTTGTCAGACTTGACAGTATTTGATGTGTCAAATTTGACAGTTCTTGACAATATTTTTAGTTTAAAGATTTATCAGATTTGACAGTATTTGAGTGTCAAATTTGACAATTCTCTTACATTTAATACTCACTTTGAACCTTATACAATATTTCTCTCCTCTATTCAATCTCTTTGTGACCTCCTCTGCTGTCAAATGTCGACATCTGTTGTCATACTTTGGCATTTGTCTAGCTCTAACAGCCTCCTTCCGCAACAAATCCAAGCGTCTGTCTGTACAAAAGCAATGGTAAGCCGATCCATTCTCCAATAACACGTGAACTTGATCTCTACAATAAAAAAGACCAAATTTAATGTGTCAAACTAAATGGTTATTCAAGTTAGACATTACTTGTAAATTTGTGTGCGTTGTGATTGTATATATGGACTGTATTCTCCTCCAGACTCAGGGCCTTCATCAATTTCTATTCCGGACCATTTCAGATCTTGTTGGAGCTGTTCGGTTGCTCCAGGAACGAGTCTGCTCTGGTCAGTGTCTTCGATACGAAGGATGAACTTACCGTTATTCAGTTTAGCGAACAGGTAGTTGTAGAGGGCAGTCCGTAGCCCACCCAAATGCAAATACCCTGAAAAGAAATAATTAGACAATTAACAGATGTTGAGCTAGAACACCCCACAACAATATTTCTAGTTTTGGCAGACACATAACCTATAAATTTCTAACTGTCAATTCTGTCAAATTTGACATTGTAAATAAAACCGAAAAAGTTTTGCCAAACCTGTCGGACTTGGTGCAAATCTAACTCTGATGTCCCCAGAAAAGCTCCTGGAAAATCCACAGCGAAAAACCCTCACAAGTTTCAACATAACTTTCAATCGAAATTCGCGTCAACCAACTGTCAAAGTTTGAGGTTATGCGTCCATAACCCGCAAACGTCAAGATGACATCTGTCTCGATATTCTGCTGTTTTCGGGGCTGTTTGGACGGAATCAACGGCTACCGGATCTCCGCGCACCCCTCGAACGCCCCGCGGGAGAATCCCATACAACTCGACACAGGTTTCATGGGTAACAACAATATTTCAACTTTTGGCAGACACATAACCTATAAAATTCTAACTGTTTTTCGCAGGTTACGAGGTTGTTATCGTCAAGACGGGGCAAAGGCTTTGCGGCGCTGGCGCTGCCCTGGGCAACGCCCCCTTGGTTCAATCAAAATCCTACTTCGAAGTCAAGATTCAACAAGGCGGATTGTGGTCCATCGGCTTAGCCACAAGGCAAACGGATTTAAGTCTAACACAAGGCAAGTATAAGTTTCTTCTCAAAATTTTGATAATTAAATGTCACTGATATTATAAGTCAAAATTCGACAAGTGTTTTGGCACATTTCTCTCTGGCCTTCTCTCTCTCTTAGTTCCTGTTTCCCCCAGTGGGGCATAGGGCTTCTACCAATTGTCACCATCTGACTCTATTTCGAGCCACGACCTTCAACTCATTCTACGATTTGCCAGTGGAGGTGATTTCGGCTTCAATTGTGTGTCACCATGTTGTTTTTGGCCTTCCTCTCTTTCACTTACTGCCTTGGGGATGCCAGTCCAATGCTTGTTTTGCAATGTTTTGTGGATTGCGCCATAGGGTGTGTCCAATCCAGTTCCACTTTCTTCTCTATTTCAACGTCCACTGGAAGTTGGTTTGTAGAACGAAGCAGATCATGGTTCGATATCACTTCAGGCCATCGGATTCTAAGGATCTGTCTCAAACACCAGTTTGCGAAAACTTGCAGTTTGTTTGTGCTGCTTTTAGTTACTTTCCACGTCTCACTGCAATAGAACAGGATGGATTTAACAATACTATTATATAGTTTGAGTTTCGTTTTACGGGAAAGTATTGAAGAGCTCCAAACGTTATTCAGTTGGGCGAATGCTGCCTTTGCTTTGTTGATTCTTCTGGCGATGTCTAGGTCGGCCACTCCATCCACTGCTCTCTCTGGCCTTATGTCATTCAAAGGGATTTTGGCCCCTCCCGCTCCTTACATTGTGCTTGGCGTCTTATTCTTAGACAGAAGCATAGGGAGCTGTTACATTTTTAATGTGGGTGGCGAGCCACTATTAGAGGAGGTTTCGTGGCAGATTTACTGTGATGGCTTAGCCAGAGCCATGCCCAGAGGTACTGCGGCTTATTTTTATTTCTGTCCCAGGATTTGCACCCAGAAATTATATCTTATGCCCGCCATACATGTTACAGTCTACCGGAGAGGTTACATGTGCAGGTTTGCCTGCACAGGTCAACCATATACAAGAAACTGCACAGGTCTATTCTCACACACGCTCCAGTCTACCTGCACAGGTAGACCTCTCCAGTGGACTGCTGCGTGTATGGCGGGCATTAGTAATCTGACACCTTGACTACTAGGCCACTACAGCCGTTCTTCAATTAATGACATTTTAATATTATAAAATTGTCTGTCATTTTGACATAAAATTATACAAATGACAGTTGATTATCTATTAGTAATTTTTTAAATCTATTAGTAATTTCATTTATTTACGGTTTCCCATTTAACAACATGAAATATTAAAACAATAAAAGTGTGATTAGTCATTAGAGAGACATTGATGACATTACATTGCCTTGTGTCAACATTTATGATTCTCCATCCTTTCAGGTGGTATGGATGAGTTCTCATGGTCCCTGTGCAGTGATAATGTCATCCGCCACAATAAACAGGACATCTACCGGATAGGCACAATGACCAACATAATCTCAAACGGGACCAATTCTGCCCCACTGTCGGCACAGGAGGGCGACATCTTAGGTGTCTCCTATGACCACATACAGCTCAAGTTCTACCTGAATGGCACAGAGCTTGAATATCCGGTCACAAATGTTAAGGGAACAGTTTATCCTGCACTATATGGTAAAAAGAATAATTTACTAACTTTAATTTATGTCAAGTTTGTCAGTTTTAAGAAAATTTTTATGACATTTGTTATATCAAAGTGTCAAAATTGACATATTATGTCAAAACTGACATATTTGTGTCAAACTGACATTATACTGACAAAATTTTAATGAAGTTTGTTATATCAAACTGTCAAAATTGACATATTATGTCAAAACTGACATATTTGTGTCAAACTGACATTATACTGACAAAATTTTAATGAAGTTTGTTATATCAAACTGTCAAAATCGACATATTATGTCAAAACTGACATATTTGTGTCAAACTGACATTATCTGCATTAATTGTGGAAAATAATGTATGGTTTGATTTAGTATTAATATTTTGTTTATTTGTAGTTGATGATGGTGCAATTTTGGATATAATCCTGGATAATTTCAATTATTCTCCACCAGGTGGATTCGATAAGATAATGTTGGAGCAATCGCTGCTTTGAATGTAAGAATTGCTTGTGAGGTTTGATTACTTTCAGAGCATTTTTGTGTTATGATTTGCCCAAAATGTCCAAAAAAGTACTAAAAAATTGTATCTCTACAAAGACTTATCACAAAAGGGGGAAACTTGATTGTAAAATTTTAATCGCAAACTAATCAAGTTTAGATATTTAAGGAACTTTTTCTGCGTTTGGTGTTTAAATTGTTGATTGAGTCAAAAAGTTACTTGACATGGTTTAACAATTTAAACTTCGAAACTTTGTAACTGTATATAGATAGTAGTTTCCATCTATTTAATAAGTGTATATATTTTTCCATATATTAACTACTTTTAAAATCTAAACAAATATAATATAAACCACTCTCCATCCAGTATTTAATCTAAATCGACAACAAAGTTTGACACAAACAAATGACACGAGAAAACAAACACATTATGTCAAATCTTGACATTTCTCAATGTCCAGATTTGACATAATGTGTTTGTTTTCTCGTGAATTTCGTGTATTTTTTCGTGTTTTTTTGTGAATAGACCTTTTTACGGTTAGTTAACACATTCACTGCCGCGCCTGATTTTATGACTTTCCTGTATCGCCGATCTAAACCACTTTACAAAATCAATAGTTATAATGATTTGGTATTTATTTTCTTTCTCTAGGTGCCCCATAGAACTAACATTTCAGAAGCGGTAGTTCGATAAATCAATCATAGAATTCAGCAGAGGTACTGCAACTTTTGTTGTGGACCGTGACACCTGGGACCCAGCGGCACGCTGACAAAACACCGCCGGGTCACCGGTGTCACGGCGGCAGTGAATGTGTTAAGCGCATGCGTATCTGTCAAGTTTGAAAGGCGGGAATATGAAAGTTTCGGGCAAATATTAAGCTTAGGTTAAAAAGTTCGGGCAATTTTGACGTATAACAGGCGGAACTTGACGCATGCGCACAAAAAACTATGAAAGGTCTATTTTGATGAATTGAACTTTTGATTTTGTCAATTGTGGAATCAAAATATTTGCCATGATTTGACAAAGTTGTTTTTTTTTGTGTGTCAAACTCTGTTCTCCACATTCTTTTAACTTATTTTATGATTATTGCTTTATTTTTGTCGAGCAAATTTGTTCAAAAAACTATATGTGATCAAATTAATTTTATAATCTTTAAATAATAACCTGACATCATTGACTGTCACATTGAAGTTTGTTCAAAAATCAATATGTGATCAAATTAATTTAATATTTATTTTAATAATAACTTGACATTTATGACTATCACATTGACATTGTCTCACCCGGTATTATAAGAACATCACTGTCAAATTTTCGACATTGACTTAAACACTTGACTCTGTTTGTCGATTAAATTTGAAACTATATATTTATTTTGTGAACATCTATTGACCATTTTTATTTAAATATTTTATCAGATTTATCTCCGGAAAACTTGTATGTATCAAAAACTAATATATAAATGTGTATTAAAATTATAATAAAACAAAATATTTTAATAAACGTCTTTTTGCTTTAAAGAATTTACGGAAAGAGCCGTCACTCAACAAAAACGGGGGCTAGAAATTGGGGTTTTTTGCAAAATATATTACGCAACTATTGATTCTCTATTCGAAGCAAATTTTATGTCAAAATTTGACGAAAACGTCAAAATAAGCACAAATTGCCAAATTTTCAAAAACCAAATTCTCTATTCGTAACAAATTTGTTTTTTATTGATTTGAGTGGACAAACCTTGCATAACTCTTTTGTTTTGTGTCAAAATTGGACGAAAATGTCAAAATAATTGGCTAATATTGACAAATTTTGAAGTAAAGTATTTAAAGTAAATTTTACGTCAAAATTGGACGAAAACGTCAAAATAAGCAAAAATTTTCAAAAATCAAATTCTTTATTCGAAGCAAATTTGATGTCAAAATTGGACGAAAACGTCAAAATAAGCAAAAATTGCCAAATTTTCAAAAACCAAATTCTTTATTCGTAACAAATTTGTTTTTTTATTGATTTGAGTGGACAAACCTTGCATAATTCTTTTGTTTTATGTCAAAATTGGACGAAAATGTCAAAATGAATGGCTAATATTGACAAATTTTGAATATCGCCTAGACGCGCATTTTTGGTAACGCTGCGACCGCGGAGTCGCCCGCCACAGTTCGAAACGTATAGGCCCCCGCTCGCCGGATCAGTCTGACAGCTGCAGTTCCGCCTTTTCTGGGCGCAGCGACTCGAAACTGCACGCATTCTATTCGGAACGGACGACCGCGCCTCTTTTGCATTTAAGGGTTTGCAATCCGAGCCGTCCCCTTCGAGCTGCCGACGTTGGAAATCATCACCTTTTTATTGCACGGTTTTTTTCACATTTACCACATTCTCCGCGCAGCTGAATCCGACTTTTGCTGTACGAGGCGATGCTGCCCGCCGATTCTTAGGTATCACTCGCGGCTTCCTGCGTCGCTCCCTTCACCCAGCGCGTCCGAAATGCCGAAAAGAAATCCGCAACCGCTTCCTTGGGCAGCAATTTGTGAGTTTGATGGTACTCGTCGGCGATAAATTAAGTTCACACCGCGCAGGATAGATGCGGGGATCTAAAAAAACGATCTACTGCCCCCCGAACCGGAAATATCTTCATAAATCTGCAGGGTGCACTGTAAAAGTGTTCAATTATGCGCAAAGTAGTGTTCAACGTGCCCTTGCGGACACGCGATTTTTCGACGCAATTTTTCAGATCGAACCTTTGGCTTTGCGGCAACCGGTAACCGGCGCCGTCGCTGGGCGTCCCGATGACGAGTTATGGAACAACAAAGACGTAGACATTTCTGCCTTTTTTTTCAACACACCCGAAAAGCACCAAGACGCGGTCTATTCAGAAAACTGACACCTTCACCGTGTAGCCCGGTCTTTTTTCTATCCGGTGTGTAAGGTTGGCCATGATCTGTGTAGTCTGCGTGGGGCAGAAAATTCTGTCCAGAAAATCTGCCCGGGGCATTTTTCCAGAAAACCTCTAAAAAATCAAAAGTCGGGACTTTTGTAAAAGTTTTCGACGAGTTTCGACAAATTTTCACTGGTTCTTGACGAGTTTCGACAAATTTTTACAAGTTTTGGGTGGGTTTTGTACAAATTTTCACAAGTTTTGGATGGGTTTGAACAAATTTTCACAAGTTTCGGATGGGTTTGGTCAAATTATTTAAAGTTTTTGACGAATTTGGACAAATTTTCACAGGTTTTTGACGAGTTTGGACAAAATTTTCACAAGTTTGTGACGAGTTTCTACAAATTTTCACAAGTTTTTGACGAGTTTCTACAAATTTTGAACGAGTTTGGACAAATTTTCACTGGTTTTTGACGAGTTTCGACAAATTTTCACAAGTTTTGGGTGGGTTTGGACAAATTTTCACAAGTTTTGGATGGGTTTGAACAAATTTTCACAAGTTTCGGATGGGTTTGGTCAAATTATTTAAAGTTTTTGACGAGTTTGGACAAATTTTCACAAGCTTTTGATGAGTTTCGACATATTTTCACAAGTTTTTGACGAGTTTCGACAGATTTTCAAGTTTTGGATGGATTTGGACGAATTTTTAATACGTTGCATACGTTGCATACGTTTTTGACGAATTTCTGCAAATTTTCACTAGTTTTGAACGAGTTTGGACAAATTTGCATACGTTTTTGACGAATTTCTAAAAATTTTCACTAGTTTTGAACGAGTTTGGACAAATTTGCATACGTTTTTGACGAATTTCTACAAATTTTCACTAGTTTTGAACGAGTTTGGACAAATTTGCATACGTTTTTGACGAGTTTCGACAAATTTTCACAAGTTTTGGGTGGGTTTGGACAAATTTTCATAAGTTTTGGATGGGTTTGGTCAAATTATTTAAAGTTTTTGACGAATTTGGACAAATTTTCACAGGTTTTTGACGAGTTTGGACAAAATTTTCACAAGTTTGTGACGAGTTTCTACAAATTTTCACAAGTTTTTGACGAGTTTCTACAAATTTTGAACGAGTTTGGACAAATTTTCACTGGTTTTTGACGAGTTTCGACAAATTTTCACAAGTTTTGGGTGGGTTTGGACAAATTTTCACAAGTTTTGGATGGGTTTGAACAAATTTTCACAAGTTTCGGATGGGTTTGGTCAAATTATTTAAAGTTTTTGACGAGTTTGGACAAATTTTCACAAGCTTTTGATGAGTTTCGACATATTTTCACAAGTTTTTGACGAGTTTCGACAGATTTTCAAGTTTTGGATGGATTTGGACGAATTTTTAATACGTTGCATACGTTGCATACGTTTTTGACGAATTTCTGCAAATTTTCTCTAGTTTTGAACGAGTTTGGACAAATTTGCATACGTTTTTGACGAATTTCTAAAAATTTTCACTAGTTTTGAACGAGTTTGGACAAATTTGCATACGTTTTTGACGAATTTCTACAAATTTTCACTAGTTTTGAACGAGTTTGGACAAATTTGCATACGTTTTTGACGAGTTTCGACAAATTTTCACAAGTTTTGGGTGGGTTTGGACAAATTTTCATAAGTTTTGGATGGGTTTGGTCAAATTATTTAAAGTTTTTGACGAATTTGGACAAATTTTCACAGGTTTTTGACGAGTTTGGACAAAATTTTCACAAGTTTGTGACGAGTTTCTACAAATTTTCACAAGTTTTTGACGAGTTTCTACAAATTTTGAACGAGTTTGGACAAATTTTCACTGGTTTTTGACGAGTTTCGACAAATTTTCACAAGTTTTGGGTGGGTTTGGACAAATTTTCACAAGTTTTGGATGGGTTTGAACAAATTTTCACAAGTTTCGGATGGGTTTGGTCAAATTATTTAAAGTTTTTGACGAGTTTGGACAAATTTTCACAAGCTTTTGATGAGTTTCGACATATTTTCACAAGTTTTTGACGAGTTTCGACAGATTTTCAAGTTTTGGATGGATTTGGACGAATTTTTAATACGTTGCATACGTTTTTGACGATTTTCTGCAAATTTTCACTAGTTTTGAACGAGTTTGGACAAATTTGCATACGTTTTTGACGAATTTCTAAAAATTTTCACTAGTTTTGAACGAGTTTGGACAAATTTGCATACGTTTTTGACGAATTTCTACAAATTTTCACTAGTTTTGAACGAGTTTGGACAAATTTGCATACGTTTTTGACGAGTTTCGACAAATTTTCACAAGTTTTTGACGAGTTTCGACAGATTTTCAAGTTTTGGATGGATTTGGACGAATTTTTAATACGTTGCATACGTTGCATACGTTTTTGACGAATTTCTGCAAATTTTCACTAGTTTTGAACGAGTTTGGACAAATTTGCATACGTTTTTGACGAATTTCTAAAAATTTTCACTAGTTTTGAACGAGTTTGGACAAATTTGCATACGTTTTTGACGAGTTTCGACAAATTTTCACAAGTTTTGGGTGGGTTTGGACAAATTTTCATAAGTTTCGGATGGGTTTGGTCAAATTATTTAAAGTTTTTGACGAGTTTGGACAAATTTTCACAAGTTTTTGACGAGTTTCTACAAATTTTCACAAGTTTTTGACGAGTTTCTACAAATTTTGAACGAGTTTGGACAAATTTTTACTGGTTTTTTGACGAGTTTCGACAAATTTTCACAAGTTTTGGGTGGGTTTGGACAAATTTTCACAAGTTTTGGATGGGTTTGAACAAATTTTCACAAGTTTCGGATGGGTTTGGTAAAATTATTTAAAATTTTTGACGAGTTCGGGCAAATTTTCACAGGTGTTTGACGAGTTTGGACAAATTTTCACTGGTTTTTGACGAGTTTCGACAAATTTTCACAAGTTTTTGACGAGTTTCTACAAATTTTCACAAGTTTTGGTTGGGTTTGGACAAATTTTCACAAGTTTCGGATGGGTTTGGTCAAATTATTTAAAGTTTTTGACGAGTTTGGACAAATTTTCACAAGTTTTTGACGAGTTTCGACAAATTTTCACAAGTTTTGGATGGATTTGGACGAATTTTTAAAAGTTTTTGATAAGTTTGGACAAATTTTCACGAGTTTTGGACGAGTTGGGACAAATTTTCACAAGTTTTTGACGAGTTTAGACAATTTTGCACAAGTTTTGAATGGGTTAGTACAAATTTTTACAAGTTTCGGATGGGTTTAGTCAAATTTTTAAAAGTTTTTGATGAGTGGACAAATTTTCACAAGTTTTTGACGAGTTTCGACAAATTTTAAAGTTTTTTTTTAGTTTAGACAAATTTTCACAAGTTTTGGGTGGGTTTGGACAAATTTTTACAAGTTTTGGATGGGTTTGGACAAAGTTTCGGATGGGTTTGGTCAAATTATTTAAAGTTTTTGACGAGTTTGGACAAATTTTCACAAGTTTTTGACGAGTTTCTACAAATTTTGAACAAGTTTGGACAAATTTTCACAAGTTTTTGACGAGTTTCGACAAATTTTAAAGTTTTTTTTTAGTTTAGACAAATTTTCACAAGTTTTGGGTGGGTTTGGACAAATTTTCACAAGTTTTGGATGGGTTTGAACATATTTTCACAAGTTTCGGATGGGTTTGGTCAAATTATTTAAAGTTTTTGACGAGTTCGGACAAATTTTCACAGGTTTTTGACGAGTTTGGACAAATTTTCACTGGTTTTTGACGAGTTTCGACAAATTTTAAAGTTTTTTTTTAGTTTAGACAAATTTTCACAAGTTTTGGGTGGGTTTGGACAATTTTTTACAAGTTTTGGATGGGTTTGGACAAAGTTTCGGATGGGTTTGGTCAAATTATTTAAAGTTTTTGACGAGTTTGGACAAATTTTCACAAGTTTTTGACGAGTTTTTACAAATTTTCACAAGTTTTTGACGAGTTTCTACAAATTTTGAACGAGTTTGGACAAATTTTCACTGGTTTTTTGACGAGTTTCGAAAAATTTTCACAAGTTTTGGGTGGGTTTGGACAAATTTTCACAAGTTTTGGATGGGTTTGAACAAATTTTCACAAGTTTCGGATGGGTTTGGTCAAATTATTTAAAGTTTTTGACGAGTTCGGACAAATTTTCACTGGTTTTTGACGAGTTTTGACAAATTTTCACAAGTTTTTGGTGGGTTTGGACAAATTTTCACAAGTTTTGGTTGGGTTTGGACAAATTTTCACAAGTTTTGGATGGATTTGGTCAAATTATTTAAAGTTTTTGACGAGTTTGGACAAATTTTCACATGTTTTTGACGAGTTTCGACAAATTTTCACAAGTTTTGGATGGATTTGGACGAATTTTTAAAAGTTTTTGACAAGTTTGGACAAATTTTCACGAGTTTTGGACGAGTTGGGACAAATTTTCACGAGTTTTAGACCCAATTTTCACAAGTTTTTGAGAAGTTTCGACAAATTTTTGGATGGGTTTGGACAAATTTTTACAAGTTTTGAAATTTCTTAATAGCCGTTTTCCCCGAAAACAAAATATATCGAAATCAAGATTATGTTTTATCGATTCTTCGAAATGTTTATCAACTTTTTGAAGTTTTTTTTGCAAATTAAAAATTGAGGAGAAACTCTTCACCCAGCTCCGATTCTCAGATGCCAAAACTACTGTCAAATGTAATTGTCAAACAAAACTACTGTCAATTGGTTTTTTCCAAACATAAACAAACACTTATTGGCGATGAAATCGATATTTCCTCAACTTATCGCGGCAGTTTCTCACCGGAAACGGATAAAACGGACTTTTATTTAGATTTCCTGAAAATTTGACGGGCCTCCTGTCCGCCGGTTGGACGTGTAAGTGGAAGCGCCAGCCTCCACCCCGTTTTCCCATAAGAACGCATGTACTTTTCCAAGTTCCCTCCGAATTGGGTTTGAGAAAACTTCTCCAAGTTTTCCGTTAAAAATGGTGCGTCGATTATTTCGGACACTTCCTAGTCTCCGGAGGACCGTCCTTAAAGGAAGAAAATCCTATTTTAGCAATTTATTATAAATTTGAGAAAATCTTGCTCATACCTTGTGGTCGATAGCCATTTGTTCCCTTTTTGGTGACAATAAAGAATATTATTCTTGCTCATCACAGATTAAACAATTTTAAAAATGTAATATTTTTATTAGGAAGGGAAGGTTAGGCCAAATCCCATCTAGGGTTGTAGTGCCAAATGAAGAAGAATGTTTGCCATTGCTTGTCAAAATTTTGACAATTAGTTGTTTGTCATAATTGATACTTATAATTGGCGCAACCACCCGATGGAGTAATAAACTTACGTGATCTTCTCGTGATTTTCGGGGGATGAAACCTATTGGTCAGTGCAAATGCTTTTGAAGCGTAGATCACGCAGCCGAAACTTTAAACCAGTCGACCAGTCCGGTTGTATGCCACGTGCTCTAGAGTTTTCAGTGTTTCTGTCTTAGTTACAATTAGTGATTACATTTTATCTATAAATCATGAATTTATCTATAAATCATGGCCTCCCCTAGTTTCCTCCTCCATTCATCTCTTTCTCGGGTCACTTCCTTCTATCTTCCTAGTTTAAAGATTCGTCTGGCGTGCTGGTCAACTTCATCCTCCCATCTTTTTCTTGGTCTTCCTATCGGCCTCTTCCCCTCCATTCGGCCGTTCAGGATTCTTTTGGGGTTTCTACCATCTGGCATTCTTATAATGTGGCCTGCCCACCGGAGGCGCTGTAGTTTCAAGTATATCGACACTGTTTGGTCTTTAAGGGGCTGATATACTTACTTGTTGTATCGCCTTCTATGTTATTCATTTTCCCGTACTGGTCCTAGATTCCTTCTTAATATTTTCCTCGAACGCGTCGATTTTTTCTTTACGGTGAGGATCTACACTTCGCAGCCGTATGTGAGTATTGGTCGGATGATTGTATTGTATCACATTGGACTTGAATACATTCGCCAATGAGAAATAGTATTAGTATCTATAGTAGTATATATAGTATCACTCTGGCTCAAATTTCCACGTCTTCCAGGCCTTTGCTATTCATGTTTGCGACCAGATACTTGAAGTCGAGGTGTCAGACTTCGGGGCCGCAAGTCCCGGGTTCAAATCCTGGACATTGTAAAAATAAGCCACCGTTCTCCTGTAGATGACTCTGGCAAAGTCATCACAGTAAAAATCTGCCTCGAAATCTCCCCTAATAGTGGCTTAAACCCAACGTTAAGAACTGTAAGGACTCCCTACACTTGTGTAAGAGACCAAGCACAAGCGTAGGCTGTGGGAGGAGGTCCAGGTCCTACTTAGGACTGTAGCACTTTTGGAGATGGAGAGACTTGAAGTCGTATAAGTCTTTTTCAAGACTTCATTTTTTAAAACTAATATACATTTTTTTTAAGTAAAATTTGGCAAAGCAGTGTAAATCAGGCTTTTTACAGCGTCACTACGAACTATCACGTGAACGGCACGGGGTCGCTGCGGCAAGTTAAGTTCTTGTCAAAAATTTTGGCAACCCATTGATTGTCGTGTCTTAAATTAACAATTACTTATGAAATTTTATTATTAATAATTATTATGAATAAAGAAATTTCAAGTTTTTTTTTATTAAACAAATTTATTGTTAAAATATTCTCTATATTACAATTCTTTATATTTTTCATGATTTCTCTTATATTTAGTAATCTATAAAACAAAAATTGTCTTTGTAACGTTTGACATAAAACCTCGACAGACAAAAACAGAGCAGCCGACAAAAACACACAAAACACAAAAATTTCAGAACAAAAAAAATCACAAATTTCTAAAATACATAATTTCTCATTTTCTTCTTTAGACCGATTCTCATATATGCGACACTCAGCTACGCGACATCGCCTGTCAAATAATGGGTATGTCACTATGGCTACGCGACGTGTCCATTTAAAACAATGTAATTAATTAATAATTATTTAACAGGCGATGTCGCACGACGTCGCGTAGCTGAGTGTCGCGCATATGGGAATCGACCTTAATCGCTACAATAAAATCATCACATAAAGATCGGAAAACAAGAACAAGTCGAAATAAAATCTGAAAAAAAAATACCCAAAAAAAGAACACCATGGCTTAACACATATATCATTATAAATATCAATACAATCATAACTTTTCCATATAAATAAAAAATATTTCAAACACACAATGACATACGTCAAACAACAAAAACTGCCAGTGTTAAGAAGAAATTTTAACAATCCATCAAATCAATCTCAAATCTGACATACAATAAATGTTGATTAAGGCCGAGGCCGCACTACGGTTTTTTCCGGCAAGCGGTAACCGCTATAACCCCGAAGAGAAACACACAGTACGCTATGGGAAAAATCAGTCGCGGGAAAAAACCGCAAGTGAGGCCGCTTGTATTGCTTACTTGAGTCACAAAATCACCGCGGCGGTTTAGCCGTAGTGCGGCCTAGGCTTTAGGCAGGTTTTTTGAGACATTGACAGTTTTTGTTTGCAGGTTTAAAATAATACATAGTATACAAAGTATGTTTTGGTTTTTGTTAGTTTTTAAACTAAAAAATCTTCAGATCCTTCTAAAAAAACTGCGGTACTTACGTATTAACGCCACCACCGCTACATTTTTAAATGCCGCCAATCTACACCTAAATTTTTTATGATTAATCTCTAATTTTTATGATAAAATAAAAAAAATTATTTAAAATTAAAACATTTTTAAAACTCAAAATGCTTTATTTATTAGGTTGCCCGGCGCGAAGCGGACAGATAAATTAAGACAACATACGTGTGGCGATGCGAACTCTCGATCCAATATATAGCGGTGGTGGCGTTAATACGTAAGTGCCAAAACCGCAAATGCATTTGCAACAGCAGTCGAAGACCGTACTCAAAACCTAAATGCAACAAAGATTTCTCTCCCCTCGCCGAAAACCCTGTGCGATTCAGTTTAAATTAAACTATTCCTATTAAATGCGGAAAACAACTGTGATGTAACAACTAAACCTAATATTATCAACGGAATTACTTTTTTTACCAAACAAATTTTTATTTTAAGCGTTTTATCTTAGGCCTTTTCAGCCAAACAACTTTTCAAGCTTGTTGAGTGTTTGGTGTGTGTGTGTGTATATAACAGTTTACAGATTGTGATTCGAACGGAACTATCCAGTGTTTGGTGAATGGAAACATCTCGAGAGAATTTAAGCTACACGCTTACTCTAGTTTACATAGTTTTATAACGTAATATATCTTTGGTATAACTTGCTTCGTTAACGAACTAAATTTGAATTAAATCATAAGAGGTAAATAATTACTGATAATTATTTTTTGTTCGATATGTTTCAATTATTATTATTTAATTCTTTATCATCATTATTACTAAATAAATAAATTATTAAAATAATTGTGATATATGTTTTCTTAAAATATATCTACATATAGTTTCTTCTCCGTCTAGCTTTCGTTTCGGCAAAGTTTCGTTTTCAAGAAAAAGAAAATCTTCCTCTAAATAATCGAGAAATTTTCAATTCAAATATTACAATGGGAATGTCAGATTTGACAGAAATGATCAGAAATGTCAAAAACTGATTTTTTGACATTAATCATTTGGTTATCAAATTTGAAATTTAAATAAAATTTGTCATAAAAATAAATAATTTTAAAATATGGCGTTTGCTTTGGTTTTAAAAATCAAAATTATGTCAAAATTTGACGATTTAAAGCTGCCAAGGTAATGTGACAGTTGCCATAAGGAACAATAGTGACAGATGTCATAAGAAGTAATTGTGACAGCTGTCATATGAAGCAATAGACCTTTTCATAGTTGAATTATTTTTCTGCGGCAATTTTTGCGTCAAAAAAGTGTCCGAATTTTTTTTACGTATAACCAATGAAAATAACAAATAGTAGTTTATGATACAAATGTGTGAAGAAATTTGTGCATGACTTGCGAAGTTTAAAGCACTCGCCTTTAGTAAGTTGCGAAGTTTAAAGCACGAGCCGAATGTATGATACATGTTTGTGAAACAACAAGCCCTTCTGTTGTGCACAAGTTGGGAAGTTTAAAGCACTCGCCTTTAGTAAGTTTCGAAGTTTAAAGCACGAGCCGAATGTATGATACATGTGTGTGAAACAACAAGCCCTTCTGTTGTGCATAAGTTGGGAAGATTAAAGCACGAGCGAGTGCTTTAATCGCAATGAGTGCACAAAAGCCCTTCTTCGCACATGTGTATCATACATTATTTTATCTACGAAGCATGTTTATAGTAGTTTATGATACACGTGTGTGAAAAAGGGCTTTTGTGCATGAGATGAGAAGTTTAAAGCGCGAGCAGAATGTATGACACGTGTGTGAAGAAGGGCTTTTATGCATTAGTTGCGAAGTTTAAAGCACGAGCCGAATGTATGACACGTGTGTGAAGAAGGGCTTTTGTGCATGAGATGAGAAGTTTAAAGCGCGAGCCGAAGGCGAATGCTTTAAACTTCGTAACTCATGAACAAAAGCCTTTCTTCACACACGTGTCATACATTCGGCTCGTGCTTTAAACTTCGCAACTAATGCACTAAAGTCTTTCTTCACACACGCGTATCATATATTATTTTATCTACGAAGCATGTTAATAGTAGTTTATGATAACTTCGGCTCGTGCTTTAACGTTACTTTACACGTGATACTTTCGGCTCGTGCTTCAAACTTCGCAACTCATGCACAAAAGCCCTTTTTTACAAAAGTGTATCATACATTATTTTAACTACGAAGCATGTTAATAGTAGTTTATGGTACACGTGTGTGAAGAAGGGCTTTTGTGCATGAATTGCGAAGTATAAAGCACTCGCCTTTAGCCAGTTACGAAGTTTAAAGGACGAGCCGAATGTAGGAAACACGTGTGTGAAGAAGGGCTGTTGTGCATAAGTCGTTTAAAGCACTCGCCTTCGGCTCGTGCTTTAATCGCAATGAGTGCACAAAAGCCCTTCTTCACACATGTGTATCATACATTATTTTATAATAGTAGTTTATGATACACGTGTGTAAAGAAGGGCTTTTATGCATGAGTTGCGAAGTTTAAAGCGCGAGCCTTTAGCCAGTTGCGAAGTTTAAAGCACGAACCGAATGTATGATACACGTGTGTGAAGAAAGGCTGTCGCGCATAAGTAGTGAAGTTTAAAGCACGAGCCGAAGGCGAGTGCTTTAACCGCAAAGAGTGCAGAAAAGTCCTTCTCACACAAGTGTATCATACATTATTTTATCAACGAAGCATGTTAATAGTAGTTTATGATACACGTGTGTGAAGAAGGGCTTTTGTGCATGAGTTGCGAAGTTTAAAGCACTCGCCTTCGGCTCACGCTTTAAACTTTAAAGAGCGAGCCGAAGGCGAGCCTTCTTCACACACGTATCATACATTCGGCTTGTGCTTTAAACTTTGCAACTAATGCATAAAAGCCTTTCTTCACACACGTGTATCATATATTATTTTATCTACGAAGCATGTTAATGTTCTTTATGATAACTTGGGCTCGTGTTTTACCGTTACTCTACTTGTGATACCTTCGGCTCGTGCTTTAAACTTCGCAACTTATGCACAAAAGCCCTTCTTCCCACATGTGTATAATACATTATTTTATCTACGAAGCATGTTAATAGTAGTTTATGATACACGTGTGTGAAGAAGGGCTTTAGTGCATGAGATGACAAGTTTAAATCGCGAGCCGAAGGCGAATGCTTTAAACTTGGCAACTTATGCACAAAAGCCCTTCTTCACACACGTGTCATACATTCGGCTCGTGCTTTAAACTTCGCAACTAATGCACAAAAGCCTTTCTTCGCACACGCGTATCATATATTATTTTATCTACGAAGCATGTTAATAGTAGTTTATGATAACGTCGGCTCGTGCTTTACCGTTACTTTACACGTGATACTTTCGGCTCGTGCTTCAAACATCGCAACTCATGCACAAAAGCCCTTTTTTACAAACGTGTATCATACATTATTTTAACTACGAAGCATGTTAATAGTAGTTTATGGTACACGTGTGTGAAGAAGGGCTTTTGTGCATGAGTTGCGAAGTTTAAAGCACTCGCCTTTAGCCAGTTGCGAAGTTTAAAGGACGAGCCGAATGTAGGATATACGTGTGTAAAGAAGGGCTGTTGTGCATAAGTCGTTTAAAGCACTCGCCGTCGGCTCGTGCTTTAATCGCAATGAGTGCACAAAAGCTTTTCTTCACGCATGTGTATCATACATTATTTTATAATAGTAGTTTATGATACACGTGTGTAAAGAAGGGCTTTTATACATGAGTTGCGAAGTTTAAAGCGCGAGCCTTTAGCCAGTTGCGAAGTTTAAAGCACGAGCCGAATGTATGATACATGTTTGTGAAACAACAAGCCCTTCTGTTGTGCATAAGTTGGGAAGTTTAAAGCACGAGCGAGTGCTTTAACCGCAAGGAGTGCACAAAAGTCCTTCTCACACATGTGTATCATACATTATTTTATCAACGAAGCATGTTAATAGTAGTTTATGATACACGTGTGTGAAAAAGGGCTTTTGTGCATGAGTTGCGAAGTTTAAAGCACTCGCCTTCGGCTCACGCTTTAAACTTTAAAGAGCGAGCCGAAGGCGAGCCTTCTTCACACACGTATCATACATTCGGCTTGTGCTTTAAACTTTGCAACTAATGCATAAAAGCCTTTCTTCACACACGTGTATCATATATTATTTTATCTACGAAGCATGTTAATGTTCTTTATGATAACTTGGGCTCGTGTTTTACCGTTACTCTACTTGTGATACCTTCGGCTCGTGCTTTAAACTTCGCAACTTATGCACAAAAGCCCTTCTTCCCACATGTGTATAATACATTATTTTATCTACGAAGCATGTTAATAGTAGTTTATGATACACGTGTGTGAAGAAGGGCTTTAGTGCATGAGATGACAAGTTTAAATCGCGAGCCGAAGGCGAATGCTTTAAACTTGGCAACTTATGCACAAAAGCCCTTCTTCACACACGTGTCATACATTCGGCTCGTGCTTTAAACTTCGCAACTAATGCACAAAAGCCTTTCTTCGCACACGCGTATCATATATTATTTTATCTACGAAGCATGTTAATAGTAGTTTATGATAACGTCGGCTCGTGCTTTACCGTTACTTTACACGTGATACTTTCGGCTCGTGCTTCAAACTTCGCAACTCATGCACAAAAGCCCTTTTTTACAAAAGTGTATCATACATTATTTTAACTACGAAGCATGTTAATAGTAGTTTATGGTACACGTGTGTGAAGAAGGGCTTTTGTGCATGAGTTGCGAAGTTTAAAGCACTCGCCTTTAGCCAGTTGCGAAGTTCAAAGGACGAGCCGAATGTAGGATACACGTGTGTAAAGAAGGGCTGTTGTGCATAAGTAGTGAAGTTTAAAGCACGAGCCAAAGGCGAGTGCTTTAACCGCAAAGAGTGCACAAAAGTCCTTTTTTACAAACGTGTATCATACATTATTTTAACTACGAAGCATGTTAATAGTAGTTTATGATACACGTGTGTGAAGAAGGGCTTTTGTGCATGAGTTGCAAAGTTTAAAGCACGAGCCGAATGTATGATACGTGTGTGAAGAAGGCTCGCCTTCGGCTCGTGCTTTAAAGTTTAAAGCGTGAGCCAAAGGCAACTCATGCACAAAAGCCCTTCTTCACACACGTGTATCATACATTATTTGAACTACGAAGCATGTCAATAGTAATCTATGATGCAAGTGAGCGAAGAGGGACTGTTGTGCATGAGTTGTGAAGCTTAAAAGGCTTTAATCAAAAAGCCCTTCTTCACATATGTGTATCATACATTTCATGCATGTCAAATACATGTCAAACATCAATGTAAATAACCTTACGTTTGACCAAAACATAAAAGAGTAGTTTATTAAACAAGTGTGTGAAGAAGGTCTTTTGTGCATGAGTTGCGAAGTTTAAAATACGAGCCGAAGGCGAGTGGTACTGTTGAATCTACAAAAAATGATTGTTTCTTACTCATAATATTAAAAAAATTGTAATTTTGACAGACAACATACTTCAAATCACTGACATCTAAGCTTACAACGTTCAGCACCTCCGTAGAAAAAATTGCTAACTAGTAAAAATGCACAGTAACGGGAACACTATTTGGTCGTTGTCGATGAGTAGAGAAATAATTTACCATGACACTTCCGGTTTCAACTTTCGGTTTCGATTTTAAAATGTCTAGCCTGCGTCAAATCTTGAATTTTCCCGTGTCCACAGACACGTGTGGACCGAATTTTTCCGGGCACAATGCAGGAACAGGAAATGGAGCGGCCGGGTGTGAGAAACCGTAAATGGGACCCCGGAAGTGGGAAACGGAAGTCAACACCGGAAGTAGAAACCAAGTGGAACTACATAGACCTCACAACCAGCGTGGGCTAACATAGACCTCGCACGTGGAGCTACATAGACTTCACACTCTCCTCTTGGAAAAACCGGAAGTAGGAAACCGGAAGTGGAAGTCGAAACCGGAAGTGTCAAGGTCAATGAAGGTGGAGGTCCTAGAAGGAACTATCTTTCCCTACTTCGATGTTAGGCTAAACAACCTAGACATCAAATGTTAAGGTTACGCCGATGACATAGTCATAATGGCCAGAGGAAAATTTGAGGGAACGCTCTGTGAAATTGTTCAGAGAGGCCTCAAAGTAACTAGTAGATGGTGTCAAACAGTGGGATTGAGACTCAACCCGAGTAAAACCACGGTGATACCATTTACTAGAAGGAGAAAACTAAACTGCCTACATCCCATACTCATACATGGGAAGGCAGTAGAATACCAACAGGAGATAAGGTATCTGGGTATCACACTAGATAGCAAACTCCTATGGAATAGACACGCTGAGGCAGTGGTAGGTAAAGCCAAACGCGCCCTAATGGTGTGCAGAAATCTAGCAGGAAAAACGTGGGGTTGTAACCCCACTATCCTGCGATGGATGTACACCATGATAGTGAGACCTGCAATCACTTATGGGGCGGTTGCGTGGGGAAGTAGAATCAAGCTGGCCTCTATGAGGAAACAGCTTGAGAAGATTCAAAGACTGGCGTGTGTCTGCATCACGGGAGCGATGGGGTCGTGTCCGACAGCAGCATTGGAGCTGCTGCTGGATCTGACTCCGCTGCACCTTGTGGTGGAGAGCGCCGCCAGATCGGCGATCGTAAGGTTCAGCAAGGAAGGAATGGGCAGAGGCAAAATAATCGGGAGCAGAGACCGAAACAGCCTCGCTGCCAAGATCCCCTGCCTGGAAATACCAAAGGACGAAATGGTATGCAAATACCACTTCGAGAAAAACTACACAGTAATGTGTAGTAGTAAAGCCGATTGGAGCGACGAATCCTCAGCATACCACATAGAGCAAAATGCCATCAAGTGGTATACAGATGGTTCGAAGACAAAGGAAGGAACTGGTGCAGGAGTGTTTGGACCTTGTACCAGATACTCCGAATACATGGGAACATCCCCAAGTATCTTCCAAGCAGAGGTACACGCAATCGAAAGATGTGCACAGTTTAACCTCGACAGGAATTACCGCAAAAAACGAATTGCTATCCTGTCAGATAGCCAAGCAGCCATCAAGGCCATTAGCTCATACACCATCAGATCCAAACTGGTATGGGACTGTGTGGGGAAGCTGAACAAGCTTAGCAGGGATAATAAAGTAACGCTATACTGGGTACCAGGACACACTGGTATAGACGGAAACGAAGAAGCCGATCACCTAGCAAACAAGGGATCCAGTAGCCCCTTTATAGGTCCGGAACCCTTTTGCGGTATGAGCGTGAACACCATCCGCAAAAGTTTAGATGAAGAAATAAGAGGAAAATGGATGAAAACCTGGAAAGAACTTCCAGGGCTAAGGCAATCCAAAGTGATGCTGGGATCTTGCAACCAGAAGAGAACTAAAGCTTGCCTGAAACTAAGCAGGAACAAGCTCAGAATTCTGACAGGAGCCCTGACGGGACACTGCAGACTTAGGAAACATCTCAAGGCCCTAGGCCTAGAGGAGGATGATGGATGCAGATTCTGTGGCTCAGCAGAGGAAACCCCCATACATCTGTTCAAAGACTGCGGAGCATTACTCCGCAAGAGACAGCTGTACCTTGGGGCTCACTGCTTGAACACAGAGGAGCTGCAGGCCTTGAATCCCACCCAGATCCTGAGATTCCTAAATGAGTCAGGATTAGAGGAGGCGCTCTAAATGGGTAAGTACACCAACACTTGGAGGAGGAGGGTGGGGTACAATAGATCTATAAAGGTCGCAGTACAAGTCGTCACCACCATATCTACAATCTACTTCGATGTAACCTAGGTCAACCTAGATTTACTCTAGATTAGATTATGGTTAGGTTAACATAGACCTCGCACGTGGAGCTACATAGAGTTCACACTCTCCTCTGGGAAAAACCGGAAGGGGGAAACCGGAAGCGAAAGTCAAAACCGGAAGTCGGAATTGTCAAGGTCAATGAAGGTGGAGGCCCTAGAAGGAACTATCTTTTTTTAAAACCTACTTCGATGTAACCTAGGTCAACCTAGATTTACTCTAGATTAGATTATGGTTAGGTTATGTTATATTAGAGCCAGACTGAGAGGCCAAGACTTCTTGATTCATAATAAGAAAACTTAATTATATTTTAATTTATGTCAGAAAATATATTTTCACTATGTCTATGTTTTTTGTTTAGTGACGCGAGTTGTTGCCATAGTAACAACAAACAGAAATCGTTTAATAATGAAACTCCATTTGATTTACATTTGACTTTTACGCACGATTTGGATACTTTTACACACGATTATAATAATGGCATCCTTCACATACAAAATAATGTATTTATTAATGTGTTCATTTTGGTGTGTCAGTAGATAAAGTCTTTTAAACATTGCGGACGCGCATACGCTTAACTAACCGTTAAAAGGTCTATTGTTAGACAGTTGTCATAAGAAGTGATTGTGACAGCTGTCATAAGAAGCAATTGTGACAGTTGTCATAAGAAACAATTGTTACAATTGTCATAAGAAGTTAAACTTAATAAAGACGGAACAAAGCTTGAATATATAAATATATTCAACCTTTCCGGAACTCTATAATACTAATGAGTCTTTTTAGGACTACCAAAAACAAATCTCGTATGAAATTTGTCAGTTATTCTATAGCTTCTCAGTCCACCTTCGTGGCACTCAACAAAAACCATAAAAATAACATTGATTTTTAAGATCATGTCTTTCCGATACCTTGAGTGGATAGCCATCTGTGGACGCGTTTCGAGATCTATCTCTCTTTGGTAGTCCTAAAAAGACTCATTAGTATTATAGAGTTCCGGAAAGGTTGAGTATATTTATATATTCAAGCTTTGTTCCGTCTTTATTAAGTTTATCTGATTATCTATAATGTTGTATGGTTTTACCAATTCAAAATTTGTCATAAGAAGTGATTGTGACAGCTGTCATAAGAAGCAATAGACCTTTTTACGGTTAGTTAAGCGCAAGCGCATACGTTGAGTTTGAAAGGCGGGAATAGGAAAGTTTCGGGCAAATAATGTTATACGTCAAAAAGTTCGGGCAAAACACGGCGGAAATTGACAAATGCACAAAAAAAATTCAACTATGAAAAGGTCTATTGTGACAGTTGTCATAAAAAACAATTGCTAGTCGTCATAAGAAGTGATTCTGCCAGCTGCCAGAAGAAGCAATTGTGACAGTTGTCATTAAAATGTCAAATTTTGACAGTTTTTTAAAATATTGCAGCTTTTGTGTAAGAAAAAACTTTGCCGAAAGAATATTTGAATAACAACACGATTAAAAATAAAATGTGACTATAAAGAAAAACTCTCTACTATATATACAAAACGTTCAAACATTCATTGATCATTCATTCATCAGTGAGCTCTATACCTTATTATAAAAAATATATGGTTCACATTTTTTTAAGTAAAAAACAAAAGGATGAAAATGTATAAACGAAAAAATCGTTTGAAAGATCAAAATTGCACTCAAAATTAGATGATTACTTTTGTCAGACTGGATTCGAGGTAATCTCGTCATCTAACTTATCCCAATCGAACTCAGTCACACCATACTTACTAGGAATCTCGCCCAAGTGTCGAAATCGCTGCTCGAATTTCCCATCCCGCGACTTCAGCTTCTGAAACCGCTCGAACAGCAGTTTCTTCGCGAACTCGTACAGCTCCGTGTCCAAATCATTCAGATGGGCGATCTTCGTAGCCTGTTCGGCTGTTAACGTCGGCATCGTGTGGCTGGAAACCGTCGCGTTATTCTGCTCGAAGGGAATGGCAAACCGCAAATTGAACGTCTCCTCGAAGATGTATTGCGAGATTTTCTGATGCTCAGTCAAACCGAAAAACGCCATCGACTGCAAATTCTTCTTGGCACTAGCCAACATGACGCGATTCCTCTCAGCTTCCGGCATGTAATTCTTATTATAGCACCCAACTAACTCCAAGTCGGCCAACATCCTAGTTTGCCGATTACTCGCCAAATTACTCTCGCAATTCATAAACTCATCCAACTTGACGTTCTCCCACGTCTCACTCAAGTAACAAGCCGGTAGTTCCTCTTCAGTCGCCGCACGATTCCTACAATAATGCCTGCTACCCTTCCAAGTCGCTCCTCTTTGCACGTGTCTAAACTCCGATAGATATCTAGCCACTGGTTGTCTCAGCAAAGTGATGTAAAAGTAACGTCTTTTCGCGACATGCCCCTCCATCTCGTCTAGTTTCTCATCCACGCAGTTGGTCAGCTCAGTCCAATCGGCATGCAAGCCGCACTTCCAACCGGTAGTGTATCTGCTGAAGATCCAGCTTTGGTTGGAGTGCGGTCGGAAGCAGTAACACCGCTTCCTGGTCAACGGACACGTGCACGGACGCGCCAAATCCAAATCATGCACCAAATGTTTACCAAACGACGTCCCACCTAAAAAATAAACGATTTAATTAAATTCAGTTAATGCCCTATATAGAACAGATATATAATCTCTTGTGTAGCCTTTCGGGTGTGGAGATTCTAGGGGGGCCCTTACAGTTTTTAAAGTGGGTGGTGAGACACTATTTCTTTGGGCAGATTATTACTGTGATGGTTTTACCAAAGCCATGCACAGGAGGATGGTGAATTTTGTGGAGGTTATAGGGGGCCCTTACAGTTTTTAAAGTGGGTGGTGAGACACTATTTCTTTGGGCAGATTATTACTGTGATGGCTTTACCAGAGCCATACACAGGATAAAGGTAGCTTATTTTTGTGTCCCAGGATTTGAACCCGGAAGCTATGGCTCAGTAATCAAATGTAATGTAATCCAATGTCTTGTCTACTACACCATCACCGCCTCTCCATATAGAACATTCTAATATTAATAAGATTTTTATTTCTATGTTAAACCTAAATCCAAGTTGCAAATTAAAAATTTCCGCTAATTGACATTCAAGCTAAGATTACACAAATCACTGTTACACATTCCAAGGCAAAATGTAATCTTTGAACAATGTAATAGCAGCAAAGTCATTCAAATTATTATTCGCTTTTCTCTCTCACCAGTCTTTTGCATGTGGAGGAAGACCATCACGTCGTGCGAGTCCATGTCGAAGGCGAAATCGTCATTCAACATGTCGTCGTAGCTCAAACCTGATTTGCTGTTGGTCCCCACAATCGGCTTCCCCATCCCGTCATTCATTATCGTCACTTGCATCGTCTCCCGTGAACTCAATGCACAAACCTTAAAACACAGAAAATCTTATCTGTTGTCCAAACTTTTAGTTTTCGTAATTAATGAAGCAGGTGTAGTTAAATCAGTTTATATGAATGGAAAGTGTGTTTACCTTGTCGGGACAGAAGTATCCGAAGCCGACGATGCCGAACAAGACCATGACCACGCAGAAGAAGAGGATGGACTTGAGCCTGGATCGGGGCTCCATTTGTTTGATTTCATACACGCCGTTGGGCAGGAGGAGAGCGATGTCGCTGTCGATGACTTGCACGGAGACGCTTTTGAAATTCTTCATTATTTGTTCATAATAGTGAGAATTAGTTCGAATTGTTTCAGTGGAGAGTGAATGGGGTTTCGTGGGGGACAAGGGCTTGTTGCGAACACATAAGGAAACAGTCTTTGCGAAAAAGTTCTTTTTTAAAACTTTTCAATTCTTTTATTGAACTTTTTACTTATCGAACTAAATATAAACACAGACCACGCCATTTACAACCTCCTTTTTGACATTTCACCCTGATTACAGCGGCTGCACAAATGTTTTGATTTTTGACCTACCCTTCCCCGCTACAGATCACTATCTTATCTACATCCTCTCCAGACACAATATCCCATTCACACTTATCTACACTCCTGAAAACATCTAATCTTATCATATTTACACAAACAGCGACAGTTTTTTTAACGATTCTTATCCCATTTTTTTAATTGTATTTAATTAATTATTGATTGTCTCAAATGTCTGGCACATCTCTATATCAACAAGAAAACTATTTATGATTATGGGAACTACTACTTAAACATCTGTCAAACCAACCTGTCAAATTTTACAAAAATTTTAATATATTAAAGTTTATTTGATTTCTTTTAAGGTAATTAAGCAATATTTGCAAATTTTAGTAAACAAATAGCCAAATAAATTCTATAAAAACTACTAAAAACTATAAAATTATATGTAAAACATTAAGTAAATTGTGGTTGTTTAAACTTTGATGTCTCACAAGACTTTTCAAGATAAAATTTTCTTAATTTCACCAATTAGAAAACTAGCTAGAGCAATGCAATTTGGCACAGAAATACAAAAGTAAATTATCTAAAACCTACTACAAACTAGAATATTGTATCTCGAATATAAACAGAGTTTCAACTGTCTAAACTTTGAAGTTTCAAAAAAGAGATTTTATTTCAAAATTAGTTATTTTGACATTTTAAAAACTTCAAAACCACTGCAAAACAAGAAAAATGCACAAAAATATTCTCCCAGTCTTGAATCCAATCCAAAAACTATTAGTAGTAAGTTCTCTGCAATCCAAATTCAAAAACCCGTTCCTTAAACATTTTCCTAGCTTTAACAATGTCTTATCAACGTGATGTATCCAAATTTCGGCGATACCCCTCCACAAACTCCTTCACCATGAGCACGGAGAACCTCCAGAACCTCCACAGAAACGACTTGGGCCCCTGCCAGAAACCCATAGCCTTCTCAAAGCAAGCCCAGTTCAGGAGGAAATCCATGCCACAGACCTCTAAATTCGATCCCTTGAAGCAAACACAGCCCAAAGGCATCATCCTCATTTGGCCCCAAAAACAAAACAATCTTTATGAGAGGGAATACGCGCTTTTCGTTCGAGTACTTGCCCTCAGTCTCTACTGGGCCAACGAAATTGGACTGTATCCTTCAGGAATTGGTAAAATTCAAACAACTATAACTTTTGAGTTAGATTAGTTAGAAGGTTCTAGTTTTCAGTAGGTTTTAGATAATTTAGTTCTTTATAACTGTGCCAAATTTCATAACTATCTCTAGTTAATTCATTAAGAAAAATGAATGTAAATTCTTTTAAGTTTGGACAGTTGTAACTTTGTTAAAACTCTAAAATGAACATTTTAGTTTTTAATAAGTGGTAGATAATTTCTTCCCCTATACATTCCATCAAATCTAATTAAGGCTCTCTATCAGTATCGGATAGTTGCCTAACTCTCTGAATGTATTATCTAATCGGTTTTGTTTTTTGCCTGAGGTGAAGACAATTATGCTCACCTGTCTGTAAGAGTTCATTCTGACTTATTTCTCTTTCTGACTCTTTCTGACGTCTTTCTGACTTATTTATGCAGTGATTAATAAACTAAAAGATGAGAATTTGAACCAAAACTGTATCAAATTATATAAAATGTTTTGATTTCTAGCTGTTCCAGTAAAGAGACCGCCTTGGTTTATTCGTCCTCCGTTACCAGAACCAGAGAACAGGGATTACATAATAGAACCAGATTGGAATTCCATGTTTGTATTAATTTTAATTAAACGAACTGGACTAACTAGTTTTATTTTCAATTTATAGATGAAATTATTCGCGGAAATTTTAAAATGCTGTGAGAATATGTAACACGAAAATTCCAATAAAAATCTTTATTAAAACGGGTGCAGAATTTAGAAATTCGAAATTTAGTTTGTTTGAGGTTCACTGGAATCTGAATGTAATCTGAAGTTGGTCGCGGATGGCGGTTAAAAAGATTGTTGCTACCGGCAACACCGCCTTTTTCCATCTGTCACCTTGTAGGTTACGTAACGATCAGCTACAAAACAAGTTTGTTTAAACAATTTGGAAGGGTGAGCTGGTTATGATAAGGCGTGCGTCGACGCTGCTGGTCTGCCGAGCGAGAAACTTCGTCAGTTTGCGTTCTTCCGCTGTGACTTCCACAGGTTTAGGTGAGGGGCCCCCATGACCTCAATACAAAGTTTCTCTGATTAAAACTTTGAGCAGGTTCCAGGATGGTCGATAAGGAGGAGCTGAGGAAGCGGCTGACCCCCTTGCAGTATCAGGTCACACAGGAGAAAGCGACTGAGAGACCTTTTACAGGTGAAATTTGTTTGATAGTTTTGGGGCTTAGTAGTGATTTTTAGAAACAAACACTCGTTTGTAACTTTGTTTTCGCATCAGATACGATTTTTGTCCAAATTTGGAGGTGGAAAACAACTCCAAAATTGTTTGTTTATATTTCGTTTGCAACTGTTTATATTTTTGGGCATTCTTCCATGGACTTCTATTTTAAACGCGGCTAAATTTAAAATATCGATTTCAATAAATGTAAGGCCTAAGCCGCACTACGCTAAACCGCCGCGGTTTTTAATCTAGTGATTTTGCGACTCAAGTAAGGCCGAGGCCGCTCTACGGTTTTCTCGCGCGAGCGGTAACCGCGAAACAGATCGACAAACACACAGTACGCTAAAAAAAAAACGCGAAATCGAAAATTATTCAAGTAATGCCGAGGCCGTACTACGGTTTTTTCCCATGAGCGGTAACCTTTATAACCGCGAAACCGCTCGAGAAACGCACAGTACGCTATGGGAACAGTCAGTCGCTGGAAAAAACCGCAAGTGATGCCGCTTGTATTAGCTTACGTGAATCACAAAATCACGCGATTAAAAACCGCGGCGGTTTAGCCGTAGTGCGGCCTGGCCTAAGCTAATACAAGCGGCCTCACTTGCGGTTTTTTCCAGCGACTGACTGTTCCCATAGCGTACTGTGCGTTTCTCGAGCGGTTTCGCGGTTATAAAGGTTACCGCTCATGGGAAAAAACCGTAGTACGGCCTCGGCCTTACTTGAATAATTTTCGAGCATTCTCTGTTAATCTAGATAGCATAATCTAGATTTTATAGGGTTTTAGTTAATTTAGTTCTCTATTTCTGTACCAAATTTCATAGCTCTACCTAGTTTGCTAAATGAGGAATCTAAGAAAATTGTATGTAAAGTAGGATTTGGATGGCTGTTCCCTCAGTGCATAACCGCGCTTAGCGCCACCCGTGGCCAAAAAGACAACTTCGTCTCCAATAATATATATATATATATATATATATATATATATATATATATATATATATATGTATAAATAATAAATATATAATAAATGTGTATAAAAACAACAGGCAAAAACAAAAAGTTATTAATTTAATAAAATATACACTATATACTAAAATACACTATCTTGCATTTCCGGCAGATTTCACGCTCTCATAACTTTTGAACGACGTACCACAGAGACTTCTAGTCTTCACCAATCGATTCAGCGTCTCAAAATTAGTTGGAAAACGTATATAACATTTCTTGGGAAGCTTTCGATTATGAAATACTATCGACACGGGAAGTCAATACCGCGGAAACGATGAAATTCAACAAAATCGATTTTGCTAAAATCGTCATTTTTTTAGTTACAGCAAAATTAAAAATCGTTTCTGAAAGCATTTTTACTGCTGATTACAGATACGCAAATTATATTTCGCTAGCTCTTTCCGTTCACTATCGCCTGCAAGAATTGAAGATATTTTTAAGAAATTTCGGCGCTCGAGTAGAGATCTCGGAAAGTCGTGAATTTCTTGCGGACAATCTTAGTGCATTAACATGGAAATGATCTTCTGAAAACGATGCCGCAATCCGTTTTTGATTAACTGCTACCGTTTCCGACACAGCTACTTACCAAATCGAGAATCGGGTAAATTTCAGTTTGAAATTTCACGACGTATTATTGAATCTTTCCCAACAATTTACACATCGACTTGTTCGTCTTGTCGTGTAGTTTATGTGTGCCGAAAATGATTTAGCTGCTTTTTACCGTTCTCGAGAAAATCTAAAAAAACCGAAAAACCGAATATTTTTCGAACGAAATGAAGGGAAAATTTTTGTTGAAAAAAATTTTGGAAATTTTTTTCGTGTTTTTTTTTCGGTTACCCGAGTGAAATCGTAGTGATGAAAACGGGTTTCCAGTTTATTTCGCTCTAAAGTTACAAATAAACAAGTTTAATATATATTTTTTCGCTGTACGCCATCTCGCATTTCCGACTGATTTCACGCTGTCATAACTTTTGAACGGTTCACCACAGCGACTTCTAGTCGATTTAGCGTCCCAAAATTAGTGGGAAAACGTATATAATATTTCTTAAGAAGCTTTCACTTAAGAAATACCATAGACATGGGGAGTCTAGACCGCGGAAACGACGAAATGCGAGAAAATCGAATTTGTCAAAATCGACATTTTTTTAGTTAAAGTAAAATTTAAAAACGTTTCTGAAAGCATTTTTGCTGCTGATTGCAGATATTCAAATTATATTTCGCTAGCTTTTTCCGTTCACTATCGCCTACAAGAATTGAAGAAATTTTTAAGAAATTTCGGCGCTTGAGTAGAGGTCTCGGAGAGTCGTGAATTTATCGCGGAAAATTTCAGTGTATTAACAAGAAAATGACCTTCTGAAAACGATGCCGCAATCCGTTTTTGATTATCTGCAACCGTTTCCGAGACATCTACTTAGCAAATCGAGAATCGGGTAAATTCCAGTTTGAAATTTCACGACGTATTATTGAATCTTTCGCGACAATTTACAAATCGAATTGTTCGTCTTGTTTTGTAGTTTCTGTGTGCCAAAAATGATTTCGCTGCTTTTTACCCTTCTCGAGAAAATCGAAAAAAGCCGAAAAACCGCATATTTTTCGAACGAAATGACGGAAAATTTTTGTTGAAAATTTTTTTGGAAATTTTTTTCGTGATTTTTTTTTCGGTTACCCGAAGGAAATCGTAGTGCTGAAAACGGTTTTCCAGTTTATTTCGCTCTAAAGTTACAAATAAACAAGTTTTATATATTTTTTCGCTGTACACCATCTCGCATTTCCGACTGATTTCACGCTGTCATAACTTTTGAACGGCTCAACACAGATACTTCTAGTCTTCAACAATCGATTCAGCGTCCCAATATTAGTGGGAAAACGTATATAATATTCCCTAAGATGCTTTCAGTTAAGAAATACTATCGACACGGGGAGTATAGACCGCGGAAACGACGAAACGCGAGAAAATCGATTTGGTCAAAATCGTAATTCTTTGAGTTACAGCGAAATTTAAAAACGTTTCTACAAGCATTTTTGCTGCTGATTACAGGTATGCAAATTATATTTCGCTAGCTCTTTCCGTTCAATATCGCCTGCAAGAATTGAAGAAATTTTTAAGAAATTTCGGCGCTCGAGTAGAGATCTCGCAAAGTCGTGAAAATCCCCCGGACAATCTTAGTGCATTAACAGGAAGAGGACCTTCTGAAAACGATGCAACAATCCGTTTTTGGTTATCTGCAACCGTTTCCGAGACAGCTACTTAGCAAATCGAGAATCTGGGAAATTTCAGTTTGAAATTTCACGACGAATTATTGAATCTTTCGCGACAGTTTCAATTCATTTTTTTTCGGCAATCCATCCCACAGTGTATTGTCTAGAATGTAGTCATAAATTCCCCGAAATAGGTAATCTAAAAATCTTGCTTAATTACAACAAAAGCACGCAGCTGAATCTACTGAATTCATTATAAATTTTCAACAAAGCCGTAATCGTACAGTAAATCTCCTAATCTTTTCAAAACTTTTTGATGTTACGCAATCGTATCCAGATAAGACCTCAATTACAGACGCACACTTTCTCCACCAAAAAAAGTATAAACTCAATCTAATATGTAATCCATTTGAAAATGACCTTCAACAGTCGAAACTGGAATCGTTTTATAGGAGATTTACAAAAATTCACAAGTTATATAATATCTTCACAAAAAGTAGTTGTAAACGTATAGTGGATTTTTCAAATCGCAGTAAGTATGGATTACCAAGCTACGTAGTAACGGTCGCAGCCATCCTTTTCAAAAGGATTTTATTCCTACTTGTTAGTTTTAATAGAACATAAACTTATATTATTTCTATGGCCTTTCTCATAATAATGTAGATCAATTTAGTTTTATACTAGATGTTGCTTTTCGCTTAACAAGGTCTTGCTTTAGACATTATTTTAGAAGGCAATGGAATTTGGGGGGAATATGTGTTTTACATTAAAATTAATATAAATTGTTCATTTATATGTAAGTACAAAACTTTACAGCAACTTGTGAAATATTTCCAATCTATATAGCCTCAATTCATTCAGGTTATTGCTTCTTATGTCTTTTCATTATCTAGAATTGCTAATGAAATCCAATCGACACATCCAATTGTTCGTATTGTCGTGTAGTTTCGGTGTGCCGAAAATGATTCCGCTGCTTTTTACCGTTCTCGAGAAAATCGAAAAAAACCGAAAAACCGCATATTTTTCGAACGAAATGACGGAAAATTTTTGTTGAAATTTTTTTTTTTAAATTTTGTTGTGATTTTTTTTCGGTTACCCGATGGAAATCGTAGTGCTGAAACTACGGTTTCACCTACGGAAAGTACGGTTTTCCAGTTTATTTCCCTCTAAAGTTTAATCCTCTAATAAACAAGTTTGTATATTTTTTCGCTGTAGGCCATCTCGCATTTCCGACTGATTTCACGCTGTCATAACTTTTGAACGGTTCACCACAGAGACTTCACCAATCGATTTAGCGTCCCAAAATTAGCCTGAAAACATATATAATATTTCCTATGCAACTTTCAGTTAAGAAATAACATCGACATGGGGAGTCTAGACCGAGGAAACGACGAAATGCGAGAAAATCGATTTTGTCAAAATTGTTATTTTTTGAGTTGCAGCAAAATTTAAAAACGTTTCTGAAAGCATTTTTGCTGCTTATTACAGATATGCAAATTATATTTCGCTAGCTCTTTCCGTTCACTATCGCCTGCAAGAATTGAAGAAATTTTTAAGAAATTTCGGCGCTTGAGATCTCGCTAGAGATCTTGGAGAGGCATGAATTACCCGCGGACAATCTTAGTGTATTAATAGGAAAATGACCTTCTGAAAACGATGCCGCAGTCCGTTTTTGATTACGTACAACCGTGTACGAGATATCTACTTAGCAAATCGAGAATCGGGTTGAGAGACAAACCGAGAATTTCAGTTTGAAATTTCACGACGTATTATTGAATCTTTCCCAACAATTTACACATCGACTTGTTCGTCTTTTCGTGTAGTTTCGGTGTGCCGAAAATGATTTCGCTGCTTTTTACCGTTCTCGAGAAAATCGAAAAAAATCGAAAATCCGCATATTTTTCGAACGAAATGATGGAAAATTTTTGTTGGATAATTTTTTGGAATTTTTTTTCGTGATTTTTTTTCGGTTACCCGAGGGAAATCGTAATGCTGAAAACGGGTTTCCAGTTTATTTCGCTCTAAAGTTACAAATAAACAAGTTTTATATATTTTTTTGCTGTACACCATTTCGCATTTCCGACTGATTTCACGCTGTCATAACTTTTGAACGGCTCACCACAGAGACTTCTAGTCTTTACCAATCGATTCAGCGTCCCAAAATTAATCAGAAAACATATATAATATGCCCTAGGAAGCTTTCAGTTAAGAAATACCATCGACACGGGGAGTATAGACCGCGGAAACGACGAAACGCGAGAAAATCGATTTGGTCAAAATCGTAATTCTTTGAGTTACAGCGAAATTTAAAAACGTTTCTGCAAGCAGTTTTTGCTGCTGATTACAGATATGCAAATTATATTTCGCTAGCTCTTTCCGTTCAATATCGCCTGCAAGAATTGAAGAAATTTTTAAGAAATTTCGGCGCTCGAGTAGAGATCTCGGAGAGTCGTGAATTTCCCCCGGACAATCTTAGTGCATTAACAGGAAGAGGACCTTCCGAAAACGATGCCGTAATCCGTTTTTGATTATCTGCAACCGTTTCCGAGACATCTATTTAGCAAATCGAGAATCGGGTAAATTTCAGTTTGAAATTTCACGACGTATTATTGAATCATTCCCGACAATTTACACATCGAATTGTTCGTCTTGTCATGTGGTTTCTGTGCGCCGAAAATGATTTCGCTGCTTTTTGCCGTTCTCAAGAAAACCGAAAAATCGCATATTTTTCGAACGAAATGATGGAAAATTTTTGTTGAAAATTTTTCGGAAATTTTTTTCGGTGATTTTTTTTTCGGTTACCCGAAGGAAATCGAAGTGCTGAAAACGGTTTTCCAGTTTATTTCGCTCTAAGGTTACAAAGAAACAATTGAGCCGTCCAATAACTTTTGGACGGCTCTTCACAGAGATTTCTAGTCTTCACCAATAGATTTAGTGTCCCAAAATTAGTCCAAAAATGTATATAATATTCCCTATGCAGCTTTCAGTTATGAAATACCATCGACACGGGGAGTCTAGATCGCGGAAACGACGAAATACGAGAAAATCGATTTTGTCAAAATCGTTATTTTTTGTTATAGCAAAATTTAAAAACGTTTCTGAAAGCATTTTTTGCTGCTAATTACAGATATGCAAATTATATTTCGCTAGCTCTTTCCGTTCACAATCGCCTGCAAGATTTGAAAAAAAATTTAATAAATTTTCACGCTCGAGTAGTGATCTCGGAAAGTCGTGCATTTTTCGCGGACAATCTTAGTGTATAGTGTATTAATAGTTTTCTAATTATAATCATCGATTTGATTAATTTGAAAATGAATTCTATATAGAATATTTGTGTTTAGGTTGTTACAATAAGACGTACGACAGTGGTACTTACGTGTGCATCTGCTGCGAGCAGCCTTTATTCACATCGGAGACGAAGTACGACAGCGGCTGCGGCTGGCCGGCGTTCAACGACGTCTTGGACCAGGGCAAGATCAAATTGACGCCGGACACCAGCGGTGGTAAGTCAGTAGCCGCAATTGCGAACACACGCTGCAATAAATTAATTGAACCCCCGAATGAAATCGTGTGTTTTTTTTTGTGTTTCTTCTTTTGTGTTTGAATTTTCTGGAGCGTTTGTAGAGGAATTCGTGATAACCTTTCGGGGTGGAGATAAGATCTGTCGCTGTGTTATTTTAATCGTTTTTCTGATAAATGCTTTCTTGTAACGGTTGCTCAATTTATTAAAACAAAGAAAAGATTGAGTGCTTTAAAACTTTGTCTTGGAAAAATCAGATTGGCAAGTTAATAATTTTAGAGAGTCAAAGCTGTGGAGATAAGTTTAGACAAAACTAGACAGACAAGACTAAACGTGTTTCATATAGAAGAGACTAGTTTGATGTTGTCTGTCTAGTTTTGTTGTCACAAGACTAATTGTTGTTTTTTTAATTGGGTTTATTCAAATATAAATTTATCAGTTTTTAGTTAAACAGGAAATTAATTTCCTATTTCGTGGTGTTGCGCGTTTGGTTTGTCCTCGCAATTTCTCTACAAATGCGTAAGCTCAAGATTTGTGTTGTAATTTGCACATTATTTTTTGAAAATTATTCTTCATTGAAATTATCGAATTTGTTGTTTTAATTTTGTTGGAATGTGAAATGTCGATTACACAATGAAAAATTGTTTCGTATTTTTATTTGTTTTAAGTGGTTTTAGCTACGTTTAATATAAAAATATCAATTTTCAGACAACCCATCTTGATGTAAGATTAGCTCGTCCTAGAAAAGCAAAATAAAAGAAAATGTGAAAAAAATATTTTTTTATTACTCATGCGTTAAAAGTATTATCTGGCGCACGTTTTTTAATACGAGAAATACCACTTTTGGTTGTATTTTCACGTAACTTGAGTAACGCTCGCAAATATCGCTAGGTTACATTAAAAAAAAACAATTAAATAAATAAAATAAACACAATCAAGACCTCAATATTAAAAAAGTGACGAGAAAGGCACTAATTTTTCTCATTAGAAAATAAAAATGAAAATTAAAGAAAAAACTAATTTTTGATTGCTCATGCGTTAAAAGTATTATCTGGCGCACATTTTTTAGTACGAGAAATGCCACTTTTGGTTGTATTTCCACGTAATTTGGGCAACGCACGCAAATATCGGTAGGTTACATAAAAAAAATTGAATAAATGAAATAAACACAATCAAGACCTCAATATTAAAAAAGTGACGTGAAAGGAACAGAAATTTTTCTCATTACAAAATGAAAATTAAAGAAAAAATTTTTTGTTTATTACTCGTGCGTTAAAAGTATTATCTGGCGCACGTTTTTTAGTACGAGAAATGCCACTTTTGGTTGTATTTCCACGTAATTTGGGTAACGCACGCAAATATCGCTAGGTTACATAAAAAAAATTAAATAAATAAAATCAAAACACAAGACCTCAATATTAAAAAAGTAACGTTCAAAGGGACAGAAATGTTTTTCATTACAAAATAAAAATTAAAGAAAACGTTTGATAATGAATGAATGTAAATTCTATGTCGGAGACGGAGTTCTTATGACGAATCGACACCACCGGAAACAATTGAAAAAGCAAATTCTTAATTTTTCTTCCATTTTTTTTTGATGGCCCGTGGATCCCAAACTTGTAAGATATATCCCCTCGCATGAGTAATAAAAAATATTATTTAAATTTATAAACTAAAAATTGGCACAGTTTTTCGTTAAAAAATAAAACTCCAAAATTTGAGTGAAATTTATCGACCAAATTTGTTTGCAAAATTTTGAAAGTAATTCTCATTCAAGGCGAAATTTTTTCATTGTGTTGTTGACCCGACCTTATAAATATTTTATTTCGTACATTTTTTACTTGTTTATTATTTGTTTATGTGTTACTTCCTGTAACTATCCCAAAATAACAATAACAACGTAAATCCTCTTATGTTTCACCATTACGTAACTAAATCATCCTTCACGCTTCAAACTAATCACTTAATTTCCGAATTATCTCATCAAACAAATTAACTCTAACGCATCAATCAAATTGTGTAATAAACGGATTCTAAATTCAAACATGCATTCTGAACAAATATCAATAACAAATAAAATTTGCAAATTTATTCCATTTTACATTAAAAGATAGGTTAACCCCTTGACATACAATGACGTCTCTAAGATGTCATGTATATATCATAAGATCACATGTATATGGACAAGTCAACGTGCATTTTATTTGTATGTCAAGGGGTTAATACGTTAATACTAACGTATTAACGCCACCACAGTGAGAGGTCGTCACCGCGCGAAATGTGTTATGGCTTGATCTGCTATAATATAACCTAATCTAACCCTTATCCAATATTTTTTTTATTTCGGATCGAGAGGTCGATATGGGGTCGGGATTTATTTGCTCCGTTATAAATCTAACCATCCATTTTGTTCAAATCTGTAGCTGCGGTGGCGTTAGTGCTTAAGTACCAAAGATAGTTTTAAAAAATCCTGTTATTAGAAATTCTTTCATTTCAATTCATAAGGTTAAGTTAAAACATTACTTAGTAATCTTTTAACAATGATATGTAACTTAAGTCGTGGTTTTTTGGTTCGTTATCAATGCGGTCAACAAAATTTTTTATCGTGCATTTTGTTGACGAATGGATTGTTTCGTTATACACAAACATGTTTATTTAAAATGGATCATCAATAACG
This sequence comes from Phosphuga atrata, assembly GCA_944588485.1. NCBI lineage: Eukaryota > Metazoa > Arthropoda > Insecta > Coleoptera > Silphidae > Phosphuga > Phosphuga atrata. The sequence continues at coordinate 5,290,816 of OX155897.1, read as the reverse complement.
GACTGTATTAGTTTTTATCATGTTTACTTGGCCATTGTGTATTTTTACCTCCGATGTCTATTTCCGTCATTCATAATTATTTGCGTACTTGGTAGTTCATTCTAGTTTTCACGAGACTTGTTTCGGTGTTTGAGAGTCAATTTGAGATTTATTTCGGTGTTTTAGAGTCAATTTGAGAAATGTTTCTGCCTTTGATAGTCAATTTTCGGCTTGTTTCTGCGTTTGAGAGCCAATTGAGAGATTTGTTTGTATCTACAGGAATCCATTTGAAACTTATTTCTGCTTTTGAGACAAATTGGAGATTTATTTTCTGTCTATGAGAGTCAATTTGAGATTTGTTTTTTGTCTTTGCGAGTCAATTTGAGACTTATTTCAGTCTTCGAAAGTCAATTTGAGACTTGTTTCTGTGTTCTGTAACAGTCAATTTTGGATTTGTATCTATCTGTAGGACGAAAATATTTCGATAGAAGAAAGGTGGAAGAAGTGCCGGCCTGAACATAAGGATTGCAATCCGGTGTCATTTTCAATCCGGCCGAATTTCCATCGATCCGGCCGGATCCGGCGAAGAAAGCTGGAAGAAGTGCCGGCCTGCACATAGTAATTGCAATCCGGTGTCATTTTCAATCCGGCCGGATCCGGCCGAATTTCCATCGATCCAGCCGGATCCGGCGAAGAAAGCTGGAAGAAGTGCCGGCCTGTACATTGTAATTGCAATCCGGTGTCATTTTCAATCCGACCGGATCCAACCGGATTTCCATCGATCCGGCTCTTTGAAACTTGTTTCTGCTTTTGAGACAAATTTGAGAGTTATTTTCTGTCTATGAGACTCAATTTCAGATTATTTTTTGTCTTTGCGAGTCAATTTGAAACTTGTTGTTTGTCTTTGATAGTCAATTTGAGACTTATTTCAGTCTTCTAAAGTCGATTTGAGACTTATTTTTGTGTTTGAGAATCAATTTTGGATTTGCATCTATCTGTAGGACAAAACCGGCCGGCCAGCACAAAGGGATTGCAATCCGGTGTCATTTTCAATCCGGCCGGATCCGGCGAAGAAAGGTGGAAGAAGTGCCGACCTGCACATAGTAATTGCAATCCGGGGTCACTTTCAATCCGGCCGGATCCGGCCGAATTTCCATCGATCTGGCCGGATCCGGCCGGATCGATGGAAATTCGGTTGATTGAATAAGGATAATTTTCTGTTAATTGTTTCCAGGATAATCGAGTGAGTGTATTATGTAGGTAGTTTATATACACACAGACACACACACACACACATTTATAATTAGACAAACATTTCTGATTGTGAAAATCAGTTACCGTATTAGCCTGAATATAACACGTCGTATATTTTACACCAGTGGTTCTCAAACTTTTTTTTTTGCCGCGGAACCCTTATCGAGCTAAAACAATCTCGCGGCAACCTTGTTGGGCTACAAAAATTTTGACTTTTTGGACAAATTTCGTTTGAAGATTTCTTCACGTTTATGTTCTAAATCAGACTGATTGCTTTCCAGATGTCTTTTTAATTTGTATAGAACCAAGCCGCTGTTAGCAACAATTTTATGACAGATAACGCATTGCTCTTCCGGTACTTGTTCGTTCCCAACAGAAAGCTAAACGATATGAGGTAGCTAGGATCATATTTCCTTATTTTTCCTTGAATTATCTTTTGGTCGTGAGTTGCGCTATCGTAGTATTATTGATTGATTTAGACCATTCCAGATTTTAGCGAATTGTCTACAATTTTGCATTAAAAGTAGGAACTCAAATTCGTTTTAACTCCTCATGTAATTTTCTTTTTACTTTTCTTGATTATAGCTATATGGCACCCCAGGCATACTCTCGCGGCACCCAGTTTGAAAACCACTGTTCTACAGCTTTCCTGTTGCACAAAAGCAGATTTAGAAACTTTTCAAAAATTTCTTTTAGTAAAGTTAAGGCTAAAGTTTAGAAGGCACTAGGGATTGCAATCCGGAAAACCGGATCAATTTTTTTGAAAAAAAGGTGCGCGTTATACACCGGCAAATACGGAAAATCAATTTTGGTTTTGAAAAAACTATGCGCACCACGCATTTAAAGTGCAACAGCGCGATTGTTTCACCAAAAATTAGCATCACCGGATCCGGTATATTGGTACCGGATCCGGTAAACGTTTAATGACGCCGGATCCGCCGGAATACCGGATCCGGTTTTCCGGATTGCAATCCCTATCTGCACAGGCAGCAAAGACCAACGACTGGTTCGACGCGGAATGCGAAAGACAAACAGCTGAAAAGAATGAGAAGTAAATGACACAAAGAAGAACGAGGATAAACGTGTAAGAATACAGAAGAACAAGAGGCGTGAAAGTCCACAGAGTAGTATCACTGGTGTCCAACGGATACAAAATATTTACGACGTTAATTAACAACAGACTCAAGCATTTTGCAATATCAAGCAATATAATAGGAGAGTACCAAGCAGGTTTTTGACCTGGAAGATCGATAGTAGACCAAATACAGAACGTCAAACGAAGAAAAAATCGACGCGTTCGAGAGGAAAATATTAAGAAGGATCCTAGGAACTGTACGGGCAAATGAAGAATATAGGAGGCGATACAACCAGGAAGTATATCAGGCCATTAAAGACCAGCCAGTGTCGATATTCGTGAAACTGCAGCGCCTCCAGTGGGCAGGCCATTTTAAGAATGCCAGATAGTAGAATGCCCAAAAGAGTTTTGAACGGCCGAATGGCTGGGAAGAGGCCAATAGGAAGACCAAGAAAAAGATGGGAGGATGAAGCCAATTTTGGATTTGTTTATATTTGTAGGAATCCATTTGAAACTTGAGAAATTTGAGATTTATTTTCTGTCTATAAGAGTCAATGGCTTGAGGCTTATATTTTGTCTATGAGAGCCAATTTGAGACTTTTTCTTTCTGCCTTTGAGTCAAATTTGAGATTTGTGTTCTGTCTGTGAGAGTCAATTTGAGACTTGTTTTTTATCTTTGAGAGTCAATTTGAGATTTGTTTTTATATTTGGGAGTCCATTTGAAACTTTTTATTTGCCTTTTACAGTCAATTTGAGACTTAAACTTAATAAAGTCGGAACACAGCCTGCATATATAAATATATTCAACCTTTCCGGAGCTCTATAATACTAATAAGTCTTTTAGGACTACCAAAAACAAATCTCAAAAATGTGAAATTTCCGTCCGTGATTTTATAACTTTGAGTACAGCTTCGTCGCACTCAGCAAAAACCAGAAAAATAACATTTAAGATCATGTCTTTCCGATACCTAGCCATGTGTAGACGCGTTTCGAGATTTATCTCTCATCAGTACAGCTTTGCTTTTATGAACAAAATTTGTAAACCACTTACTTGAAACCCTTACTTGAAGGGTTAGATATTTTTAATTTGACATTTCGTGAGAGAGACATGACCTTAGCAGGTTATTGATTTAAATAATATGATTATTTATAACGTATTATAGTTTTACCAATTTTAAATTATCATTTAAATCAATAACCTGCTAAGTTCATGTCTCTCTCACGAAATGTCAAATTAAAAATATCTAACCTAATCATCCTCATGGGTTTCAAGTAAGTGGTTTACAAATTTTATTCATAAAAGCAAAGCTGTACTGATGTTCAAGTCTCTCTCACGAAATGTAAATTAATATTATCTAACCTAATCATCCACATGGGTTTCAAGTAAGTGGTTTACAAATTGTTGTTCATGAAAGCAAAGCTGTACTGATGAGAGATAAATCTCGAAACGCGTCTACACATGGCTATCCACTTAAGGTATCGGAAAGACAGGATCTTAAAAAGCAATGTCATTTTTCTGGTTTTTATTGAGTGCCACGAAGGTGGACTCAAAGCTATAAAATAACTGACAAATTTCACATTTTTGAGATTTATTTTTGGTAGTCCTAAAAAGACTCAGAAAGAAAGGTTGAATATATTTATATATTCAGGCAGTGTTCCGACTTCATTAGGTTTATATGATTGATTATCTATAATGTAGTATGGTTTTACCAATTCTAAATTTGAGACTTGTTTCTGTGTTTGAGAGTAAATTTGAGATTTTCCGTCTATGAGAATCAATTTGGGACTTGTTTTCTGCCTTTGCGAGACAATTTGAGACTTGTTTTTTGTCTTTGTGAGTCAATTTCAGACTTGTTTTCTGCCTTCGCGAGTCAATTTGGGACTTGATTTTTGTCTTTGTGAGTCAATTTGAGACTTGTTTTCTGTCTTTGCCAGTCAATTTGAGACTTGTTTTTGTCTTTGCGAGTCAATCTGAGACTTGTTTTTTGTCTTTGTGTCAATTTGAGACTTGTTTTTTGTCTTTGCGAGCAAATTTGAGACTCGTTTTTATGTCTTTGTGAGTCAATTTGAGACTTGCTTTTTGTCTTTGTGAGTCAATTTGAAACTTGTTTTTGTCTTTGCGAGTCAATTAGAGACTTGTTTTTTTGTCTTTGTGAGTCAATTTGAGACTTGCTTTTTGTCTTTGTGAGTCAATTTGAAACTTGTTTTCTGTCTTTGCGAGTCAATTTGAGACTTGTTTTTTGTCTTTGTGAGTCAATTTGAGACTTGTTTTCTGTCTTTGCCAGTCAATTTGAGACTTGTTTTTGTCTTTGTGAGTTAATTAGAGACTTGTTTTTTGTCTTTGTGAGTCAAGACTTGTTTTTTGAGACTAGTTTTCTGTCTTTGCGAGTAAATTTGAGACTCGTTTTTATGTCTTTGTGAGTCAATTTGAGACTTGCTTTTTGTCTTTGTGAGTCAATTTGAAACTTGTTTTCTGCCTTTGCGAGTCAATTTGAGACTTGTCTTCTGTCTTTGCGAGTCAATTTGAGACTTGTTTTTTGTCTTTGTGAATGAATTTGAGACTTGTTTTTTGTCTTTGCGAGTCAATTTGAGACTCGTTTTTATGTCTTTGTGAGTCAATTTGAGACTTGTTTCTTGTATATTATCTAAGCTACTATTTTAAAATCGAGTCTAATTTGGTTTTCTAGTGTTAATTCCGCCAATAAAAATGAATTTACTCAACTAATAAGAAATATTTACTCTTACACTAATTGCTAAAATTAGTATTAATTTACACGCAGTCTTCCAACACAGCGCATAATTTCCCATTAAAACGTCTCGTCTGTAAATAGTTTAAGTTTAAAATATTCAATAAGCACTTGTCTAGCTATTATCTATTTAGAAATAATTTTTATTTTAGTCGAGCAGTCGCACGTATAAAGTTTTGATTACCTTTTGGAGTTATCGTTGCAGCGTCGTTGAAGTAACGTTGTGTAATTGACTAAATATAGAATTGGTCGAAGAGCGTCGTTTTATGGCATCTGCAACATTGTTTCAAGAGCACTGAGCAAGATTTAAGTGCGTGTTCAAGTCATCGAGTCCCGTTTGTCGGCTAATTGTCTGATTTGCAACCATCAAGCCGGATCGTCTTGCTTTGACATCTTTCCGCTCGTTCTTTTTCCACGACCGGAAAATTGGGCGAAAAAATAAATAGTGTTTGTTGTCTTCGCACCGTTACGACTTGTAATTTTAATTAACTCTTCTTTAATTAGATTTTCAGAAAATTGACCATTCATTTTCAAATTGAAGAATTTAAATTTAAATTTTCACATCTCTAACTTCTCCAATTTTTGAGATATCAGATTTTTATTAATAGATTTTGACAAATTTGTTTCTTTAATATTTTCAAATTAATCTAAAATTTATTTTCTTGATCTACAGCCTAAATTGTCTCAAATATTTATTTGTTATTAATAACAGTATTAATTAAGTAGATAGAATATTCTAGTTTTAAATATGTAACTCTCTGAGGCACGGAATTATATATGTCCCACCATACATATTTACACATCTAAGGTTGGTACACTTTATGTGAAAGAACCGTTAAGGTCGATTCCCATATTCGCGACACACAGCTACGCGACGTCGTGCGACATCGCCTGTCAAATAATGATTACATTGTTTTAAATGGGCAAGTCGCGTAGGCATAGTCAGAACGTGCCCATTTAAAACAATGTAATCATTATTTAACAGGCGATGTGGCGCGACGTCGCGTAGCTGAGTGTCGCGTTTATGAGAATCGGCCTTTAAATGGGCACGTCGCGTAGCCATAGTGAGAACGTGCCCATTTAAAACAATTAATCATTATTTGACAGGCGATGTCGCGTAGCTGAGTGTCGCGTGTATGAGAATCAGCCTTTAAATGGGCACGTCGCGTAGCTATAGTGAGAACGTGCCCATTTGAAACAATGTAATCATTATTTGACAGGCGATGTCGCGTGACGTCGCGTAGCTGAGTGTCGCGTATATGAAAATCGGCATTTATGCTTCAAAAGTTAAACTAAAAGTTCCGTTTATTACATTATTTTGCATTTCTTTAACTATTTGTGGTGTCTTTATGTTTGAAACTAACATTATTTTTCGTAAAGTAAAATCATTAACATCTCTGTTTTGTGTTGTTTGTCGTTTTATTTTTGTAATTAGTCAAAACGAAATCTTTGTTTCTGGGACGCTAATCATTCTCTTTTTCTCCACCCCCTTTCCTTTTGTATCCCCAAACAAATTAAATCCCACTCGCTTAAAACATTTATACTCCGACAAACATTCGCATCACTCTCTTCTAACATAACTTTCTTTAATTTCTCTCTTTTCTTTTGCAAACCACCCCGCAACACAACTAACAAACACGCCCTCCCTTCTCCCTGTTATACTCACTTCTGCTCTCCCGCCCTTTCTTTTCTATGTAGTCGGCGCTAACCTTCTGCTCCTGATATCCCAACCAGGTCGTATCCGCACCGAAGTCACTTGCTCCAAGTGCGACGCCCATCTGGGCCACGTCTTCGGGGACGGCCCGCCCCCGACCAAAAAACGATTCTGCATCAACTCGGCCTCCATCAATTTTATTCCAGGGGAGAAACAAGGCGATAGCTAGGGAGTTTTCTTTTCAAAAAAATTTTGACTACACAAATTACTTTGACTAGTCAAATGAGACTATGACTTGATCAACTTTATAAAACTAAGATTAATTGGGACTAGACTAACTCAACAAAACTACTACTTGATGAACTAGACAGAAGAAACTTGAGCTAAGTGGGTTCGACGAAAATTCAGGGCTTCACACGAGAGTCTCGTTTCTGATCTCGTTCCGGAAAAACCATTTTCTTCATAAATTTGAACCCGAGCAACCCGAACTTGCCCGAGCCCAGAACGAGCATAACATTTTCGAGCAACGACAAGATCAGAAACGAGACTCTCGTGTGAAGCCCTAGACGAAACAAACAAGACTTACAACTCGAATAACAAGACTAATAAAATGATTATGTGGACAAATTGTTTCATTTTTAATTGTTTTTCTTTATATATATATATTGTTTTAATTTTAGTCTAACTAATTACAGTTTGAGCCTATAACAATTAACTGTAACAATTACTGTTTCCTGTGTATTACAAATTGGGCCTTCTGTATAACGATATTACATAATTTTTATTTTTATATATCGAGATATTTTTCTTACCGTAGTTGGTAGATTCTGTTCAAGTTTGAGGTTTAATTTGTAATCGTTTGAAAGAGATCAATAAATGCTTATTACACAAAATTAGTTTACTTCGATCGGATTATTACATGTAATAGATTAAATTTATGCGAATTAAAATTGTCTATTACATGGAATTTCCGGTTTAAAACCATTTTCATTTCTAACTTAAACTCACCAGTCATGCACGAGGTGTTCAAACTAATGTAAGTATATTCCAATTTATAATTAAAAAATTGTGTTTCTGTAAGTAATTTTCTTGTGTCCAAAGGGTCGATGTGATTTCTTAAATTTTAGTCTTAAAAAAACTATTATCCGACTTATGTTACCTATGTGATCTAAGTTATCCGACTTATTTTGGGATGTTGAATTGATTGGTGAGAACTAGAAAGTTATAGCGTCGTAAAATAGAAATAATTTTGCTGCAAAAAATGATAGCCGCAATGATTGTAACCAATGATCAAATCAATAAATAAAAGTCTTTTATAACAATTTTAGTGCTTAAATCCTAATTGAACACATTTCTTAATTTTGTTCTTCAACATAATTTTCTTTAGCAATCGTAATTAAGCTATTGGCCATCGCTCCGGTCTGTTGAACCATGGAATAAAAATACCCCGACTTGTTCATCAGAAGCTTGTAAGGCTGTCCGAACTCCTTGACCTCCCCCTCGTCCATAACTAAAACCTTATCCGAATCAACGATCGTGTTCAGCCGATGAGCTATAGTCAACACAGTGCAATCCTTGAACTTGTCTCTGATAGTTTTCTGTATCAACTCGTCGGTTTTTGGGTCAACGTTAGCAGTGGCTTCGTCCAAAACCAAGATTTTGTTTTCTCGGATTATAGCCCTGGCCAAACACAAGAGCTGCCGTTGTCCCACGCTAAAATTCGAACCACCTTCTTGTATAGGAGTGGATAATCCCAGAGATAGTTCCGAGACTAAAACTTTAAGCTTCACTTGCTCTAAGGAGTTCCACAACGCCTCGTCCGAGTATTCTAGGAAAGGATCCAAGTTCCTTCTCAACGTCCCTGCGAATAAAACAGGCTCTTGAGGGATTATAGACAGTTTCGAGCGGAGATTATCCAGTGGGATTGTTTGGGTGTTTACGTTGTCTATAAAGATTTCGCCTTCGGTTTGTGATAATTGGAACAGGGAAGTTATCAAAGAAGATTTTCCGGCTCCTGTTCTACCGACAATCCCAACTTTCTCTTTGGGTTTAACGAAGAAATTAACGTTTTTCAACACGTATTTATCTTCCTCGGAGTATTTAAGGTACACTGATTTAAAGTGGATGGAACCGTTTTGCGGCCAGTTTGGCTGAGGCTGGAAACTTTCTTCTTTGTTGTGTTCTTGGGCCACGTTTGTGTATTCGATGACTCTCTCCACTGAAGTCATCTGGTTCTCCATCTCGCTCCACTGACGCATTCCCCATTGGAACAATCCGGTCAAGGTTAAGGATTGAGTTATTGCTAATCCGACGTTGCCCCCCAACGTTTCTAAATGTTTTGAGTGTTTTAAAGTTTGCTTAGTTTTTTTTTGTTTATTTACCTTGAGTTAATAGGAAGCTGTAGCCGACGAAGGCAACGTAGAAGCTGCAGATGAAGTCAAGCCAAAATCCGAAAGCTCTAGTGCACGTTAAGAAGAGGTAATACGAGGAGGTGTGGGTGTCTTGGTACAGATCAAACTTGTTGATGAGTGTTTCTTGAGAGTCGAAAGCACGGATTGTCGTCAGGACGCTTAAACTGATGTGAGTAAAAATTGGACTTTTTGCTAAAACGAAATCGGTTTTAACGGTACATATTAAGGTCGATTCCCACATATGCGACACTCAACTACGTGACGTTATAACATTAACATCTCTGTTTTAGTTTGTGTTGTTTGTCGTTTTATTTTTGTAATTAGTCAAAACAAAATCTTTGTTTCTGGGACGCTAATCATTCTCTTTTTCTCCACCCCCTTTCCTGTTGTTTCCCCAAACAAAATAAATCTCACTCGCTTAAAAACATTTATACTCCGACAAACATTCGCATCACTCTCTTCTTACATAACTTTCTTTTCGTTTGCAAACCACCCCGCAACACAACTAACAAACACGCCCTCCCTTCTCCCTGTTATACTCACTTCTGCTCTCCCGCCCTTTCTTTTCTATGTAGTCGGCGCTAACCTTCTGCTCCTGATATCCCAACCAGGTCGTATCCGCACCGAAGTCACTTGCTCCAAGTGCGACGCCCATCTGGGCCACGTCTTTGGGGACGGCCCGCCCCCGACCAAAAAACGATTCTGCATCAACTCGGCCTCCATCAATTTTATTCCAGGGGTGAAACCAGGCGATAGCTAGGGAGTTTTCCTTTAAAAAAATTTTTGACTACACAAATTACTTTGACTAGTCAAATGAGACTATGACTTGATCAACTTTATAAAACTAAGATTAATTGGGACTAGACTAACTCAACAAAACTACTACTTGATGAACTAGACAGAAGAAACTTGAGCTAAGTGGGTTAGACGAAAATTCAGGGCTTCACACGAGAGTCTCGTTTCTGATCTCGTTCCGGGCAGCCGTAACATTTTCTTCATAAATTTGAATCCGAGCAACCCGAACTTGCCCGAACCCAGAACGAGCATAACATTTTAACCCGAGCAAAGGCGAGATCAGAAACGAGACTCTCGTGTGAAGCCCTAGACGAAACAAACAAGACTTACAACTCGAATAACAAGAGTAATAAAATGATTATGTGGACAAATTGTTTCATTTTTAATTGTTTTTCTTTATATATATATTATTTTAATTTTAGTGTAACTAATTACAGTTTGAGCCTATAACAACTAATTACTGTTTCCTGTGTATTACAAATTGGGCCTTCTGTATAACGATATTACGTAATTTTTATTTTTATATAACGAGATATTTTTCTTACCGTAGTTGGTAGATTCTGTTCAAGTTTGAGGTTTAATTTGTAATCGTTTGAAAGAGATCAATAAATGCTTATTACACAAAACTAGTTTACTTCGTTCGGATTATTACATGTAATAGATTAAATTTATGCGAATTAAAATTGTCTATTACATGGAATTTCCGGTTCAAAACCATTTTCATTTCTAACCTAACCTCGCCAATCATGCACGAGGTGTTCAAACTAATGTAAGTATATTCCAATTTATAATTAAAAAATTGTGTTTCTGTAAGTAATTTTCTTGTGTCCAAAGGGTCGATGTGATTTCTTAAATTTTAGTCTTAAAAAAACTATTATCCGACTTATGTTACCTATGTGATCTATGTTATCCGACTTATTTTGGGATGTTGAATTGATTGGTGAGAACTAGAAAGTTATAGCGTCGTAAAATAGAAATAATTTTGCTGCAAAAAATGATAGCCGCAATGATTGTAACCAATGATCAAATCAATAAATAAAAGTCTTTTATAACAATTTTAGTGCTTAAATCCTAATTGAACACATTTCTTAATTTTGTTCTTTAACATAATTCTCTTTAGCAATCGTAATTAAGCTATTGGCCATCGCTCCGGTCTGTTGAACCATGGAATAAAAATACCCCGACTTGTTCATCAGAAGCTTGTAAGGCTGTCCGAACTCCTTGACCTCCCCCTCGTCCATAACTAAAACCTTATCCGAATCAACGATCGTGTTCAGCCGATGAGCTATAGTCAACACAGTGCAATCCTTGAACTTGTCTCTGATAGTTTTCTGTATCAACTCGTCGGTTTTTGGGTCAACATTAGCAGTGGCTTCGTCCAAAACCAAGATTTTGTTTTCTCGGATTATAGCCCTGGCCAAACACAAGAGCTGCCGTTGTCCCACGCTAAAATTCGAACCACCTTCTTGTATAGGAGTGGATAATCCCAGAGAAAGTTCTGAGACTAAAACTTTAAGCTTCACTTGCTCTAAGGAGTTCCACAACGCCTCGTCCGAGTATTCTAGGAAAGGATCCAAGTTCCTTCTCAACGTCCCCGCGAATAAAACAGGCTCTTGAGGGATTATAGACAGTTTCGAGCGGAGATTATCCAGTGGAATTGTTTGGGTGTTTACGTTGTCTATAAAGATTTCGCCTTCGGTTTGTGATAATTGGAACAGGGAAGTTATCAAAGAAGATTTCCCGGCTCCAGTTCTACCGACAATCCCAACTTTCTCTTTGGGTTTAACGAAGAAATTAACGTTTTTCAACACGTATTTATCTTCCTCGGAGTATTTAAGGTACACTGATTTAAAGTGGATGGAACCGTTTTGCGGCCAGTTTGGCTGAGGCTGGAAACTTTCTTCTGTGTTGTGTTCTTGGGCCACGTTTGTGTATTCGATGACTCTCTCCACTGAAGTCATCTGGTTCTCCATCTCGCTCCACTGACGCATTCCCCATTGGAACAATCCGGTCAAGGTTAAGGATTGAGTTATTGCTAATCCCACGTTGCCCCCCAACGTTTCTAAATGTTTTGAGTGTTTTAAAGTTTGCTTAGTTTTTTTTTGGTTTATTTACCTTGAGTTAATAGGAAGCTGTAGCCGACGAAGGCAACGTAGAAGCTGCAGATGAAGTCGAGCCAAAATCCGAAAGCTCTAGTGCACGTTAAGAAGAGGTAATACGAGGAGGTGTGGGTGTCTTGGTATAGATCAAACTTGTTGATGAGTGTTTCTCGAGCGTCGAAAGCACGGATTGTCGTCAGGCCTTGGACGCTTGAACTGATGTGAGTAAAAATTGGACTTTTTGCTAAAACGAAAGCGGTTTTAACGGTACGTATTAAAGTCGATTCCCATATGCGCGACACTCAGCTACGCGACGTCGTGCGACATCGTCTGTCAAATAATGATTACATAGCTTTAAATTGGCACGTCGCATAGCCATAGTGAGAACGTGCCCATTTTAAACAATGTAATCATTATTTGACAGGCGGTGTCGCGTAGATGCGTGTTGCGTATATCGCGACAATCAACTACAAAACCAAATATTTTGGAAAATCTTTTTATTAAGGTCGATTACCATATGCAATTTTCACAAACAAATTCAAAAAAGCTTTTCGACAAAATTTTCCAAAATCTGAGCAGACTAAAGGCCGATTCTCATATACGCGACACTCAGCTACGCGACGTCGTGCGACATCGCCTGTCAAATAATGTTTACATTGTTTTAAATGGGCACGTCGCGTAGCCATGGTGAGAACGTGCCCATTTAAAACAATGTAATCATTATTTGACAGGCGCTGCCGCTTGACGTCGCGTAGCTGAGTGTCGCGTATATGAGAATCGCCCTTTAGTCTGCTCAGATTTTGGAAATTTTGGTCGAATAACTTTTTTGATTTTTTTGGTGAAAATTTCATATGGTAATCGACCTTAATCCAAAGATTTTCCAAAATATTTGGTTTTGAAATATTTGTTTTTTTAACTGATTGTCGCGATATACGCAACACGCATCTACGCGACGTCACGCGACACCGCCTGTCAAATAATGATTACATTGTTTAAAATGGGCACGTCACTATGGTTACGCGACGTGCGAATTTAAAGAAATGTAATCATTTTTTGACAGACGATGTCGCACGACTTCGCGTAGCTGAGTGTCGCGCATATGGGAATCGACTTTAATACGTCTGCTCAGATTTAGGAAATTTTGGTCGAATAACTTTTTGATTTTTTTGGTGAAAATTGCATATGGTAATCGACCTTAATCCAAAGATTTTCCAAAATATTTGGTTTTGAAATATTTGGAATCGGCCTTTACTAAAAAGATAAATCCAAAGAAAAATTTAGTAAACAAAATTCCGATTATGCCCCATAACATTTGGGGATAGATCTCAATGCTCTAAAGCTATTTACAATGCTCTTGCTTGAAGAGCATTGTAAACAAAGCTGTTTACAATGCTCTTGCTTGAAGAGCATTGTAAACAGCTTGAGAGTTCGGATCTTTTATATATTTTGAATCAATTTCTACAAAATTTTAAATTGTCAAAAAAGGAAACTAGTAAGCAGAATATAAACTTTGCTTAAGGTAATTTCCTTGATTTACTCTCAAGTCTTGCCTAAAGTAGTTTTGCTTCAATTTTCTAATGTTGGAACTGTCAAAGAGCGACATCTATGCAGATATAACAACCTAACGTTATTTCGGTCAGTTAACCCCTTGACATACAAAGACGTCTCTAAGACGTCATGTATATGTCATAAGATCACATGTATTTGAACGCCAACGCGCATTTTATTCGTATGTCAAGGGGTTAACGTCATTTTCTAAAAACCGAGTTATTCCCAAATCGCGCCTAAAGAAGTTTTACTTCTAAAATAAAGACTTTCAGATATTTGTAACTTACTTATCCCTTCCAACCTTTTAATATTCCGACTGGATCTTAAGTACACTGTCCGTAGCAGGTAGAAGATGATCAAAATTAAGCAAACTGCTCCCAGCAGCGGTGGATTAACAGCAGTTGATACCACTGTAACTCCCAAAACTACCAACGAAATCTGCAAGTAAACATAGTTAAGGCAACAGTAACAGATGAATTTACAATTGTTTCTCACTTGGATTGTATCTACTGAAGTATAAGGAAAACTTTCATCTATAGTTCCCATATCCTTACTGAACCGGTTCAATATAATCCCGGAAGGATTCAAATTGAAGAATCTCATCGGAGCTCTGACAATTTTCACAAACATGTTGTTGTGTAAATTCGTCGAAGCTTTCATGCAGAACGCAAAAAAATACATGGACCTGTGCAGCGTGACTACAACTGTCGCCAATATAATTCCCGAATAGATGTAGATGCATGCGTTTGTGGACAGCAAACTCGTACTTGTATTTTTCCTTGTTTGCTCAATATTCACCCTGAAAAATAAGTCATTAAGACCTTCAACATGTTTTCATTTGGTATGCAACTTACCACACGGTGACAAAATAATCCGAAGCGCTTCCGAATCCTTGCGTAAGTACAAACAGAATCGCGACCCAAACAATCTTGCATACATTCCCGCCAGCTTTCAAATAAGAGAAATAGATCCTTCTGTCGACCTTCCCCTTCGCCCTGCTCTCCTTCACCGCTTCCTGCACCTGCTTCTTCTCTAAAACCCCCTCGAAATCCTTTTTATTCCCATCGCCGTCCTGGCCTTCATCCCCCTTGTACTTCTGCAGAATAGCCAAGAATTCGTGAGAGACAACGTTTTGTAAATTCCTGTAGGTGCCTTCGTACGTGACTCTTCCATTCTTGAGGATCATCAGGTTCTCGATGGATTTTAGGTATTGGATTTGGTGCGTGATCAGAATTCGGGCTTTGTCTTTGAGAAAGTCTTGGATGCAGTTCTCGAAGATGTGTTTACCGACGTGGGTGTCAACAGCGGAAAGAGGATCGTCTAATAAGTAGATATCGGCTTCTTTGTAGACGGCCCTAGCTAAATTGATCCTGGCTCTTTGTCCTCCGCTTAAAATGACTCCTTTCTCGCCTATGATGGTCTCGTCGCCGTGGGGAAGCAAGGAGAAATCGCGGTTTAACGCGCAGACTTCGACGACGCGGTCGTATCTTAGTTTGTTGAAGGTGCTTTGGAAGAGGATGTTTTGTTTGATGCTCCCGGTGAAGAGCCAAGGTTCTTGCGCCGCGTAAGACACTTTGCCGTTAACGCAAATCCTTCCTGTGCCAGGCAATTCCTTTAAAATTAATTGCAACAGACTAGATTTTCCGCTTCCAACGTCACCAATAACCCCCAACATTTCTCCCCTTTCCAAACTTAAGTTCACGTTAACTAAACCAAAGTTTTTGTTCCATCTGCCACTAGCGTCCTCCAATTTGATTCCTACCTCACTCAACTCACTCAACTCAGGTTTCCCTTCGAGAAACTCATCCAGCGCCAAGAAAGTTTGCAGACGGTTTATGGAGATCAAGGTTTCTGCAATGTTCGCGATGGCGTTTGGCACGGAAATGGTCATGGATTGGCGCACGATGCCGTAGAACGCGATGACGACGAAGACGAACTCGGGCGTCGGCACGTTGCCGAATAGCACGTACGACAAGATCGAGACGAAGATTGCGATCCGCGAGATGAAGGTTTGGAACGACTGCATCAACGCGCGGATCCGACACGTCGCTCCGATTTGCCTAATCTCCAACCTGGCGAACAGAAACACCATCACAATAGATCAAATTGTTTTTATTAGCGATTCTTACTTTCTGGCCATTGCGACTAGTTTGGCGAAGGATTCCTCCCAGGTGTACATTTTGATAACCTGAATGCCCGAAACGATCTCGCTCATCAGCCGCACTCTCTCGTCGGTTTTCTTCGCGGTTTTTAAACGGATCCTAGAGAATTTCTTACCTAAGTACACTAAAATTAACAAAGAGATTATTGTGAATTATGAAAAGAAAAGTTTAAGATGTTTAATCACCCCTTGGAAATAAAATCACAAGACCGTAAACACCTTGTATATATAAACAAGACTAATATTTTAAATCTATCCTTAATGTTAATTAAGGAGATATTAATTGATTTATATAGATATACAAGACATTACCTTG
This sequence comes from Phosphuga atrata, assembly GCA_944588485.1. Classification (NCBI taxonomy): domain Eukaryota; kingdom Metazoa; phylum Arthropoda; class Insecta; order Coleoptera; family Silphidae; genus Phosphuga; species Phosphuga atrata. The sequence continues at coordinate 5,274,777 of OX155897.1, read as the reverse complement.
TAAAGGTATTAAGCTTACTATCACAGCTAATCCAATGTAGGGTGCAAATCCAATGAAATAGTAAATTAAATACATGATGAGAGCCATTTCAAAGGGCAAGACGAGCATGTATGGTAACTGTATGCAAACCACATCGAACCGGTTGACATCATTTGCGAGCAAATTGATCATCTGTCCTACGCTTGTGTCTGCTATGGCCTTACTGCTCAGCTTTAGACTTTTTCTGTAGATCAGGGAGGAACAGGCGACCCGGATCTTCATGCCCAAAGTGTTTAGGGCAAACATGTAGGCGTGAGCGATGGTCACGTAAATCGACGACGCCAAAATTATGATTGTGGTGAAGATGTAGGCGTGTGCGAGGGTGTAATCGGTTTGGTCGGGGACGTAGAATTTCATTAAGTAATATAAGGCCACTGGTTGGATTATTCTAAAACAAATTCAGAAAATTAGTCCAGATTAAAGGTAGATGAGAATTAAGTATTATCTTGATAATCCGACAGATATGGGAACGTACAAACGCCGGATTATCAAAAAAATCCGGATTAAAACAAAACAATGACTATTTTATGTAAAATTGTATTTCGGAAATAATAAAATATGTATCTACGTGTATCTACGGCGATAATCTAAAAGATATAAAAACTAAATTTAACGCTCGATTATCAAGAAACAAAAGAAGGTACTAGTTAGGTGAAGATATTTTCTTGTAGATAATTTAATCAGCATCAATTTAGTGCAAACAGCATGTATACGTGGTTGTTAGAAAAGTATCCGACCTTTAGCCCGTAAAAAAAAACTGGCATACTTGGAGCGTTGGAAACCTAAGCACCCTCAAAGTAATCTCCTTGAGACTCCACACACTTCACACACACGGTGCCGCCATTGTTGGAAGCATTCCGAAACAGCCTCTTTTGGTATCAACTTTAGCTCGCCTGTCGTTGCAGAAATAAAATCCTCTCTTGTCTTAAATCGCGTTCCTTTCAATGGCCTCTTGACTTTGGGGAATAGCCAGAACTCGCAGGGAGCCATATCAGGAGAGTAAGGAGCCTGTCGAACCAGAGGAGTCTGATATTTCGCCAAAAAATTGTGAACCAAGTGCGAAGAATGTGCTGGAGCATTGTCGTGATGGAGTCGTCAATTTCCTGATGACCACAATTCTAGTCGCATTTTGACGCAGATGAACAAAATTTGATGCAGTAGCGCTGCTCCAGTCGTTCCGTCATTTTACTTGCATTGAAAAACCGTCGAGAGCACTACACACTAAATCACTCGAGCACAGGTCGACAGCAACTTGCACTATGTACTGGCGGGAAAAAAATTACGCATGCGCACGAAGGTTCAAGGTCGGTTCATGCAAGCGCACTTGATTCAAATCCAGCAGGTTTCCAAAATAAAAAATAAGGTCGGATACTTTTCTAACAGGCCACGTATATAGGTAAATGTGTACAAAAAATAATATGTACAAACTTAGAACAGATACTAAGACAACTGTAGAGTGGAGTTAGCTTGGTCAGAATCGTTCAGAGTTAAAAGCAGGGTGTGTTGGTCAGACCTTTTTCCAAGAACACTAGATGGTGTTAGTAGGGAAAGATGATGCGTTCTAATCCCTCCTCACTCCTAAACCCCCACCACTACCCCTACCCCTAGACCCCGCCCCAGACCCCACTTCCACCCCCAAAACTCCACCCCCCCCCAACCCCCAAGCCATATCCAAACCCCAATTTCACCCCCTAAACTCCACCACCCCCCCAACCCCTAGGCCACATCCAAACCCCAATTTCACCCCCTAAACTCCACCCCCCAATACCCCAGACCCCGCCACCAGCCCCTACTTCCAACCCCAAGACCCCGTCCCCAGCCCCCACTTCCAACCATAGACCCCGCCCCAACCCCCACTTCCACCGTCAAACTACACCCTCAACGCCCAGACCCCGCTAATCCCCATGCGTGAGATTTGAACACAACCCACAACCCCCACTTCAGACATCGCCCCCAGCCACCACTTCCAACCCCCAGACCCCGCCCCAACAATTAAAACTGTATCCCTGCGATCAATGTGTAAAGGTTTTCGCAAGGATAATCTTGATATCCATAAGGAAGTATATGATGACAATAAAAAAAATGTACTACAAATGCACCGTTTGCAATTCAACTTTCACAAGAGACGATTAAATCAATAGATAAAATAAATGATAATAGTGGGAAGAATATTCACCCTACACCTCCAAGAAGATAAAGTTGGAGCCTTAGACAGTAAAATCATTTCTGTAAAATATGCAATCAACAATCCACAACAAGGCTAAAGTTTGCAGACGATCTAGGATCACAGAAACACCAGTGAAGCCTGTCCAGCAGAACATCATCCAAGCCTTGTCAGCTATAGAATTGATGGTTCAGGGATTGATGTCGATAGCTTTATTAGTAAATTGAACAGCCGTAGTACGAGAAGCCGCATCCTATCCATCCACTTTTTCCGTCCACCGTCCACTTTTCGTCGACATTTTCCGTCCACCGTCCACTATCCGTCCACTTTAATCAACTTTTTGATTAAAAGCTGTTTAAAAGCTGATTAAAAAGCGGTTTAAAAGCTGATTAAAAAGCTGTTTAAAAGCCGATTAAAAAGCTGATTAAAAAGTTGATTAAAAGATTATTAAAAAGCTGATTAAAATCTGTTTAAAAGCTGGTTAAAAAAAACGTTTAAAAGCTGATTAAAAAGTGAATTAAAAGCTGTTCAAAAGCTGATTAAAAAGCTGTTTAAAAGCCGATCAAAAAGCTGTTTAAAAGCCGATTAAAAAGCTAATTAAAAAGTTGATTTAAAGATGATTAAAAAGCTGATTAAAAAACTGTTTAAAGCTGATTAAAAAGTGGATTAAAAGCTGTTCAAAAGCTGATTAAAAAGCTGTTTAAAAGCCGATCAAAAAGCTGTTTAAAAGCCGATTAAAAAGCTGATTCAAAAGTTGATTAAAAGACGATTAAAAAACTGTTTAAAAGCTGATTAAAAAACTGTTTAAAAGCTGATTAAAAAGCTGATTAAAAAGTGGATTAAAAGCTGATTAAAAAGCTGTTTAAAAGCCGATCAAACAGCTGTTTAAAAGCCGATTAAAAAGCTGATTAAAAAGTTGATTAAAAGACGATTAAAAAGCTGATTAGAAGCTGATTAAAAAACTGTTTAAAAGCTGATTAAAAAGCTGATTCAAAAGTGGATTAAAAGCCGTTCAAAAGCTGATTAAAAAGCTGTTTAAAAGCCGATCTAAAAGCTGTTTAAAAGCCGATTAAAATGCTGATTAAAAAGTTGATTCAAAGATTATTAAAAAGCTGATTAAAATCTGTTTAAAAGCTTGTTAAAAAAAACGTTTAAAAGCTGATTAAAAAGCTGATTAAAAGTGAATTAAAAGCTGTTCAAAAGCTGTTTAAAAGCCGATCAAAAAGCTGTTGAAAAGCCGATAAAAAAGCTGATTAAAAAGTTGATTAAAAGAGGATTAAAAAGCTGTTTAAAAGCTGATTCAAAAACTGTTTAAAAGCTGATTAAAAAGCTGATTAAAAAGTTGATTAAAAGACGATTAAAAAGCTGATTAAAAGCTGTTTAAATGCTGATTTAAAAGCTGATTAAAAAGCTGATTAAAAAGTGGATTAAAAGCTGTTCAAAAGCTGTTTAAAAGCCGATCAAAAAGCTGTTTAAAAGATGATTCAAAAGCTGATTTAAATCTGATTCAAAAGCTGATTGTGGACGGAAAGTGTACGGTGGACGGAAAAAGTGGACGGTGGATGGAAAAAGTGGACGGTGGACGGCAAGTGGATGGATAGGATGCGGCTTCTCGTACAACAGCTGTTCAATTTACTAATAAAGCTATCTACATCAATCCCTGAACAATCTGATCAATCGCATCAATTCTATAGCTGACAAGGCTTGTATGATGTTCTGCTGGACCGGCTTCACTGGTGTTTCTGTGATCGTAAATCGTCTACAAACTTTAGCCTTGTTGGGGATTGTTGATTGCATATTTGAGTTTGGGGGTGGAAATGGGGGTTGGGGCGGGGTCTATGGTTGGAAGTGGGGGCTGGGAACGGGGTCTTGGGGTTGGAAGTAGGGGCTGGGGGCGGGTTCTGGGGGTTGGAGTTTGGTGGGTAGAATTGGGGGTTGGTGGGTGGTGTTTTGGGGGTGGAAGTGGGGGTTGGAGGCGTGGTCTGGGGCGGGGTCTAGGGGTGGGGGTTGAGGAGGGATTAGAACGCATCATCTTTCCCTACTGGTGTTATTTTTGTTTCCCCAGAACGCCGAATTACTGAACGTGTCCGATTAACTAACCGCCGGATTATCAAGATTATACTGTACTTGAACCAACAACCCACCCCTGCTACGCACATGCGGTTGAGTTAATTCGAGCGCAATAAAAAAGCTGTGCGTTAAGGGGTTAATGTCCATGCAGACTAATTCATATCTCGATTAGTGTTAAGGGTAGATTTCGATATTTAGCGATAATAGTCAATTCAATTTTACCTTAGCGATTGTAGTGTGACTGACACCAGACAATATTTAAAATAGGCACGTCCGAAAGTCTTCAGCAAGGCTCTCAGCAGCGACGGCTTTTTCATGTCCCTCTGCTTATCCCACTCCCGCTTCAAAGTCTCCCCCAGCTTTTCCGACGAGTGGTCCGGCAGATTCACGTACAGATCGTTCTCATCTATATCCCGTTTCCACCCCGTCTTGAACAACGGAATCATGTAACTACAAAACAATACAAATAGATTTAAACAATAGTTTTAAATGGCCTTGGTGAAAATAAAGTGTCGTTGAAGTGCAACAAAGTGTCGTTGAAGTGCAACAAAGTGTCGTCGAAGTACAATAACGTTTACCATTGCGATTGGACTTTACCTTAGCGTTTCAGCGCAACGAAATGTTTCGAGACAAAGCAAGTGTCGTTAAAGTGTTTCCGAGAACAAACGAACGAATTGTCGCGCAATACAAATGTCAGCACTGTACAGTCACTTTAACAAACGAGGTGTTGGGCAATGCACTTTATCTTAGCGTCTCAGTGCAAGGAAATGTTCTAAGACAAACGAAGTGTCGTTAAAGTGTCTCCGAGTACAAACGAACGAATTGTCGCGCAGCACAAATGTCAGCACTGTACCGTTACTTTAACAAACGAGGTGTTGGGCAACGCACTTTACCTTAACGTTTCAGTGCAAGGAAATGTTCTAAGACAAACGAAGTGTCGTTAAAGTGTTTCCGAGAACAAACGAACGAATTGTCAGCACTGTACCGTCACTTTAACTAACGAAGTGAGTGACAAACGAAGTGTTGGGCAACGCACTTTACCTTAGCGTTTCAGTGCAATGAAAAAAGACAAACGAAGTGTCGTTAAAGTGTTTCCGAGAACAAACAAACTAATTGTCGCGCAGCACAAATGTCAGCACTGTACCGTTACTTTAACAAACGAGGTGTTGGACAACGCACTTTACCTTAACGTTTCAGTGCAAGGAAATGTTCGAAGACAAACGAAGTGTCGTTAAAGTGTTTCCGAGAACAAACGAACGAATTGTCGGCACTGTACCGTCACTTTAACTAACGAAATGAGTGACAAACGAAGTGTTGGGCAACGCACTTTACCTTAGCGTTTCAGTGCAATGAAATGTTCTAAGACAAACGAAGTGTCGTTAAAGTGTTTCCGAGAACAAACGAACGAATTGTCGGCACTGTACCGTCACTTTAACTAACGAAATGAGTGACAAACGAGGTGTTGGGCAACGCACTTTACCTTAGCGTTCCAGTGCAAGGAAATGTTCTAAGACAAACGAAGTGTCGTTAAAGTGTTTCCGAGAACAAACGAACGAATTGTCGCGCAGCACAAATGTCAGCACTGTACCGTCACTTTAACAAACGAGGTGTTGGGCAACGCACTTTACCATAGCGTTTCAGTGCAAGGAAATGTTCTAAGACAAACGAAGTGTCGTTAAAGTGTCTCCAAGAACAAACGAACGAATTGTCGGCACTGTACCGTCACTTTAACTAACGAAGTGAGTGACAAACGAGGTGTTGGGCAACGCACTTTACCTTAGCGTTCCAGTGCAAGGAAATGTTCTAAGACAAACGAAGTGTCGTTAAAGTGTTTCCGAGAACAAACGAACGAATTGTCGCGCAGCACAAATGTCAGCACTGTAACGTCACTTTAACAAACGAGGTGTTGGGCAACGCACTTTACCTTAGCGGTTCAGTGCAAGGAAATGTTCTAAGACAAACGAAGTGTCGTTAAAGTGTTTCCGAGAACAAACGAACGAATTGTCGCGCAGCACAAATGTCAGCACTGTACCGTCACTTTAACAAACGAGGTGTTGGGCAACACATTTTACCTTAGCGTTTCAGTGCAAGGAAATGTTCTAAGACAAACGAAGTGTCGTCAAAGTGTCTCCAAGAACAAACGAACGAATTGTCGTGCAGCACAAATGTCAGCACTTCCCAGTCACTTTAACAAACGAGGTGTTGGGCAACACACTTTACCTTAGCGTTTCAGTACAAGGAAATTTTCTAGGACAAACGAAGTGTCGTCAAAGTGTTTCCGAGAACAAACGAACGAATTGTCGCGCAGCACAAATGTTAGCACTGTACAGTCACTTTAACAAACGAAGTTTACGTCACTTACCTTAGCCTTTCAGTGCAAGGAAATGTTCTAAGACAAACGAAGTGTCGTTAAAGTGTTTCCGAGGCAACGAATTGTCGCGCAGCAAAAATGTCAACACTTCTCCGTCACTTTAACAAACGAAGTGTTGAGTAACACAAATATTAACACTTCCCCGCCACTTCACAGAAAATCAGTTCAGCGAAACCGCTACGTTGACGAGACTTCGTTTTGACGTATTAACGACACTTTGTTGACGTATTAACGACACTTCGTCGGTGCTTCGAGGACGAGGAGGATTAGACCTTGATTTTAATGGTTTAATTATAATATTTGTAGTGAAGTTACTTACAGGAAAAATGTGCGGGAGAAAATGTTGGCGGTTCGCCTGGGGTTTTCGTTGGTGAATTTTTCGCGGGCGGCGGACGGGCCGTCCAACATTTTGGAACCTAAAATTTGCAACAGAGTTGTCAGTTTGGCGCGTCAAATTGACACGAGATTCCTGTCCGTTGGGTTTTTTGTTTGCGGTGAGATTGCTGTACGTGCCGCTGATTTACAACTTGCTGGCCTCCCATTGTCTTTCGCAAACACTTGTCTCGACCTAATCACTAAACAAATCTTTTTTTAGGGATTTCACAACGTTATGTAAGCATTTTTTTTTTAATAAATTTTTGGCGAAATTTTTGGTTTTAAAAATGTAGGGTAGTTGCAAAATTTATAATAGCTGAAAAACTAACAAGGTTTTGCAAGTTTTGCCAATAGAATTTGAATTTAGAATAAATTGACTAACTATTCTTGCAATATGCATAAATCTACGCCTAAAACTAACTGTGATATGGGTTAAACAAAATGGACATTTAAACTGAAAATGAGGTAGTTGCAAAACTTATAATACCTCAAAACCTAACAAGGTTTTGTAAATTTTGCCAATTGAATTAAAAATTAGAATAAATCTGCTAACTATTCTTGTAATATGCATAAATCTACCCCTAGAACTAACTGTGATATGGGCTAATCAAAATGAATCACTAAATAAATCTTTCTTTAGAGATTTCACACGTTATGTAAGCATTTTTTTTTAATAAATTTTTGTCGAAATTTTTGGTTTCAAAAGTGTAGGGTAGTTGCAAAACTTATAATATCTCAAAAACTAACAAGGTTTTGCAAGTTTTGCCAATATAATTTAAATTTAGAATAAAGTGACTAACTATTCTTGCAATATGCATAAATATACGCCTAAAACTAACTATGATATGGGTTAATCAAAATGGACATTTAAACTGAAAATGATATCAAAAAGCGCGTCATGTATGCACGCTCTAAAATACTATAATACCTCAAAAACTAACAAGGTTTTGCAAATTTTGCCAACAGAATTTAAAATTAGAATAAAACGGCTAACTATTCTTGCAACGTGTATAAATCTACCCCTAAAACTAACTGAGATATGGGTTAATCAAAATGGATATTTAAACTGAAACTGATATCAAAAAGCGCGTTATGTTTGCACGCTCAAAAATACTATTATACCTCAAAAACTAACAAGGTTTTGCAAATTTTGCCAACAGAATTTAAAATTAGAATAAAACGGCTAACTATTCTTGCAACGTGTATAAATCTACCCTTAAAACTAACCGAGATATGGGTTAATCAAAATGGATATTTAAACTGAAAATAATATCAAACAGCTCGTCATGTTTGCACGCTCAAATATACTATAATACCTCAAAAACTAACAAGGTTTTGCAAATTTTGCCAACAAAATTTAAAATTAGAATAAAACGGCTAACTATTCTTGCAACGTGTATAAATCTACCCCTAAAACTAACTGAGATATGGGTTAATCAAAATGGATATTTAAACTGAAAATGATATCAAAAAGCGCGTCATGTTTGCACGCTCAAAAATACTATAATACCTCAAAAACTAACAAGGTTTTGCAAATTTTGCCAATAGAATTTAAAATTAGAATAAAACGGGTGACTATTCTTGCAACGTGTATAAATCTACCCCTAAAACTAACTGAGATATGGGTTAATCAAAATGGATATTTAAACTGAGAATGATATCAAAAAGCGCGTCATGTTTGCACGCTCAAAAATACTATTATACCTCAAAAACTAACAAGGTTTTGCAAATTTTGCCAACAGAATTTAAAATTAGAATAAAACGGCTAACTATTCTTGCAACGTGTATAAATCTACCCCTAAAACTAACTGAGATATGGGTTAATCAAAATGGATATTTAAACTGAAACTGATATCAAAAAGCGCGTTATGTTTGCACGCTCAAAAATACTATTATACCTCAAAAACTAACAAGGTTTTGCAAATTTTGCCAACAGAATTTAAAATTAGAATAAAACGGCTAACTATTCTTGCAACGTGTATAAATCTACCCCTAAAACTAACTGAGATATGGGTTAATCAAAATGGATATTTAAACTGAAACTGATATCAAAAAGCGCGTCATGTTTGCACGCTCAAAAATACTATTATACCTCAAAAACTAACAAGGTTTTGCAAATTTTGCCAACAGAATTTAAAATTAGAATAAAACGGCTAACTATTCTTGCAACGTGTATAAATCTACCCCTAAAACTAACTGAGATATGGGTTAATCAAAATGGATATTTAAACTGAAAATGATATCAAAAAGCGCGTCATGTTTGCACGCTCAAAAATACTATTATACCTCAAAAACTAACAAGGTTTTGCAAATTTTGCCAACAGAATTTAAAATTAGAATAAAACGGCTAACTATTCTTGCAACGTGTATAAATCTACCCCTAAAACTAACTGAGATATGGGTTAATCAAAATGGATATTTAAACTGAAAATGATATCAAACAGCGCGTCATGTTTGCACGCTCAAAAATACTATAATACCTCAAAAACTAACAAGGTTTTGCAAATTTTGCCAACAGAATTTAAAATTAGAATAAAACGGCTAACTATTCTTGCAACGTGTATAAATCTACCCCTAAAACTAACTGAGATATGGGTTAATCAAAATGGATATTTAAACTGAAAATGATATCAAAAAGCGCGTCATGTTTGCACGCTCAAAAATACTATAATACCTCAAAAACTAACAAGGTTTTGCAAATTTTGCCAACAGAATTTAAAATTAGAATAAAACGGCTAACTATTCTTGCAACGTGTATAAATCTACCCCTAAAACTAACTGAGATATGGGTTAATCAAAATGGATATTTAAACTGAAACTGATATCAAAAAGCGCGTCATGTTTGCACGCTCAAAAATACTATTATACCTCAAAAACTAATAAGGTTTTGCAAATTTTGCCAACAGAATTTAAAATTAGAATAAAACGGCTAACTATTCTTGCAACGTGTATAAATCTACCCCTAAAACTAACTGAGATATGGGTTAATCAAAATGGATATTTAAACTGAAACTGATATCAAAAAGCGCGTCATGTTTGCACGCTCAAAAATACTATTATACCTCAAAAACTAATAAGGTTTTGCAAATTTTGCCAACAGAATTTAAAATTAGAATAAAACGGCTAACTATTCTTGCAACGTGTATAAATCTACCCCTAAAACTAACTGAGATATGGGTTAATCAAAATGGATATTTAAACTGAAAATGATATCAAACAGCGCGTCATGTTTGTACGCTCAAAAATACTATAATACCTCAAAAACTAACAAGGTTTTGCAAATTTTGCCAACAGAATTTAAAATTAGAATAAAACGGCTAACTATTCTTGCAACGTGTATAAATCTACCCCTAAAACTAACTGAGATATGGGTTAATCAAAATGGATATTTAAACTGAAACTGATATCAAAAAGCGCGTCATGTTTGCACGCTCAAAAATACTATTATACCTCAAAAACTAACAAGGTTTTGCAAATTTTGCCAACAGAATTTAAAATTAGAATAAAACGGCTAACTATTCTTGCAACGTGTATAAATCTACCCCTAAAACTAACTGAGATATGGGTTAATCAAAATGGATATTTAAACTGAAAATGATATCAAAAAGCGCGTCATGTTTGCACGCTCAAAAATACTATTATACCTCAAAAACTAACAAGGTTTTGCAAATTTTGCCAAAATAATTTAAAATTAGAATAAAACGGGTGACTATTCTTGCAACGTGTATAAATCTACCCCTAAAACTAACTGAGATATGGGTTAATCAAAATGGACATTTAAACTGAAAATGATATCAAAAAGCGCGTCATGTTTGCACGCTCAAAAATACTATAATACCTCAAAAACTAACAAGGTTTTGCAAATTTTGCCAAAATAATTTAAAATTAGAATAAAACGGGTGACTATTCTTGCAACGTGTATAAATCTACCCCTAAAACTAACTGAGATATGGGTTAATCAAAATGGATATTTAAACTGAAACTGATATCAAAAAGCGCGTCATGTTTGCACGCTCAAAAATACTATTATACCTCAAAAACTAACAAGGTTTTGCAAATTTTGCCAACAGAATTTAAAATTAGAATAAAACGGCTAACTATTCTTGCAACGTGTATAAATCTACCCCTAAAACTAACTGAGATATGGGTTAATCAAAATGGATATTTAAACTGAAACTGATATCAAAAAGCGCGTCATGTTTGCACGCTCAAAAATACTATTATACCTCAAAAACTAACAAGGTTTTGCAAATTTTGCCAACAGAATTTAAAATTAGAATAAAACGGCTAACTATTCTTGCAACGTGTATAAATCTACCCCTAAAACTAACTGAGATATGGGTTAATCAAAATGGACATTTAAACTGAAAATGATATCAAAAAGCGCGTCATGTTTGCACGCTCAAAAATACTATTATACCTCAAAAACTAACAAGGTTTTGCAAATTTTGCCAACAGAATTTAAAATTAGAATAAAACGGCTAACTATTCTTGCAACGTGTATAAATCTACCCCTAAAACTAACTGAGATATGGGTTAATCAAAATGGATATTTAAACTGAAAATGATATCAAAAAGCGCGTCATGTTTGCACGCTCAAAAATACTATAATACCTCAAAAACTAACAAGGTTTTGCAAATTTTGCCAACAGAATTTAAAATTAGAATAAAACGGCTAACTATTCTTGCAACGTGTATAAATCTACCCCTAAAACTAACTGAGATATGGGTTAATCAAAATGGATATTTAAACTGAAACTGATATCAAAAAGCGCGTCATGTTTGCACGCTCAAAAATACTATTATACCTCAAAAACTAACAAGGTTTTGCAAATTTTGCCAACAGAATTTAAAATTAGAATAAAACGGCTAACTATTCTTGCAACGTGTATAAATCTACCCCTAAAACTAACTGAGATATGGGTTAATCAAAATGGATATTTAAACTGAAAATGATATCAAAAAGCGCGTCATGTTTGCACGCTCAAAAATACTATTATACCTCAAAAACTAACAAGGTTTTGCAAATTTTGCCAACAGAATTTAAAATTAGAATAAAACGGCTAACTATTCTTGTAACGTGTATAAATCTACCTTTAAAACTAACCGAGATATGGGTTAATCAAAATGGATATTTAAACTGAGAATGATATCAAAAAGCGCGTCATGTTTGCACGCTCAAAAATACTATAATACCTCAAAAACTAACAAGGTTTTGCAAATTTTGCCAACAGAATTTAAAATTAGAATAAAACGGCTAACTATTCTTGCAACGTGTATAAATCTACCCCTAAAACTAACTGTGGTATGGGTTAATCAAAATGGACATTTAAACTGAAAATTATATCAAAAAGCGCGTCATGTTTGCACGCTCAAAAATACTATAATACCTCAAAAACTAACAAGGTTTTGCAAATTTTGCCAACACAATTTAAAATTAGAATAAAACGGCTAACTATTCTTGCAACGTGTATAAATCTACCCCTAAAACTAACTGAGATATGGGTTAATCAAAATGGATATTTAAACTGAAAATAATATCAAACAGCGCGTCATGTTTGCACGCTCAAAAATACTATAATACCTCAAAAACTAACAAGGTTTTGCAAATTTTGCCAATAGAATTTAAAATTAGATTAAAACGGGTGACTATTCTTGGAATGTGTATAAATCTACCCCTAAAACTAACTGAGATATGTTTTAATCAAAATGGATATTTAAACTGAAAATGATATCAAACAGCGCGTCATGTTTGCACGCTCAAAAATACTATAATACCTCAAAAACTAACAAGGTTTTGCAAATTTTGCCAACACAATTTAAAATTAGAATAAAACGGCTAACTATTCTTGCAACGTGTATAAATCTACCCCTAAAACTAACTGAGATATGGGTTAATCAAAATGGATATTTAAACTGAAAATGATATCAAACAGCGCGTCATGTTTGCACGCTCAAAAATACTATAATACCTCAAAAACTAACAAGGTTTTGCAAATTTTGCCAACAGAATTTAAAATTAGAATAAAACGGCTAACTATTCTTGCAACGTGTATAAATCTACCCTTAAAACTAACCGAGATATGGGTTAATCAAAATGGATATTTAAACTGAAAATGATATCAAACAGCGCGTCATGTTTGTACGCTCAAAAATACTATAATACCTCAAAAACTAACAAGGTTTTGCAAATTTTGCCAAAAGAATTTAAAATTAGAATAAAAAGGCTAACTATTCTTGCAACGTGTATAAATCTACCCCTAAAACTAACTGAGATATGGGTTAATCAAAATGGATATTTAAACTGAAAATGATATCAAACAGCGCGTCATGTTTGCACGCTCAAAAATACTATAATACCTCAAAAACTAACAAGGTTTTGCAAATTTTGCCAACAGAATTTAAAATTAGAATAAAACGGCTAACTATTCTTGCAACGTGTATAAATCTACCCTTAAAACTAACCGAGATATGGGTTAATCAAAATGGATATTTAAACTGAAAATGATATCAAACAGCGCGTCATGTTTGTACGCTCAAAAATACTATAATACCTCAAAAACTAACAAGGTTTTGCAAATTTTGGCAACAGAATTTAAAATTAGAATAAAACGGCTAACTATTCTTGCAACGTGTATAAATCTACCCTTAAAACTAACCGAGATATGGGGTAATCAAAATGGATATTTAAACTGAAAATGATATCAAACAGCGCGTCATGTTTGCACGCTCAAAAATACTATAATACCTCAAAAACTAACAAGGTTTTGCAAATTTTGGCAACAGAATTTAAAATTAGAATAAAACGGCTAACTATTCTTGCAACGTGTATAAATCTACCCCTAAAACTAACTGAGATATGGGTTAATCAAAATGGATATTTAAACTGAAAATGATATCAAACAGCGCGTCATGTTTGCACGCTCAAAAATACTATAATACCTCAAAAACTAACAAGGTTTTGCAAATTTTGCCAACAGAATTTAAAATTAGAATAAAACGGCTAACTATTCTTGCAACGTGTATAAATCTACCCTTAAAACTAACCGAGATATGGGTTAATCAAAATGGATATTTAAACTGAAAATGATATCAAACAGCGCGTCATGTTTGCACGCTCAAAAATACTATAATACCTCAAAAACTAACAAGGTTTTGCAAATTTTGCCAACAGAATTTAAAATTAGAATAAAACGGCTAACTATTCTTGCAACGTGTATAAATCTACCCCTAAAACTAACTGAGATATGGGTTAATCAAAATGGATATTTAAACTGAAAATGATATCAAAAAGCGCGTCATGTTTGCACGCTCAAAAATACTATAATACCTCAAAAACTAACAAGGTTTTGCAAATTTTGGCAACAGAATTTAAAATTAGAATAAAACGGCTAACTATTCTTGCAACGTGTATAAATCTACCCTTAAAACTAACCGAGATATGGGGTAATCAAAATGGATATTTAAACTGAAAATGATATCAAACAGCGCGTCATGTTTGCACGCTCAAAAATACTATAATACCTCAAAAACTAACAAGGTTTTGCAAATTTTGGCAACAGAATTTAAAATTAGAATAAAACGGCTAACTATTCTTGCAACGTGTATAAATCTACCCCTAAAACTAACTGAGATATGGGTTAATCAAAATGGATATTTAAACTGAAAATGATATCAAAAAGCGCGTCATGTTTGCACGCTCAAAAATACTATAATACCTCAAAAACTAACAAGGTTTTGCAAATTTTGCCAACAGAATTTAAAATTAGAATAAAACGGCTAACTATTCTTGCAACGTGTATAAATCTACCCCTAAAACTAACTGTGGTATGGGTTAATCAAAATGGATATTTAAACTGAAAATGATATCAAACAGCGCGTCATGTTTGCACGCTCAAAAATACTATAATAACTCAAAAACTAACAAGGTTTTGCAAATTTTGCCAACAGAATTTAAAATTAGAATAAAACGGCTAACTATTCTTGCAACGTGTATAAATCTACCCCTAAAACTAACTGAGATATGGGTTAATCAAAATGGATATTTAAACTGAAAATGATATCAAAAAGCGCGTCATGTTTGCACGCTCAAATATACTATAATACCTCAAAAACTAACAAGGTTTTGCAAATTTTGCCAACAGAATTTAAAATTAGAATAAAACGGCTAACTATTCTTGCAACGTGTATAAATCTACCCCTAAAACTAACTGAGATATGGGTTAATCAAAATGGATATTTAAACTGAAACTGATATCAAAAAGCGCGTCATGTTTGCACGCTCAAAAATACTATTATACCTCAAAAACTAATAAGGTTTTGCAAATTTTGCCAACAGAATTTAAAATTAGAATAAAACGGCTAACTATTCTTGCAACGTGTATAAATCTACCCCTAAAACTAACTGAGATATGGGTTAATCAAAATGGATATTTAAACTGAAAATGATATCAAACAGCGCGTCATGTTTGCACGCTCAAAAATACTATAATACCTCAAAAACTAACAAGGTTTTGCAAATTTTGCCAACAGAATTTAAAATTAGAATAAAACGGCTAACTATTCTTGCAACGTGTATAAATCTACCCCTAAAACTAACTGAGATATGGGTTAATCAAAATGGATATTTAAACTGAAACTGATATCAAAAAGCGCGTCATGTTTGCACGCTCAAAAATACTATAATACCTCAAAAACTAACAAGGTTTTGCAAATTTTGCCAACAGAATTTAAAATTAGAATAAAACGGCTAACTATTCTTGCAACGTGTATAAATCTACCCCTAAAACTAACTGAGATATGGGTTAATCAAAATGGATATTTAAACTGAAAATGATATCAAAAAGCGCGTCATGTTTGCACGCTCAAAAATACTATTATACCTCAAAAACTAACAAGGTTTTGCAAATTTTGCCAAAATAATTTAAAATTAGAATAAAACGGGTGACTATTCTTGCAACGTGTATAAATCTACCCCTAAAACTAACTGAGATATGGGTTAATCAAAATGGACATTTAAACTGAAAATGATATCAAAAAGCGCGTCATGTTTGCACGCTCAAAAATACTATAATACCTCAAAAACTAACAAGGTTTTGCAAATTTTGCCAAAATAATTTAAAATTAGAATAAAACGGGTGACTATTCTTGCAACGTGTATAAATCTACCCCTAAAACTAACTGAGATATGGGTTAATCAAAATGGATATTTAAACTGAAACTGATATCAAAAAGCGCGTCATGTTTGCACGCTCAAAAATACTATTATACCTCAAAAACTAACAAGGTTTTGCAAATTTTGCCAACAGAATTTAAAATTAGAATAAAACGGCTAACTATTCTTGCAACGTGTATAAATCTACCCCTAAAACTAACTGAGATATGGGTTAATCAAAATGGATATTTAAACTGAAACTGATATCAAAAAGCGCGTCATGTTTGCACGCTCAAAAATACTATTATACCTCAAAAACTAACAAGGTTTTGCAAATTTTGCCAACAGAATTTAAAATTAGAATAAAACGGCTAACTATTCTTGCAACGTGTATAAATCTACCCCTAAAACTAACTGAGATATGGGTTAATCAAAATGGACATTTAAACTGAAAATGATATCAAAAAGCGCGTCATGTTTGCACGCTCAAAAATACTATTATACCTCAAAAACTAACAAGGTTTTGCAAATTTTGCCAACAGAATTTAAAATTAGAATAAAACGGCTAACTATTCTTGCAACGTGTATAAATCTACCCCTAAAACTAACTGAGATATGGGTTAATCAAAATGGATATTTAAACTGAAAATGATATCAAAAAGCGCGTCATGTTTGCACGCTCAAAAATACTATAATACCTCAAAAACTAACAAGGTTTTGCAAATTTTGGCAACAGAATTTAAAATTAGAATAAAACGGCTAACTATTCTTGCAACGTGTATAAATCTACCCTTAAAACTAACCGAGATATGGGGTAATCAAAATGGATATTTAAACTGAAAATGATATCAAACAGCGCGTCATGTTTGCACGCTCAAAAATACTATAATACCTCAAAAACTAACAAGGTTTTGCAAATTTTGCCAACACAATTTAAAATTAGAATAAAACGGCTAACTATTCTTGCAACGTGTATAAATCTACCCCTAAAACTAACTGAGATATGGGTTAATCAAAATGGATATTTAAACTGAAAATAATATCAAACAGCGCGTCATGTTTGCACGCTCAAAAATACTATAATACCTCAAAAACTAACAAGGTTTTGCAAATTTTGCCAATAGAATTTAAAATTAGATTAAAACGGGTGACTATTCTTGGAATGTGTATAAATCTACCCCTAAAACTAACTGAGATATGTTTTAATCAAAATGGATATTTAAACTGAAAATGATATCAAACAGCGCGTCATGTTTGCACGCTCAAAAATACTATAATACCTCAAAAACTAACAAGGTTTTGCAAATTTTGCCAACACAATTTAAAATTAGAATAAAACGGCTAACTATTCTTGCAACGTGTATAAATCTACCCCTAAAACTAACTGAGATATGGGTTAATCAAAATGGATATTTAAACTGAAAATGATATCAAACAGCGCGTCATGTTTGCACGCTCAAAAATACTATAATACCTCAAAAACTAACAAGGTTTTGCAAATTTTGCCAACAGAATTTAAAATTAGAATAAAACGGCTAACTATTCTTGCAACGTGTATAAATCTACCCTTAAAACTAACCGAGATATGGGTTAATCAAAATGGATATTTAAACTGAAAATGATATCAAACAGCGCGTCATGTTTGTACGCTCAAAAATACTATAATACCTCAAAAACTAACAAGGTTTTGCAAATTTTGCCAAAAGAATTTAAAATTAGAATAAAAAGGCTAACTATTCTTGCAACGTGTATAAATCTACCCCTAAAACTAACTGAGATATGGGTTAATCAAAATGGATATTTAAACTGAAAATGATATCAAACAGCGCGTCATGTTTGCACGCTCAAAAATACTATAATACCTCAAAAACTAACAAGGTTTTGCAAATTTTGCCAACAGAATTTAAAATTAGAATAAAACGGCTAACTATTCTTGCAACGTGTATAAATCTACCCTTAAAACTAACCGAGATATGGGTTAATCAAAATGGATATTTAAACTGAAAATGATATCAAACAGCGCGTCATGTTTGTACGCTCAAAAATACTATAATACCTCAAAAACTAACAAGGTTTTGCAAATTTTGGCAACAGAATTTAAAATTAGAATAAAACGGCTAACTATTCTTGCAACGTGTATAAATCTACCCTTAAAACTAACCGAGATATGGGGTAATCAAAATGGATATTTAAACTGAAAATGATATCAAACAGCGCGTCATGTTTGCACGCTCAAAAATACTATAATACCTCAAAAACTAACAAGGTTTTGCAAATTTTGCCAACAGAATTTAAAATTAGAATAAAACGGCTAACTATTCTTGCAACGTGTATAAATCTACCCCTAAAACTAACTGAGATATGGGTTAATCAAAATGGATATTTAAACTGAAAATGATATCAAACAGCGCGTCATGTTTGCACGCTCAAAAATACTATAATACCTCAAAAACTAACAAGGTTTTGCAAATTTTGCCAACAGAATTTAAAATTAGAATAAAACGGCTAACTATTCTTGCAACGTGTATAAATCTACCCTTAAAACTAACCGAGATATGGGTTAATCAAAATGGATATTTAAACTGAAAATGATATCAAACAGCGCGTCATGTTTGTACGCTCAAAAATACTATAATACCTCAAAAACTAACAAGGTTTTGCAAATTTTGGCAACAGAATTTAAAATTAGAATAAAACGGCTAACTATTCTTGCAACGTGTATAAATCTACCCCTAAAACTAACTGAGATATGGGTTAATCAAAATGGATATTTAAACTGAAAATGATATCAAAAAGCGCGTCATGTTTGCACGCTCAAAAATACTATAATACCTCAAAAACTAACAAGGTTTTGCAAATTTTGGCAACAGAATTTAAAATTAGAATAAAACGGCTAACTATTCTTGCAACGTGTATAAATCTACCCTTAAAACTAACCGAGATATGGGGTAATCAAAATGGATATTTAAACTGAAAATGATATCAAACAGCGCGTCATGTTTGCACGCTCAAAAATACTATAATACCTCAAAAACTAACAAGGTTTTGCAAATTTTGGCAACAGAATTTAAAATTAGAATAAAACGGCTAACTATTCTTGCAACGTGTATAAATCTACCCCTAAAACTAACTGAGATATGGGTTAATCAAAATGGATATTTAAACTGAAAATGATATCAAACAGCGCGTCATGTTTGCACGCTCAAAAATACTATAATACCTCAAAAACTAACAAGGTTTTGCAAATTTTGCCAACAGAATTTAAAATTAGAATAAAACGGCTAACTATTCTTGCAACGTGTATAAATCTACCCCTAAAACTAACTGTGGTATGGGTTAATCAAAATGGATATTTAAACTGAAAATGATATCAAACAGCGCGTCATGTTTGCACGCTCAAAAATACTATAATAACTCAAAAACTAACAAGGTTTTGCAAATTTTGCCAACAGAATTTAAAATTAGAATAAAACGGCTAACTATTCTTGCAACGTGTATAAATCTACCCCTAAAACTAACTGAGATATGGGTTAATCAAAATGGATATTTAAACTGAAAATGATATCAAAAAGCGCGTCATGTTTGCACGCTCAAATATACTATAATACCTCAAAAACTAACAAGGTTTTGCAAATTTTGCCAACAGAATTTAAAATTAGAATAAAACGGCTAACTATTCTTGCAACGTGTATAAATCTACCCCTAAAACTAACTGAGATATGGGTTAATCAAAATGGATATTTAAACTGAAACTGATATCAAAAAGCGCGTCATGTTTGCACGCTCAAAAATACTATTATACCTCAAAAACTAATAAGGTTTTGCAAATTTTGCCAACAGAATTTAAAATTAGAATAAAACGGCTAACTATTCTTGCAACGTGTATAAATCTACCCCTAAAACTAACTGAGATATGGGTTAATCAAAATGGATATTTAAACTGAAAATGATATCAAACAGCGCGTCATGTTTGCACGCTCAAAAATACTATAATACCTCAAAAACTAACAAGGTTTTGCAAATTTTGCCAACAGAATTTAAAATTAGAATAAAACGGCTAACTATTCTTGCAACGTGTATAAATCTACCCCTAAAACTAACTGAGATATGGGTTAATCAAAATGGATCTTTAAACTGAAACTGATATCAAAAAGCGCGTCATGTTTGCACGCTCAAAAATACTATTATACCTCAAAAACTAACAAGGTTTTGCAAATTTTGCCAACAGAATTTAAAATTAGAATAAAACGGCTAACTATTCTTGCAACGTGTATAAATCTACCCCTAAAACTAACTGAGATATGGGTTAATCAAAATGGATATTTAAACTGAAAATGATATCAAAAAGCGCGTCATGTTTGCACGCTCAAAAATACTATTATACCTCAAAAACTAACAAGGTTTTGCAAATTTTGCCAAAAGAATTTAAAATTAGAATAAAACGGGTGACTATTCTTGCAACGTGTATAAATCTACCCCTAAAACTAACTGAGATATGGGTTAATCAAAATGGACATTTAAACTGAAAATGATATCAAAAAGCGCGTCATGTTTGCACGCTCAAAAATACTATAATACCTCAAAAACTAACAAGGTTTTGCAAATTTTGCCAAAATAATTTAAAATTAGAATAAAACGGGTGACTATTCTTGCAACGTGTATAAATCTACCCCTAAAACTAACTGAGATATGGGTTAATCAAAATGGATATTTAAACTGAAACTGATATCAAAAAGCGCGTCATGTTTGCACGCTCAAAAATACTATTATACCTCAAAAACTAACAAGGTTTTGCAAATTTTGCCAACAGAATTTAAAATTAGAATAAAACGGCTAACTATTCTTGCAACGTGTATAAATCTACCCCTAAAACTAACTGAGATATGGGTTAATCAAAATGGATATTTAAACTGAAACTGATATCAAAAAGCGCGTCATGTTTGCACGCTCAAAAATACTATTATACCTCAAAAACTAACAAGGTTTTGCAAATTTTGCCAACAGAATTTAAAATTAGAATAAAACGGCTAACTATTCTTGCAACGTGTATAAATCTACCCCTAAAACTAACTGAGATATGGGTTAATCAAAATGGACATTTAAACTGAAAATGATATCAAAAAGCGCGTCATGTTTGCACGCTCAAAAATACTATTATACCTCAAAAACTAACAAGGTTTTGCAAATTTTGCCAACAGAATTTAAAATTAGAATAAAACGGCTAACTATTCTTGCAACGTGTATAAATCTACCCCTAAAACTAACTGAGATATGGGTTAATCAAAATGGATATTTAAACTGAAAATGATATCAAAAAGCGCGTCATGTTTGCACGCTCAAAAATACTATAATACCTCAAAAACTAACAAGGTTTTGCAAATTTTGCCAAAATAATTTAAAATTAGAATAAAACGGGTGACTATTCTTGCAACGTGTATAAATCTACCCCTAAAACTAACTGAGATATGGGTTAATCAAAATGGACATTTAAACTGAAAATGATATCAAAAAGCTCGTCATGTTTGCACGCTCAAAAATACTATTATACCTCAAAAACTAACAAGGTTTTGCAAATTTTGCCAACAGAATTTAAAATTAGAATAAAACGGCTAACTATTCTTGCAACGTGTATAAATCTACCCCTAAAACTAACTGAGATATGGGTTAATCAAAATGGATATTTAAACTGAAAATGATATCAAACAGCGCGTCATGTTTGCACGCTCAAAAATACTATTATACCTCAAAAACTAACAAGGTTTTGCAAATTTTGCCAACAGAATTTAAAATTAGAATAAAACGGCTAACTATTCTTGCAACGTGTATAAATCTACCCCTAAAACTAACTGAGATATGGGTTAATCAAAATGGATATTTAAACTGAAAATGATATCAAACAGCGCGTCATGTTTGCACGCTCAAAAATACTATTATACCTCAAAAACTAACAAGGTTTTGCAAATTTTGCCAACAGAATTTAAAATTAGAATAAAACGGCTAACTATTCTTGCAACGTGTATAAATCTACCCCTAAAACTAACTGAGATATGGGTTAATCAAAATGGATATTTAAACTGAAACTGATATCAAAAAGCGCGTCATGTTTGCACGCTCAAAAATACTATTATACCTCAAAAACTAACAAGGTTTTGCAAATTTTGCCAACAGAATTTAAAATTAGAATAAAACGGCTAACTATTCTTGCAACGTGTATAAATCTACCCCTAAAACTAACTGAGATATGGGTTAATCAAAATGGATATTTAAACTGAAAATGATATCAAACAGCGCGTCATGTTTGCACGCTCAAAAATACTATTATACCTCAAAAACTAACAAGGTTTTGCAAATTTTGCCAACAGAATTTAAAATTAGAATAAAACGGCTAACTATTCTTGCAACGTGTATAAATCTACCCCTAAAACTAACTGAGATATGGGTTAATCAAAATGGATATTTAAACTGAAAATGATATCAAACAGCGCGTCATGTTTGCACGCTCAAAAATACTATTATACCTCAAAAACTAACAAGGTTTTGCAAATTTTGCCAACAGAATTTAAAATTAGAATAAAACGGCTAACTATTCTTGCAACGTGTATAAATCTACCCCTAAAACTAACTGAGATATGGGTTAATCAAAATGGATATTTAAACTGAAACTGATATCAAAAAGCGCGTCATGTTTGCACGCTCAAAAATACTATTATACCTCAAAAACTAACAAGGTTTTGCAAATTTTGCCAACAGAATTTAAAATTAGAATAAAACGGCTAACTATTCTTGCAACGTGTATAAATCTACCCCTAAAACTAACTGAGATATGGGTTAATCAAAATGGACATTTAAACTGAAAATGATATCAAAAAGCGCGTCATGTTTGCACGCTCAAAAATACTATAATACCTCAAAAACTAACAAGGTTTTGCAAATTTTGCCAACAGAATTTAAAATTAGAATAAAACGGCTAACTATTCTAGCAACGTGTATAAATCTACCCCTAAAACTAACTGAGATATGGGTTAATCAAAATGGATATTTAAACTGAAAATGATATCAAACAGCGCGTCATGTTTGCACGCTCAAAAATACTATAATACCTCAAAAACTAACAAGGTTTTGCAAATTTTGCCAATAGAATTTAAAATTAGAATAAAACGGGTGACTATTCTTGCAACGTGTATAAATCTACCCCTAAAACTAACTGAGATATGGGTTAATCAAAATGGATATTTAAACTGAAAATGATATCAAAAAGCGCGTCATGTTTGCACGCTCAAAAATACTATAATACCTCAAAAACTAACAAGGTTTTGCAAATTTTGCCAACAGAATTTAAAATTAGAATAAAACGGCTAACTATTCTTGCAACGTGTATAAATCTACCCCTAAAACTAACTGAGATATGGGTTAATCAAAATGGATATTTAAACTGAAACTGATATCAAAAAGCGCGTCATGTTTGCACGCTCAAAAATACTATTATACCTCAAAAACTAACAAGGTTTTGCAAATTTTGCCAACAGAATTTAAAATTAGAATAAAACGGCTAACTATTCTTGCAACGTGTATAAATCTACCCCTAAAACTAACTGAGATATGGGTTAATCAAAATGGACATTTAAACTGAAAATGATATCAAAAAGCGCGTCATGTTTGCACGCTCAAAAATACTATTATACCTCAAAAACTAACAAGGTTTTGCAAATTTTGCCAACAGAATTTAAAATTAGAATAAAACGGCTAACTATTCTTGTAACGTGTATAAATCTACCTTTAAAACTAACCGAGATATGGGTTAATCAAAATGGATATTTAAACTGAGAATGATATCAAAAAGCGCGTCATGTTTGCACGCTCAAAAATACTATAATACCTCAAAAACTAACAAGGTTTTGCAAATTTTGCCAACAGAATTTAAAATTAGAATAAAACGGCTAACTATTCTTGCAACGTGTATAAATCTACCCTTAAAACTAACCGAGATATGGGGTAATCAAAATGGATATTTAAACTGAAAATGATATCAAACAGCGCGTCATGTTTGCACGCTCAAAAATACTATAATACCTCAAAAACTAACAAGGTTTTGCAAATTTTGCCAACAGAATTTAAAATTAGAATAAAACGGCTAACTATTCTTGCAACGTGTATAAATCTACCCTTAAAACTAACCGAGATATGGGTTAATCAAAATGGATATTTAAACTGAAAATGATATCAAACAGCGCGTCATGTTTGTACGCTCAAAAATACTATAATACCTCAAAAACTAACAAGGTTTTGCTAATTTTGGCAACAGAATTTAAAATTAGAATAAAACGGCTAACTATTCTTGCAACGTGTATAAATCTACCCTTAAAACTAACCGAGATATGGGGTAATCAAAATGGATATTTAAACTGAAAATGATATCAAACAGCGCGTCATGTTTGCACGCTCAAAAATACTATAATACCTCAAAAACTAACAAGGTTTTGCAAATTTTGCCAACAGAATTTAAAATTAGAATAAAACGGCTAACTATTCTTGCAACGTGTATAAATCTACCCCTAAAACTAACTGAGATATGGGTTAATCAAAATGGATATTTAAACTGAAAATGATATCAAACAGCGCGTCATGTTTGCACGCTCAAAAATACTATAATACCTCAAAAACTAACAAGGTTTTGCAAATTTTGCCAACAGAATTTAAAATTAGAATAAAACGGCTAACTATTCTTGCAACGTGTATAAATCTACCCTTAAAACTAACCGAGATATGGGTTAATCAAAATGGATATTTAAACTGAAAATGATATCAAACAGCGCGTCATGTTTGTACGCTCAAAAATACTATAATACCTCAAAAACTAACAAGGTTTTGCAAATTTTGCCAACAGAATTTAAAATTAGAATAAAACGGCTAACTATTCTTGCAACGTGTATAAATCTACCCCTAAAACTAACTGAGATATGGGTTAATCAAAATGGATATTTAAACTGAAAATGATATCAAAAAGCGCGTCATGTTTGCACGCTCAAAAATACTATAATACCTCAAAAACTAACAAGGTTTTGCAAATTTTGGCAACAGAATTTAAAATTAGAATAAAACGGCTAACTATTCTTGCAACGTGTATAAATCTACCCTTAAAACTAACCGAGATATGGGGTAATCAAAATGGATATTTAAACTGAAAATGATATCAAACAGCGCGTCATGTTTGCACGCTCAAAAATACTATAATACCTCAAAAACTAACAAGGTTTTGCAAATTTTGGCAACAGAATTTAAAATTAGAATAAAACGGCTAACTATTCTTGCAACGTGTATAAATCTACCCCTAAAACTAACTGAGATATGGGTTAATCAAAATGGATATTTAAACTGAAAATGATATCAAAAAGCGCGTCATGTTTGCACGCTCAAAAATACTATAATACCTCAAAAACTAACAAGGTTTTGCAAATTTTGCCAACAGAATTTAAAATTAGAATAAAACGGCTAACTATTCTTGCAACGTGTATAAATCTACCCCTAAAACTAACTGTGGTATGGGTTAATCAAAATGGATATTTAAACTGAAAATGATATCAAACAGCGCGTCATGTTTGCACGCTCAAAAATACTATAATAACTCAAAAACTAACAAGGTTTTGCAAATTTTGCCAACAGAATTTAAAATTAGAATAAAACGGCTAACTATTCTTGCAACGTGTATAAATCTACCCCTAAAACTAACTGAGATATGGGTTAATCAAAATGGATATTTAAACTGAAAATGATATCAAAAAGCGCGTCATGTTTGCACGCTCAAATATACTATAATACCTCAAAAACTAACAAGGTTTTGCAAATTTTGCCAACAGAATTTAAAATTAGAATAAAACGGCTAACTATTCTTGCAACGTGTATAAATCTACCCCTAAAACTAACTGAGATATGGGTTAATCAAAATGGATCTTTAAACTGAAACTGATATCAAAAAGCGCGTCATGTTTGCACGCTCAAAAATACTATTATACCTCAAAAACTAATAAGGTTTTGCAAATTTTGCCAACAGAATTTAAAATTAGAATAAAACGGCTAACTATTCTTGCAACGTGTATAAATCTACCCCTAAAACTAACTGAGATATGGGTTAATCAAAATGGATATTTAAACTGAAAATGATATCAAACAGCGCGTCATGTTTGCACGCTCAAAAATACTATAATACCTCAAAAACTAACAAGGTTTTGCAAATTTTGCCAACAGAATTTAAAATTAGAATAAAACGGCTAACTATTCTTGCAACGTGTATAAATCTACCCCTAAAACTAACTGAGATATGGGTTAATCAAAATGGATATTTAAACTGAAACTGATATCAAAAAGCGCGTCATGTTTGCACGCTCAAAAATACTATTATACCTCAAAAACTAACAAGGTTTTGCAAATTTTGCCAACAGAATTTAAAATTAGAATAAAACGGCTAACTATTCTTGCAACGTGTATAAATCTACCCCTAAAACTAACTGAGATATGGGTTAATCAAAATGGACATTTAAACTGAAAATGATATCAAAAAGCGCGTCATGTTTGCACGCTCAAAAATACTATAATACCTCAAAAACTAACAAGGTTTTGCAAATTTTGCCAACAGAATTTAAAATTAGAATAAAACGGCTAACTATTCTTGCAACGTGTATAAATCTACCCCTAAAACTAACTGAGATATGGGTTAATCAAAATGGATATTTAAACTGAAAATGATATCAAAAAGCGCGTCATGTTTGCACGCTCAAAAATACTATAATACCTCAAAAACTAACAAGGTTTTGCAAATTTTGCCAAAATAATTTAAAATTAGAATAAAACGGGTGACTATTCTTGCAACGTGTATAAATCTACCCCTAAAACTAACTGAGATATGGGTTAATCAAAATGGACATTTAAACTGAAAATGATATCAAAAAGCTCGTCATGTTTGCACGCTCAAAAATACTATAATACCTCAAAAACTAACAAGGTTTTGCAAATTTTGCCAACAGAATTTAAAATTAGAATAAAACGGCTAACTATTCTAGCAACGTGTATAAATCTACCCCTAAAACTAACTGAGATATGGGTTAATCAAAATGGATATTTAAACTGAAAATGATATCAAACAGCGCGTCATGTTTGCACGCTCAAAAATACTATAATACCTCAAAAACTAACAAGGTTTTGCAAATTTTGCCAATAGAATTTAAAATTAGAATAAAACGGGTGACTATTCTTGCAACGTGTATAAATCTACCCCTAAAACTAACTGAGATATGGGTTAATCAAAATGGATATTTAAACTGAAAATGATATCAAAAAGCGCGTCATGTTTGCACGCTCAAAAATACTATAATACCTCAAAAACTAACAAGGTTTTGCAAATTTTGCCAACAGAATTTAAAATTAGAATAAAACGGCTAACTATTCTTGCAACGTGTATAAATCTACCCCTAAAACTAACTGAGATATGGGTTAATCAAAATGGATATTTAAACTGAAACTGATATCAAAAAGCGCGTCATGTTTGCACGCTCAAAAATACTATTATACCTCAAAAACTAACAAGGTTTTGCAAATTTTGCCAACAGAATTTAAAATTAGAATAAAACGGCTAACTATTCTTGCAACGTGTATAAATCTACCCCTAAAACTAACTGAGATATGGGTTAATCAAAATGGATATTTAAACTGAAAATGATATCAAAAAGCGCGTCATGTTTGCACGCTCAAAAATACTATAATACCTCAAAAACTAACAAGGTTTTGCAAATTTTGCCAACAGAATTTAAAATTAGAATAAAACGGCTAACTATTCTTGCAACGTGTATAAATCTACCCCTAAAACTAACTGAGATATGGGTTAATCAAAATGGATATTTAAACTGAAACTGATATCAAAAAGCGCGTCATGTTTGCACGCTCAAAAATACTATTATACCTCAAAAACTAACAAGGTTTTGCAAATTTTGCCAACAGAATTTAAAATTAGAATAAAACGGCTAACTATTCTTGCAACGTGTATAAATCTACCCCTAAAACTAACTGAGATATGGGTTAATCAAAATGGATATTTAAACTGAAACTGATATCAAAAAGCGCGTCATGTTTGCACGCTCAAAAATACTATAATACCTCAAAAACTAACAAGGTTTTGCAAATTTTGCCAACAGAATTTAAAATTAGAATAAAACGGCTAACTATTCTTGCAACGTGTATAAATCTACCCCTAAAACTAACTGAGATATGGGTTAATCAAAATGGATATTTAAACTGAAACTGATATCAAAAAGCGCGTCATGTTTGCACGCTCAAAAATACTATTATACCTCAAAAACTAACAAGGTTTTGCAAATTTTGCCAACAGAATTTAAAATTAGAATAAAACGGCTAACTATTCTTGCAACGTGTATAAATCTACCCCTAAAACTAACTGAGATATGGGTTAATCAAAATGGACATTTAAACTGAAAATGATATCAAAAAGCGCGTCATGTTTGCACGCTCAAAAATACTATTATACCTCAAAAACTAACAAGGTTTTGCAAATTTTGCCAACAGAATTTAAAATTAGAATAAAACGGCTAACTATTCTTGCAACGTGTATAAATCTACCCCTAAAACTAACTGAGATATGGGTTAATCAAAATGGATATTTAAACTGAAAATGATATCAAAAAGCGCGTCATGTTTGCACGCTCAAAAATACTATAATACCTCAAAAACTAACAAGGTTTTGCAAATTTTGCCAAAATAATTTAAAATTAGAATAAAACGGGTGACTATTCTTGCAACGTGTATAAATCTACCCCTAAAACTAACTGAGATATGGGTTAATCAAAATGGACATTTAAACTGAAAATGATATCAAAAAGCTCGTCATGTTTGCACGCTCAAAAATACTATAATACCTCAAAAACTAACAAGGTTTTGCAAATTTTGCCAACAGAATTTAAAATTAGAATAAAACGGCTAACTATTCTAGCAACGTGTATAAATCTACCCCTAAAACTAACTGAGATATGGGTTAATCAAAATGGATATTTAAACTGAAAATGATATCAAACAGCGCGTCATGTTTGCACGCTCAAAAATACTATAATACCTCAAAAACTAACAAGGTTTTGCAAATTTTGCCAATAGAATTTAAAATTAGAATAAAACGGGTGACTATTCTTGCAACGTGTATAAATCTACCCCTAAAACTAACTGAGATATGGGTTAATCAAAATGGATATTTAAACTGAAAATGATATCAAAAAGCGCGTCATGTTTGCACGCTCAAAAATACTATAATACCTCAAAAACTAACAAGGTTTTGCAAATTTTGCCAACAGAATTTAAAATTAGAATAAAACGGCTAACTATTCTTGCAACGTGTATAAATCTACCCCTAAAACTAACTGAGATATGGGTTAATCAAAATGGATATTTAAACTGAAACTGATATCAAAAAGCGCGTCATGTTTGCACGCTCAAAAATACTATTATACCTCAAAAACTAACAAGGTTTTGCAAATTTTGCCAACAGAATTTAAAATTAGAATAAAACGGCTAACTATTCTTGCAACGTGTATAAATCTACCCCTAAAACTAACTGAGATATGGGTTAATCAAAATGGATATTTAAACTGAAAATGATATCAAAAAGCGCGTCATGTTTGCACGCTCAAAAATACTATTATACCTCAAAAACTAACAAGGTTTTGCAAATTTTGCCAACAGAATTTAAAATTAGAATAAAACGGCTAACTATTCTTGTAACGTGTATAAATCTACCTTTAAAACTAACCGAGATATGGGTTAATCAAAATGGATATTTAAACTGAGAATGATATCAAAAAGCGCGTCATGTTTGCACGCTCAAAAATACTATAATACCTCAAAAACTAACAAGGTTTTGCAAATTTTGCCAACAGAATTTAAAATTAGAATAAAACGGCTAACTATTCTTGCAACGTGTATAAATCTACCCTTAAAACTAACCGAGATATGGGGTAATCAAAATGGATATTTAAACTGAAAATGATATCAAACAGCGCGTCATGTTTGCACGCTCAAAAATACTATAATACCTCAAAAACTAACAAGGTTTTGCAAATTTTGCCAACAGAATTTAAAATTAGAATAAAACGGCTAACTATTCTTGCAACGTGTATAAATCTACCCCTAAAACTAACTGTGGTATGGGTTAATCAAAATGGACATTTAAACTGAAAATTATATCAAAAAGCGCGTCATGTTTGCACGCTCAAAAATACTATAATACCTCAAAAACTAACAAGGTTTTGCAAATTTTGCCAACACAATTTAAAATTAGAATAAAACGGCTAACTATTCTTGCAACGTGTATAAATCTACCCCTAAAACTAACTGAGATATGGGTTAATCAAAATGGATATTTAAACTGAAAATAATATCAAACAGCGCGTCATGTTTGCACGCTCAAAAATACTATAATACCTCAAAAACTAACAAGGTTTTGCAAATTTTGCCAATAGAATTTAAAATTAGATTAAAACGGGTGACTATTCTTGGAATGTGTATAAATCTACCCCTAAAACTAACTGAGATATGTTTTAATCAAAATGGATATTTAAACTGAAAATGATATCAAACAGCGCGTCATGTTTGCACGCTCAAAAATACTATAATACCTCAAAAACTAACAAGGTTTTGCAAATTTTGCCAACACAATTTAAAATTAGAATAAAACGGCTAACTATTCTTGCAACGTGTATAAATCTACCCCTAAAACTAACTGAGATATGGGTTAATCAAAATGGATATTTAAACTGAAAATAATATCAAACAGCGCGTCATGTTTGCACGCTCAAAAATACTATAATACCTCAAAAACTAACAAGGTTTTGCAAATTTTGCCAACAGAATTTAAAATTAGAATAAAACGGCTAACTATTCTTGTAACGTGTATAAATCTACCTTTAAAACTAACCGAGATATGGGTTAATCAAAATGGATATTTAAACTGAGAATGATATCAAAAAGCGCGTCATGTTTGCACGCTCAAAAATACTATAATACCTCAAAAACTAACAAGGTTTTGCAAATTTTGCCAACAGAATTTAAAATTAGAATAAAACGGCTAACTATTCTTGCAACGTGTATAAATCTACCCCTAAAACTAACTGAGATATGGGTTAATCAAAATGGATATTTAAACTGAAAATGATATCAAACAGCGCGTCATGTTTGCACGCTCAAAAATACTATAATACCTCAAAAACTAACAAGGTTTTGCAAATTTTGCCAAAAGAATTTAAAATTAGAATAAAAAGGCTAACTATTCTTGCAACGTGTATAAATCTACCCCTAAAACTAACTGAGATATGGGTTAATCAAAATGGATATTTAAACTGAAAATGATATCAAACAGCGCGTCATGTTTGCACGCTCAAAAATACTATAATACCTCAAAAACTAACAAGGTTTTGCAAATTTTGCCAACAGAATTTAAAATTAGAATAAAACGGCTAACTATTCTTGCAACGTGTATAAATCTACCCTTAAAACTAACCGAGATATGGGTTAATCAAAATGGATATTTAAACTGAAAATGATATCAAACAGCGCGTCATGTTTGTACGCTCAAAAATACTATAATACCTCAAAAACTAACAAGGTTTTGCAAATTTTGGCAACAGAATTTAAAATTAGAATAAAACGGCTAACTATTCTTGCAACGTGTATAAATCTACCCTTAAAACTAACCGAGATATGGGGTAATCAAAATGGATATTTAAACTGAAAATGATATCAAACAGCGCGTCATGTTTGCACGCTCAAAAATACTATAATACCTCAAAAACTAACAAGGTTTTGCAAATTTTGCCAACAGAATTTAAAATTAGAATAAAACGGCTAACTATTCTTGCAACGTGTATAAATCTACCCCTAAAACTAACTGAGATATGGGTTAATCAAAATGGATATTTAAACTGAAAATGATATCAAACAGCGCGTCATGTTTGCACGCTCAAAAATACTATAATACCTCAAAAACTAACAAGGTTTTGCAAATTTTGCCAACAGAATTTAAAATTAGAATAAAACGGCTAACTATTCTTGCAACGTGTATAAATCTACCCTTAAAACTAACCGAGATATGGGTTAATCAAAATGGATATTTAAACTGAAAATGATATCAAACAGCGCGTCATGTTTGTACGCTCAAAAATACTATAATACCTCAAAAACTAACAAGGTTTTGCAAATTTTGGCAACAGAATTTAAAATTAGAATAAAACGGCTAACTATTCTTGCAACGTGTATAAATCTACCCCTAAAACTAACTGAGATATGGGTTAATCAAAATGGATATTTAAACTGAAAATGATATCAAAAAGCGCGTCATGTTTGCACGCTCAAAAATACTATAATACCTCAAAAACTAACAAGGTCTTGCAAATTTTGGCAACAGAATTTAAAATTAGAATAAAACGGCTAACTATTCTTGCAACGTGTATAAATCTACCCTTAAAACTAACCGAGATATGGGGTAATCAAAATGGATATTTAAACTGAAAATGATATCAAACAGCGCGTCATGTTTGCACGCTCAAAAATACTATAATACCTCAAAAACTAACAAGGTTTTGCAAATTTTGGCAACAGAATTTAAAATTAGAATAAAACGGCTAACTATTCTTGCAACGTGTATAAATCTACCCCTAAAACTAACTGAGATATGGGTTAATCAAAATGGATATTTAAACTGAAAATGATATCAAAAAGCGCGTCATGTTTGCACGCTCAAAAATACTATAATACCTCAAAAACTAACAAGGTTTTGCAAATTTTGCCAACAGAATTTAAAATTAGAATAAAACGGCTAACTATTCTTGCAACGTGTATAAATCTACCCCTAAAACTAACTGTGGTATGGGTTAATCAAAATGGATATTTAAACTGAAAATGATATCAAACAGCGCGTCATGTTTGCACGCTCAAAAATACTATAATAACTCAAAAACTAACAAGGTTTTGCAAATTTTGCCAACAGAATTTAAAATTAGAATAAAACGGCTAACTATTCTTGCAACGTGTATAAATCTACCCCTAAAACTAACTGAGATATGGGTTAATCAAAATGGATATTTAAACTGAAAATGATATCAAAAAGCGCGTCATGTTTGCACGCTCAAATATACTATAATACCTCAAAAACTAACAAGGTTTTGCAAATTTTGCCAACAGAATTTAAAATTAGAATAAAACGGCTAACTATTCTTGCAACGTGTATAAATCTACCCCTAAAACTAACTGAGATATGGGTTAATCAAAATGGATATTTAAACTGAAAATGATATCAAAAAGCGCGTTATGTTTGCACGCTCAAAAATACTATAATACCTCAAAAACTAACAAGGTTTTGCAAATTTTGCCAACAGAATTTAAAATTAGAATAAAACGGCTAACTATTCTTGCAACGTGTATAAATCTACCCTTAAAACTAACCGAGATATGGGTTAATCAAAATGGATATTTAAACTGAAAATGATATCAAAAAGCGCGTCATGTTTGCACGTTCAAAAATACTATAATACCTCAAAAACTAACAAGGTTTTGCAAATTTTGCCAACAGAATTTAAAATTAGAATAAAACGGCTAACTATTCTAGCAACGTGTATAAATCTACCCCTAAAACTAACTGAGATATGGGTTAATCAAAATGGATATTTAAACTGAAAATGATATCAAACAGCGCGTCATGTTTGCACGCTCAAAAATACTATTATACCTCAAAAACTAACAAGGTTTTGCAAATTTTGCCAACAGAATTTAAAACTAGAATAAATCGGCTAAATATTCTTGCAACATGCATAAGTCTACCCTTAAAATAAACTGTGATATAGGTTTTTTAAACAAAATATGATATCAAAAAGCGCGTCATATAAATTGGAAAAATCTCAGTAACAACAAACTTTAGTACAAACTTTATTAATTGATCCTAAGACTAGATTAAATTGGCTATTTATTGTTGCGAAATTTATAAATCTACCCTCTAAAGTAACCGAGATATAAGCCAAAATAAACATGAAACTGTATGCAACCAACAAATCAAATTTAATCAATTTTAGATATGTTTAGATACCACTTGAAATAATTCGTACTATTTATAACTCCAAAATGTGATTCACAAATAAAATGTATTTGTTAAAATATCGTTTGATTATAATTAGAACGTTTAGCCGTTTGCATACCAAACTCCTTACTCATGTTTAGCTAATAACTAGACATGGTTTCTTCTTTCAAGCGAGTGCGACGAACTTAGATATTTCTCCGGCGATCTCCGTGTTGCAAATGAATCTGTTTGCACAAATCCTTGATAGTTATTAACCGATTGGCGCGCACTATACAATCAACTCGAGTGCATTTACAATACTGACTGCGCTCGTAGATAAACAGACACTATTTATTATACATCAGGGGGATTCCCCTCAAATAAAAAAAATAAAAAATCGGATTAATTATCTTAAATTTGTTTAAAATATTTATAATAGGGAATATGCATTCAATTTAATTTTTTTTCCGAATCTTTATTTTGAACTAAACCATTAATTTTTATAATTAATATCTTTTTAATTACTTAAAACTAATAAATAAAAGTGCAAATTAAGCGAGGGAAATTTAAATTTGTAAAACGCAAGACTATTGGTTAAAACGAAAGTGACGTAACATCTTATATAAACAAGTCCGTATTGTTTACATTTGTATGTCTGCAGTCTTTTGGTTAGAAAACAAACGTCAAGTTAAAAATGAAAACAGCTGTAGTAAACAATGGTCTGAACTGTCAGTGGTAATTGACGTCATCAACAGACCGCGCGAAAATGGCGGCGTTTAAACGGCTCAAAATTTTAAATATTTTTTAAAACTTAATTACAGCATTTTTAAGCAGTATTTATATTTTTAACTATGTAACTATGTTTTTTTTTACTTTATATTATAACGGTGTAAACAGTGAATTAAAAATATATAAAAAAAAAACATGCATATTTCCTATTGTGTTTGGGAATTAGATTTTAAATCTCAATCCTATGAACGCTATTATTTATTGCAAACTTAAATTGTCTTTGTAGCGGAAATAGTACCAGAGCGCCCCGCGAGTACCCTCTCGGAGCGCTGCCCGTCGCGCAGCCTGTCGCGCAGCAACCCTGGTCCACCCCCTCTCGAGTTCCACCACCCTGGCTGTAATCGGCCGTTGTGTAAACAACCCTACAGTATATAAACCGCTACATCGTACAAGTGAGGATCACTCGCTCCTCCGCTGTCAAGATGAACACGTTTATTCCGACAACGCCCAACGAAGCTCTCGCAGCAAAATTCCTCGACCCCGACACCGTGGACGACAGCGTCCTCGCAGGGATGATGAATCACATAACACAAATGTTAAAGACAAGAAAACAAACCGCCAACGAGAAACCCCTGGAAACCGACACCGAAAAGACAACTGAAGCTGCCCCCGAGAAGACAAACGAAGCCGCCGCCGAGAAGACTAACCAAGTCGCCGCCGAGAAGACTAACCAAGCCGCCGTCGAAAAAGCAAACGAAGCCGCCCCCGAAAAGAAAACTGAAGCCGATGCCGAAAAGACAACCGAAGCCGCCCCCAAGAAGACAACTGATGCCGCCCCCGAGAAAACAAATGAAGCCGCCGCCGAAAAGACAAACAATACCGCCTCCGAAAAGAAAACTGACCAAGAATCAACTAAGAAAACAAGACCCACCCGCAGCCAAGCAGAACCTAACATAGCCCACCGAAGGAAACCAAGGAGGAAACGAAATGAAAAACTAATTTACAGAGAAAAAAAAAAAAACGAAGGACAAACAAAAACAGACGACAACAACAGAAAAAACAAAACAACAACAGAAAACAAAACCAACGACGGCGGAAGGACGGGCTCGCGCCCAAAACCGCCATTGAACTAAGGATCCCATACAAGGGAGGACACAACCACACACACATTCGATCGGTGAGACGCGATCGAGCTACAACTACCTGTGTCACGGACTAGTGTACAGCCCAGCCAGTTAAACCCGGTGAAAACCCGGATTAAAAAACATCCACGGGATTCCCAAAGCCGGGAAGGCCCAAAATGAAGAAAACCACCACCGCCGCCAGGACGACTCGCCAGTCGTCCACCGCCGCCACCACCGCCTCCGCCGCCACCACCTCCGTCACTACCACCAACAAACTACCTACAACGCCAAAGGGACTCTCAATGACGCCCCTGTCCCCCATCGCCGGATCCCCAACACAACAACAACAAGTAAGTGCCCCCGCCGCTTTAATGTCCCTGAAACCAAACCCAATCTTGACGCCACGTAACATACAAACTACAAATGACAACAAACGCAAATTCATTTACACCGCCACCGTCCACCAACTCCCCGAACAATACCAGACATATAAAAACCTATTCAACATCACCAAGCAGATCCACGGGTTCCAATACGAAACCGTGTCAATTCGCAAGGACACTGCCCTATTCAAGTCAACTGACCCGGACATGCCCGAGAAATTGAAAAAAAATAGGCACTT
Organism: Phosphuga atrata; assembly: GCA_944588485.1. Classification (NCBI taxonomy): domain Eukaryota; kingdom Metazoa; phylum Arthropoda; class Insecta; order Coleoptera; family Silphidae; genus Phosphuga; species Phosphuga atrata. The sequence goes on along the minus strand of OX155897.1, from coordinate 5,238,035 downwards.
CATCGGGGAACCTGTCCCCATTTCTCTTGGCCCACAGCCAGCCCCCGCCTCCCCCCGCCCAAGAACATCCGGTCCGTCCATGTCTTGCGTTGTCCGCGGTGTCGCCCTAGACATCACCGACAGCGAGGTCCTGGACCACATCAAAAACCTCAATCTCCAGGTTGATAAAGCCTGGCGAATCACGGCCCGAGCCACCAACAAGCTCACATTACATTACCCACGACTCGTCAACATTGGACCACCTGATTAAGTTCGGGCTAGTCATCTACGGCCATCGCCACTATGTTGAGCTATCTAACCCCTCCCCTCCTCAACCTCTTCAGTGCCGTAGATGCCTCAAATTCCACGATTCAAAGCAACCCTGCACAGAGACCCTGACCTGTGCTCTCTGCGCCGGTCCCCACCCCACCAGCCAGTGCCCCAACCCCACACAAATCCGCTGCGCCAATTGCAGCGGCGACCACCACTCGAGCTCCCCACTATGCCCCAACCCCCCAGCCGCCCCACTTTCGTCAGAGATGACAGCCCGGAACAGTCTATCCCCCGGAACAGTCTGAGAATCCCTCTAACACCATTGTTGTTGAAGACCTAATCAGGTTCTTCACAACAGCTCTTCTCAATATCCTCCCCGACAAGCGCGACGAGATATTGGAAACGGTGACCCCCCTGGCCAGGAATATCTTCGGACTTAAACTTAAGTCCACGATATTCAGGAACACGGTTCACTGTTCCTTTATACCGCTCGCGCCCCGCGAATCTACTGTTTCGGATCCAAATCCCCCTCTGTCCCCCCTCTGAAAAGTCAACCTCTACAGCATTTCGTATTAAGTTAGGATGGCTTTCCTAGCAAGTTTAAACAGCCTCGGCTGGAAACACAAAAAAGTCCTTATCGAGCATTTAGTTGTCTCCGAAAATGTCCTCATACTAGCGTTACAAGAAACATATTTCACTCCCAAAACCAAAGCCAGCCTGAGAAACTTCACAATTGTTCGCAAGGACAGACCAAAACAAGGTGGTGGCGTAGCCATCGCCCATAACAACTCAATCCCAGCCCGCCCTGTGACGCTCCCCCCACATCTCCAAGACCTTGAAGCCGTTGGCATAACCATAAGCTACCAACAGTCCACTATTAACATCTTCTCCGTATACTTCTCCCCAAAATCTGACATTTCAGTCGACCTGTTCGACTATTTCAACTCGCTCCCCAACTGCATAATTTTGGGCGATCTGAACGCCCGCAATCAAGTATTCGAAGACACAATATCCAACAGCAAAGGCCGTCAACTCGTCTAGATCCTAGACTCGCATTCCCTCTTCCGCCTTGACTGTACGGACTACTCCTTTTTTGGTCCCCAAGGCAATTCTATTATTGACCACATCTTAATATCCGACAACGCAGCGTACCTACTGTCCCCCACAGCCTTCATCGGCCCCTCGGTCACAAGCGACCATCTCCCACTGATAGCAGAGATGCTATTCGTACCTCCACCAATTCCTCCACCATCTACAATAACTACTGTCTTGGAAAAATGCATTCAAGCATTCGAAACGAATCTTACAGTCGCCTTTGCCAACCCCCGACCATAAACTCCACCTTCAAGCTAGAATCCGCCATCGAAAGATTTACCAGTAGACTCCAATTAGAAATACACGCTTGTGTACCAACACGCACCATATGCACCGTTGATGTTCCTCTGCCCCCCCCCGAAATTGTCTCGCTAATCCAAAAAAAACGTAAATTGTATAGGATTTACAAAAATACCCACGATCCTCTGATTAAATCATCGTGGAACCGTCTAAATGCCCTCATCAAACTAAAACTGCGTGCCTTCCGTGAAAAATCGTGGATAGATGCTACATCTAAACTCGATTCCAAGGATGGCAGTATGACAGATAGATGCTACATCTAAACTCGATCCCAAGGATGGCAGTAAGGTTTGGAAGTCCCTAAACATTCTTACCGGCCGGTCTCGCCGGCCCAACCACCCACTCTCGGTAAATGATCTAATCCTCACAAATGCCCCAGAAAAAGCCCAGGCTTTCGCGACCCATCTCGAAAAAGTCCCCCAATCAAACTCCCCACACTTTACCGAACCATTCTTCAGGAAAACCACAATCGAGATTAGCCGCCTACCTTTAACTCCGTATTCAGAGTTCCCCCCGTCTACCCAAATCGAAAATGAACCCCTAGTCCAGCCCATTACCACCGAAGAGGCTCGCAATGTCATCTCCACCACTCGAAACGGCTCTGCCGCCGGAACCGACCGTATTCCATGGACTGTCCTCAAACACCTTCCAGACCAAGCAATTGAATACCTAGCCGGTATATTCAACGCCTGCCTCTCGTCCGGCACCTTCCCGCGGGCTTGGAAATCCGCTTACACAATAATGATCCCCAAACCCCAAAAAAATCCGAAACTCGTTGACTCCTATCGCCCAATCTCCCTCCTCAGCACGATTGGTAAAACTTTCGAAAAAATCATCTCCCAACGTCTCCGCTCCTTCTGCGAAAACCACCACGTCATACCCGACCATAAAAGTGGGTTTATGAATCAACGGTCTACCCAACATTCCATTCTCAACCTCACGTCCAACCTGTCTATCACACTAAACTCCGGAGACTCCGCCATAGCCCTCTTCCTTGATATCCACCGGGCCTTCGACACTGTATGGCACGACGGCCTGATAGATAAACTCCACAAATTACAGGTCCCACTATCACTAGTCCGTCTAGTAAAGAGCTTTCTCTCCAACCGCTCGTGCCGCGTCAATGTGTCCAATTCGCTGTCTCTCCCCTTTACGCCCGTAGCGGTCGTCCCACAAGGCTCCTCTCTGCCCCCCCCCTGCTATTCAACCTATTCTGTCACGACATCCCTTTACCGACCAATTCTCGCTGCCACATCCAACAATTCGCAGATGACACCGTCATCTGGTCCTGCCACCGAAACCCCTCAATCTCGGCAACCGTCCTTAACATATTCATTGCCAAAATAGAAATCTGGATGAACCTCTGGCGCATCCAGATTAATCCCCAAAAATCCCAACTGATCCATTTCCTTCACAAAAACCTCTCCAAACGTATTGCCGAAAAGCAATATTCAATAAACCTCTGATACCCCAACCATCAATAACGTACCTTGGCACGATCTTCACCCAGTCCCTAAGCCCAGTACCCAACATCAGACATTGTCTCCATAAAATGAGGTCCAGGCTAAACCTTCTCTTCTGCCTCCGCACCCGAGTAGGGGGTTGTTCATCAAACACCCTACTCTACACGTACAAAACCTTTGTTCGCCCAGTCCTCGACTATCAAATGACAGCCCTTGCCCTCTGCAACAAAAATCATATTGAACCCCTCCTCAGTTTTGAAAGAAACTGCCTTCGACGGATATACCATCTAAACTACAAGTTCCAAACTATATTACTCGAAGAACTAGTAAATTTCGACCTATACCACACCCTCCAGGAAAAACTCGCCTCCCGCATCATCTCCCAAGAACCCCCAATTTTCGACATCTTTAAGTCCCCTCCTGTTGAAATACACAGAAGAAAGCCCAAAAACAAACTCCCCATCCCCTATCTAGTGCTTCTGTCCCGACTGAAAGATGACCTTTCTCCAAACCTAGAACTAATTCTAGACACAGTCCCTGATATGTTTAAATAACCCCAAAACACTAGGACACACCAAGACCCTAGACGAAAAGAACCGACCAACACTGCCCCCCTCCTTCTGACGTTTTCTCGCGCCGCCAAGGTGATGTTGACTGACTTGCCGCCCGACTGCTGCTATCCGCTGTTTCCCACCCATAAAAAAAATCTATCCACCTCCTTGGCTGAAAAGGAAATTGCATTTCCTACAACAGCCGTCACTTTTTTTTCCTACAACATTGACACTTATTCAACATGCAGCAATACTACAAAGCTTAACCGAACTTCGTACGAAGCAGACGTTAAACTTAGTAATTATTCCGACAAAATAATTCAAAAAAACCAAACCGCAGACATGAATCCAATCATGCATAACACCAACTCCAACGGAAACGCCGCCGCCAAGGAATTCAAGGACTTCGCCTTCCTGGACTCCATCAGCGAAGACGGGTTGGACAGCCTGCTCAACCACCTCCTGAACAGGAAGAAGAAAAACACCGAAGCCGAACAGCCCCAGGACACCGCCGCGACCAGAAGGACCGCCGCCGATAGGACCAACGACGCCGAACCTAAGAAAACCACCGAAGCCGCCCCGAGGAGAGCCACCGAAGCCGCCCCGAGGAGGAAACCCACACCGATGGACACGGACAGCATCACCGAGGCCGCCCCCAAGCGCAAAACCGACCCGGAGGACGAGGAAACCTTCCGGTTTCCCAAGAAAACCGCAAAGCTGACGAGCCCAACCACGTCAAGCCTGCGAGGACCGCAGGTGAGTATGAATAGTTACGCATGCTTAAATACAAGGGACAGTGACGACGACGACGTCGAAGACGAATTCACTGAGACCGAAACCCCCACCGAAAACAACGTCAACAACAAAACTCCCATCGTGCTACGAAACAAAGACAAATCGGCAGGGCTTTCAAAGAAGCTAAACAGAAACAACATCAACTACACCAGGGCAACGACTACCAGGGACGGGATAAGAATCCAGCCCCAAACCATAACTGACTACCGGAACATGTACAAGTTGATGAAAGAAGAAGACTACGAATTCCACACGCACCAACTAAGCACGGAAAGGAACCTAAAGGTCGTAGTGAAGGGAGTTCCCTGCGGCCTGACGGAGGAGGAAATCAAAGAGAGCCTCTACGACAACGGATACCCGGCCATAAAAGTGACCAGGATGAAAGGAAGAGAAGCCACGCCAATCCAAATGGTCCTGATAGAAATTGGGAAGGAATACAAATCCATCTACCAAATGGATCGATTCTGCGGATTGAGCGTGAAAATGGAACCGCTGAAAACACGAGGAGAAACCGTACAATGTCACCGATGCCAGCTGTTCGGCCACGTGCAGAGGCACTGCAACGCCGAATACAGATGCATGAAATGCGGACAGAACCACAGCACGCACCTGTGCGAGAAACCGCTAACACTGCCGCCGAAATGCGCAAACTGCGGAGGCGAACACCTCTATATGGGGAAACTGCCCGGCGAGACCGGAAATAGCTAGACAAACGGAACAAAGACAGCAGGAAACGAGACCCTCACCAAGACAAACAACCCCAACACCGAGACAAACAGCCCAAACACCGTCAACCAGTCACGCCCACAACCGCCATAAAACAAAGGATCCCATACAAGGGAGGAGAATGAACAAAATGAACACGTTTACTCCGACAACCCCCAACGAAGCCGCCGCAGCAAAGTATCTCGACCCCGACTACCTGGACACCCTGGTCGACAGCGTCCTCGTCCAAATGATGAATTACATAATGAAACTGATGAAGACCCAAACTGTCAACGAGAAACCCCAGGAAACCGCCGCCGAAAAGACAACCGAAGCCGCCCCCGAGAAGACGCGGGGAAGCGTAAGTGAGGGTGGGGGCAGAGGAAAGTCGTCATGGTCACCGGAATTGATGGAGATCATCGGAAGTGGCCAAGGTCACCGGAAGTGATCAAGGTAAGAGGCTGACCTAGAAGCAACCATCTTTCCCTACTCTCTACCAGACCTGTTCGGTTCAAGGCTTCTGGTCGTAAGAATCATGTGTAGTGCTTAAGTTACAGGTTGCGTGACAGGCATTTCTTGATGTAAGTGTTCTTATTCAGTCGATAGGTAGTTCTAACTTGTTGACTCTTGGATAATGATGCTCTTTCTGATAAGTTGGGTTCAATCCATTCGCTGAGATACTTAAATTTCTCAGTCCTCTTGATGTTTCCCTGCTCTAGTAACATCTCTCTGTTTGCTTCTCTGGTGTTGGTTACGAATTCTATTTTCTCTAGCAACACTTGAAGACCTACTTTGGCAGCCTGTTTTCTGAGGCATTTTACCTGCATTGCTGCTATCTCAAGAGAATCAACAAACAGTGCCATGTCATCTGCAAGGGCCAGGCAATCTACAACCAGTCCATCGTTCTTACATCCCAGGTAGATACCACTCTGAGCACCCAAAGTGATCAGTTCCTTGCGCCATTCTCTCATAATCTTTTCAAGGACACAGTTGAAGAGAAGTGGGAAATGTCCATCTCCTTGTCTCACTCCAGTTTTTATTTCGAAGCTCTCTGAAATATCGCCTCTAAATTTAAACTTGGAATGGGTATTGCTCAAAGTTTGTAGGATGAGTCTGCAGGTTTTGTTGTCTAGTCCTAGTTCCTGGAGTACATTGTTAAGCGTTTCTCTATCAATGGAATCGTAGGTCTTCCTAAAATCAACAAAGGTGACGACCACCTTGCGGTTTCTCATCTTGGAGTATGCAAGTACAGTTTTAAGATTGAGGACTTGTTCAACACAGGATCGGGTCTTCCTGAAGCGCCCTGGTATTTTTGTGCCCTTCTGATTTTCTGCCCTTGCAACTTCTTCGAGAGAATCTTGTATGTAATCGGGGCGAGACAAATTCCACGGTAGTTGTTTAGATCAGTAAAATCTCCCGTTTTGTGAAGCGGATGGATCAGAGCAGATTTCCATCGGGTGGTAATTTCTCTGTTTCCCAGATGTCCTGGATGATCTCGGTTAGCTTGCGTATGGCATTGTTTCCAGCACCTTTCCACAGTTCAGCAACGATAGAGTCCTCTCCAGCTGCTTTATTATTCTTAAGAAGTTGAATGATCTGGCCAACTTCTTCCAATGATGAGGGGGCAGCGAGTCCGGGTTTGGTGTGGTTTGTTTATAGTCGAAGCCTTTGCTGGGTGGGTCACAGTTGAGTAGATTTTTAAAGTACTGAGCCAAAAGGTGGTAGTTGTCCTTTTCGTTATAAGCCAGTTTGCTTTGTGAGTCTCTGAAGTGGAGGCTTGGCGGAGCGTCTTTTCTGAGTGTCTGTTTGAAGGTTCCTAAGAAATCTCTGGAGTTAGCTCTCTTCGATTTGGGTTAGTTGGTTTTGTGTGAAGGTTCCTCGAATGATCTTGGTTGTAACCTTTTTTGTTCTAAAAATTTATGCTAATTTTCCTTGGTCTTTTTAGAATTCCACTTCACCCAGACTGTCTGTCTTTGGGCTATTGCATTGTCACAGTCTTCAGTCCACCACGGATGCTTCCTTCTTCTAGCAAGAGGGGCGAGTTCATCGGCCGCCTTGACAAGAGTCTCCTTCAGTTGGTCCCTGCTGTTTAGATCTGTATTGTTCAGTCTCTGACTTACTTCTTGACTTTGGAGGTTCTGTGTAATCTAGTATAGAATAAATCTAGTATCTATCTTAAAGATTGTATATTTATGAGAACCATATTGAGCTTGCTGTTGATAGATTTGGAAGATGTTTAGTCTTCCAAACACGTCAAATTATTAATTAAAAAAATCGTTTGGGCGAGTTACTGGAATTTTTTTTTTTTTTTTTTTGAATCTTTGATTTGATTTTTTTTTTACTTTCCCTGACTTTTTGGGAGATGTATGATCCTATCAGAAGGACGTAGGACCTGGAGCCGGAGAGGTCGGCTTCCGCATCAGAAGTAGAGATGACATAAGCATCGTGAAAACAAGATTGCACGAATAGCTTTCAGATCTATAGGCACCTGACGCTAGGAGCAATTTAATATACGTTTGGGTTATGTAACGACTCGTCCTCTTTGTTGGGGGGTTGATTTCACATCTCTAACATCAGCAGTCTTTGAGATATAAGTATCCCGTATTTTCAGAGCCCTTACGTAGATTTTCTGAAAATGACAAAACAAGTTTTTCAGTAATTTGTAAGAGGAATCTAATAGACCTTTTCGGAGTTGACATTTTTTTGTGAGCATGTGTCAATTTCCGCCATGTTATACGTCAAAAAGTGCCCGAACTTTTTGTCGTATAACCAGTGAAAATAACAAAATGTGTCCAAAACTTTCATATTTGCGCCTTTCAAATTGGCGGATTGGTATTCTAATTGGCATTCTATTACCAATTTTTACTATCGGGCATATTCAGTTTAAGGTTATAAAATTAAGCAACCCCCAATTTCCATCCCCCTGAATCGAATTTTCAAAAAATGGTCTTTTTTTTAAACGAACCTTTATACCAAATTTCATATCCGTAACATTTTCCGTTTCCGAGTTAAAACTTTGGCCGCACTTTCCACGAAATTTTCAAAAATCCTTCTAAACGAAAATGATTTCTTCTTTCAAAATATCGTGTATTATCAATTATAGATACACAAACATATAATAATATATTACATACAGTCTTACAAATTAAAAACAAACAAGAAAAATCATACAAAATATACAATTGAACCTTTAACTTTAAGAAGGAAAATGATCTTTTACTTCACCAAGGGCGTTCCTCTTTTAAACCTAAAGATATTTATCACAGCTTATCAATTAGGAATTTCTCGAACACAAACGAAATCGGCGGAAATAAATAAATAATTTAAATAAACATAAGTTTGTTTGTTTGTCTTCCCCAAACGAGTTACATAGATTTGACGTCTAAACATTGCTCAAACACAACAACTAAGTCACCTCCTCAGATCTCGGTAATATCAAAAAACTTTCCTAAAAATCTTCTTAAAAGTCCCTTTTTTCTCCTTCTTCACACTTTTAGCGTCATCGTAAGACATACTCAAACTCATATTCCCGGCTGACGGAGATGGGCTTTTCTGTCTTTTAGTCTCATCTACGCTTGCAGATTTCTTATGTCCAATAAGTCCGTTCCTACTCCACTTCATCCCACTCCTATTCTCAGATATCCGAAGATTAACAGGAGAAGAAATCTTTCGCAAGGGAAGACTAAGATCCCCATTACTAGGTTTCTTCTCCAGATTCTTAGGCAAAGGCACATCTTGAAGATGATTATTATCGCTTTCCTCCAAAACCACTGGAATTTCCTCAAAATTAGTTTGAAACTCGTAAGTAGAAGGAGCCGACTCCTGCCGATTCCAAACCTTATACCTCTTATCGTCGCCTATAGTTGTTATCGAAGTGGATCGCTGCAACCGTTTCTTCCTCTTTTTCAATTTCAACTTCTTTTTTAACTCGGCTTCATCCACCATGAGATGTTCGTAGGTTCCCGAGATCTTCAAAGCTTCTTCACTGGGTCTTCTTTGCTTCTTGGCGGGGGTTTCTCTGATTACATCGATAGATTTCCTGCGAGAAACTTGGACAGTGTTCTCATCGTGCGTGGTCTCATCTGATTTTCGTTCAGATCTTCGACAAAACGTAAGAAAAACAAAAAAGCAAAACATAAAAAGCATGAGAAACTGAGTGAAGCCGATGGATTTGTCTTTCTCGTTTATCAAAGCCTCAACTATCTCGCCTAACTGATTGATTTTCTTCTCTAACCGTTCGTTGTTTTCGTCTTTTCTTTTGATTTCTTCGTTTAGAGTGCTTATGGTTTTCTCTAAAAACCGTTGCATTTCCTCGACTTGCTTCTTGTAGCGCCTGCTTAATTCTTCCAGGTATTGACTGGAAAGCGAAACGTTTCTTTCTAAAGTTTTTATTCGGTTGGAGAGGCGGAGGAAAACGGATTCTTTGCTTTGGGGCGGAGAAGGCGTGGCAGTTTGGTTTTCTATCAAATCGAAGTTTTCCAAATAAATGTTTTCACCGCTCTCGAATTCTATTTCCCCGCTGGATTCGACAATCTCAAACTCCTCTTTAGTAGAATTTAAACTCTCTGTAGATTGAGAATGCTCTTTAGTTATCTCGATGATATCTTCGGGGTTAAGCGTTTTGGTGGGTTTAATAAGAGATACGTCGGATAGATTGCTGATAACTTTTTCGTTGATGGCTGGTGAATTCTTGCTTAAACTTTCCGAGCTTTCGATTTGTGAAGCTTTAACTTGGGTGTTTTCTGTAACGATTTCCTCAACTTCAACTTTGGTGATTTCTTCGACGAGAATTTCTTTGCTGCTATTGTGATTGCTTATGTTAAGGACGAACTTGTTTTCGAATAAAGCTATGCTGTTGCACATGGCGGCTAAATATCTGTCGGGGAAGAAGGATTTCACCCAAAAGCCCTTCACGATTTTGACTTTTGGTTCGAAACCGTAAGCTTCGCAAAGCCCAGTTCCATCCAGACTATTCTTCAAGCTTTCTACAGTTAATAAACCTTCTAAAACTCTACGTTTACAACTTAACAGTTCGAAAACTTGTCCGAATAATAAGTCAGTGCAGCCTTCACAAACAACATTGAAACTAGGAGTTGTGCAGGTGCTAATCAAAGGTGAATACTTGACGACTTTTTCCACGCTGGTTTGATTGGAAATGTTGCCTTTGTTTCCTAAAACTTCTGCGGCTTTTTTAACTATGGAAATGACTGCGTCGGTGGCGGAGCTAAATAAATTCTTTGGGGCTTGTCCTTTTTCGAGGTCCAAGTCGTCGTCGTCATCTTCTTCTTGATTCCCGGCGGAATCTTCTTTCTCGAGAACTTCGAATTCGGAAGTTCCGTAGACTCTGAATAGACTGATGGGGCAGAAATGCTCGGAGCCGTGATGGGAATGCATCTCGACTTTGATGTATTTGCCGAAGAGGTGGGGATTAAGGTCGAAACTCTGCAAATCCCTTTCGTCTTTGGCGGAGAAATGGCCGACGTTGGACCAATCCCGACTAGGAAACCTATCACTAACGAAAACTGAAAAATCCTTAGGTGACGAACTGAACAACTCGAAGTTGGCCAAGTCTATTTTTTTGGCTTGTACCGCTTCGCATAGTTCGACTATAAACCAAATGCGACTAGAACAAGTGTTTAGATTGTACTCATCTCTGAGCGGACTGAGGACCGAGCTCGGACTAATAGCTTCTGCGTTCGCCGCGACGATTTTCGCTCCGCAATCCGGTGAAGCGTAATTCTTCGAACGAACTTTTAAATTGCCATTGAAGCTCTGACTGTTGGTCGAAGTGTTAACTTCCTCTCTATTCTTCTCGGCTTCTTCCAGACGCTTTTGGGCCCATTCCGAGAAGGACGGGATTTCTTCTGTTAGGTTTTCTTTGGGCTCTAGGACCTTTGGCAGTTCCAGAACGGCGTCGACATCTGTACGGTTTTCGGCGTTTGCATTCTCGAGAATGACTTCTTCAATGTCTTCTTGATCGCTTGTTGCATTCGCGTTGATCTCTGCCTCGGTGGATTGACTAGATGAGATTTCGGCGCGGTTTTGCAATTCCGCAGTCGCTGTCTCCACCAAGGTCAAAACTATTCCTTGTCCATTATCTGAAAACCTAAAAAATAAACAAAAATTATATAAAAACATGAATAAAACCACAAGTTAAATGATATATAACACATGACTAGACTAAACAACTATATTTTAACAAATGAAATGTATAACCATGAAAATTCTTATCTTTTATTTTAATTTCGCTCTTGTGTCCAATTGACAACCTACCGCCCTAGTTACATAATATACCATTAATTTTAAACGGTTAGATTTCATTTAATTGGCAATTTGTTCCAGAGCGTTATCAGATTACTGTGATAAGTTGGTGTAGATAAAGTTGCTAAAAATTCTATTATATATTTTTTATTACTCATGCATTAAAAGTACTAACCCTTTGCTTTAACATCTTTAACCCTTTGAGGCAAGGATTTTTTTTTAATAAAAGACCATGTTGCACAGACATTTGTGCATGTAGCTATTTGCAATATTTTGAGGTGGTTCAAAAAATATCCCACCATGCTTTCACCATAGCCGAAACGACTTTAAAATATATATGCATATTTAAGCATTAAAAAGGTGTTATACTTTTAATACCACAATGCTTAATATTTCTTGGGTTAATCTCTTTGACACTTTGGTAGAGACAAAACTGATCATAGTATTTAATATTTGGTAGCTTTACCCTTTCAGTTCCGGGCGAAAAAGAGGTGCTTATTCGAAGGTAACCGGTCGAATTGTAAAGCACTATAAGGTAAGGGACGCTATATCGGGTCTGGCACTTTTCGCCAGTGCAGTAACCGGTCGAATTGTAAAGCGCTACAAGATGAGGGCCGATATATATACGGCTCTAGCACTTTTCGCCAGTGCAGCGAGGGCCGATATATCGGCCTCCGATAATAGGAGGAAAGTAACAAATCTAAATTAGTTCAAGAGACAATTTTAAATAAAACAAATATAATATTATATATTTTTTATTACTCGTGCATTAAAAGTACTATCTTGGCGCAAGTTTTTTAGTACGAGAATTATCACTTTTGGTTGTATTACTAAATAACTTGGGTAACGCACGCAAATATTCAATATCCCTAGGTTACATTTAAAAAAAAAACACAATCAAGACCTCAATATTAAAAAAAAAACCGGCCAAGTGCGAGTGACTCGCGCACCGAGGGTTCCGTACAAACTTGTAAGTAAGGTATCTTTTTTTTTGTGGAAGACGTAGCAAGCACATTCAGATAACTTGACAAGTGGCCCTCCTGAAATCACGACCATCTTAGTACCGCTGCAAGCATAACCTCAAGATGTCGCTGTCGTACGATGGAATTCTACCCTATATTTTATTACCATACATCCCCCATTCACTATGAGTTTTTAGGGGTTCTGGAACTTCACTATTTGTTTTTACTGCTCAATTTTGCCTGTATACCTAAATGCCCTGTATAAAGGTATACAGGGTATTTTTTTTTATATAACGCGAATATTTTTAAACTTATAAAAAGAAAACTTTATTTTAGTACTACACTTATTCACTAACTTATATTAAGATCTAACTATTTCTAGATCTAATATATTAACTATTTCTAAATCTATTTCGATACTCTTAACATTCAGTTGTTCAATTGACTGCTTTTGGGCAATTGACTACCAAAAAATATAGGGCGTACGTGATTTAAGTATATGTAGATTATAAACAAAAATTAGACGAAATATAATATATACAGGATGTTACGGGAGTATGTCGCATGTCGGTTATAAACAAGCAAAATTTAGACATAATATATACCCTGTATATATTATGTATATAGAGCGTACGTGATGAAATACATAACGAATATAAACAAAGAAAATTCAGAATAAACAGCTTGGCGCCGACACATTTACACATTTTAACCTTCGGACCTAACCGAGGAGGACCTAACTGTATGCAACCCATATGCTTCTGGTGCCTGACAATACCACGCAACATATTAGTGTATTTTCATAAGTTTCTAATAGTAAATTCGCATTTTTCTTGTAATTAAACAACATATTTACGGTTTTCAGATTTTTCCCTTTACATGTGCTGTAAGACACCGCTTCTTGCCAAATTTCATGATTCTAGGTCAACGGGAAGTACCCTATAGGTTTTGATTCCCTTGTGAAATCGCAAAATATGCGACATAAACGGTCATATCTTTTGATCGCGTTGACTTACAAGTTTGATATTTTCACAGCTGAAAGAGACCGCAGACCCGAGTATTTGATACAAATTTCAACTTGTTACCTTTACGCGTTCCTGAGAAAAATGGTCTTGACAGACAGACAGACGGACGGGCAGACAGACAGACGGACAACAAAGTGATCCTATAGGGGTTCCGTTTTCGGTACGGAACCCTAAAAATGATGAGTAAGTGAAAAAAAAATTCACTAAAATATAAGAATTAAAGAAAACGTTTTAAAATCAGTGTAATTCGTCAAAATGAGTGTAAATCAAAATTAAAAAAAAATATTGAGACTGAAGAGAGTCCACAAAAATAATATTGAGTCCACACTACCGAAGACAATTGAAAAAGCAAATTCTTCTCTTTTTTTTTTTTTTTGATGGTACCTAGATCCCAAACTTATAAGATACATCCCCTCGCTTGAGTAATAAAAAATGTTTGCAACACGGGCGCTATTGTCAATTGGACACGAGAGCGAAATTGGGCGCACGAACCAAGTGAGTGCGCACATTCGCTCTCGTGTCCAATTGACAACCTACCGCCCTAGTTAGAAAATTATTACTAGTTACACTTAAACTATTAATTTTAATCGGTTACATTTCATTTAATTGCCAATTTGGTTCCGAGCGCGATCAGATTATTGTGATAAGTTGGTGTAGATAAAGTTGCTAAAAATTTCAGGCGCAAAATCGCGTGGTTTTCGTGTAATCTATTAAAAATATAATATGCGGTCGCGAAAAGTGTCGTAAATTCGCGAGAGTATTTTTACGCGCAAACCCGTAACGAAAACAAAATTCTTGAAATTTATTACGTACGCGTTCCAATAACTGAATTAGTTAGATTAGAAAAAAAAAGTATTACAGGTAATTGATTTTTAATTAAAAGTAATGCGATTTAAGGAGATATCGCTCTACATAGTACTTGACGGTTGGATAGATAAAACTAATTCTAAACGTTTCTTTACGTTTTTAACGTAAAATTCTTTTTTGTGTTTTTGTGTAGTGAAGCTTTTGTATCTAGTCTTGTCTGTCTAGTCTTATCTGTGTAGTCTTATATGTCTTTTTTAGGGTTTCGTACCGAAAACGGAACCCTTATATTACTATTTACGGACAACACAGTGATCCTTTTGTTGTCCGTCTGTCTGTCAAGACCATTTTTCTCAGGAACGCGTAGAGGTAACAAGTTGAAATTTGTATCAAATACTCGGGTCTGCGGTCTCTTTCAACTGTGAAAAAATCAAACTTGTAAGTCAACGCGATCAAAAGATATGACCGTTTATGTCGCATATTTTGCGATTTCACAAAGGAATCAAAACCTACAGGGTGCTTCCCGTTGACCTAGAATCATGAAATTTGGCAAGAAGCGGTGTCTTACAGCGCATGTAAAGGGAAAAATCTGAAAACCGTAAATATGTAGTTTAATTACAAGAAAAATGCGAATTTACTATTAGAAACTTATGAAAATAAACTAATGTGTTGCGTGGTATTGTCAGGCACCAGAAGCATATGGGTTGCTTACAGTTAGGTCCTCCTAAAGATACCTTACTTACAAGTTTGTACGGAACCCTCGGTGCGCGAGTCACAACTCGCACTTTGCCGGTTTTTTTTTAAGGAAATTTGGTTTTATTTGCAAACAAAGACAAAGAAATTAACATTCCTTTCGCGTCGCACTTTACACTGGTATCCGCTCTCGCATTTCTTCAGTGTAAGGGCTGTCCGTTCTTCTTCCTGCTGTCTTTCTCCTAGGTTTCAACAATCTTCCGAACGACGGTATATACTTCTTTCCATGACTTCTCAGATCCTGTTAGCCCCTCCATCATGTTGTACGTATTAAACGTCCTTCCAGTGGTATGCACGAAGTTCGTTCTGTCTTCTGTCCAATTCGGGCAATCAAAAAGCGTATTGCCCGTTCATACACTCTCGCGAAGTAGCACGGAGTTGAGCGAGGAACGAGAGTGTAGTCAGTTTACTCGGTCCACCATCTACTTCCTCGTCTCGCTTTGGCTAACTTCGCTCCAGAAGCGGTTTTTCGTACCCGAGTCAAAGGGACACGAGGCACGAGTACGAGGAAGGGAGAGTATCACGTCTACACTCTCGTGTTTAGTCGTCCTTTAATTTAGTCAACTGTATGCAGGTGGGTCCGTTCACAATCGTTTGTTGAACGATTAAAAACTAAAAATATTTTTATTTAATAATATTAAATTTGATCTAATATTAATTTAAATAATATCAAAAATCATGAGCGATTGGTCCCAAGAACTGCAGTTAGAATTCCTTGAGGCTTTTCAAAGGGATTTGGGATCCCAAACATGTACATAATTATAATAATTAAAAGCACAAATAGCTGCAGCAGCAGCTACTACCTGTTCGGTATCGGTCATGGCACTGAGGTTCTCGCGAAGTAAGGCGAGAGTGTAAATGCCTCCTCCGTGTAGTTCCTCGCCTCGAACAACTTCGGCGAGGGTCCTAGGACCCTCGCCGAAGTTACTACGCGAGAGTGTGGATCAGGCATATGGTTTACATCGTCTACCTCCCCGCAGTAATTACATTCGTCCGTCTCTGCTCTCCTGCGATCATACAGGTTTTTCCTGAAACATCCGTGGCCTGACAAAGCTTGAGTTAAACAATAGTCTGCTTGACCGTAGTTCCTCCTTGTCCATTTTTCTATATCTGGAATTAAGAACCAAGTCCAGCGTCCATAAGTTGCATTATTGCATTTTTTTTTGTCATCTCCTAATCAAATTTTCTCTAGCTTTTTACCTTTTCGATCCCGTGGTACTTTTCCTGTCTTTCTTTGATTTGGAGTTCTACAGGAGGAATTCCTGCTATAACTCCCACCCCACTCCGCTGACATTGTTCTGTATGCGCAGCATGCTCTGATACACAGCAAACGCACGATTCTACACAGGCTCAGAATTCAAATCAATTCGAATCAATAATTCTTAGCGTGGTGCACTCCCAGACCACGCTAAGAAGTAGTTTTAGTTTGGATCCTTTGGGTCCGGCGATATTTGGCAGAAGACTAGCGAGAGCATTTGCCGTCTTTTCCGCCTTCTGGGTAATTTTGTTCACGTGATGCACAAAGGATAACTTGGTATCCAGCTATACTCCCAGATGTTTTACAGCTGTAGTAGGGGTTACCGTAAAACCTTTGGCATTAAAAGTGATCGGAGATGTCGTTCGTTTGGGTGTTAAAAGTACTGCTTTCGTCTTCCGTGGCGCTAATTGAAGTTGCCCCTGCTCAGTTTTGCACTTTCTGTATCCATTAGGATGGATTCTTCTTTTGCGGTTACCAATATCGCCTCGTCGTCGGCGAATCCAATTAAGGTTATTCCCCTCGGCACTTCCGTTTTCAGCAGGTCGTCATAGAGTATGTTCCACAGGGTGGGGGCTAAGACTGATCCTTGTGGTACACCACTGTTTATACTTATTTTAGTCATATATATCTAGTCTTGTCTGTCTAGTCCTGTCAAATCATCCAAAACGGATTGCGGCATAATTTTTAAGAGATCATTTACCTTTAGATGCTTTTAGTTTTTCCTCGGAAAACTCAATTTGTTCCCTGTCCAGCCGACAAAATTCCGCAAAAGATCCCCCGAATATGCCTCATTTATCAAGTTTTACCTCGCGAACGAAAACGGCTAACAAAATGCAATTTGTATATTTGCAACCAGCGGGAACAACACTTTCAGATACATTTTCAAATTTTCCTGTCCCTTTGTCTTGATAAATAACGATATTAGAGAAATAAAGTTTTTCGCTATTCCTGCAGATTTTACGATCTCATAACTTTTGAACGGCTTAGCATAGAGACTCCTAGTTTGTAGCAATCGATTCAGAATCCCAAAATTAGTCGGAAAACATATAGGTATCATATTCATAGGAAGCTTTTAATTAAAAAATACCACGGAACGAGCCATCGACTCTAACATTTCAATTTACTTCTCGGGCAATTTTCAACCGATTTCCACAAATTTAGCCCCGAAAGATGCGTAAGGAATTAGGCGAAATAATTCTGTAGGAAAAACTTGCAGTAAGTTAGAGGAAATAGCTAAAAATGGAAAATAACCAATATCTTAGATATTTTCAACATTTGAACCGAATAAACTGGAAAATCGTGTTCAATACTTCCATTCCCTTCGAATAAACTGATGAAAAGGTTCGATTTGACTCGACAAATGAATAGAGCGAAGAACAAATTTTAGAAAAGATCAGATTAATCAAAAGATGTAATTTTTGTATCGAATTGCATCTAAAATGAATTAGGTGAATGTCGTGTGTGTGTGAAAGAGAAATGACTGGGAGAGTTTCTCCAAAACGATTTACTGCGAACACGCGTGAAAGTAAATCGACCGTAAAAATGAATTTTGCTCAACCATTCATTAAACATTTTAAACAACTAAATACATTAAATACTTAAAACCAACTAAAGAAACTAATTGTCTTTATTGCAAAAGCAAGAAAAAATGTAGTATATCAGTTCGAATTTTGCAAAAAGAACGGGGATCAATAGAACAATGTGTTCTATTGTTGCGAACTGGTAATTTGGTATGGTGCTGCTCCAGGATCAGGACAATAGATGAATTAATTACACGCAAATATGTCCTTTATATGTAATTAAATACTACTTATCTGCTAATATCTTACAATATGTACAACTAATCGCTAACTTATTACAATAATTACTAACTAACTTGAAAATAATAAATAATAAACAATACACTTAATTCTACGAAACTTATGGTCGAAACCCGGAATTTACATCAACGAAAATACGGAGGTTCGTCTTCAAAACTCAAATTACTCTCTCGCTAGCTCAATTCTGACTGCCCCCTTTTAGCTTCCCCTCATCACCTCGGTCTTGGTGTGAGTCCTCCCCTAATATTTATGGAAAATTTCCAAAACTCATAAAATAAAATCCTCTCGGCGTCTCGGCACGATCCCTAAGTTCGAGCGCCTGCCCGCATGATTTAGATAAAGCAGACTAATGGTCCTAAATAAACAAAAACTAATCGGGTGTCCACTTAGTTTTCTTTGCCGACTCGTGAGAAACTGAAATTCTTTGAAACCAAAATCGCGAGATCACAACACTATACAGGGGCGTTTCAAGCCAAAAGGGGGGTAGGAAGGTGGTAATTAAAAAAGTTCTGGTTGATTTTTCTTTTGCCACTATAATTTCCAAAATTCCATTTCACACTTAATTGCTATTGTATTAATTGCTATTATATAAGTTGTATTTTCACCTAAAATTTTATTTAAATATAATCTATCTATAGATTTTAAAGTGACATCTAAATCTTCGTCAGTTGTTCTTAATACAATATTAGGTATTATTGTGTTAAAATTGAACAAATTCGTTGTATCTTTACTGAATCTGTATTGCAGATCAGTTATCATATTATCCAGGATAGGTAAATATATGTTAACTCTGTAATTATCCTCTATGATAGGTTGTTCTACTTTTGGTCTATATCTCTGGTTCTGGTCTATATCGCAATCTCAATATGTAATTCGTTTAAAATACTAATGGCATCATTATAATTACCCGATTAAAGCCCCCCCGCTCCTTGGATTCTATGGTTCTCTAAAATTATCAATTTGTGTGGAAATATTTTTGGGACACCCTGTATATATTTCCCGTTTATTAAATTAAGTTTTCTAATAAATTATTCGTTCAAAAAACAAACTTTCCAACGGTCGATTTAACGAATTCGACCTTCTTGTCTTGTGAATTATTTATTTCTGTCATTTTATGGGCGTTTTCATCATTGAACTTGCACTCGATTTCTTGCATACATTATTTACATTTTTTTCGTTACATCAAACAAAACTGGGAATTGTTATGCAATTAGTTGTCTACGTGCACTAAACGTCCGATCGATAAACACACACCGATGTTTAATAAACAGAATTAACAAGCATATCGTAATTTTTGTTTTAATTTCAAACCGGCTCCTTTGTCACGTTCAAATTTAAATTCACAAAAGAGAGTATTGAGAATTAGTTAGTCTGTTAAGTGTATTTACCAAGAGTCTACATAAGATATAGTCTATCTAGTCTAACAAGTCTAGACAAAGAAGACTAGACAGACAAGACTAGACAGACAAGAATAGACAGACAAGACTAGACAGACAAGACTAGACAGACAAGAATAGACAGACAAGACTAGACAGACAAGACTAGACAGACAAGACTAGACAGACAAGACTAGACAGACAAGACTAGACAGACAAGACTAGACAGACAAGACTAGACAGACAAGACTAGACAGACAAGACTAGACAGACAAGACTAGACAGACAAGACTAGACAGACAAGACTAGACAGACAAGACTAGACAGACAAGACTAGACAGACAAGACTAGACAGACAAGACTAGACAGACAAGACTAGACAGACAAGACTAGACAGACAAGACTAGACAGACAAGACTAGACAGACAAGACTAGACAGACAAGACTAGACAGACAAGACTAGACAGACAAGACTAGACAGACAAGACTAGACAGACAAGACTAGACAGACAAGACTAGACAGACAAGACTAGACAGACAAGACTAGACAGACAAGACTAGACAGACAAGACTAGACAGACAAGACTAGACAGACAAGACTAGACAGACAAGACTAGACAGACAAGACTAGACAGACAAGACTAGACAGACAAGACTAGACAGACAAGACTAGACAGACAAGACTAGACAGACAAGACTAGACAGACAAGACTAGACAGACAAGACTAGACAGACAAGACTAGACAGACAAGACTAGACAGACAAGACTAGACAGACAAGACTAGACAGACAAGACTAGACAGACAAGACTAGACAGACAAGACTAGACAGACAAGACTAGACAGACAAGACTAGACAGACAAGACTAGACAGACAAGACTAGACAGACAAGACTAGACAGACAAGACTAGACAGACAAGACTAGACAGACAAGACTAGACAGACAAGACTAGACAGACAAGACTAGACAGACAAGACTAGACAGACAAGACTAGACAGACAAGACTAGACAGACAAGACTAGATAGACAAGACTAGACAGACAAGACTAGACAGACAAGACTAGACAAACAAGACTAGACAGACAAGACTAGACAGACAAGACTAGACAGACAAGGCTAGACAGACTAGACTAGACAGACAAGACTAGACAGACAAGACTAGACAGACAAGACTAGACAGACAAGACTAGACAGACAAGACTAGACAGACAAGACTAGACAGACAAGACTAGACAGACAAGACTAGACAGACAAGACTAGACAGACAAGACTAGACAGACAAGACTAGACAGACAAGACTAGACAGACAAGACTAGACAGACAAGACTAGACAGACAAGACTAGACAGACAAGACTAGACAGACAAGACTAGACAGACAAGACTAGACAGACAAGACTAGACAGACAAGACTAGACAGACAAGACTAGACAGACAAGACTAGACAGACAAGACTAGACAGACAAGACTAGACAGACAAGACTAGACAGACAAGACTAGACAGACAAGACCAGACAGAGAAGACTAGACTGAGAAGACTAGATAGACTAAAACGTTGTTTGTTGATTGTGGGATAAATTTGTCTCTTTTAAGATAGAAATCTTAACTATCTTTTAAGATAGAAAAATATGTTGATTTTGGAAGAATTTTTTAAATAAAAAAAAATCGATTTCTAATCCATAAAACCAAATTCGCCGTTTGACCTTTTAGTGCGTAACTTTCGATATGAAATGTAAATTAGAAATTGTTATCAACCGGCTGGAGATAATGAAATTCCATTTGAAATAATTTATGAAATGCAAATCGTTGACTCCACTCGCTCGCCTATTTATACTTGTGCCTACGTTGCCTTCTTTTTGTCCAGACGGAAATGACATTCTATATTTACATGGTCTTCGAGAAATCCTTTCTATCCACGCAGAATGTAACAAAATCTCAATCACGACACCGAATTGATTGAAACCGGATAAGTTTCAACTTCGTTATTGTATGTTTGCAAATAATTTAATTACCGCAGATTACAATACGCGAGCGAATACATGCTACTAATACATGCCGCATCTAGTTTTTAAATTGTTACACTTATTTTGGTACTTACGTACTAACGCCACCGCAGCTAGAGATTTTAACAAAATGGATGGTTAGATTAGGTTATAACGGAGCAGATAAATCCAGTCCACATATCGCGCGACCTCTCGATCCGAAATAAGAAAAAATATTAGATAAGGGTTAGATTAGATTATGTTAGAGCAGATAGATCGCTCTAATATAATCGCGACCCCTCGCTGCGGTGGCGTTAATACGTAAGTACCCTTATTTTTTTATGAATGTTCTATTCCAAGAATACTTTTCTTTTCTGTGTAAATATTTACGCGGGTGTATTTACACGACTTGTTTACGTTGTGCGAAATTTTGGTTCAAAGTGCGTCGTTTGTTAGCAGAGGCAATTCGGTGTTTAGTAATTCAGTGTGTGGTATGGATATTCGATTGAAACGAGCTTGAGACAACAAACAGATGTTCAACTGCCAGTTGAACTTGTTAATAATTAAACTGCGTTAGTTTCGTAATTTAAACTAATATTGGGTTTTCGTTTCAAACGAAATTACAAACATACAAATTATAATAATAAATTAGAATTAAATTGCGTGTAATAATCCTAGCTTTTTAACATCTTGCTCTTTTAATATCCATTATCAAAAAAGTTTCTTCTATCCCTCAAACTTAATACTTTTACGCATCGTGGTTCATATATGAACCAAACCAAACCAATATTAAAGAACGAGTTCAGTAAGCGCGATTTTACAGCACACGTCCAAGTATGGAAAACGACGAGCGTACCGAGGAGTTTTCTAATAGACGCGTGCTGAAAAATTGCGCTTATTGAACTCGTTCTTTATACTATTTTTACCCATATGACTGCTTTAATGACTTCATTATAGACGCAAAATAGAAAATAGTATATTAAAGAACGAGTTAAATAAGCGCGATTATTTAACTCATTCTTTAAACGATTTTTTCTATTATGCGCCCTTTCATGCCATTTCTAAATAAAAAAAATCGCCGATAGATACATATATATATATATATATATATATATATATATATATATATATATATATAATATATAAAGGCGACGAGCAATAATGAAAATACTAAGGAAAGAATGAAAAACGAAAAATGACAAAATAAGTCAAACAAAATCGAACATCCCAAAAAGCTGAATATTCAGTCAATAATTGAATAAACAAACCAAAATCGAATATTTAAACGTGAACTGAATAACCAAACCAAAATGGAACATTCAAAGGAAAAACTGTAGACTCATACAGAATCGGATATTCACAAAATCGAATATTCAAACGAGAGCTGAATACTCAGACAGAATCGAATATACACAAAATCGAACATTCAAACGAGAGCTCAATACTCAGCCAAAATCGAATGTTCACAAATCGAATATTCACAACGAAAACTGAATAACCAGACAACAACTGCTTATTCCAACGAAACTGGATAACCAGATAAAAAGTTGAATAATCAACGAAAAATGATTAACTAGACAATAACTGATTATTCTAACGAAATCTGCATATCCATAAAAACTTAATAATCAACGAAATTGAATAACCAGATAACTAACTGATTATTCTGACGAAACTAGATAACCAGAAAAATTTAATAATCAACGAAATTGAATAACCAGATAATTAAGTGATTATTTCAACGAAAGCAGGATACCCGGACAAAATTAATAATCAACGAAATTAATGGAGTATGCTTCGAGTGTGAGAAGCGTGCAGACCAAAATCGAAGCGCGAAGCAAAGTTCGACCCACACGTCATCATCACGTAGCGCTACAACCCTGGGTGGGTCTTGGCTGACTGTACAACTTTTTTCCAATTTGTTCGGTCTTCCATCAACCTAGGGTCAAATGGAATGTTCATTTTCCGGAGATCTGCTTGGATGTTATCTCTCCATCGCATTCTGGGACGTCCGAGCGGTCTCTTGCCTGTGGGAATCTCCTCCCATACCAGTTTTACAAGTCTTTCGTTATGCAGTCTGTGCACGTGGCCTGTCCATCTTAGTCGCTGTGATTTAATTTCTTGGACAATATCGGTGTCGTTGTAGAGTGCTTTTAATTCGATATTGGTTCTGATCTTATACTGGTCTGTGGTGATGTCATGGTGAGGTCCGAAAATTTTTCTAAGTATTTTTCGTTCAAAGCGTCTGAGCTTTTCTTCGTTTGCTTTGGTCATGGTCCACGTTTCGCATCCGTATGTTATTACAGGTCTGACGATGGATTTATAGATTTTGATCTTTGAACTTCTTGTGAGATTTTTTGATTTTATGAGCTTATTCAGTGCAAATAGACAGCGGTTTGCAGATTGGATTCTGTCTTTTATTTCTTCGGTAACATCGTTGTCCGCTGTGATTACGGCCCCCAGATACTTAAAACGTTGTACTCTTTCGAAATTAAAGGTGTTGATCGTCATATTTTGTCCTATTCTGTCTCTTCGTGTCGTTCTATTTATACACATATATTTCGTTTTCTCTTCATTAATCTTCAGCCCTACTTCACTTGTTGCTCCTTCCACCTTGTTGAAAATGTCTTTCGTGGATAGAATGGAGTAGCCAACGAGATCTATGTCATCTGCATATGCGAGTAACACTTTGGGACCTTGACCCGATAGCAATTCTGTTTTTATTTCGGCCGACCTCATGGCTTTCTCTAATACAAGGTTGAATAGTAGTGGAGATAACGCATCACCCTGTTTAAGTCCACTGTTGATTTCAAAGCTGCCAGACAGTTTATTATTTACACGTACTTTAGATATTCCACCCTCCATACAGACTTTGGTCATCCGAATGAGTTTCTTTGGTATTGAGAACTCCGCCATGGCATTCCATACTTGGCTTCTTTCTACGCTATCATATGCCTGTCGAAAGTCTATGAAAAGATTGTGTATGGGTTTGTTATACTCCCATCCCTTTTCTAGAAGTTGTCTCAGCGTGAATAGTTGATCTATTGTTGATCTGTTTGCCCTAAACCCGGCTTGATATTCGCCTAGGACATTTTCAGCATAAGGGATTAGTCTACTAAGAATGATGTTTGAGAGGCTTTTATTTGCCGTGTTTAGGAGTGAGATTCCTCTATAATTCGCGCATTTTGTTTTGTCCCCTTTTTTGTGAATGGGCACTATTATGTTTTCCTTCCATCGTGCTGGTATCCTTTCTTCTAACCATATGTGCGTTATTAGCTGGTGGATTTGGCGATGCGGGGAGACGCACTCTCTCCCATATTTCAGAAGTTCTGCTGGTATCTCGTCCGTACCCGGCGCTTTGTGATTTTTCAGCTTATTTAAGGCCTTTTGGGTTTCTTCAAAGGAAGGATTTTTGACGGGCATGTCCGCTGTGATATAGATCTCTTCTTTGTGCTGTTCTTCCTGTATGATGTTTAGAAGGTCTCTAAAATACTTTTTCCATTCTTCAGTTATTTCTTTACCGTCGATTATCATACGGCCTTGGTTGTCTCTCAGTGTGTGGATGTAATTGGCTCTATGCCCTCTTTTCTCAGAGGAAATTGCTTTGTAGAATTCTCTGGAGCCTGGTTTGGGCCGGTCTCTCTCCATAGTTTCATATTTTTGTTGTTCGTAGTTTCTTTTCTTTGTGCGTATTATTTTTCTTGTTTCTTTTCGACAGTCGTCATATTCCTTTTTACTTTGGTCTGTTTGCAGTTGTATCCAAGTCTTTCTTACTGTTTGTATTTTTTCCAGTTGTTTCCGACATTCCTCGTCATACCATGTTTTTGCCCTCTTCTGCTTACTCCTTCCAAAGATCTTGTCAGCTGTCTTGGTTATTATTTCGGCAGTCGCTTCCCATAGCTGTTCTATATCATTGTCTTCTCTTTCAGAGTTCAAGGTTTGTTCAAGTTGTTCTCTATAGTTTTGTTGTTTCTCTGCATTGTGTATTTCGTCCATGTTCCATTGTGGGTTTATTGTTGTTTTATTGTATTTGTGGCTAGATATTCTGGACTTGACTTTTGCTCTGACTAAGTAATGATCTGTGTCTCCGTCTATTCCTCTCAGGCTTCTTACGTCTATAATATTGTTGCCATGACGGGCATCTACAATGATGTGGTCAATTTGGTTGCGTGTAATATGGTCGTTTGAGACCCAGGTTTGCTTATGGATGTCTTTATGCGGAAACATGGTTGACTTTATTAGCATATTATTAGCTGCTGCAGTTTCTGTGAGTCTTAAGCCATTGTCGTTGGATATATTGTGTAGGCTGTGTTTACCTATTGTGGGGTATAGGCTGGGCTCTTTGCCTATTTTAGCATTAAAGTCCCCGCAGAGTATGCGCATATCCTGTTTGGGCATCGTATCTATCTCTCTTTCTAGGGCATCATAGAAGTCATCCTTGATATCTTCATCCTTCTCTTCCGTTGGTGCATGCGCTGAGATAATCGAAATGTTGTATCGCTCTCCCTTCATTCGTATGTAGCATATCCTTTCATTTATAGGTTTAAAATTTAGTATATTCTGTACTAGGTTGTCTCTAATCACAAAGCCCGTTCCAAATTCATGTCTTCCGTTTTTGTTACCGCTGAAGAAGATGGTGGATTTACTTATTTTTATATTTCCATCGTCTGGCCATCTTATTTCTTGGACGGCTGTTATATCCATTCCTATGTTTTCCAGTTGTTCCACAGCATTTATAGCAGCTCCAGGTCTGTACCAACTCTGGACATTCCAAGTTCCAATATTCATGGTCCTTTTACATTGCATTTGTCGTTTTTTGTGTTTGTCTGTCCGGTTCCGAGGCAAAGTTGCAGTTTTCATAACTAGTTTCTTTTTTTCCGAGGGTGGGTAGTTAACCCTCCGCTCAACCCTCCTCTTTTATCCGGGCTTGGGACCGGCTGCAGTAAGGTGATTTCAGAGCTGCATTATTTGCCAATTTTCAATATGTCAAAATTATGACACATCGACCCACACGTGCACGCAGTTAATAGTTTAAAGTTAATCAGGGGTGTAATCACGAGCCCAAAGGGCTGAAGCGGCATCCAACGTCTGGAAGTCACCGATTTTAAGGGCTCCCTCCACCCATTATCCCCATTTCTTCCCTTAAAAAAGGCGCCGGAAGGACGATCCACACGTGGCAGAGACGCGAGCGAACCTAACAGGTAAGTGATTAGACTAGCCCTGTTTCAAGCGGGAAAATTTGACTTTCGTGAGACACGATCCAAACAGACATCGATAAAATTGTTGATTCGTACGTCAAAATTTTGTTTAATTAATTTGTGTTTTATCAATCATAAATCGATGCATCCGAAGAATTATTGTTAGATGTTGTCGGAATTGCGGAATGATTACCGCCGCAGAGAAATCAAGAGATTTATTGGCGATCAAAGAATACCAGCGAAGTCAACATTTAGGGTTATAGAATTGAAAGTAGGAGTTTATCTCTACGATATCTTCAAATCTGTCAGTACTGACAGATTTGAAGATATCGTAGAGATAAACTCCTACTTTCAATTCTATTAATAATTTGGTTCAAACCATGACATCTCATTTTAAATTTAGGGTTATGTTTACGGAGCCCGTAAGTGAGTTATTTTGATGCGTTGCCATGGATAATTTTATTTCACTAGTGAAATCAAATTTTTATTACACTAGTGAATAAAACAGTGTTTTATTGGTCCTTATCCAAGGGATTAAACATGAGAAAAAATTGAATAAAAGCAATTATTGCTTGATAAAACAATAAAAACTTACCTTTACATTAATATTTAGAATACTTTCTTTCCTGGAGTATTTATTAGCAAGCGCTAACACTGAGATTTATATTTTTTACACAATTTCGAATTTCACAAACACGCTCCGAGCTGGTTCGTACCTGTTACTTGACTTTGATGAACGATGTAGTTCACACAACTTGCTCATAGACGACGGTTTTATACATAAAATGAAACTCGTATGGAACGAATTGAGACTGAAGACACAGAATGCATAAAACAAGAAAATTACTTTTAAACCCAAAAATATTTTTCTATTTTGCGTCTATAATGAAGTCATTAAAGTATTCATATGGGTTCGTTAATGGCTCGCCGAGTGCGATACAATTTTTCAATATGTATACGCGATTTTTGGCTCAAATACATAATGCATCGATTTTTTTTTTTGAATTTGGTATTTTTTACTTTTGTGACTAAACCGAACGATTTTACGAAATTTGCAAAGAATACTTTTTTGTAGATACCGACGTCCTACATAAGTTGATCCAAGTCTCTTTTTTTCTATTTTGAGGCGTTGCGCAGTGGTCTGAATATGAAAAAAGATGGCCAAAAATCGAAAAAAGATAGTCACCGAATGGGTTTATTCCTAAAGAATCTTGTAAAGAATACTTTGGTGTGTATTATTATAAACGAAAAGTGGAATATGTTTTTTTTCCTGAGACGCTACGCTCCTTCAAAGTTACCCTTGTCAGCATAGCGCTAGCACGTGTAGCGGCTCCGAAATATAATTGTTAATTCAAATGCGTGTAACTGTTTACTAGAGTGTCCTTTTCCATTTCTGTTTGATGGAGGGTGTTAAGGAAGGTATGTAGAATTTTCACATATATAACGTTTTCGTTAATTTACACTCGCGTGTGTAAGAAATCATGTTAAAGGTGCGTCTACATAATGGTTTTTCTTGTAAAAAAAATTCCGTAAATTAGCAAAAAAGTTATCACCGCAGCGGGACTTAAGAAATTGAGATATATAGCATATAGATTACGATTTTTTGTAATAGAATCTAGAAGAAAATCTTGCCCATGTCTGCCTCTGTACATATGAGATTAGAAATACGAAGCGCCGGGAAAGTCTTATTTTAATACCCAACCACCTTACATATGTCTCTCAGACCTAAAGTAGCAGTAATTTTCTCACCTGAGACGTATGGCAAGTGGTTAAGGGTTAATATTTAATTTTATTTAATCATTGAATTTTCATCATTTTTTAAATTAATAATTCGAATAACACTGCGAAACTATTATTGTGAATAAATTTCTTAATAATTACATCGCTGTATGTCAGCATTTTAGAATCGTGTATTGATAAAATAATCTGTTCTCGTCGACAACTGTTCGAGATCATACGGAACGATTTGAACTTAGACTTGGAAACTCAATGTAAGCGTTTGGAGGAACATTTTATCGGGAAGCCAGAAATAAGGACATAAAAAGTATCGTAAAAGATTTTCCAGAAAAAATTCACGCACAAATACAATGCAAAATGTGTTTCATTATTATATCTTCGGATCCACTTATTTCGAGGTTGAGAAAAATGAAACCAAAAATAGGTAAAAAATTGTCATCAGAGGCCCTAAAGCTTTTGCGTTTCCCTGAAGATGATGAGTCTGAAAGTTTCTTAGAAATTTCTGATAAGCATGATATTGACTTTGATTTCTAACATGATAATTATCCCGACAGTGATAGCGACTGATTAGTAAATTTTTTTCCCAATTTTTTCCTATTTTTCCCTATAAAAAAATCTCAATCAGCCTTAAACAGCTTTCAATCAGCTTTAAGAAGCTTTCAATCAGCTTTAATCCACTTTCCACCTAATCGACAAACCGGACAGTAATCGAAATTTGAATATGCTTATTATAAAATAAACACACGATTTCTAAGAAATTCAAATTGTTATCAGCAGCAGACCAGACGCAGATAAATTTCCGAGAAATTAATTAGACCTGCATAATTTATTGGTATTTCTCCGCTCGCGCACCGCTGATAAGATAACAGGGTTGTTATCCTCGGCAGACATTTGGTCAGGTCTAATCGACAAGCCGAACAGAAAATCAACATTTTAATATGCTTATTAAAATAAACACGGAGATGAATTTCTAAGAAATTGATTAGACCGACATAATTTATTAGCCCCACGCTCTCGCGTACAGCAGATAAGCAAAAAATCCGTTAGAAGTTCGGTGATATTGCGCGTGTCCACAATCAGGTTGAGGCAGGCAAATTGTTATCAGCACCAGACTAGACGCAGATAAATTTCCGAGAAATTAATTAGACCAGCATAATTTATTGGTTCCACGCTTGTATGTAGCTGATAAGATACGGGGTTTGCTATCGACGGCAGACATTCGGTCACGTCGAACGGTAAATCAAAATAAAAACGCAGATTATTCCCAAGAAATTGATTACCCTGTGTTTCATAAAATTCGATTCAGTTGAAAAAAGGGTTTAAACAACCATCACATAAATATTTTTTATCACTACGAGATGATTATTTCTCCGCTCGCGCACCGCTGATAAGATAACAGGGTTGTTATCTACGGCAGACATTCGGGCAGGCCTAATCGACAAGCCGAACAGAAAATCAAAAATTTAATATGCTTATTAAAATAAACACGGAGATGAATTTCTAAGAAATTGATTAGACCGACATAATTTATTAGCCCCACGCTCTCGCGTACAGCAGATAAGCAAACAATCCGTTAGAAGTTCGGTGATATTGCGCGTGTCCACAATCAGGTTGAGACAGGCAAATTGTTATCAGCACCAGACTAGACGCAGATAAATTTCCGAGAAATTAATTAGATTGCCATGCGTTTACAGGCAAGTTGGGAATGAACGGCCCTCCTCACCGCGCATTTTTGAATAATCTAACGCCATGTACACATCTACGCTCGGCCGCGTTCAGAACTACTGATAAATCGCGGCGCCATCTACACATACTCGCTCGGACACGTTCAGAACTATTTTGTATAGGATTCCCCCATAAGGGGCTTCGTGCTAGATTTACATGTAAATCTCCATAAGGGGCATCGTGCTAGATTTACATGTAATTTCTCCCATAAGGGGCTAGATTTATATGTAATCCCCATAAGGTGGCGGTGGTTCCAGAACATACTACTGTTCCCTACTCACGTGGTGTGAAAATTACGAAGATAATTTTTTAAATCAATCCGAACATATCCATCACGAATTCCAACCAAAACTGAACACGAAAATTTCAAAATATTAAAAAAACCGGCCAAGTGCGAGTTGTGACTCGCGCACCGAGGGTTCCGTACAAACTTGTATAGTATAGTATTATTATGTAGATTATTAACATATTATGTAGATTATAAAGAAAAATTAGACGAAATATAATATATACAGGATGTTACGGGACTTGAGTATGTCGCATGTCGGTTATAAAAAAGCAAAATTTAGACATAATATATACCCTGTATATATTATGTATATAAAGCGTACGTGATGAAATGCATAACGAATATAAACAAAGAAAATTCAGAATAAACCTAGAATAGGACCTAACTGTATGCAACCCATACGCTTCTGGAGCCTGACAATACCACTACGACAACATTAGTGAATTTTCATAAGTTTCAAATAGTAAATTCGCATTTTTCTTGTAATTAAACTACATATTTACGGTTTTCAGATTTTTCCCTTGACATGTGCTGTAAGACACCGCTTCTTGCCAAATTTAATGATTCTAGGTCAACGGGAAGTACCCTATAGGTTTTGATTCCCTCGTGAAATCGCAAAATATGCGACATAAACGGTCATATCTTTTGATCGCGTTGACTTGCAAGTTTGATTTTTTCACAGCTGAAAGAGACCGCAGACTCGAGTATTTGATACAAATTTCAACTTGTTACCTCTATGCGTTCCTGAGAAAAAGGTCTTGACAGACAGACAGACGGACAGACAGACAGACAGACAGACAGACAGACGGACAACAAAGTGATCCTATAAGGGTTCCGTTTTCGGTACGGAACCCTAAAAATAGCGAAAAAATGTATTATCCCTTGAAGGATTTCAATGAAACTTTTTCTGAATATGGGTATCCAGAAGAAGTGCCCTTCGACCAAATTTGAACGCTCCGCTCCGCCTCTAATGGGGGCGGCGTGGGGAATTATTTTTGCTTCAAAAGTTTTTTGAAAATATCTCGTCAAGGCCTCAAAATTGAAAAAAGGGTCTTGGATCTACATATGTAGGACGTCGGTATCTACAAAAATGTATTTGCAAATTTCGTAAAATCGTTCGGTTTATTCACAAAAGTACAAAATATAAAATGCAAAAAAAAATTAGATACATTATTTAAATCTATTTGAGCCAAAAATCGCGGATACATATTGAGAAAATTGTAAAGCACTCGGCGATCCATTAACGAACCCATATAAGCGTTTTAATGACTTCATTAAGGCCGATTCTCATATACGCGACACTCAGCTCTCAGCTACGCGACGTCACGCGACATCGACTGTCAAATAATGAAATAATGATATAAACATTGTTTTAAAAGGGCACGTTCTCACTATGGCTACGAGACAGCTACGCGACGTGCCCATTTAAAGCAATGTAATCATTATTTGACAGGCGATGTCGCGTGACGTCGCGTAGCTGAGTGTCGCGCATGTGGGAATTGACCTTTATAGCACAATAGAAAAATATTTTTAGGTTTAAAACTAATTTTCTTATTTTACGTATTCTGTGTCTTCTGTCCCAATTCGTTCCATACGAGATTCATTTTATGTATAAAACCGTCGTCTATGAACAAGTTGTGTGAACTACATCGTTCATCAAAGTCAACTAACAGGTACGAACCGGCGCGGAGCGTGTATGTGAGATTCGAAATTGTGCAAAAATTATAAATCTCAGTGTTAGCGCTTGCAAATAAATACTCCGGGAAAAAAAGTATGGTACTTGCGTATTAACGCCACCACCGCTACATTAAATGCCGCCAATTTACACCTAAAATTTTGATGATAAATCATAAAATAAAATATTTTATTTAAAATTAAAACATTTTTAAAACTCAAATCACTTTATTTTTTAACTCCGATTAGATTAGCTTGCCCGCCGCGAAGCGGACAGATAAATCAAAACATATGCGCGGCAGCACGCAAACTCTCGATCCAATATAAAGCGGTGGTGGCGTTAATACGTAAGTAGCGAAATGACTAAAACACTTATAGTAATATCACATTTTTACCGCCATCAAAGTTTATTCAACAAAGTTATCTCAAATCTTAATAAATTATTATTGTTATTTATCCATTGGAAATACCGGAATGTTGTTGCTTGCTTATTCGACAAAGTTTTCTCTAATCTTAATAAATCAATTTTTATTTACCCATTGGAAATGCCGGAATTTTGGGAGGCGACCTCGGCGAAAGGCTGCTGGAAGGTCTCGTCGGCGGTGCTGGGCGGCTCCTCGAAGCTGGCCTGCACGATGTCGTTGCTCTTCACATCGTCGCCGTTGGAGCTCGCGTTGCTGGAGGCCAACTCCTCGAGCAGACTTGCGTTCGCTGGCGGCGCCGCTTCTTCCAAATTCCAGCTCAAACTCACCAGGACCAATAAACTGAATAAAAAGAGAGAAATTTATATTTTTTTTGATCAACAAACTGAATGAAAAGAGAGATACGGTCGTCGAAAGAGGAACGCGATAGTAGGAGTTGTAAGTTGTAAGAGATAACGAACGCTTCGGGAAAACACACTAGTATTATGTTGATAAAATTGGTCTAAAAATAGAACGTTTGTGATAAGTTTTTAGTTTTGGGTGCTGTTCAAGTGGTTTGAAAATAAAAGTTAAAAATCAATTTTACCGTAGTTGTAAACATTTTCAAATTTGTGTGCAGGAAACAAACGGTTCTTTCTTCTTTATTATCTTCGTTTTGTCGTCTGTGTTATCTGTAAACTGTTGTAATCTCAAAAACTGCGCTAGTAATCGCAATTCAAATATTTTTGTCCCAGAGCGATTAAAATCTAGCGATTTGATAAACTTATCATTTTGCAAATACGCCAGAAAGGTTAACTAGAATAATGTAGACAAACAACAGCAAAGAGACAAGGCTATTCCAATAAGATTAGGCGAGACAGTCTCAATTATATAACCAAGACGTGAAAATACAAAAAAGAAGACTAGATATCATTATTTATCATGTAATGTAGTACTTATACAGTACTTATACATGTAGTACATACATATTTGATAGTCTAGTTCAGTGGTGGGCAAACCATGAGTGACGACCCCCAGAGGGGTCGATAGAGAATTTCTTTGGGTCGTCGATTCATAAAATATTTGAGGAATTTCGTGTATAAGTTTTGGTTGTAGATTGTAGTGGTGACGACTTGTACTGCGACCTTTATAGATCTATTGTACCCCACCCTCCTCCTCCAAGTGTTGGTGTACTTACCCATTTAGAGCGCCTCCTCTAATCCTGATTCCTTTAGGAATCTCAGGATCTGGGTGGGATTCAAGGCCTGCAGCTCCTCTGTGTTCAAGCAGTGAGCCCCAAGGTACATCTGTCTCTTGCGGAGTAATGCTCCGCAGTCTTTGAACAGATGTATGGGGGTTTCCTCTGCTGAGCCACAGAATCTGCATCCATCATCCTCCTCTAGGCCTAGGGCCTTGAGATGTTTCCTAAGTCTGCAGTGTCCCGTCAGGGCTCCTGTCAGAATTCTGAGCTTGTTCCTGCTTAGTTTCAGGCAAGCTTTAGTTCTCTTCTGGTTAAAAGATCCCAGCATCACTTTGGATTGCCTTAGCCCTGGAAGTTCTTCCCAGGTTTTCATCCATTTTCCTCTTATTTCTTCATCTAAACTTTTGCGGATGGTGTTCACGCTCATACCGCAAAAGGGTTCCGGACCTATAAAGGGGATACTGGATCCCTTGTTTGCTAGGTGATCGGCTTCTTCGTTTCCGTCTATACCAGTGTGTCCTGGTACCCAGTATAGCGTTACTTTATTATCCCTGCCAAGCTTGTTCAGCTTCCCCACACAGTCCCATACCAGTTTGGATCTGATGGTGTGAATGTGAAAATTCGCATTTTTCTTGTAATTATACTACATAATTACGGTTTTCAGATTTTTCCCTTTACATGTGCTGTAGACACCGCTTCTTGCCAAATTTCATGATTCTAGGTCAACGGGAAGTACCCTATAGGTTTTGATTCCCTTGTGAAATCGCAAAATATGCGACATAAACGGTCATATCTTTTATTCGCGTTGACTTACAAGTTTGATTTTTTCACAGCTGAAAGAGACCGGAGACCCGAGTATTTGATACAAATTTCAACTTGTTACTTCTACGCGTTCCTGAGAAAAATGATCTTGACAGACCGACAGACAGACGTACAACAAAGTGATCCTA
This sequence comes from Phosphuga atrata, assembly GCA_944588485.1. Taxonomy (NCBI): domain Eukaryota; kingdom Metazoa; phylum Arthropoda; class Insecta; order Coleoptera; family Silphidae; genus Phosphuga; species Phosphuga atrata. The sequence goes on along the minus strand of OX155897.1, from coordinate 5,203,459 downwards.
TAAGGGTTCAGTTTTCGGTACGGAACCCTAAAAATTGAATTTTTTTGCAATTATCTGGGATTTGTGGCCCTTCAGTTTTGTCTCCGGAAGTGAAATCAATTCTGTTTGGGATATTATCATTAAGAGTAACATTCTCCCATGGTTCATAATTTTTCCTCCTTTCAATTACCTCTTCGCTTTTACTGCTGCTTGAGCTTTTCAAAGGAATCGTTTTTTTCTTTTATTCACTATAATGTCACTACCACTGCATGAATTATTTTCTTCTTAGTGTTCCTCTTCATGGTCACTGTCACTATTTCCAGCACTACCTAATTCTTCATCGTCATTTGAGTCGATATAAAACTCGTCATCACTGCTTTTCAAATCATTTATAAGGCATTTGAAATGTTTTTTAGGCATTTTGAATAGAGCAAAATTCTCAAATATAACACCGCTACCGGTAAAAAATAACCAAACTGAGCACAGCTACTGTCTAAGTTGTCCAAATTATACAAGAGATACACATGTGCAAAGTACAAAGGGTTAATATTTATTTCAGCAAATATTGCAGTTTTTTGTAAATTCCACTTCGAAAATAATATTTGTAAACATTGAAATTTTCAAACTAATTTGTGGATTTGTTTAAAATTTTGTGGATATGTTGGTAGAGCTGTTCCGGAATATTTAACAATTTTTTACAATATTTTAATATATATTTGTGCTAATATTGCAGTTTTTTTTTGTAAATTTCAACTTGAAAATCAAATTTGTAAACGTTGAAATTTTCAAACTTAATTTTCTCAAAAACTAATTTGGAGATTTGTTTCACATTTTGTGGAGATGTTTGGTAGAACTGCCCCGGGATATTTAGCAAGTTTTCCCAATATTTTAATATTTATCTCAGCAAAGATTGCAGTTTTTTGTAAATTCTAACTTGAAAATCAAATTTGTAAACGTTGAAATTTTCAAACTTAATTTTCTCAAAAACTAATTTGAGGATTTGTTTCAAATTTTGTTGAGATGTTGGTAGAACTGTTCCGGAATATTTAGCAAATGTTCCAAATTTTTCTTACCATTTTTTAGGTCTTGTCTGCCTAGTCTTGTGTGTCTAGTCTTGTTTGTCTAGTCTTGTCTGTCTAGTCTCATCTGTCTACTCATGTCTGTCTAGTCATGTCTGTCTAGTCTTGTCTGTCTATTCATGACTGTCTAGTCTTCTCTGTCTAGTCTTGTCTCCCCAGTATTGCCTGTATAGCCTTGTCTGTCTGTCTAGTCTTGTCTGTCTAGTCTCATCTGTCTAGTCATGTCTGTCTAGTCCTGTCTGTCTAGTCTTGTCTGTCTAGTCTTGTCTGTCTAGGCTTGTCGGTCTAGTCTTGTCTGACTAGTCTTGTCTATCTAGTCTTGTCTGTCTAGTCCTGTCTGTCTAGTCTTGTCTGTCTAGTCTTGTCTGCCTCGTCTTGCCTGTCTAGTCTTGTCTGTCTAGTCATGTCTGTCTAGTCATGTCTGTCTAGTCTTGTCTGTCTAGTCTTGTCTGTCTAGTCTTGTCTGACTAGTCTTGTCTATCTAGTCTTGTCTATCTAGTCTTGTCTGTCTAGTCTTGTCTGTCTAGTCTTGTCTGTCTAGTCTTGCCTGTCTAGTCTTGTCTGCCTGTCCTCCTCGGTGGTGTAGTTGACAACATACCCGCCTTTCAATGCGGGAGACCCGGGTTCGAATCCTGGTCGGGGAGGCGACAACTAGGGCGGTTTTCATTAACCGTCCGGGCTGCCCACCCTGAATGAATGCAATATATGCGATACCGGGGTGGCGCATACTAAAAGCCAAATTGGAATAGGGGATTTGGTGAGTTTTGTCTGCCTAGTCTTGCCTGTCTAGTCTTGTCTGTCTAGTCTTGTCTGTCTAGTCTTGTCTGTCTAGTCTCATCTGTCTAGTTATGTCTGTCTAGTCTTGTCTCTCTAGTCTTGTCTGTCTAGTCTTGTCTGTCTAGGCTTGTCGGTCTAGTCTTGTCTGACTACTCTTGTCTATCTAGTCTTGTCTGTCTAGTCTTGTCTATCTAGTCTTGTCTGTCTAGTCTTGTCTGTCTAGTCGTGTCTGTCTAGTCGTGTCTGTCTAGTCTTGTCTGTCTAGTCTTGTCTGTCTAGTCTTGTCTGTCTAGTCTTGTCTGTCTACTCGTGTCTGTCTAGTCTTGTCTATCTAGTCTTGTCTGTCTAGTCTTGTCTGTCTAGTCTTGTCTGTCTAGTCTTGTCTGTCTAGTCGTGTCTGTCTAGTCGTGTCTGTCTAGTCGTGTCTGTCTAGTCTTGTCTGTCTAGTCTTGTCTGTCTAGTCTTGTCTGTCTAGTCTTGTCTGTCTAGTCTTGTCTGTCTAGTCTTGTCTGTCTAGTCTTGTCTGTCTAGTCTTGTCTGTCTAGTCTTGTCGGTCTAGTCTTGTCTGACTAGTCTTGTCTATCCAGTCTTGTCTATCTAGTCTTGTCTGTCTAGTCTTGTCTATCTAGTCTTGTCTGTCTAGTCTTGTCTATCTAGTCTTGTCTGTCTAGTCTTGTCTGTCTAGTCGTGTCTGTCTAGTCGTGTCTGTCTAGTCTTGTCTGTCTAGTCTTGTCTGTCTAGTCTTGTCTGTCTAGTCTTGTCTGTCTAGTCTTGTCTGTCTAGTCTTGTCTGTCTAGTCTTGTCTGTCTACTCGTGTCTGTCTAGTCTTGTATATCTAGTCTTGTCTGTCTAGTCTTGCCTGTCTAGTCTTGCCTGTCTAGTCTTGTCTGTCTAGTCTTGTCTGTCTAGTCATGTCTGTCTAGTCTTGTCTGTCTAGTCTTGTCTGTCTAGTCTTGTCTGTCTAGTCTTGTCTGTCTAGTCTTGTCTGTCTAGTCTTGTATATCTAGTCTTGTCTGTCTAGTCTTGTCTGTCTAGTCTTGTCTGTCTAGTCTTGTCTGTCTAGTCCTGTCTGTCTAGTCCTGTCTGTCTAGTCTTGTCTGTCTAGTCTTGTCTGTCTAGTCTTGTCTGTCTAGTCTTGTCTGTCTAGTCTTGTCTGTCTAGTCTTGTCTGTCTAGTCTTGTCTATCTAGTCTAGTCGTGTCTGTCTAGTCGTGTCTGTCTAGTCTTGTCTGTCTAGTCGTGTCTGTCTAGTCTTGTCTGTCTAGTCTTGTCTATCTAGTCTAGTCGTGTCTGTCTAGTCGTGTCTGTCTAGTCTTGTCTATCTAGTCTTGTCTGTCTACTCTTGTCTGTCTAGTCTTGTCTATCTAGTCTTGTCTGTCTAGTCTTGTCTATCTAGTCTTGTCTGTCTAGTCTTGTCTGTCTAGTCGTGTCTGTCTAGTCGTGTCTGTCTAGTCTTGTCTGTCTAGTCTTGTCTGTCTAATCTTGTCTGTCTAGTCTTTTCTGTCTAGTCTTGTCTGTCTAGTCTTGTCTGTCTAGTCTTGTCTGTCTAGTCATGTCTGTCTAGTCTTGTCTGTCTAGTCTTGTCTGTCTAGTCTTGTCTGTCTAGTCTTGTCTAGTCTTGTCTGTCTAGTCGTCTATCTAGTCTTGTCTGTCTAGTCTGTCTAGTCTTGTCTGTCTAGTCTTGTCTGTCTAGTCTTGTCGGTCTAGTCTTGTCTGCCTAGTCTTGTCTGTCTAGTCGTGTCTGTCTAGTCGTGTCTGTCTAGTCTTGTCTATCTAGTCTTGTCTGTCTAGTCTGTCTAGTCGTGTCTGTCTAGTCTTGTCTGTCTAGTCTTGTCTGTCTAGTCTTGTCTGTCTAGTCTTGTCTATCTAGTCTAGTCGTGTCTGTCTAGTCGTGTCTGTCTAGTCAAATTCAAATTCATTTATTCCCAATAACAAAAACAACAAAAAGTATGCATATAAAGTATGGGCACTGTCACAAATAAAATAAAATAGATTAATAATAATCTTCAATATTATAATAAGCCTTTTCTACCAAGTATTGTCTTAATTCCTTTTTGAATGTTTTGAGACTCCCTTCGGTCTTGAGATGATCTGGCAGTTTGTTATAAATCCGTATCCCTGACTGATACGGTCCCCTGCATATCGTGAGGTTGACTTTAGGAACATATAAATCGTGGTTGTACCTTGTGTAATGGTCGTGGTTATCCCGATTACGTTTTAGTTTAAATTTTTCTTTGTGGATGAAAGTTGCTATTTCCAGAATATACAGACAACTTAATGTTAATAGTCTCAGTTGTTTAAAATGAGGTTTACAGCTGTCTCTTGGACTGCACCTCATAATTGCCCTTATTACACGTTTTTGGGCCCTGAATAGTGTCTCGGCCTCTGGTGATGATCCCCAGACTATTATGCCATAGCGTCCATATTGTCTATCTAGTCTTGTCTGTCTAGTCTTGTCTATCTAGTCTTGTCTGTCTAGTCTTGTCTGTCTAGTCGTGTCTGTCTAGTCTTGTCTGTCTAGTCTTGTCTGTCTAATCTTGTCTGTCTAGTCTTGTCTGTCTAGTCTTGTCTGTCTAGTCTTGTCTGTCTAGTCATGTCTGTCTAGTCTTGTCTGCCTAGTCTTGTCTATCTAGTCTTGTCTGTCTAGTCTTGTCTATCTAGTCTTGTCTGTCTAGTCTTGTCTATCTAGTCTTGTCTGTCTAGTCTTGTCTATCTAGTCTTGTCTGTCTAGTCTTGTCGGTCTAGTCTTGTCTGACTAGTCTTGTCTATCTAGTCTTGTCTGTCTAGTCTATCTAGTCTTGTCTGTCTAGTCTTGTCTGTCTAGTTTTGTCTGTCTAGTCTTGTCTGTCTAGTCTTGTCTGTCTAGTCTTGTCTGTCTAGTCTTGTCTGTCTAGTCTTGTCTGTCTAGTCTTGTCTGTCTAGTCTTGTCGGTCTAGTCTTGTCTGTCTAGTCTTGTCTATCTAGTCTTGTCTGTCTAGTCTTGTCTATCTAGTCTTGTCTGTCTAGTCTTGTCTATCTAGTCTTGTCTGTCAAGTCTTGTCTATCTACTCTTGTCTGTCTAGTCTTGTCTATCTAGTCTTGTCTGTCTAGTCTTGTCTATCTAGTCTTGTCTGTCTAGTCTTGTCTGTCTAGTCGCGTCTGTCTAGTCGTGTCTGTCTAGTCTTGTCTGTCTAGTCTTGTCTGTCTAGTTTTGTCTGTCTAGTCTTGTCTGTCTAGTCTTGTCGGTCTAGTCTTGTCTGACTAGTCTTGTCTGTCTGATGACCTGCGGGGTACCTCAAGGCTCCGTACTCGCCCCGGTGCTATGGAAGGTACTATATAAGGAAGTACTCAACCAAAACATAACAGAACAAACAAAAATTATTGGATACGCTGACGATACGGCGATTATCGTAAGCGATAAAATCAGAGAGAACGTCGAAGAACGCGCAGAATGGGCAGTCGACTTAGTGGTTCGGGAAATCAGTAAGATTGGGCTACAAATTGCACCCCAAAAAACAGAATGTGTAATACTATATAGGGGCAGGAAAACAAAAAACGCTAAAATCCAGGTCAACGAAACATGGGTGGAGTGGACAGAGCACATCAAATACCTAGGGGTACTGATCGGCAGAAATGGCAACATGAGACAACATATAGAGACAACATACAGCAACAAAAGCGGAAAGATGTACGGTAGCGCTAGCAAGGCTAATGACAAGATGCAGAGGACCTAAAATAGAAGATCCTACGGGCCGTAAGACAGTCCATATTATTATACGGCGCCCCAGTAAGGAGCTACGCGCTAGGGAAGAAAAGAAACAGGGAAAGACTGAAAAAAGCAAGCAGGAAGACGCTGATTAGGACTACCCAAGCCTACCGGACGCTATCCACGGAGGCGATGTAGGTGATAAGCGGATCAAAGCCCACCAACTTACTCACCGAAGAAAGAAGCCGCAGGTACAATAACAAAAAGAAAAAGAAAGATGATATAGAACATAACGAGCAAGACATAATAGAAATATTGTAGGCCGAATAGACAAATCTGACAAGTAAGGCAGAATGGACCAAAAAAAATAAGGGCATGGAGTAGCCGAAAACACGGTAGCATAGACTACTATCTGACGCAATTATTAGCTGGACATGGATCATTCGGAACATACCTTAAAAAATTTAAGATTAGGGAAACCGACAATTGCAAATATTGTGACAAAATAGACACAGTGGAGCATGCCTTCTTCCAATGTAGCAGATGGAAGGAGGATAAAAAAAGTACTGGAAGAAGAAATTGGCAACAAACTGACACCAGAAACAACAATGGAGTACATGATAGAAAAAGAGGAGAACTGGACAAAAATACGCAAATGGGTCAGGAAAGTCATAAGAGAAAGAGAAAACAAGTACATAAGTAAGCCGAAGCGAAGCCATAATAGGCAGTTCTGGGCAAAAAAGGTTTTTTTTAGTGCAGTTGAGCAAACCCTAACACTGGGCAAGCACCAATCCCACACTTAAAGCCTTAGGAGATGTTTGAATATTTCCCGCTGAAGTTTTTTCCCTCTGACAAAAAAAAAGTCTTGTCTGTCTAGTCTTGTCTGCCCAGTCTTATCTGTATGATTATGTCTTGTCTGCCTAGTCTTGTGTGTTTAGTCTTGTCTGCCTAGTCTTTTGTGTCTAGTTTTGTCTGACTAGTCCTGAGTGTCTAGTCTTGTCTATCAATTTATTATACCTATGTTATTGAATTAGTGTACATTAATTGACATTGACTATTTAATTAGTACTTGGATCTAATAATAGAAGTTTAATAATTGCAGCACGAGTTTAAAAATATTGAAATAATAAATATGATTATTGAGAAATGACATGGGTTGGCTTTGAGAAATGTTGTTTTGACAAACGGTGTAAATGTAAGGTTATAGAACAGACGGAGAATAATTTTGTATAAACGCACCTGGTCCAGAACAGGGGAGACGTCGCGACACTCGTCCGTTTCCTCTTCATATTCGGCCGTTTACCATTTTCCACGACCACCGAACATCCGTGGACGAACTGACGTGTACTTTGTGTGAAAATTACGCGTTTGCTTCGGCTCAACTTACACGTCTGCTCCGACAACGTCAGGAGTTATACTGACGGGATACGACAGAAATATCGCCGTATGCAACTTGTTTCACAATAGTGGGGAAAGTAACTTGAACGTTGCAACAGATTAAAACATTTTAAAGACAATAATTCATTGAAATGTATTTAATTGGAAGGTCATAAAAGTGTAATTAATTGGAATGTATAAAAAATTTAATCAAACGAAGATATCGTTTAGTTTTGATTAGATTTGTAAACAAAAAATACTTTGGTGAAAAAAGGACTCAATTTTAATATTAAATCTATGCAACTTACATTACACAGCGATTTAAAATTAGCCTCATCTAAATTGGATTTTAAATTGCATGTTGCATGCCATGTGGTAGAATGAGAAATTCAACGAATTCCTATTAATATTAATCTTCATATTACTCATGAGATAATCAATATTTGATAAACTTAGCCGACCTGAATAAATTCAAGTGATATAAGCTCTATACACCTATATATACCTGAATTTTAAGTTAGGAGAAACAAAAATTATTCATTTTCCTCATAAAATAAATTTACTTTTCCCCACTTTGTTGCTTCTAACGACAGTACTTTTGAAAATACTTTATTACACACATTAATACTCTTTGTTGCACATCTAATGGCTAAATCATCTCAACAGATAGCACATTACGTTTGCAATAAATAATTGCTCAGGACGTAGAATCATTTTCGTAGGGTTTGGTCAAAAAATTCCTCAAAATCAAGACGGGTGAAGAAGCCGCGGGCTATAGCTTATCATTATTGTGGAAAATTTTGTATAAATTTGATACAAAAATCACAGATTAAACAAAAATTAATTTATCATCAACTTTACAAATAAGTCTCATTTCTTAAACCATTTTTTTAACATCTGGAAAGGATTGTGCTTAACATTGACCTTCAAGATCAGGCGTTTGGTCGTGATGTTGTGCAGTGGCCCAAACGCCAACGCGACAACGGTACACGCCAAACAAATCACATTGTAGGGCATCGAGAAATCCGGCGTGGGTAGCGTTATAATGAGGCTTTCCGTCCTGACCTGCACTAGATACCCGCTCCTGGACGCGTTGAAGCTGTCTGAAATCGTCGATCCATCCTGAGGAATCCCCGTAAAGTTCCTTGCTAACGGCAAGACGGTGGAGATTATGGCGGAGGGGATGTAAAAGCCGTGGTTTGCGTCTGGAGGATATTCCTGCCATTTCAGGAAGACAAAGTCAAAATCGATGGAGATTGAGGTGGTGGATTTAGGTGGGAGCCTCAACCCGACCTCTAAATAATGGCTCTTTTCCCTGAGCCTCCCAGGCTTGTATTTCAAAATTTTTGGAGTAATCTCAACTCCGCCGGTTGAGATCTTCATGGTGTGTAAATAAATTGGGACGTACCAAGGCAAATTCTGCATAACCACAACGTCTAAATCCCCCCAGTGATTATTATACAGCTTTGTTATGATCCCGCCCTGTTGCTGTCCATATCCCGTCTTGTACTGACTCGCGTAAAGCGGTGGAGGAATATTAACGCTCAACATCTGTTTCTCGTTGTAAACCGCGGCTACACTCATAGGTTTCGCTTTGGACAAGTCGTATTTGGCGTAAGTGTTCTCGAAACCGCCGCGGTGCGACTTCAAGTACTCGTCTGGTTCTGGACTCAGTTCGAACTTTTCCTCACTGGTAACGTCCACGTAGATAATACTCGACTTCGATAACGGACAAGAGTTCATGATCCCTTGCCCGAAGAGTTTACGCAGCGACCAGTTCCTACTGCCCAAGATCGTGTAATCGTAGACCAAAGAAACCGTTTGTTGGAGTTCCAGGGAAGTTTTGGAACAAGACGAGTCTGTACAAACCGGCCTAAAGTGAATCCCGATCGAGTGGTACTGAGTATTATGGATATACCCAGCGTTTAACAGACTAGCCAAACCAGCTTTGCTATCACAAGGCAATAGTTTCTTCCAAGGCGTTAAATTCTCGGTGCAAACTATCTCTCTAGGCAAAGCAGCGTACCGCAAATAACTACTGTTCCCCCCGAAATCACCGCCGACCACCCCTCTGTTCCTCAAACTCATCTCCGGACTAATACTATTGGTATTATCTATGAAATTCAACGAAGCGCAAAGCAGCCCCGACAAAGAATTCGACAGTTCCCTCCAGTTCTTGTCGACGTTCGCAGTGTCGGGCTTGAACCACGCCCAGACCTCCGCGCCGGGGGCGGCGTCGATTATCGGATAGCCCCATTTCTCGTAGCGCCAAAGCCCGGCCGTCAGACTGATGTGCAGTTCTTGGATGTTATGCCGGACGATCACCTCACTGAGCGCTCTCGGGAACAGATGCGTTTGAAACACTAAAACGATCGGATAATTAATGGAAAGAAAATATATAGTTTGAGATTTGAGCAACAAAATCCAAAATTGTTTATTCATTTGGGTACGTACGTACTAACGCCACCACCGCTATATATTGGATCGAGAGTTCGCGCTGCCGCGCGTATGCTGTCTTGATTTATCTGTCCTAATAGTCCAGTCATTTAAGCTTAAATTAGGTAAGAATCTCGGAATTCGAGATACCCAGCTGTAAGTCTGTAAATACTTGTATATTGAGACCCTAAAAGTTGTCTCAAAACCTACATATGGTAGGTTTATGGTACCATATGTAGACAACTTTTAGGGTGTCAATATACAAGTATTTACAGACTTACAGCTGGGTATCTCTAATTCCGAGGTGAACTTACTATAATGACTGGACTACAATCCAACTGGGGTTAAAAAATAAAGCATTTTGACTTTTAAACATGTTTTAATTTTAAATAAAATGTTTTATTTTATGATATATCATAAAAATTTTAGGTGTAGATTGGCGGCATTTAAAAATGAAGCGGCGGTGGCGTTAATACGTAAGTACCTTATTGGCGGCATTTAAAAATGTATCGGTGGTGGCGTTAATACGTAAGTGCCTTCCATTTGTATTGAGATTTGGATTTTCTCTAACTGTGAATGAATTAGGACGAATTTTAAAATTACAACAAGATCAATTATTGTGTAAAACTTCATATTTTAGGAAAGTCCATTTCAATTTCGAATTTCAGTTTAGGATTATTAATTTAGGATTATTACACATAAGCTTAGGTTTATTAACACCAACAAATAGGCAACCTCTCACACAAATCTGTAACTACAGTTGCTTCAAACACTTGATTTTAACCTTTAAGTTTTGATTCAATTTTTCAACCAATTAAACCAGAATGTACTCAATTTTTACACTTACTAGACTCTGGAGACGGATCTACATCCCATTTGGTGGTGAATTGAAAGTGTGAATATAGTTTATTTGCATACAGCGGTTTCAGCAGCAATTCCTCGGTAAACGAATCGGAGTTGCAGGAAATTAACGGCAGAATCGCGTAAAACACGCTCAAAAGTTGCAGTTTCTTCATTTTCTTGAATTTTCTCGGTAAATTTCGTGCGAGAATTTTCGGTTTTTCATCGATTTGTTTACTTTTCGACTCAAGTGGACTGAAGTTGTTTGTTTATTGATTCATCCATTGGTAACTGTAAAAATTGCCGAAAACACCGTTGCCGAGTTTACAATTTTTAACCTATTTTAACTAGAATTAATTTTTTTGGAAAATAAAAACGAAAAATTGACTTTATTTCCGCTATCATAATTAAAAATAGTATAGTAGTAGTAATAATAGTAATAATAATTTGTAATAATAATACTAGTATAGTAATAATTAGTAGTAATAATAATAGTAGTAGTAATAATCATATTTCACGACACAATTGATTTTATTTGACAAAATAGCTTGTTACCAATTGGTTATATCACATATTAACTGACGTCGTTAATAGACCTTTTTACGGTAAGTTAAGCGTATGCGCATGCGCCAAGTTTGAGGAAGGCGGGAATATGAAAGTTTCGGGCAAATAATAAGGTTATACGTCAAACAAAAAGTTCGGGCAAAACATGGCGGAAATTGGCACATGCGCACAAAAAAATTTGAGAACTATGAAAAAAGATCTATTGTCAATTTATTAATTCTATTGGAAGAGTTGACTAATTTTTAGGCAACTCTAATTGATTAATTTTTGCCTTTCCACTAATAAAAAATTGAGTTTAACATTGATAAAACAAACTTTATTATTTGTCTAATTTCTACACTTGTTGTCTAGATAGATTAATTATATTCACGCAGTGATTAACCTATGGGAGGCCCTGGGCACATCATGATAATGGGACCCCTATGACCTTAACAGAGCACTATTTTGTTAGAATAGGCAAAGAAAGTAGATAAGCGAATTTCTAGATTTTTTGTATTTATTTATAGACACATTAGATGTATAGATATAATATAATATAATCCATAAAAGTAACTCTTTTAGAATTCACAGGTTAGTGCTTAAATCTATATTGATTGAAGAGGTACCCTTATAAATTTGAGATAGGCAAAATCGTTCTTCTTCTGTTAAATTCAAACGATAAATTATGATGGATGATTATAGATGATGGTAACTTTTCCCATCTGTTAAACTGTTTCATCAGTTCTTACTGCACTGTGATTTGAAATAAATTCTTCCGAATAAGGAAAGTACAAATGGTCAATCGCACCAAAAGTGTATACGTTGGCCTTAATTTATGGGGAAGTACTCCAGAGGGGTGTAGGGGCTGCGATGTAGAGGTAGCACCTTTTCACGGCAGCGGTCGCATTCGTACATAAGTAATGATTTTTTTGAGAATGCAGTACAGGATAGTTAGGGCTTATTTGACCTTGTTCTCTGATTGGCTTAAAGCGAGGAGAAGTTCACACCTACGATATTTACATCTCCATCTCAACCTCTTTTCTCTAGTTCTTTTCAGATGTTAGTTGTCAATGGCTGCCGTGTCAATTCACAATTATCATCTAATCTGTTTGTATCATTTAGATTTTTTGCTTTTTTCTGCATTTATTTATTTGTATTTTATTACTACTGTTGCCATTTTGTGTAATTAATCAATAATAATGAGATATTAATGAAACCATTAATAAATTACCAATTTTATATTCAAGTAACTAAATTTGAATTTAGCGCCAAATTTTGTAACTAGAGTGAACATTTTTCATAGTGTAAATCAGGTTTCCAGTTACTGCATTCTTAAAAAAATAGACTATAGGTAAGGATAGCCTATACTATAGGTAAAGATATGGCGAAACTATAGGTAACTATAGGTAAAGATATACTATAGGTAAAGATAGACTATAGGTAAAGATATGGCGAAACATGGTGGAAGACGCTATCTGTAGTATGAAATGATAACTTTTAAAATGATACTTCTTCTTCTTCTTTCCGGAAGCTTAAAGGCTTGTTTTTTTTCCCATCCTCATTGCACATGCTATTGAGATTCTGACGACCAGCTATCCTTCCGTGTCTTTGGTGGTCTCCCTGGTGGTCGACATGATGCTGGTTTTCCGTCTCGCGCAATTTTTGCTAGTATGTGATCTTTCATCCTAGATATATGTGTTCATTCCAGAAGCGCCTTCGTGCGCGTGTCCACCTCACCACGTCTTCTGTCTCGCATTCTTCCCGAGTTTCTTTACTCCTTCTTTGATCTTTGAGTACATTCTTAATCACTTCATCAAAATATGGGCTCCATAATTAGGCTCCATATTTATATATAAGGCTCCATAATTAGGACACGAATTTTTAAAATTATATCCTAGTTACTCAAGGTTCCATAATTAGGACACGATTTTGAGACGCGAATTTTCAAAATTTTGTCTTGTTTCCTCAAGACGCCACAACTAAGACACGATTTTGAAAAGCTAATTTTCAAAATTTTGTCTTGGTTCCTCAAAGTTCCATAATTAGAACATGATTTTGAGACGCGTATTTTCAAAATTATGTTTTGGTTCCTCAAAGCTCCAAAATTAGGACACGATTTTGAGACGCAAATTTTTAAAATTATATCTTGGTTCCTCAAGGTTCCATAATTAGGACACAATTTTGAAACATGAATTTTCAAAATTTTATCTTAATTCCTCAAGGCACCGCAACTAAGATACGATTTTAAAAAGCGAATGTTCAAATTTTTGTCTTGATTCCTCAGGGCACCACAATTAAAATTCGATTCTTAAACGCGAATATTCCTAATTTTGTCTTGCTTCCTCAACTCACTACAACTAAGACACGATTTGGAAATGCAAATTTTTAAAATTTTGACTTCAAGTTTTCAAGCCACCACAACTAAGACACGATTTTGAAACGCAAATTTTCAAAATTTTGTCTTGGTTCTTCAAAGTTCCATAATTAGAACATGATTTTGAGACGCGCATTTTCAAAATTATGTCTTGGTTCCTCAAGGCTCCATAATAAGACACGACTTTAAAACGCAAATTTTCAAAATTTTGTCTTGGTTCCTCAAGACACCACAACTAAGACACGATTTTGAAAAGCTAATTTTCAAAATTTTGTCTTGGTTCTTCAAAGTTCCATAATTAGAACATGATTTTGAGACGCGTATTTTCAAATTATGTCTAGGTTTTTCAAGACTCCATAATTAGGACACGATTTTGAGACGCAAATTTTTAAAATTATATCTTGGTTACTCAAGGTTCCATAATTAGGACACGATTTTGAGACGCGAATTTTCAAAATTTTGTCTTGTTTCCTCAAGGCATCACAACTAAGACACGATTTTGAAACGTGAATTTTCAAAATTTTGTCTTGGTTCCTCAAGACACCACAACTAAGACACGATATTGAAAAGCTAATTTTCAAAATTTTGTCTTGGTTCTTCGAAGTTCCATAATTAGAACATGATTTTGAGACGCGTATTACAAATTATGTCTAGGTTCCTCAAGGCTCCATAATTAGGACACGATTTTGAGACGCAAATTTTTAAAATTATATCTTGGTTACTCAAGGTTCCATAATTAGGACACGATTTTGAGACGCGAATTTTCAAAATTTTGTCTTGTTTCCTCAAGGCATCACAACTAAGACACGATTTTGAAACGTGAATTTTCAAAATTTTGTCTCGGTTCCTCAAGACACCACAACTAAGACACGATTTTGAAAAGCTAATTTTCAAAATTTTGTCTTGGTTCCTCAAAGTTCCATAATTAGAACATGATTTTGAGACGCGTATTTTCAAAATTATGTTTTGGTTCCTCAAAGCTCCAAAATTAGGACACGATTTTGAGACGCAAATTTTTAAATTTATATCTTGGTTCCTCAAGGTTCCATAATTAGGACACAATTTTGAAACATGAATTTTCAAAATTTTATCTTAATTCCTCAAGGCACCAACTAAGATACGATTTTAAAAAGCGAATGTTCAAATTTTTGTCTTGATTCCTCAGGGCAACACAATTAAAATACGATTCTTAAACGAGAATATTCCTAATTTTGTCTTGCTTCCTCAACTCACTACAACTAAGACACGATTTTGAAACGCAAATTTTCAAAATTTTGTCTTGGTTCTTCAAAGTTCCATAATTAGAACATGATTTTGAGACGCGCATTTTCAAAATTATGTCTAGGTTCCTCAAGGCTCCATAATTAGGACACGATTTTGAGACGCAAATTTTTAAAATTATATCTTGGTTACTCAAGGTTCCATAATTAGGACACGATTTTGAGACGCGAATTTTCAAAATTTTGTCTTGTTTCCTCAAGGCATCACAACTAAGACACGATTTTGAAACGTGAATTTTCAAAATTTTGTCTCGGTTCCTCAAGACACCACAACTAAGACACGATTTTGAAAAGCTAATTTTCAAAATTTTGTTTTGGTTCTTCAAAGTTCCATAATTAGAACATGATTTTGAGACGCGTATTTTCAAATTATGTCTAGGTTCCTCAAGGCTCCATAATTAGGACACGATTTTGAGACGCAAATTTTTTAAATTATATCTTGGTTACTAAAGGTTCCATAATTAGGACACGATTTTGAGATGCGAATTTTCAAAATTTTGTCTTGTTTCCTCAAGGCATCACAACTAAGACACGATTTTGAAACGTGAATTTTCAAAATTTTGTCTCTTTTGTTCCTCAAAGTTCCATAATTAGAACATGATTTTGAGACGCGTATTTTCAAAATTATGTCTTGGTTTCTCAAGGCTCCATAATTAGGCACGATTTTGAGACGTAAATTTTTAAAATTATATCTTGATTCCTCAAGGTTCCATAATTGTGACAAGATTTGGAAACGCGAAATTTCATAATTTTTTCTTGGTTCCTCAAGACAACCACAACTAAGACACGATTTTGAAAAGCTAATTTTCAAAATTTTGTCTTGGTTCCTCAAAGTTCCATAATTAGAATATGATTTTGAGACGCGTATTTTCAAATTATGTCTAGGTACCTCAAGGCTCCATAATTAGGACACGATTTTGAGACGCAAATTTTTTAAATTATATCTTGGTTACTCAAGGTTCCATAATTAAGACACGATTTTGAAACGCGAATTTTCAAAATTTTGTCTTGATTCCTCAAGGCACCACAACTAAGACAAGATTTTAAAAAGCGAATTTTCATAATTTTGTCTTGGTTTCTCAAGCTACCACAACTAAGACACGATTTTTAAACGCAAATTTTCAAAATTATATCTGGTTCCTCAAGGTTCCATAATTGTGAAACTCGACACGATTTTGAAACTCGAATTTTCAAAATTTTGTCTTGTTTCCTCAAGGCATCACAACTACGACACGATTTTGAAACGTGAATTTTCAAAATTTTGTCTTGGTTCCTCAAGACACCACAACTAAGATACGATTTTAAAACGCTAATTTTCAAAATTTTGTCTTGGTTCTTCAAAGTCCCATAATTAGAACATGATTTTGAGACGCGTATTTTCAAAATTATGTCTTGGTTCCTCAAGGCTCCATAATTAGGACACGATTTTAAGACGCAAATTTTTAAAATTATATCTTGGTTACTCAAGGTTCCATAATTAAGACACGATTTTGAAACGCGAATTTTCAAAATTTTGTCTTGATTCCTCAAGGCACCACAACTAAGACAAGATTTTAAAAAGCGAATTTTCATAATTTTGTCTTGTTTTCTCAAGCTACCACAACTAAGACACGATTTTGAAACGCGAATTTTCAAAATTTTGTCTTGGTTCCTCAAAGTTCCATAATTAGAACATGATTTTGAGACGCGTATTTTCAAAATTATGTCATGGTTCCTCACGGCTCCATAATTAGGACAAGATTTTGAGACGCAAATTTTTAAAATTATATCTTGGTTACTCAAGGTTCCATAATTAGGACACGATTTTGAAAAGCGAATTTTCAAAATTTTGTCGTGATTCCTCAAGACACCACAACTAAGACACTATTTTGAAACGCGAATTTTCAAAATTTTGTCTTCATTCCTCAAGGCACCACAACTAAGACACGATTTTGAAACGCGGATTTTCAAATTTTTGTCTTGGTTCCTCAAGGCTCCATAATTAGGACACGATTTTGAGACGCAAATTTTTAAAATTATATCTTGGTTCCTCAAAGTTCAATATTTAGGACACGATTTTGAAACGCAAGTTTTCATAATATTGTCTTGATTCCTCAAGGCACCACAACTAAGACAAGATTTTAAAAAGCGAATTTTCATAATTTTGTCTTGGTTTCTCAAGCCACCACAACTAAGACACGATTTTTAAACGCAAATTTTCAAAATTTGATCAAAAGTTCCATAATTAGAACACGATTTTGAGACGTGTATTTTAAAAATTATGTCTTGGTTCATCGAGGCTCCATAATTAGGACACAATGTTTCGACGCAAATTTTTAAATTTATATCTTGGTTCCTCAAGGTTCCATAATTTGGACACGATTTTGAAACGCGAATTTTCAAAATTTTGTCTTGGTTCCTCAAAGTTCCATACTTAGAACATGCTTTTGAGACGCGTATTTTCAAAATTGGTTTCTTCTTGGTTCCTCAAGGTTCTATAATTAGGACACGATTTTAAGACGTAAATTTTTAAATTTGTCTTGGTTCCTCAAGGTTTCATAATTAGGACACGATTTTAAAATGCAATTTTTTAAAATTTTGTTTTGATTCCTCAAGGCACCACAACTAAGATACGATTTTAAAACGCGAATTTTCAGAATTTTTTCCTGGTTTTCTTGGTTGTCTGGCTTGAAGAGGTCCCCTTCTAGATTTGAGCTGGGCAAAAACGTGAATTATTTCTTCAAAATCTATGTTTTTGGGCATATTATTCCTTGGTTCCTTAAGGCTCCATACTGTGGACACGATTTTGAGACGCAAATTTTCAAAATTATGTCTTGGTTCCTCAATGCTCCACAATTAAGATACGATTTTGAGACGCAAATTTTTAAAATTTATATCTTGGTTTCTCAAGATTCCATAATTAGGACCTGATTTTGAAACGCGAATTTTCAAAATTCTGTCTTGATTCCTCAAGGCACCACAACTAACAATAAGACACGATTTTGAAACGCGAATTTTCAAAATTTTGTCTTGATTCCTCAAGACACCACAACTAAGATACGATTTTAAAACGCTAATTTTCAAAATTTTGTCTTGGTTCCTCAAAGTTCTATAATTAGACCATGATTTTGAGACGCGTATTTTCAAAATTATGTCTTGGTTCTTCAAGGCTCCAAAATTAGAACGAGATTTTAAGGCGCAAATTTTTAAAATTATATCTTGGTTCCTCACGGTTCCATAATTAGGACACGATTTTGAAACGCGATTTTTCAAAATTTTGTCTTTATTTCTCAAGGCACCACAACTAAGATACGATTCTAAAACGCGAATATTCATAATTTTGTCTTTGTTCCTCAAGACACCACAACTAAGACACGATTTTGAAACGCGAATTTTCAAAATTTTGTCTTGGTTCCTCAAGGCTCCATAATTAGGACACGATTTTGAGACGTAAGTTTTTGCAAATTTTTAAATTTATATCTTGGTTCCTCAAGGTTCCATAATTAGGACACGATTTTGAAACGCGAATTTTCAAAATTTTGTCTTGATTCCTCAAGGAACTCGCAACTAAGATACGACTCTAAAACGCGAATTTTCATAATTTTGTCTTGGTTCCTCAAGACACCACAACTAAGACACGATTTTGAAACGCGAATTTTCAAAATTTTGTCTTCATTCTTCAAGGCACCACAACTATGACACGATGTTAAAACGAGAATTTTAATAATTTTTTCTTGGTTCCTCAGGACACCACAACTAAGACACTATTTTGAAACACGAATTTTAAAAATTTTGTCTTGGTTCTTTAAAAATCCATACTTATTAGTACATGATTTTGAGACACGTATTTTTAAAATTATGTTTTGGTTTCTCAAGGCTCCATAATTAGGACACGATTTTGAGACGTCAATTTTTAAAATTATATCTTGGTTCTTCAAGGTTCCATAATTAGGACACGATTTTGATACGCGAATTTTCAAAATTTTGTCTTGGTTCCTCAAGGCTCCATAATTAGGACACGATTTTGAGACGTCAATTTTTAAAATTATGTCTTGGTTCTTCAAGGTTCCATAATTAGGACACGATTTTGATACGCGAATTTTCAAAATTTTGTCTTGATTCCTCAAGGCACCACAACTAAGACACGATTTTGAAACGCGATTGTCATGTCATGAAACGCGATTCAACAAATTTGCTAAGCATCAAATCCTCACTACAAGCTGAGCTAGAAACACTGTACAACTTTGATGAACATACCTGGTTGACACTTTTCTTGACCCCCTGGGATTAGTTCAAAACAAAAAATTCTTTTAGAAGCTCTGAAAATGAATTGTGATGAGTCTTGTAGTACCGATAATGATTCTTCTCCACTTCGTAAGAAGATACATACCAATGAAAATGACAAAACCATTGACGTACGACATACACGACAGTTTCTGGAAGTCGTTACAGAAATTATGGAGACTATCATTGTATGATGGAGACTATCATTGTATTACTATCATTATGGAGAAAGATGAGAATGTGGTAAAGGAAAGTGCTTTCGTAAATGAGATTGATTTATCTAAAAACGGCTCGCCTAGATAGGACAGCAAACCTTTACAAGTGGTGGTCAGCAAATGTAGAGCAGTATCCAAAACTGACAGAATTCGTAGAAATGTATCTACCACCCAGTAGCAGTGTATTCTGTGAGAGGCTATTTTCAGGAGCGGGTATATTGTTAATGAGGAAAAACGCAATCGTTTGCTATAAACAAATGCTGAAAAAATGGTTTTCATTCATCACAAATTACCTCGGTAAATTTTGAGTATTAATAATTTGTAATAATTTGTTGGTAAAATATAATCATTTAAACTTAAAACAAACGGAACACAGCCTAAATATATAAATATATTCAGCCTTTTCGGAGCTCTATAACAATTATTGAGTCTTTCTAGGACTACCAAAACAAATCTCACATAAAATTTTTAAGTTATGTTATAGCTTTAAGTTCACTTTCGTGGTACTCTACACGGAAAAGCTGAATATATTTATATATTCAGGCTGTGTTCCGTTTGTTTTAAGTTTGTATGATTTTCTATAACATAGGATGGTTTCACCAATTCTATAATCATTTGAATAATATGTGTGATTGTTTCATCATTTTTGGTATTCCGTATTCGGCCGAATAGTTGACAATATTCGGCCGAATACCGAATATTAAAAAAGTTAGGTTAATAGGACGAATACCGAATAGATACCGAATATTCGTGGCATCTCTAATTCAGACCAGTAGGGAAAGATGATGCGTTCTAAAACCGCCTCCGCCTCTGACCTTGACCTTGACCTTGGAACTTCCGGTTTCCGGTTTCGACTTCCTGTTTCGACTTCCGGTCTCGACTTCCGGTTTCGACTTCCTGTTTCCGGTTTCGACTTCCGGCCGCAATTTTCATGGTTCCAGTTTTAGGTTAGCATTAGGTTAGGTTACGGGATGTTAGGAATGAAGCGCACTTCATTCCCAACCTTCCGTAACCTAACCTAATGTTAACCTAACCCAATGCTAACCCAACTAACCCAATGAGATTAAAGCTGAAAGAATGAAAAGTGGACGGAAAGTGGATGGGGTGGACGGAAAGTGGACGGAGTTTAGCGTGGGGTTACATAGACCTCACACCCTGTTTAACGTGGGGTCACATAGACCTCACACCCTGTTTAGCGTGGGGTCACATAGACCTCACACCCTGTTTAGCGTGGGGTCACATAGACCTCACACCCTTTTTGGCGTGATGAAAAGTGGATGCAAGTAGATGAAAAGTGGATGCCAGAAAATTGAACTCTTTGGTATTTATATAAATGAAAAACATTAATACGATCTGGTTCACAGACAAGTTTAAGAAATTTCGCTTACTCATAGGAAATTATTCGGATAAATATAAGGTCTGTATAGTCTTGTCCGTTCTTGTTCGACCTTGTTCGGTATTGTCCGATCTTGTCCGGCCTAAAACCAATAATCTCATTTGAATCAATCCGTAATATGTTTGCAATCAATTATGTATGCATACAGGATTGTCCGCTACCCATCCGCAACTCATTTTGAATTTTCTCCGCTTGTCTGTCTGTCTAATCTAGTCTGTCTAGTCTAGTCCCTCTATTCTTGCCTGGTGTTATGACTGACAAACATCCGGTTGCGTCTAATCAACAAGCCGTAAATCAAAATAAAACGTAGATAACAAAATGAAAGTAATAATATAAACATTATTAACAATTATAAGAAAAACAATCGAAAATATATTTTATTTAAATTAAACAATCCCTTATATATTTTAGTTCAGTCTAATCTAGTTTCATGTATTTAGCTTGGTCTGTCTAATCTCATGTATTTAGCCCCCATCTGTCTAGCTTCATCTAACTAGTCTCGTCTAGTCTTGTCTGTCTAGTCTTGTCTGTCCAGTCATGTCTATTACATATAAATTGAGGGAAAAGCTCAACTGTAATTATTTATTCGTTAATCAGCCAATCAGCATCGAGGTAATTAGTTTAGCAATATCTGCCGCGGCGGATGACGTCATCAACTGTGGGGTAGGCGGTAGGGCGGTATCTCGCTTAAGGCACATGCTAGAGCCGTTCTGACACCAGATTTGATTTTTCTCATCAAATGGTTTAAAATGGTTTAGTCTAGTCTGTCTAGTCTCATGTATTTAGTCCCGTTGATGTATCTAGCCCCGTCTATCTAGTCTCATGTATCTAGCCCCATCTGTCTAGTCTCATGTATTTAGCTTCGTCTGTCTGGCTCCATGTATCTAGTTTCATGTATCTAGTCTCATGTATCTTGCCCGTCTATCTAGTCTCGTGTATTTAGTCCCGTTGATGTATGCAACCAACTTCACACCTCATTTGTCTCAACAGGATCTAATTTTGAATTTCCCCGCCACGCGTCTATATTTTGAATTTTCCCGCGCATCTGGAAGTTCCGAAAATGGCGACCGGAAGTCGAAACCGGAAACAGGAAGTCGAAACCGGAAACCGGAAGTCGAAACCGGAAATCAAAACCGGAAGTAGAAACGGGAAGTCAAAACCGGAAGCCGGAAGTCGAAACCGGAAGTCGAAACCGGACGTTCCAAGGTCAAGGTCAAGGTCAGAGGCGGTTTTAGAACGCATCATCTTTCCCTACTCAGACCCATCAAAGTTTTAGGCAACCAAATGTACTCGTGTGCTCTCCAAAGGAAGGAAACTCCAAATAAAATTAATAGTCGGCGGTAGAGATAGGAATTAGAAGGAGGAAAAAATTAAACTAAATTCTATACGACGAATATTCCAAACAAAAATTAATTTACATACAAATAAATCTTCAAAAGCAGTTATAAGGCATTTATCTAAAAGTCAAAGTTTCCATAACTCACAAATTGCAGACCCATCAACAAGAAATGTGACATATATTCTATCAATTCATTTTGCTGACCTATCAACACAGAATCAACCAAACATTCCGGATTCAAATTCATATTATGATCATGACATTAACAGTCATTCTCCTTTCAGAATTGAGTTATGTTCCAGAATTACATAAAACAATACTAACAAACTATGTACCAAATTTGATTAATTAACATACTGATAAATCCTCAAAACCAGTTTTAAAGTTGTTTTTTTTAAGTTTTCACTTCAGTCGGCAGTGCCTATATTTTTTTTTAATGTGGTTTTACTGTAATCTCGCATATTGAGAATTGGGACTAGACCTAGACTAGGGCCACATATTCACCTTGCGACTAGGGCCAAAAGTAATGTAAACGCGCCGCTGTAGATTCAGAATACTTGATTACCTATCGATTTTTTTAGTGTTTAGCTAAATTACTTCAAAAGTTTTTAATGAATTGGCTAGATAACTAGAGCTTCGAATTTGCGTTCACTGTGGGAAAACTAAGACAAATTTAAAAAATCTAAAATTTTTAAATTGTTCCTAAAAATCCTAATTTTCAATATATTTAAGAATTTTTATTCTAACTTGAATTTTGAGGTAGTGAGAGACCGACAAAGTAAGCTCAAAATGAATCAACTTTTGTTGCTGTCTGTTTTAATATTTGCCAATAATTAATTGCATATAATAATTGCTAATTAATAAATAATAATTGCCAAATTTCCAATTCATCAAGATATGACAAATAGATTTATAAACCCATTACCTACCACTAAACATCGTGTAATTTGCATTGCATTTGAATTTGAATGCCACATATAAGATAAAACTTGATAGCTGGTTCAGGTATATAAGCCCAGCTCCTGGTATGTTATTTTATTAAGTAAACAAAAACTGGTTTAGTCAACATTCAGCAAAATGAAATCCGATCCAGTCTACATTTTGAATCTATTGTTATTTGTTAGATATGCTCAGTCCACTGTAATTGCAATGAATTTTTCGGATGATAAGGTAAAAAGGATTTGAGAAACAAAATGGACTAGATTATACAGAGAAGAATAGACAAACAAATAAGACTAGATAGACTGATATAGTTTAATACGTTTCAGTATTTTTAGATTTTTAAATTTGAGAAGATATATGCGCCTTGCGATGGTGCCAGAAGGATAAGCTACTTTAAAAATGTAACCCTTTCCTCTGAGGACAAGAGCAACTTTAACTTCGATTTCGTTGTGACTCGGGCGTTTATGCTGGATAAGGTAACAACGTGGAAAATGTAGTAAAATGTCAAACCAATTGATTTTTTTTTGTGCGCGTGCGTCAATTTTCGCCATGTACGTCAAAAAAGTGCCCGAAATTTTTTGACGTATAACCTGTGAAAATAACAAAATGTGCCCGAAACTTTCATATTCCCGCCTTTTAAACATTGCGAACGCGCATGCGCTTAACTAACCGAAAAAAGGCAACAACGTGGAAAATGTAGATTTAGTATATCGAGTCGAACCAATTGAATTTTTTTTTGTACGCGTGCGTCATTTTTCGCGTGTACGTCAAAAAAGTGCACGAAAATTTTTGACCTATAACCAGTGAAAATAACAAAATGTGCCCGAAACTTTCATATTCCCGCCTTTTAAACGTTGCGAACGCGCATGCGCTTAACTAACCGTAAAAAGGTAACAACGTGGAAAATGTAGATTTAGTATATCGAGTCAAACCAATAGACCTTTTCATAGTTGTTTTTTTTTGTGCGCATGCGTCAATTTACGCCAAGTACGTCAAAAAAAGTGCCCGAAATTTTTTGACGTATAACCTGTGAAAATAACAAAATGTGCCCGAAACTTTCAAAGTCCCGCCTTTTAAACATTGCGGACGCGCATGCGCTTAACTAACCGTAAAAAGGTCTATTAGTAAACTGTCTGTAGAGCAAGCGTGATCAATCTAATAATAAGTAAGATGTTGAGGATTTAATAGATTTGCTAGTTTTTAGACTACAGTCAATTTTTTTAAGAATGCAGTAACTAGATTTATACTATGACAAACGTTCAATTTAGTTACAAAATTATAGTTACTTGAATTAAATATAGTTACTTGAATATAAAATTGGTAATTTATTTATGGTTTCCAAGATGGCAACAATAGTAATAAAATACGAACAAATAAATGGAGAAAAACGCAAGAAATCTAAATGATACAAACAGATCAGATGACAATTGTGAATTGACACGGCAGCCTATTGACAACTAACAGCTGCAAATGTATGTGAAAAGAAAGAGAGAAAAGACGCTGAGATAAAAAACGCTGTAAATATCATCGGTGTGAACTTCTCGATTTAAGCCAATCAGAGAACAAGGTCAAATATGCCCTATCTTCCCTATACTGCATTCTTAAAAAAAATGGACTGTAGATATCTCAAAAGCTAATAGAGATTTAGAAACAGACCAAATTAAAGCTTTTAATGTAGATATCAAGCTTCAAGAATTAACTTTTAGATTTAATCTAGATTTTATAGATTCGTTTTATTTACATTATTTTCGCAACAAAACTGCAACCAAAGCCTCAAAATCAGTCTTGACTTGACATCTCGCAAACTCTTCAACTTCAAGTTACGATATCCCGAAATCTAACCGAAATTTTTAAACAAACTATATTGAGACTTGTAGGGTAGATATTTAGCTTCAATAATTAGTGTTTAGATATAATATAAGTTATCTAGATTTTGTTTTATTAATTTTTTTATCTGGAGTGTGTAGCTTCAAGCAGCGCCGTCGTTTGGATTTGGAGGCCCCGGGCATATATATTGAGGTGGGGCCCCCAGTAAATAAAATACGGCGAGTTTGGGCGGGCGTCGCGACGGTTGCAAACGACGCAGCGCGATGCCGCTTGCAGTAAAAGATGAAACGTTCAATTCCCTGCGGGAATCGCGCGAAACCGTTCCCGCAGAGTTCAAGTTGGCGGTTCCGTGGGACTTTTCCTGGATGTCAAAAAACGTCGTTTTAATGGCGTGGCGACCGCATCTTGGGCGCAATCGGGATTAAACTCCCAAACAAACTAAAAGGTTCTATAGCCCAGCTATTCTCAACCGCTGGTCCGGCGGACCACCAGTGGTCCGCGGAGAAATTTTACTGGTCCGCAGACAATTTTTTCTATCCGCGAAAAAAATTTACTTATAAAAACTAAATTTTAATTTATAAAATTACGAAATACAAATATCTTAAACTAATTTTAATTCTATGTAATTTATGATTAGTACGGCACTGAAGAAAAAAAAAGAAAAATAATTACATATCTTTGCATTTAAATATTATTGTAAGTAAATGATAATAAAAATGTTACAATTAACTTGTAGTAGTTCTACCAACAGATATCAATTTTTTCCTCGTCAGATCCAAATTCTTTAATAAATAAATGAACATCATAATTCGAAATGTTATGGAAAAATACCGGGATCATTTTAGGTACTTTATAATTCAAATTACAATTTGAGTGGGCGGTTCCCCGAAATTTACCCGTTAAATGATCGTGATCGGCGACTTTGTCTGTTACTTGTAATAATTAATTACATATGTGACAAGAAGTGGCCGTATCGTAGGAATTTTGGTCATCTGCAGTTAATTTAATCATCGGAAGTATAACGCTTAAATGTTCCCTGTATAATTCCTTAACATATGCATAGAGGTTCTGACAAAACAATTTCGGGCAATCTTCCCCGGTATAAGTGAAAAATTAACTCAATGAGTCATCGAATGAACATTTTATATTATAGGCGAAACTGTATGGTACATGGATATGTGTCTGATTAGTATAGCTATTGTCAGGGTTCGGTGAGCATGTATCAACAGGTTTTAAAATTGATTCAAGATCTGCGTAAACAACAAAGGGAATACGCATTTTTCCATCGAAATTTTGAAATTTTAATATATTCCCCGGCATCATATCACCTCTCTTAAGTTTTACAAGGTCTTCCGTCGGCATAATAGTGTAAATTTTGCTGCAGTCATTCAATTTATGTTGATTAAACGCGAATTCATTTGAAAAAAAGGTTAAACAGCCGTCACATAAATATTTTTTTCTACAATCTACCGAGATTTGACTTCTTACAAGCCGTGAAATATTTTTAATATAAACATAATGACCTTTAACCCCTTCTTCAAAATATAATAAATTTACATGTCTTTCCCTAGTCGCATTAGTATGGTAAATTGGTCCTACTACGTCATGTTGTTTAGATTTAAAATTAAACTCCAAGCTATAAACGTTAATACTAATATTATTCATCTGTTCAAATTTAGGAATGTCTTTGATTCTAAGCGGAAACTCTAATCTGTCATATTTTAAAATTGAAGAAAAGTAGGGATATGATGCCGGGCGATCAGAACTCACATTCGTGGGGTGTAATGCGGATACAATGCTCCATAAAAAACAAAATTCGTCTACATTCTGAACATTGATACTAATCTCTTTTGGCAGTTCAATAAATGACGACCCACGTATTGGTTTATATTTATTGATATTAATTTCTAAATGGGAAATCTCCCTTAGTGACCAACCCGAATCTTTCTCCTGAAACTCGCTACATTTGGTTTTAATTTTGGCACACATACTGTCATAAATTTCATCAAAGTTACTCATGCTACGTGTTATTTCGCGATATTTTGTGTTAAATGACTTTAATTCACCTTTGTGTAGTAGTTCTATAATACCTAGTAAAATTTTGTCTAAAGAAATCTCACTGGTCCGCGAATCTTTTTTTTTAATTTTACTGGTCCGTGGGCCAAAAAAGGTTGAGAAACGCTGCTATAGCCGATCGAACGGCACCGCTCCGGTTCCGATCCGTCAATTGGTTCCGAAGTTCTATGTACCCCCGCAAAACGCCTCTGGTTTTTCTCACTTTTTGCGCATTTTTCTCTTCAAACTGCCGCAGATTCGCAAAAAGTCGTCGCAGTTTAAAAATTCTTGGTTGCGCGCGAGTGTTCTGAAGAGAACGAACCCAATCGGCGAACTAGAGCCCATCAAATAAGTCCTGGGCGTCCGTGGAAGTGATTGCAAAATCGGCAAAAAAAATAAATTATTTGCTCTTGCACCAGGTGAACGGGACGTCGCAGAACGGCGAGCGAGGGCTCTAAAAACGTGGCGCGGCGGCGGCTAGAGGATTCGGGAAAAAAAATTGGGATCCTACAAAAAATGCCCCTCAAA
Organism: Phosphuga atrata; assembly: GCA_944588485.1. Classification (NCBI taxonomy): domain Eukaryota; kingdom Metazoa; phylum Arthropoda; class Insecta; order Coleoptera; family Silphidae; genus Phosphuga; species Phosphuga atrata. Next base: position 5,176,525 of record OX155897.1, on the reverse strand, counting down.
AGTAAAATATCGTGATTTTAGTTTTCGGTCTGGTGCGTCCGAACCTGGGGGAGTTGAGTCGCGAAAACGGCACCGCTCGACGGGGATCTCGGTTCTACACCGGAAAAATGTACATTCCCGTTTCGCACCGCCGCCGCCGCTTCCGTCGGGCCGTTTCCGCAAAAACCACGATTTTAGAGTGGGTTTTGCATCCCCGGAGGGGCGCGGTAGAGGACGAAACTTGGTTCGGTGGTTTTGGTGGTGACGAACATTCACAGTTAAGTCATCTAAGACGCTTAAAATAATCAAGATCTGCCGCCTCCGGCGGCATAAAAATGTCAAATTTGAGCCATTTTAAAACCCACGTGGTGCGGTCCCCCTTGTGAAATTCGCGAAACGCCACATGTCAGTCGTCTCAGAATCGATCTGCAGCCACTGTGGGGGCCCCCTAGTCCGTGGGCCTCGGGCATTCGCCCGATTGACCGACGCTAGCGACGCTACTGGCTTCAAGCTTCAATAACTTTCTTCAATATTTAAAGCGTTTATTCCGTAACGTAGTCTAATATTATTGTTTTTAGATAAAACTACATTTCACTAAATGCCCGAGCAAAGAAGCCTTGGAATCCTGCAGTTTGTTGAGAACCTTTACAGTCTGAAAAGCATGTAAAATTCTTGCGCGACCCAACGAGATCTACTCACCGGTAATCTCGTGTTCGACTCCGAAATTTATCTGTCCATTCGAGAAGGTTCAGAAGTGGATTTTAAAATAACTTTAAATTAAAATTCTTGTAGATTTCAGGGTATTTACAGGGGTAGAAATTGCTGGATGGATTTAAGTTCGTTCAACTGGGTCCCTGTGGGCCAGCTGTACTGGAAGATTAGGGTTGAAATGTTCGAGGGGGAGAAGGAGGTTACTTGTTCGAATTACGAGGTTTATTTGTTCGGTCATCAGACGGGGATGAATTGTGTTTGTTTGTTGTTGTTGAAGAAATAAAGAGTTTGCAGGGTGGAAAATTAGTTTATTTAGGCAGAAAAGGTTGTTTAAGCTGAAAAAGTTAAGATTGAAAAACACTTGAAAATGACCGTCAAACGTCGAAACTCGACTCGTGATATGTGTATATCACTGTGAAAACTGTGTAACTGTGAATAATAAGTTATATAACATTTTTACATAATATAAGTGTGGTAAAAAACAAAGTGAATTTTTCAATTCAATGTAAGTATGGATTACCACGTAGTAACTGTCGCAACCATCGTATTCATGTAGAATATTTGCTTATAATATTTGCAATACTTACATAATTAGTGAACTTATAATAACACAGTCAAAATATTATTAGATTAGTCAGTTAAGACTATTTAATCTGTATGGTAAAATTGACTGTAAATTATGATAGATAATTTCCAATAATAAACCCACATTTAAAATCCCATTTTCCATGAATTTTTCTAACTGCATTTTAAATGTCTATTTAAAACGTGATTACATTTGGCGAATATTAGCAATCGCAATTTATTCCTGTTACTAATCGAGTTTCCTGTTTTCTATCTACTCCATTAGATTGCAATTTCGACTTAGACCAAACAAGAGTTCTCCAGTCTACAACTCTGGATAGTCTCAAACTCATAGTTTTTTTTCTCTATAGTCCATTTTTTTAAGAATGCAGTACAGGGAAGATAGGGCTTATTTGACCTTGTTCTCTGATTGGCTTAAATCGAGAAGTTCACACCGACGATATTTACTTCTCCATGTCAACCTCTTTTCTCTCTTTCTTTTTACATACATTTGCAGCTGTTAGTGTCATTGGCTGCCGTGTCAATTCACAATTATCATCTGATCTGTTTGTATCATTTAGATTTCTTGCGTATTTCTCCATTTATTTGTTTGTATTTTATTACTACTGTTGCCATTTGCTGTATTTAATCAATAATAATAAGATATTCAATGAAATCAATAATAAATTCACGTCACGTCATTAGCCTTTTATGTCCCCACTGCTGGGGTACCGGCCTCTTCTCTGCCACATATCCAACCTCAGCACTAAGGATTGAATATGGGGAACCTAGCGGTTTAACGTCGAATCCGAACGACAACATTTTTACCCAGTGGCGGCTCGCCCATAAGGGCTGCAGTGCTGCAGCCCTCCCACCAAAATGAAAACATTTTTTTAATTATTATAAACTATTCCATTAGTATACAATTATTTAAAAAAAAAACATATTTTGCCGTTCGTAGAATATTTATTTTTTGAATTGTAGGTAATAAATTCCTCGATAGGCGATCTGTATGAGGTCTATAAAGCTGGCACCCCCAACTCTTCAAAATTCAAATTTGATAACACCAGAATTATGTGCTCTTTATGTGCTAATTATGTGCCTCAATCGCGATTTTTGTGCTCGAAGCCTTCAACGAAAGAATCAAACTTTACTAGTGGGGGTGCTAGCTTAACAGCCAAGCTAGCACCCACCCATCCGAAAAATTGGGATACCGATACCAAATAAGCGCTACAATTATGTGCTATTTATGTGCTTTTCAAATACCCTGGAGCGAATTGGCAAACTCAACCCCTTGTGCGAAAAACTCACCCCGAACGGAATGAGCCATAGGAGGCGAAATCCATAATAATCGAGCAAAAAAGTTTTAAGTAACGCGATAATGTTGCAACAATTATGTGTTAGGTTACGATTACTCCAGATATGATATTCCCGATTTTTGTGCTCGCACCCTTGTACGAAAAATTTAACCCGAACTCTAATAGCCTTAAGAGGTAAAATCTTTAATTTTTCCGTTTTTTTAATCGAGAATAGAAATTTTAAATAAAGCAAAATTATTTCAAAAATTATGTGCTCTCCAGATATGCTATTTACGATTTTTGTGCTCAAACCCTTGTGCGAAAAACTCACCCCGAACGCAATGAGCCATAAGAGGTGAAATCTATAATTATAGAGCACATAAGTTTTAACCAACGCGATATTGTTGAAATGATTATGTGTTTTCCAGATATGATATTCGCGATTTTTGTGCTTTCACCCTTGTACGAAAAATTCACCCTGAACGGTGAGAGCCATAAGAGGTGAAATTTTTATACTCGTGTACAGAAATTTAAACCTACACGATATTGTTGCAACTATTATATGCTCTCCAGATATGATATTCGCGATTTTTTTCTCGAACCCTTGTACGAGAAACTCACCCTGAATTGTATTAGCCTTAAAAAGTAAAATCTTTTATAATCGAGAACATACATTTTAATTTTAATTTATTGTTTCAATAATTAGGTGCTCTCCAGATTTGTTATTTACGATATTTGTTCTCATACCTTTGTGCGAAAAATTCATCCCGAACTGCATGAGCCCTAAGAGGTGAAATCTATAATAATGGCGCACAAAAGTTTTAATCGACGCGATATTGTTGCAATAATTATGTGTTCTCCAAATATATAATTCGCGATTTTTGTGCTCGCACCCTTGTATGAGAAATTCAATCCGAAATAAATGAGCCATAGGAGGAGAAATCTATAATAACAGAGCACAGAAATTTTAACGTAATCGAAATAATAATGTCCTACCCAGATATGATATTCGCGTTTTTTGTGCTCAAACCCTTCTGCGAAAAAGTCACCCCGAACGGAATGAGCCATAAGAGGGGAAATCTATAATAATTGATCACACAAGTTTTAACCAACGCCATATTGTTGCAATGATTATGTGTTCTCCAGATATGATATTCGCGATTTTTGTGCTCGCACCCTTGTACGAAAAATTCACCCCGAACGGTGAGAGCCATAAGAGGTGAAATATTTTGTACTGGTGCACAGAAATTTCAACCGACACGATATTTCACTTCTTAAGGTTAATACAGTTCCGGGTGCAAGTTTCGTACAAACGTGAGAGGACAAAAAAAAACGAATAGCATATCTCGAGAGGACATTATAGTCCGGTCATTTTAGACAATTGAAATAAAGAAAATTCCGACAGAGCCAAATCTTCGTAGAGACCTTAGGTTTACCACAAGGAATAAAGTGTCAAAAGTCCCCATCAGTCCCATGTGAGCTTAGGGACTTATTCGGGGCCCAAGTTCAAAATTTTAGGTTTTTTGGATTTTTCTCGAAAACGGTGTTTTATCGAATAAGTACCTCAGAGCAAAGTTGTAGATCTTAAAGTTCTCTATAAAAATGGTCCCTATAATTTTTTCTCTAAGACCCACTATTTCCCAGATATTGCGCTTGTAAGAATCATGTTCTACATGGTATACACACATATGCCACGTATATACATATTTAGGTACTCAAGCAAGCAAAAATGCCTACTCGTGTCTCTTTTATGTATACATTATACTATTCTAAGAAAATTTACTCTAAAATGACCGCCGGTCCCTTACCGAATTCCCTCTACTTGAATAACATCTGGCCTTGAAAAACATCTGCCTATTCTTTTGTCCATGTGGTGTCGTTCACGTATACCTGCTTCTTTCAGTGTTGAACGAGCAGTTCGAGTGACTATACGTATTTATTACAAGCGTCTACTATTGAAGTTAGTGCTGATTAATATTTAAATTATTTCTAAAATTCCAAAAATTTATTTCTATGTTGAGTAACAAATTAACAGCTGAAAATATTGCCGTGAAACAAGCTCCGAATGACGCCGATGTCCTCATAATTGAAACAGCAATAGAACAATTTAATGCAAGAAATACAACTATTGTAGTGGGTGAAGATGTTGATTTATTAGTACTACTCACTGCAAGGACTCCATCTGATAAAATTATTTACTTTTTAAAACCTGGGAAGGCGCAGCAACGGACAGAAATATATTCTTCTAAAAGTTTATCAGCTTATCCAAAATGCCAAAACTGTATTTTATTTTTACATGCGATAACCGGATGCGATATTACGTCAACAATGTTTAGAAGGGGCAAAAATTCAGTATTAAAATTATTTGAAAAAAATGATTTGATTGACTGCGCAAAAGTATTTACAGAAATTAATTCTTCACCTCAAATACTAATTACTAAAGGAATTCGGTTTCTTCTTGCGGTTTATGGAGCTCCAAAAAAAATTGATTGCATAGATACGTACAGATATTTAACATTTGTAAAAAATACACGAAACAAAAAGCAAATACAGCTATCTTGTCTTCCTCCAACATCGGCATCTGCTAGTCAACATTTGTTTCGAGTATACTATCAAGTTCAGACATGGCAAGGCAATGAACTGAATCCTGAAGACTGGGGTTGGAAATTGATAAATAATACTTTGGAACCGATTCGAACTTTACTGCCCCCTGCTCCAGAAAAACTTCTTAACACTATTTTTTGCAATTGCAAGAAAGGTTGTAGTGCCAAATGTGGCTGTAAAAAAGTAGGGTTGCAGTGTTCTCCAGCGTGTACCAATTGCCAAGGTGTCTCTTGCTCAAATGTTCAATTAAATACAAGAGAGGAAGATTCATGTGATTTTGATGAAGAGAACTGATTCATCTTCATTTGAACAATTTCTAAGCGTTCATCAACAGGAAGGAGAAGAAGAAGAACAAGAAGAAATTGAAGAAAACATGATTGTTGAAGTTGAATATGAAGAGTATGAGTCAGATTAAAGTAATAAAAAAAAGTTAGAACGACAGTTAAACTCAGTAATTCATATCAATAATCTTCATACTATTAAATAATTATTGTTCCTGAAAATAACGTCATAAAGGTTCGTGGAATAGGCCTACCGGGGATACCACGTTAAAAAAAACACGCCGAGTACACTACCTCACAGGTGGTGTGGAAATCTGTGCATATTATGTAGAACGTGATTCTTACAAGCGCAATATCTGGGAAATAGTGGGTCTTAGAGAAAAAATCATATGAACCATTTTTATAGAGAATTTTAAGATCTACAACTTTGCTCTGAGGTACTTTTTCGATAAAACTTACCGTTTTCGAGAAAAATCCAAAAAACCTAAAATTTTGACCTTGGGCCCCGAATAAGTCCCTAAGCTCACATGGGACTGATGGGGACTTTTGACACTTTATTCCTTGTGGTAAACCTAAGGTCTCTACGAAGATTTGGCTCTGTCGGAATTTTTTTTATTTGATCACTATTTTTATGTCTAAAATGACCGGACTATTATTATAGCAACAATTGTGATTCGGTTACAATTTCTTTGCTCTATTATTATAGATTTCACCTCTTACGGCTTATACTGTCCGGGGTGAATTTTTCGTACAAGGCTGGGAGCACAAAAATCGCTAAGAGCATACCTAGAGAGCACATAATTACTGCGACTATTTCGCGCCGGTTAAAATTTATATTCTCGATTATTAAAGATTTCACTTATTAAGGCTAATAGAATTGGGGTGAATTTTCCGTACGAGGGTATGAACACAAAACTCGTAAACAGCATATCTGGAGAGCACATAATTATTGAAACAATTTTGCTTCGTTTAAAATTTATGTACTAGATTATTTAAGATTTCACCTCTTATGGCTTATATATTTCAGGGTGAATTTCTCGTATAAGGGTGATAGTACAAAAATCGCGAATATCATATGAGGATAGGACATTATTATTGCAAGAATTTGGATTCCGTTAAAATTTCTGTGCTCTGTTATTATAGATTTCACCTCTTATGGCTCATATATTTTGGGGTGAATTTTGCGTACAAGGGTGCGAGCACAAAAATCGCGAATTTCATATCTGGAGAACACATAATTATTGCAACAATTTCGATTCCGTTAAAATTTCTGTGTTCTATTATTATAGAATTCATCTCCTGTGGCTCATTCAGTTCGGGGTGAGTTTTTCGCACAAGGGTTTGAGCGCAAAAATCGTAAATAGCACATCTGGATGCACATAATTATTGAAACAATTTTGCGTCATTTAAAATTTATGTTCTCGATTATTAAAGATTTTACCTCTTAAGGCTAATACAGTTCAGGGTGAGTTTTTCGTACAAGGGTGCGAAAACAAAAATGGCGAATATCATACCTGGAGAGCATATAATAGTTGCAATAATATCGTGTCGGTTTATATTTCTATGCTCGAGTATAAAAGATTTCACCTCTTATGGCTTATACTGTTCGGGGTGAATTTTTCGTACACGGGTGGGAGCACCAAAATTGCTAATAGCATCCCTAGAGAGCACATAATTATTGCAACTATTTCGCACCAGTTAAAATTCCTATTCTCCATTATTAAAAATTTCACCTCTTATGGCTCATACCGTTCGGGGTGAATTTTTCGTACAAGGGTGCGAGCACAAAAATCGCGAATACCATATCTGGAGAACACATAATCATTGCAACAATATAGCGTTGGTTAAAACTTGTCTGCTCGATTATTATAGATTTCGCCTCTTATGGCTCATTCCGTTCGGGGTGAGTTTTTCGCAAAAGGGGTTGAGTTAGCGAATTCGCTCCAGGGTATTTGAAAAGCACATAAATAGCACATAATTGTAGTGCTTATTTGGTATCGGTATCCTAATTTTTCGGATGGGTGGGTGCTAGCTTGACTGTTAAGCTAGCACCCCCACTAGTCAAGTTTGATTCTTTCATTGAAGGCTTCGAGCACAAAAATCGCGATTGCGGCACATAATTAGCACATAAAGAGCACATAATTCTAGTGCTATCAAATTTGAATTTTGAAAAGGGGGGGGTGCCAGCTTTATAGACCTATCTGTATGTGTGTATTGTGTAATTTAGTGCGGTTGTATATTCATATCTCGGGCTGCAGTCAGTGCAGACCGAGTCTTGCCGCGTAGTTAGTATATTGAGCTGGTTACCCCTACCCGCGATATACGTTTTTGTAATATGTTTATCGTGGGCTGCAAACATTGCAGTCCGCACTCTGTATTTTAGGCATTTTATGAGTTTGTTTCTAAGAACTCGAGTTTCGGCAAAGGCAAAGAACCTTAAGGGGACAATTATTTGGTGGACAATTAAAAAGTGTACAATTTAAAACAAAGTATTAATAAAAAAGTAGTTCTTAGCTATACACATAGAAAGTAAGATAGTTATTTTTTAATTTAATTATTGAATTTAATTTTAATTAAATTTTTATAGAAATGAACGAAGCAAAAAAATCAGTTATACATTTGCAAAAGATCAACTTTGCACGACTGGAATGTCAAGTAAAAATTGAAATTAAATCATTGGGCGGTTAACTCCAGATTTAAATATTTGTCCAGTGTCACAAAGTCGTTTAAATAATTATGACCGATAATTTAATTTCAACATTTATATGAAGCATAATTGGTTAACAGGTTGTCACTGAATTAAAAAATTCAAAATGTTTCTGCATGTGTCAATGCAAATGCGGGTGTTTCAACTCGTAGTGATTTTTTATTATAATTTTTTCCAGCCCTCCCACAAACATCATCCACGAGCCGCCACTGTTTTACCAGAGAAGGGTTTAGGCGGGTTAGGAAGGGTTGCCTAAGCCGCGTTGGGGAATTGAGTGATGGGTTGCAGCCATTAGTTTTTAATTAAACTGCTTTAGTTCTGCGTGGGATTCGAACCCACGCTATCTGACTCGAGAGCCAAGTACTTGACTAATTGAGCCACCCGTCACATAATAAATTTTACATTCAATTTTATATTCAAGTAACTATATTTGAATTTAGCGCCAAATTTTGTAACTAGATTGAACATTTGTCATACTGTAAATCAGGTTTCTAGTTACTGCACTCTTAAAAAAATTAACCTTTTGTAGTCTATTACGCAACTATTTATTGTTTCTTCGCAAACACGTTGAATCGGTGATAACACAGCTGCAATTTTCTAATGAGAGTAACAAAAGAAGATTGCATAGATAAGATAACCAATCGAAATGCAAAAAAATGTTATTCTGAACACTTCTTGACACTTTACTGAAGAAATTTTGTACTAAAGTTTGTACTGACCAATACAAAGCCAATTTTCAGCTGGTTTTTATAATTCGTATAATCGTGCGTATAATTCAGGAAATAATTGGTAGATTTTCGTAAAATTTGCAACAAAATCTTCTATAAACTTTACTGAACAGATTGATGAATTACATGTAGGTAGTTGTACCGTGTGTGAGTTAGTCCGCATCGATGAAGTTACTACTGCCTAATACAATCCAATTTTCAGCTGGTTTTGTTTTTCGTTGTTTTTTTATTTTCGCGTATAATTTAGGAAATATTTGGCGGATTTCCGTAAAATTTGCAACAAAACGTTCTTGAAACGTCCCTGAAAAGATTGAAGTTTCACATGTAACTAGTTGTACTATGTGTGAGTTAGTCCGCATAGAAGAAGTTCATCATCATCAATGGCTATACAACTCTATAGTAGGTTATGTATGTTATATAGTATGTAGGTTATATAGTAGGTTAGGTATTGTAGTTTACATTTAAGTAACTTTTGAATTGTTTAGTCGGGATCTCTTAAAATATTCTGAATATTCGTAATAGACAAATAATTTGTGGAAGCCAAACTTGTATATAATTTACGCAAACATGTGACCCAGAAAAATTAAATAATTTATATGTTGTCAAAATTAAATTTGGCAACGCTGACCCAATTGTATCTACATTCTCAGTTATGTGACAGTCATACACGACAGTTATTTGGTTGAAAATGCAAATTTTTTTATTACAAAAACGAAAATATTTCTCCGAAATAAGAAACAAATATTTTTTACAAGGCGTATGTCTTTCCACTACAATGTACATGCAATTTCTGTGGTGGCGGCGTTAATAAGTAAGTACCAAAAAACCAAACAACCTTAGTATCCCGACACAGTTTCAAGAGGCCGTTTTGCACTTGGAGCATTTATACGACCCCTCGGCCGGGATCAATCTCCACTCAACCAAATTCTTGACGGTTGCGTCTGGATCCTGCATAATCTGGTGGATACCCACGACACTTAAATAATTTACTCATGACAATGTGGCGTGGCAAATCGTTGCTATATGAATACAACTTCAATACGACGCTTAAGATTGTATATGTGTTGCCAAAATCATAGTTTTTCGTATAATTGTGCATATAAACAAAAATAAATGTGGCAACGTCGAGTCAGTTGCGTTCGCATCTACTATATGTCATCTTGAAAATCAACAATTATTTTCAACAAAAACACGAATATTTATTGAACCAGACAACGTGGAAGCTTAATTTTTGCTTCAGGATCTTAGTTAAAGAGAGCCAAAGTCGATTAGCAACAGTTACACCAGGTAAAAAGTCCGCAACACAAATTTAAACAAAAATCTCGTATTTTTTACCTAACCTGATGTGGACTATTACTTCTGTTTTTTCAAAATGATATCTGCGAGCCAGTTTTTTCCGCAATTTCTTTTAGAAGGTCGATTTACATCCTAGCAGTTTATATGTCGTTTGACAGAATAGCGATGTCATCAACGAATGTAGATGTCATTAACAGTTTATTTCTAGATAAATATTTTTTTTGTTTTTTTCCTATTGTTTCCTATTGAATGTAACTTTTGTTCATTTTTTTTCTTTTTTTTTTGACGATGGTCTATTGTATGAAAATGTACACAGTACCAAAAATAAATATTATTATTATTATAATGCTAGACAGTCAACCACAATCCCCTTGGATTTTGTTCCCATTCTCGTTGGGCTATACTCAGCTTCTAATAATTGTGTTCGCCAGGTCCTAATGATCTTTTCGAGAACGCAATTGAAAAGCATTTGAAAAAGCCCGTCACTTTGTCTGACTCCCTTTTGACTTCAAAAGAGTCCAATAGACATCCTAGGAACTTTACTTTGGATTTTGTTTTAGATAGTGTGGCTCTAATTAGTGCCAGCAGTTTCAGGTCAACCCCAAATTCTATTGAATATAGGCCAATGATTGTTGAATGACTATTGAATCATAGGCCTTTTTAAAGTCCACAAGGACCGACACGTACGGTTTGAACCTGAGATTGCAATATCTGGTGATCGTTTTGAGGTTGTGGATCTGTTCGGCAGTTGAACGACCCATTCTGAATCCACCTTGGTATTCGCCTATTTCATGGTCTACTTCAGCTTCTAATCTCTCCAGGATAGCAAGTGAGAGAATTTTGTATGTTACCTGTAAGAGGGATATTCTCTATAGTTTTGAAGTTTTTCATGCTGCCTTTCTTGTTTAATGGATGGATCAAAGCTGTTTTCCAATCTCCTGGTAGGATTTCTTCTGTCCAAATTTGTTCTTTTTTGTTCTGCAAGATTTCAACTGCTTCAACTGCTCAACTGCTTCAGCTTCAGAAGCAAGTTCTGCAACTACAGAGTCTTCTTCTGGTGCCTTATTGCTTTTGAGTCTTCTTTGTTGGGTGGTCTCGATTCTGGGTATCTGTGAATGGGTTCCTCGGTCTTGATGGGATTTTTGGTTTGATCGCAATTTAGTAGGTTCGTACAGTAGGTTTCAACATTATTGACAAACAAATGATGATTTTCATCATCATCATCAATGGCCATACAACCCTATAGTAGAGTCTCGACCTTCTTCAGCTACTTTCGCCATTCATTCCTGTCTCTGGTCTGCATCGTCCAGTTCGGTGCACCTATCTTTCGTGCGTCTTCGCTTACACCTTCCTTCCAGCGCAGCTTTGGTCTTCCCTCGCCCCCTTGTGCCAATGGGTTCTGCTTTAAGGATCTTTTCAAGATTCAACTCTTTTTGTCAGGATCCATATCTCCGATCCATTCATTAAGACCTTTATGATGAGTGTTCTATATAGCATAATTTTTGTAGTTCTTGATACGATTGTGAAGGTACTTTGAAAGGCCAGAATAGCACCAATTTTCCAACATAATGCGTCTTCTGGTTTCTGCACTGTTGTTATTTTCTACCGTGACTGTCGCACCCAGATACTTAAACTCCCTTACCCCTTCGAAATTATGATCATCAATTGTGATGTTCTGTCCAATGGCTCGCACTCTATAGTTTTTTGTTGCCGCCATAAATTTAGTTTTTTGTACATTTACGTGTAGTAAACACGAATAGGAGACCGATCACCAAACCGTTGGGTAGACGATGTCATACAACACGGACAACGTGACTGCTGGATGACACGAGCACAGTACCACCAGAAATGGAGAAGAAGGACAAGGCATCTAGGGGTCAACGTAATCCTCATTAATCACCTTTGGGAGGAATGAAGAATGAGGACCTTTTGAGGAATGAAAATCCTGCACTTCTTGCCCTTGATATGCTCCTCGGGGACACCAGCGATTGAACTGATACAAAATTGGACTGAATTAAAAGCTAGAACGTGCGTAAACTAATCTTCATTCGGTCCTAAATTAGAGGTCAATCCTGGAAGCAATTTTATATTCAAGAATGGAGCACGAGGAGGCCATGATGATTTGTTGCAAAAATGATTTCAAAGTTTCAATCAAACATAAATGTCCCCATCGACCAGTTTTTAATTTTGTTTGCAACCAACTGAAAATTCAAAAAGTTCCTCAAAACACACGCCCATACGACCCAAACAGCAGAAAAGAGGAAGAAAATGGCCCCTATGAACTGGTCTTCCTCAAAAAGGAACTATTATGGTTCCATGTAGCACAGAATAGGGAAAAAGAATTGTGAAGGCCTATGTCCAAGGGTGGACCTAATGGCTAAAGAAGATTTTTATTGTGCCAATCGATGCTAGTGAGCGTGAAACTTCAGCCTTTGAAATTGAAACTATCGACAAAAGAATAATTGCGCAAGGTTTTTACAATTCGTTGTTACCGTTATTCTAAAATTATCCGGTTTTTCTCTCGATTTTCAGCACCGACTGAAAATAAGATGCCTGGCTTGGCGAGGAACGACACAAAAGAAAAACCCAAACAAACACAATCCATGTTGTTTGCTGCGGCTTCAAAAGTTTTGAATGTTTCTTTGGCCTGTCGTATGGTTCTAGTAATAATATCAATATATATAGTTTTTGTATGAGTCTACATCATCTGCATTGGCCAGGATTTGAGTAGATTTGTTGAAGATAGTGCCTCTATTATTCAGTTGGGCCTCTCGAACTACTTTATCCAAGGCTATGTTAAACAGTAGGCATCACACTGTCTCACGCCAACCTCCGTTTCAAACGGGTTCGATATATCATTGAGTATTTTGACACGGAATACTACCCTAGACATTGTCATTATTGTGAGGTTTATGAGAGTTTCTGGTATCTCAAGTTCATTCATGGCTTCATAAAGCTTCGGCCGAAATATGCTATCATAACCTGCCTTGAAATCGATGAAGAAATGGAAGGTAACTATGTTGAATTCATTGGTCTTTTCTAGAATTTGATATAAAACAAAGAACTGATCCGTTGTAGAGCGGCCAGGTTTTTTACCACAGGTTTAAAACCACATTGAAATGTTCCAAGTCTGGGTTCCGCGTATACTTGGATACGTTCTCAGATGACGTATTTTATAGACGGTGTTTAGTAGTGTTATGCCCCTGTAGTTACTACACTCAAGTAGGTCCCCTTTTTTGTGTATTGAGCAGATCAGTCCAACCTGCCACTTGTCTGATGCCATACTTATAATATTATTTCAAGTAGCGCTTTTTCTGGGGTGTCTCCACCCTGCTTGTACAGTTCCGAGGACCATCTTGGCCAGGAGCTTTATAGTTTTTTAGACGCCTTATCGCTTTCCGGATGTCATCAATGTTAGGGTATTCAATTTGTTCTTTGTTCGAGCTTCAAATTGTTCTGGTGCTACGTTTTCGTCACTTCCTAGCAGTTCTGAAAAATGTTCCACCCATCTTAGAAGAATGTCATCCCTGTCGTTTAGTATATCTCCCTGCCTATTCTTAGACATGTTTACTTTTGGTTTGAACTCCTTTCTCATTTTGTTGATCTTTTGATAGAATTTTCGAGTTTCGTTTTGACTTCTTGATCTCTTCTATGACTCTGTTCTCGGATTCTCTCTTCTTCTTTTTATGTACCTTTTTTTCTTCTCTTATCATTTTTCTGTACATTTCTTCAGATTCCCTGGTTCTGCGCTGCAGTTTCTTATTATATGCCCTGTTCTTTCTGCCAGTGACTTCCTGGCATTGTTTGTCAAATCAATCGTTTCTTGGCCTCGATGTCTCAAACCCAAGAATATTTTCTGCTGACTGTTTTATTGTGGTTTCACAGTTATCCCAGAGATCATCAACCGACTGTGTATTGATGAATCTATATTTAAATGGTTGTTCGCGCCAATTTTAGTAAATCTGTATTTTTAAATTTAACATTTGAATCGATTTCGCACCGATCAACAGAAGGGGAAAGGTGTATCGATCTGGGCCGAAATCGCGCGATTTACTTATCAATTTACTTGGCGAATTTATATTATTCGGGAGTATGCTTCGAGTGTGAGAAGCGAGTGGGACGGAGTCGAGACGCGAAGCCAAGTTCGGACACGATTTTGAGATGCGAATTTAAAAATTATATCTTGATTCCTCAAGGGTCCAGAGTAAGAACACGATTTTGAAACGAGAATTTTCAAAATTTTGTTTTGGTTCCTCAAGGCACCATAATTAGAACATGATTTTGAGACGCGAATATTCAAAATTATGCCTTGGTTCCCCAAGGCTTCATAATTAGGACGCGATTTTGAGATGCGAATTTAAAAATTATATCTTGATTCCTCAAGGGTCCAGAGTAAGAACACGATTTTGAAACGAGAATTTTCAAAATTTTGTTTTGGTTCCTCAAGGCACCATAATTAGAACATGATTTTGAGACGCGAATATTCAAAATTATGCCTTGGTTCCTCAAGGCTTCATAATTAGGACGCGATTTTGAGATGCGAATTTAAAAATTATATCTTGGTTCCTCAAGGTTCCATAGTTAGGACACGATTTTGAAACGCGAATTTTCAAAATTTTATTTTGGTTCTTCAAGGCACCATAATTAGAACATGATTTTGAGACGCGAATATTCAAAATTATGCCTTGGTTCCTCAAGGCTTCATAATTAGGACGCGATTTTGAGATGCGAATTTAAAAATTATATCTTGGTTCCTCAAGGTTTCATAGTTAGGACACAATTTTGAAACGCGAATTTTCAAAATTTTGTTTTGGTTCTTCAAGGCACCATAATTAGAACATGATTTTGCGACGCGAATTTTCAAAATTATGTCTTGGTTCCTCAAGGCTTCATAATTCGGACACGATTTTGAGATGCGAATTTAAAAATTATATCTTGGTTCCTCAAGGTTCCAGAGTTAGGACACGATGTTGAAACGAGAATTTTCAAAATTTTGTTTTGGTTCTTCAAAGCACCATAATTAGAACATGATTTTGTGACGCGAACTTTCAAAATTATGTCTTGGTTCCTCAAGGCTTCATAATTCGGACACGATTTTGAGATGCGAATTTAAAAATTATATCTTGGTTCCTCAAGGTTCCATAGTTAGGACACGATTTTGAAACGAGAATTTTAAAAATTTTGTTTTGGTTCTTCAAGGCACCATAATTAGAACATGATTTTGTGACGCGAATTTTGAAAATTATGTCTTGGTTCCTCAAGGCTTCATAATTCGGACACGATTTTGAGATGCGAATTTAAAAATTATATCTTGGTTCCTCAAGGTTCCATAGTTAGGACATGATTTTGAAACGCGAATTTTCAAAATTATGTCTTGGTTCCTCAAGGCTTCATAATTCGGACACGATTTTGAGATGGGAATTTAAAAATTATATCTTGGTTCCTCAAGGTTCCATAGTTAGGACATGATTTTGAAACGCGAATTTTCAAAATTATGTCTTGGTTCCTCAAGGCTTCATAATTCGGACACGATTTTGAGATGCGAATTTAAAAATTATATCTTGGTTCCTCAAGGTTCCATAGTTAGGACTCGATTTTGAAACGCGAATTTTCAAAATTTTGTTTTGGTTCTTCAAGGCACCATAATTAGAACAAGATTTTGTGACGCGAATATTCAAAATTATGCCTTGGTTCCTCAAGGCTTCATAATTAGGACGCGATTTTGAGATGCGAATTTAAAAAATATATCTTGGTTCTTCAAGGTTCCATAATTGAGACACGATTTTAAAACGCGAATTTTCAAAAATTTTGTCTTGATTCCTCAAGGCTTCATAATTAGAACATGATTCTGAGACGCGAATTTTCAAAATTTTGTTTTGGTTCTTCAAGGCACCATAATTAGAACATGATTTTGTGACGCGAATTTTCAAAATTATGTCTTGGTTCCTCAAGGCTTCATAATTCGGACACGATTTTGAGATGCGAATTTAAAAATTATATCTTGGTTCCTCAAGGTTCCATAGTTAGGACACGATTTTGAAACGCGAAATTTCAAAATTTTGTTTTGGTTCTTCAAGGCATCATAATTAGAACATGATTTTGAGACGCGAATAATTAAAATTATGCCTTGGTTCCTCAAGGCTTCATAATTAGGACGCGATTTTGAGATGCGAATAATTAAAATTATGCCTTGGTTCCTCAAGGCTTCATAATTAGGACGCGATTTTGAGATGCGAATTTAAAAATTATATCTTGGTTCCTCAAGGTTCCATAGTTAGGACACGATTTTGAAACGCGAATTTTCAAAATTTTGTTTTGGTTCTTCAAGGCATCATAATTAGAACATGATTTTGAGACGCGAATAATTAAAATTATGCCTTGGTTCCTCAAGGCTTCATAATTAGGACGCGATTTTGAGATGCGAATTTAAAAATTATATCTTGGTTCCTCAAGGTTCTATAGTTAGGACACGATTTTAAAACGCGAATTTTCAAAATTTTGTTTTGGTTCTTCAAGGCATCATAATTAGAACATGATTTTGAGACGCGAATAATTAAAATTATGCCTTGGTTCCTCAAGGCTTCATAATTAGGACGCGATTTTGAGATGCGAATTTAAAAATTATAACTTGGTTCCTCAAGGTTCCATAGTTAGGACACGATTTTGAAACGCGAATTTTCTACATTTTGTTTTGGTTCTTCAAGGCATCATAATTAGAACATGATTTTGAGACGCGAATAATTAAAATTATGCCTTGGTTCCTCAAGGCTTCATAATTAGGACGCGATTTTGAGATGCGAATAATTAAAATTATGCCTTGGTTGCTCAAGGCTTCATAATTAGGACGCGATTTTGAGATGCGAATTTAAAAATTATATCTTGGTTCCTCAAGGTTCCATAGTTAGGACACGATTTTAAAACGCGAATTTTCTAAATTTTGTTTTGGTTCTTCAAGGCATCATAATTAGAACATGATTTTGAGACGCGAATAATTAAAATTATACCTTGGTTCCTCAAGGCTTCATAATTAGGACGCCATTTTGAGATGCGAATTTAAAAATTATATCTTGGTTCCTCAAGGTTCCATAGTTAGGACACGATTTTGAAACGCGAATTTTCAAAATTTTGTTTTGGTTCTTCAAGGCATCATAATTAGAACATGATTTTGAGACGCGAATAATTAGAATTATGCCTTGGTTCCTCAAGGCTTCATAATTAGGACGCGATTTTGAGATGCGAATTTAAAAATTATATCTTGGTTCCTCAAGGTTCCATAGTTAGGACACGATTTTGAAACGCGAATTTTCAAAATTTTGTTTTGGTTCCTCAAGGCACCATAATTAGAACATGATTTTGAGACGCGAATATTCAAAATTATGCCTTTTTTCCTCAAGGCTTCATAATTAGGACGCGATTTTAAGATGCGAATTTAAAAATTATATCTTGGTTCCTCAAGGTTCCAGAGTGAGACACGATTTTGAAACGCGAATTTTCAAAATTTTGTTTTGGTTCTTCAAGGCACCATAATTAAAACATGATTTTGTGACGCAAATTTTCAAAATTATGTCTTGGTTCCTCAAGGCTTCATAATTCGGACACGATTTTGAGATGGGAATTTAAAAATTATATCTTGGTTCCTCAAGGTTCCATAGTTAGGACATGATTTTGAAACGCGAATTTTCAAAATTATGTCTTGGTTCCTCAAGGCTTCATAATTCGGACACGATTTTGAGATGCGAATTTAAAAATTATATCTTGGTTCCTCAAGGTTCCATAGTTAGGACTCGATTTTGAAACGCGAATTTTCAAAATTTTGTTTTGGTTCTTCAAGGCACCATAATTAGAACAAGATTTTGTGACGCGAATATTCAAAATTATGCCTTGGTTCCTCAAGGCTTCATAATTAGGACGCGATTTTAAGATGCGAATTTAAAAAATATATCTTGGTTCTTCAAGGTTCCATAATTGAGACACGATTTTAAAACGCGAATTTTCAAAAATTTTGTCTTGATTCCTCAAGGCTTCATAATTAGAACATGATTCTGAGACGCGAATTTTCAAAATTTTGTTTTGGTTCTTCAAGGCACCATAATTAGAACATGATTTTGTGACGCGAATTTTCAAAATTATGTCTTGGTTCCTCAAGGCTTCATAATTCGGACACGATTTTGAGATGCGAATTTAAAAATTATATCTTGGTTCCTCAAGGTTCCATAGTTAGGACACGATTTTGAAACGCGAAATTTCAAAATTTTGTTTTGGTTCTTCAAGGCATCATAATTAGAACATGATTTTGAGACGCAAATAATTAAAATTATGCCTTGGTTCCTCAAGGCTTCATAATTAGGACGCGATTTTGAGATGCGAATAATTAAAATTATGCCTTGGTTCCTCAAGGCTTCATAATTAGGACGCGATTTTGAGATGCGAATTTAAAAATTATATCTTGGTTCCTCAAGGTTCCATAGTTAGGACACGATTTTGAAACGCGAATTTTCAAAATTTTGTTTTGGTTCTTCAAGGCATCATAATTAGAACATGATTTTGAGACGCGAATAATTAAAATTATGCCTTGGTTCCTCAAGGCTTCATAATTAGGACGCGATTTTGAGATGCGAATTTAAAAATTATATCTTGGTTCCTCAAGGTTCTATAGTTAGGACACGATTTTAAAACGCGAATTTTCAAAATTTTGTTTTGGTTCTTCAAGGCATCATAATTAGAACATGATTTTGAGACGCGAATAATTAAAATTATGCCTTGGTTCCTCAAGGCTTCATAATTAGGACGCGATTTTGAGATGCGAATTTAAAAATTATAACTTGGTTCCTCAAGGTTCCATAGTTAGGACACGATTTTGAAACGCGAATTTTCTACATTTTGTTTTGGTTCTTCAAGGCATCATAATTAGAACATGATTTTGAGACGCGAATAATTAAAATTATGCCTTGGTTCCTCAAGGCTTCATAATTAGGACGCGATTTTGAGATGCGAATAATTAAAATTATGCCTTGGTTGCTCAAGGCTTCATAATTAGGACGCGATTTTGAGATGCGAATTTAAAAATTATATCTTGGTTCCTCAAGGTTCCATAGTTAGGACACGATTTTAAAACGCGAATTTTCTAAATTTTGTTTTGGTTCTTCAAGGCATCATAATTAGAACATGATTTTGAGACGCGAATAATTAAAATTATACCTTGGTTCCTCAAGGCTTCATAATTAGGACGCCATTTTGAGATGCGAATTTAAAAATTATATCTTGGTTCCTCAAGGTTCCATAGTTAGGACACGATTTTGAAACGCGAATTTTCAAAATTTTGTTTTGGTTCTTCAAGGCATCATAATTAGAACATGATTTTGAGACGCGAATAATTAGAATTATGCCTTGGTTCCTCAAGGCTTCATAATTAGGACGCGATTTTGAGATGCGAATTTAAAAATTATATCTTGGTTCCTCAAGGTTCCATAGTTAGGACACGATTTTGAAACGCGAATTTTCAAAATTTTGTTTTGGTTCCTCAAGGCACCATAATTAGAACATGATTTTGAGACGCGAATATTCAAAATTATGCCTTTTTTCCTCAAGGCTTCATAATTAGGACGCGATTTTAAGATGCGAATTTAAAAATTATATCTTGGTTCCTCAAGGTTCCAGAGTGAGACACGATTTTGAAACGCGAATTTTCAAAATTTTGTTTTGGTTCTTCAAGGCACCATAATTAAAACATGATTTTGTGACGCAAATTTTCAAAATTATGTCTTGGTTCCTCAAGGCTTCATAATTCGGACACGATTTTGAGATGGGAATTTAAAAATTATATCTTGGTTCCTCAAGGTTCCATAGTTAGGACACGATTTTGAAACGCGAATTTTCAAAATTATGTCTTGGTTCCTCAAGGCTTCATAATTCGGACACGATTTTGAGATGCGAATTTAAAAATTATATCTTGGTTCCTCAAGGTTCCATAGTTAGGACACGATTTTGAAACGCGAAATTTCAAAATTTTGTTTTGGTTCTTCAAGGCATCATAATTAGAACATGATTTTGAGACGCAAATAATTAAAATTATGCCTTGGTTCCTCAAGGCTTCATAATTAGGACGCGATTTTGAGATGCGAATAATTAAAATTATGCCTTGGTTCCTCAAGGCTTCATAATTAGGACGCGATTTTGAGATGCGAATTTAAAAATTATATCTTGGTTCCTCAAGGTTCCATAGTTAGGACACGATTTTGAAACGCGAATTTTCAAAATTTTGTTTTGGTTCTTCAAGGCATCATAATTAGAACATGATTTTGAGACGCGAATAATTAAAATTATGCCTTGGTTCCTCAAGGCTTCATAATTAGGACGCGATTTTGAGATGCGAATTTAAAAATTATATCTTGGTTCCTCAAGGTTCTATAGTTAGGACACGATTTTAAAACGCGAATTTTCAAAATTTTGTTTTGGTTCTTCAAGGCATCATAATTAGAACATGATTTTGAGACGCGAATAATTAAAATTATGCCTTGGTTCCTCAAGGCTTCATAATTAGGACGCGATTTTGAGATGCGAATTTAAAAATTATAACTTGGTTCCTCAAGGTTCCATAGTTAGGACACGATTTTGAAACGCGAATTTTCTACATTTTGTTTTGGTTCTTCAAGGCATCATAATTAGAACATGATTTTGAGACGCGAATAATTAAAATTATGCCTTGGTTCCTCAAGGCTTCATAATTAGGACGCGATTTTGAGATGCGAATAATTAAAATTATGCCTTGGTTGCTCAAGGCTTCATAATTAGGACGCGATTTTGAGATGCGAATTTAAAAATTATATCTTGGTTCCTCAAGGTTCCATAGTTAGGACACGATTTTAAAACGCGAATTTTCTAAATTTTGTTTTGGTTCTTCAAGGCATCATAATTAGAACATGATTTTGAGACGCGAATAATTAAAATTATACCTTGGTTCCTCAAGGCTTCATAATTAGGACGCCATTTTGAGATGCGAATTTAAAAATTATATCTTGGTTCCTCAAGGTTCCATAGTTAGGACACGATTTTGAAACGCGAATTTTCAAAATTTTGTTTTGGTTCTTCAAGGCATCATAATTAGAACATGATTTTGAGACGCGAATAATTAGAATTATGCCTTGGTTCCTCAAGGCTTCATAATTAGGACGCGATTTTGAGATGCGAATTTAAAAATTATATCTTGGTTCCTCAAGGTTCCATAGTTAGGACACGATTTTGAAACGCGAATTTTCAAAATTTTGTTTTGGTTCCTCAAGGCACCATAATTAGAACATGATTTTGAGACGCGAATATTCAAAATTATGCCTTTTTTCCTCAAGGCTTCATAATTAGGACGCGATTTTAAGATGCGAATTTAAAAATTATATCTTGGTTCCTCAAGGTTCCAGAGTGAGACACGATTTTGAAACGCGAATTTTCAAAATTTTGTTTTGGTTCTTCAAGGCACCATAATTAAAACATGATTTTGTGACGCAAATTTTCAAAATTATGTCTTGGTTCCTCAAGGCTTCATAATTCGGACACGATTTTGAGATGGGAATTTAAAAATTATATCTTGGTTCCTCAAGGTTCCATAGTTAGGACATGATTTTGAAACGCGAATTTTCAAAATTATGTCTTGGTTCCTCAAGGCTTCATAATTCGGACACGATTTTGAGATGCGAATTTAAAAATTATATCTTGGTTCCTCAAGGTTCCATAGTTAGGACTCGATTTTGAAACGCGAATTTTCAAAATTTTGTTTTGGTTCTTCAAGGCACCATAATTAGAACAAGATTTTGTGACGCGAATATTCAAAATTATGCCTTGGTTCCTCAAGGCTTCATAATTAGGACGCGATTTTAAGATGCGAATTTAAAAAATATATCTTGGTTCTTCAAGGTTCCATAATTGAGACACGATTTTAAAACGCGAATTTTCAAAAATTTTGTCTTGATTCCTCAAGGCTTCATAATTAGAACATGATTCTGAGACGCGAATTTTCAAAATTTTGTTTTGGTTCTTCAAGGCACCATAATTAGAACATGATTTTGTGACGCGAATTTTGAAAATTATGTCTTGGTTCCTCAAGGCTTCATAATTCGGACACGATTTTGAGATGCGAATTTAAAAATTATATCTTGGTTCCTCAAGGTTCCATAGTTAGGACACGATTTTGAAACGCGAATTTTCAAAATTTTGTTTTGGTTCTTCAAGGCATCATAATTAGAACATGATTTTGAGACGCAAATAATTAAAATTATGCCTTGGTTCCTCAAGGCTTCATAATTAGGACGCGATTTTGAGATGCGAATAATTAAAATTATGCCTTGGTTCCTCAAGGCTTCATAATTAGGACGCGATTTTGAGATGCGAATTTAAAAATTATATCTTGGTTCCTCAAGGTTCCATAGTTAGGACACGATTTTGAAACGCGAATTTTCAAAATTTTGTTTTGGTTCTTCAAGGCATCATAATTAGAACATGATTTTGAGACGCGAATAATTAAAATTATGCCTTGGTTCCTCAAGGCTTCATAATTAGGACGCGATTTTGAGATGCGAATTTAAAAATTATATCTTGGTTCCTCAAGGTTCCATAGTTAGGACACGATTTTGAAACGCGAATTTTCAAAATTTTGTTTTGGTTCCTCAAGGCACCATAATTAGAACATGATTTTGAGACGCGAATATTCAAAATTATGCCTTTTTTCCTCAAGGCTTCATAATTAGGACGCGATTTTAAGATGCGAATTTAAAAATTATAACTTGGTTCCTCAAGGTTCCATAGTTAGGACACGATTTTGAAACGCGAATTTTCTACATTTTGTTTTGGTTCTTCAAGGCATCATAATTAGAACATGATTTTGGGACGCGAATAATTAAAATTATGCCTTGGTTCCTCAAGGCTTCATAATTAGGACGCGATTTTGAGATGCGAATTTAAAAATTATATCTTGGTTCCTCAAGGTTCCATAGTTAGGACACGATTTTGAAACGCGAATTTTCAAATTTTTTTTTTGGTTCCTCAATGCACCATAATTAGAACATGATTTTGAGACGCGAGTAATTAAAATTATGCCTTGGTTCCTCAAGGCTTCATAATTAGGACGCGATTTTGAGATGCGAATTTAAAAATTATATCTTGGTTCCTCAAGGTTCCATAGTTAGGACACGATTTTGAAACGCGAATTTTCTAAATTTTGTTTTGGTTCCTCAAGGCACCATAATTAGAACATGATTTTGAGACGCGAATATTCAAAATTATGCCTTTTTTCCTCAAGGCTTCATAATTAGGACGCGATTTTAAGATGCGAATTTAAAAATTATATCTTGGTTCCTCAAGGTTCCAGAGTGAGACACGATTTTGAAACGCGAATTTTCAAAATTTTGTTTTGGTTCTTCAAGGCACCATAATTAAAACATGATTTTGTGACGCAAATTTTCAAAATTATGTCTTGGTTCCTCAAGGCTTCATAATTCGGACACGATTTTGAGACGCAAATTTTCAAAATTTTGTTTTGGTTCTTCAAGGCACCATAATTAGAACATGATTTTGAGACGCGAATATTCAAAATTATGCCTTGGTTCCTCAAGGCTTCATAATTAGGACGCGATTTTGAGATGTGAAATTAAAAATTATATCTTGGTTCCTCAAGGTTCCATAGTTAGGACACGATTTTGAAACGCGAATTTTCCAAATTTTGTTTTGGTTCTTCAAGGCACCATAATTAGAACATGATTTTGTGACGCAAATTTTCAAAATTATGTCTTGGTTTCTCAAGGCTTCATAATTCGGACACGATTTTGAGATGCGAATTTAAAAATTATATCTTGATTCCTCAATGCTCCATAGTTAGGACACGATTTTGAAACGCGAATTTTCAAAATTTTGTTTTGGTTCTTCAAGGCATCATAATTAGAACATGATTTTGTGACGCGAATTTTCAAAATTATGTCTTGGTTCCTCAAGGCTTCATAATTCGGACACGATTTTGAGATGCGAATTTAAAAATTATATCTTGGTTCCTCAAGGTTCCAGAGTTAAGACACGATTTTGAAACGAGAATTTTCAAAATTTTGTTTTGGTTCTTCAAGGCACCATAATTAGAATATGATTTTGAGACGCGAATATTCAAAATTATGCCTTGGTTCCTCAAGGCTTCATAATTAGGACGCGATTTTGAGATGCGAATTTAAAAAATATATCTTGGTTCTTCAAGGTTCCATAATTAGGACACGATTTTGAAACGCGAATTTTCAAAATTTTGTTTTGGTTCTTCAAGGCACCATAATTAGAACATGATTTTGAGACGCGAATATTCAAAATTAGATCATGGTTCCTCAAGGCTTCATAATTGGGACACGATTTTGAGATGCGAATTCAAAAATTATATCTTGAATCCTTAAGGTTCCATAGTTAGGACACGATTTTGAAACGCGAATTTTCCAAATTTTATCTTGATTCCTTAAGGCACCACAACTAACATTGATTCCTCAAGACACCACAACTAAGACGATTTTGAAACGCGAATTTTCTGCGTTAAGAAAAAATATTACATTTTGTAGTTATATAACAGATCCTTCACAAAAAATATTGAATTTTTTTTTGTGCGTATATGTCAATTTCCGCCATGTTTTCGGGCACTTTTTGACGTATAACCATTGAAAATAACAAAATGTGCCCGAAACTTTCATATTCCCGTCTTTTAAAGATGGCGGACACGCATGCGTTTAACTAATCGTAGAAAGGTCTATTGGTGGTGAATTGAAAGTGGGAATATAGTTTTGCATACAGCGGTTCCAGCAGCAATTCCTCGATTGTAGATTGTAGATATGGTGGTGACGACTTGTACTGCGACCTTTATAGATCTATTGTACCCCACCCTCCTCCTCCAAGTGTTGGTGTACTTACCCATTTAGAGCGCCTCCTCTAATCCTGATTCCTTCAGGAATTTCAGGATCTGGGTGGGATTCAAGACTTGCAGCTCCTCTGTGTTCAAGGAGTGAGCCCCAAAGTACAGCTGTCTCTTGCGGAGTAATGCTCCGCAGTCTTTGAACAGATGTATGGGGGTTTCCTCTGCTAAGCCACCGAATCTGCATCCGTCATCCTCCTCTAGGCCTAGGGCCTTGAGATGTTTCCTAAGTCTGCAGTGTCCCGTCAGGACTCCTGTCAGAATTCTAAGCTTGTTCCTGCTTAGTTTCAGGCAAGCTTTTGTTCTCTTCTAGTTAAAAGATCCCAGCATCACTTTGGATTGCCCTGGAAGTTCTTTCCAGGTTTTCATCCATTTTCCTCTTGTTTCTTTATCTAATTTTTTGTGGATGGTGTTGACACTCATGCCGCAAAAGGGTTCCGGACCTATAAAGGGGCTACTGGATCCCTTGTTTGCTAGGTGATCGGCTTCTTCGTTTCCGTCTATGCCAGTGTGTCCTGGTACCCAGTATAGCGTTACTTTATTATCCCTGACAAGCTTGTTCAGCTTCCCCACACAGTCCCATACCAGTTTGGATCTGATGGTGTATGAGCTAATGGCCTTAATGGCTGCTTGGCTGTCTGACAGGATAGCAATTCGTTTTTTGCGATAATTCCTGTCGAGGTTAAACTGTGCACATCTTTCGATTGCGTGTACCTCTGCTTGGAAGATACTTGGGGATGTTCCTATGGATTCGAAGTACCTGGTACGAGGTCCAAACACTCCTGCACCAGTACCTTCCTTTGTCTTCGAACTATCTGTATACCACTTGATGGCATTTTGCTCTATGTGGTATGCTAAGGATTCGTCGCTCCAATCGGCTTTACTACTGCACATTGCTGTGTAGTTTTTCTCGAAGTGGTATTTGCATACCATTTCGTCTTTTGGTACTTCCAGCAAGTACTTGCTCTAGATTTTCTCTTTGGTACTCTGATTGATTCTCTTTGGTACTTGCTCTAGATTTTCTTTTAGTTGGGAACTAAACATAGGCCACACAGTTTGTCTGGGGTTTCGAATGGGGGTGTTTTCCTCACTCGCTCCTTCCAGCTCAAACTCTATGATCCTATGATCTGACATTGAGGGCTCACTTGAAACCCTCCACTTTTTAATTAGTTTACTTACGTTAGCGCTACCTACCGTAATATCCAGTACTTCATTTCTGACTTTAGTGACAAATGTTGGAGTGTTCCCAACGTTGTACACAATTAAGTTCTCTTTAATGAGGTATTCTAAAAGGTACTCACCCCTCTTATTAGTGTCAGTGCTGCCCCACAACTCATTGTGTGCGTTCGCGTCACATCCCAGGATGAGTGGCAGCCTTCTCCTAATACAGTGTTCCACCAGCTTTTGTACTTCAATGGGTGGTATGCTGTTACCATCGCCAGGGAAGTATGCTGATGCGATCACTACTTCGCGGTGGAGGTCCTCGGTCTTGATGAGGGCCTGAATCGGAACGTAATCCCGCGTTAAAAATTCTGAAAGACATAAGTAATTTATGCCCTTTCTTACCATAATGCAAGTTCTAGGGGAGACCTCACGGCTGTCCTATACCAACTTACATTCCCTGTTGCTAAGGCCTCTGATCTTACCTCCGTAGGTCCAGGGTTCTTGAAGCAGCGCTAGCCCTAGGTGCTGCTTGGTGAACATCCTAGCCATCACAGCTGAAGCTGCCTTGGCATGATGGATGTTCACTTGGGCTATTTTGGTGCGCCTGCTGGTCATTCTTGTTTTGTGACAGGAGGCGGCAAGTCCTCCTCTGTCCCTACAAGAACATATACCTCTGCCTCCGTATACATGGCTGGACTGCTCATGTCTACGAGTGTGAGGTCAAGGTCGTCTTCCCGGGAATCCGGGCTGACTTTCTTGTTCTCTGTGTCGGTTAGGTCCCGCACACATGGATTATTTTTACTTTTGGAATTCATGTAAATCCCACGAGTGCCAAGGGAACTAAAGGTCCGCCACGTCAGAGCCCCGCTTGACATGGTAAGGCTTGATACCCTCTGAGGTCGCCAGGTATCGCTAACAGAAGGGCTTCGTTAGCGATGGCCGGTTGCCCTTGGCCACCAAGCAGTCCTTCCGGCACGGGTCGCATGACACCTTGGATTAAGGGTTTGGAAGTTCTTGGTTGTTCACTCTTCGCTGACCGCTCCGACCCGAGTTGTACTCTGGTCGGTAACGTCTAACGGTTTGTTGCGAAACTAAGCCCTCACACCACGACAAGGTGACTTCCAGAGTGAGGAAATTCCTCGATAAACGAATCGGAATTGCAGGAAATTAACGGCAGAAAAAGTTTCATTTTCTTGAAAATTCTCAATAAATTTCGTGGGAGAATTTTCGGTTTTTCATCGGTTTGTTTACCTTTTTTGTCACAAGTGGACTCAAGTCGTTTGTTTATTGATTCATCCATTAGTAAGGCCTAGGCCGCACTACGGCTAAACCGCCGCAGTATTTAATCTCGTAATTTTGTGACTCAAGTAAGCTAATAATAATACAAGTGGCCTCACTTGCGGTTTTTTCCCGCGATTAATTTTTCCCATAGCGTACTGTGTGTTTCTCGAGCAGTTTCGCGGTTATAGCGTTTACCGCTCGAGGGAAAAAACCGTAGTGCTGTAAAAATTGCAAAAAACACTGTTGCCAAGTTTACAATTTTTCACCTATTTTAAAAAGAATTTAGTTTTTTCGACAATAAAAACCAAAAATTCACTTCATTTCCCCTATAATTATTAAAAATAGTTTAAAACATCATATTCCACGCCACAATTGTTTTTTTATTTATCAAAATAGCTTGTTGCCAATTTGCTACATCACATATTAAATGACGTCTTTAATAATAAATAACGTCTTTAAAATTTGTTAATAATATTGGAAAAGTTTGCCTAATTTTTAGACAAATCTAATTGCCTAATTTTTGCCTTTCCACTAATAAAAAACTCACCTTAACATTGATGAAAGAAACTTTGTTATTTCTCTAATTTCGACACTTGTAGTCTAGATAGATTAATCAAATTCACGCTAGAATCAGAATATTTAATTAACTATCGGTTTTCTTAAAACTAGAGTGTTCTAGCTAGATAACTTGAAAAGTTATTAATGAAATGGCTAGATAACTAGAGCTTTGAATTTGCGTTCACTGTGCGACAACTAGGACAAATTTAAAAAATCCAAAAACGTTAAATTGTTCCTAAAAAAATCTAAATTTTCAATATATACAAGAATTTTTCTTCTAGCTTGAGTTTTAAGCTAGTGAGAGACCGACAAATTAAGCTCAACATTAATAAACTTTTTAATGTTTAAATAATAATTGCCAAATTTCCAATTCACCAAGCTATGACAAATAGATTTATAAACGCATTATCTACCACTAAACATCCTGTAATGTACATTGAATTTGAATTTGATTGCCACATATCAGATAAAACTTGATAGCTGGTTCAGGTATATAATCCCAGCTTCCTGGTATATTATTTTATTAAGTAAACAAAAACTGGTTTAGTCAACATTCGGCAAAATGAAATTCGATCTAGTCTACGTTTTAAATCTATTGATATTTGCTGAATACGTTCAATCTACTATGGTTGAAATGAATTTTTCGGATAATAGGGTAATAAGAAGGATTTTGGAAACAGATTAGACAGACAAATAAGACTAGATAGCTTGAACTAGTTTAATAATACATTTCAATATTTTTAGATTCTTAGATTTGATAAGTTTCTGGAGCCTTGTGATGGTCCTAGAAGGATATCATACTTCAGAAATATAATCCCTACCTCTGAGGACAAGAGCAAGGTTAACTTCGAGTTCGTTGTGACTCGGACGTTTAGTCCGGATGAGGTAACAACGTGGCAAAATATATCAAGTTAAACTAATTAGAAAACTGTCTGTAGAGCAAGTTTGATCAATCTTACAAGGGCGCCCTGTCAACTCGTCATCACCGATTTGGCCCAAATTTACAGTATATCTAGGGCTTGACTATAAATGACAGTGTCGCAAGTGGGAGGGCCAGATGGCCTTTTTTACGCCGACCAGTAAGTTACCGACAACTCATAAGCCATTTCAATGGCCGGTCAGCTCAGCGGTAAGAGCACGGGTTCATAGTACGAGGATCGCTAGTTCGATTCCCCGTGGGGACGCTTTTTTTTACTAATAAAATAATTAAATTGACAAATTAATAATTACAATTAAAAAGTTAAACAATAATAAATAATAGTAATAATAAAAGAAAGTCATTTTAAAAATTGTAAATAAAACCAACGGGGCATCGAACCAGCGATCCTCGTACTATGAACCCGAGCTCTTACCGCTGCGCTGACCGGTCATTGAAATTTATACTAACATAGCGGGCTTATCAGTTTTTGAGCGCTTGGCCATCTGGCCCTCCCGTTTGCGTCACTTTCATTTATAGTCAAGCCCTACATATACTGTAAACTTGGGCCAAATCGGTGATGACGAGTTGACAGGGCCGCCTTGTTAGTAATTTAATTTACAAGTTGTTGAGGGTTTAATATATGTGTTAGCTTTTGGTTTGAAGACTAGATATCTCAAAAGCCAATATATCTTTTGAAACAAATCGAATTGAAGCTTATAGCGTAGATAACAAACTTCAAAAACGAACTTTTAGATTTAATCTGGATTATCTAGATTTTGTTTTATTTGCATTTTTTTTTTTGGCGGAAAAACTGTAACCAAAGTTCAAAACCTTGATATCTCGGAAACTCTTCAATTTCAAGACGTGATATCTCGGAAACTAACAGAATTTTTAAACAAACTAAATTGAGACTTGTATGGTAGATATTAACCCCTTGATATACGAATAAAATGTGAGTTGACGTGTCCATATACATGTGATCTTATCAGATATACAACACGTCTTAGGTACGTCGTTGTATGTAAATGGGTTAACCTCCAATAATTAGTATTTATATATAATCAAAGTTATCCAGATTTTGGTTTATTAAGTTTTCTTGTTTAGTTCAATCTTCAATATTTAAACTTAATCTACTATTATTGTTTCTAGATAAAACTGCATTACACTCAATGCCCGAGCAAAGAAGCCTTGGACTCCTGCAGACTCCTGAGAACTTTTACAGCGCGAACCTCATGCAAAATGTTTGGGCGACCCAACGAGATGTACTCACCGATATTCTCGTGTTTTACTCCCAAGTTTACCTGTCCATTCCAGAAGGTTAAGAAGTGGCTTATAAAATAACCTTTAAACTAAAATTCTTGTTGATTTCAGGGTGTTTACAGGGGTAGAAATTGTTGGTTGGACTTCAGTTCGTTCAACTGGTTCCCTGTGGGACACGTGTACTGGAAAAATAGGGTTGAGATGTTCGAGAAGAAGAAGGAGGTTAGTTGTTGTGATTCCGATGGTTCGGCCATCAGACGATTATGAATTGCGTTTGTTTGTTGTTGTTGAAGAAGTAAAGAGTCTTCAGCGGAGTTAGTTTATTTAGACAGAAAAGGTTGTTAACTATAATCATCTCTAAAAAGTTAAGATTTATAGAATCTTCCAAAAAACGTGTTCAATTTTGACGTGCACATTAGTGACAATAACACTGTAGAATTTATGCTTAGAATATTTGCAATACTTACAAAATTGGTGAAGTTATAATAACACAGTCAAAATCTTATTAGATTGTCAGTTATGTTTAATCTGCATAGTAAAATTGATTGTAAATTATGATAGATAATTTCCAATAATAAACTCACATTTAAAATCCCATTTTCTATGATTTTTTTCTAAACGCATTTTAAATGTCCATTTAAAACATCATTACATTCGGTGAATACTAGCAATCGCCATTTATTCCTGATGCGAATCGAGTTTCCTGTTTTCCATCTACTGCATTAGTTTTCCATTTCGACTTAGAGCAAACAAGAGTTCTCTTCTAGTTCCATTCAATTCAGTGGCGGATCAAGCATTTTGAAAGCCCCAAGCGCAATCACATTTTGAGCCCCCCCCCCCCCCCCTACATTACTGATTGTAAAATACTGACGTTATAATGAAAGTACATATGTTCAAAAAAGAGTATTTTTATTACAATATAAAATTTATAATATAAAATTAAATTAAAGTGGAACTTTTCTCACTTTAAGTTTAGCGAATTTATCAATAATATAGTCATATTCTAAAGCCTGAACTACATCGTTTTCTATAAACATTATTGATAAATTAGTTAAATGAAATTAGTTAATTGAAATAATAAATTTTAGGGGTGTATGGGGGGCAATGTAGGAGTAGCACCTTTACATTGGAAACGGCCACACCAAGCGTTTGCATAGGTGGTTTTCAAGTACTGGGCTCCACAATGTCCTCAGCTCTCACTTGTTGGCTCCAAGCGCCACACCCTGGTAAACTGCGTTGGTCCGCAGACTAAACCAAGTGAGGGTATTACCGAAAAACTACCGGTATAAGTAGTTGTATCTTGTTGACCAACAGCTTAGGGTGGATGAGTTAAGAAGAATTAGGGCACCTCTTTGCTCTGGGGCTAGGAAACTGACCCCAAAGGAGGAAGAACCCAATTGCATGGTCAACGGCATAGGGATGCAGAAGGCCCCGAGAAACCACTGCAGTAAAGCCCATAATGGGATTCTCTAGTATAACTATCACGGCATCATGACAATCAAAACAGAATATTCCGGAGTAAAAAGTCCCCCGATCGGATCTCCGGGGGGGACAGTTTTGAAGAATGAGGCGACGAGAAAAAAACTACGATCAGACGTACACATGAGATTAGGCACATGGAATGTAAGAACGATGGCACACCCTGGAAAAATCTACAACGCTATCCAGGAGATGGAAAGAATGAACATAAAAATAATGGGAATAAGTGAGATGCGATGGAATGGATTCAATTATAGTGATATTGGAGATCATCGTATCTACTACTCTGGAACAACAACCAAAGAGAAAAAACATGGTGTGGGGATCATTGTTAACGGATCAATAGCTAAATGCGTGAAAAATTTCGTGCCAATCTCGGAAAGATTAATGCCGCTTCAGATGGATGCCAGACCTGCCAAAATCAATATAATACAAGTATATGCACCAACATCTGATACAAGTGATAAAGATGTAGAAGAACTCTATGCAAAAATAACTGAAATACTTAAAGTACTACCAAAGCAAGACCTGACAATAATAATGGGAGACTTTAATGCTAAAATTGGTAGAGGACGAACAAACGAGTATATAGGTCCATATGGTCTGGGAGAAAGAAACGAAAGAGGAGATCTGTTGAGCATATTTGCAGAAGAGAACGAATTTGTGATAGCAAACACTTGGTACAAGCTTCCAGCAAGAAGACTATATACATGGAAAGCACCTGGAGATACTCCCAATAAAATAATCCGAAACCAAATTGACTACATTCTAATTAATAGAAGACATAGAAATAGTTGCACTTCCGTAAAAACATATCCAGGAGCCGATATCCAATCAGATCATAACCCTGTGGTTGGTGTATTCAAAGTAACAATGAAAGCCATAAAAAGAAAAAACAATATAAACAAATACGATCTACGTAAGCTTAAAATACCAGCAATAGAGGCTAGAGCTCGAGAACTGATTAACAGCAAATACAGAGTAGTACAAGAAGATGGGCACTTTGAAAAGGAAATGGAGTTATTGGTCCACACTGTTAAGGATGTTAAAGAAGAACTTTTGAAGGCTGATAAGGTTAAAAGAAAATCATGGATGACGGATGAAATTCTGTATCTTATGGAAAAGAGAAGATCGTTAAAAAACAACAACAATACGAGAGAATATGCAGAAATAAAGAGGAGTATCAGAGATAAAATCAGAGAAGCCAAGGAGAACGAACATATAGGTCAATGCACAGAGATTGAAGAACTACAAGACAAGTACGATAGCTTTAACGTGCACAGAAAAATTAGAGACATGACAAGCAGAACAAAACCGAGAACGATAAATAAATTGGTGGATGGCGAAGGAAAACTGATCATTGACACAGGTGACATAAAGGAAACATGGAGAAGATATATTGAACAACTGTTTCATGATACTAGAGCGGAACCTCCATCCATAAACAACTCGGATGGACCGGAGATCCTGATGGATGAAGTAAAGCAGGCAATAAAAACAATGAAAGACGGTAAAGCACCTGGACCAGATGAAATCCAATCGGAATTCTTTAAACTACTGGATGACGACAGGGTAAAAAATCTGACAAAAATATTCAACAAAATTTATAACTCTGGAAATATACCACAAGAATGGCTAAAGTCAGAATTTATAACATTACCCAAAAAACCAAAAGCAAAGAAGTGTGAAGAGTTCAGAACTATAAGTCTCATGAGTCATCTTCTCAAATTATTTTAAAAAATAATTCACAGAAGAATTTACCGAGTTTGCGAAGAACAAGTATAACCAACTCAGTTTGGTTTCAGAAATGCGATGTGCACACGAGAAGCATTATATTGCACGCAAGTACTATTTCAACGGTACAGAGATATGAACTGCGACATTTTTGCCTGTTTTGTTGACTACCAGAAGGCTTTCGACAGGGTCAAACACCAAAAAATGATTAACATCTTAAAGGAAACTGGGATGGACGGCAAGGATCTACGAATTATTACGAACCTCTACTAGAACCAAAAAGCCGTAGTGAGAGTAGAGACAGAAAAGACCGAACGAATAGACATAATGAGAGGAGTGAGACAAGGATGTATATTGTCCCCTCTTATTTTTAACATCTATTCTGAATACATATTTAAAGAAGCTCTGGAAGAGTGTGAAGCTGGCATCTCTCTCAATGGCAAAAAATCAACAACATACGATATGCAGATGACACAGTGATGTTTGCAGATAGTATAGAAGGACTACAACATCTAATAAACAGACTTGTAGAAAAGAGCACAGAATATGGCTTGGATATTAACATCAAGAAGACAAAACTTATGGTCATCAGCAAGTCCTATATTGAAAACTGTGAACTTACTGTCAATCAAGAGCCAATCGAACGGGTGGAGAGGTATACATATCTTGGCACAAATGTTAATGATCGGTGGGATCACTCTCAGGAGATAAAAATTCGCATTGAAAAGGCAAGATCTGTTTTTACCAAAATGCGATCTGTACTAACAAGCCACAACCTAACAATGACTACAAAGCTGAGAATGATGAGATGCTATGTGTTTTCGGTTCTTTTTTACGGAATGGAATCGTGGACACTGACAGAAGCCACCAGCAAAAAGTTAGAGGCATTTGAAATGTGGATATATCGCAGAATGCTGAGAGTCTCCTGGAGGGATCGAATAACCAATGATGAGATCCTCCATAGAATGAACAAAGAGAGAGAGGTTCTAAACACAGTCAAGTGCAGAAAGCTAGAATATCTTGGCCACATCATGAGAAACGAAGATAGATTTCATTTGCTGCAGAAGATTATCCAGGGAAAGGTGGCAGGAAAGAGGTCAATCGGCGCCAGACGAATATCTTGGTTGAAAAACCTAAGAACCTGGTTCGGCATGACGACAACAGAACATTTCCGTGCCGCAGTGAATAAAGTCATCATAGCCCAGATGGTTACCAACGTTCGGAACGGACATGGAACTTAAAGAAGAAGAAGAAACTCCATATCGGTCATTTTAAAATTGAAAAAGAATTGAAAATCTTTTAGTACCTCACTGTAAATGATGCTTCTTCTAGATATTTCTGAAATGAGTACGTCACAAATAACATTATGCACGTTTACTACGAAATTTTGTTTTATAAAAAGTAAAATGTGTGTCATTGTTAGTTGTTTCGCCAAATTGCAATTTTCTTCTTTTAATTCTGGTCTCTTTGTAGTTTTGATTCTCTGTTAATAAATTAGCACCGTTCTCAATTTCATCGAATTTATTTCTGACTTCCATGATAAATTTGGAAAGAGATTCCATAAGATTTGTGCCCAACAATAAATTGTACTGCATATCTTGTAATGATTTACTGGTACTATTTATTCGTTGTAGTAACTTATCCCATAAAACTGTTAATAAGGCTGTTTCGTATACATCAAAATATTCTGATAACTTCTTTGCCTCTAATTTGCTCATCGGTTTTTCATTATCAGACATACTAATTTGAATCAGGGCTTCTTTTATATTTTGATAATTAGATTTCAGTGCTGAAATTGCGTCTGCTCTTGTTGCCCATCTAGTATCTATTATTCTTTTAATATGTTGGGTTATATTTATTATGTGGCATACTGTTCATGAGTAAACTCCACCGCCGAGTGGACGATGAGAAATATACGTACAGATTTTGTACAAAATCAAAATAATGCAATGCGCCCGAACAGGATTCCGTAGCACAATTTCCTATTAAATTTAAAGTATGGCTAGCTCATGGTACAAACGTTGCTGTATCAATATGGTGTTTTATTCTTGCTTGCAATCCACTGTATTTACCAGCCATATTAGCTGCATTATCGTACGTTTAGTCCCTACAGTTTTTTATATCTACTGATAAATCTTTCAAAAATTCTAATGCAATCCGTTCTAAATATTCGGAATCATGATTTTCGATTTTAAGGAAACCAAAAAATCTTTCTTTTATATTTCCAGTATTATCAACAAATCTTAAGATGAAAGTAAATTGCTCTATATGAGTTATGTCGGGAGTGGAATCTACAATAATAGAATAATAAATTGCATCTTGAACTTCAGAAATGAAATATTTTTTGACTTCACTGCCCATTATACTTATAAATTCATCACATACGTTGTGCGATATAATATAATTTCCATAAAGAAAATCTCCCCTAGAGTGACTAGCCTGGTCCTGAAACTAAATACAAGATACCACATAAAAATCGTACAAATCTATGCACCGACGACCAACTACAGTGATGAGGAAGTAGACATCTTCTACGACGATATATCTACGGCCCTAAGAGAGCAACCAGTCCAATTCACCATTGTATGCGGAGACTTCAACGCCAAAATCGGAATGAAAAGCGACGATACGGAAATTTCTTTAGGAAACTTTGGACTGGAAGGCAGGAATAACCGAGGTGAGACGTTGTTGGGCTTCCTACTACAAAACAACCTATTTCAAATGAACAGCTTCTTCTATAAAAAACTAAATCGAAGATGGACCTGGGAAAGTCCAGACGGCCGCACAAGAAATGAAATAGACTTTGTAATAACGGATAAGAAACATATAATTAAGGACGTAACGGTATTAAATAGATTTGATACTGGGAGCGACCATAGAATGGTGCGATCAAAAATAACCATTGATATAAAGAAAGAAAGACACAAAATGGTTAAAAAGACAACCAACCAACAATGGCACAGCCCACTAGATGTAGAGGAATACCAACAGTGCATCGCAGACCGGTTGACGAGTGGAAACGCGGACAAAAATGAAAACATCAACAACCTAAACGACCGAATAACAAATGCCATAATAGAAAGTCAAAGTACATGCTGCCCTAGAACAAAACAAGAAGAAAAACTCAGCCAAGAAACAATACAGCTGATGCAAAGTAGAAGAACATGAGAAGTGAAGAGACAACCTCCATCGAAGAACTACGAGAGATAAATAAACAGATATCGAAGGCAATAAGGCGCGACATAAGAGCACATAATAAAGATAAAATTCAACAAACCATAGAAAACAACAAAAGTATGAAGGTCCTGCGTAGAAAACTGGGAAGCGGGAAGAGACAAATAAAGACGTGACTGTGCACTGTGCGCGACACTCGCAGAAGGGCGCTAAATAGTCTCCAAGACAAATCTCAATTGTTATTATGTTATTTTGTATCTCAATTGTCGATTTAAGTGTCGTGCCTAGGGCGCCATTAAAGTATCGTGCCCCGGGGGGCATTACATTTTCGTGTTCCGGGCGCCATTAAAGTGCCATGCCCCAGTCGCCAGTTACGTTCACTATGCCAATCACGTAAATCACGTTTTATTACAATTCTTTCGTTTGCTGTTTATTCGTTTCTTTGTTTACGGACTTGGCAAAATTTGAACTTCTCTTGCGATCAATTTTCCTCGATGAAGATTAGTTTGTTTCCGATGAAGTTTCTAATTATCAATTTCCTGCGATAAATTTTCTGGATCTGAACTATTAATTCTTCTAAAAGATTCCAATTTTTGTACAAAAAATATTAGCAATTATCAAAAACTACAAGTTTGAAAAGTTGTAATAACATCCACTTTGGGACAGCTTTACTAATTAAATCAAGGGAGGGACATTTAATTAGTAAAGCTGTTCCAAAGTGGATGTTATTAAAACTTTTCAAATTTGAGTAGGCATTGTCTGTGTGACTGTTATAAATAGTTGTCAATTAAAAACTACAAGTTCTCACAAAAAATGAATTTTTGTGAGAACTTATAGTTTTTGATAAAATAACCAAAATGAATCAAATTAAGATTTGCAGAGAATTTTATTGACTTTTTACAGACCGACGCATGTCTCCCGAAATGTTTTAAATAAGAGTTTCGAACAATTTCTTTTTAAGTATTTCGAGCAAATTGGATTTATAAAGATCAAAAGTGAAAAAGGTTGCGCAAAAATTGAGTTCTGGGTAATCGTAGGAGTCAGCGTCAAGGCTGTGGACAGACCGCTTTCCACTCAGTTCCGAATCGGAGAGCGAACGCGTAACAATTCAAACATTCCTTTCGCAATCAACCGAGAAAAACAACAACAAGAAAATCCGCTAAAACTAATACAAATATTTTCTCAAAATTCCATTTTTTTTTAAATTGTGTGTGAGTGAACATTTTTCCGCGAAATTGTTTCAAAAGATTTTTCGTGAAAATTATCAGTAATTTGAGTTGAAATAAATTAAAATTTGTGAGATTTGCAAAATAAAATATTTTCGCAAATTAATGACACCAGTGGAAAAAAATTTTTTGCAAACATGTTTCGAAAACAAATTCTGCTCGGATTTTTGCTAACGTTTTCCCTCCAAGGATTTGTTAAATGTGAAGGGTAAGATTCAGACTATCTAATACATGACTACATAGATGTCACAAAAAATATATATGTTACGGTAAAAGTACGTAGTTTGGTAAATGTACACATTTACTGATATATGTACACATTTACCTTTTTGGTTGGTAAATGTGAGTTCAACTTACATTTACCAATTATTTTCGGCTAATGTGTATATATGCATAATGTTGTTGGCAATTGTTATAGGTTTACATTAATACACACAGCGCATGATACAATTTCACATGTGTCTTCTTGGACTCAAGACACATGTGATATTGTAACACACAAAAAGAATACATTTTCCGGTAAAAGTAGATATATAAAGTTCACCTCTGATTTAAACTCACATTTACCTATCAAATTGGTAGATGTATACATATACCGGTAAATGTTTACATTTGCCGATTTTGTACTTTTTTTGTACAAACTAATTAATTAGTCTGCTATATTGAATTCTTAATTAGTTCTAATGACTAGTTCTAGTTCTAATCTTAGGAAGCGGGAGACCCGGGTTTGATTTACGGCAGAGAGATAAAAACTAGGGCGGTTTTTACTAACCGTCGGTTTGCCCACCCTGAGTGAATGCGAAATATACGAATGCCGGGTTGTTGCGTACTAATAAATGCCGGGTTGGTGCGTACTAATAACCAAAGTGGAATAGTTCTAGATCTAATATTCAGTTGTGCCAAAAGCGAAATTGATCTTAAACTCGCAAAATCTGATATTCAAATATCAAATGTTGTTATTCCTTTCTGTCGCTAGACCGTGTAGGTTTTTGATATTTGCGTGGACTACATCTGCATGAACTTAAACCCACTCGGATTTCAAAGTGCAATTTCCGTGAATATCTAATTTACGAACACCTTTTTCTTCTTTCAATCTGCACCAATAAACGCACGTAAACTACATTTATACATCTATTCTACGTAATCCAACTAGATAGTTTCGCAAAAGTTTTTGGAAAGTTATTATCAGAGAACCATTATGTATGAAAACCAACTCAGTGCGTGCTCGTGAAGAAATTCCTGCCCAAACCCTAACCGAGCCACCGACAAATGGAAGTTGCTTATCAAACTGGAGCATATCTTTCTCCGGCTCTTCTCCACATTCATCGACGTCAGTCTGGGCCAGTGAGGGCCAAAAACACGAATCGGAAAATAGGACTTTGCTCCAATCATCATTATTCCATGCCAAGTGATTTCAGGCAAACGCTAATCTTGCAATTCGATGTAATGGTGAATCTGTAGCCATCCTTCTACAAGATAATCCAGCAGCATCAAGCCTTCTTCTAGAGGTCCATTCACTAACATTGACATCTCTAACTTCTTGAAGTTGTTTTCGTAGCATAACCGCAGAAGATGTTCTATTTGGCAAACTTGCGGACACAAAAAGCGGTTATTTCTTTGGGTGGTTACTTGTT
This sequence comes from Phosphuga atrata, assembly GCA_944588485.1. Taxonomy (NCBI): domain Eukaryota; kingdom Metazoa; phylum Arthropoda; class Insecta; order Coleoptera; family Silphidae; genus Phosphuga; species Phosphuga atrata. The sequence goes on along the minus strand of OX155897.1, from coordinate 5,137,011 downwards.
TTCTTAATTTAATTTAATTTCTTAAGTGATCTAAATTTATTGCTCGCCAATGTCTATTACTCACAGGATAATCAATATTTGGTATATATAGCTAACCTGAAAAGAATCCTGAGCGGCCGAATGGAGGGGAAGAGGCCGATAGGAAGACCAAGAAAAAGATGGGAGGATGAAATAGACCAGGACGCCAGACGAATCCTTAAACTAGGAAGATGGAAGGAAGTGGCCCGGGAGAGAGAGGAATGAAAGAGGAAACTCGGCCTCCCCTAGTTTTTTCAAGTCTCAAATTAGGCTGTAGCGCCAGAAAATTTTCGGAAAAACTCCGGAAAAACTAAGCCGAATTTCTAAAATCTAAGAACTATATTTTCTTCTTAAAAGATCAAGTTTACTCGAACCGGCGAGAGAATGCAGCTGTTCTACGCCTACGTATGAAGGGCAAGGGACGCGCCGAGGTACGCGCAGCTTAGTTTGAGTTAAGAAATATGCGTCAGTTTTTCAAACACGGACAACTAAACACCGCGCACTCAATTCTAAAACTATTCGAAATAATGAGGAGATATCGCAGAATAACGCTAAACTCGTCGAGATGAGATGCATTCTCTCGCCGGTACGAGTATAGTTATATAGCCGGGGATTATGACGACCGGGATCCATACACCATTATCTTATGGTGCTACAGCCCTGTGTAGGACCTGGAACCTCCTCCCAGAGCCAACACTTGTGTTTGGTGTCTTGATCTTAGACAGAATTGTAGCGATCCCTTACAGTTTTTAACATGGTTGGCGAGCCACTATTCGGGGAGGTTTAGCCGCAGATTATAGCTAGTTTATAATACAATTATAGTTAGTTTAGCTAGCTATTATAGCTAGTTTATAATACAATTATACAGAAACTAAGAAATTTCGATTGTTTAAAACTTGATAATTTATGTACGAGATTATGTAATTTATTAGGAAATTATCTTTAAGTTATTCAAATTAACGTCTTAATGCAGCTATAAATTATTTGGTTGAATGCAAAGTCCGGTTAATTGAGAAACCATAAATTTAGAAACCAGAAAACCGGAGTAAAGGAATCCTCAATGATTTCCTCAATTAAATAATGCAGTCGGTAAATAAAAATCAAACATCTGCATTTCACTTTCTCTTTTCACTTTCTCGCCTTTTACGCGCGTTCTCTTAAAATCCACACAGGTTTACAGAATTTTGTCGCTTTGTTTCGTTCAATGCGAAAATTCTTTCGCGTAATTAATGCTCAATGAGACATTGAGTGATTCACCGGCTTTTAAAAACACAATAGAACATTTGCGATAGAGGTTTCAAGTACAACTGGGTTGTTGAGTAAAGAAATTGAATTTGTCGGTGTGTTAAGGTCGATTCTCTATACGCGACACTCAGCTACGCGACATCGCCTGTCAAATAATGATTACATTGTTTTAAATGGGCACGTTCTCATTATATCTACGCGACAGCTGCGCGACGTGCCCATTTAAAACAATGTAATCATTATTTGACAGGCGATGTCGCACGACGTCGCGTAGCTGATTGTCGCGCATATGGGAATCGACCTTTAAGGTATATTAAGTCGCATATTCAGAATTAAGCGGCTTTTCGCAGAATATATGGTTTATACAAGAAGAAAACCATCTCGAAGGGAGCTAAACTGAAACACTACAATACGGTGACCGATTCTCATATACTCGACACTCAGCTACGCGACGTCACGCGACATCGCCTGTCAAATAATGATTACATTGTTTTAAATGGACACGTCGCGTAGCCATAGTGAGAACATGCCCATTTAAAACATTGTAATCATTATTTGACAGGCGATGTCGCATGACCTCTCGTAGCTGAGTGTCACGCATGTGGGAATCGACCTTTAGACTACAAATCAAGATTTTAAAATTTGAATAATTTTAGGCTAAGTTTGTCGGTCTGTCACAATTTCAAATGTCATACTAGAACAAAGTTTCTGGAAGATATTAAAAACTTGATCTTTTAAGAAAAAAATGTAGTTTTCAGATTTTAGAAATTTGGCCTAGTTTTTCCACAGTTATAGAAAATCTAAGACTCTTCAAATTAAGGTTTTCAAGTTTCGATAATTTTAGGCTAAGTTTGTCGGTCTGTCACAAACTTAATTGTCAAACCACAACAATAATTCTTAAAGATATTGAAAATTTCATCTTCTAAGAAAAAAATATAGTTTTTAGGGTTTTTAAATTCGTCCTAGTTTTTCCACAGTCGGAGATAATCTTAAGCCCTACAAATCAAGATTTTCAAATTTGGATAATTTTAAGCTAAGTTTTTCGGTCTGTCACGAGTTTCAACAAAAATTCGATAAGATATTCAAAACTTTATCTTCTAGGAAGAAAATTTAGTTTTTAGATTTTAAAAATTCAGCCTAGTTTTTCACACTTAGAGAAAATTTTAGGCTCTACAATATAAGATTTTCAAGTTTAGATAATTTTGGGCTAAGTTTGACGGTCTGTCACAAGCTTAATTGTCAAACTAAAACAATAATTCTTAAAGATATTGAAAACTTGATCTTTTAGGAAGAAAATATACTTCTATCTACTCACACACCAAAATGGACACATTAATAAATACATTATTGTATGTGAAGGATGCCTGATAAGACCGGTGGTAGGTAACCTATGGTGCAGAAGCATGGAGCTTAACACAGAGCGAAGAACAGGCTTTAAGTGTATTTGAGAGAAGAATGCTACGTGCAATATTTGGAGCGACCCAAGAACGAGGAATCTGGCGCCGAAGATATAATCGCGAACTATATCAGCTCTACAATCAACCAGATATTGTGAGTTTCATCAAGGTGGCAAGATTGAGATGGCTCGGACACATGCAGAGAATGGGTGATCATAGGGTTCCGAAAAAGTTGTTCAATGGCCAACCAGAGGGAAGGAGAAGGGCCGGAAGGCCAAGAGGGAGATGGAAGGATGCGGTAACAACTGACCTACAAAAACTTCAAGTACGGGACTGGAGAACGTTGGCGAGTGATAGGTCCGCTTGGAGAAACATGCTGAAGTAGGCCCAGACCGGCAATCCGTTGTAGTGCCATTAAGAAGAAGAATGTGAAGGATGCCATCATTATAATCGTGTGTAAAAGTATCCAAATCGTGCGTAAAAGTTCAATATAAGTCATATGGAGTTTCATTAATAAACGATTTCTGTTTGTACTTACTATGGCAACAACTTGCGTCACTAAACAAAAACGTAGACGTAGTGAAAATAATTTTTTGTCGTATATCAAAATAGAATAATTTTTTCTTATTTTGTATCAAGACCTCGGCCTCTCAGTCTGGATTTATCTGGCTCTAATATAACATAACCTGACCATAATCTAATCTAGATTACATCTAGGTTAACCTAGATTACATCGAAGTAGAGAAAGATGGTTCCTTCTAGGCCCTCCACCTCCTCCATTGACCTTGAAACTTCTGGTTTCGACTTCCGGTTCTGACTTCCGTTTCCGGTTTCCCACTTCCTGTTTTTCGCAAATGAGAGTGTTCCGTTTCCGGTTTCTCACTTCCTGTTTTTCACGGATAAGAGTGAGAGGACGTGTGGGGACTATTTAGCCGCACGATGGGTGAAGTCTATGCAGCCCCACGCTGGGTGTTAGGTATGGTTTCGACTTCTTGACGGTCTGTTACAGGCTTTAATGTCGAACTAGAACAGGGGTTGGCAAAGTGTGGCTCGCGAGCCACATGTGGCTCTTTTGGTGTAAGCTTATGGCTCATCGGAAATATATTGAAACATCACAAAAGCACAAAACAGAAACTGAACTGTCCCTTTTCGGAAGTCTTACGACTGCCGCCGGCAAGTTCTTAATAACTCACAGTCACAGCATGGATCTGGATTGTTTCTTTTAGTTATTGTCTCGCAGTCAAGTAAGTGCATAGTTCAAAATTGTGCTTTTTTGGACATAATTCAGAAACTTAAAATTATCGCTAGGAAGCACTTGAATTGAATGAATTTTGTAGGCAAGGCCACCAATAATATTATCGCAAAGGCGCTTAATCACAGCCTAATCATAGCATAGCATAATTATGAAGAAAATACAAAAATATGACTATGAAAAAAAAATCATCCGTGGCTCTTGATACAGTTTGAAATCATTTTAAATGCAAATTTGGCTCTTAAGTTCATAGAGTTTGCCGACCCTTGAACTAGAAAAATAATTCGTAAAGATATTGAACATTTGATCTATTAACTACAAAACATAGTTTTTAGTTTATCGTTTTTCCACAGTTAGAGAGAATCTTTTGCTCTACAAATCAAGATTTTCAAATTTGGATAATTTTAGGCGAAGTTGAAATGAAAACCTGCCACAAGGCTACACCGTGGCTGGATTCGCAGTGGAAAGGTTTGATTTCTAGGATCAGTAGTTACCAACAAAGGTGGATCGGAGGAAGAAATCCGCAAACGAATAGCGATTGCCAGGACGTCTACGGCAAAACTGGTGAAAATTTGGAAAGATCGAGCCATTACCAAAAATACAAAACCTCGGCTGATACATAGCCTCGTCTTCTCCATTGCAACTAGAGCTTCCAATACCGGACCAAAAAATTAAAACCGGTATTTTGGCATTATTTGTTTTTCAAACCGGAATATCGGTATTGATACCGGTATTATTAAAAAATAGTATATTTTGTAACTAGGGCAGTAGGTTGTCAATTGGACACGAGAGCGAAATTTGGCGCAGGAACGAAGTGAGGTTGGTGTGGAGGTGAGGTCCGTGTTGCAAACAATATTTTTTATTACTCATGCGAGAGGATGTATCTTACAAGTTTGGGATTCAGGTGCCATCCAAAAAAAAAATGGAATCAAAAATAAAGAATTTGCTTTTTCAATTGTCTCCGGTGGTGAGGATTCGTCATAAGATCTCTCATTCAGTCTCCGGTATCACCATTTACACTCATTTTAAACCGTTTTCTTTCATTTTTATTTTGGAATGAAACCAAATTTCTGTCACTTTCACGTCACTTTTTTATTATTGGGGTCTGTCTTGATTGGTGTTTATTTTATTTATTTTATTGTTTTTTTTATTAATGTAACCTAGCGACATTGAATATTTGCGTGCGTTACCCGTTATGCGGTAATACAACCAAAAGTGGCATTTCTCGTACTAAAAAACGTGCGCCAAGAAAGTACTTTTAATGCATGAGTAATAAAAAATAATTTTCATCAGACTTTTATAAATATCAATGATAATGGTGGTTTATTAAAAAGAAAACAAAGGAAAACCTTAAAAATATATTTCTTTATAAACTTTAGAAAAATAAAAAAAAATAGTACTACTACTAACACTATTTGAATTAAATAAGTATTAAAACTAAACATTTGCTTACTCCTTCTGTGTATTAGAAAACAAATTATTTATAGCAAACATTCGGAACAAAGTGAGAGGACGTGTGAGTACTATTTAGCCGCACGATGGGTGAAGTCTATGCAGCCCCACGCTGGGTGTTAGGTATCATAAACATTACTACATTTAGCAAAAAAAACAGACAATCAATTGTTTCGTCGTTCAGATTGGACCGAATCTTTGTACATACATGACTTGCTGCAGACAACGCCCTTTCCGATTCTACACTTGGTGGCGCAATTGTATAAATACGAATTTATTATTCTTGTTCTATTTGCAAATTTAAGTAACTAATGTAATTTTTTATACAAATACCGAAATACCGGTATTTTTTTGTAATACCGGTTTTCTAATACCGGAAAAAATAGACTAAAATACCGGGATCGGGAAAATTTTCGGGATCCCGGGATTCCGGTATTCCGATATTGAAAGTCCTAATTGCAACTTACGCTTGCGAAACGTGGACTATTCGGACCTCAGACCAACGCAGAATAGAAACGTTTCAAATGTTTTAATAGAAAAATGTTGCAAATACTATGGACAGCCAACCGCTTCAACAACTCGGTATAAAGACCAGACTATATCAGACAATAAACCAACGGTATTTGGGATACCTGGGTCATGGGGCAAGGAGGTTCGACAATATTGAACGACTCATAGTAGAAGGCAAAGTCTGCCGCCCAAGAGGAAGATCGCCGACACGATGGATAGATCGGACAAAAACCCTGACGGAACAAGGGATGCAGGAAGTAGGAAAGTTTTGCAGAAGGCAAAGTCCGCCGCCCAAGAGGAAGATCGCCCACACGATGGATAGATCGGACAAAAACCCTGACGGAACAAGGGATGCAGGAAGTAATAAGATCTGCCCAATATAGAGAGCGCTGGCGAGGAGTCATTGCGAGCGTAGCAAATTGATGTTACCACACCCTGCAGAAGGGTTATGGACTGAAGAGAGAGAGAGGCGAAGTTTGTCGGTCTGTCACGAGCTTTAATGCTAAACTAGAACAATAATTCTTGAAGATATTTAAAACTTGATCTTTTACAAAAAATTTGTAGCTATTAGGTTTTTGTAAATTCGTCCTGTGGGGTGCGTGAGTTTTCCAGCTCGCAGTAAAATAGGCGTGGGAGTTTTTTCCCAGAGAAGTTTAATATATTTACACAAATTTACAAGGGGACGCCGTTCACCCCCTGTAAATTTGTGTAAATATTTTGTTGGGGTTGTCTGTATGGAATCTGCACGGCGACAGAACTGGGTCCTGGTAGTTAGTGGAGCGCCGTCCTTCTGGGGTCGGCGATATCCGGCTGAGACCCACTGTACAGGGCTACGGGTGAGCGGAATCGTTTCGACTGGCGAACTTCTCGTCCTCACACGTGAAAGAGCTTCAATAATTGAGAGTGGTCACTGATCTTTCGCTTGCCAACGTTCTGTCCGCTCAAGGGTGCAGAAGTTTCTCTCTTCTCTCTTCTGGTACATTGCATTTTGAATAAGTGTCCCCGTCGGGGAGGGGGGACCTCGGTTGTAGGAAATGGAATTTCCTTTTCAGCCAAGGAGGTGAATAGATTTTTTTTATGGGTGGGAAACAGCTGATAACCTGCAGTCGGGCGGCAAGTCAGTCGACACCACCAAGGCGGCGTGAGAAAACGTCAGAAGGAAAGCGAGCAGTGTTGGTCGGGACGGGGGCGGCAACAACATAGGGTTGTGGTTGTGGCGGTTCTTTTCGTCTAGGGCCTTGGTCGGTTCTTGTGTTTGGGTAACTTAAACATATCAGGGACTTCGTCTAGAATTAGTTCTAGGTTTGGGGGAAGGTCATCTTTCAGTCGGGACAGAAGCACTAGATAGGGGATGGGGAGTTTGTTTTTTGGCTTTCTTTTGTGAATTTCAACAGGGGGGGGGGGGGACTTGAAGATGTCGAGAATTGGGGGTTCTTGGGAGATGATGCGGGAGACGAGTTTTTTCTGAAGCGTGTGCAGTCGGGTATGATATAGATCGAAATTTACTAGTTCTTCGAGGAATATATTTGGGAACTTGTAATTTAGGCGGTATATCCGTCGAAGGCAGTTCCTTTAAAAACTGAGGAGGGGTTCGATATGATTTTTGTTCCAGAGGGCAAGGGCTGCCATTTGATAGTCAAGGACTGGGCGAACAAAGGTTTTGTAAGTGTAGAGTAGGGTGTTTGTTGAACAACCCCCTACTCGGGTGCGGAGGAAGTGGAGAAGATTTAACCTGGACCTCATTTTATGGAGACAAAGTCGGACAGTCCACCGCTTCAACAACTCGGTATAAAGACCAGACTATACCATACAATAAACCAACGGTATTTGGGATACCTGGGTCATGTCGCAAGGAGGTTCGACAATATTGAACGACTCATAGTAGACGGAAAAGTCCATGGCTGCCGCCCAAGAGGAAGATCGCCGACACGATGGATAGACCGGACAAAAACCTTGACGGGATGTAGGAAGTAATGAGATCTGCCCAAGATAGACAAGGGCTGCCATTTGATAGTCGAGGACTGGCCCAACAAAGGTTTTGTAAGTGTAGAGTAGGGTTTTTATTGAACAACCCCCTACTCAGGTGCGGAGGCAGTAGAGAAGATTTAACCTGGACCTCATTTTATGGAGACAATGTCTGATGTTCGGTACTGGGCTTAGGGACTGGGTGAAGATCGTGCCAAGATACGTTGTTGATGGTTGGGGTATCAGTGGTTGGCCGTAAAGGTTTATTGAGTATTGATTTTCGGCAATACGTTTAGAAAGGTCTTTGTGACGGAAATGAATCAGTTGGGATTTTTGGGGATTAATCTGGATGCGCCAGAGATTCATCTAGTTTTCGATTTTGGAAATAAATTTGTTTAGGACAGTTTCCGAGATTGAGGGGTTTCGGTGGCAGGACCAGATGACGGTGTCGTCTGCGAATTGTTGGATGTGGAAGCGAGAAATGGTCGGAATGTCGTGACAAAATATGTTGAATAGCAAGGGAGACAGGGAAGACCCTTGTGGGACGACCGCTACGGGCGTAAAGGGGAGAGACAGGGAATAGGACACTTTGGCGCGGCAGGATCGGTTCGAGAGTAAGCTCTTTGCTATGCTAGTGATATTGGGACCTGTAATGTGTGGAGTTTAGCTATCAGACCGTCGTGTCACACAGTGTCGAAGGCTCGGTGGATATCAAGGAGGACTATGGCGGAGTCTCCGGAGTTTAGCGTGATAGCGAGGTTGGATGTCAGGTTGAAAATGGAATGTTGGGTGGACCGTTGATTCATGAATCCACTTTGATGCTCGGGTATGACTTGATGGTTTCGCAGAAGGAGCGAAGACGTTAAGCGATAATTTTTTCGAAAGTTTTACCTATCGTGCTGAGGAGAGAGATTGGGCGATAAGAGTCAACGAGTTTCGGTTTTTTTGGGGATTGGGGATCATTATTGTGTATGCGGATTTCCAGGGCCACGGGAAGGTGCCGGACGAGAGACAGGCGTTGAATATATAGACTAGGTATTCAATTGCTGGGTCTGGAAGGTGTTTGAGGACAGTCCATGGAATACGGTCGGGTCCGGCTGCAGAGCCGTTGCGAGTGGTGGAGATTACATTGCGAACCTCGTCAGAGAGGATGTGCTGAACTACGGGTTCATTTTTGTTTTGAGTAGACGGTGGGAACTCCGAATACGGGGTTAAACGCGGCTGTTTTTGATTATGGCTTTCATGAAGAATGGATCGGTAAAGTGAAGGGAGTTTGATTGGTGGACTTTTTCGAGACGAGTCGCGCAAGCCTGGGGCAAGCCTGGGGTTAAGCACTAACTAGTAGCTAGATTACTTAACTAAAGATCCACAAAGTTTAATTTTCCTACCAACTTCACTGAGATATCGTGTAAAATGCAAAAAATCTCAAAAACAAAGATATCAAAGTTTGAACGTCAACAGTTTAGTAACTAATTGAGCTAGAATATTCTAGTTCCCTCTAGTTAGTAAATCAATTAGTTAGCTTAACATCCAAAAGGTTTAATTTTCCTAGCTAGTGCAATAACTCAGATATCAACTAATAAGTAAAAAATCACAAAAACAAAGATATTAAAGTTTGAACGTCAACAGCTTAGTAACTAATTGCGCTAGAATGTTCAACTTTCCGCTAGTTAGTAGCTCAATTGGATAGCTTAACATCCACAAGGTTTAATTTTCCTAGCTGTTGCAGTATCTCAGATATCAACTAATAATTAAAAAATCTCAAAAACAATGATATTAAAGTGTGAACATCAATAATTTAGTAACTAACTAAGCTAGAATCTTCTAGTTTCCACGAAATAGTAGCAAAATTAGTTAAATAAACGTCTTAAAAGTTTAGTTTTCCTACCTAGTGCACTAACGGAGATATCGTCCAAAATGTAAAAAATCTCAAAAACAAAGATATCAAAGATTGAACGTCAATAACTCAGTAACGAATTAAACTAGAATATTCTAGTTTTCACGAAATATTAGCTAAATTAGTTAACGAAACGTCATCGATGTTTATCGCTCCTAGCTAGTGCAATAATTAGATATCGACTGGACTTACAAAAACAAAGATATCAAAGTTTGAACTTCAATAACTTAATAACCAATGAAGCTAGAAGCCACTAGTTTGCACTACGTATAGCTTAATTATCTATCTAAACGCTCACAAAGTTTAATATTCCCATTTGGTTTGTTAACCAAGTTATTAAGCAAAAACCAAAAGTAATTATTTCGCTTGGAATAATAAATTCGAAATGTTCTCTGTAAAAGTACATATGTTGGTTACATGGGCGTAGCCAGGGTTTAAGTTTAGTTTTAGTGAAGGGGGGTGGTAGTTTGAAGAAAATATAATAACAAAAATGCGCCAATTTACTTTCTAAGATTGACACATAAGATCCCTAAACTACACATTTACCATGCTCTCTCGAAGAGAGTTGTCTCTCCTTATTTCAATATAATATTTAAGGGATTTATTTAATATTTAGGATATTTCGAACCCCCAAAACCCTCCCCTTGGCTACGCCCATGCCTCGGGTCATGTGTCATTTTCTTTCTTGCGGTTTTTGAGCCTAGGCTCAGCTATTCCGCCGTCTTCTTGTTTGTTTCCTTGTTGTTTTTTCCCTTTGTTTTGTTTGTTTGTTTGTTGTTCCTCTCATTTCTCTTCGGGTGGTGATGGGTGGATATTATTCTGTGAGGGTGTGGCTCCCCCCTGTGCTGTTGTGGTGTGCGTATAGGGGTGTGCTGGTTGGCGCTACGGTGGCGAATATGGTAAGGGTTGTACGGAGCGCTCTGGTACCACTGGCGCTACGTACGTACCCGTTACAGTCCTGGTTTTTCCACAGTTAGAGAAAATCTAAGACTCTTCAAATTAAGGTTTTTCAAGTTTAGATACATTTAGGCTAAGTTTGTCGGTCTATCACAGGCTTAAATATCACACTAGAACAAAAATTCTTGAAGATATTGAAAGCTTCATCTTTTAAGAAAAAAAATATAGTTGTTAGGGTTTTTAAATTCGCTCTAGTTTTTCCACAGTCAGAGAAAATCTTAGGTCCTATGAATCAAGATTTTGAAATTTGGATAATTTTAGTCTAATGGTTCGCGTACACCTACACCGTCATCGGCCGAAGTTTGCTCGGGCGACGACGGCGATTGAATCAAACACAAAGAATGAGAGCGCGTACACAAACACGACTGTAATCGTCCGCTGACGCCCGAAAACGGCCGATCATCTCGATGATCCGAACTTGTTGGGATTTCTCGCCAGACTGCCGGCGTCTGCAAATTTAGTGTATTTATAGTTAAATTTTGTTGTTATCTATTTAAACGACTATGGATATTGAAAAATTAATTTGTTGTGTTTATAATAGACCAACCCCGTGGGATAAACATTCAAAAAATTACAATAATCGACAGAATAGCACTGTTGGTAACACTGTCAGTAACACTGGTGGTAACACTGTTCCACTGTTGCAGTGTAAGCACATACACGTCCGAGTTACTCGTCCGGGTAGTTCTGTCCGCCATCGCCCGACAAGATCGGTTTTGGTGTACGCTTAGCATAAGTTTATCGGTCTGTAACAAGCTTAATTGTCAAACTAGAACAATAATTCTTAAAGATATTAAAAACTTGATCTTTTAAGAAAAAAATGTTATTTTTAGATTTTTAAAATTCATTTTAGTTTCTCCACAGTTGGAGAAAATCTAATATATTGCTTTATTGTCAGTAGAAATACATGATTTCTGTGGACAAAGCACAGGCAAAATAAATAAATAAATAAATAAGTCACTTAAAAACTAAAACAAAACATATCAAGAAAGTACATACATACATAAATACATACATTCGTGAGAAAAAAAAAACAAAAAAAAATAACGAAATAAATAAAGAAAAAAAAAAAAACAATAAATAAACAATTAAATAAATAACAATAAGACTCTACAAATTACTACAAATATTTTTAGTCTAAGTTTCTCGGTCTGTGACAAGTTTAAATGTCAGACTAGAACATAAATTCTTGAAGATATTAAAAACTTGATCTATTTAGAAAAGCTAAACGTCTTTGGAATTTTGAAATTCCTCCTAGTTTTCCCACAATAGAAAAAAAAATCAACAACAAAATTCCTACAATCAACACCAATTGAAAAATTACAGTAATATTCAAACAAAAACAGATAATTACCAACAATTACATTTAGCAAAATTATTGTTCGGAAATTACAAACAAGACTAGTTTTTTGTTTCCAGGTAGTTGTTACGTGTCTATTCATTTCGAGCTAAAAATGACATCATCGTCCGTTTATAGTCGCCACGACTTTATCTCCTTCTCCTTTAACAAACATTACCTCTTATATACATTTTACCTGTTGACTTTGATTCACGAACAAACTGGCGGCAGGAAGGGAAAGTGTGAACTTTTTCGGACTCGATTATAAATTTAAAAAAAAAAATTGTTAACACACAAATATTACAGTTTATATATTAAATGCACTTTCCAATATTTGATTTATTCATTTATACAGATTACATAGCTCGTTGGGTTATTAGTTTAAACCGGATGATTATTCCAACTGCTGTTTGAAAACCAAAACTCTCTTGGATTTTGCTTCCACCGCGGAAAAAATAGAACGAAATAACCTAACCTGACCTAAGCTCTAAAGTCTATCTATAATTCCAGTCTAATTACTCAGTTTAACGTCAATAGTTTAACGAAATAACCTAACCTGACTTAACCTCTAAGTCTATCTATAATTCAAGTCTAATCACTCAGTTTAACGACAAGTAATAGTAAAACGAAATAAGCTTACCTAACCTCTAAGTCTATCTATAATTCCAGTCTAATTACTCAGTTTAACGACAATAGTTAACCTAACCTGGAATGACCTAACCTGACCTAACCTCTAAGTCTATCTATAATTCAAGTCTAATCACTCAGTCTAACGACAAGTAATAGTTTAACGAAATAACCTAACCTGACCTAAGCTCTAAAGTCTATCTATAATTCCAGTCTAATTACTCAGTTTAACGACAATAGTTAACCTAACCTGGAATGACCTAACCTGACCTAACCTCTAAGTCTATCTATAATTCAAGTCTAATCACTCAGTCTAACGACAAGTAATAGTTTAACGAAATAACCTAACCTGACCTAACCTCTAAGTCTATCTATAATTCAAGTCTAATCTCTCAGTTTAACGACAAGTAATAGTTTAACGAAATAACTTAACCTTACCTAACCTCTAAGTCTATCTATAATTCAAGTCTAATCACTCAGTCTAACGACAAGTAATAGTTTACCGAAATAACCTAACCTGACCTAACCTCTAAGTCTATCTATAATTCAAGTCTAATCTCTCAGTTTAACGACAAGTAATAGTTTAACGAAATAACCTAACCTGACATAACCTCTAAGTCTATCTATAATTCAAGTCTAATCACTCAGTCTAACGACAAGTAATAGTTTAACGAAATAACCTAACCTGACCTAACCTCTAAGTCTATCTATAATTCAAGTCTAATCTCTCAGTTTAACGACAAGTAATAGTTTAACGAAATAAGCTTACCTAACCTCTAAGTGTATCTATAATTCCAGTCTAATTACTCAATTTAACGACAATAGTTAACCTAACCTGAAATGACCTAACCTGACCTAACCTCTAAGTCTATCTATAATTCAAGTCTAATCACTCAGTCTAACGACAAGTAATAGTTTAACGAAATAACCTAACCTGACCTAACCTCTAAGTCTATCTATAATTCAAGTCTAATCTCTCAGTTTAACGACAAGTAATAGTTTAACGAAATAACCTAACCTTACCTAACCTCTAAGTCTATCTATAATTCAAGTCTAATCACTCAGTCTAACGACAAGTAATAGTTTAACGAAATAACCTAACCTGACCTAACCTCTAAGTCTATCTATAATTCAAGTCTAATCTCTCAGTTTAACGACAAGTAATAGTTTAACGAAATAACCTAACCTGACATAACCTCTAAGTCTATCTATAATTCAAGTCTAATCACTCAGTCTAACGACAAGTAATAGTTTAACGAAATAACCTAACCTGACCTAACCTCTAAGTCTATCTATAATTCAAGTCTAATCACTCAGTCTAACGACAAGTAATAGTTTAACGAAATAACCTAACCTGACCTAACCTCTAAGTCTATCTATAATTCAAGTCTAATCACTCAGTCTAACGACAAGTAATAGTTTAACGAAATAACCTAACCTGACCTAACCTCTAAGTCTATCTATAATTCCAGTCTAATCACTCAGTTTAATCGAGCTTAATTAATAACAATAGCTTCAGTTATTAGACTAGTTTCTTCAGACTATTCTACACTAACGAGTTAACTAATTTAATAAGTTATTAACTTATTATTTTATTAATTTTATTAATTTATTAATTTATTAAGTTACTTAAGTTATTTTTAACATTCAATTTTTTTTTTTGTAAAAGATCAAATATCGTGATAAAATCGAATTTTGTCCGTAGGTTTTATAAAGTGGTTGGCCCTCGGACTCTCCGCCCAAACAGCGAATTCCACCTCGCGATTTCCACCCAGCAGACGTCCGAGCCGACGACCATTTCCGCCGCGATCGTGGGCAGCGCCCGAAACGGACGATCGATCAACATCGAGGATTCCGCCACCGTCTTGCCCTACGCCACGAACATCATCCGATTAGAAGTCAATATCTCCAAGCAAATCGAGCTTCCACATATAATTATTCTCTTACATGCAGGTTGGAGACATCGAGGAAGGTTTCTACAAGCTAGTGGTTAGAGGCAGCGGCGGCGTCGACTTTACCTCAACAGCTCCGCTGAAATTCCTCAAGAAAAGTTATTCCGTCTTCATTCAAACGGACAAGTCTGTTTATAAACCAGGACATAAAGTCTTGTTTAGAGCGCTAATCCTTAATCCAGACTTAAAACCAGCCGCAGAAGTCAGAAACGAATTCATTGATGTCTACGTAACAGTAAGCAATTCTGTGCTAAAATTATCCCAAAATAATTAATTCTGAGACCAATGTTTGTAAATTAGGATGGAGCGGGTAACGTGGTCAAAGAATGGAGAAGGTCAAGTGCAGTTCGTGGGGTTTTCTCCGAAGAACTTCAGCTCAGCCAAAGTCCAGTATTAGGCAACTGGAACATCTCTGTAGTGGTACACAGACAAACCTTCAACAAGACCTTCCAAGTGGCTAAATATATGTTACCCAAATTCCTGATTGAAATCGACGCGCCAAAGCACCTCACGTTCCAGGAGAACATTTTGACCGCGGTCGTGAAAGCCCAGTACGTCAGCACAACTTTCCCATAAAATATTTATTTCGAAATTTTCTCCTCAGATATTCGCACGGAGAGAAGGTGAAGGGCGACGCGACCGTCACCATCTTCCCGACGATTTTCTCCGGAGTCATCCAGCCCATCTTCCAGAACCCCGTGCGCAAGGTGTACCCGATCGACGGATCAATCACCGTGAACTTCGACATCGCCAAAGAGCTCAAGTTGAACGACGAGTACGAGCGCAACGTCATCGTCGACGTGGTGATCGAAGAGGAACTGACCGGCCGAAGGCAGAATAACAGTTTGGAGGTGCAGCTGCACAAGTACGACTACAAGATGGAACTGGTGAAGACCGCCGAGTATTTTAAGCCCGGGATGAAGTACACCACGTTTGTAAGAGATTTTAGAAAAATATTTTTGGAAGTCTCCGAGCAAACTTTGTTCGTAGATTCAAGTGAGGAATCAAGACGGAAGTCCGCTGAAACCCAACCGGAAAACCGTGACCATCAAGTACGGATACTCGCGAAAAGACGAAGTCTACGCGACAGAGAAGATAGTTCTAGACAGAAACGGATTTTATAAACTGGAACTGGACACGCCGGTTAACGCCAACAACGAAACCGCACTCAGAATTGAGGTAAAACCCAAATCTAACAAAAATTCAATTCTTTTCCTCAATTTAATTTAACTTAATTAATAGTTTCAGTAATTAGACTAATTACTTCAAACTATACTACACTAATTACACTAGTCTAAGATCAAAATACCAAAGATAAGTGTAGGCTGTAGGAGGAGGCCAAGGCCCAACTTTGGGCTGTAGAGCCCTAGGAGAGATAGAGAGATAGTACAATAATTGATTAACTTTCTCTGCTTTCTTTTAGGCTGAGTATTATGATTTGAAGGAGAGATTGTCGCCGGTTCCCGCCGCTGTTTCTTTCAGCAACAATTTCCTGCAGGTGCAGCTGGAGACGGAGAAGGCGACGGTGAATTCGGACGTGGAGGTTCTGGTCAATTGCACCGAGCCGTTGAAGTTCTTGAGCTACGAACTCGTTGGGCGTGGGGACGTCATCGCGGCCAACACGTTCAGAGTGGAAAATCTTCGAGTAAGAAAACAGTTGGATTAATTTCATCCAAGAGGCTTTGTGGTAGTCTGAACTTGCGACAGAGCAAGCATTTTGACTTGATCAAATCTTACAGACTCTTCAGACCAACAAAGTCCCGGATCGTTCCTAAAGATATTTTGATAGACCAACAAAGTTCCTGATCGTTCCTAAAAACATTTTGATAGACCAACAAAGTTCCTGATCGTTCCTAAACATGTTTTGATAGAGCAACAAAGTTCCAGACCGTTCCTAAAGATATTTTGATAGACCAACAAAGTCTCTGATCGTTTCTAAAGATGTTTTGATAGACCAACAAAGTTCCTAATCGTTCCTAAAGATATTTTGAGAGAGTAACAAAGTCCATGATCGTTCCCAAAGATATTTTGATAGACCAACAAAGTTCCAGACCGTTCCTTAAGATATTTTGATAGACCAACAAAGTCTCTGATCGTTTCTAAAGATGTTTTGATAGACCAACAAAGTTCCTAATCGTTCCTAAAGATATTTTGAGAGAGTAACAAAGTCCATGATCGTTCCCAAAGATATTTTGATAGACCAACAAAGTTCCTGATCGTTCCTAAACATATGTTAATAGTCCAACAAAGTTCCTGATCGTTCCTAAAGATATTTTGATGGACCAATAAAGTCTCTGATCGTTCCTAAAAGTATTTTGATAGACCATCAAAGTTCCTGATCGTTTGTAAAGATATTTTGATAGACCAACAAAGTTCCTGGTCGTTTCTAAAGATATTTTGATAGACCAACATAGTTCCTGATGGTTCCTAAAGATATTTTGATACACCAACAAAGTTCCTGATCGTTACTAAAATAATTTTGATATACCAACAAAGTATGCAATCGTTTCTAAAGATATGTTTATACACCAACAAACTCCCTGATCGTCCCTTAAGATATTTTGATAGAAAAACAAAGTTCCTGATCGTTCCTAAAGATATTTTGATAGACCAGCAATGTCTCTGATCATTCCTAAACATATTTTGATAGACCAACAAAGTTCCTGATCGTTTCTAAAGTAATTTTGATAGATCAACAAAGTTTCTGATCGTTCCTTAAGATATTTTGATAAACCAACAAAGTTCATGATCGTTCCTAAATATATTTTGATAGACCAACAAAGTCTCTGATCGTTTCTAAACATATTTTGATAGACCAAAAGAAGTTCCTCATCGTTCCTAAAAATATTTTGATAGACCAAAAAAGTCCCTGATCGTTTTTAAAGTTATTTTGATAGACCAACAAAGACCCTGATCGTTATTAAAAATATTTTGATAGACCAACAAAGTTTCAGATCGTTCCTAAAGATATTTTGATAGACCAACAAAGTCTCTAATCGTTTCTAAACATATATTGATAGACCAACAAAGTTCCTCATCGTTCCAAAAGATATTTTGATAGACCAACAAAGTTCATGATCGTTCCTAAAGTTATTTTGATAGAGCAACAAAGTCCCTGATCGTTTCTGTACATATTTTCATACACCAGCAAAGTACTTGATCGTTTCTAAACTTGTTTTCATAGGCCAACAAAGTCCCGGATCTTGCCTAAAGATATTTTGATAGACCAGCAAAAATCCCTAATCGTTTCTAAAGTTATTTTGATAGACAAACAAAGTTCCTGATCGTTCCTAAAGATATTTTTATAGACCAACAAAGTCCCTGATCGTTTCTAAAGATATTTTTATAGACCAACAAAGTCCCTGATCGTTAATAAAGATATATTGATGGACCAACAAAGTCCTTGATCGTTCCTAAAGATATTTTAATAGACCAACAAAGTTCCTGATCGTTTCTAAAGATATTTCGATAGACTAACAAAGTCCCTGATCGTTTCTAAAAATATTTTTATATACCTAACAAAGTTCCTGATCGTTCGTAAAGATATTTTGATAGACCAACAAAGTACCTGATCGTTCCTAAAGATATTTTGATAGACCAACAAAGTTCCTGATCGTTCCTAAAGATATTTTGATAGACCAACAAAGTTTCTGATCGTTCCTATAAATATTTTGATAGACCAACAAAGTTCCTGATCGTTCCTGAAGATATTTTGTTAGACCAACAAAGTCCCTGATCGTTCCTAAAGATATTTTGATAGACCAACAGAGTTCCTGATCGTTCCTAAACATATTTTGATAGACCAACAAAGTTACTGAGCGTTCCTAAAGATATTTTGATAAACCAACAAAGTACCAGATCGTTAGTAAAGATATTTTGATAGACCAACAAAGTCCCTGATCGTTCCTAAAGATGTTTTCATAGACCATCAAAGTTCCTGATCGTTTCCTAAGTTCCTGATCGTTTCTAAACATATTTTCATAGACCAACAAAGTCCCTGATCGTTCCTAAAGATATTTTGATATACCAACAAAGTTCCTGATCGTCCCTAAAGATATTTCGATAGACCAACAAAGTTCCTGATGGTTCCTAAAGATATTTTCATAGACCAACAAAATCCCTGAAAGTTCCTAAAGATATTTTGAAAAACTAACAAAGTTCCTGATCCTTTCTAAACATATTTTGATAGAACAACAAAGTCCCTGATCGTTCCTAAAGATATTTTGATAGACCAAAAAAGTTCCTGATTGTTCCTAAAGATATTTTGATAGACCAACAGAGTTCCTGATCGTTCCTAAACATATTTTGATAGACCAACAAAGTTCCTGAGCGTTCCTAAAGATATTTTGATAAACCAACAAAGTACCAGATCGTTCCTAAAGATATTTTGATAGACCAACAAAGTCCCTGATCGTTCCTAAAGATGTTTTCATAGACCATCAAAGTTCCTGATCGTTTCCTAAGTTCCTGATCGTTTCTAAACATATTTTCATAGACCAACAAAGTCCCTGATCGTTCCTAAAGATATTTTGATATACCAACAAAGTTCCTGATCGTCCCTAAAGATATTTCGATAGACCAACAAAGTTCCTGATGGTTCCTAAAGATATTTTCATAGACCAACAAAATCCCTGAAAGTTCCTAAAGATATTTTGAAAGACTAACAAAGTTCCTGATCCTTTCTAAACATATTTTGATAGAACAACAAAGTCCCTGATCGTTCCTAAAGATATTTTGATAGACCAAAAAAGTTCCTGATCGTTTCTAAAGATATTTTGATAAACTAACGAATTCCCTGATCGTTCCTAAAAATATTTTGATACACCAACAAAGTTCCTGATCGTTCCTAAAGATACTTTGATAGACCAACAAAGTACCTGATCGCTCCTAAAGATATTTTGATAGACAAACAAAGTTCCTGATCGTTCCTAAAGATATTTTGATAGACCAGCAAAGTTCGTAATCGTTCCTAAAGATGTTTTCATAGACCAACACAGTTCCTGATCGTTCCTAAAGATATTTTGTTACACCAACAAAGTTCCTGATCGTTCCTAAAGATATTCTGATAAACCAACAAAATTCCTGATCGTTTCTAAAGATATTTTGATAGACCAACAAAGTTCCTGATCGTTCCTAAAGATATTCTGATAAACCAACAAAGTTCCTGATCGTTCCCAAACATATTTTGATAGACCATCAAAGTTCCTAATCGTTTGTAAAGATATTTTGATAGACCAACAATGTTCCTGGTTGTTTCTAAAGATATTTTGATAGACCAACATAGTTCCTGATGGTTCCTAAAGATATTTTCATAGACCAACAAAGATCCTGATCGTTACTAGAATAATTTTGATATAACAAGAAAGTATGCAATCGTTTCTAAAGATATTTTCATACACCAACAAACTCCCTGCTCGTCCCTAAAGATATTTTGATAGACAAACAAAGTTCCTGATCGTTCCTAAAGATATTTTGATAGACCAACAAAGTTCCTGATCGTTCCTAAAGATATTTTGATAGACCAACAAAGTTCCTGATCGTTCCTAAAGATATTTTGATAGACCAACAAAGTTCCTGATCGTTCCTAAAGATATTTTGATAGACAAACAAAGTTCCTGATCGTTCCTAAAGATATTTTGATAGACCAACAAAGTTCCTGATCGTTCCTAAAGATATTCTGATAAACCAACAAAATTCCCGATCGTTTCTAAAGTTATTTTGATAGATCAACAAAGTTTCTGATCGTTCCTAAAGATATTTTGATAAACCAACAAAGTCCCTGATCGTTTTTAAAGTTATTTTGATAGACCAACAAAGTCCCTGATCGTTCCTAAAAATATATTTATAGACCAACAAAGTACCTGATCGTTTCTAAACATTTTTTGATAGACCAGCAAAGTTCCTCATCGTTCCTAAAGATATTTTGATAAACCAACAAAGTTCATGATCGTTCCTAAAGATATTTTGATAGAGTAACAAAGTTCCTGATCGTTCCTAAACATATTTTGATACACCAGCGAAGTACCTGATCGTTTCTAAACTTGTTTTCATAGGCCAACAAGGTCCCTGATCGTGCCTAAAGATATTTTGATAGACCAGCAAAAATCCCTAATCGTTTCTAAAGTTATTTTGATAGACCAACAAAGTTCCTGATCGTTTCTAAAGATATTTTGATAGACAAATAAAGTTCCTGATCGTTCCTAAAGATATTTTGATAAACTATTAAAGTCCCTGATCGTTTTTAAAGTTATTTTGATAGACAAACAAAGTCCCTGATCGTTCCTGAAAATATTTTGATAGACCAACAAAGTACCTGATTGTTTCTAAACATATTTTGATAGACCAACAAAGTTCCTCATCGTTCCTAAGGATATTTTGATAGACCAACAAAGTTCATGATCGTTCCTAAAGATATTTTGATAGAGCAACAAAGTTCCTGATCGTTCCTAAACATATTTTGATACACCAGCGAAGTACCTGATCGTTTCTGAACTTGTTTTCATAGGCCAACAAAGTCCCTGATCGTGCCTAAAGATATTTTGATAGACCAGCAAAAATCCCTAATCGTTTCTAAAGTTATTTTTATAGACCAACAAAGTTCCTGATCGTTTCTAAAGATATTTTGAAAGACCAACAAAGGCCCTGATCGTTCCTAAAGATACTTGATAGACCAACACACTGCCTGATCGTTTCTAAACATATTTTGATAGACCAACAAAGTTCCTGATCGGTCCTAAAGATATTTTGATAGACCAACAAAGTTCCTGATCGCTCCTAAAGATATTTTGATAGACCAACAAAGTTCCTGCTCGTTCCTAAAGATGTTTTCATAGACCAACAAAGGCCCTGATCGTCCCTAAAGATATTTTGATAGACCAGCAAAAATCCCTAATTGTTTCTAAAGTTATTTTGATAGACCAACAAAGTTCCTGATCGTTTTTAAAGATATTTTGAAAGACCAACAAATGCCCTGTTCGTTCCTAAAGGTACTTGATAGACCAACACAGTGCCTGATCGTTTCTAAACATATTTTGATAGACCAACAAAATTCCTGATCGGTTCTAAAGATATTTTGATAGACCAACAAAGTTCCTGATCGTTCCTGAAGATATTTTGATAGACCAACAAAGTTCCTGCTCGTCCCTAAAGATGTTTTCATAGACCAACAAAGGCCCTGATCGTCCCTAAAGATATTTTGATAGACCAACAAAGTCCCTCATAGTTCCTAAAGATATTTTGATAGACCAACAAAGTCCCTCATAGTTCCTAAAGATATTTTAATAGACCAACAAAGTCCCTGCTCGTTTCTCAAGATATTGTTATAGACCAACAAAGTCTCTGATCGTTCCTAATAATATTTTGATCTAATTCCTTAACTGTTAGACTTACAGGTTCCACTTCACAGCCTCTCAAGCAATGGCTCCAACTTCCCACCTGATCGTCAGTTACGTCAGAGAAGACGGTGAACTGGTTTCGGATTCCATCGACGTCAAAGTCAACGGACTTTTGCAAAACTTCGTAAGTCGAACAATAAGAAAACCAGAATAGATAGAATCTTCTAGTTTTCAAATCTAAACTAACAATATCATTAACTACATCTGCTATAATCTTCAAAATTAAATTTAAAAATTAAATTAATTTTTAATCTTCATATTTCGTTAACTATACCACATAGAATCTTCTAGGCTACATATCTAGACTCGTTAACTCAATATCTATATATTTAGATTGAGATACAGACTACGGCAAAGGAGGTGAGTCCGGAAACGGACGTGGACATCACCATCAGATCGCAACCGAACTCGTACATAGGGCTGATGGCGGTGGACGAGAAGGTTTACACGTTGAGGTCGGGGCACGACTTGGGGCTGGGCAGAGTTGGTGAGGAGTTGGAAGGGTACGATCCGTCGAGGGTTAGTCCTTACGCCGCCTTGATGCGGGAGACGAAGACGGACTTCTTCTGGAAACAGGGATCGGCGAACGCCAAAGAAATGTTCTATGTGAGTTTTGGCGAAATTTTGCGGATTTTTTTTTTTATTGCGAATCGTTTCGTTTCAGGAGTCCGGAACGTCGCTGTTGACTAACACTCTGGTTAACAATAAGAAACCAACACGTAAGTTAATTTTGTTCTCATCCTTAGCGAATATAAAATTCGTCGAAGTGCTCGAAGGAGGTGTCGTAAAAGTGTCAACGAAGTGTCTTTGGGAACATTTTAATTTGAACTCTGTGGTGTCCTCAAAATATCGGACATTTGTGCCAGTAGGGAAAGATAGTTCGTTCTAGGGAACTCCTCACTCTTCGCCCCGCACCCTTACGAAGTAATGTTTTCATAAATTCATTCAACAGTGATTTTCACTTCACTTTCATTTTATTTATTCATTTTAAATTCACTTAACAGTGATTTTCATAAATCACTGTTAAGGTCACACTTTCCCATAAGATTACATGTAAATTGAGACGTGTTGTGGTGGGGGTAGGGGTGAGGGGCTAGGAGTGAGGAGTGGCCTAGAACGAACTATCTTTCTCTACTTGTGCCGCCTGACGCTTCGTTTGCCCAGCAAACACTTCGTTGCACTTCGAATACACTTCGAAGAAACTTCATTTTCACCAGGGATTTCATCTTCTAGTTTTCAAATCTAGCAAACCATATATTCATCATCGATTCCCACTGTGTTAGTCCTTCCAGTTTCAAAGCACATTTGATATCCAATGTTTGTTGCTTCCAGTCGAAGACATTTATCTTCGTCCGCTCTTCTACGAGGGAAGCACGGTGAAGCCGGATCGAGGGGTAGGTATAAACTTCCACACGGTGACACGGCCCCCTCTGGCAGGTCCTTACGCCTTTAGCAGGATCCCCCGCCCCGTCTGGGACAAACCCCGCGTCTACTTAACCGAGAATATCTTCGACACCTGGCTCTTCAGCAACTTCTCCTCTGGGTAAGTGAACCACAAAGGATATAGTCGTTGCAATGTTTTCGTTTTTAAGATTCGAGGGGAAGACGTCGATTCGTCGCAGAGTTCCCAGCAGTTTGAATGCGTGGCGGTTGACTGGGTTCAGTCTGAATCCGCTGCAGGGGTTGGGGTTGACGAACACGGCGAAGACGGTGACGGTGAGGAAGCCGTTTGGGGTCTTTATAGAGCTCCCGTTTTCGGTGCAGCGGGGGGAAATCGTGGAGGTTCGCGTCGTGGTCCGCAACGACCTGGAGGAGGAAGTTTCGGCCGAAGTCACGTTGCACAACCTCGAGCAAAAGTTTGCTTTCGCTGAGATTTCCAACGAAGTTAATGGAACAATACAAAGTGAGATGATGAGATATTGAGAGAGGTTTGAGGACTATGACCTAATTATTTGCAGAAATCGAGTTGTATCAGAAGAAACCTTTAACAATCAAGAGAAAGTCAGGATCTTCGGTTTCTTTCTACATTTCACCGAAAAAACCCGGTCCCATCGAACTCAAAGCCTCGGCGTCCTCACCAAAAGCTCAAGATTCCACCATAAAACAACTGAACGTCGTAGTAAGTCAAACTTTCAAACCTAAACCTAACTTGTTTTGGCTAATATAATCTTAACCTAACATAACCTAAATCCAACTTTTTTTTTCTAGGCCGAAGGTGAAACTCTGTACTTCACGAAAACTTTGCTGATAGACCTGACCAAGTCGAACGTGTTCTCCTCCAACATCTCCTGGGAAATCCCCAAGAACTTCGTCCCGGATTCCTCGCGGATCGAAGTCGCCGCAGTGGGCGACCTCCTGGGCCCGGCTGTGATGAACCTCGGGCAGTTCATCCGCCTTCCCGTTGGAACTTCCGAACAAAACTTGATCAACTTTTTCCCGGATCTGATCATCTTGAAATATCTGAAGAACACGCAACAACTCACTCCAACCATACAGCGAGAAGCCCTAGTCAATATCGAGACCAGTTACCAGCAACAACTCACCTACAAGAACCTCGATGGATCCTTCTCCATCTTTGGAAGACAAGAAGAAATTGGAAGCATTTGGTAAATTAACTCATGGTCAAACTAATCAACTAATCTTAATTAATTGATCTTTTTAAGGTTAACAGCTTACACGGCGATGGCATTCTCCAAAGCAAAGCGTCACATCTTCGTAGAACAATCGATCGTGGATTCAGCTTACGCTTTCCTCTCCGAGTCGCAGAACCGCAATGGGAGCTTTACCGAGCAGAGCGAGATAATCCACCAGCAGATCCAAAGCTCCAGAGACAAAAGTCTGAGCTTAACCGCCTTCGTTGCGATATCCTTCATAGAGAACGAGATTCCAAGATCCAAATACTCCAACGAGATTAACAAGGCGTTGGATTACATAGCCAGGAATTTGGGAGAAGAGGATAGCGAGTACACGGTGGCCATTTGCAGTTACGTCTTGCAGCTGGCCAATCATCCGTCGAAGTTGAGTGCGTTTAATCTGTTGGATTCCAAGGCGAAGACCGGGAAGAATCTGAAGTGGTGGGCTAGAGATTTCCCCGAAGATGAGAAGAAGAACCCATGGAATTCCTTGCCCAAATCTTTGGACATAGAAGCGACGGCTTATGGATTACTGGCGTTAATCGAAGGAAATCTAATTGAAGACGCTTTGCCTGTGTTGAACTGGCTGGTGAATCAAAGAAACGATCTGGGCGGCTTCGCTTCTTCCCAAGACACCAGCATAGGCTTGTACGCCCTGTACCGGATGGTCGGGAAGCTTTCAGCCAGCTCCAACGTGCAAATCGAGTTTGGAGCGAAGAAGGGAGAAACGAGCAGGATGAACATCAACAGGGACAACGCCATGATCCTCCAGAAAGCCAAAGCAATTCGCGCCAAATATACAAATCTCAAGCAAATCTCAACCTTTGTTCGTTTCAGGTCAATGAGAAGGCCAGACTGGTCAACGTGACCGCCTCCGGCAGCGGACTCGCTCTATTCCAAGTCAGTTACAGTTACAACATGAACGTGACCGGGCCTTGGCCGCTCTTCACCTTAGATCCTCAAGTCGATAAGAATTCCAACAGGCACCATTTGCAACTTTCCATCTGCACTGCGTAAGTCACTACTAGATAACAACTTCTTGTTTTCAAAATTAGCTAGATCAAGGTTTCTTCTATAATAAGATTAAATTTGGTTGCGTTATCTGTAGATATATCTGTATCTAAATAAAATATTATAATTTCTTTTCTAGATTTGTGACAAGGAATCTGACAGATATTCGGTTGAGTAATATGGCTGTTATGGAAGTTAATTTTCCGTCTGGATTTACGGCGGATTTGGATTCTTTGCCTAGTCTGGAGGTGTCTCAGAACGTGAAGAAAGTCGAGACCAAGAACGGCGACACGAGGTTGATTCTGTATTTCAATAATCTGACGGTTGTTGAATACTGTCCGACGGTCTCGGCCTTCCAAACCCACCGAGTTTTCCAGCAGAAAGCCGTCCCGGTGGTTATTTATGATTATTACGACAGTTGTAAGTATTTTTTGAAATTTTTTTAGAAATTTCGTTGAAATCTTATTTTTTGCAGCTCGTCATGCAAGAATTTTCTATAAAGGTCGCAAATCGACGCTTTGTGATGCTTGCCAAGAGGGCAGTTGTTTGGAGCTTTGCGCAGCGGAAGCAGACAAGCAGAGAGCGGAAGCCAGCCAAGAAAGGGGAAACTCGGCAGGAAAAATTTACTCGTCAGGAATTCTGCTAATTATTTTGCTGTTCTTACATTAAACTCAACTCTAAATGATTTAACTAATACATCGAATTAACTGTGTTTTAACGTAACTAGTCCATTGTAAATATGTACTTAATCTCAATTAAGAGTCTAATTTTTAGTAATTAATGTGATAAGTGTTGATTAACACGAATAACAAAGTGAGTCTAATAAAACTTTTATAAGAAAACAACAAATTTAGAGTTTATTTCCAAGAAATTTCTTTCACTATTTCACTAGTAATATTTATTAATCGATTTAAACAAAGTTTGAATTATTAGTTTTCCCGCTTTGAATGGCTAGCGCCATCTATTCAGGAAATGCATGTATTACGTCAAGTTTTAAACTTAAATAAGTCTTTTATCCAAAAGAAAAATCAATAAACGATAAAATTGATACTTGAAGCTAATTTAATTCAAATTTGAAAAGTTTTAAAACTTGCATTATTTTACGAATTTGAAAATTTTAAATAGCGACATCTACTAGATAAAATCTTAACTATGTTTTATTTAAATGTCAAAGGTAATGTTAACTTTGACATTTTGTTTTTGACAATAATGACAGGGCAGTCAAATCGAAGCAAACAATGTAAATAAAATCGGCTCAAAGACTCAAATACCTAGCAATAATGGCTTATGTTAACGTGAAAGACTGGTCGGTCGACCAGGTGACGGAATGGTTGAAAGGTAAATTCAAAATCGAGAATTATTTAATTATCAAAAAAACTAACCTGAAATTCCTTATTAATCTCGAATAGGTTTGGATAATTCCGTGAGTCCTTACGCTCAGTATTTCGTTAACAACGCCGTGAACGGACACCAGCTCTTGAGTCTCCGGGTTGACGACTTGGAGCACTTGGGCGTGAAAACTTTGGGACACCAGGAAATCATTCTGGAGTCCGTCGAGCACCTCAGGAACTTCGTAAGTTCTGCAAGTAAAGTTACAAGAAATGGTCGTGAATCTTGTTTTTTAGCATTACGAATTGGATAAGGAGAATTTGCAAATGTTGGCGATGCGGTTATCCTGTGCCTCAAATTCACTCAACAGAGAATTACAATTCTGCAATGAAAATGCGACAATGGTCAACACACAAACTTTGTCTGATGTTCATAATATCATTACAACCATTAAGCCTTTAGTTTGTTGGCTACATAGGTAAAACACTAAAATTTACAAATAAATTCCCTTTCAAAACTTGTCGACAATGTAATTTTCTATGAGAATATTAACCCCTTGACATACGAATAAAATGCACGTTGATGTGTCCATATACATGTGATCTTATCACAGATACATAACATCTTAAAGACAGCATAGTATGTCAAGGGGTTAACAGTCAAAAACAGACTACTTTTGTGTATGCTGTTATCATTTTCTATTGTAGATCTCCGTTCGGTGGAAATCTAGAGTACAACAAAATGAAGAAAGTCTTCCTGGAGTTGGGGTTTGAGATGGCGTTAAACGCTAACCGAGACAAATTCTCAGAGAAACCGATAAAATCTATCAGAGACAATTGCGAGAAGCTCACGAAACTTGCAGACAAAATAATCCAAGTAATTAATAATAATCAATAATAATCCAATCATCCAATCCAATCATCAGTAAACAATAATAATCCAATAATTATCACACAATAATTAGTCTGAGAAACTGATAAAATCCATCAGAGACAATTTCGAGAAGCTCACGAAACTTGCAGACAAAATAATCCAAGTAATCAATAATTATCAATAATAATCCAATCATCCAATCCAATCATCAGTAAACAATAATAATCCAATAATTATCACACAATAATTAGTCTCAGAGAAACCGATAAAATCCATCAGAGACAATTTCGAGAAGCTCACAAAACTTGCAGACAAAATAATCCAAGTAATCAATAATTATCAATAATAATCAGTAATCAATAATAATCCAATCATCCAATCCAATCATCAGTAATCAATAATAATTCAATAATTATCACACAATAATTAGTTTTTATTTTGTGTTAAAGTTATTTGTTTGTTTTTATTTAGGAAATTTCTGATCCGATGATTTTGCAACCAGCCACGTTGGACTTGTCGACTTTGAAGAAGAAGGAACAAGAATTGGGGTTTTTTATTCTGCCTAGTAATAGTCCGGTGCATCAGATCGCCGAGATTAAGTTCGGTTCCCCGGCTCATTTGAATTCCAAGATCGAGCAAGGAGATGAAATTGTTCAAGTGAGAAATAGATTTGTAAAAAACATTTCTGTTTCAATTAAAGGTTTGTAATGTTTTTGCAGGTGAATTATCAGACGGTTGTCGGGTGGCAAACGAAGAAAGTGATGCATTTGCTTGAGGAATCTCCACCGGAGATCGTGTTAACTTTGAAGAAGCGACCAAGGCACACCAAAGTTTACGGACAGATCTACATGAAGCCTTACAGATTGCCTAGTAAGAAGAGGGCTGCGCCATACTCCAGATGGAACGAGAACCTGCCTTCACCCCAACTGTTGACTATCCATGATTTGCCTCAAATTTCAATACCCAAGTGAGATTTTGCAAAGACTAATTTGTTATTTTTGCAAATTAGAATTAAGGCTGATTCTCATATACGCGACACTCAGCGACGTCACGCGACATCGCCACTCAAATAATGATTATATTGTTTTAAATGGCTACGCCACGTGCCCATTTAAAAGTCGATTCTGATATACGCGACACTCAGCTACGCGACGTCACGCGACATCAATTCAAAATAATGATTACATTGTTTTAAATGGGCACGTTCTCACTATCGTAACGCGACGTGCCCATTTAAAGGTCGATTCTCATATACGCGACACTCAGCTACGCGACATCACCTCAAAATAATGAATACATTGTTTTAAATGGGCAAGTTCTCACTATGGCTACGTGACGTGCCCATTTTAAGGTCAATTATCTCATACGCGACACTTAGCTACGCGACGTCGCCTGTCAAATAATGATCACATTGTTTTAAATGGGCACGTTCTCACTATGGCTACGCGATAGCTACTACGTGTCCATTTAAAACAATGTAATCATTATTTGACAGGCGATGTCGCGTAGTTGAGTGTCGCGCATATGGGAATCGAGCTTTAGGCCTAAATTTTGGTGTCAGTTTTGAGAAATTTGTGATTCAAATTTGCTAATATTTCGTTTTTTTTTGCATTTAGACCGCCGATTATTGAAAATATTGAGTCGGACAGTGGGAGTGAATGTGAGACTCCAGATAGTCCTTTGGATAATGGGGGAAGACTTTATCCGCTTAAGCCTCGATCCGCACTACAGAGGAGGAACACCATCACAGGCACTACGCCGACTAATACTCAGTCTTCCCACGAAATCGAACGAGTAAGTGTTAACTTTGTCATAACGTTCGAAAACCGCAAAAATTACATTTGCGAAAACTTCGGGAATATTTCTGGAACAATTTTTATTAATTTTGCAAATTAGAAAATTTAGAATGTTGATCACAATTACAATTTTGCAATATAATCTTTGCTAAACTGTTGAAATTTCAACTGGAACTTTGCACAAATAATTTGCAAAAGATGCAACTTTTTTCTAAAAATAATTTCAACTCTCTACCGTCTCCGGGGGCTACTGCGCAGAGTTTTACAACTTTTTCACCTTTTCACCCACAACTCGGACAGTTTTCGTCGTACGTACCTGCCACCGGAACCGACGTGTCCGGAACGTCGCCACAAGTCAGACCGTCACCTCACTTTTCAACATTTTTGCTTAATTTTTGCAGAAAGTGCCAAAAACCAAATATTTTCTTGCAAAAATTTCGTCATTTTTGGACGGCCTAAATGGCGCGATCCGCAAGTCTCATCGAAAATCGCAGTACGTGGGGTCGTACGTCTGTTCTTTGGCTACAAGAATCTGATGCACCGACTCTCTCGGAACGAGGGGGCCTTTAGTCGGGGGACCCGCATTCGCAGAAAAATGTGAATAACGTCGCCGATAAAAGTCACGCAGCGACGAGAGTGGTGTCTGATGACGCGTCTGCAAGTTTTTTTACCGGAATCGTTGCATTTCCGAATTCCATTTTCCCCGGGCATCTTCGTCGTGACCTCCGTAAAAGTGGTCATTTTTATAATGCAAACTTTTGGGGTCCGTATGGGGAAGCGTTCGGCCTGAATCACCGGGTCAAGACGGAATCGCCAATTTTGATTGATTATGAGACGACTGACGTGTGGCGTTTCGCGAATGTCACCTGGGGGACCGCACCACGTGGGTTTTAAAAAGGCTCAAATTTGGCTTTTTTATGCCGCCGGAGGCGGCAGATTTTCGGTGTTTTAACCGCGCGTCTTCGACGACTTAAGTGAATGTCCGTCCGCACGTGGCGCATCCCCGAGTTTCGTCCTCCGTTCTGCTGCTCCTCTCTGGGGGCTCCAAAACCCACCCGAAAATCGAGGTTTTTACGCGGAGGCGGCGGCGCAAAACGGGATTATACATTTTTCCGGTGTAGAACCGAGATCTCCATCGAGCGGTGCCGTTTTCGTGACTCAACTCCCCCAGGTTCGGACGCACCAGACCGAAAACTAAAATCACGATATTTTGCTTTTGAGGCGCATTTTTGGTCGGATCTCAATTTTTTCCCGGATCCTCTAGCCACCGCCGCGCCACGTTTTTAGAGCCCTCGCTCGCCGTCCTGCGACGTCCCGTTCGCCTGATGCAAAATCAAATAATTTTTTTTTCACGTTTTTGCACGTTTTTTCACTTCCACGGACGGCCATGACTTATTTGATGGGCTCCAGGTCGCCGGTTGGGTTCGTTCTCTTCAGAACACTCGCCCGCAGCCGTTCCGGCAAGAATTTTTAAACTGCGACGACTTTTTGCTAATCTGTGGCACTTTGAGGAGAAAAAGCGCAAAAAAGTGAGGAAAACCAGAGGCGTTTTGCGGCGGTACATAGAACTTCAGAACCAATTGACGGATCGGAACCGGACCGCTGCCGTTCGATCGCACATAGAACCTTTTAGTTTGTTTGGGAGTTTAATCCCGATTGCGTCGGAGATGGCGTCGCGACGCCACAAAAACGACGTTTTTTGGACGTCCAGGAAAACTCCCACAGGATCGCCAACTTGAACTCTGCGGGAACGGTTTTCTCACGCGATTCCCACAGGGAATTGAACGTTTCATCTTTTACTGCAAGCGGCATCGCGCTGCGTCGTTTGCGACCGTCCCGACGCAGGCCCAAACTCGCCGTATTGCAGGAAACAAGTGACGATAGTAAAACGGTCATATTTTTGCAGCGTCCCGGTGAATGTTTTAGATTTTTCCGTGGATTGTAGAACGGTGTTTTGGCTTTCGGCACCCATAATTGGACGTCGCGGAATCGCGTCGCGACGCCCACTTATAACTGTTAAGGATCTCACAGACCGGCGCGAAAGTTTCGTTGCCGCGACCGCTGCGATATCGCGCCGGTTGATACGGCGGCTTATGTACATGTTCAGACCAACAAGCGCCGAAAATCGCGCTTGTTGGTCTGCACATGTACATAAGCCGCTGTATCAATCGGTCCGCCGCGATATCGGAGCAGTCGCGGCAACGAAACTTTCGCGCCGGTCTGTGAGATCCTTTAATCTGCACGGAGAAAAACTTGAATGTCGATTTGGGACACCGGGATGTCGCGTTTTTGAAATTCCAAGTTGACCGGCACGTGGGCCCCGCCGAGACGAACATTTTGGTACCAGTGCCGAGTCGTTGCCCGCCACGGATCGAAACGTATTGGCCCAAACGGCGAAATCCTCGCCGGAAAGTGGGGTTAGTCTGACCGCTGCAGTTTCGCGGTTTCTGGGCGCCGCGACTCGAAACTGCGCGCGTTCTATTCGGGAAGGACGTCTCTTACATTTAAGGGTTCGCGATCCGACCTGCCGACGTCAGAAAATAGCACTCTTTTTTTTGCATGGTTTTTTGACATCTACCCCCCTCACGGCGCGGCCAAATCCGACTTTTGCGGCACGGGGAGATGCCGCCCGCCTTCACACGTATTTTGGGCTTCCTGCGTCGCTCGCTTCACCCGGTGCGGCCAAAATTCAACTGAAACTTTGCAAATATTCCTAGAGAAAATCGCGATGTTTTTTAATTAAATTTGCATGAATTTCACGAAAATTTCAAGAACAAATTTTAATTGAAACCAAAATTTTGTAATTTAATCTTTGCGAAACTGTTGAATATTCAGCTGAAACTTTGCTAATATTCCTAGAGAAAATCGCGATGTTTTTTAATTAAATTTGCATGAATTTTAGGAAAATTTCAGGAACAAATTTTAATTAAAACCAAAATTTTGCAATCTAATCTTTGCGAAATCTTGGAATATTCAGCTGAAACTTTGCTAATATTCCTAGAGAAAATCGCGATGTTTTTAGATTAAATTTGCACAAATTTCAGGAATATTTCAAGAAAAATTTTTAATTCGAACCAAAATTTTGCAATTTAATCTTTGCGAAATCTTCAGCTGAAAATTTGCTATATTCCTAGAGAAAATCGCGTTGTTTTTTAAATAAAATTTGCATGAATTTCAGGAATATTTCAAGAACAAATTTTAATTGAAACCAAAATTTTGCAATTTAATCTTTGCGAAACTGTTGAATATTCAGCTGAAACTTTGCAAATATTCCTAGAGAAAATCGCGATGTTTTTTAATTAAATTTGCATGAATTTTAGGAAAATTTCAAGAACAAATTTTAATTAAAACCAAAATTTTGCAATCTAATCTTTGCGAAATCGTGGAATATTCAGCTGAAACTTTGCTAAT
The DNA here is from genome assembly GCA_944588485.1 of Phosphuga atrata. Lineage (NCBI taxonomy): Eukaryota > Metazoa > Arthropoda > Insecta > Coleoptera > Silphidae > Phosphuga > Phosphuga atrata. Next base: position 5,103,953 of record OX155897.1, on the reverse strand, counting down.
ATTCCTAGAGAAAATCGCTATGTATTTAAGTTAAATTTGCATGAATTTCAGAAATATTTCAAGAACAAATTTCAATTGAAAACAAAATTTTGCAATACAATCTTTGCAAAACTTCTGAATTTGCATCTGAAATTTTGCTAATATTCCTAAAGAAAATCGCGATGTTTTTTAATTAAATTTGCATAAATTTCAGGAATATTTCACGAACAAATTTCAATTTAAACCAAAATTTTGCAATTTAATCTTTGCGAAATCGTTGAATATTCAGCTGAAGCTTTGCTAATATACCTAGAGAAATTCGCGGTGTTTTTTAATTAAATTTGCATGAATTTCAGGAATATTTCAAGAACAAATTTTAATTGAAACCAAAATTTTGCAATCTAATCTTTGCGAAATCGTGGAATATTCAGCTGAAACTTTGCTAATATTCCTAGACAAAATCGCGATGTTTTTAGATTAAATTTGCACAAATTTCAGGAATATTTCAAGAAAAAATTTTAATTCAAACCAAAATTTTGCAATTTAATCTTTGCGAAACTGTTGAATATTCAGCTGAAACTTTGCAAATATTCCTAGAGAAAATCGCGATGTATTTTAATTAAATTTGCCTGAATTTTAGGAAAATTTCACGAACAAATTTTAATTAAAACCAAAATTTTGCAATCTAATCTTTGCGAAATCGTAGAATATTCAGCTGAAACTTTGCTAATATTCCTAGAGAAAATCGCAATGTTTTTAAATTAAATTTGCACGCATTTCAGAAATATTTCAAGAACAAATTTTAATTGAAACCAAAATTTTGCAATTTAATCTTTGCGAAATCGTTGAATATTCAGCTGAAACTTTGCTAATATTCCTTGAGAAAATCGCGATGTTTTTAAATTAAATTTGCATGAATTTCAGAAAAATTTCAAGAACAAATTTTAATTGAAACCAAAATTTTTCAATTGAATCTTTGCGAAATCGTTGAATATTCAGCTGAAACTTTGCCAATATACCTAGAGAAATTCGCGGTGTTTTTTAATTAAATTTGCATGAATTGCAGGAATATTTCAAGAACAAATTTTAATTCAAACCAAAATTTTGCAATTTAATCTTTGCGAAATCGTTGAATATTCAGCTGAAACTTTGCTAATACTCCTAGAGAAAATCGCGATGTTTTTAAATTAAATTTGCATGAATTTCAGGAATATTTCAAGAACAAATTTTAATTGAAACCAAAATTTTGCAATTTAATCTGGGGAATCGTTGAATATTCAGTTGAAACTTTGCTAATATTCCTAGAGAAAATCGCGATGTTTTTAAATTAAATTTGCACGAATTTCATGAATATTTCAAGAACTAATTTTAATTGAATCAAAATTTTGCAATTTAATCTTTGCGAAATCGTTGAATATTCAGCTGAAACTTTGCTAATATTCCTAGAGAAAATCGCGATGTTTTTAAATTAAATTTGCATGAATTTCAGGAATATTTCAAGAACAAATTTTAATTGAAAGCAAATTTTGCAATTTAATCTTTGCGAAATCGTTGAATATTCAGCTGAAACTTTGCTAATATTCCTTGAGAAAACGCGATGTTTTTAAATTAAATTTGCATGAATTTCAGGAATATTTCAAGAACACATTTTAATTAAAATCAAAATTTTGCAATTTAATCTTTGCGAAACTTTTGAATTTTCAGCTGAAACTTTGCTAATATTCCTAAAGAAAATCACGATGCTTTTAAATTAAATTTGTACGAATTTCAGGAATATTTCAAGAACAAATTTTAATTGAAAACAATATTTTGCAATTTAATCTTTGCGAAACTGTTGAATATTCAGCTGAAACTTTGTTAATATTCCTAGAGAAAATAGCGATGTTTTCAAATTAAATTTGCTTGAATTTCAGGAAAATTTCAAGAACAAATTTTTATTGAAACCAAAATTTTGCAATTTAATCTTTGGGAAATCGTAAAAGATTCAGCTGAAACTTTGCTAATACACCTAGAGAAAATCGCGATGTTTTCTAATTAAATTTGCATGAATTTCAGGAATATTTCAAGAACAAATTTTATTTGAAACCAAAATTTTGCAATTTAATCTTTGCGAAATCGTTGAATATTCAGCAGAAACTTTGCTAATATTCCTAGAGAAAATCGCGATGTTTTTAAATTAAATTTGCATGAATTTCAGGAATATTTCAAGAACAAATTTTAATTGAAAGCAAATTTTGCAATTTAATCTTTGCGAAATCGTTGAATATTCAGCTGAAACTTTGCTAATATTCCTAGAGAAAATCGCGATGTTTTTAAATTAAATTTGCATGAATTTCAGGAATATTTCAAGAACAAATTTTAATTGAAACCAAAATTTTGCAATTTAATCTTTGCGAAATCTTTGAATATTCAGCAGAAACTTTGCTAATATTCCTAGAGAAAATCGCGATGTTTTTAAATTAAATTTGCATGAATTTCAGGAATATTTCAAGAACAAATTTTAATTGAAACCAAAATTTTGCAATTTAATCTTTGCGAAATCTTTGAATATTCAGCAGAAACTTTGCTAATATTCCTAGAGAAAATCGCGATGTTTTTAAATTAAATTTGCACAAATTACATGAATATTTCAAGAACAAATTTAAATTTAAATCAAAACTTTGCAATTTCATCTTTGCGAAATCGTTGAATATTCAGCTGAAACTTTGCTAATATTCCTAGAGAAAATCGAAATGTTTTTAAATTAAATTTGCACAAATTACATGAATATTTCAAGAACAAATTTAAATTTAAACCAAAACTTGGCAATTTCATCTTTGCGAAATCGTTGAATATTCAGCTGAAACTTTGCTAATATTCCTAGAGAAAATCGAAATGTTTTTAAATTAAATTTGCACAAATTACATGAATATTTCAAGAACAAATTTAAATTTAAACCAAAACTTTGCAATTTCATCTTTGCGAAATCGTTGAATATTCAGCTGAAACTTTGCCAATATTCCTACAGAAAATCGCAATGTTTCTAAATTAAATTTGCACAAATTACATGAATATTTCAAGAACAAATTTAAATTTAAACCAAAACTTGGCAATTTCATCTTTGCGAAATCGTTGAATGTTCAGCTGAAACTTTGCTAATATTCCTAGAGAAAATCGAAATGTTTTTAAATTAAATTTGCACAAATTACATGAATATTTCAAGAACAAATTTAAATTTAAACCAAAACTTTGCAATTTCATCTTTGCGAAATCGTTGAATATTCAGCTGAAACTTTGACAATATTCCTACAGAAAATCGCAATGTTTCTAAATTAAATTTGCACAAATTACATGAATATTTCAAGAACAAATTTAAATTTAAACCAAAACTTGGCAATTTCATCTTTGCGAAATCGTTTAATATTCAGCTGAAACTTTGCTAATATTCCTAGAGAAAATCGAAATGTTTTTAAATTAAATTTGCACAAATTACATGAATATTTCAAGAACAAATTTAAATTTAAACCAAAACTTTGCAATTTCATCTTTGCGAAATCGTTGAATATTCAGCTGAAATTTTGCTTATATTCCTAGAGAAAATCGAAATGTTTTTAAATTAAATTTGCATGAATTTCAGGAATATTTTAAGAACAAATTTTAATTCAAACCAAAATTTTGCAACTTAATCTTTGCGAAATCGTTAAAAATTCAGCTGAAACTTTGCTAATATTCCTAGAGCAAATCGCGCTGTTTTAAAATTAAATTTGAATGAATTTCAGGAATATTTCAAGAACAAATTTTAATTGAAAACAAAATTTTGCATTTAATCTTTGCGAAACTTTTGAATTTTGAGCTGAAACTTTGCTAATATTCCTAAAGAAAATCGCGATGTTTTTAAATTAAATTTGCACGAATTTCAGGAATATTTCAAAAACAAATTTTAATTGAAAACAAAATTTTGCATTTAATCTTTGCGAAACTGTTGAATATTCAGCTAAAGTTTTGCTAATATTCCTAGAGAAACTTGCGATGTTTTTTAATTAAATTTGCATGAATTTCAAGAATATTTCAAGAACAAATTTTAATTGAAACCAAAATTTTGCAATTTAATCTTTGCGAAATCGTTGAATATTCAGCTGAAACTTTCCTAATATTCCTAGAGAAAATCGCGATGTTTTTTAATTAAATTTGCATGAATTTCAGGAATATTTCATGAACAAATTTTAATTGAAACCAAAATTTTGCAATCTAATCTTTGCGAAATCGTTGAATATTCAGCTGAAACTTTGCTAATATTCCTTGAGAAAATCGCGCTGTTTTAAAATTAAATTTGCATGAATTTCAGGAATATTTCAAGAACACATTTTAATTAAAATCAAAATTTTGCAATTTAATCTTTGCGAAACTTTTGAATTTTCAGCTGAAACTTTGCTAATATTCCTAAAGAAAATCACGATGCTTTTAAATTAAATTTGTACGAATTTCAGGAATATTTCAAGAACAAATTTTAATTGAAAACAATATTTTGCAATTTAATCTTTGCGAAACTGTTGAATATTCAGCAGAAACTTTGTTAATATTCCTAGAGAAAATAGCGATGTTTTCAAATTAAATTTGCTTGAATTTCAGGAAAATTTCAAGAACAAATTTTTATTGAAACCAAAATTTTGCAATTTAATCTTTGGGAAATCGTAAAAGATTCAGCTGAAACTTTGCTAATACACCTAGAGAAAATCGCGATGTTTTCTAATTAAATTTGCATGAATTTCAGGAATATTTCAAGAACAAATTTTATTTGAAACCAAAATTTTGCAATTTAATCTTTGCGAAATCGTTGAATATTCAGCTGAAACTTTGCTACTATTCCTAGAGAAAATCGCGATGTTTTCAAATTAAATTTGCACGAATTTCAGGAATATCTTAAGAACAAATTTTAATTCAAACCAAAATTTTGCAATTTAATCTTTCCGAAAGTTTTGCATTTTCAGCCTGAAACTTTGATAATATTCCTAGAGAAAATCGCGATGTTTTGAAATAAAATTTGCATGAATTTCAGGAATAAATTTTAATTCAAACCAAAATTTTGCGAAATCGTTGAATATTCAGCTGAAACTTAGCTAATATTCCTAGAAAAAATCGCGGTGTTTTTAAATTAAATTTTCATGAATACCAGGAATATTTCAAGAACAAATTTTAATTGAAACCACAATTTTACAATTTAATTTTTGCGAAACTGTGGAATTTTTAGCCTGAAACTTTGCTAATATTCCTAGAGAAAATCGCGATTTCAAATTAAATTTGCAAAAAATTCAGGGAGATTTCAAAAACAAATTTATCGAAAAAACAAATAAGAAAATTAATAGTTTTGGTTTCAGTCAAAATTTTGCAGTTTAAACCTTGTGAAAGTGCTAATTTTCATGCAGAAACATTGACTCATATCCCAAAACAAATCTCCATAATCAACCCATTATCTATAATCGACTAATAGCTCGGTAAATAGGTAGAAACTGTTTGTCCAAAGTGAATCACTTGCTTCGTACTCAAGTCTTGCTCACCAACAATTCGGTTATCAGCGTGAAGTTATCTGGTGCGGCATAGGAAACGTGTGGGCGTCGACTTATAAATTAAAACCGAGAAAAAATCTTCTCCGAGAATTCTAACCGCATTTTAATGATTTTTGTTTGTGTGTGGAGGACGGCAAGAAATTGGTTTATTGCTTTATCATGTGATTCAGACCTTCGCCGCTCAGCTCTCTCATTCGCCGGTTGCGGTTTCAGTTTCTCGCAAATTGGATAAGTTAACTTTCAATTTGTAAGTTTTTAAATTTGCAAAAACATTAAATTTCGAAATCGCATAATTTTAACATTTTTGCTTTCTGATGTTTCAGTATTGGAAGCTGCTGAAGAACCAAGCCACCTCGACCCACTCGAGCTCCTATAACCTCCCCACCGATAAGTTCGACGATGATTCTATGTACCTCCGCGACAAGAGCGCCTCTTGTAGTCATGGCTTAGAGCTCTCTCAACGCCCCACCACCGTCATCGGTCTCACCAAGAACAACCGCAAAAACTCCTTCAAAACCGACAAGAACTTCGAGAAGCCCCAGGCTAAGAAAAACGTCAACTTCGACGACAAGATCATTTATAACATAGCTGAACTTAGGGACGACAAGAAGAGTATCAGCACGAATTCACTGAGTAGTTTGAAGGACGAACAGATCGAGTTTATAGATGAGGGCGAGGATTTGCAGGATAGGAGTAAGATGGCTTTAGGAGAAGAAGTGTTGACAGTGAAGGAGATCAAGGAGAGCATGGTGAATAAGCTGAAGGTCAGCCGGAGCCCGGTCAAGGATTTAGTGTTGGAAGACGTGCACATAGACAACATCATCAAGAAGTTCGAGGTGGAGAAACCGAAGATTTTGCCAAGGAACGTCAAACCTAAACCTGCCGTTCTACCCAGGAGTCTTCCACCTAAAAACCGGGGCAAGCTGGACAAGAGCCATAGCACCCCGGCCTACGACCTCACGCCCGAAGAAGACTTCGTCGAGGAGAAGATCCCGCCCAGCGAGAATTTATCCAGTCCCAAGCTAGTCGGCAAGTATGAACTTGGAATCCCGACTTTGCACGAAGTCACCCACAACGTGCCCTCTGTCGGCGAGGTCAGGAAGCGCCTCGACTTCCCGCCCAAACCTCCGCCCAGGACCACAACAGCCCGAAAACCCAAACTGGAAATCGACAACAAAATCAAAGACAATAATTCAACGATTGATAAAAATCTTATAGATAACAAAATCTCTCTTAACAAACTAGATAACGTAAATGATAATAAGACAGATAATAAAATAGATAATCATCTGGAAACCAGTAGAGAAATTGTAGTAAGTAAGAGATGGGAGAATAAGGATGTAAATGGGAGAACTCAAAGTGTGTTAGATAACAAGATGGAAAGTCTAACAGATAACAGATTGGATATTTTAGCGGACAATCGAAAAATTAGTTTGCAAGAAAATAATAATTTACTGGATAATAAGGCATTGAAGGAGAGTTTTGAAAAAGTGGTAGATACTGCGAATCTGCTAGATAATCGAAGTCTAACAGATAACTGGAATGGAACAAGGATGGAAAGCTTTGGATGTAATAGAAATCTGGTTGAGGTAAATGACAGAAAGGAGAGTCTGGCGGATAGAATTGAATTAAAGATTGATAAGGACAACGTGAATCTAATAGATAACAGAATGGAATCAATTATCGAGGTGGATAACAGGAAGGAAATTATGGTAGATAACAGATTTGAGTGTTTTAAGACGGTAGATAATAAAATAGGGATTGAGGTTTCGGAAGATTTAATAGATAAGAGGACTAGAATTGAGACCTTGAAGGACAGAAAAGAGAATTTAAGAGATAAGAGGATGGAGACAAGAATTGAGATGGACAATCTGATAGATAATAGGAGAATAGAATCTGTGATGGAGATTAGGAAGGAGAATCTGGTGGATAATAGATTGGGAACAAGAAAACTGGAGGCTTCGATGGATAACAGAAAGGAAATTCTAGTGGAAAATAGAATGGGATCAAGAATTGAGGATGGCAGGAAAGAGAGTCTTGGATTGAGGAAGGAAGCTTTGATGGATAGGAGGAAGGAGAGTTTGTTGGGACCAAGGATAGACAATCCAAGGGAGGGTAATGGTAGAAAGGGCAGTTTGAGTAAGTCTGAGGCTCGAAGGGACCAGCTGGTGGAGTATTTCGAGCCTTGTAACGTTTCGACGCCGATCACGAGGCCACGGGAGGAAATTTTAAAGATCGAGACCAAAATCGAGAAATCGCACAAAACTTCGCCCACCAATTTAGTGGTGAGGGCCATTTATCCCAACAAGGGCAAGTCCTCCAAGAAGAAGAACTCCTTGTTAGCCAGTAAGTATTTTTAAAATTGACATTTATTTATGATATTTATAAATTTTGAAATAGACCTTTTTTGTAAACGGGCGCGAGTATGGAATGTCTGAATAAACCTTTTTACGGTTAGTTAAGCGCATGCGTATCCGCCAAGTTTGAAAGGCGGGAATATGAATGTTTCGGGCACATATTTAGTCGAAAATTTCGGGCACTTTTTGACGTATAACTTGTCTATGTATATCACTTCGGTCGTATTAATTATTTCATCCGCCAGAGATAATTTTACCACAACTACGACAGAAAATGATGTAATAACGCGTACATTGATGATACAGCCGAACGATTAACAAACTTGTGAAACGCCGCGTAATCAATTTCGTGTTTGAACTTGTAAACGCGCGCGACTATGGAATGTCTGAATGGACCTTTTTTACGGTTACTTAAGCGCATGCGCATCCGCCAAGTTTGAAAGGCGGGAATATGAAAGTTTCGGGCACATATTTAGTCGAAAAGTTCGGGCACTTTTTGACGTATAACTTTTAAACTTGTCTATGTATATCACCTGGATCGTATTAATTATTTCATCCGCCTGAGATAATTTTACCACAACTACTACGACAGGAAATGATGACGTAACGCGTACCTTGATGATACATCCGAACGATTAACAAACTTGTGAAACGCCGCGTAAACAATTTCGTGTTTGAACTTGTAAACGCGCACGAGTATGGAATGTCTGAATAGATCTTTTTACGGTTAGTTAAGCGCATGCGCATCCGCCAAGTTTAAAAAGCGGGGATATGAAAGTTTCGGGCACATATTTAGTTATACGTCAAAAAGTTCGGGCACTTTTTGAAAAATAACATTGACACATGCGCTCAATGCGGAAATTGACACATGGGCCCAAAAAAATTTCATCTATGAAAAGGTCTATTTTCTAAATTTATCATTGATTTTGGGAATAATGTTGAAACTTTTGCAAAATTGTTATTAATGCGTGTTACTGATTTTAGAAAAGCGGAAAGTTAGTGTTCATGATGCGAGTCCTGGGGAGATTCAGGGCAGCCTGCACCAAAGACTGAGATCCAAGCACAACCAGAACGTCCACTGGGAGAAGCGCTGGTTCGTCTTAAACCAAAATTGCCTTTACGGCTTCAAGTCCAAGGACTCGACCAAAGCCGAATGCTACATCTACTTGGCCGGTTTCACCGTCACCGTCGCCAACGAAGTAAATACAACAATAGATCAATATTCAATAATACAAAGATTGTTGCTTTAGTGTACTAACTTTCAAGGCGCTACTTAATCTATTAAGCCAGATATGTGAATCTAACTTAACATTCTTCAAACCATTTGAAATCAAACTCAATGTTTGCTAGTAAGGGCCGATTCTCATATACGCGACACTCAGCGACGTCACGCGACATCTCCTCTCAGATAATGATTACATTGTTCAAGCAATTTGAACTCAAACTCAAATTTTGCTAGTAAAGGCCGATTCTCATATACGCGACACTTAGCGACGTCACGCGACATCGCCGCTCAAATAATGATTACATTGTTCAAACAATTTGAACTCAAACTCAATTTTTGCTAGTAAAGGCCGATTCTCATATAAGCGACACTCAGCGACATCGCCTCTCAAATAAAGATTACATTGTTCAAACAATTTGAACTCAATTCAATTTTTACTAGTAAAGGCCGATTCTCATATACACGGCATTCAGCGACGACACGCGACATTGCCTTTCAAATAATGATTACATTGTTCAAACAATTTGAACTCAAACTCAATTTTTGCTAGTAAAGGCCGATTCTCATATACGCGACATTCAGCGACGTCACGCGACATCGCATCTCAAATAATGATTACATTGTTCAAACAATTTGAACTCAAACTCAATTTTTGCTAGTAAAGGCCGATTCTGATATACACGGCATTCAGCGACGACACGCGACATTGGCTTTCAAATAATGATTACATTGTTCAAACAATTTGAACTCAAACTCAATTTTTACTAGTAAAGGCCGATTCTCATATACACGGCATTCAGCGACGTCACGCGACATCTCCTCTCAAATAATGATTACATTGTTCAAACAATTTGAACTCAAACTCAATTTTTGCTAGTAAAGGCCGATTCTCATATACACGGCATTCAGCGACGACACGCGACATTGGCTTTCAAATAATGATTACATTGTTCAAACAATTTGAACTCAAACTCAATTTTTACTAGTAAAGGCCGATTCTCATATACACGGCATTCAGCGACGTCACGCGACATCTCCTCTCAAATAATGATTACATTGTTCAAACAATTTGAACTCAATTTTTGCTAGTAAAGGCCGATTCTCATATACGCGACATCGCCTCTCAAATAATGATTACATTGTTCAAACAATTTTAACTCAAACTCAATTTTTGCTAGTAAAGGCCGATTCTCATATACGCGACACTCAGCGACATCGCCTCTCAAATATAGGTTACATTGTTCAAACAATTTGAACTCAATCTCAATTTTTGCTAGTAAAGCCCAATTCTCATATGCGCGACACTCAGCGACGTCAGGCGACATCGCCGTTCAAATAATGATTACATTGTTCAAACAATTTGAACTCAAACTCAATTTTTGCTAGTAAAGGCCGATTCTCATATACGCGACATTCAGCGACGTCACGCGACATCGCCTCTCAAATAATGATTACATTGTTCAAACAATTTGAACTCAAACTCAATTTTTACTAGTAAAGGCCGATTTTCATATACACGGCATTCAGCGACGTCACGCGACATCTCCTCTCAAATAATGATTACATTGTTCAAACAATTTGAACTCAAATTCAATTTTTACTAGTGAAGGCCGATTCTCATATACACGGCATTCAGCAACGACACGCGACATTGCCTTTCAAATAATGATTACATTGTTCAAACAATTTTAACTCAAACTCAATTTTAACTAGTAAAGGCCGATTCTCATATACACGGCATTCAGCGACGACACGCGACATTGGCTTTCAAATAATGATTACATTGTTCAAACAATTTGAACTCAAACTCAATTTTTACTAATAAAGGCCGATTCTCATATACACGGCATTCAGCGACGTCACGCGACATCTCCTCTCAAATAATGATTACATTGTTCAAACAATTTGAACTCAATTTTTGCTAGTAAAGGCCGATTCTCATATACGCGACATCGCCTCTCAAATAATGATTACATTGTTCAAACAATTTTAACTCAAACTCAATTTTTGCTAGTAAAGGCCGATTCTCATATACGCGACACTCAGCGACATCGCCTCTCAAATATTGGTTACATTGTTCAAACAATTTGAACACAAACTCAATTTTTGCTAGTAAAGCCCAATTCTCATATGCGCGACACTCAGCGACGTCAGGCGACATCGCCGTTCAAATAATGATTACATTGTTCAAACAATTTGAACTCAAACTCAATTTTTGCTAGTAAAGGCCGATTCTCATATACGCGACATTCAGCGACGTCACGCGACATCGCCTCTCAAATAATGATTACATTGTTCAAACAATTTGAACTCAAATTCAATTTTTACTTGTAAAGGCCGATTCTCATATACACGGCATTCAGCGACGACACGCGACATTGCCATTCAAATAATGATTACATTGTTGAAACAATTTTAACTCAAACTCAATTTTTGCTAGTAAAGGCCGATTCTCATATACGCTACATTCAGCGACGTCACGCGACATTGCCTTTCAAATAATGATTACATTGTTCAAACAATTTTAACTCAAACTCAATTTTTGCTAGTAAAGGCCGATTCTCATATACGCGACATTCAGCGACGTCACGCGACATTGCCTTTCAAATAATGATTACATTGTTCAAACAATTTGAACCCAAACTCAATTTTTGCAAGTAAAGGCCGATTCTCATATACGCGACAGTCAGCGACATCGCCTCTCAAATAATGATAACATTGTTCAAACAATTTGAACTCAAACTCAATTTTGCTAGTAAAGACCGATTCTCATATACGCGACACTCATCGACATCGTCTCAAATAATGATAACATTCTTCAAACAATTTGAACTCAATATTTGATAGTAAAGGCCGATTCTCATATACGCGACACTCAGCGACATCGCCTCTCAAATAATGATTACATTGTTCAAACAATTTGAACTCAAACTCAATTTTTGCTAGTAAGGGCCCGATTCTCATATACGCGACACTCAGCGACATCGCCTTTCAAATAATGATTACATTGTTCAAACAATTTGAACTCAAACTCAATTTTTGCTAGTAAGGGCCGATTCTCATATACGTGACACTCAGCGACGTCACGCGACATCGCCTCTCAAATAACGATTACATTGTTCAAACAATTTGAACTCAAACTCAATTTTTGCTAGTAAAGGCCGATTCTCATATACGCGACACTCAGCGACATCGCCTCTCAAATATTGATTAAATTGTTCAAACAATTTGAACTCAAACTCAATTTTGCTAGTAAAGACCGATTCTCATATACGCGACACTCATCGACAACGTCTCAAATAATGATAACATTGTTCAAACAATTTGAACTCAAACTCAATATTTGATAGTAAAGGCCGATTCTCATATACGCGACACTCAGCGACATCGCCTCTCAAATAATGATTACATTGTTCAAACAATTTTAACTCAAACTCAATTTTTGCTAGTAAGGGCCGATTCTCATATACGCGACACTCAGCGACATCGCCTTTCAAATAATGATTACATTGTTCAAACAATTTGAACTCAAACTCAATTTTTGCTAGTAATAGCCGATTCTCATATACGTGACACTCAGCGACGTCACGCGACATCGCCTCTCAAATAACGATTACATTGTTTAAACAATTTGAACTCAAACTCAATTTTTGCTAGTAAAGGCCGATTCTCATATACGCGACACTCAGCGACATCGCCTCTAAAATATTGATTAAATTGTTCAAACAATTTGAACTCAAACTCAATTTTTTTCTAGTTAAGGCCGATTCTCATATACGCGACACTCAGCGACATCGCCTCTCAAATAATGATAACATTGTTCTAACAATTTGAACTCAAACTCAATTTTTGCTAGTAAAGGCCGATTCTCATATACGCGACACTCAGCGACATCGCCTCTCGAATATTGATTAAATTGTTCAAACAATTTGAACTCAAACTCAATTTTTTTCTAGTTAAGGCCGATTCTCATATACGCGACACTCAGCGACATCGCCTCTCAAATAATGATAACATTGTTCTAACAATTTGAACTCAAACTCAATTTTTGCTAGTAAAGGCCGATTCTCATATTCGCGACACTCAGCGACATCGCCTCTCGAATATTGATTAAATTGTTCAAACAATTTGAACTCAAACTCAATTTTTTTCTAGTTAAGGCCGATTCTCATATACGCGACACTCAGTGACATCGCCTCTCAAATAATGATTACATTTATCAAACAATTTGAACTCAAACTCAATTTTTGCTAGTAAAGGCCGATTCTCATATACGCGACACTCAGCGACATCGCCTCTCAAATAATGATTACATTGTTCAAACAATTTGAACTCCAAGTTAATTTTAGCTAGTAAAGACTGATTCTCATATACGCGACACGCAGCGACGTCACGCTACATCGCCTCTCAAATTGATTACATTTCTTCAAACAATTTGAACTCAATTTTGCTAGAAAAGGCCGATTCTCATATACGCGACACTCAGCGACGTCACGCGACATCGACTCTCAAATAATGATTACAGTGTTTTAAATGTGCATGTTCTCAATATGGCTACGCGAAAACAATGTAATTATTATTTGAGAGGCGATGTCGCTGAGTGTCGCAGCAAAAATTGAATGAATTTATAATACAATCTTATTCTAATTGTTTAATTGTAGGTGAGATCAAGGTCTAACGCGTTCAAGGTTTACCACACGGGGACGGTGTTTTATTTCTCGGCTGAAAGTCAAGAGGGTCTGACGTCGTGGTTGGAGACGATAAGCGCCGCGACGTTGAACTCGGACGCGTCGAAGCCCGAGGAGATTTTGTTCTCGGAGACGGACGACGACTCGGAAACGGAATCCAAGTCTTCCACGCTGGAGAAACAGGTCGACGGAATTCGCAAGTTCAACTCGCTGAAGAAGTTCGCGTCGAAGAAGCGGTCGGAGGGGGCCGATAGCGGCAGCACTAGTTTGGACAGGAAGTGGTTTTTCAACAAGAGTAATAGCAAGAAGGCGTTGCCGGTTCCCACAGCGCAGTTCAGGAGTTACAGGAAGGTGCCGATGTCGACGACGATTGGCAACTTCACGTCGCATATACCTAACTTTGCTAAAGCCGAAGTTGTCGGAGAAGTTGAAGTTTTGCCAAAACCCAAAGTGCACAGTTTGCACGCGAGTAATCCAAGTCTTTGCAATGCGGATTACAACAGCTTTCAGTTCCACGCGCAGCGGCAGAAGCAAAGTGAAAACTTCACCGCTTTCATGACCCTCGAGGAGTTGATGAACCGGGAGGCTGGAGGTTCCGGAGTCGACTTGCCCCCGATCAACCACAAAAGCGTAAAAACCGACGTGGTTTACGGCGACGTCCCCGTCCGCAGAACCCACCTACGCACCTCCTCCGACGTGTCCGAGCCCAAAAACGAAAGCTCTTGCTTCGGGAAACGCTCCTCCTCCATCAAAAGCGGCAACTCCTTCAGCAGCAAGAAGAACACCTCGCTGCCGCGCACCCCAAAACTCGACAACTCCATCCGCCAAAAATCCTCCTCTTCCAAGTCTCTCTCAAAAAACAAAGAGAAATCCTACGAGATGATCTATTGTCCCCCGATGACCGGCGACATTCAGTTCGCCCAGAACCGCAGTCTGCTCTATCCCGACCTCAAAAAAGGCGGTCTGAAAACAGCCGGGCAGTACACACCCCTGGTACTTCCAGTCGGACAGAACGAATTCAATGCCAAGTTCGAACTCAACCTCGACGAGCGCGAGAGAAAAAGCGGCAAGTTCAAGCAGTTCTTCACCAAGGACGGACGAAAAGACAGGAAGGACAAGAAGAATAGTTTCGGCACGGAAGGAGATCTTATGTGGACTACACAGAATACAGTGAGTATTGAGAAAACTAAAGCGAAATTCGTTCTTGTAATTCATGATTCACTACTCAATAGACCTTTTCACGGTTAGTGAATCATTTAAAAGGCGGGAATATGAAACTTTCGGGCACATTTTGTTATTTTCACTAGTTATACGTCAAAGAAGTGCCCGAAAATATGACGGAAATTGACACGCGCACAAAAAAAATTGAACTCTTTAAGGCAGACTTCCGAGCAAAGCGGCTCTGGCGTCTCTAACGCAGCGATACTGACGCGGCGACATAGCGATAGTATTATGCACTATGAAAATGGATGAGGCGCCATTCGAGCGCAGCACTGACACTGTCGCTGCGCTCGAATAGATTTCCATAGTGCATAATACTATCGCTATGTCGCGGCGGCTTTGATGCTGCGTTAGTGACGCCAGATCCGCTTTGCTCGGACGTCTGCCTTAAAAGGTCTAATTTCTGTAAAGTTTTACAGATTTGTAAATTTAATATATTTTGCAGTCGATTTCGTCGCCGGATTCGTTCTCGTTCTCTGATTCGTCGATGGAAAACCCGGTGAAGAATTCTCCGCCTGCTGCCGATTACCCAGGGCTGGTTTATCCCCCCGTTTTCGAACCCGAAACCTACTCTTTGGCCAACCCGCAGAGCACACTTTTCCGAAAACAATCGAAAAAGAATTGAGAAAATATCAAAATGTACGCAATATACAGGGTGTCCCATAAAAATCAAAGAACTGAATCTGAGAATTAGAAAGGTTTAAATTTGTTTCGTCCAATCAGAGAGCTTTGTAAAAGTTTTTGATTGGTCGAAGCGAAGTTTTATTAGTTTTTGACTAGGTAATTTTATTTCGACACTGTGTATATATTCAATTTTATATATATTTTAATTATCTGATATTATTCGTGATATATTTATATTTTACTAATTTTAATTTAGATTTTCGTTGTATTGGAGTTTAATTTTTCAAGTCAATTATGTTGTTTTTGCGCATATTCGTATAATCGAACTGTGCGAAAATAATTGCGAACGTGTAAGATGAGAAATACAAGTATTATGTTATAAAATATATTTTGAATTTAAATTTTGTTGATTTATTTTCAAAACCTAAACTTTGTTTAAGCTTTAAGTATGAACGTGGAGTCTCACAGGCTCCGCGATAAACCGCGCGGAGCCTGTGACTGACTCCACGTCCATACTTAAAGGTTAAGCTCACTTATCTAGGTAAATGGACTAAGTAGCGTCTTGAAATTTAGTACACTAATTCAAAATTGAGTACTCTATTTGTTTCTGAAAATCGAATTGGAAAATTTCGGGCAGTTTTTGCGATATTTTGGTGTAAATTTGAGTCTAAATTATTCGTGTCAAGAATTATTACTTGGAAGTTTAGTTCGGTGCAAATATCTGGCTTAATGGACGAAGTAGTGTCTAGAAATTTAGTATACTAATTCAAGCGTAAATAAAATTGAGTAGTCTATTTGTATCTGAAAACCGAATTTGAAAAGATCCAAACCGGAAATTCGGACGCGCCTCGAGCGGGGTAGGGGGGGCCAGTCCGGTAGTGGGGGTTGTTGAGGTCAAGGTCAGAAATAGAGCTCAAGGTCAGAGGTGGAGGTCAAGGTAAGGTCAAGATCAGATCAAGGTCAGGTCAAGGTCAGAGGGGGAGGTGGGTCCAGAACATATCACCTTTCCCTACTCACTGGGCGGAAAGAATGAACCTGAAGCTGATACACGACCCCAAACAACCTGCGCCCCTTAATAGTGGAAGATGGCGCAGAGGATATAACCCAGATGATATCTTTGTAAGCGATAGGATCAGCCACCAAGTGACAAAAACTATCACATGCTCTGTAACTGCGGCAATAAAACCAGAATACGTTCCCCTCAAAAGAAGATTTAACTTCAAGTAGGCCAATTAGAATGAATGGACCAAAGAACTAGACCAGGAAGTAACGCGACTAGAACCATGCTCCTAATTGTATGACCAGTGTGTCATGCTGGTAAAGAGAATATCTACAAAGCACATACCAAGAGGCTGCAGAACAGAATATATCGCAGGTCTTGACGATGAAGCTAAAGCCGCCCTCCGTAACTACCGAAATACGTACAACCAAGACCCCTTCTCTGAGGAAACCATCCAGGCATGAGAAGATGTGTTCTACAAGCGATATCAGCGAAGATGCTGCAAGCTCATAAGTCGGGATATGAAAGAAAGTTGTAGACGTGCATGGAAGTTAATAAAAAATGTCAACAACGACCTGTCCGCTCGAGCACCCGATTTGTCTGAATACCCGACCCTCTGTCTGGATACCCGATACATGACCCCGATTATACCCGACCAGATAGCCCATCGCCTCTTTCTCTCTCTCTCTCTTCAGGCCATAATCCTTCTGCAGGGTGTGGTGACATCAATTTGCTACGCTCGCAATGACTCCTCTCCAGTGCTCTCTATTTGGGCAGATCTCATTACTTCCAGCATCCCTGGTCCCGTCAGGGTTTTTGTCCGTTCTATCCATCGTGTCGGCGATCTTCCTCTTGGGCGACGGCCTTGGACTTTGTCTTCTACTATGAGTCGTTCAATATTGTCGAACCTCCTTGCCACATCACCCAGGTATCACAAAACACCTGAGTCATGTCTCTTACTTAATGGTAAATCGTCAACTAAAGTGGGAAAAATCAGACTCAAGGCTTGCATACATCCCATCTTAACGTATGTGGCAGAAACCCGAGTCAGAAACCAAACATGCTCTCAGAACAACAGAGGTGCGAACGCTAAGAGCCAGCAGTGGACACACATTTCAAGATCGGAAACGAAACACCGGAAGGAATGTGGGGTGGAAGACTCGGAAAAGAAGAAGAATGTGGAACGAACGTGTCGCGAGAATGGATGAGCACAGAATTGCGAAAATCGTCAACCCAACAGGCAGAAGAACAACGGGTCGACCTCCCAAAAGGTGGAAAGATAGTTGGACTTCGATGTAACAGGTGAAGCGTCAGGAAAATACAGGCGATGCTGCCTAAAATAAGAAGAAAAGATGTGTCCCTACTTTAATAAGTTTACTTGGAAGTTTAATTAGATACATCATCATCAGCCTTTTATGTCCCACTGCTGGGCACCGGCCTCTTCTCTGCCAGATATCCAACCTTAGCACTAAGATTTGAATATGGGGACCTAGCGGTCTAACGTCGAATCCGAACGACAAATTTTCAGAGAAGGGGTTAGGCAGTTGGGACCCCACGGTTGCTTAAGCCGTATTGGGGAATTGAGTGTGATGGGTTACAGCCATGAGTTTTTAATTTTTGCTGCTTTTGCGGTTTTGTGTGGAATTCTAAACCACGCTGCCTGACTCAAGAGCCAAGTGCTTAGCTATCTGAGCCACCACCACTCCTCATTAAGTCACACACCTCATTGGGTACATATATCAGCTTAATAGATTAAGACGAGTTACTTGAAATTAATGTCATGTAATGGTTTTGAATTTTGAAAATTGAGTGTCAACGATGTTGCCAACTGAAGAATTGAAATATGTTACCAGCGTTGCAAAATAATCCTCAATCATTTATGGACACCCGGTATATACTCGGAGTCTATTTATACTCATTCAAAATTTAATGACTTATTTGTTGTTCCAAACTTGTTTTTCTTTAATATTCTGTTTACAACATTGAGTTCATAAGTTCCATCATTATCACCAAATCCTTATCAACGGTGGCGAATTTTGTATATCGTCTACCAAGTAAGTAGGCAAAACATGAATAGCTAAGACAATAAGTCAAAATTGTGAGATGAAATGCGGAGAAAACAGATAATTTGCGTTACAAGACGAATTTGCTCGCAATTGTGATAATTACTGCAGACACGCGAGATTTCATTAATAAACGGCCGGCTATAAAACAACTTAATTTTTGGAGATAACGTCATCAATTTATAATGAAAATATGTGTTTTAGATAATGTTGTTGAAGATTGTTTGAGTACAGTATTGGGCAGAAGTGAGGGTTCTAATTTAAACGAAAACGAAACTTTTTAACACGATATAGCGAGTGTCTATAAATGATTGAGAATTATTTTGTTACGCCGCACACTGGGACGGATTACGAATTTACGACGACAAAAATAAAATCCAGTTCATTTCAATTTTTCGTCTCACATATTAGCTTATGACATTCTGATGATTCTAATATAAAATTAATCTATATTAGATGTACACGATTAATTAGAAATGCAAATTTAAGTGGAAAATATATATTTTTTTATATATGAAAAAATTTTTTATATATGACAAACATTTTTTTACAAATTCACAACCGTCGTTGACACGAAACTTATCCAACACGTATTGTACTAATCGTTCATTACACTTTAACGAAGAAAACTTATAAAAACTTTCATCTCTTAATACAAAAATAGTTAATTTCTATTCAACGTTCTCTCTTTCAAATGATGGTCATCACGACTACCTGAAAAAAAAGGTGTAATTCTCAGTATGGTGGAACGATGTGGACGGGATTTTTGCTTTTCTAGAATTGTCAATGTTTGTTTTCTTTTACAAAATATTTAATTTAACGGAACTATGCGGAATTTTTTTTTAAAATCAATTTATTGCAGTTTATTACAAAAAGATTTTAATTTACGATAGTCGTTAACAAAACTTTTTTTTAACCGTATTGATTTAAACTTTCTACAAATATGTTATTATTACATGTAAATACATACTTGAAGCTATATTCTCCATATTTTAAAAGTTCACAATTTTTTAACACAAAGACAAAACAGACGAAGTTACTTTGTTAAAAGTCAGTGCAACTAATTCCTTTTTGGTACTTAAGGGACAAGAGTAATGTTTAACACGTTCCCACAACCAATGGAATTGGTTTTTCGCATTTATTTGTTTATATTATTATGGATGGGTTATCTAACAATACAGATGGGTTATCTAATATTGCAGAAATGCACCAATTTACTTTCTAAAACTGACGCATAAGGGTTCCTAAACTCCACATCTACCATGCTCTCTTGGCTACGCCCATGAGCCCAGGATATTTATGTGAAAACGTATAACGTATTTATATAGTTCCTGAAAATTCTTCCGATCCGTTTGCAAAACGAAGTAATTATTATTTAATTATTTATCATTGTCAGATAAATAAATTAGGAAAAAATTAAATTCTAACCAATTATCGTTAAGGAAGTCTGAACTGAAAATAAAGTCTGCTGTATGGGAAAAATGGAATGAATGGACCGTGATGGGATGGGACGAAACTTTTAGTTTTGTGGGATGGGACAGTGGGACGATAATGTGATGGGACAGTGACAGGTATCCGTCCCACGGGATGGGAATTGGATTTTCGTTCCAGTTGCCATCTCATACCATGCTCATTATTGCAATATACTAATCGAGTAAGGCGCCTTCCCTGCACTAAAAAGGGGTAAAAAAATGAAAATTTTTTGAAAATTACGAAAAATTTTGTAAAAATTTGGTTTACGTCTTGAATTTTTTCTGGTGAATGGACAAAAAAATAGGTTTTTTTAGACGAGCTTTATAAAGGTCCGCCCCCGCAGGGGGCGGCTCTAGGTGCGTTTTAATTTTTCATTTTTTTTTTAAAAACTCCGTTACCCTTGCGCGTCGAAACGGGAAATTGTCATTTTCTGTTTTTTTCTGTACTAACTCTACTAACTACTAACTAGATTTAGGGCTTCACACGAGAACGATTTAACTATCCCCAAGGTTCTAGTAGTAGTTGTTAATCCTTTATTTGCATAAATTTTACTTTACAAATTTGTCATTACAACTTATATAGTATAAACTTACAATCAAAACAAAACCGAGATCCCTATATCTTAAAAAAAACCACAAAAACAAAAAAGAAAGAAAGAAAGAACAAAAACAATATTAAAGTCTCTACAAAAGGAAACCCCAAGGTTCTATTTTGGGTCCTATTTGCTAGAAATTTTGTTTCCCCAAGGTTCTATTTTAGACCCTATTTGGCAACATTTGGACTATGGTTGACATTTAGACTCAACTTAGAAGTCTTATCCAATTAAAACACGTGCCTGACTATCAAAGATTGTAAAGTGATATGACTAGCTTTCTATAGATTGTACCAAATGGATAAGACCAATGAGATTAGACACAAAGAAGCAACAGTTACCCAAAGTTCTATTGTGGGACGTATTTGATAGAAATTTGGTTCCTCAGGGCTCTATTTTAGACCCTATTTCGCAACATTTTGACTATGGTTGACATTTCGACTCAACTTAGGACACTTATAACTACAATAGACCTTTTTACGATTAGTTAAGCGCATCCGCCAAGTTTGAAAGGCGGGAATATGAAAGTTTCGGGCTCATATATAATTATACGTCAAAAAGTTCGGGCAATTTTGACGTATAACATGGCGGAATTTGACACATGCGCACAAAAAATTTCAACTATGAAAAGGTGTATTAAAACGCGTCATTGACTATCTAAGATTGTAAAGTGATTAGCTTTTCTATAGATTATATCAAATGGATAAGACCAATGAGATTAGACACAGAAAAGCAAATGTTCCTCAAGGTTCTATTTTGGACCCTATTTGGTAGAAATTTGGTTTCTTAAGGTTCTATTTTAGATCCTATTTGGCAACATTTTGACTATGGTTGACAGTAGCGTCGCTAGCGTCGGTCAATCGGGCGCATGCCCGGGGCCCACGGACTAGGGGGCCCCCACAGTGGCTGCAGATCGATCCTGAGACGACTGACGTGTGGCGTTTCGCGAATTTCACATGGGGGACCGCACCACGTGGGTTTTAAAAAGGCTCAAATTTGACATTTTTATGCCGCCGGAGGCGGCAGATCTTGAGTATTTTAACCGCGCGTCTTCGATGACTTAACGGTGAATGTCCGTCCTCACGTTGCGCATCCCCAAGTTTCGTCCTACGTCCTATCGTGCCCCTCCGGGGATCCAAAACCCATTCTAAAATCGTGGTTTTTACGGAAACGGCCCCACGGAAGCGGCGGCGCCGGTGCAAAACGGGAATATACATTTTTCCGGTGTAGAACCGAGATCCCCATCGAGCGGTGCCATTTTCGCGACTCAACTCCCCCAGGTTCGGACGCACCAGACCGAAAACTAAAATCACGATATTTAATTTTGAGGCGCATTTTTGGTCGGATCCCAATTTTTTTTCCCGAATCCTCATCGCTCGCCATCCTGCGACGTCCCGTTCACCTGGTGCAAGAGCAAATAAAAGATTTTCTTTTGCCGATTTTGCAATCACTTCCACGGACGCCCAGGACTTATTTGATGGGCTTCAGGTAGCCGGTTGGGTTCGTTCTCTTCAGAACACTCGCGCGCAACCATTCCGGCAGAATTTTTAAACTGCGACGACTTTTTGCGAATCTGCGGCAGTTTGAAGAGAAAAATGCGCAAAAAGTGATAAAAACCAGAGGCGTTTTGCGGGGGTACATAGAACTTCGGAACCAATTGACGGATCGGAACCGGACCGGTGCCGTTCGATCGGCCATAGAACCTTTTAGTTTGTTTGGGAGTTTAATCCCGATTGTGCCCAAGATGGCGTCGTGACGCCATTAAAACGATGTTTCTTGGACATCCAGGAAAAGTCCCACGGAACCGCCAACTTGAACTCTGTGGGAACGTTATCGCGCGATTCACGCAGGGAATTGAACGTTTCATTTTTTACTGCAAGCAGCATCGTGCTGCGTCGTTTGCAACCATCGCGACGCCCGCCCAAACTCGCCATATTTTATTTACTGGGGGCCCCACCTCAATATATATGCCCGGGGCCTCCAAATCCAAACGACGACGCTGATGGTTGATATTTAGACTCAACTTAGGACACTTACTTTCTAATAGACCTTTTTACGGTTAGTTAAGCGCATGCGCCTCCGCCAAGTTTGAAAGGCGGGAATATGAAAGTTTCGAACTCATATATTTAGTTATACGTCAAAAGGTTCGGGCAATTTTGACGTATAACATGGCGGAAATTGACGCATGCGCACAAAAATTTAAACTGTGAAAAGGTCTATTACAACGCGTCATTGACTATCTAAGATTGTAAAGTGATAGGACTAGCTTTTTTATAGATTGTATCAAATGGATAAGACCAATGAGATTAGACACAAAGAAGCAAATTCCCAGCAAATACCAGTTCCCTAAGGTTCTATTTTGGACTGTATTTGCTAGAAATTTGGTTCCTCAAGGTTCTATTTTAGACCCTATTTGGCAACATTTAGACTATGGTTGATATTTAGAGTCAACTTAGGACTCTTACTATCCAATTAAAACACGCGATTGACTATCTAAGATTGTAAAGTTAATATTTTTCTCATCTCGTCTGGTCTCTTAAAAGCGAGACGAGACCGAGACGATACCGAGACGATACAGTTTTGAAAATTCTTTAAGCGAGAGGGACACAATCGACACGAGAGCGTGTGAGGTCTCGACACGAGAGCGTATGTATAAGTTCTAGGAAGAACGATATATGACGAGATGAGACGAGACAAACGATTACGAGACCGAGAGCGAGACGAGACATACGGTTCCTAGAGCGATACTGAGACGAGAGTAATTTTTTTCACAACTAACGAGAGCGAGACGAGATTTTTGAAACTCTCGCCCTATCTCGTCTCGTGTGAAGCCCGCCCTATCTAGATTCTATTCAACTAAACTATAACAATCTATCTTATCCAGTTCTATAGTTCATTTTTTTAAAGAATGCAGTAACTAGAAACCTTATTTATACTATGACAAATGTTCAATCTAGTTACAAAATTTGGCGCTAAATTCAAATATAGTCACTTGACTATAAAATTGGTAATTTACTAATGGCTTCATTGAATATCTTATTATTATTGATTAAATACTCGAAATGGTAACAATAGTCATAAAATGCAAACAAATAAATGGAGAAAACCGCATAATCATTATTGCATTACCCACATGCATTGCCCATAATTATTACAACTTCTTACCATCAATATATCATATTACAGTATAATCTCGGTAATTCGAACGATATGTTCAGTAATCCGGCGGTCTGGAGAGCATGTATTACTTTCAACACGTAGACCCGACCAGTTCAAAATGATACAAACAGATCAAATGAAAATTGTGAATTGACACGGCAGCCATTGACAACTAACAGCTGCAAATGTATGTGAAAAGAAAGAGAGAAAAGAGGTTGAGATGGAGAAGTTAATATCGTCAGTGTGAACTTCTCCTCGATTTAAGCCAATCAGAAAACAAGGTCAAATAAGCCCTATCTTCCCTATACTGCATTCTTAAAAAAATGGACTATAGGGTTACAACTTGTCAATTTCTATAGAAAACTTTGTTAGTGTTGATTATACGTAGACTATAAAATATTTAGCCAAGGTTATAAAACGCGTTGAATATATACTCTGGCAAGATGTAGTGAAGTACAGTATAATCTTGATAATCCGACGGTTCGTTAATCGGGCACATTCCGTAATCCGGCGCTCTAAGGAAACACGTGTCTTTTCTTTACGCTGCCCCGCGCCCTGTATAAACCTCGCGCAGAGACGAAATAAAGTCAAAAACAACACCATCCAGTATTCTTGGAAAAGGTCTGACCAACACACCCTGCTTTTAACTCTGAAAACTTGATTTACGATTCAATTGTACATAAAATATGTAAAGTTGTTATTGTTTTGTTTTAATTCTGATAATCCGGAATTTTTTGATAGTGCGGCGGTTGAAGCGGTCTAGTCCTATATGTGTCGGATTATTAAGATTATACTGTGTAGAGAATTTTGAGGTGCACGACACTGATGGCTCTTTAAGCGCCACATCTTTTCTTAATCGTGCTTTTGTTATTGTTTTGTTTTAATCTTGATAATCCGGAATTTTTTGATTACCCGGAGATTGCCTGGTCCCATATATGTCGGATTATCAGGATTTTACTGTACTGGTCCCATATGTGTCGGATTATTAAGATTACACTGTGAACAGAATTTTGAGGTGCACGACACTGATGGCTCTTTAAGCGCCACATCTTTTCTTTATCGTGCTTTTGTTATTGTTTTGTTTTAATCTTGATAATTCGGAATTTTTTGATTACCCGGAGATTGCCTGGTCCCATATATGTCGGATTATCAGGATTTTACTGTACTGGTCCCATATGTGTCGGATTATTAAGATTACACTGTGAACAGAATTTTGAGGTGCACGACACTGATGGCTCTTTAAGCGCCACATCTTTTCTTAATCGTGCTTTTGTTATTGTTTTGTTTTAATCTTGATAATCCGGAATTTTTTGATTACCCGGAGATTGCCTGGTCCCATATATGTCGGATTATCAGGATTTTACTGTACTGGTCCCATATGTGTCGGATTATTAAGATTACACTGTGAACAGAATTTTGAGGTGCACGACACTGATGGCTCTTTAAGCGCCACATCTTTTCTTTATCGTGCTTTTGTTATTGTTTTGTTTTAATCTTGATAATCCGGAATTTTTTGATTACCCGGAGATTGCCTGGTCCCATATATGTCGGATTATCAGGATTTTACTGTACTGGTCCCATATGTGTCGGATTATTAAGATTACACTGTGAACAGAATTTTGAGGTGCACGACACTGATGGCTCTTTAAGCGCCACATCTTTTCTTAATCGTGCTTTTGTTATTGTTTTGTTTTAATCTTGATAATCCGGAATTTTTTGATTACCCGGAGATTGCCTGGTCCCATATATGTCGGATTATCAGGATTTTACTGTACTGGTCCCATATGTGTCGGATTATTAAGATTACACTGTGAACAGAATTTTGAGGTGCACGACACTGATGGCTCTTTAAGCGCCACATCTTTTCTTTATCGTGCTTTTGTTATTGTTTTGTTTTAATCTTGATAATCCGGAATTTTTTGATTACCCGGAGATTGCCTGGTCCCATATATGTCGGATTATCAGGATTTTACTGTACTGGTCCCATATGTGTCGGATTATTAAGATTACACTGTGAACAGAATTTTGAGGTGCACGACACTGATGGCTCTTTAAGCGCCACATCTTTTCTTTATCGTGCTTTTGTTATTGTTTTGTTTTAATCTTGATAATTCGGAATTTTTTGATTACCCGGAGATTGCCTGGTCCCATATATGTCGGATTATCAGGATTTTACTGTACTGGTCCCATATGTGTCGGATTATTAAGATTACACTGTGAACAGAATTTTGAGGTGCACGACACTGATGGCTCTTTAAGCGCCACATCTTTTCTTAATCGTGCTTTTGTTATTGTTTTGTTTTAATCTTGATAATCCGGAATTTTTTGATTACCCGGAGATTGCCTGGTCCCATATATGTCGGATTATCAGGATTTTACTGTACTGGTCCCATATGTGTCGGATTATTAAGATTACACTGTGAACAGAATTTTGAGGTGCACGACACTGATGGCTCTTTAAGCGCCACATCTTTTCTTTATCGTGCTTTTGTTATTGTTTTGTTTTAATCTTGATAATCCGGAATTTTTTGATTACCCGGAGATTGCCTGGTCCCATATATGTCGGATTATCAGGATTTTACTGTACTGGTCCCATATGTGTCGGATTATTAAGATTACACTGTGTAGAGAAATTTGAGGTGCACGACACTGATGGCTCTTTAAGCGCCACATCTTTTCTTTATCGTGCTTTTGTTATTGTTTTGTTTTAATCTTGATAATCCGGAATTTTTTGATTACCCGGAGATTGCCTGGTCCCATATATGTCGGATTATCAGGATTTTACTGTACTGGTCCCATATGTGTCGGATTATTAAGATTACACTGTGAACAGAATTTTGAGGTGCACGACACTGATGGCTCTTTAAGCGCCACATCTTTTCTTTATCGTGCTTTTGTTATTGTTTTGTTTTAATCTTGATAATCCGGAATTTTTTGATTACCCGGAGATTGCCTGGTCCCATATATGTCGGATTATCAGGATTTTACTGTACTGGTCCCATATGTGTCGGATTATTAAGATTACACTGTGTAGAGAAATTTGAGGTGCACGACACTGATGGCTCTTTAAGCGCCACATCTTTTCTTTATCGTGCTTTTGTTATTGTTTTGTTTTAATCTTGATAATCCGGAATTTTTTGATTACCCGGAGATTGCCTGGTCCCATATATGTCGGATTATCAGGATTTTACTGTACTGGTCCCATATGTGTCGGATTATTAAGATTACACTGTGAACAGAATTTTGAGGTGCACGACACTGATGGCTCTTTAAGCGCCACATCTTTTCTTTATCGTGCTTTTGTTATTGTTTTGTTTTAATCTTGATAATCCGGAATTTTTTGATTACCCGGAGATTGCCTGGTCCCATATATGTCGGATTATCAGGATTTTACTGTACTGGTCCCATATGTGTCGGATTATTAAGATTACACTGTGTAGAGAAATTTGAGGTGCACGACACTGATGGCTCTTTAAGCGCCACATCTTTTCTTTATCGTGCTTTTGTTATTGTTTTGTTTTAATCTTGATAATCCGGAATTTTTTGATTACCCGGAGATTGCCTGGTCCCATATATGTCGGATTATCAGGATTTTACTGTACTGGTCCCATATGTGTCGGATTATTAAGATTACACTGTGAACAGAATTTTGAGGTGCACGACACTGATGGTTCTTTAAGCGCCACATCTTTTCTTTATCGTGCCTTTGTTATTGTTTTGTTTTAATCTTGATAATCCGGAATTTTTTGATTACCCGGAGATTGCCTGGTCCCATATATGTCGGATTATCAGGATTTTACTGTACTGGTCCCATATGTGTCGGATTATTAAGATTACACTGTGAACAGAATTTTGAGGTGCACGACACTGATGGCTCTTTAAGCGCCACATCTTTTCTTTATCGTGCTTTTGTTATTGTTTTGTTTTAATCTTTATAATCCGGAATTTTTTGATTACCCGGAGATTGCCTGGTCCCATATATGTCGGATTATCAGGATTTTACTGTACTGGTCCCATATGTGTCGGATTATTAAGATTACACTGTGAACAGAATTTTGAGGTGCACGACACTGATGGCTCTTTAAGCGCCACATCTTTTCTTTATCGTGCTTTTGTTATTGTTTTGTTTTAATCTTTATAATCCGGAATTTTTTGATTACCCGGAGATTGCCTGGTCCCATATATGTCGGATTATCAGGATTTTACTGTACTGGTCCCATATGTGTCGGATTATTAAGATTACACTGTGTAGAGAAATTTGAGGTGCACGACACTGATGGCTCTTTAAGCGCCACATCTTTTCTTTATCGTGCCTTTCTTATTGTTTTGTTTGAATCTTGATAATCCGGAATTTTTTGATAATCCGGAGGTTGCCTGGTCCCATATATGTCGGATTATCAAGATTTTACTGTACTGCTAATTCTAGAGTAAATTCAACTAAACTACAACAATCTGTCTAATCTACTTCTAGAATTACGGCTTGATTTTTTTCTGTAAAACTGAACGGGCCTTCGACCCTTGTCTCTACTAACCAACCTACTTAGTATGTCCAATGTATTATTTTGCTTAAATCATTTATTGTCACGCGATGTTAAAATTACAATTTCGCGATTATAAAATTTTGAAGGTTCTGATTTGCAAAATAAATAATATAAATAAAATATTAAATTAAAATATAAAATATTCCTGAGATTCTTGTAAATTCAATTCAACATTTTCAACAAAAAAAACATTTTTGAAACTTTTATCCCATATTGTA
This sequence comes from Phosphuga atrata, assembly GCA_944588485.1. Classification (NCBI taxonomy): domain Eukaryota; kingdom Metazoa; phylum Arthropoda; class Insecta; order Coleoptera; family Silphidae; genus Phosphuga; species Phosphuga atrata. The sequence goes on along the minus strand of OX155897.1, from coordinate 5,075,270 downwards.
CAGAGATTACGCTCACTTTAATCAATTGGGTGATACACACTAGTCAGTTAAAACGAATAAACACTCGCGTTTGAATGCGTTTCTTGATTAGAAAAACTTATTAAATCTGTTGCAGGAACAAGCTCAAATGCGAGGCGACACGCTCGTATTTACTTGCTGAAACTTTCCCGCGAAAAAATGATCGTCGAAGTTTTGCTTATCGGATTTTTGACTTTGATTGCTTATTGGTACCATGTATGGTTTCAATTCCATCGGGCAACTAAGAACATTCCTTATTGTACACCTTTGCCGTTAATTGGAAACGCTCTCATCTACAGGGACAGAGAAGGTAAATATGAACATTTCTAAAATAATTGCTTCGGTTTTGAATTTATGGACAGACAAAGTTTCTTGGGAAGTTCCCAAAATTTGGACGCACAGACCAATATGCTAATCTCCAAAATATTTGCATCGATTTGTAATTTATGGACAGACAAAATTTCTTAGGAAGTTTTCCCAAAATTTCGACACATAGACCAATATGCTAATCTCCAAAATATCTACATCGGTTTTGATTTTAAGGACAGACAAAAGTTTCCTAGGAAGTTCCCAAAATTTGGACGCACACACCAATATGCTAATCTCCAATATATTTGGATCGGTTTTCATTTTAAGGACAGAAAAAGATTACTTGAAAGTATCCAAAATTTGGACGAACAGACCAATATGCTAATCTCCAAAATATTTGCATCGATTTTGAATTTATGGACAAACAAAATTTCTTAGGAAGTTTTTCCAAAATTTCGATGCACCTACCAAAATGGTAATTTCCAAAATATTTGCTTCGATTTTGAAGCCATGCACACTGGAACGGATTACGAATTTACTGCGACAAAAATAAAATCCAATTCATTTCAATTTTGTGTCAGGAAGTTCCCAAAATTTGGACACATAGACCAATATGCCAATCTCCAAAATATTTGGATCGGTTTTGATTTTAAGGACGGACAAAAGTTTCCTAGGAAGTTCCCAAAATTTGGACGCACACACCAATATGCTAATCTCCAATATATTTGGATCGGTTTTCATTTTAAGGACAGAAAAAGATTACTTGAAAGAATCCAAAATTTGGACGAACAGACCAATATGCTAATCTCCAAAATATGTGCATCGATTTTGAATTTATGGACAAACAAAATTTCTTAGGAAGTTTTTCCAAAATTTCGATGCACCTACCAAAATGGTAATTTCCAAAATATTTGCTTCGATTTTGAACCCATGCACACTGGAACGGATTACGAATTTACTGCGACAAAAATAAAATCCAATTCATTTCAATTTTGTGTCAGGAAGTTCCCAAAATTTGGACACATAGACCAATATGCCAATCTCCAAAATATTTGGATCGGTTTTGATTTTAAGGACGGACAAAAGTTTCCTAGGAGGTTCCCAAAATTTGGACGCACAGACGAATATAGTAGTTTCCAAAACACCTGCATCGGTTTTGAATTTAAAGACAGACAAAGTTTCTTTGAAAGTTCCCAAAATTTGGACGAACAGACCAATATGCTAATCTCCAAAATATTTGCATCGATTTTGAATTTATGGACAAACAAAATTTCTCAGGAAGTTTTTCCAAAATTTCGATGCACCTACCAAAATGGTAATTTCCAAAATATTTGCTTCGATTTTGAACCCATGCACACTGGAACGGATTACGAATTTACTGCGACAAAAATAAAATCCAATTCATTTCAATTTTGTGTCAGGAAGTTCCCAAAATTTGGACACATAGACCAATATGCCAATCTCCAAAATATTTGGATCGGTTTTGATTTTAAGGACGGACAAAAGTTTCCTAGGAGGTTCCCAAAATTTGGACGCACAGACGAATATAGTAGTTTCCAAAACACCTGCATCGGTTTTGAATTTAAAGACAGACAAAGTTTCTTTGAAAGTTCCCAAAATTTGGACGAACAGACCAATATGCTAATCTCCAAAATATTTGCATCGATTTTGAATTTATGGACAAACAAAATTTCTCAGGAAGTTTTTCCAAAATTTCGATGCACCTACCAAAATGGTAATTTCCAAAATATTTGCTTCGATTTTGAACCCATGCACACTGGAACGGATTACGAATTTACTGCGACAAAAATAAAATCCAATTCATTTCAATTTTGTGTCAGGAAGTTCCCAAAATTTGGACACATAGACCAATATGCCAATCTCCAAAATATTTGGATCGGTTTTGATTTTAAGGACGGACAAAAGTTTCCTAGGAAGTTCCCAAAATTTGGACGCACACACCAATATTAGATATATAGATTTTAAGGACGGACAAAAGTTTCCTAGGAGGTTCCCAAAATTTGGACGCACAGACGAATATAGTAGTTTCCAAAACACCTGCATCGGTTTTGAATTTAAAGACAGACAAAGTTTCTTTGAAAGTTCCCAAAATTTGGACGAACAGACCAATATGCTAATCTCCAAAATATTTGCATCGATTTTGAATTTATGGACAAACAAAATTTCTCAGGAAGTTTTTCCAAAATTTCGATGCACCTACCAAAATGGTAATTTCCAAAATATTTGCTTCGATTTTGAACCCATGCACACTGGAACGGATTACGAATTTACTGCGACAAAAATAAAATCCAATTCATTTCAATTTTGTGTCAGGAAGTTCCCAAAATTTGGACACATAGACCAAGATGCCAATCTCCAAAATATTTGGATCGGTTTTGATTTTAAGGACGGACAAAAGTTTCCTAGGAAGTTCCCAAAATTTGGACGCACACACCAATATGCTAATCTCCAATATATTTGGATCGGTTTTCATTTTAAGGACAGAAAAAGATTACTTGAAAGTATCCAAAATTTGGATGAACAGACAAATATGCTAATCTCCAAAATATTTGCATCGATTTTGAATTTATGGACAAACAAAATTTCTTAGGAAGTTTTTCCAAAATTTCGATGCACCTACCAAAATGGTAATTTCCAAAATATTTGCTTCGATTTTGAACCCATGCACACTGGAACGGATTACGAATTTACTGCGACAAAAATAAAATCCAATTCATTTCAATTTTGTGTCAGGAAGTTCCCAAAATTTGGACACATAGACCAATATGCCAATCTCCAAAATATTTGGATCGGTTTTGATTTTAAGAACGGACAAAAGTTTCCTAGGAGGTTCCCAAAATTTGGACGCACAGACGAATATAGTAGTTTCCAAAATACCTGCATCGGTTTTGATTTTAAAGACAGACAAAGCTTCTTTGAAAGTTCCCAAAATTTGGACGAACAGACCAATATACTAATCTCCAAAATATTTGCATCGATTTTGAATTGATAGACAGACAACATTTCTTAGGAAGTTTTTCTAAAATTTCGATGCACCTACCAAAATGGTAATTTCCAAAATATTTGCTTCGATTTTGAACCCATGCACACTGAAACGGATTACGAATTTACTGCGACAAAAATAAAATCCAGTTCATTTCAATTTTGTGTCTCACATGTTACCTTACGATGCATTCTGATGATTCTAATATAAAATTAGTCTATATTAGATGTACACGATTAATTAAAAATGCAAATTTAAGTGGAAAATATATTTTTTTTTTATATGACAAAAGTGCAACATTTTTTTACAAATTCACAACCGATCTTCGTCAAAATCAATGAGCATCACTATTTGTACCTTCTTCATCATCACTGACGATATCGTACTTAAATCGAACTTAACTCTTAACCACCTGCCATACGTCTCAGGTGAGAAAATTGCTGCTACTTTGAGTCTGAGAGACGTATGTCAGGTGGTTAGGTGTTAAATATCGAAAAAACCTTCATCTCTTAATACAAAAAATAGTTCATTTCTATTCAATTCTCCTTTGCATCACGACAACCTGGAAAAAATGTGTAATTCTCAGTAAGGTGGAACGATGAGGACGCGATTTTTGCTTTTCTAGAATTGTCAATGTTTGCTTTCTTTTACAAAATATTTAATTTAACAGAACTATGCGGAACTTTTTTAAAACGGGTTGAACCGGGAACTTTTAAAAATCAATTTATTGCAGTTTATTACAAAAAATATTTAATTTACGACAGTTAAAAACAAAACTTTTTTTTAACCGTATTGATTAAAACTTTCTACAAATTTGATATTATTACATGTAACTACATACTTGAAGCTATATTCTCCATATTTAAAAAGTTCACAATTTTTTAACACAAACACAAAACAGACGTAGTTACTTTGTTAAAAATCCAGCGCAACTAATCCATTTTTGGTACCTAAGGGACCAGAGCGATGCTTAACCCTTAACCACCTGCCATGCGTCTCAGCTGAGAAAATTACTGCTACTTTGGGTCTGAAGTATGTCAGGTGGTTAGGGGTTAACACGTTTCCACAGCTAATGGAATTAGTTTTTCGCATTTATTTGTTTATAGTATTATGGATGGGTTATCTAACTATACATTTTAAGTGGTTTTGCTTAATTGTGAGACATTCTAAAATTCTATTTTTGTCGCCGTAAATTCGTAATCCGTCCCAGTGTGCCATGGACAGAAAAAGTTGCGTCTTTTTTTCTTTCAGAATTTCTCAATATTCAAATGAATTTCACGAAGACTTTGGGTCCCATAACGAAAGGAATATTCGGACTCATGCCGTTGATCGTAGTCAGCGAATACAAATTGCTCGAATTTATCCTCCGCTCCCCCGAAATCATCGACAAGAACTTCGGATACGACTTCCTGCACACTTGGCTGGGGCTAGGCCTCCTCACCAGCTCCGGAGAGCGATGGAAGAGCAAGCGCAAGATGATCACGCCCTCTTACCACTTCACCATCTTGGAGGACTTCATCGGTACGTTCGAAGCAAACTCGCAGATCTTGGTCGAGCAATTGCGGAGGGAAGTCGGAACAGGAACGACCGATATCTACCCGTATATCAATCTTTGCGCCTTGGATATCATCTGCGGTGAATATTCAATTGCAATTGAATGTAGATTTTTTGGTAAATTTGCACATTTTTAGAAACCGCAATGGGCTCATCGGTGAACGCGCAGATTAATAAAACTTCCGATTACGTGAAGAGTGTGAGCAACATGTGCAGAATCGTGATCGATCGTGCGTTCTCGCCGGTGCAACGATTCGCTCTGCTTTATCGCCTGTCGAAAAACTACCGGACCGAACAGAAATCGCTGAAGATTCTGCACGATTACACAAATTCCGTGATCAAAACCCGCCGGGAGAGTCTCGTAAATGAGGGGGAGGCAGTGCAAAGGGTGGACGAGTTTGGGCCGAAGAAAAAGACCGCATTCTTGGACTTGCTGCTGAAGACGTCGAAAGATGGGAAAGCTTTGTCCAACGAGGAGATTAGGGAAGAAGTTGATACGTTCATGTTTGAAGTAAGAAAATTGAATCTGAATAAATAAAAAATAAATGAAGTAATAAAATATTAAGGGCCACGACACGACAACCTCCGCCATAAGTTTCGCACTTTTCGCAATCGCTCAACATCCGGACGTGCAAGGGGAGATCCTGCGGGAACAGAAGGATATTTTTCGCGACGATCCCAACAGACCCGTCACCCTGAAGGATCTACATGATATGACCTACTTGGAGCTGGCCATCAAGGAGAGTTTGCGAATTTATCCGCCGGTTCCGTTCATCGGCAGACAGGTCAAGAAAGACATCAAATACAGTGAGCAAAAAGAGATTAGTTTAGCAGAAACAACTTAAATTAACCTTGGCTTAGTTAACCTAACCTGGTGATGCAGGAGTAGTAAAATTGTTTTTCTTTTTCTTGGTAGACGATGATTTGGTGTTGAAGGCGGGTTGGCAGTTCAATTTGTCCATTTACGGGATGCACCACGACCCGAAGTATTACCCGGAGCCGGAGAAATTCGACCCGTTGCGGTTTTCGCCCGGAATGCAGAACAAAGACAACGCGTTCAGTTACGTGCCGTTTAGCGCGGGACCCAGAAATTGCATAGGTGAGCAAATTTTAGTCAAAAAAAAACCGTTTTTGTAAGATTCACAAGAAAATTTCCAAATGAAAGTTTTGCAAAAACTAATTTGCGGTTTTTGTTTGTTATTTTAGGGCAAAAATTCGCAATGTTGGAAATGAAATCGGTGATTTCGAAGGTCGTGCGCAATTTCGAACTTCTGCCGTTGGTTCCCGAACACAAATTGCGGTTGAAAGCCGCCATTATCTTGAAATCAAGAAACGGCGTCTTAATCAAACTGCAAGACCGAACTTGGCAATAAAAAAAGCGAATTTTTATGAATTTAATTACATATAAACTTGTTTTTTACATTAAACATTCAATTACATTAAATTTATAAAATAAAGACTGAACTCAGCCTGAATATATAAATATATTTTACCTTTCCGAAGATATATAATACTTTAAGATTTTTAGGGCTAACGAAATCAAAGCTTTACTAGATCTCAGTCCACTCTCGTGGTATTAAAAATGAAACAGAAATAATAATTTCGATTTTAAGATTATATCTTTCTAGTAACTTAAGTGAATAGTCATGTGCAGACGCGTTTCGAGATATATCTGTCATCAGTGCAGCTTTGCTGTTATGAATTATAATTTGACAAACAATTACTTGAACTCGAACTTTAACGATTATCTATAACAGAGGTTCTCAAACTTTTCGAGGTCGAGGAACACGACTAAATTTAAATTTTTCCTAGTCGAGGAACACTAAACTCTGATATATTTTTAAGCGCAACATCTACAATATAACATAAACGTTGACAGGGTAGCTAACTGTTTTCAAATCAAAAGAGTAATAGCAAACAACATATTGTTCGCAAAAACACTTTGTTATTATCATAGGTGGGCATTAACTCGCTAATCCGTTAATCGTTAATTAACGAAGTTAACAAAATACTTAACTGATTAACTTTTAAGTTAACTAAAAAAAATGTTAACGCTCTTGTTAACTTCCGTTAAATTGAACGTTCGTTAACTTTAGTCCTTTACATTTGTTGTTTGTTCACATGTTGTCATTTTTTGTTTGAATTGCGCGCCACGCGGGCATACCAGCGCGGCCCGGCGCAACAGCAACAGCTCAAAAGAACAAAAATTCAGAGCCGAGAAACTACAAAGCCGAAAAAATAAAGCGAGACTGTTGATTATTTGGTCTGTGCGTGTGAATATGACAAGTTATTATAACCTGCCTTTTTTAGCGTTAGCGTCATTTTTAACCAACTACATTTATATTTTATCATTCTTCATTTATTTATCTTTTCGTTTGTGTTGGTTCTTAGTGGTAATAGTTGATGGTGTAACATTTACAAGATTACATCATGAACACTAGTACTTCTACTCAAAGTACGCAAAGCTCTGAAAGTGAAACTGAATCAAATCCTTGGCCACACTGAGTAATTACTTTGTATTCCAATCAAAACTTGGAGAACATAAGTTGATTTATGAATACAAACTGTGTTTGCCTAATGTTTGTACAATAAAGGCTCACATCTCTAGTCTTAATAATCTCAAACAACATGTGAAAACGACGCATGCATCCAAATATGTGTAGTTCGAAGAAAAAGTAAAAGCAGCGTCAACTCGTGGGAAAAAGAAAACCTTCAGAACGGTTTTCTTTTCAGCCCTCATCAAGTGCTGTGAATTTGAATTCTTCTGATGTTGATGCAGATAGCATTAGCAGTAGAAGCGATTTGTTTTCACCTCAACCTGTTAAAAAATTACGTGAACAAAGCATTGCTGAATCTTTTGGCATCGCGGATACTTGCAGGTCATGTTACCAATGGCTAGAGCCAGTGGCGTAGCGTGGGTTTTCGCCGCCCGGGGCCGACTCGAAATTCTCCGCCCCTATTTTAGTCATTAGTCTATTCATTAGTCATTCAGTCATGAAAATTGGTAAAAATAAAAAACTTTTTTTTTTAAATTTACTCTTTTTTCGAGTTTTTCTCAAAGCAAAATCTTTTACGCAATTATCAATGACAATATGTACGTCATGTTCGATTGTCAATATAGCTAAATTGGATAGTCTAAATGTGTACATAGTCGATCTTAGATAATTTTTAATTAACTTTAGTTTAGAGAAGCTTCTCTCGCAACTGGCATTGCTTATGGCAGCTGTTAAGAATATTCTCAACATTATGACAATGTTTGGTAAGCAATCTTCAAGTTTAGACTCAATAATATATTTTAATAAACCCAGTGAGCCGGAGTTAATGATCTCTTTTTTATAGTCTGGGTCTGTTGCGTTACGAAAGCTCGTAGACGTACGCGTTCAAGTTTGAACTCTTCTCTATTTATGTCATGAGGAGCTTGATCTAGATTAAGTTTGTCGACGCCCAATATCACCGAGGGTCTTAAAAAGGCGTATTTTTGCGCCAGATTCTGCAATTGTTGGAATCTTTCTTGAATTTCAGCAGTTACTCTGTCTATTGAAAAAAACATAGTTCGTCTCAAGTCGTCGTCATACGATAACCCAACATCTCTACTTCCGTCGCCATATATATGCCTCCTCCTAATTCGTCTTGGGGGTTCAAAGAAATTCCAAGTTCTTCACATAAACTTTTAGCGTATCTTAAAGCCTTGTCTACAGATTCCTCTCGTTTTTCTTCCAATACGGTCTGTAAAGCGCCTATTTTTGGAGCACACTGATGAATGTTTAGTCCCTCAGTTTGCAAATAGTTTTGAGCATCATTGACTTCACGCAGTATCGGTTGCCAGAGGCCTAAGTAACATAAAAACGAAAATGATTCCATCGCCACTAATAAACTTCCCGCGTCCGTCCGTGTGTTCAAGCTTTCCTCCATTTCCGTCAGATTTTCTAGTGCAGTTAAAGTTTTTTTGTAATGATCTCTAATGAAATTTACAGCATCGACTCTAGCGCTCCAACGTGTGTCCTGAACCCTCTTCAAACTTTTTCCCGTGGCTGCAAGAAGAACTTCCCACCGGTGCGTCGACATAGAAAAAAAAGCGTAGCAACGTTCTAGCGTACCAAAGAAAGTCACCGAATTTACCTCCCCTGAAGCCGCATGTAGGCAAACTAGGTTTAGTGAATGGTTTGAACAGGGAACAAATTCGGCATTAGGATTGATATCCTTTATTCGCTGTTGTACACCTGTGTGGCATCCAGCTATCGTAGCAGCATTATCGTATGCTTGCCCTCTACAGTTCATAATCGACCCCATTGGCCTCGAGTTTGCTTAGTATCATGTCACTAATACCTTCCGCAGTTTTGCTTTTCGTTTCAATGAAATCTATAAAAGATTCCTCTACTCGCACCTCCTGGTTTTCAATCATCACATATCGTAGTACTTGGCTTGTTTGATCTTTTTGGGAGATATCCGGGGTGCTGTCAAAAATCATGGAATAATACTTGGCCTTTTGAACACGAGCTATAATTTTTTGGCGAACTTTATTTCCTAAAACTTCAATGAACTCGTTTTGAATTTCAAGTGACATATCAGTAAGAGAAATTTTCTGGCCCATTTTTATTCTTACTAAATGCACTCTTAAAACGGGATCGTACTTTGCCAGTAGATGCACCAATTCTAAAAAGTTGCCTCTGTTGGCATTGGTGTCTTCTTCCCTGTGGCAACGTAACGCCAAATTTTGTTTTGCGAGAAATTGTATGATATCAAACATTCTGGTTAGAATTTCATGCCATTTTTTAGTTTCTCTTGCCACTACTTCTTGTTCTTTCTTATCAATAGTCTGTCCTTTTACACCAAGAGTAAAATTTCGGCGCATTTGGTGAATGTAAATTTGCGTTCTGAAACAAACGACAACAGAAGCAGAACAATGATGCTTTAGGCCTAGGCCGCACTACGGATAAACCGCCGCGGTTTTCAACGAAGTGATTTTATGACTCAAGTAAGTTAATACAAGCGGCCTCACTTGCGGTTTTTTTCCGCGACTGATTTTTCCCTATAGTATACTGTGTGTTCCTCGAGCGGTTTCGCGGTTGTAGCGGTTACCGCTCGCTGGAAAAGATCGTAGTGCGGCCTCGGCCTTAGAAGGAGAATATGCCATCCAAGAGCGTAAAAGTTTCTCGCCGTTTGGCAATGTGCGGTAAAACCAATCTCGCCTCAGCCGCCTCCTGGACAATACTTTTGCTGTAACAGAGTCTGCGTCTGATGAACCATACGCGGTACTGTTGACTCTACTGAGAAGTCTGTATTCATATGTTGAACGACTCCAGGACCTCTCTGTATCAATAGCAGCCTTATGTTTGAATTTATATTTTCAGGCTATTTCCCAATGTCATTGATATCAAAACCGGATTCAATATGTGCGGTTACATTTTGTTCTGGTGTCAAAATTTCAGCAATCACAGCAGAAGTACTTGAATCTGACAAATTCGAACAATCAATTGAAGGTTGTAGCAAATCATCGGTATCGAATATTTGTACTACATGAGCTACTTCTTAGATTCGAACGGCACTAGACCCTGAAGAACTAACATCTGAAGGCCCTGACGTAGACTGTGGTGACTCTGGCGTACACGGTGGCGTCTCCGAAACTTTCACAAACTTTAATATAGCCCCTTCATTTTTTCTAATATTCTCCTCCTTCGCTTTCTTCTTATTTCTATACCATGCTCCACTTTATTTTGCCCTTTTCATATTAAAAAAGTATATTAATAAATAAAAAAGTATGTATCCGTCTCCATTATATAATATCTATCGAGAAGAACGAAAGAAACCAGGTGTCAGGTTTAGAAAGTAAATTGGCCCATGCTCAGTAAAATCGTAGCGCAATGGTAAAAAACAGTTTTTAAAATCTAAATCTTTGTTGTCTCTTACAATTTCAGTCTGTTAAAATAGATTTGGGAGTTTTTTCTTATTTTGGATCGAGAGTTCGCACTCCCGTGCGATAGTTCTTGACTTATTGTCTCTTGGACAACTTAGCCTGACCAATTTATTATCGAAACTGGATAAATTTCAATAATTCTCCATATTTTGGATCGACAGTTTATAATTTATTGTCTCTAATACAACTTAACCTGACCACTTTTTTTGTCAACTTTTTATCTAATAATTGCATTAATTACAACTTAACCTAACTCCACATCAACCCAAATAAAATATTTATCTACCTTTACTCCTTAGTACTTGCTCGACGATGTCTCCGTAGATAGTAGGTATAAAGCAAATACCAAACTATTTATTAATTGGTCAGTAAGTAATTACATTAACAAAATTATCTACTCGTACACTACACTAAAATAACTATAACACAATAAAATAACTAGGTTTAGGGAGCAATATTTTCGCGTGTTTTAGTTTCCGTTTCCGAAGTCCGTTAATCGTATTAGTTAGGTAAAACCTCGGATCTGTCCCGTTTTCTTGTAGGGAGGTACTTTAAGGGTTGTCCTTGGTCAATTTATTTGTAGTGGGCGTTTAAATCGTGACGTAACGTACCAAGTACGAGTATGACGTATTCAGAGGGTGTGGTATTGTATTGTATTAAAAAAAGTTGCGGCGCCAAAGATTGTCGTTTGTTCCTCTAATTTTCGTTCTTGCCGCCCCCTTTTCATGTGCCGCCCGGGGCCATGGCCCCCCTGGCGCCCCCCACACGCTACGCCACGGGCTAGAGCGCTTGCCTTAATTCAAGCTGAATCTCAAGCATATTTTGGAACTCTATTACAAATTATTTGCGACAACAGTGTTCAAACTGCAAGATCTTAGTCACCTGGTAAACCTTTTTCTTTTTAACCCTTTGGCAAAAGCTCTATTATCTGGCATACAAAAAGATTTGAACGGTTTATGGAAGGTGAAGGATCAAGAAAACAGCCTTTCACCCGAAGTTGCGACTATTGTGGCTGTAAAAGTATGATAGCAGCAAGTTATCAAAAATCAAGAAACTTATGGAAGCAAAAGTTGAAGACGCTCTGTATTGAGAAAGGGAAGCAAATGGAAATGAAAAGGATGGTGCCAGTATTAGCGGAAGCAGCAATAATGAAGAAGAAGTAGATTTTCAGCTCTGTTATTCAATCTGAAGAAGATAGGTCTAGAGCAGGGGTCTCCAAACTTTCCAGCCTTAGGGCCATACTGATTACTCCAGTAAGTTCCGAGGGCCAAAACCATATTATCATTGTTGCCGGTGGTAAAAAGTGAAATAGTCCACTGATCCGAAACTGAAAAAAGTCCGAAAAAGTACGCAACGTTTAAAAAAGGCTGCAAATCGGACTAAAGTCCGCAAAACGGCAACACTGCATATTATTAATTTTCCTGTCATTATCTGTAATTTCTAGATTAGTCGTAGAGTACGAGCCATGAGGAGTAACGTGACACATCTGGTGGACACAAGCGGAAATAGGTAGTACCTTCTATCGCTAACAGATGGCGCTAATAGCACGTACAGAATAATCTCGTTGGTTCGAGAAAGTTCTGGTGTCTTCCACTCACTTCTAGATGGCAGTAATTGGAATATATAAGAAGGCTAGTGCCGCAACCACAAGTCAGTTCCTATGACACTGTTGTAAAATAAAATAGTGCGTACCTCCTTAAAACATGTTTGTGCGTGTTTAAGTTTAAGACATCTTCGTAACAGTATTTTGATTTGAATTGTTGCTTTTATGTGTGATTTAGTAGTATGGAAGAGAAGCGAAAAATTGATAGTGAGTGCAGAAAATTCAAAGATCAGTGGAAAATTCAGTATTTCGTAATTGAGTCCAGTAACAAGGCGCTATGTTTGATTTGCAATGAAAGCATAGCCGTTCTCAAGGAATATAACATTAAACGTCACTATGAAACAAAACATTTTCAAAATTACTCAAAATATACAGGAAGTTTGCGGACAGAAAAATTCGAAGTTATGAAGCGCGGATTGAAATCGCAGCAATCTTCATTTACAAAACTCAAAACTGAACAAGAGGCTGCAGCTAGTGCCAGCTTTCGTGTGGCTCTTGAAATTGCAAAACGTGGAAAACCATTCACCGATGGAGAAATGATCAAAGAATGCATAATTGGAGTAGCCGAAGAAATGTGCCTTGAAAAGGTAAATTTATTAAAAACTGTCAGTATGTCAGCAAACACTGTGGCTCGAAGGGTAGAAAACATCGCTGAAAATATATCCTCTCAACTGTTCGACAAAAATGGACATGTTGAGTGGTTTTCTTTGGCCTTGGATGAGTCAACGGATGTGTCAGATACTGCTGATTGATTTATATTCGAGGAGTAGATAAAAGCTATGAAGTGCATGAAGAACTTCTTGATATGTATAGTATTCATGGCACAACTACTGGTACAGATATTTTTAAAGGAGTTGAAATGGCCATTAATCAAAAGAACCTTCGATGGAAAAACTTGAAATGTATTACAACTGATGGAGGCAAAAACATGAGTGGAAAAGATAAAGGAGTGGTCGCTCTTGTGTCAAAGGCTGTAGAAAATGACGGTGGTTCAAAACCATTAGTCTTACAATGTATCATCTACAGTCTTAGTGCGGAAAATGTTTGGATATGTCTGAAGTTCTGAAACCAGTCATATCAACTGTTAATTTTATCAGATCTTTTGGGCTGAATCACCGACAATTCCGACAATTTATTGAAGAGATTGGAGAAAATGACTTACCTTATCATACTGCCGTACGTTGGCTTAGTTGTGGGAAAGTCCTTCAGCGCTTTTTTGAATTTCGAGCAGTGATCGAAATTTTTTTGAATGAAAAGCATCGCCCTCTTACTGAATTACAAAACAACGCATGGCTGTGGAAGTTAGCATTCTATGTTGATTTGACAAAACATGTGAACGAACTGAATTTGAGATTGCAAGGAGAAAACCTGCATCTTCCTGATTTATACACTAATATCAAATCATTCCGGAAGAAATACTGTTTCAATCACAACTATGAAGTAAATGTTTTTCACATTTTAAAACATGTGAAATATTCAGCCACACCACTGAGACTGAGTTTCTTATCGATTTTGCAATCGAAACTTTGAGTGCTTTGAAAATAAATTTTGATACTCGTTTCTCGGACTTTGATGCCATTGCGAATCAAATTAAGATTTTTCAGAATCCTTTTGATACTGACATTGAAACCCTAGCCCCGGAACTTCAAATGGAAATGATTGATCTACAGTGCAGTAATATAATTAAGAACAAATATCAAAACTCATCTTTGTTGGAATTCTTCCACTGGAGTCTTCCACTGACACAATTTGATAATTTGCATAAATTTGCTCGTGGGCTGTTTTCTGCTTTTGGTACTACTTATTTGTGTGAGAAGACCTTCTCCAAAATGAAGTACACAAAAAATGTTTACAGATCTAAATTAACTGATGAGCATCTTAAATCTCTTTTAATAATTGGTGCAAGTAAAATTAGTCCACAACTACAAACTATTGTCAGTGGAAAATCTCAATTACATAAATCTCATTAGTATTTCATATGTCATTATGCTTGTTATAAGTTATGTTTTTATTTAAAATGTATAAAATGTTAGTTGGATTCATTTCAATAATTTGTTAGTTATTATATACTGAAGTTAAATTTTCTGCATATTATACATGTCTTTACTCATTACAATTCTGTGTTTCTTTATCCAACTTATCACAAAAACAATAACAATAAGCCTACAAAAATGTTATGAGTAGTTAGCCCATGACCATATCAATGTAGATGTCATATTAATAATTATTCAACATAAAATTAGAATACTTCAGTAAACTAAATTTAATTTGCTATAAAAAATATGTTCTCTAAAAGGAGTTTTCAAGTATGCTAGCTCTCCGCGGGCCGGACAAAATCTGTCCGCGGGCCGGATGTGGCCCTCGGGCCGTAGTTTGGAGACCCCTGGTCTAGAGGACGCCAAAAATCTCTCAAAAACAAGGCGCAGAATTTGGTGAGAACTTGGCTGGACTTAAAATCAGAAGAATCTTTTTTTTAATATATACTACTGCAATCCCATCAAGCGTCACAGTAGATCCGCTGTTTTCAACAGGGAAAGATATTTTGAGAGCTAAACGCTCATCACTGCCAGATGACAATTTTAATCTGCTTATGTTCAATTATAAAAGGCAACATAAACGTACAACTAAAGACAAATTAGGAATATTACAATAAATGGCCTGTTTCTTCCATATTAGTTAGTCTTCCGTAGTAGGTGTGTAGGTATATGCTCTGCTATTGACGCTTGTATCTGCTATTGGTCGCTACTGACGCTTGTAATAATTAATTCAATTAATCTATCTACTCGTCGTCTCCGCCGTCGTCTGGTCCCAAGCCCAGGGTGTGAAAGGAGGAGGGTGGTCGGCCTGCCGCGCCGACCAGAATCGGGAAACCGAAGAAACTAGGCAAGAAACCGCATGGATACACGACTTAACCACTTACGAATTAATGCTACCGCATCCGGGGCAGCCGATGCGCCAGCTTTGGGAACCAGGGATGCTGGTGAGAAGTGGACTACTGGCCAAAGACTCAGGTTAATCACACCGAAATCAGAAATACGAATCGCCGCATGGAATGTGCGAACGGGACATCACGTTGGTCAAAAGGAAATTATCGCCAAGGAATTATTGAAATGCAAAATATCGATCTGTGCATTATCAGAACTGCGGCTCACAGGATCTGGGACAATGAAGGTTGACCCACCATCAATCGACGAGACGATGACGCTATTCTATTCTGGTGGCGACAAACGAGAAGCGGGCGTTGGCTTTATGGTTGATCGACGGGCCTCTGCCAGTGTTATCGCATTCCAACCGATATCCGAGCGTCTGGCGGTTATCACTATTGATGGAACGATTAAGACCCATATCGTATCCGTGTACGCCCCAACTGAGACCAGCCCGGACACAAACAAGGATGAATTTTATGCCCAGTTTCAACACACACTGGATACAATACCCCAAACCGAATTAATCGTACTTATGTGCGACTTTAATGCACATACGGGTGCAGATCGAACCGGTTGGGAAGAAACAATGGGAAAATTCGGATACGGGGAAATAAATGACAACGGATTACGCCTCTTATCATTTGCAGCGTCAAACAACTTGATCATCGGCAACAGCATCTTTCGTCACCCCCTCAAACATCAACTCACGTGGCGAAATCCATCCGGCAACGATTCGGCGATGTTGGACTACATTTTGGTCAACACCAGATTCCGATCGACGCTCAAAGATGTACGTGCGATGCGTGGACCCGACTGTGGATCAGACCATTATCTTGTCCGAGTGAAACTACAATTGAAATTACAAAGAGCAAAGAAAAAGGCACCACCATCAGCCAAGAGGAACTGGGCCTGTCTGCGAGACCCTGAAACCAGCCGAAAATTTCAAATCGCATTATCCAACAAATTTGCAGCACTCACGATACCAGTCGATATCAACATAGAAGAAAAACAACTTTCTGAGTCTATTGTGGGGTGTGCAACGGAGCTGTGTCCGCCCATCCGTCGACGGACGCAGCAATGGATCTCGGACGACTGTCTCAATCTAGTCGACCAGCGGAAGCAAATGAAACACGTCGATTTCAAACAATACCGACGATTGAACAAAGAAGTTCGACAGAAAATGAAATTGGAACGGGAAGCTTACTGGAATAACATCGCGGCTGACATGGAAGAAGCAGCGTCAAGGCATGAGTACCGGACGCTGTACCAGACAATCCGACGGTTAAGTGGCAAAACAACATCAACAAATGACAATATCAAAAAATTGGATGGAACTTTCGTGACCTCTCCTCAGGAACGTCTACAGCGGTGGAGAGAATTCTTTCATCAGCTGTACAACCACAATCCGCCAGTAGGTCCAGCAGCCGAACTGCCGATTATTGAGCAGCCGATAAATCAGTTTCCCGATACTGAACCAACAATCAATGAGGTGAAGACGGCAATAAAATCCCTGAAAAATGGTAAAGCGCCGGGAGGAGATCAAGTAACTGCCGAAATGATCAAACCCGGGGGAGACGTCTTATTACATCAACTTCACGTTCTCACAGTGCATATATGGCATTCAGATTGTGTTCCATCTGTGTGGAAGAAAGCGATTGTTGTGCCTATTTTGAAGAAAGGCGACAGTCGGGAATGCAAGAATTACCGTGGTATTAGCCTCCTCTCGATCGTCGGCAAAGTATTTATGAAAATCATACAATCAAGACTACAGAAACATCGAGAGCAAACAAGCCGGGAAGAACAAGCTGGATTTCGACCACATCGAGGATGCATCGATCAGATATTTGCTCTCCTTCAGCTAATGGAAGAAAGAATTCGATGTGGCAAACGAACTGTCATCGTCTTCATCGATTTCAAATCTGCTTTTGATTGCATCGATTGGACAAGCTTGTGGGAAGCCCTGAAGATCGAACACGTGCCACTGAAAATCATTCAACTTCTTCAAGCATCGTACGACGGCTCAACCATTAATGTTCGTATCCGAAACGACATGTCTGAGGAATTCCCGATTCGAACCGGAGTCCGGCAAGGAGACGTGGCCTCGCCGCTCCTTTTTAACATTGTGATCGACACGATTATGCGAAAAGCGTTTGATGGGCGACGCGGAGTTCGATATGATGACAAAAACTTCCTAACCGATCTGATGTTCGCCGATGACAGTGCGGTTTTCGCCAACACAGATGCCGAAGCAACAGACACCTTGTAAGACGTTTCCCGCATTGCCCAGTCATACGGACTGAGAATCAATGCGGATAAGACCAAAGTGCTTACAACGGATGGATCTGAAGCCAGAGTTTACCTCGATGGAACCACAATCGAGCAGGTACCACAGTTCAAATATTTGGGATCACTGGTTGTGGAGAAGAAAGTAGCTTCGACAGCCGACGTTCACAGCCGGATAGGCCAGGCAACAGCAACGTTTGCTTCACTCAAGTGGTGCATATGGAAGCGGACGAATATTACTATCAAAACCAAAATACGCCTATACCGGACGCTGATCCTCCCAATTCTTCTTTATGGATCGGAAACATGGACATTACTCAAACCAGACCTTAACTAGCCTTCCAAATGCGATGCCTGAGACAGATTCTCTGCGTCTCACTCCTCAACCACCTCCGAAATGAGACAATCAGAGAAAGGTGCGACCAACAGACACCGATTGTTGAGGAAATTCAAAAACGCCGATTACGATGGTTCGGCCACATCTGTAGGATGGGCGACAATCGAGTACCGCACAAACTCCTATGGAAAAAACGACCTCTTGATTGGAGAACACAAAAACAAGCACCGAAGACCACATGGTTGAAACACGTAGAGAACGATTTAAAAAACCAGCGAATAACAACAGCTGAGGCAAGAACCGTTGCAACTGATCGATTAGCATGGAAGCGTATAGTGAATGGAGCACGGAATCTAGCGGCACCAACAGCAGCGTACTGGCTACTAGGTCGACCACCTCTCCATGCGCCGGCTATGGATTAAAGAAGAAGAATCTATCTACTTGTTTTTGTTTTATTTGCCAATGTATCCCATCCCAAAAGGTACCAAAAGCAGTATCCGTTTTGGATGGTTAACTTTTAACGGTTAACTTTAACTTGCGTTAAATTTTCGAAATTTTAACGTTTTAACCATTAACGAAGTTAACTTTTGTATTAACGAGTTAACGATTAACGAAGTTAATTTTTGGATTACCTGTGCCCACCTATGGTTATTATAGAACAAGAAAAAAACCGAATCGTGTCGCAGCATGTTATTGGCTACCCCCTGCTTCAAAGTGTTTCTTTTAGAAAATAATAAGCAGGTATTTTAATAAAATATGTACCTATATTGATTGGTGCAAATATATTTATTGAAAACACAATAAAATTATACTATTTGCTTGATGGTCTTGACAGATCACAGCGATATTGGGACTAATAAATGATAAAGTCACATTTTGTTTGGACCGTGTCTCTCGAAAATCAAATTTTCTAGTTTTAAAACAGGGCTGGTCTAATCACTTACCACACATCTCCGCCACGTGTGGATCGTCCTTTTTTAAGGGACCGGCGCCTATTTTAAGGGAGAAAATGGGGATAATGGGTGGAGGGATCCCTTAAAATTGTTGTCTTCCAGACGTTGGATGCCGCTTCAGCCCTTTGCGCTCGTAATTACACCTCTGGTTAACTTGACTTGAAACGCTAAACTTAATAATGCGTGCACGTGCCGGTCGAGCTTGATTCGCGCTTCGATTCTCGTCTTTACGCTTCTCACACTCGAAGCATACTCCCGAATCAATATAAATTCGCGAAGTAAATTGATAAGTAAATCGCGTGATTTCGGCCCAGGTCGATACACCTTTCCCCTTCTGTTAATCGGTGCCGAAATCGATTCAAATGTTGAATTAAAAATACAGATTTATTAAAATTGGCGCGAACACATTTCTTCTTCTAAATTCACTAGTCTCTCACGTTTTTTGTCTTTATATTAACCATAGTTGAATAAAAACATCTAACCCTAATCACCACATGGGTTTTCAAATTATTGTTCATGGAAGCAAAGCTGTGCTGACGAGAGATAAATCTCGAAACGCGTCCACAGATGGCTATCCACTCAAGGTATCGGAAAGACATGATTTTAAAAACAATGTTATTTTTATGGTTTTTGTTGGGTGCCACGAAAGTGGACTGAAAGCTATAGAATAACTGACAAATTTCATACGTGATTTGTTTTTGGTAGTCCTAAAAAGACTCATTAGTATTATAGAGCTCCGGAAAGGTTGAGTATATTTATATATTCAAAGATGAAATATTATATTTGAATTTATGGTTTCAGCTAAAGTCACAAATCCTTTGTTTGATCCCGTCATGGACACCGCTCCAGCGGTACAAATACCGACACAATGATAATTTTAAAACATTCAAATACGCTGTTATTCCATCAAAGAAGTCCTGATCAGTTGTACGGCCCAAACGTTCTTTCTAGTATAAAAATTGCGCTATTATTAAGAATATGGGAATTGTGGAGTTACCTTCACTAACTGTTGCTAATCGTCTTCCAAAGTGTATTTCTAAACGTGGAAAGTAAAAATGAATCTTCTACGTCGTCTGGTTCAAGAAATATCCGGGCTTTTGTAATCCAAAAAACTGACATTTTTTAATACAACAAATATAACTGCAACTTCTGTCCAGTTAATGGATAGACAATTCTTTATAATAAAAAATTCTTTATTCTTGATAGACAGAAAATTGTTTATGCAGCAGATCCGCTGTTGCCAAGTTCAATTCTTTTGCAGGGATTATACTTTTTTTCTGTGTCGCTACAATTTAAGTATTATATGTATTAAATATATTTAATTTTATTTTAATTCTTGCGCAGGGGTCATGTTAATCTTCTATGTATTCTTCTTCTTCTTATGCATATTCACTAATGAATGTTTGCGACCACGATAATGACTTGAATGTCGTCATCATGTGGTTCTCTTGGGAAGTATAATGGAGGTGATTTCCCGTTATCTTCCTCCATGGGTATGAAATTACATTTTCCTTAATTTCAGTTCCAACGGTTATACCGCCGTGACTCGGTCGCCAGAGCCTCATCTGTTATCTAGCAGGGTGTGTCGGATGGTCTCTACTAGGCCATCATGCCGCACGCATGTGGTTTAATTGAGAGTTGGTTAGGTTAGGTTGTCCGAGAGAGAATAGATCAAGACCGCATACAGCGCGGCAGCGCGAACTCTCAATCAGTGGTTTGATCGAGAGTTCGCGCTGCCGCACGCATGTGGTTTCATTGAGAGTTGGTTAGGTTAAGTTGTCCGAGAGAGAATAGATCAAGACCGCATACAGCGCGGCAGCGCGAACTCTCGATCATGCTGCGCGCGCCTGTGGTCTGATCCAGAGTTCGCGCTGCCGCACGCATGTGGTTTAATTGAGAGTTGGTTATGTTAGGTTGTCCGAGAGAGAATAGATCAAGACCGCATACAGCGCGGCAGCGCGAACTCTCGATCACATGCGCGCGCAGCGCGCATTTGGTTTGATCGAGAGTTCGCGCTGCCGCACGCATGTGGTTGAAATTAGAATTAAAAGTTAAATTTATATTTCAATGTTGTTGTAAGTGCATGTGCAGAAATTGTATATTGAAGTGTTTACCAGAACAAGGTAAAATAAAAAGATAAAATTGGCAACGTCGGTTGGGCTTCTCCTGCACTTTTGTTTGACAAGTAATTAGAGAGAAGTTAGGCAGTGAAGGAAAATATTAACTGTTGCGTCAAAAAAATATCAATTTTTTATAAAAACCCGTATATTTTTTTAATAAATCGACGTAGAAGCTTCGTTTTGGCTCTCTAAGTTTGCAAATACACTACGGAGGACGATTAGTAACAGTTATTCAAGGTAAAAATCCGCCAACCCAAAAAAAAATGGAAATTCCCATATTCTTTACAAATTCCAAAAATTGATTTCTTGTGCATGAATAAATTGTCATAAATAAACTAAACTGTCATCATACGTCCGTAGAAATGTCACTGAATTTTTTTTCTACTGGAATTTTGTGGATTTTAAAGCTGCATTAATAAGGTATGGTGAAAGAACATGACCTGGGGCAGCAGCCAAGTCATCACTGAGTTGAGGCGTATGAGAATTGATCTCGGCCCGGCTCAACATCAGATAGTTAGAGGCACGGCCGAAACGGCATCAATTGGCTCTGACACTGCGGTGCGGAAAGCAACGGAAAACTATCGCACTACAATTTCCCAAGACAATCATCATTATAGCAAATATATACATAAAAACGACTGCCAGTCAGGGGCACCTCTCAAATGGGGAGGCGGTGCTAAGAATCCCCATATGGAATCAATCAAATACACTAAAAACACATAGAAGAAACCTGAAAATCGCGACATGGAATGTGCGCAGCATGTTCCAGGCAGGAAAACTGGAAAATGTTACATCAGAGATGCAAAGAATGCAAATAGATATATTAGGCATAAGTGAAGTAAGATGGCTAGAATCAGGAAAATGTGACACCGAAAACGGCACACTGTATTACGCAGGTAGAAATGACAACCAACGTCAACAAGGAGTAGGAATAATGCTAAGCAAGGAACTAAACAAACACGTAATAAATGCCATTACAATTATGTAATTAATGCCATATACAATTTAACCAATGCCATTACACTTCTCAGAACGGCTAATACTACTCCAACTACAGACCGTCATGGGGAAAATGAACATAATACAAGCATATGCACCGACTGCAGATAAAGACGATACTGAAATTGAAGCATTCTATAATCAGCTCGACGAGATCCTAGCAATTCTGAAACCTAGAGACCTCACAATAATCATGGGCGATTTCAACGCTAAGATAGGCCAAGGCGAAGCGGATGAATGGGTTGGTAAATATGGATTAGGCATAAGAAATGAGCGTGGCGATAGGCTTCTGCAATTCTGCATCGAGAAAGATTTAATAGTGACAAACACACACTTTAAACTTCACCCTCGAAGATTATACACTTGGAGATCTCCTTGTGACGGCGCAGATAACATAGTCCGTAACCAGATTACATATAGATACGCAAACAATTAAAAAACGGGGTAACATCGGTCAAAACTTACCCGGGCGCAGACGTAGCTTCCGACCATAATCCAGTAGTAATGAAACTAAGAGTAAGACTTGAAGCCAGAAACTCAACAACACCTACTAACTAAAAGATAGACATCTGTAAGCTACGAGACCCGAAAGTATTACAGAGAGCCACAACTAAAATAAACGAAGGACTTAGTAGGGTAACAATCAATATAGAAGTAAACAGCAGCACAGAGAAAGTAAATAACATCTGGAATAACGTCAAAGACGTCTTCCATGCAACCCAGAACGAAGTTGTTAGAGCCAGAGATCATGCAAAAAAGAAGAAATGGATGACAACCGAGATCGTTACATTAATAGAAAAACGACGGTTATATAAAACCACAAAAGAAAGGGATTATCGTGACACTCAAAAAGTTATAAAAAAGAAAATACGTCAAGCTAAAGAAGAACAGCTGAGAGAACAGTGTATCGAAATCGAGGATCTACAGAAAAGGTACGACAGCTTTAATGTTCACAAGAAAATTCGAGAGATGGTGGGTACTAATAACAAACGAAGAGCGACTATACTGAAAGACACAAGTGGAAAAATAATATTAGACCTGAAAGAAAAACTACAACGTTCGAAAGAATACGTAATAGAACTATTCGACGATAGCTATGATCTAAGCCATCTTGCACAGAATGGCCCTGATATACAAAACAGTGAAGTGAAACATGCCATAAAAAACACAAAAACAGGCAAAGCTGCAGGTCCAGACGGTATATACAGTGAAATGCTCAAGCTGGTCGAAGACGATCAAATCAACATCCTCACTGATCTTATGAACACAATATACAAAACTGGCATCATACCACAGGAATGGCTTGCATCTACGTTCATCACCCTACCAAAGAAACCGTATTGCAAAGAAACCTGCAATGATTACCGCATGATAAGTTTAATGGGACACACACTAAAGGTATTCCTAAAGATTATACATACCAGAATATATAGAAAATGTGAGGCGGAAATAACAGACACGCAATTTGGATTTCGCAATGGATTTGGAACGAGGGAAGCACTTCATTCATTATGGGTACTGGTTCAACGCTGTCAGGATGTAAACAGGGATGTATATATCTGCTATATTGACTATAGCAAAGCTTTCGACAATGTAAAACACGAAAAACTCATAAACATTTTAGAAGGCATGGATATCGACTACCGCGACATAAGAATAGTATCAAACCTTTATTGGGGCCAGACAGCAAAAATAAAGATCGAGAACGAACTGTCAGATGACATTAATATACGAAAGGGTGTCAGACAGGAATGTGTTTTCTTCACAATGCTATTTATTATCTATTCTGAAGCAATATTTAAGGAAACACCCACAGAAGACCCCGCAGGAATCGTTGTAAATGGTAGAACAATAAATAACATCCGCTATGCAGACGACACGGTCGTGTTAGCGGACAATATGATAGATCTCACTCGCATGATGAACAACATAGTGGCGAAAAGCAAAGAATACGGTCTCCAAATTAATTTAACAAAAACAAAATTCATGTTAATTTCAAAAACCAAACAACAAATTCATTTAGTAGTAAACGGGGAGCGCATTAAACAAGTCTCGAAATATAAATATCTTGGAACCTGGATGAATGACGGATGGACACATCAACAAGAAATTCTAGCGTGCATAGAACAGGCTAGAGCAGCATTCGTCAAAATGAAGAAAATGCTAACTTCTCCAGACCTAAGGCTGAGAATGGTCCGTTGTTACATTTTTCCAGTACTACTTTATGGAATAGAAAGCTGGACCTTAAAACAGCAAACAACGAAAAGGATAGAGGGTTTCGAGATGTGGATTTATCGCATACCATGGACCGACAAAATCACAAACGTTGAAGTGCTGCGGAGGATGAGCAAAGTACCAGAAATTGTCTTTACTTTAAAGAAGCGAAAACTGGAGTATCTAGGCCACATCTCTAGAAACAAAAAATATGGATTACTACAACTTATAATCCAAGGTAAAATTGAGGGGAAACGAAGTGCAGGGAGGCGGCGTATATTCTAGCTGTCTAACCTGCGAGAATGGTTTGGAGTATCGTCGACGGACCTGTTTCGTTCGGCTATCTCCAAAGCTAAAATTGCCACGATGATCAGCAGCCTCCGGCGGAGAAGCTGAACCAAGAAGAAGAAGAAGAATAAATTGTACAAGATTAAGAGCTGCGACTTGTCACTTATAGCATTTGATTCGTCTACTTGTATCTAATGCAAAAGACATATTAACAAGCTTACTTGCAACTGTTCTTTCAATGTTGTAGAATATGTGATTAATTCTTCTACGAAACGTATCATCAGACACTGAAGTCTTCAAAATTTCCTTCTTTCTCAAACATAATTGTCACTATTTCACAGTAAGCAGGCAAATGAGAGACTCAGCTATCCTGTGTGGTTTTAATTTTAGTCTTACTTTTACAATTAGTGTAAATTGCCGAGTTAATTTTATATGACGCAAGTTCACTTTTTTCATTGTTTTTTCCAAATTATTTCCTTTGTTTGATTTGCATTTCTAAAGCCCCCCATACACGTGCGAACAATTTGCGCAAATTCGGTGTTTGTACAAACGCCTGTTTGTACATACGCTAGCACATACACGTGGCAACCTATTGCGCAAACATCATTTCGATTTGTGGTGTTGTTCGTTGAACATGTCAGATACGGGCGATTGCTGTGCCGCCATTATTCTGGCCCTAGTGGCTGAGAAACGAATAGTTAAAAGGAAAAGAAAGCGAAGAGTGTGGGTCAAGTGTTCGCTCCAGAAGAGGAACGAATTCAGTCATGACCGCCTGGTCACTGAGCTCAAAATAACTACAGCTGCAGACTACAAAAACTATCTTCGAATGGACGCAGCTTCGTTCAACGAGCTACTCGAAATGGTGACACCCCTCATAGTGAAAAACAACACGGTGATGAGAGACACAATATCTCCAAAACTGAGATTGTTGGCCACTTTGAGATACCTAATAAGCGGTGCCTCCTTTGAAGATCTGAAATTTCAAACTGCCATCGCTAAACTACGTTTTCAACCACGGAATAGAAAGGAAACTGCCTGACAGTGTCTAGGAGCAGGAGTTGACTAACCCAAAGTTTGCACAAACCGTACCATACATGTCAAACAAGTACTCAAACAAGGAGTATTTGTACAAATTATTTCGATCCTGACCGATTTTACTCAAACAGTTTGTGCAACCATTCAAACAGCCCCATAGACGGTCAAACTGTTTGCACAAACACTGAATTTGCACAAATTGTTCGCACGTGTATGGGGGGCTTATGTTTTTAATTTTTTTTTTTTTCTTAAAAGTTTATTTATGTTCACTTGTGAAATGACGCCTTAATTTAGCGGGCGCCATCGCGCTATTGGCAAGTTTCTTTCCGCATACAATGCAGAGAGGTGTTGCACAATCTGTATTTGCAGTGCAAGTAAATCCAAATTTAAACAAATTATTCCTCGTCGTACAAACGATTGACATTTCGAGTTGATTGCACAATTTTTCTGTTTTCTTCGTTCTCTTCAATTCTACTAGTGCTAACAGTAGCATTGTGTGGTTTCTTTATGACGAAGTTATCCATTAATGTAAATTAAAAAAATTGTATTAAGCAGAATTTTGATAACTTCAATAATATTTTTTTATAATGATTTTTCTCGCGAAACACTTGTAGGTGCATTGCGGAACACCAGTGATCCGCGGAACACGCTTTAAGAACCCCTGATCGATAATATAGTGTGGTTTTATCAATGGTAAATATATTACATAGTTTAATGTAGATTGCCTGTTATTGAATCTTGTTTGAAAGGTTCTGTGTTTACCTACATTCCGCTTACAATTACTCTGTCATTAGTCGCTTTTACAATTCTATAAATTTGGAATTTCTGAAATTGCCATTTATTTGAGAAAAATGTTGCAACTTTGCGAAAATGTTATAATAATACAACAAAGAAATGTTGCAAGTTTCATAAAATTCTTTGAATAAATAAATAAATCCGCTCAACCGTCAGATTTAAACGAAAATTTGAAATTTCTAAAATTGCCATTTGTTTATCAAAAACGTTAAAACTTTGCAAAAATGTTGTTAATAATACAACTAAGATCTTCGTTCCTCACGGGTGTCCGCCGATCTCACATTTTTTTTTCAAATCTTGTTTGTAGCGTAGAGTACAAAAGTTCCATCACTATCACTAAATGCTTATCATATACCAAGAAAGGAGACAAAACATGAATGTGGAAAAAGCAGGTCAAAATTGTGAGATTGTTTGAAAAGGCGAGCGAGGAACTTTGCTCATTTCCGAGATAACATTGTCAATTTGCAATGAAGATATGTTTAAGTATTACTGATTCATTTGTGTACAGTATTTGCCAGAAGTAAGGATTCTGATTTAAAGATTTAACTCGAAATATGTTTCGAGAAAAATAAAATTGCAAAAATTCAATACAAACCAAAATTTTCTAAATTTCAAATTTAACGAATTTGTTCTTGGAATGTTTCGGAAATTCTTGCAAATTTAATTTAAAAACATCGCAATATTCTACTTTTTGAAATTAACAATTTGAAAATGTTACAATCGATACTTTTATCTTATACTGTAAACAAATTACCCTTTAAACAATGGACTGATACACACAAGACTGTTGAACAAAACAAATATTATCGAAAAAGTTTAATTGTGATTTGCTTAATTAAAAAATTAATTAAATGCGACGCGACGCGCGCGAGTTGACTTGGTGACTGTGTGCTAAAACCTTCTCGTGAAAAAATGATCATCGAAGTTTTGCTTGTCGGATTTTTGACTTTGATTGTCTATTGGTACCATTTATGGTCTCAATTCCATCGGGCAACTAAGAAAATTCCTTATCCTACACCTTTGCCGTTAATTGGAAACGCTCTCACCTACAGGAACAGAGATGGTAAGTATGAACATTTCCAAAATATTTGCTTTGGTTTTGAATTTATAGACAAAGTTTGAAATTATGAAACAAAGTAATTTCAAAAATATTTGTTTCTGTTTTTAATTTATGAACAGACAAAATTTCTTAGGAAATTCTTAAAATTTCGATAAACATACAAAAATGGTAATTTCCAAAATATTTGTTTTGAACCCAAGGACAGAAAAAGTTTCGTCTTCAATTTTTTTTCTTTCAGAATTACTCAACATTCAGATGAATTTCGTGAAGACTATGGGTCCTTTAATGAAAGGAATACTCGGATTCAAGCCTATGATCGGAACCAGCGACTACAAATTGCTCGAATTTATCTTTCGCTCGACCGAAATCATCGACAAGAACTTCGCCTACGACTTTTTTCACTCGTGGTTGGGTCTAGGCCTCCTCACCAGCTCCGGAGAGCGATGGAAGAGCAAGCGCAAGATGATCACGCCCTCTTATCACTTCATCATTTTGGAAGACTTTATCGGCACATTCGAGGCAAACTCGCGAATCTTGGTCGAGCAATTGCGGAAGGAAGTCGGAACAGGAACGATCGATATCTACCCGTACATTAATCTTTGCGCTTTGGATATCATCTGCGGTGAATATTCAAATGCAATTTAATGCAGATTTTTGATAAACTTGCAAATTTTTAGAAACCGCAATGGGCTCTTCGGTGAACGCGCAGATTAACAAAAATTCCGATTACGTGAAGAGTGTGAGCAACATGTGCAGAATCGTGATGGATCGGGCGTTCTCGCCGGTGGAACAATTCGATCTACTTTATCCCTTGTCGAAGAACTACTGGATCGAGCAGAAATCGCTCAAGATTCTGCACGATTACACGAACTCCGTGATCAAAAATCGCCGGGAGAGTATCAGAAATGAGGCGAAGGAAGTGCAAAGGGTGGACGAGTTTGGGCCGAAGAAGAAGACGGCATTCTTGGACTTGCTGCTGAAGACGTCGAAAGATGGTAAAGCTTTGTCCGACGAGGAGATTAGGGAAGAAGTTGATACGTTCATGTTTGAAGTAAGAAAATTGAATCTGAATAAATAAAAGATAAATGAACTAATAAATTTTGAAGGGCCACGACACGACAACCTCCGCCATAAGTTTCGCACTTTTCGCGATCGCCAAGCATCCGGACGTGCAAGCAGAGATCCTGCGGGAACAGAAGGATATTTTTGGCGACGATCCCAACAGACCCGTCATCCTGAAGGACCTACAGGATATGAACTATTTGGAGTTGGCCATCAAGGAAACATTGCGAATTTATCCGTCGGTTCCGTTCATTGGCAGACAGGTCAAGAAAGACATCAAATTGAGTGAGCAAAAAGAGATTAGTGTAGCAGAAAAAAACTGAAATTAATCTTTTCTTAGTTAACCTAAGCCGGTGAAGCAATAGTTGCAAATTTATTTTTCTTTCTCTTTATAGACGATGATTTGGTGCTAAAGGCGGGTTGGCAGGTTAATTTGTTCATTTACGGGATGCACCACGACCCGAAGTATTTCCCGGAGCCGGAGAAATTCGACCCGTTGCGGTTTTCACCCGGAATGCAGAACAAGGACAATGCGTACAGTTATGTGCCGTTTAGCGCGGGACCCAGAAATTGCATAGGTGAGCAATTTTTAGCAAAAAAAAACCTTTTTGGAAGATTTCCAAAAGAAAATTTTGCAAAAACTTATACACGTTTCTGTTTGTTGTTTTAGGGCAAAAATTCGCAATGTTGGAAATGAAATCGGTGATTTCGAAGGTTGTGCGAAATTTCCAACTTCTGCCGTTGGTTCCCGAACACAAATTGCTGTTGAAAGCCGCCATTATCTTGAAATCAAGAAATGGCGTCTTAATCAAACTGCAAGACCGAACTTGGCAATAAGAAGGGGAATTATAAGTAATTTAATAACAAATTACATATAAACTTAATAAAGACTGAACACAGCCTGAATATATAAATATGTTCCATCGTTCCGAATCTCTATAATATTACTGAGGCTTTAGGACTACCAAAACAAATCTCGATTCGAAATTTACCAGTCATTTACTACACCTTTTCCAATTGTAATTCATAAAGCGTCAGTTGTAATTCAGATTAGTCAATTGTAATTCAGAAAGAGTCAATTGTAATTCAGAAAGCGTCAATTGTAATTCAGAACTAATTAATAATTATAAATATTAATAATTTATTTATATAACAATTTAACACAATTAATTTGAAAGTTTAAATAGTTCAAACTCCAATTTTTGCATGAACCCATAAAAATGGAACTTAAGGAAAATTACGCAATTTGTCAATCTGTAATGACAAGGAATTCAGTAGTAGGATTGCTGCCCTGTCCACATTTATTCCACAAGAAGTGCGCACAAGAAGCACTATCTACAACATCGATTATAGGATGTTGTAGATAGTGCTTGTCTTAAGGGGGTACTCGCTCAAATTTTCCGAAAAAATTATACACTTTTGAACGGGTGCCAAACGAAGAGAGAAGGCAGATAGAGAATTGATTTTTTTCTAATTTTATTTACTGTTGTGAAGTGGTAATTTGGTATTGTGCTGCTCCAGGATCAGGACAATGGATGAATTAATTACACGCAAATATGTCCTTTATATGTAATTAAATACTACTTATCTACTAATACTTTACAATATGTACAACTAATCGCTAACTTATTACAATAAATACTAACTAACAACAATACACTTAATTCTACGAAACTTGTGGTCGAAACCCGGAATTTACTTCGACGAAATTACGGAGGTTCGTTTTCAAAACTCAAATTACTCTCTTGCTAGCTCAATTCTGACTGCCCCTTTTTAACCTCCCCTCTACCTCATCACCTCGGTCTTCGTGTGAGCCCTCCCCTAATCTTAATGGAAAATTTCCAGAACTCATAAAACAAAATTCTCTCGGCGTCTCGGCACAATCCCTAAGCTCGAGCGTCTGCCCGCATGATTTAGATAAACCAGACTAATGGTCGTAAATTAACAAAAACTAATCGGGTGTCCACCTAGGGTTCTTGGCCGACTCGTGAAAAACTCAAATTCTTTGAAACCAAAATCGCGAGATCACAACATTACATATCCTTCGACCATATGTCCATTTTTTTACCGACGCGTGCGCTCGTAGCGCATGCGCACAGTTGTTTGCATATCAAGAGACAATTAAAAAAAGTCTCTATATGGTGTGCATAGGGAATGCAATCTCGCGAGATTTAAGACCTAGCCGAGATCTCGCGAGACCGTAAAGCCAGTCTCGCAAGATTACGAGATTTCCGAGATCTCGCCCAATTGGGTATTTTTACTAAAAACATTCGCTAATACTATTAATTCCGTTTATTGATTTTCAATATATAAGATAAAAATAAAACATACATGTAATTGGCATATTATAATCATTTCTTTAAAATAAAACACAATATTACGTTATAATCTAATATTCGTCAGTCTTATTCTTATTATATAAACTGAAAATCAGCCTTCTGCATCTGCAGTATTAAGAACAAAAAACTTAAAATAAAAATAAAAAAAACTTCGAAATATAACACTAAATCAACCTTCTGCAGTATTATGAACAAAAAACTCAAACCAAAACAAAAAAACACTTCGAAATAATTCTAAATGTAACACTTATTCAGCCTTCTGCAGCATTTGTAATTTTTAAGGATATGTAAGTATTCTTAGACAGTGTTATTAAAAGGATAAGTTATTTTTGAAAGTCGCTTCTCAAAAAACACAGCATATCAAGGGTTTCATCTGATAGACGACTCCTGATTTTACAGGCCAAGTACCCCGCGGCCGAAAATGCTCTTTCTGCCTCTACACTAGTCGGAACCACAGTCGACAAACAGTTGTGTACAAACTGAAGGAGTTCACCTTTAACCCCTCCAGCTTCATACAAATTCATCTCTTTTTTAATGAGTATCTCCAATGAATTTGCAGAATTTGTTGAACCATTGGGCTTTTTCAATGCTGTCAACGACTCTTGTAGCTCCTCTTGAAGGGAAATACTTTTTCCAGCCGTGGACAGAACAGAAAGGGGCACATCATCATTAGCGTCTTCGCTTTCGCCAAGTACAACATCATTACAAGCAGCTGCTGTTGATGTTGAAGGGAGTGGTTCTGTAACAGATGAGCTTTCCTGTGTATGATAGTAGTATTGCGTCTTGCAGTGCAATCTCTCTATAAGTTTTTTAATTTCTTTTCGGATACTGACTTTCTGTGACATTTTGAACGTTTCGTCTCGCGCATACTCTTCCAAATCTTCCTCATATTTGACATAATCTCTCAAATATATCATTACTGAAGTCAAGTTCGGCGCTCAGCTATGCGGTTTCTCGATGACTCTGCTAGTTTTCTTGCCAATGTTGTCGTCAGTTCTTCAAGTTTGCGTATCATAAATCTTAAAGTCGTTTCGGCAGTAACCAGGTCAGATCTCGACGGCATAAGACCTCCACAGTGAGTTTGACAGGCTGAAACACTCTGTCTAAGTTTGTCAAAACTGTATACCCTTCTGCACTCAAAGATTAATCCGAATTCGTGTCAAGACCTAAATCGATCAATGCTTTGCCGACACACAGTTTAACTTTATTAAATGTCGATATCATATCAGCAAGGCTTGACCAGCGTGTTTTGCAATCTAATTGTAGCTGTAAGTTTTTGCCAAATTCTTGGTTAATGTAAACTTGGAGGAGATCGTTTTTTGTTGGCGATTTCTTAAAAAGCCTGACCAGTTTTCTGACTTTTTCTATGATACTTGCATACTCTGTATCCAGATCTACCTCTCTTGTTGGAAAAAAAGAGTAAAAAATGTCATCTTTGTCATCGGAGTTTATTTAGGTTTCTTCTCCTGATACGTCAAGTATCTCATCAATGTCATTGTCCTCAGACAAAGATAAATCTTGTTTTGTGTACAGAACGTCCATAATAGACAACTGAATGCCGTGGGCATAGCAGATCTGATGTAGAGGATTAATCAAACGTTCTAATTTGATCATTACCTTAGCCCCATATGTTGACTACATCATCGACAAGAGACAATTCAAATTCTGAAAGTCTGTTCCTCAAAAGATCCATGCAGTTTCGGCAGGCATACTGCCGTATATTCTGATCAAGCCTAAATTCCAAAATATGGCTTAATTTTCTTTGCATGTGTGGACATTCACGTTCATCTAACGTCTATTTCTAGAGGAAGTCCACTCATCGAAGGTTAATGTAAATCTGTAGTTATCTTCCTTTAGCTGAGAAAGTTCTTGTTTAAGTTTTATTTTTAAGGTCATTCCGTAATTAATTACCATAAGTTTAATTGAATTAGGAGATGACGGTAATTTATGTCCCTTAGAACTAAAAAGGTCTCTCAGGTCTTTTGAGGTGCAAAATACACGAAAAGGTAAACCGTCTTTAGCCACCATTCTTGAAACCATAATTTCCTTCGAAGTATCTTCGTTGTGGAAATGGTCCGTAATTTTTCGCTTTTTAGGTACAGTTGATGATTTTGATTGCTGAAGAGTACTATCTGAAGAAGCTGCTGGCTCTGGCGCCGCTGGCCCGGCAACCGGTGTCCTCATTGAAGTTTCTACATTTTCCTCAATCTGAACATCCTCAACCTTTTTTTTCGAATCAATGTTATGTATAGACTTCAAGTGTGTGTGTGTAAGCCTTTTGGAGAACGGTCTTAAGCTTTCAAAATCTTCTCACACACCTTGCACTTTGCACTGAGTCCATCATTGGCTCTTAAGCAATATTTCCAAACTTCTAATGAACTTCCGTATTCACTGTACACTGTTTTTGAGTTTGTCGACATAGTTCAATGCCAAATTACATTAAATGTTACACTAAAATAACCAGTTAATTACAAAAATCCCTTAAATTCAACAAAAACTAGATAATTACGTAAACAAACGCAAGCGTGCCGGCAAAGTGATGACAGTGAATGAGCCGGTCCTCGTCCCCCGCAAGTCCCGCGCCCCCTACTGCGCCTGCGCTGCGCCACGAGTAGTGCCTACAGCATGCGCAGAGCAGTTCGCGCGCAAACGCGCTACGATACACACACCGATTTTGCTGCTCAATCTCGCAATCTCGCGAGATCTCGTACAAAAATTAAACGAGACTCAGTCTCGCAAAATATGGACGAGATCTCGCGAGAACGAGATTGCATTCCCTAGGTGTGCACGATCAGCGGTTTCCAGAACCTCATAGAACAAAAAATCTTATTATATATCTTATTATAACTTATTATTAAGGTAGATGAGTCAAATTCCCCATTGACGGATGGAAATTAAAAACAAATCGATTTTAGAGAAATGGCGCATCTACGAAAAAAAGCCTCGAAACGCCGAGAAAAACAGTCACTGAATCGCGAAAAAAAAAATTTGATCACATTTTCAATCCGTCAATGGGAAACTGTTCATACTGTGAACAAAACTCGCCAAGGTTTTTCCAAATCGATCAATCTCTCTATCCGTAATCATACGCACCATATTGAAAACTTTTCGAGATTCCGAGAAAAACGCGATTGGAAGTTCACTTGTAGCTCTCTCATAGTGAAATCGTACCAATTTCAAAAGTATGGGGGGATTCGTACCTTGAGGTATTGGGAATAAGAGGAAAAATGAATTTTGAAAATATATTGAATACTTCAGAAATTATTCACGGTCCAGCAACGGAAAACGGGAATCGGTGAAAATCGGTCGAAAGCAGCGGAGCAGGAGCAATCCTTCAATATAGCAATCCTTCCACGACTTCGTAGCTCTTCTCGAGCTCAGATTGCTATTCTCTCGGGGTTAATCGATGCCTTCTCGTTTCGTCCGTAGCGCGGCGATCATTTGATCTACACTCCGCATCTCGTTTATAATACACGGCATGTCGACGTCAATTCTGAGCCCTTTCATGACTTGTATCACTGTCGTGACGCCCTCGTTGAAAATGGAAGGTGCCAACCTGGCAGAAATATCGACAATTTGTTTCCCGTTGAACAGATGTTTAGGGACAAACTGCCAAATGGTGGCGTCTCATTGTTGTCTTGTGTGTTCTTGCCCAGATATCTTTTCAAGAGCTGTTCTTCTGTTAAATCCTCATAAATTTCCTTCACGTACTTTTGAACAATTGTATCGAGCGCAGGTTTGTGAATATGAGTAGTCCTGTTTTGCTGGGCCTCATCCAGGACCAGGTCTCATTACACAGACGATGTTGAGGATTCGAATCCGTTGAGATCTTGTGATAGCCACTGCAAATTTGTCCGGCCTTTCTCTTCTTCCGCAGGCTCGATGCAGCTGGCGGCGCGCTCTTGAAAGCGCTGTACACAGCGGCATTTTCAAGACAATATTTTACAGGGGCGTTCTTAATACATGAAAAAAACCAAATATCAAAAAAACAAATTTTTAAAAAAAAGTTTGAGCGAGTACCCCCTTAAACTGCAATGACTGGAAAGGAAGTAGTTGAAAGAAAAAATACAACAAAAATAGCGTAAAAGACCGTGAAAGGACAGTAAATTGTGCCAACAGAGGTGGATGATTGGATAGCTTTGGCTGCAACGCCTAGAGATTAAATATAATACCGCGTATTATTGGATCCAATCTGGGACTGATAAAATGTTGCCACAAGGTGGTACAAAGCCAAAAATTCGCTCTGATGATCAATCAAATTGTTTTGATGGTTTCGTGGATAGAAGAAGACTGTACCATAACATTAAAGCAATTAAAATAAAAGGTTACGAATAATTTCAACAAATTGTTGTATGTGTCAACCGTAGGGTCTGTGTTAACCGTAAAGGAGTACACGTTGAACTTGTTACAATGAATTCTGAGGCGAACAAAACAAGACGAGGTGAATACGTACAATCCTTGAACCAGTACACACAGCAGAGGAAACAAATTGTTTGGATGGATGAAACAAATTTTAATTTGTTTTGTCGTCGAACGAGAGGTCGTGCAAGAGATGCGAATAAAGCAGTACAACATCTTCCAGCATCAAGAAGTCCTAACATTCATTTAATTGGAGCAATTTCAACTACGCAAACCGTATACATGGAACGCAGAAGGGATACATTTACTACCCACTTAGCAAATGATTGGGTAGTTATGGTAGACAACTCACCTTGTCATTCAAAGCTAGAAAGAGTAATCGATGATACGCCAGTTTCTATATTGCGGCTAGGACCCTATTCTCCAATGCTAAATCCCTTTGAGAATATTTGGTCTAAAGTAAAAGCCTAAAGCGGTAGTAAAGATGGAACAATCAACATCGCAAGATATGCAAATCAGACGGGGTGTTCGACAAGGTTATCTCTTGTCTCCACTTCTGTTTAATCTGTACTCGGAAACTATATTTAGAGAAGCACTGGTTGGAGTCCAGGGCGGAATCAAGATCAATGGAACTCCAATAAACAATATACAGTTATAATATATACAGTTATAAATAGATACAGTTATAATAGCCAATGATGTACAAGAACTACAATGCATCATAGATTCCGTAGTTCTCTATAGCGAGATGTTTGGATTGCATCTCAATGTCTCCAAGACCAAATTATTGGTCTTTTCTAAGACTCCAATAAATGCACAACTGCGTATCAAGGGACAAACAATCGAACAATGGACCTCAATAAAATATCTGGGAGCTAACATCAATAGTAGAAAAGCGAAATACTTTCAAGGATTGAGCAAGCGCGAAAAATCTTCATGAATATGAAATCATTTTTTTAGAAGTCATTTTTCAGAAATCATTTTTCAAGACTAGACCTCAGTTTGGAACTCAGAACTCGAATGATCAGATGCTACGTCTTCTCTGTCCTACTCTATGGAAAGCTGAACACTAAATTCACAGACCGAAAAGAAAATAAAAGCCTTCGAAATGTGTGATCACCAACGATGAAGTACTCCAGCGCATGCACAAACAAAAATAATTACTGCGAATTACATTGACATGCGATGAGAGGTGATATATACGAGATATTACGCCTCATAATAGAGGGTATCAAAGTACAAGGGAAAAGATAAGTAAGAAGACGCCAAAACTAATGGCTGAAAGATTTGAGGAGGTGGTTCGACCGCTCGTCTGGAGAAATCTTTCGTGCTGCAGTTTCCAGAGCTAAAATTGCCATTTGGATCAACCTTCGGCAGGAGAGGGCGTGATAAGAAGAAAAGCCTATGCCAAAAGCAACATTCGTGTCCCAAAACTCGCAGGTCCTGGCGTAATGGAACAAAGATTAATCTACTTGGTGGATATTATAGATCATGAAGCGAACACCATAATTGGTGGTGATTGCGCTCGTGCTGTTCAACACTGTAAGTTCAGCAAGCTACTGCCTTGGCAATGAATGACATGGCGGTCGGTCGATAATTTGTTTAAAAAAATACTACGAAATACTATGTATATACTTGAATCTTTATCGTAATTTTTTGATATAATAAAATAAAAATAAATAGCTAATAAAATTTGTTTTATTTCTGAATTGCAATTTACGTTTTCTGAATTACAATTGACACTTTCTGAATTACAACTGACTAATCTGAATTACAATTGAATAATCTGAATGACAATTGACGCCTTCGGAATTGCAATTGAAAAAGGTGTAGGTCTCAGTTCATTCTCGTGGCACTTTTATTGTACGTTTATGTCAAAGTGACATAAACGTATTTTTTGCTCTCCCTCCTTTTTCGACCTAATACACCGTCGTCTCCGCCGTCGTCTGGTCCCAAGCCCAGGGTGTGAAAGGAGGAGGGTGGTCGGCCTGCCGCGCCGACCAGAATCGGGAAACCGAAGAAACTAGGCAAGAAACCGCATGGATACACGACTTACCGCATCCGGGGCAGCCGATGCGCCAGCTTTGGGAACCAGGGATGCTGGTGAGAAGTGGACTACTGGCCAAAGACTCAGGTTAATCACACCGAAATCAGAAATACGAATCGCCGCATGGAATGTGCGAACGGGACATCACGTTGGTCAAAAGGAAATTATCGCCAAGGAATTATTGAAA
The DNA here is from genome assembly GCA_944588485.1 of Phosphuga atrata. Classification (NCBI taxonomy): domain Eukaryota; kingdom Metazoa; phylum Arthropoda; class Insecta; order Coleoptera; family Silphidae; genus Phosphuga; species Phosphuga atrata. The sequence goes on along the minus strand of OX155897.1, from coordinate 5,037,863 downwards.
TGCAAAATATCGATCTGTGCATTATCAGAACTGCGGCTCACAGGATCTGGGACAATGAAGGTTGACCCACCATCAATCGACGAGACAATGACGCTATTCTATTCTGGTGGCGAAAAACGAGAAGCGGGCGTTGGCTTTATGGTTGATCGACGGGCCTCTGCCAGTGTTATCGCATTCCAACCAATATCCGAGCGTCTGGCGGTTATCACTATTGATGGAACGATTAAGACCCATATCGTATCCGTCTACGCCCCAACTGAGACCAGCCCGGACACAAACAAGGATGAATTTTATGCCCTGTTTCAACACACACTGGATACAATACCCCAAACCGAATTAATCGTACTTATGGGCGACTTTAATGCACATACGGGTGCAGATCGAACCGGTTGGGAAGAAACGATGAGAAAATTCGGATACGGGGAAATAAATGACAACGGATTACGCCTCTTATCATTTGCAGCGTCAAACAACTTGATCATCGGCAACAGCATCTTTCGTCACCCCCTCAAACATCAACTCACGTGGCGAAATCCATCCGGCAACGATTCGGCGATGTTGGACTACATTTTGGTCAACACCAGATTCCGATCGACGCTCAAAGATGTACGTGCGATGCGTGGACCCGACTGTGGATCAGACCATTATCTTGTCCGAGTGAAACTACAATTGAAATTTCAAAGAGCAAAGAAAAAAGCACCACCATCAGCCAAGAGGAACTGGGCCTGTCTGCGAGACCCTGAAACCAGCCGAAAATTTCAAATCGCATTATCCAACAAATTTGCAGCACTCACGATACCAGTCGATATCAACATAGAAGAAAAACAACTTTCTGAGTCTATTGTGGGGTGTGCAACGGAGCTGTGTCCGCCCATCCGTCGACGGACGCAGCAATGGATCTCGGACGACTGTCTCAATCTAGTCGACCAGCGGAAGCAAATGAAACACGTCGATTTCAAACAATACCGACGATTGAACAAAGAAGTTCGACAGAAAATGAAATTGGAACGGGAAGCTTACTGGAATAACATCGCGGCTGACATGGAAGAAGCAGCGTCAAGGCATGAGTACCGAACGCTGTACCAGACAATCCGACGGTTAAGTGGCAAAACAACATCAACAAATGACAATATCAAAAAATTGGATGGAACTTTCGTGACCTCTCCTCAGGAACGTCTACAGCGGTGGAGAGAATTCTTTCATCAGCTGTACAACCACAATCCGCCAGTAGGTCCAGCACCCGAACTACCGATTATTGAGCAGCCGATAAATCAGTTTCCCGATACTGAACCAACAATCAATGAGGTGAAGACGGCAATAAAATCCCTGAAAAATGGTAAAGCGCCGGGAGGAGATCAAGTAACTGCCGAAATGATCAAAGCCGGGGGAGACGTCTTATTACATCAACTTCACGTTCTCACAGTGTAGATATGGCATTCAGATTGTGTTCCATCCGTGTGGAAGAAAGCGATTGTTGTGCCTATTTTGAAGAAAGGCGACAGTCGGGAATGCAAGAATTACCGTGGTATTAGCCTCCTCTCGATCGTCGGCAAAGTATTTATGAAAATCATACAATCAAGACTACAGAAACATCGAGAGCAAACAAGCCGGGAAGAACAAGCTGGATTTCGACCACATCGAGGATGCATCGATCAGATATTTACTCTCCGTCAGCTAATGGAAGAAAGAATTCGATGTGGCAAACGAACTGTCATCGTCTTCATCGATTTCAAATCTGCTTTTGATTGCATCGATTGGACAAGCTTGTGGGAAGCCCTGAAGATCGAACACGTGCCACTGAAAATCATTCAACTTCTTCAAGCATCGTACGACGGCTCAACCAGCAATGTTCGTATCCGAAACGACATGTCTGAGGAATTCCCGATTCGAACCGGAGTCCGGCAAGGAGACGTGGCCTCGCCGCTCCTTTTTAACATTGTGATCGACACGATTATGCGAAAAGCGTTTGATGGGCGACGCGGAGTTCGATATGATGACAAAAACTTCCTAACCGATCTGATGTTCGCCGATGACAGTGCGGTTTTCGCCAACACAGATGCCGAAGCAACAGACACCTTGTATGACTTTTCCCGCATTGCCCAGTCATACGGACTGAGAATCAATGCGGATAAGACCAAAGTGCTTACAACGGATGGATCTGAAGCCAGAGTTTACCTCGATGGAACCACAATCGAGCAGGTACCACAGTTCAAATATTTGGGATCACTGGTTGTGGAGAAGAAAGTAGCTTCGACAGCCGAAGTTCACAGCCGGATAGGCCAGGCAACAGCAACGTTTGCTTCACTCAAGTGGTGCATATGGAAGCGGACGAATATTACCATCAAAACCAAAATACGCCTATACCGGACGCTGATCCTCCCAATTCTTCTTTATGGATCGGAAACATGGACATTACTCAAACCAGACCTTAACAAGCTCGAGGCCTTCCAAATGCGATGCCTGAGACAGATTCTCTGCGTCTCACTCCTCAACCACCTCCGAAATGAGACAATCAGAGAAAGGTGCGACCAACAGACACCGATTGTTGAGGAAATTCAAAAACGCCGATTACGATGGTTCGGCCACATCTGTAGGATGGGCGACAATGGAGTACCGCACAAACTCCTATGGAAAAAACGACCTCTTGATTGGAGAACACAAAAACAAGCACCGAAGACCACATGGTTGAAACACGTAGAGAACGATTTAAAAAAACCAGCGAATAATAACAGCTGAGGCAAGAACCGTTGCAACTGATCGATTAGCATGGAAGCGTATAGTGAATGGAGCACGGAATCTAGCGGCACCAACAGCAGCGTACTGGCTACGAGGTCGACCACCTCTCCATGCGCCGGATATGGATTAAAGAAGAAGAAGAAGAAAGAAGAGACAGAAAACTAACTTTGTTTTTAAGATTATATCTTTGTAGTAACTTAAGTTAATAGACATCTGCAGACGCGTTTCGCTTTTAATCTCTCATCAGTGCAGCTTTGCGGATATATAATTACGAATTATAATTTGACAAACACTTACTTGAACGTTTATCTTTAATATAGTGTGGTTTTACTAATAGTAACATATCTTCAAAATCAAAATTATGATATCAAAATATGAAATTTCGGATCTGGATACGAATACGGATATAGAAATAATATTATATCGGTTTCGGATACGGTTACGCATATGAATTTTTTTCGGATTATCCGTTAGTTTCGGAAAGTTTCGGTTACGGATATTAGATTTCTAAGGGATAGTAAAAGTAAAATAGGTAATTGGTAAATAATTTTATTTTGTTTCTATGTTATAATTTGGTACTACAATCATGTGTCATACACGTAAGTACTACAACAGTAGGTAACAGTAGGTACAGTAGGTAATAATAATTTCTTTTATATATTGAAATATCTTTATAGGAATTATTACAACATATCAATGAAAATTATCCGAAATTATTCGAAACTTCTATATCAGATTCGGTTACGGTTACGGATAGATTTTTATTTCGGATATCCGATAGTTTCGGTTACGGTTACGGAGCTCCATAACATATCTGCTTGTTATCGAATCTTGTTTGAACGGTTCTGTGTTTACCTAAATTCCGTTTACAATTAGTCCGTCATTAGTCGCTTTTACAAGTATATTAATTGGGGATTTCTGAAATTGCCATTTATTTGTCAAGAATGTTGAAATTTTACAAAAATGTTATGAATAATACAACAAAGAAATGTTGCAAGTTTCATAAAATTCTTTGAATAAATAAATAAATCCACTGAACCGTCAGATTTAAACAAAAATTTGAGATTTCTAAAATTGGCATTTATTTATCAAAATTGTTGCAACTTTGCAAAAATGTTATTAATAATACAACTAAGAACGTTGTTCTTGACGGGTGTACCCCAACTCACATTTTTTTCTTACAAATCTTATTTGTAGCGTAGAGTTCAAAAGTTCCATCACTATCACTAAATCCTTATCATATACCAATAAAGGAAACAAACATGAATGCGGATAAAACAGATCAAAATTGTGAGATTAATTGTTTGAAAAAGCGAGTGAAGAACTCATTTTCGAGATAACATCGTCAATTGGCAATGAAGATATGTTTAAGAATTATTGATTGATTTGAGTACAATATGTGGCAAAAGTAAGGATTCTAATTCAAAGATTTTGGTCGAAAAATGTTTCGCAAAGCTAAAATTGCAAAATTACAATTCAAACCAAAATTTCCTAAATTGAAAATTTAACGAATTTGTTCTTGAAATGTTTCGGAAATTCTTGCAAATTTAATTTGAAATAATCGCGATGTTCTAGTTTTTGATTAATTTTTTTTTATTGAGTACGCATAATCAAAATCTGTTACACAGATAACAATAAATGATTTTTATGGCGGGTTCTTTCCTCTGTCCAGAGTGACATCCATCGATGCACAATTCTCTGCTTATGTCTTCAGTGTAGGATGGTGGTGAAACTCAAAAGCGTTCCAGTAGATCCAGTGGCTTGAACCTTTTCAACCTCTTGGTTACCAGGTTCCTATCCAGTAAGCTGGAGGCCAGTTGGTTTGGGTGGTTTGCGAGTCTCATTTCGTAGCCCCCGCAAAGTAGTTTCTTCTTTCTTTAATGGTGCGAATGTTGAGATCTCTGTGTATCGCAGTATTAGAGATATACCATGGGGCGTCCAATAAGAGTCAAAGAGTTTTAGACTGGAATCTTTGTATGATTCACATTCGAGTTGCTGGCAGTTCCCCATAACTGTACACCATATGTCCACACAGGTTTTATAATGGATTTGTAGATAATAATTTTATTATGCAGAAGGAGTTTGGACCGCCTGCCAATGAGCCAGTACATTTTGCGGAGTTTAAAATCTAGTTCTTTCCTTTTTGTCTTGATGTCAGCCTTCTGTACAGGTGCAATCCGAGGTAACTCACGTTGTCAACACTTGGCAAAGGCTGGCCGTATAACTTTACAGTTAGACAGTGAATGTTGTGTGCACAGACTTAGTATCACTTTGCGGGGGTTGTCTGCCGGGGTTCCGCAGGGATCGGTTTTAGGACCATTCTTGTGGAATGTCGCCTATGACAGCCTTCTGCGGACGCTGAGACGGTTACTGCCCACAGGGGTGGGTGCTGTGGCGTACGCAGACGACCTGGCACTCATCTTCACAGACCGGTCGAAGTCGAAGTAGAGGATCGATTCGGTCGATTCGGTACCTCGGTGTGATCCTCCAGGCGGGTCAGTGGGGATTACACGTGTGCCATGCCGCCGGCAACGCGGCACGCGCGTCACAACAGGTGACGCGTCTCATGCCGAGGGCCACCGGGCCTGGTGAGGGTAGGAGGAGGCTTATGGCCAGTGTGGCCACTACCAGACTCCTATACGCGGCACCGGTGTGGGCAACGGCGGTGAAGGGTAACGCTCGTAACAGGGAGCGTTTGCGACGGGCACTGCGCCCGGTGGCCATCAGGGTCGCCCGGGCTTACCGCACTGTTAGCAGTGACGCCGTGGAGGTCATATCGCGGATTCCTCTCGCGGACCTCCTTGTTATGGAGCGGCGTCGGTGAGGGACGCAAGAACTTCTGGTAGGAACCGCGGAGAGGCAAACCCGGGAGCAACTACTTGCCTGCTGGCAGAAGAGGTGGTCACGTGACGGAAACGCCGCGTGGACTGGTCGACTCATCCCTGATTTAATTCGGTGGATGGGGCGAGGGCTGGACGAGGTGGGTTCGTACTTTCTCACCCAGCTTCTTACCGGACACGGGTCCTTCGTATCGTATCTCCACAGGATTGGGAAAGCCCCAGACGACAGGTGAATATACTGTGGAGAGGGCGTGCGCGACGACGCGGAGCACACTCTGGTGGCGTCTACGCGTTGGGAGAAGGAGCGACATGCCCTGGCGTCGACCCTGGAACGGGAAGTCACGGTCGAAGCCGTGGCGGGTGGCCTCGCCGGCGAGGTGGGGCGGGGCGTGTGGGCGGCCTTAAGCCGATTCGCGGCTACAGTCATGCGGGCTAAGGAGTTGCCTGGGTGGGAACAAGGGCAGTAGAGTTTTTCTTGTTTTTTTGTTATTGTTTTTTATTACTTTTGTTGTAATTGTTTTTGCAAATTGTAAATGCTATTGTATAGCATATTACACTTTCATGTAAATCCTGTTGTATTTTTATTCGAAGGATGGGAAGAGGCAGTAATGCCATGACTGGCGGTCCCTCTGTCCTTCCGTTTCAATGGATTCACTTGAGAGAGAGAAAAAAGACTTATCACTTGCTTTTATTCGTCATTGGTCGAGCCAATTCTTAATGTCTTTGAGTCCCTTTTGAAGTATTTTCGAAGCCACTTCTGGGCCCTTGTGCACAACTAGTATTGCTGTACCGTCCGCAACTCAACCGAAGTCATTTAGACCCATTAGTCTAACATCTTTTATGTTAAAGACAATGGAGAAGGTGATTGATAATTACCTTAGGACTATAGTGCTGGTAGGTACACCACTACACAGGAGTCAGCATGCTTACAGAGCAGGGAAATCCACAGAAACCGCCCTGTATCAGCTGACAAACGAAATAGAAGCAGCACTAGAGACAAAGGAAGTAGCGATATGTGCCTTCTTGGATATAGAGGGAGCTTTTGACAACACCTCACACGAGGCTGTCAGGGCGGCCCTTGAAAGAAGGAATATCCACAGCACTATCTGAAAGTGGATGGGAGAAATGCTGAGAACTAGAACGGCGGAGACACAAGTGGGAAAAGACACCATTAAGATCTCCACAACTCGAGGGTGCCCACAGGGAGGTGTACTATCACCGCTAATGTGGAGCCTGGTAGCTGATGAACTACTGGTTAGGCTAAACGACCTAGACATCAAATGTCAAGGTTACGCCGATGACATAGTCATAATGGCTTGAGGGAAATTTGAGGGAACGCTCTGTGAAATTGTTCAGAGAGGCCTCAACGTAACTAGTAGATGGTGTCAAACAGTGGGACTGAAACTCAACCCGAGCAAAACCACGGTGATACCATTTACTAGAAGGAGAAAACTAAACTGCCTACATCCCATACTCATAGATGGGAAGGCAGTAGAATACCAACAGGAGATAAGGTATCTGGGTATCACACTAGATAGCAAACTCCTATGGAATAGACACGCTGAGGCAGTGGTAGGTAAAGCCAAACGCGCCCTAATGGTGTGCAGAAATCTGGCAGGAAAAACTTGGGGTTGTAACCCCACTATCCTGCGATGGATGTACACCATGATAGTGAGACCTGCAATCACTTATGGGGCAGTTGCGTGGGGAAGTAGAATCAAGCTGGCCTCTATGAGGAAACAGCTTGAGAAGATTCAAAGACTGGCGTGTGTCTGCATCACGGGGGCGATGGGGTCGTGCCCGACAGCAGCATTGGAGCTGCTGCTGGATCTGACTCCGCTGCACCTTGTGGTGGAGAGCGTCGCCAGATCGGCGATCGTAAGATTCAGCAAGGAAGGAATGGGCAGAGGTAAAATAATCGGGAGCAGAGACCGAAACAGCCTCGCTGCCAAGATCCCCTGGCTGGAAGTACCAAAAGACGAAATGGTATGCAAATACCACTTCGAGAAAAACTACACAGAAATGTGTAGTAGTAAAGCCGATTGGAGCGACGAATCCTCAGCATACCACATAGAGCAAAATACCATCAAGTGGTATACAGATGGTTCGAAGACAAAGGAAGGCACTGGTGCAGGAGTGTTTGGACCTCGTACCAGATACTTCGAATCCATGGGAACATCCCCAAGTATCTTCCAAGCAGAGGTACACGCAATCGAAAGATGAGCACAGTTTAACCTCGACAGGAATTACCGCAAAAAACGAATTGCTATCTTGTCAGATAGCCAAGCAGCCATCAAGGCCATTAACCCTTTTGCGGTATGAGCGTGAACACCATCAGCAAAAGTTTAGATGAAGAAATAAGAGGAAAATGGATGAAAACCTGGAAAGAACTTCCAGGGCTAAGGCAATCCAAAGTGATGCTGGGATCTTTTAACCAGAAGAGAACAAAAGCTTGCCTGAAACTAAGCAGGAACAAGCTCAGAATTCTGACAGGAGCCCTGACGGGACACTGCAGACTTAGGAAACATCTCAAGGCCCTAGGCCTAGAGGAGGATGATGGATGCAGATTCTGTGGCTCAGCAGAGGACACCCCCATACATCTGTTCAAAGACTGCGGAGCATTACTCCGCAAGAGACAGATGTACCTTGGGGCTCACTGCTTGAACACAGAGGAGCTGCAGGCCTTGAATCCCACCCAGATCCTGAGATTCCTAAAGGAATCAGGATTAGAGGAGGCGCTCTAAATGGGTAAGTACACCAACACTTGGAGGAGGAGGGTGGGGTACAATAGATCTATAAAGGTCGCAGTACAAGTCGTCACCACCATATCTACAATCTAATCTACAATCTAATCGTCCGCAAACGTTGCTACATTCGTGTTGTTTCTTATAGGCAGATGTGCTGTATACAGCGTATACAATACACGACCAAATACACTTCCTTGTGGTACCCCAGACTTGAGATGGCATTGAAAACTCTGCCAACTTGTGCTACTGTTGAGTGGCTATTTCTAAAGCTAAATTGGTGATCCGGTATAAGTTTCTTTTGGCTTATTGATTCCTGCAGTCTCACCAGTAGTAGTTTTTCAAAAAGTTTTGATATGATAGGTTTAGGCTGATAGGCCGATAAGATTTTATTTCGCTGGGGGGGTTTTTGCGGTTTTAGAATCATGATGATCTGGAACTCTACTCCATTGATCCAGCTCCTCTGCTCCAATTGATACTTTCCATTGATCCGGAATTTTTGACGTGCGAATAACTGCGTTGAGTAGCATGGTCAGAAATACAATACCTATTCTTGGTAGCTCTTTAATTAATCTGCCTGTTATTAGGTCATAGCCAGGAGATTTTTTACACTTCAGTTTTTTCATAATTGTTATATAAACTTCTTTCGGAGAGGAGTGTCTTATGAGAAAATTCATTGGCAAGGGGCTTGTACGGAAATTGAGAAGATGATCGTCGATTAAGTTCGATGGTAGAGGAGTTAACACTTCAGCTAGATGATTTGTAAAGACTTCAACTTTTTAGCCCATTCGCCATTTGGTTTTTGGATTGGGGGGCTTTGGATTCACTCGTTTTGTTACCTTCGAAAGGGAGTAGTCTGTGTTTGATGAGTTCGTTAGGTTGAGCAAGCTTTGTTGTAGCGTGGTGTTATTATCGTCACTAATAAGTTCTTTTAATTTTCGCGCAGCTCTGTTTAGCCTAGTTTTGTCGTCGGGATGTCGACTCAGTTGCCATACCCTACGTAGTCTCCTTTTTTCAGTGATTTTGTCCTTTATTTGTTTTGGATAGTTATTAATTATTCCTTTGTCACTGGATTGGGGAGTGGAATCCCAAGCTGAGTTTTGTATCAGTTGTATAATATGTTCTGAGGCGTCTTCTAGGTCTTCTTTGTTTTTCAATGGTATTTTTAGGTCAATTCCATGATTAATTTTATCCCGAAAGGCATTCCAGTCAGTTTTTTGTTGTGCAAAGTTGGGATTCTTTCTTTAGTGATGATTCCAGTGCTAAGTGTTAGTATTACCGGGGTATGTTCAGATGAGAGGTCAAGGCTAGGTTCCACGTTTGTATATATTTTGTTTAAGCCTTTATTAACAAAAAAGTCCAGTACGTCTGGAGTTTTGTTGTTGTCTGTAGGCCAGTACGTAGGTTGCCCTGCTGATAACCGGTTACACTGCATATCGGTCATTGCTTTTTGGAGTTCTCTCCCTCTAGTGATAGTGAGTCTGGATCCCCACCACGGATGTTTCGCGTTAAAATTGCCCCCAGCAATGAAGCGATGCCCTAGTGTACCCAGATATTCCATGAATTTGTGTTTATTGATTGAGTGTCTTGGAGGACAATATGTTGCTGACAGGACCAGAGGACCGTACTTCCAATCTTACACCATGAAGTAATCTTATTAGTATACAGCAAGCTCATGGTGTTTGATCGAGTCTTTTATTATGCTTGTTAGGTTTTGTAGAGTATATATTGTACCCTCGTATTTTGAGGTAGCTCTTGTCTGTGAAGTGTGTTTCTGAGATCATGATAATATCCAGATTATTTATATGTATAAATGAAGTAAGTTCCTGGTAATGTTTCACCAGGCAGTTCGCATTCCATAGAGCCATTTTAAAATTGGTTAATTTTTCCGTGAACTTGCTTAATACTGCAGTGAGTAGTTTCAGCATTGTGTTCAGTAATTCGTTTTGTTGCATTAGGACGGTTTTGAATTCTTGAAACGATTTGTCGTGTTTAGATATTATATCAGGGTTACCATTTGCTTTGTGGTCCGATTGGGAGTTTTCGGTCATTCTAGCGGCTTGAGCAAAACTGGCGTTGTCCCTTAAGTGTGTCATACTGGAAGACGGAATTACATCAACTGACCGTTTTTCAACTGGGAGTTCTCCTGAGGTTGTTGGTCTGTGCCAGTGGGGTTTTTGGCTTGTGTTTCTTTTTAGTCGTATTTCTTGGTATATTTTGCATCCCTTGCAATTGGCTTGGTGGTCTCCTCCACACAGCACGCATTTGGCAGGGGTTTCTTTACTTTTCGTGCAGTTAGCGGTGTTATGTCCGCCGCATTTGACACACCGAAATTGCCTACGGCAGTAAGTCTTGGTGTGACCAAGGTACACTGGACGATTGTTGTTACCTTTCTTGGCGGTTCAATTGGAATCTTCGCATTCAGTAATAGGTCGATTTTGTAAATTTATTTATTGTTTGTGTTCGAGATCCACAAAAAATAATGGCAGAGGTTCTTTGGTTTTTCTGTGTCGAACGTTTGCCACGCTTCTTACGGCATGTCCGAGCTCTTCTATTGCGACCTTGATATCCTCAGGCGGGATGGATGGATGCAGTTATCTGATAACCACTATGTATGCTCGTTGCTGTTTTAATTGATATGTGTGAAACGAGGCACTTACTTCGTCGAGTTTGTGGACAATTTTTCGGTATGCCTCTGCAGTTTTAGCCATTATCTTCAGTTGGCCACTGCCACTGATGGTTTTGTGAGTGTAGTCACCTTTCCCGATGACTGCTTCAATTGTTATTCACAGAAGAGCTATAGATTTAACGCCTAGTATAAATTTAGGTGGTGGTTTGGGTTCTCTATCATGCTCTATTGTTGTTTGACCAGTATTTCCATTTACAGCATGGCTTGTGGTCGGTGGGTCTTGGCTGACAGCCTATTTGTATTTTTTTTTCCTTCATGTGCAGACTAGCGCACGAAGGCCAGCATTCCGTCCAAAGGACACTATGCTGGTTATAACGCTATCAGTTTTACTTTTCTCTTTTTATGTAGTTTCCCGGGATCTCTGAACCATCTCTCTGGAGTTATTGAATTCTAAATTGTTCATCATGATCCAGTCTAGATAATTGTTTCGCATGTTTATTAAAGATAAGCCACCACTCTATCGATTTTGAAACTGTTAAGATGTCATCTTCATCCTTGGGCCAGGTAAGTTCATGCATCTGCATATCTGTCTCCAAAGATCGTCTCCATATTTCGGTATCTGAGCAATAAAATAGCACGTGTGCCGCGGTGTCATTTTGGCCATACTCACAGAGGGGACTTTCTCTTTTACCAAATCTATGAAGGTACGCTTTGAAATTACCGTGGCCTGTTATTAACTGGATTGCGTGGTGGCACAGACTGATGTTGAAACCCCTCCAGGTCTTAATGGACGGTATAAATTGCTTGGTCCACAAGCCTGTTGTAGCCAGATCCCATCTGTCCTGCCAGAGCTTCTCGAAATGCCCTTTGAAGCACGATCTTAAAGCCTGTTTGGACAATTTACTAAATGAAATTGGCAGATCTTCCTTGTTAGCTGCTTGTTTGGCAAGCATGTCTGCTCGTTTATTGCCTTCAAAACCAGCGTGTGCCTTAACCCAATGCCAACGGATCTTGTTCTTCCTTGAAACTCTGGCAGCTGTCTTCCACGTCTCCAACAATAATTCAGTGGGTGAATTTAAATTCTTCAGAGCATCCAGAATAGATCGGCTGTTACAAATGATTGAACAGGGTCTGCTGCTGTTATTTTCCACATAAAGCAAAGCTTGCAGCATGGCCAAAAGTCATCAGCTTGAAAAATTGAGCAATACTTTTCTAATTTAATCAGCTTATGGTACACTTCCTCGTCTTGAAAGTAGACCACGAATGCAGCCCCCGTACATCTGATCGAACTCGAACCGCTCGTGTAAACCCGGAGTTGAAATATATTACTCAGTGTCAAATAGTATGTAACCAGCGACAATTGTGAAGGATGAACTAGTTCTTGGGTATTTACGGTCAGTTCGAGCTCGCTCAGTGCAACCGGTATGCCCGTTATATCTCTAATAATCGTATCGTCTGCGATCTGGTGTGAGTTGTGGAGGGCCAGCTGCTTGAGACGGATGTCGGCTGGAAGGAGACCCGTAATCACACAGGCTGCCTCAGAGGAGACTGTGCGATACGCTTTTGCAGCACGGATGGTGCTGAGGCGCTGTACGCTCAAAAGCTTTAGGCCTCCCTTCACGCCACACGACCTCCGCCAGATTGGAGCAGCGTATAATAGTGCGGGTTCTATAGCGCCACGGTATATATCAATCAGCTGTGAACTCCCCAGACCCCACTCCTTTCTCGCAGCGATACCCAACTTTATGCTGAACCGTTTTACCCTACCACAAGCCTGCGGAATCTGTCAATTATGACACCTAAGTACCGTAGGTGTTGTTGGCAATACGGGACTCCTTTGTTTCGAAGATCTGCCGAAAAAAAGGGCCTCGGTCTTTTGGGCATTAAAATTAAGTCGGGTTTCAATTGCCCACTGGCAAAGATTATCTAGAGACCGATCAGTTTTCTCCTTTAAGCCCGTGATGGTTTTGCTTTTGCAGAGTAGAAACGTATCATCCGCATAGGCAACAATCTCGCAATCTTCAGGCAGATCTCTTTCGAAAATGGTGCCATATAATATATTCCAGAAACCTGGACCTGACTTTGAACCTTGTGGACAACCTTTGCCGATGCTCCTTTCTAAGTATAAACCAGGTTCGCTGATTATTGCTCTGCGATCTACAAAGTAAGACTTGGCTAACTTGATTAGATTGTCAGGACAATCTTTTTCAATCAGCCTGTGGATAATAAGCGGCCACCAGGCGTTGTCAAATGCCCCACTTATATCCAAGGCTATGGCTGAACAATAAAGCTTCGATCTTAATGCCTCCCTTATAAACCTGACCGCCTTTGAGATGGCCTGAACAGTTCCTGTGCCTCTTCTAAAGCCAAACTGATTTTGATTCACCAACTTGTTCCGATAAAAGTGATGGTCAATTCTCGAGATGAGAAGACAATCCAACACCTTTCCGGCCACTGGAAGCAAACTTATTGGTCTGAAATCTTTTATGGATAGCGCTGGTTTGTTGGGTTTAGGGATAATCTTTATTAGTTGTTCTTTCCAGCAGGACGGGAATATGGACTTGCTCAAACACTTGTTATAAAGATTAAGAAATGTGTTTGGTGCTGAGTTGAAGGCAGCCAATACTATGTCAGAGGTAATGCCATCCAGCCCAGGGGCTTTCTTCGAGCTCATACTTTGTATAACTCGTTCAATCTCAGACATAGTGAACGGTATATCGTCTTGCCCTCCTTGACCAGTTTCAGCAAGTAATCTGACGAACGTGTGTTGCTGAGTGTCCTCCTTCTTATCGTCCTGCGGAAAGAATGTCTCAAGAAGTTTGTGAGAGGTTTCAAAGACATCTAATGAATTATCCCCAACCTTAAGGCTACTCAGATAGCTTGTAGAGGTTTTTCTACCTCTAAGAACCTTGAAAACAGGGCCCCATGGGTTTTCGTGTGAAGATCGAGTGCAGAATTCTCGCCACTTGAGTTCCTTCGACTCTAGAATTGCGTTTTTATATTCATTTGATTTAGCGTTATAAGCTATTTTACTTGTCTTGGCTGACAGCGAGCACAGAGAATCTGTTGTTATTATTATATAGCCTTGCGGTAGTTCGCTGTCACTGTCTATATTACTGTTAGCCCTCCTCGCTCTCTTTCTAGGATTAACGATTTGCCAAGCTGGTGACTAACCAGGGACCAACTGGTTACGTGATAGCGTTATGCGCATATCGTCACTTTTATCGGGAGGAGTTTTGTCACTACCTCCATTACGGGGTCGCCATTAATCGCAAGATTTTGGTGTTGGTATATGGCTTATGGTGTTGGTATATGGGTTATGGTGTTGGTATATGGCTTATAGTATTTATATTTTTTCAGCTCCGGCGAGCGATGGAAGAGCAAGCGCAAGATGATCACGCCCTTCTACCACTTTAACATCTTGTAGGACTTTATCGGCACTTTGGAGGCAAACTCGCGAATCTTGGTGAAGCAATTGCGGAAGGAAGTAATGTTTTGGATGGACGTGGCCTGTAGACTGGCGTAGCGCACTGGAACACGTCTTGTCGCTGCAACGGGTCGAGCGAGACTTGAAAGTAACAATTGAAAAATGTTGCAATCGAAACTTTTATCCTATACTGTACACAAATTACGCTCACATTAAACAACTGATACACACTAGACCGTTATCAATACAAATATTATCGGAAGAGTTTACTTGAGATTTGAATAATTAAACAATTTATTATAAGCAAGGCGACGCGCGCGAGTTGACTTGTGACTGTGTGCTGAAACCTTTTCGTGAAAATATGATCGTCGAAGTTTTGCTTGTCGGATTTTTGACTGTGATTGCTTATTGGTACCATGTATGGTTTCAATTCCATCGGGCAACTAAGAATATTCCCTATTGTACACCTTTGCCGATAATTGGAAACTTTCTCACGTACAGGAACAGCGATGGTAAATATGAACCTTTCCAATATATTTGCTTCGGTTTTTAATTTATGGACAGACAAAATTTCTTAGGAAATTCTAAAAATTTCGATACACATACAAATGGTAATTTCCAAAATATAAAAAAACTTAAAACAAACGGAACACAGCCTGAATATATAAATAT
This sequence comes from Phosphuga atrata, assembly GCA_944588485.1. Classification (NCBI taxonomy): domain Eukaryota; kingdom Metazoa; phylum Arthropoda; class Insecta; order Coleoptera; family Silphidae; genus Phosphuga; species Phosphuga atrata. The sequence continues at coordinate 5,022,815 of OX155897.1, read as the reverse complement.
ATTCAGCCTTTGCGGAGCTCTATAACAATTATTGAGTCTTTTTAGGACTACCAAAACAAATTACACTTACTACTCTTGGTAGTCATAAAAAGACCCAATAATTGTTATAGAGCTCCGGAACGGCTGAATATATTTATATATTCAGGCTGTGATCCGTTTGTTTTAAGTTTTTATGATTATCTATAACATGGGATGGTTTCACCAATCTCTATTTTATCAGTCCAAAATATTTGTTTCGAAGCCATAGACAGAAAAAGTTTCGCCCTCAAACTTTATCCTTTCAGAATTTCTCAACGTTCAAATGAATTTAGTGAAGACTATGGGTCCTTTAACGAAAGGAATAATCGGATTCCAGCCTATGATCGGAAACAACGATTACAAATTGCTCGAATTTATCTTCCGCTCGACCGAAATCATCGACAAGAACTTCGTGTACGACTTCATGCACTCTTGGCTGGGTCTTGGCCTCCTCACCAGCTCCGGCGAGCGATGGAAGAGCAAGCGGAAGATGATCACGCCCTCCTACCACTTTAACATCTTGGAGGACTTTATCGGCACTTTCGAGGAAAACTCGCGAATCTTGGTGAAGCAATTGCGGAAGGAAGTCGGAACAGGAACCACCGATATCTACCCGTACATCAATCTTTGCGCCTTGGATATCATCTGCGGTGAATATTCAAATGCAATTTGATGCAGATTCTTGATAAATTTGCAAGTTTTTAGAAACCGCAATGGGCTCTTCGGTGAACGCGCAGATTAATAAAAATTCCGATTACGTGAAGAGTGTGAGCAATATGTGCAGAATCGTGATCGATCGGGTGTTCTCACCGGTGGAACAATTCACTCTACTTTATCCCCTGTCGAAGAACTACTGGACCGAGCAGAAATCGTTAAGGATTTTGCACGATTACACGAATTCCGTGATCAAAAATCGCCGGGAGAGTCTCAGAAATGAGGCGAAGGAAGTGCAAAGGGTGGACGAGTTTGGGCCGAAGAAGAAAACGGCATTCTTGGACTTGCTGCTGAAGACGTCGAAAGATGGAAAAGCTTTGTCCGACGAGGAGATTAGGGAAGAAGTTGATACGTTCATGTTTGAAGTAAGAAAATTGAATCTGAATAAATAAAAGAGAAATGCACTAATAAATTTTCAAGGGGCACGACACGACAACCTCCGCCATAAGTTTCGCACTTTTCGCGATCGCCAAGAATCCGGACGTGCAAGCGGAGATCCTGCGGGAACAGAAAGATATTTTTCGCGACGATCCCAATAGACCCGTCACTCTGAAGGACCTACAGGATATGACCTACTTGGAGCTTGCCATAAAGGAGGCTTTGCGAATTTATCCGTCGGTTCCGCTCATCGGCAGACAAGTCAAGAAGGATATCAAATACAGTGAGCAAAAATAAATTAGTTTAGCAGAAACAACTTAAATTAACCTTTCCTTAGTTAACACCAACTGGTGAAGCAAAAGTTGCAAAATTGTTTTCTTTCTCTTGGTAGACGATGATTTGGTGTTGAAGGCGGGTTGGCAGTTCAATTTGTTCATCTATGGGATGCACCACGACCCGAAGTATTTTCCGGAGCCGGAGAAATTCGACCCGTTGCGGTTTTCGCCCGGAATGCAGAACAAAGACAATACATTCAGTTACGTGCCGTTTAGCGCGGGACCCAGAAATTGCATAGGTGAGCAATTTTTAGCCAAAATAAAACCGTATTTGAAAAAAAAACTTTTGCAAAAACTAATTTGCGCTTTTTGTTGGTTATTTTAGGGCAAAAATTCGCAATGTTGGAAATGAAATCGGTTATTTCGAAGGTGGTGCGAAATTTCGAACTGCTCCCGGTGGTTCCCGAGCACAAATTGCTGTTGAAAGCCGCCATTATCTTGAAATCAAGAAACGGCGTCTTAATCAAACTGCAAGACCGAACTTGGCAATAACAAAGGGAATTATAATTAATTTAATTAAATATTACATATAAACTTAATAAAGACGGAACACAGCCTGAATATATAAATATATTCAACCTTTCCGATGCTCTATAATATTACTGAGTCTTTTTTGGGCTACCAAAACAAATCTCATGTGAAATTTGCCAGTTATTTACTAGATCTCAGTCCACTCTCTTGGTACTAAAAAGACACAGAAAAATAACTCTGTTTTTAAGATCATATCTTTCTATTAACTTAAGTGAATAGTCATCGGCAGACGCGTTTCGAGATTTATCTCTCATCAGTGCAGCTTTGCTGTTATGAATTATAATTTGACAAACACTTACTTGAACTCCAAAGTAGAAGGGCTAGGACAGTTCTGGTCCAAATTCCCATAAGGATATACAAAGGGGTTTAAATTCCCATTTTGTAACCAGATAACACTTTTGTAACCAGATAACACATTTTGTAACCAGATAACCAAGTGTCCGTTTAGGTTGGTATCACCTCTTAATCTACTTTTATAACCAAATAACCAAGGTCCGTTTAGGTTGGTATCACTCCTTAATCTACTTTTTATAACCAATGGCCGGCGCGAGTGGTCTAGTGGTGACGCTCGTAGCCTCATGTTAGAGTGCTAACTAACAAGTATAGAGGTCTCGAGTTCTATCCCCAGTGCCGGCCGCATTTGTTCCAGAAGACAAATGTGAAAAATGGTAATTAGCGCAATTTACAATAACAATAGGCTACCAATAGGCGGCGTGTTCAAAGGGTGGGCAAACCCGACATTCACATCGAACCAAACTTAAAAAAAAGGCCCGTTTAGGTTGGTATCACCTAGGGTTGCCAACCATACTTTATAATACGTATCCTACTTTATTTTCGATAAATATACTTTATACTTTTGCATAGAAATAAAGTATATATTTATTTTCGATAATTATTTATTTTCAGTCTTTACTGTGATGTGTAAAACGAGACACTCATATGGGTAATTACTGAACTATCTATCTATACAATATGAAAGGTGAAATAAAGAAAACATCTGGTGCACTAAAAAATTGCCTTACATCAAATGCTAAGTCTAGGAGGATCCCTCACGTGGAAATCACCTTGTCGCGGTGTGAGGGCTTAGTTTCGCAACATACCGTTGGACGTCACGACGGGAACAACTCCGGTCGGGGCGTTCGGCGGAGGGCGAACAACCAAGAACTTCCAAACCCTTAATCCCAAGGTGTCATGCGACCCGTGCCAAAGGGACTGGTTGATGGCCAAGGGCAACCGGCCATCGCTTACGGAGCCCCTCTGATACCTGGCGACCTCAGAGGGTATCCAGCCTTACCACTATCAAGCGGGGCTCTGATGTGGTGGACCTTTAGTTCCCTTGCGACTCGTGGGATTTATATGAATTCCAAAAGTAAAAATAATCCATGTGTACGGGACCTAACCGACACAGAGAACAAGGAAGTCAGCCCGGATTCCCGGGAAGACGACCTTGACCTCACACTCGTAGACATGAGCAGTCCAGCCATGTCTACAGAGGCAGAGGTAGATGTTCTTGTAGGGACAGAGGAGGACTTGCCGCCTCCTGTCACAAAACAAGAATGACCAGCAGGCGCAATAAAATAGCCCAAGTGAACATCCATCATGCCAAAGCAGCTTCAGCTGTGATGGCTAGGATGTTCACCAAGCAGCACCTAGGGCTAGCGCTGCTTCAAGAACCCTGGACCTACGGAGGTAAGATCAGAGGCCTTAGCAACAGGGAATGTAAGTTGGTATGGGACAGCCGTGAGGTCTCCCCTAGAACTTGCATTATGGTAAGAAATGGCATAAATTACTTATGTCTTTCAGAATTTTTAACGCGGGATTTAGTACCGATTCAGGCCCTCATCAAGATCGAGGGTCTCCACCGCGAAGTAGTGATCGCATCAGCATACTTCCCTGGCGATGGTAACAGCATACCACCCATTGAAGTACAAAAGCTGGTGGAACACTGTATTAGGAGAAGGATGCCACTCATCCTGGGATGTGACGCGAACGCACACAATGAGATGTGGGGCAGCACGGACACTAATAAGAGGCGTGAGTACCTTTTAGAATACCTCATTAAAGAGAACTTAATTGTGTACAACGTTGGGAACACACCAACATTTGTCACTAAAGTCAGAAATGAGGTACTGGATATTACGGTAGGTAGCGCTAACGTAAGTAAACTAATTAAAAAGTGGAGGGTTTCAAGTGAGCCCTCAATGTCAGATCATAGGATCATAGAGTTTGAGCTGGAAGGAGCGAGTGAGGAAAACACCCCCATTCGAAACCCCAGACAAACTGTGTGGCCTATGTTTAGTTCACAACTAAAAGAAAACCTAGAGCAGGTGACAGTGCGGGGTAGTATCAAACACTACACCGTGCTGGAGCAGGCTGTAGGAGAAATAAATGTAGCAATCACCACGGCATTTGAATCCAGCTGCCCGGTAAAAACCGTGAAGGAGCATAAGGACGAAAAATGGTGGAACAAAAATTTGTCTACATTAAGAGCAAAAGTACGTAGGCTTTGCAACAAAGCCAAGCAATACGGAAATTGGCTAGAATACTCTGAGGTGCTTACCACCTACAACAAAGAGATCAGAAGGGCAAAAAGGGAAAACTTTAGGACCTTCTGTGAAAACATAGAATCCACGCCGGTGGCAGCTAGACTGCACAAAGCACTAGCGAAGGATAGAGTGGAAATGACAACCACTCTCAAGAAACCGGATGGGACCTTCACGGAGGATGAAGAGCAAAGAGCTCTCCTCCTACTAGAAACCCATTTTCCGGGATGTAGATGATACAGGGAGACCGAGGGCTTGATGCAACCACGGAAACCAAGTCGGGCCGACTGGAAGAGGGCAGCGTCCATCTGTACGGAAAACCGAATCAGATGGGATATCGGCACTTTCCAGCCTTTCAAGGCCCCAGGTGTGGACGGACTAGTTCCTGCGTTCCTACAAAAGGGAGAGAGAGAACTAATGCCGTATCTTCTAAATATCTTTAGAAGTAGCTTAGCGCTCGGATACATACCGGAGCTATGGAGAAGGGCTAAGGTGGTATTTATACCGAAGGTGGGGAAGAAAGACACCACTCAACCGAAGTCATTTAGACCCATTAGTCTAACATCTTTTATGTTAAAGACAATGGAGAAGGTGATTGATAATTACCTTAGGACTATAGTGCTGGTAGGTACACCACTACACAGGAGTCAGCATGCTTACAGAGCAGGGAAATCCACAGAAACCGCCCTGTATCAGCTGACAAACGAAATAGAAGCAGCACTAGAGACAAAGGAAGTAGCGATATGTGCCTTCTTGGATATAGAGGGAGCTTTTGACAACACCTCACACGAGGCTGTCAGGGCGGCCCTCGAAAGAAGGAATATCGACAGCACTATCTCAAAGTGGATGGGAGAAATGCTGAGAACTAGAACGGCGGAGACACAAGTGGGAAAAGACACCATTAAGATCTCCACAACTCGAGGGTGCCCACAGGGAGGTGTACTATCACCGGTAATGTGGAGCCTGGTAGTTGATGAACTACTGGTTAGGCTAAACGACCTAGACATCAAATGTCAAGGTTACGTCGATGACATAGTCATCATGGCCAGAGGAAAATTTGAGGGAACGCTCTGTGAAATTGTTCAAAGAGGCCTCAAAGTAACTAGTAGATGGTGTCAAACAGTGGGATTGAGACTCAACCCGAGCAAAACCACGGTGATACCATTTACTAGAAGGAGAAAACTAAACTGCCTACATCCCATACTCATAGATGGGAAGGCAGTAGAATACCAACAGGAGATAAGGTATCTGGGTATCACACTAGATAGCAAACTCCTATGGAATAGACACGCTGAGGCAGTGGTAGGTAAAGCCAAACGCGCCCTAATGGTGTGCAGAAATCTGGCAGGAAAAACGTGGGGTTGTAACCCCACTATCCTGCGATGGATGTACACCATGATAGTGAGGCCTGCAATCACTTATGGGGCGGTTGCGTGGGGAAGTAGAATCAAGCTGGCCTCTATGAGGAAACAGCTTGAGAAGATTCAAAGACTGGCGTGTGTCTGCATCACGGGGGCGATGGGGTCGTGTCCGACAGCAGCATTGGAGCTGCTGCTGGATCTGACTCCGCTGCACCTTGTGGTGGAGAGCGCCGCCAGATCGGCGATCGTAAGGTTCAGCAAGGAAGGAATGGGCAGAGGCAAAATAATCGGGAGCAGAGACCGAAACAGCCTCGCTGCCAAGATCCCCTGGCTGGAAGTACCAAAAGACGAAATGGTATGCAAATACTACTTCGAGAAAAACTACACAGCAATGTGTAGTAGTAAAGCCGATTGGAGCGACGAATCCTCAGCATACCACATAGAGCAAAATGCCATCAAGTGGTATACAGATGGTTCGAAGACAAAGGAAGGCACTGGTGCAGGAGTGTTTGGACCTCGTACCAGATACTCCGAATCCATGGGAACATCCCCAAGTATCTTCCAAGCAGAGGTACACGCAATCGAAAGATGTGCACAGTTTAACCTCGACAGGAAGTACCGCAAAAAACGAATTGCTATCCTGTCAGATAGCCAAGCAGCCATCAAGGCCATTAGCTCATACACCATCAGATCCAAACTGGTATGGGACTGTGTGGGGAAGCTGAACAAGCTTGGCAGGGATAATAAAGTAACGCTATACTGGGTACCAGGACACACTGGTATAGACGGAAACGAAGAAGCCGATCACCTAGCAAACAAGGGATCCAGTAGCCCCTTTATAGGTCCGGAACCCTTTTGCGGTATGAGCGTGAACACCATCCGCAAAAGTTTAGATGAAGAAATAAGAGGAAAATGGATGAAAACCTGGGAAGAACTTCCAGGGCTAAGGCAATCCAAAGTGATGCTGGGATCTTTTAACCAGAAGAGAACTAAAGCTTGCCTGAAACTAAGCAGGAACAAGCTCAGAATTCTGACAGGAGCCCTGACGGGACACTGCAGACTTAGGAAACATCTCAAGGCCCTAGTCCTAGAGGAGGATGATGGATGCAGATTCTGTGGCTCAGCAGAGGAAACCCCCATACATCTGTTCAAAGACTGCGGAGCATTACTCCGCAAGAGACAGATGTACCTTGGGGCTCACTGCTTGAACACAGAGGAGCTGCAGGCCTTGAATCTCACCCAGATCCTGAGATTCCTAAAGGAATCAGGATTAGAGGAGGCGCTCTAAATGGGTAAGTACACCAACACTTGGAGGAGGAGGGTGGGGTACAATAGATCTATAAAGGTCGCAGTACAAGTCGTCACCACCATATCTACAATCTACAAGTCTAGGAGTGCAGGATATAGTGATCATAACAATATTACAGCAGCGGAGGTAGCATTGACTTTTCACTGTGAAACATAATCTATTTTCTAGTAGCATGGATTTCGCGAATAAATTAAGTAAAACTTAATATCCAGATTCCAAGATAGCGATTCTAGCTTGGATAGAACGAAAATGGATGCTTTAATGACGGAAGTATTTTATAATTTTAGGTGAGTTTAGGATAAGTGGTTGTCCAATAATTATACAGAAATTATTAAAGTGACCAAAAGGAACAAGAAGTTGTTGAAATTTATCTACACTTTACAAACCACACGCTGCATATATTTAATAAAATAATAAAACAAGGTGTTGTATGCCAATTTATAATTCAAAAAAGCAAAGCTGCACTGATGAGAGATAAATCTCGAAACGCGTGTGCAGATGACTATTAACTTAAGTTAAATAGAAAGAAATGATCTTAAAAACAATATTATTTATCTATTAATATATATATTTATTTAAATATATTTTGTTGAGTTAGAAGATTTTGATTTTTCGATCAATTTAAACATTATATATTTAAATAAATATATATATATTAATAATTATTCATGGCTTCTTGGTCAATAAAGTTGAATAAAAATTCTTTAATATATTTACTTCGACCAATGTTATTGGTCAGCTAGTACAACAAGCGCCGCATATGGTTTTCCCCAAAAAATCTCAATACCTGGTTCAACTATAAATAGAATAATCTCAAATGCGATTAAATCACGTTTCTCGCTAAAAACCAAACCAAAAGACAAACAGAAAAAAAAAAAAAAAAAAAAAACGGACCCAAACAAAAGACGGCGGAAGGACCGCCACGGCCCACAACCGCCACAAAACAAAGGATCCCATACTGCGATTAAATCAGTTTGCTGTGAAAAACACACTGGGTAAGTCGTATTTCATTTTATTTCTTGTTATAATTTGTTGTTAATGATAAAGCCATACTGATGAAGCCAAAAGGCCGAAACGCGTATATGGATGTTCATTAATTAATTGATAATTATTTTTTGTATTTGATCAGGATATTGTTATTTTTTGGGAAAATCACAGGGTTATGAAGAACCCAACAAAACTTTCTTAATGTAATTCAATGTCAGTCGAGGTGTTTGCCAGTGAAGTAGTTGTTTTTAAGAAAGTTTGTTAAAGAAAGATTATTATACGTTCTATACGCAATGATGTTAACTTTGTTAACGATATGTATAAAACAATTTCCTAGAAATTATAATCTATGAAGATAAGATACAAACACTAATGTTTAAATTATTTATCTGTTACTCGTTTAGTGACATGACAAACTAAAAGGGACTATGTCGAATCGATTGGTGCCGGTCCGGTCCCGATCTGACTGTTGGGTATCCCAGCAGAGGGATCCCCGCAAATTAGGTGAAAAAAACACCGCGCTTTTCCGATTTTTGTGTTAAAATTGACCCAGAGCGGGAACAGGATGCCGAAGAACTAAATTCTTCCACTGCCGGTTGCGGGTAAACATCTCGCATCAAACGAACCGGTTTGGAGACACGGCGCTTTTCTATCAAGAGAACGGCGTCCACAACAGTGATCAAAAAACGTTTTTTTTTTGCTTACATTTTCCGCCGCATGACGTCAAAAAAACGTGAAATGGACGCGGCAAGAGGACGCGAAAAAAATCAGGCCGCGGACCAAAATTGCTCCTCAAAGGTGCTAGAAACGATCTCCTGTTTTTTGGCACCTGGAGGACGCCGTGTGGGACTTGCGTGCGGCAGACTGACACGGGTCGAAGGTTCGTTCAATTTTACAACAGAAAATGTAAATTTCCCGTTTCGACGCGCAAGAGAAACGGAGTTTTTGAAGCAAAAGTGAAAAATTTAAAATGCACCTAATAAGAAAACCTAATTTTGTGTTCAATTCACCGGAAAAAAATCAAGACGTAAACGGCATTTTTACACAATTTTTCTTAATTTTCAAAAAATCTTGATTTTTTGCCCCTTTTTAGTTCCGGGAAGGCACCTTACTCGATTAGTATATTTCAAAAATTATACTGGGACTACTAATAACATGCAAAAGTCTGTTGTATAATTCAATATTCTGTGGGATATTAGCAAGGAAGTAGTTGTGTCAACATGAGATTTGTTCATTTCTTCAGTCTTAATAAGACTTAATATTATTGAGCTAGAGAGAGGTTGTATATATTCATATATTCAAGCTATATTTTGTCTTTAACAAGTTTAAATAATAAAACGAAGGAAATGCTGGGAAAGGAAGGAAGGATGGAAAGGAAGGAAGGAAATGCTGTAACTATACTGGATGTCAACATGCATGTGACAACATACTTCAAATCATCGGCACAATAAGGTTAGAACGTTAAACTCGTAAAAAAGCACAGTGACGGAAACACTATTTGGTCGTTGTCGATGTAATCTAGGTTAACCTAGATTTAATCTGGATTAGGTTATGGTTAGGTTAAGTTATTTAGTTTCAGTAAGGAAATTTGTTTTCACTACGTCTACGTTTTTTGTATAGTCATATTGCCATAGTAAAAACAAATATAAATCGTTTAATAATGAAATTCCATTTGATTGACATTGGATTTTTACGCACGATTTGGATACTTTTACACACGATTATAATAATGGCATCCTTCACATACAATAATGTATTTATTAATGTGTTAATTTTGGTGTGTGAGTAGATAAATACTTTTTTTTTCTTCCATATACTTTATTTTTTCCTATCCAAATAATTTGAAACTTCATTTTTCTCAAAAAAAGTTGGCAACTCTAGTATCACCCCTTAATCACACTCGATATCAGAGAAGTTTATTAGACTAGATAGACAAGACTAGACGGACAAGACTAGACGGACTAGACTAAACCATTTTTCAACCATTTGATGAGAAAAATCAAATCTGGTGTCAGAACGGCTCTAGCATGTGCCCTAAGAGAGAGAATGAAGCGCGATTCATTTCTAACCTGCCGTAACTTAACCTAATACTAACCCAACCTAATGCTAACCCATCTAACCCAATGAGATTAAAGCTGATAAAAGCTGATTTAGTCAGCTCTATAATATTAAGTCTTATTAAGACTGAAGAAATGAATAATAGACCTCACACCCTCTTTAGCGTGGGGCACCATAGACCTCACATCCTGTTTAGCGTGGGGTTACATAGACATCACACCCTGTTTAGCGTGGGGTTACATACACCTCACGCCCTGTTTAGCGTGGGGTTACATAGACCTCACACCCTGTTTAGCGTGAGGTTACATAGACCTCACACCCTGTTTAGCGTGGGGTTACATAGACCTCACACCCTGTTTAGCGTGGGGTTACATACACCTCATACCCTATTTAGCGTGAGGTTACATAGACCTCACACCCTGTTTAGCGTGGGGTTACGTAAACCTCACACCCTGTTTAGCGTGGGGTTACATTAGCGTGGGGTTACATAGACCACATACCCTGTTTAGCGTGGGGTTACATTAGCGTTGGGTTACATAGACCACACACCCTGTTTAGCGTGGGGTTACATACACCTCACGCCCTGTTTAGCGTGGGGTTACATAGACCTTACACCCTGTTTAGCGTGAGGTTACATAGACTTCACACCCTGTTTAGCGCGGGGTTACATAGACCTCACACCCTGTTTAGCGCGGGGTTACATAGACCTCACACCCTGTTTATCGTGGGGTTACGTAGACCTCACACCCTGTTTAGCGTGGGGTTACATTAGCGTGGGGTCATATAGACCACACACCCTGTTTAGCGTGGGGTTACATACACCTCGCACCCTGTTTAGCGTGGGGTTACATAGACCTCACGCCCTGTTTAGCGTGGGGTTACATAGACCTCACACCCTGTTTAGCGTGATGCAAGTAGCTGAAAAGTGGATGCAAGTAGATGAAAAGTGGATGCCAGAAAATGGAACTCTTTGGTATGTATATAAATGAAAAAAAAAATACCATCTGGGTCACAGACAAGATTAAGAAATTTCGCTTACACATAGGAAATTATTCGGATCAATATCACAGGAAATATGTGGTCTGTCTAGTGTTATCCGTTCTTGTTGGGCCTTGTTCGGTATTGTCCGATCTTGTCCGGTCTAGAACCAATAATCTCATTTGAATCAATCCGTAATATGTTTGCAATCAATTATGTATGCATACACGATTCTCCTCTACCCACCCGCAACTCATTTTGAATTTTCCCCGCTTGTCTGTCTAATCTAGTCTGTCTAGTCTCGTCCCTCTATTCTTGCCTGGTGTTATCAGCACTAGACGTCCGGTCGCGCCTAATCGACTACCGATAAATCAAAATCTTAATATGTTTATTAAATTAAACGCAAAAGAATCCTAAGAAATTGATTAGACCGCGTTTCATAATTTATTATTTCTCCACTCGCTTGCAGCTGATAAGATAACAGGTAATATAACCGATAAGATATAATATGAGATATAATAACAGATAAGATAACCGATAAGGTAGTTGTTATGAGTGCCAAACATACGACAACGCTTAACCGACTACTGATAAATCAAAATCTTAATATGTTTATTAAATTAAACGCAAAACAATCTCTGATATAATTTAGATCTTATCTAGTCTCGTGTATTTAGACTCGTCTGTCTAGTCTCATGTATCTAGCCTTGTCTGTCTAGCCTCGTCCATTACATATAAATTGAGGGAAAAGGTCAACTCTAAATATTTATTCATTAATCAACCAATCAGCATCGAGATAATTAGTTTAGCAATATCTGCGGATGACGTCATCTACTGAGAGGGAGGCGGTCGGGTGGTATCTCTCTTAGGGCACATGCTAGAGCCGTTCTGACACCAGATTTGATTTTTCTCATCAAATGGTTGAAAAATGGTTTAGTCTAGTCCGTCTAGTCTTGTCTGTATAGTCTAATAAACTTCTCTAATATCGAGTGTGATTAAAGGGTGATACCAACCTAAACGGGCCCTTGGTTATTTGGTTATAAAAGTAGATTAAGGGGTGATACCAACCTAAACGCACCCTTGGTTATCTAGTTACAAAATTTGTTATCTGGTTACAAAAAGTGTTATCTGGTTAGGAAATGTGAATATAGACCCCTATGTAAATCCTTATGGGAATTTGGTCCAGAACTGTCCTAGCCCTTCTACTCTCGAACTTGAACAATTATCTATAACATGGTATGGTTTTACCAATAATAAACATATTACATAGTTCAACGTACATTGCTCGTTATCGAATCTTGTTTGAAATGTTGTGTGTTTACCTACATACCGCTTACAATTAGTCCGTCATTAGTGGCTTTTACAATTCTATAAATTTGGAATTTCTGAAACTGCCACTTATATGTCAAAAAAGTTGAAACATTGCAAAAATGTTATTAATAATACAACAAAGAACTTCGTTCCTGACGGGTGTCCCCCGACCTCACATTTTTTGCTACAAATCTTATTAGTAGCGTAGAGTTCAAAAGTCCCACCACTATCACTAAAACCTTATCATATACCAAGAAATGAGACAAAACATGAATGCGGATAAAACAGATCAAAATTGTGAGATTAATTGTTTTTAAAAAAACGAGCGAAGAACTTTGCTCATTTTCGAGATAACATTGTCAATTTGCAATGAAGATATGTTTAAGTATTATTGATTGATTTCAGTACAGTATATGGCAGAAGTAAGGATTCCAATTCAAAGATTTAACTCGAAAAATGTTTCGCGAAGCTAAAATTGCAGAATTTCAATTCAAAACAAAATTTTCTAATTTGCAAATTTAACGAATGTTTCGGAAATTCTTGCAAATTTAATTTGAAAGCATCGCGATATTCTAGTTTTTGAAATTAACAATTGAAAAATGTTGCAATCGAAACTTTTATCCTATCCTGTACACAAATTACGGTTACTTTAAGCAATTGACTGATATACACTAAACTGATAACAAAACAAATATTGTGGAAAATTTAATTGAGATTTGATTAATTTAAGTGTGAGGCGACGCGTGCGATTGACTTGGTGATTGTGTACTGAAACCTTCTCGTGGAAAAATGATCGTCGAAGTTTTGCTGGTCGGATTTTTGACTTTGATTGCTTATTGGTACCATTTATGGTTTCAATTCCATCGGGCAACTAAGAACATTCCTTATTGTACACCTTTGCCGTTAATTGGAAACTCTCTTACCTTCAGGAACAGAGATGGTAAATATAAACATTTCCAAAATATTTGCTTCGGCTTTGAATTTATGAACAAAGTTCATTGGAAAGTTCCCAAAATTTATACACACACAACAATATGGTAATTTCCAAAATATTTGCTTCGGTTTTTAATTTATGTACAGACAAAATTCCTTAGGAAATTCCCAAAATTCCGATGAACATACCAAAATGGTAATTTAAAAAATATTTGTTTGTTAACCCATGGACAGAAAAAGTTTCGACTTTTTTCTTTCAGAATTACTCAACATTCAAATGAATTTCGTGAAGACTATGGGTCCTTTAACGAAAGGAATACTCGGATTCAAGCCCTTGATCGGAACCTGCGACTACAAATTGCTCGAATTTATCTTCCGCTCAACCGAAATTATCGACAAGAGCTTCGGCTACGACTTCATGCACTCTTGGTTGGGCCTAGGCCTCCTCACCAGCTCCGGAGAGCGATGGAAGAGCAAGCGCAAGATGATCACGCCCTCCTACCACTTCATCATCTTAGAGGACTTTATAGGCACATTCGAGGCAAACTCGCGAATCTTGGTCGAGCAATTGCGGAAGGAAGTCGGAACAGGAACGACCGATATCTACCCGTACATCAATCTTTGCGCCTTGGATATCATCTGCGGTGAATATTCAAATGTAATTTGATGCAGATTCTTGATAAATTTGCAAATTTTTAGAAACCGCAATGGGCTCTTCGGTGAACGCGCAGATTAACAAAAATTCCGATTACGTCAAGAGTGTGAGCAACATGTGCAGAATTGTGATTGATCGGGCGTTCTCGCCGATTGAACAATTCGCTACGCTTTATCCCCTGTCGAAGAACTACTGGATCGAGCAGAAATCGTTAAAGATTCTGCACGATTACACGAATTCCGTGATTAAAAATCGCCGGGAGAGTATCAGAAATGAGGCCAAGGAAGTGGAAAAGGTGGACGAGTTTGGGCCGAAGAAGAAGACGGCATTCTTGGACTTGCTGTTGAAGGCGTCGAAAGATGGGAAAGCTTTGTCCGACGAGGAGATTAGGGAAGAAGTTGATACGTTCATGTTTGAAGTAAGAAAATTGAATCTGAATAAATAAAAGATAAATGAACTAATAAAGTTTCAAGGGCCACGACACGACAACCTCTGCCATAAGTTTCGCACTTTTCGCGATCGCCAAGCATCCGGACGTGCAAGCGGAGATCCTGCGGGAACAGAAGGATATTTTTCGCAACGATCCCAACAGACCCGTCACTCTGAAGGACCTACAGGATATGACCTACTTGGAGCTGGCCATCAAGGAGAGTTTGCGAATTTATCCGTCGGTTCCTTCCGTCGGTAGACAGGTCAAGAAAGACATCAAATACAGTGAGCAAAAAGAGATAAAAAACCTAACCTTTCCTTAGTTTAACCCAAACTGGTGAAGCAAGAGTTGCAAAATTGTTTTTCTTTCTCTTGGTAGACGATGATTTGGTGTTGAAGGCAGGTTTGCAGTTCAATTTGTTCATTTACGGGATACACCACGACCCGAAGTATTTCCCGGAGCCGGAGAAATTCGACCCGTTGCGGTTTTCGCCCGGAATGCAGAACAAGGACAACGCGTTCAGTTACGTACCTTTTAGCGCGGGACCCAGAAATTGCATAGGTGAGCAATATTTAGACAAAAAAACCGTTTGTGAAAGATTCACAGAAAATTTCACGCTAAGTTTTTTGTTTGTTCTAGGGCAAAAATTCGCAATGTTGGAAATGAAATCGGTGATTTCGAAGGTCGTGCGCAATTTCGAACTTCTCCCGCTGGTTCCCGAACACAAATTGCTGTTGAACGCCGCCATTATTTTGAAATCAAGAAACGGCGTCTTAATCAAACTGCAAGACCGAACTTGGCAATAAGCCAGGGAATTTTAATTAATTTAATACATATTACGTAATTTAATGTAGATTACTTGTTATTGAATCTTGTTTTGAAAGGTTCTGTGTTTACCTACATTCCGCTTATAAATAGTCTGACTGGTGCCTCGGGTATATTACTTAATTGTTTATCTGGCTAAGCTTAAAGACCGATTCTCATATTAGCGACACTCAGCTAAGCGACGTCACGCGACATCGCCTGTCAAATAATGATGATTGTTTTAAATGGGTACGTTCTCACTATGGCTACGCGACAGCTACGCGATGTACCCATTTAAAACAATGTAATCATTATTTGACAGGCGATGTCGCACGACGTCGCGTATCTGAGTGTCGCGCATATGAGAAACTACCCTTAATTGTTTCTTATTAATTAGTAGTATCAGTGAGCTTAAAGACCGATTTTCATATTAGCGACACTCAGCTATGCGACGTCACGCGACATCGTCTGTCAAATAATGATTACATTGTTTTAAATGGGCAATTGCTCACTATGGCTACGCGATAGCTACGCGCGTGCCCATTTTAAACAGTGTAATCATTATTTGACAGGCGATGTCGCAAGACGTCGCGTATCTGAGTGTCGCGCATATGGGAATCGACCTTTAATTGCTTCTTATTAGTAATAGTATATTTTACAACTAGGGCGGTAAGTTGTCAATTGGTCACGAGAGCGAAATTGGGTGCAGGAACGAAGTGCATATTGGTACGAGCGCATATTCGTTCGAGTGGACAATACCGCCCGTTTTGCAAATAATATTTTTTATTACTCATGCGAGGGGACGTATCTTACAAGTTTGGGATTCAGGGCTTTCAAAAAAAAATGGAATAAAAAATAAAGAACTTGCTTTTTCAATTGTCTCCGGTAGTGTGTATTCGTCATAAGAATTCTCGTCAGTCTCCGGTATCGCCATATAATTTACAATCATTTTAAAACGTTTTCTTTAATTTTTATTTTGTAATGCAACAAAATTTATTTTATTTTTTTTTATTCATGCGTTAAAAGTAATATCTTGGCGCACGTATTTTTAGTGCGACAAATGCTATTTTTGTCTGTATTATCACATAAGTTGGGTAACGCACGCAAATATTCAATATCGCTAAGTTAGGTTAGGTTAGAAAAATACAATTAAATAAATAAAATAAACACAATCAGGACCTCAATATTAAAAAGTGACGGAAAAGTTTCAAGTCACTTTTTTAATATTGAGGTCTTGATTGTTGTTATTTTATTTATTTAATTGTTTTTTTTAATGTAACTTTGCGATATTGAATATTTGCGTGCGTTACCCAACTTATGTGATAATACAGGGAAAAATGGCATTTGTCGCACTACAAAACGTGCGCCAAGATAGTACTTTTAACGCATGAGTAATAAAAAATAAAATTAAAAACACGTTTTTGTTTGATTTACACTGATCTGTAGCTAAATTCTTCCATTTTATGAAAACTTCACATTTTGAGAGTTATTTGTAAAATAATTTATCCGAATTCCTTACGCATCTTTTTTTTTATTATTTTTAGCATTTACTGTATAGTATATATATATATATATATATATATATATATATATATATATATATATATATATATATATATATATATATATATATATATATATATATATATATATATATATATGTTGTATTGTTTTCTCGGGGATTCCGTGTTGATGCTGAGGGTTGGCTCTGAAAAGAACCGGATTCTCGACGTTTCGGCGAACTAACATTCGCCATTCTCAAGAGATATCATACAAGAGCGTCCGTGCGGGTCAACCGTTAGACGCATACGGTTGACCCGCACGGACGCATATATCTCTTGAGAATGGCGAATGTTAGTTCGCCGAAACGTCGAGAATCCGGTTCTTTTCAGAGCCAACCCTCAGCATCAACGCGGAATCCCCGAGAAAACAATACAAGACAGGTATCTATCCGAGAAAACCTCAAATGCAACATATATATATATATATATATATATATATATATATATATATATATATATATATATATATTATATATATATATAGATATATATATATAGATATATATATATAGATATATATATATATATATATATATATATATATACACTGCGAGTAAAGTCTGTTTTTTTTTAGACTGTAGGTTATATGGATTAAATAATGAGGACTAATAAAAACCTTTTAACTATTTGTTTTTACGAGAAGGCGTGACTAACTTGTGAGGTATTTTCATTAAGGAAATATTTATATTTTTTACAATTTTATTGAAAAATTCATTTTAATAGAAACGAATTTACTAATTATTAACTTTTTTTAATTTAAGTTTATTGGTCATCAAATTGTTACATGACAAGTCAGAAACAGGGTATAACAAAACAGAACATATTCAATTAAAATAATTTGTCCTGTATACTGTAACAAACATGTTCCGTCAGGAGCGCTTTCAGTCTTCTTCTGAATAATTTCGAGTTGATTCATTGCGATTAAAGTTAAACTTCCCAACTCATGCATTAAAGCCCTTCTTCACACACTTGTATCATAAACTACCATTTCTTCTAATATATAATTCATAGTTAATAAACAACGTTTAATTATAAATCGCGAAATAGGTCAATGTCTAAATTAATTTAAAATTATTAGTTTTAAACAAAAACAAAAAAATAATAATACAAGAATCACGTTTTTCTAATAAAAAAATATAAATTCCAAATTAATCAAGATTAAACAAAACTATTGTTTAAATTATTATGAAAATTAATTAGGAAAATGTTTTACAGAATGCAACATTATTTTGTTTTTTTAATTAAGCTGAATACAAATATAATATTGTATATTATGTTACATGTTTACATTTAAATATAATACTATGTTCAAATACAATATACAATAAGGCATGTTTGAGGAGTTCGTTGAATTCCTCATTCTACCATATGCCCAAATTTTGAGATTAAATTTATGAAAATCGCAAATGTTTTCCAAGAAATAAAGTCCTGCATTGATTTTTTTTTAAATTTTAGTCTTGGAGCAAGCAGTTTTATGCTCTCAGACCAATTTTGGGATGCTGAATGGATTGGTGAAAACTAGAACTCTCTGTGATAAACCGTTCAAAAGTTATGGCATACTGAAATCCGCGAAAATTTGAGAATTAATTTTTGTAAAATCGCTATTTATCAAATTATTTAAAAATTTGTGTGTTTTTGGTAGTGTTTTTCTTGCTGGTTAATAATGCAAATTACTGTAGATCTGCAAATATGCATTTCCTGCAAAAATATGCAAATTGCATTCTGCTATAGCTACTTTCGTTCGCGGGATGAAACTTAAAGCGCTAGGGGCTGTGACACTTTCAAAAAATTCGTTTTTTTTTTGGTCTTATTTAACAGTTCACACTTTCAAGTATATCCTGTGAAAATTTCAAGGCCGTATCTCTAATACTCCCCGAATGGCAGCCTTCTAAAGCGCAACCGCTCGCAGGAATAAAATTCTGCACCTGCCTGGAAGCGATAAACTTTTGGATTTGGAGGCAATACATTTTTAGAAAACTTATTTTTTATACTTTTCACTAAGTAGATCTTTCTTTTCTGAATTCTTCTGAATTTTTCTGAATTCGTATGATTTTTTGCGGAATTTTCTTATATTTTTGAAAAATATTTTTTCGATCATTTTTCGAACTTGGAAGTCAAAAAATCTGGGAAAATTTAGGCGGATTCTGAAAAATCAATTCATTTATTTGAAACAAAAAAAGAATAGTTTTTCCAAAAATTTGTTAAAAAACATTAAAAAAAAATCCATTTCTTAAAAACTTTTCAACATTATTATTACGTAAAAGCAATGCTTCCGACATCTTTAATATATATGAGATTTTTTTCAGATTTTTTGTAGTATTCGGAAGTATATGAGGGTTCAAAGGGTAGTGCATGCGCAACCGCACGACAATCGCTCAGGAAGAGATTGTAGCATAGCCTCTCCTAGCCAAGTCCGACTCTCACCTCCACGTGGTGAACCCTGGTAACCTGAGCAACCAAGCTGGAGATGCGGTAACCAACCCGTATGGAAAGCGCGGTCAGGGCCAACGAGAGCGGGTGAAATGGTCCTCCGAAAAGGGGGTTTTGCGATGGGCCAACAACTCATCCATAGAAAAAAAGAAACCGTTACGAAACCACCAAACGTGCCTCGGACTGGACTGACTACTCGGCAACGACCACAGCAATGCACAAGGAAATCGAAAGAAATTACGATGGGAACATGGAATGTAAGGAGCCTCTACCAGATAGGTGCACTAAAAGCCTTAACAAATGAAATGGAGAGATACAAACTCGACATAGTGGCACTACAGGAGACCAACTGGAGCGATAGCTGCATCATGGATATAGGAAAATATAGGATATGTAAAAGCAGTAATAATGGGAAGGCGCACAAGTTAGGAACAGGCTTCATACTCAAGAAAAGTGTAGGGAAGGATATTATGGACTTCCAAGCAGTAGATGACAGACTCTGCATGATCCGAATAAGAATGAAGCTCTTCAATCTGACAATAATTAACGTACATGCACCGAGCGAAGAGAAAACAGACGACGAAAAAGAGATCTTCTACGCAAAACTAGAAAGGCTTTTCGATTCGACACACAACAACGACGTAAAGATGATCTTGGGGGATTTCAATGCTAAGATAGGGAAAGAAGACGTATACAGACCCACGATTGGAAAACACAGCCTACACGAAAATACTAACGACAATGGACAGAGACTAGTGGACCTAGCAGCATCTAGAAACCTTGTAATCAGCAGTACGCTATTCCCACATAAAGACATCCGCAAGATGACATGGAGATCACTAGACGGAAGGACACTCAATCAAATAGACCATGTCTTAATAAAAACAAGATTTATGTCCAGCATACAGGACGTCAGAAGCTGCAAAGGGGCAGACTGCAACTCGGACCATTACCTGGTGAGGATTAAATTAAAACAAAGGCTAGCCAACTCGAAAAAGCCAGCAAACAGCGGAATAGAAAAATGGGATGTGGAAAAACTGAACTTAACCAGGGTAAGGCAACAATACGAAGAAAAGATCGCCGAAAAACTAGGAGTGTTGACGGAAAATCATGGTATTGAAGAACAATGGACGGAAATTGCAAAGGGGATTAAGGAATCGACCGAGGAGGCTCTCGGGAAAGTCCATAGGAAAAAACGAAACCAATGGTACGATGCAGAGTGTGAAGAAGCACGCGAGAAACAACAGAAAGCTAGGGCAGAGAATTTGCAGAGACCCACGAGAGCCAAACAAGCTGAATACAACAAGCAAAGAAAGGAAGCATCCAAATTATTTCGGAAGAAGAAACGGGCCCTTTTTAACGACCAGGTGGCACAGATAGGACACCACCAAGAGAAACACGAAATTAGAGAATGCTACAAGATAGTGAACAACCTGCGAAATGGATTTCAGCCCAGAGCAACAATAATCAACAGTAAAGAGGGCACCTTACTGGCTGAAGAAAGTAAAGTGGTAGGTAGATGGCGGAATATTTTAACGAACTCCTGAATACCTCACTACGAGTGGAATTAACCGGACAAACAGCTGAAGACGACCCAATTCACACACCAGAAGTAAGAGATCTGAGAGAAGATAACGAACCATCACAAAGAGAAATAAGCGAGGCGATAAAGGCACTAAAGAACCACAAAGCACCGGGACCGGACATGATACCATCTGAAATGATCAAAATGGGAGGAGACGCTCTGAACTGTGCTTTACACCAGCTGATAGGAAGAATCTGGAGGACAGAAGAGATACCCGAGGAATGGCGGGAGGGGAAGATATGCCCTATCTATAAGAAAGGAAACAAACTGGAGTGCAAGAACTATCGTGGTATAACTCTTCTTAACACGGCCTACAAGGTGCTGTCATGGATAATCGGACGAAGACTCCAACCGTACGCAGAGAGCATTATAGGACAGTATCAGACAGGTTTCCGGAAAGGAAAGTCGACGACTGACCAAATGTTTACACTCAGACAAATACTAGAAAAGACATGGGAAATGAACATCAGCACATACCAGGTCTTCGTAGACTTTAAACAAGCGTATGATACTATCGATAGAAGAACTCTCATGAAGACAATGGAAGAATTCGAGATACCACAAAAGATCATTAAATTGGTAAATTGTACGTTAAAAAAGACTTGGAACCAAGTCGGTATCCAAAAAACGACATCGCACAAGTTTGAAACCATTACAGGTCTGAGACATGGAGACAGTCTATCACCCATATTATTTAACATCGCGCTCGAAAAAGCTATAAGGAAAGCTCAGATAGAATGCAACGGTACCATCTACAATAAATCCACGCAACTTTTGGGCTATGCTGACGACCTAAACATCATCGGTAGATCGCTAACGGCAATGAAAGATGCTTACGGTAAAATGGAGAAGAGAACCAAGGAGATAGGTCTGTCAATAAACAAGGATAAAACAAAAGTAATGATGGTAAGACCGGGAGCGCCAGTACACGCAGTAAATAATCTGGATATGGGAGAGTACACTGTAGAAGTCGTCAACAACTTTAAATATCTGGGATCAACCGTCACGGATCAGAACGACGAAGGGGTGGAAGTACATCATAGAATCATGCAAGCCAACAGGGCATACTTCACTCTTAAATCCATCCTTAACTCGAAGCTAGCTAGCAGACAAACGAAGTGTAATATATATATATAAAGCAATCATACGACCCATCTTCACATATGGAAGCGAAGCATGGACGCTGACCCAGAAATCGGAAAAGATGCTGGAGATTTTTGAGCGAAAGATCCTGAGGAAAATTTATGGGGCAATTAACAGCGAAGAGGGCTGGAGAATTAGGATGAACTTCGAACTATATCAGTTATACAAAAGCCCAGATGTGGTATCCCACATAAAACTAAGCAGGCTAAGATGGGCGGGACATGTGTGCCGGATGGCTCCAACAGCAGTGCCGAGACAAATACTCAGAGTGCCGGAAGGTAGAAGGAAAGCGCGCAGGCCAAGGGCGAGATGGGAGGAAAGTGTGAAAAGGGATGCGAGAGAGATGCTGGGGGTGCGGAACTGGCGGGCGGCGGCAGAGGAAAGGGAACGCTGGAGACAACGTTTGGTGGAGGCCAGGGCTCGCTTCGGGCTGTAGCGCCATTGGAGAGAGAGGAAGTATATGAGGTTGAGAAAATATAGACTGAACGTCCTCAACTCTAAACGCGTTTTTCTCGAAATGGCATTTTTCAAATTTGCTCCTGTTGTAACTCAAAGAGAAATTATACGATTGACTTGAAATTTGGTTTGAGTACTTTTGAATAAATTTACTGTACCGTCAACTAGGATATTTTTGATTGGATGAAAATTGA
Organism: Phosphuga atrata; assembly: GCA_944588485.1. Classification (NCBI taxonomy): domain Eukaryota; kingdom Metazoa; phylum Arthropoda; class Insecta; order Coleoptera; family Silphidae; genus Phosphuga; species Phosphuga atrata. Next base: position 5,000,100 of record OX155897.1, on the reverse strand, counting down.
CGATTTGGCATTAAAAAAACGACCATTTTTTAGGCAAAAAAACTGACTTTTTTTCAAAACTACGCCATTTTGTTGGATTTTTATATTTTTCGGTAATCCTAGTTCATGGTACAGAAAATACCTTCTAGTTTAACGACAATTTTTTTTTCGGGTTCAGCTACTCAATCGGCTTCCAGGAGGGGGGCAGTGGAGGAACTTTTTTTTTGCGCTTCCGAAGGCAGCGCATAAGTCGCTTGGATGTTAATATTTTTCTATGAGAAAAATATGTAAGGTCAAATATAGCCAAATATGTTCTTAATTTCCTGAAACTTAGATGCTTTTCTTACAAAAAAAATCGCGAAAATCACCCAAATTTTCAGCGGTCACAGTGGTATAGCCCCTTAACAAATTTGCTAAGCTCATTTTTATAATTTCTCGCAATAAACGAGATTTAAAGAAACTACAACTACTACGCATAATTTCAAAATATTTCCATCTAAGCATGAATCAATTACGGTTTAGATAATGTTATGAAATTATAAATAATAAATGTACGAGACATTTATTATAAGATTTGTTTACGGAAATGCGTGTTTATGCAGAAAATAAATACAAGCGAAAAAATTATAGCCTTTACATTTCATAGGCTGGATAGAGATAGCTTGTCACGACTCGATCTATATTCTCGGATTTGGCTCACTGTTTGCTGTAAAAAAATGAATGACTCAATTGAGTTGTAATAGAAAGGTATTTTGAAAGTTTTATGGTAATGGTAATTCGTTTCTTAAATTATGGAAATTTTATATAAAAACCGAAACGCATTTTGATTAGAATTTTTTAATTACTTCAGCGTTAAATTTGCCGCGGTGAATTTTCCGTGATCCGATTTGCGATAAATTTCCAAACAAATGCAATTGTAGACTCTAATTCAAGTTTCAATTACTGAGACTATTTGAATGAATTTCAAAACTCAAAAACTTTCAAATTTCTTTAAAAAGATCAAGTTTTCAAAATCTGTATCGTTTGCTAAAGATCAGCGAAATGATACAAATTTGCAAACAAATCCAATTATACAAATTTCAATTATTATTTGAATCAGGGATGTCCAATTAGGGATGCCGCATGCTGCCCAAGCCAAATTCCAACGCGGTCCAATACAAAATCGACATTTTTTTATTTGAACGGCACAAACCAAGGAATAAATTTTTCAAAGCGACATAATACCCTTATATATGAGGTGTTGCGAATACGAAGGGCGAACTCAACATTGGGTCATTTTTTTTCACGGATGGGATCAGAACCCTCTCGAGAATCCCCAGGTTAGGTTAGGTTAGGTTAACACCACTACACAGCCTCAAAGTTACGGTGTGGTGCGCCATCGGGAAGTTTTTGATTTTTGAAATTCATTCAAATAGTCTCAGTAATTGAAACTTGAATTAGAGTGAAATAGACTTGAATAGACTTGAATTAGATCTTTGCTGAATTCGCCCTTCATCCGCAATCGATAAAAAAAAATTCAAATGCGTTTTTCTCGAAACCACCATTTGTTGAGTTCGCCCTTCGTATACGCAACGCCTCATATATAGATATATACTATTTTTGAATGGAAAGGAAATATTTTCAAATACTTGGAAATGTGTGGTTGAAAGATGTATCTGTTACGGTAAAAGTACGTAGATTGGTAAATATACACATATACCGGTATATGTGCACATTTGCCTTCTTGGTTGGTAAATGTGAATTCAACTTACATTTACCAACAGCATTAGGTATATGTACACATTTGCCGGAAAAAATGGTTTTATGGTTCAATCAGAGACAAGTATCTAATTTATCTAATTTAGTATCTAATTTAAATTATGCAGCTCTGGACGGTGGAGCATCGCGTATTCGTGTATGGCAGTTTTGTGAGGAGCTGAAGTTCAACGTCTCTTTCGTCGAAGGTTTAACGTTCCTCGATCTGGAGACATACCGAGCCGGAAAACCATTTTGCGATGAGTTAATGCCCGCAGAGTGATGAGCAATGAGTTAATGGAGGCAGTTTAATGGGAAAAGAAGCCACCTGGACCACGTCGCACAGGAGAACATATGAGGCAGGCTATGTTTCGTAGCCCAAGGCGTTCAGCTCGTCGGCATTCTGCAACACTACGAATATCCAACACTTTAGTACGACAAATTCTCCACCAAGATTGACGTTTCCACCCCTATGAAATGGCAGTTGTGCACCTGTTGAAGGAAGCCGACTAACCACAATGTGCAGCTTTTGCTGAAGCGATGCTCCAAATTTTGGAAGATGAGCCTAGTGCGATTTTGATAATGAGCGACGAGACCAATTTTCATCTTAATGGTGTTGCTAATCGTCAAAACTTCCGATACTGGGTCTCTGAAAATCCACAAATTCTACATGAAACACCACACTACACAGCCTCAAAGTTACGGTGTGGTGCGCCATCAGGAAGTTTGGTGTCATAGGGCCAGTGGTGTATTGGGGCCCGTACGCGCCGGAACAACATTCCAATACTTTTTTAAGAAGCCGGAACGCGTTCCGGTACTACTTTTCCGCAAAAATATAGATTTTTACTTCTTCATACCTTCATGGATCTATGAACAAGTTAGAATTTTGAGCAAAAGAATATAAAAGATTTAAATGAAGTCGTCCCGGCGCCTTCTGTATGTTTAGGATTCTGAGAAGCCACTTCTCCTCGACATGCATGCACATTCCAAAGCTCATATAATAGCTCAAAAAATATATTCCAAAGGCAAAGTTAAATATGATTTGAAGTTAAAGTCTGTCGTTCCGAGACATATAAACATGTTAGTGTGATGTTAGGAAGAAAATCAGGTGTTGAAACATGACTGGTGCAAAAATTTCCCAATATTGTGGCACAGGTTTGAATCACCTTTTAGAATTGTCAATCGATGATTCTACAGTATAATCTTGATAATCCGTCACATATGGGACCAGACGCCGGAATTCCGGATTATCAGGATGAAAACAAAACAATAACAAGGTAGTCAGAAAAGGAATGAACATTTCCTTCGCTTGTGCCTTGAAGCCAAGCTTAGTTATCATTTGTCAACATCAAAGCTCTTGTAAAAATTCCGAGACAAAGACAATTATAGAGAAGAGTTGAGTATTTCAGAAGTCCATAGTGTGAATCATTTTGAAGTTTTATGAATAAATTATAAAGCATTTACAATCACAGATCCAAAGGGAGCTAGAGATATGTGCATCAGATCTATGCGAACAAATTTAAAAAAAAAATGGTTGCGTATTAGGGATGAGATGGGTGGCGAACTCTTTTTAAACAGTTTCGGCTTATGAAAGAATTATTAATGTACGCACTTTAAATCATTACCTTATTGTTACAAACTCTCTAAATTTGTATAATTTTAGTTTTCTTCTTAGAAAATACATAACCTTGAAATAGCACCTCTAAGTTATGCGTGAGCGTTACGGTACTTATCTTTTTACAAATACACCACTGCATAGGGCCCTTCTTTTTTGAGGATAACGGGTACACTGTGTCCGTGACAGCTGATCGTTACATAAATATGGTGAACAACTTCTTGAGAACCCAGCTGAGAAGACGACGAATCAATATGCGAAATGTTTGGTTCCAACAGGATTATCTCCAGATTCTGTGATTTGCATCCCCCTCGTTCCCCAGATCTTTTAATGTGTGATTTTTTCTTGTGGGGGTATCTAAAGTCTCGTGTTTTTGAAACTAAACCTCATACACTAGCCGAACTGCGACAAGCGATAGAGAAAACATCGCTCTGATCGATCGTTAACTATTGGCTGAGCCATCCTTAGACCAGGGCGAACGGGGCCCAGGCCCTGGGCCCCGCGCTTTGATCGCCCCGCAGCCTTATGCGAACCGACAGGTTTAGATTTGACATTGTTTTTCATTATTTTTTGCTTCACTACTAAGTAAAGATTTTAGATAACTTTATTTTACTTTTTTATTTTTCATATGCAAAACAAATTAACAGTATTTATTATTCTTGTTTTGTCATTACAATTAAATTTCAAAATCCAATATTATTTTGTGGATTTTAAGTTATAAAAAAAAATGTCTAAGGGGCCCCAAAATTATTTTTTGCCCTGGGCCCCGCACTTGATAGGGACGGCCCTGACTATTGGAGAAAGTGGAAGCTAACTTCAGAGAGCGTCTCCACATTTTTCAGCTTTTTAATACAATAACGTCTCTAAGACATCATGCATATGTGATAAGATCACATGTAAATAGACACGTCAACATCATTTTATTCGTGTGTCAAGGGGTTAAGACACCATCTTAATGATATTATTTTTAGTAGATAGGGAACTCAAATTGTATGTTCCGAACTACTTATTTCTTTCAATACAAAAATTTTAAACCCTAAAATTGTGGAGTACCGTTCATTTGTAAACCATCTGTTTCGCATAGCGCACATAATTGTGGCCCAAAATTCCATGACATTTTACAGTGTGGCCGAACGAAACAAAAAGATTGGACACCCCTGAATCAAATTAAATACAAAAAATCAAATTTTTTATATTCATACGAACATCACATATTATAAAACCAACTAATTTTTCTAAAAGAATCAAATTAAATACAAAAAAAAATGACATTGAATCATAAACATTTAACCCGCTTTCCACAAATAAAAAATCCTTCAAACTGCAGAAATGATTGCAGCAACAATAACGCGAAGACAAAGAAACACAATTAAATTGAAAAAAAAATCAGCAAAACATCTCATCACACTTTTGTGAAAAAAAAAACAAAAGAAATTGTTTATAAATTATTATCAATTAAACCGATAACACAATAAATGCATTTACTCATAACTTATAATTTATACGTAAGCATACAAAAATGACTTTCAAAAGCCAACGTTGTCCTTGCAACGTACAATTTTTTTCAATCCTGTTCCCGTTTTTCCTCTAGTATTGCTCCGCACGCATTCGCATAATGTTCTTCGCGGCCGCGATTCTTTCTCTCGCGCTAGCGATTTTTCTACCAACCGCGATTTGGTATATATACTGGTACAAGTTCAAGAACAACTTAAAGAACATTCCTGGACCAACGCCAGTTCCCTTAATCGGACACGCCTTAAAATTCAAAAAGAGTTCAAGTAAGAGACAAGTTTTACGAAAAAAAATCTAGAAAACTTTTCGACCAAATTTTCCAAAATCTGAACAGACTAAAGGCCGATTCTCATATACGCGACACTCAGCTACGCGACGTCACGGCCAAATAATGATTAAATTGTTTAAAATGGGCACATTTTCACTATGGATACGCGACGTGCCCATTTAAAACAATGTAATCATTATTTGACAGGCGATGTCGCGTGACGTCGCGTAGCTGAGTGTCGCGTATATGAGACTTGGCCTTTAGAGTAAAAAATTGTCCGATTTAAAAAAAGGCCGATTCTCATATACGCGACACTCAGCTACGCGACGTCGCGCGACATCGCCTGTCAAATAATGATTACATTGTTTTAAATGGGCACGTTCTCATTATGGCTACGCGACAGCTACGCGACGTGCCCATTTAAAACAATGTAATCCTTATTTGACTGGCGATGTCGCACGACGTCGCGTAGCTGAATCTCGCCTATATGAGAATCGGCCTTGGTCTGTTCAAATTTGATCGAAAAACTTTTTAGATTTTTTTTGAAAAAATTGCATATGGTAATCGACGTTAACGCAAAGATTTTCCAAAATATTTGGTTTTGAATTGACAGAGCTTTCTAACATTTTCACAGTTTTCCTCTCGACGATAATAAACCTGCTGGAAAAGCACGGGCCCTTGATCCACCTGGCTATCGGCTTCGAACACAGCATCACGATAGCCAGCTACGAGATGCTGGAGCTGGTCTTGAGCTCGACCAGACTGACGCACAAAGCCTCGCCCTACCGCCACTTCCAGAATTGGCTGGGCCAAGGCTTGTTGACCAGCGGCGGCGAGAAGTGGCGGAAACGGAGGAAAATCATCACCCCGGCGTATCACTTCAAGATCTTAGAAGAATTCGTGAAGGTTTTCGACAACGTTGGACGGGTGCTCGTCGAGGAATTACGGAAGGAATGCGAGAAAACGGAAATTGTTGATGTTTATCCGTTTGTTACCTTGTGCGCATTGGATATTATTTGCGGTAATTATGCATAATTACTAAAACCAAACCGAATAGTTTCTTTAATTAATCCAACAAGTTTTAACCTTCTAAACTTTATTAATTTTCGAGTAAAGGTCGATTCACATATTTCCATTTTTTTCGCATTTGATTCGCATATTCACATATGCGGTCGATTCACATATGATGTCGATTCACATATCACAACTCAACTACGCGACGTCACGCGACATCGCCTGTCAAATAATGATTACAATGTTTTAAATGGGCACGTTCTTACTATGGCTACGCGACGTGCCCATTTAAGACAATGTAATCATTATTTGGCAGGCGATGTCGCACGACGTCGCGTAGCTGAGTGTCGTGCATATGGAAATCGAACTTTAGTCTACAAATAAAACATTGAGTTTAATAAGTATGTACAATGTTATAAGGATAAACCTTTCTCTATAGTGAGTGTAAAGGTCGATTCTCATATGTGCGACACACAGCTACGCGACGTCGCGCGACATCGTCTATCAAATAATGATTACATTGTTTTAAATGACATTTTAAATGGCACGTTCTCACTATGGCTACGCGACAGATACGCGACGTGCATAGCATAATACTATTATATTATAAGCAACTAACTATAAAGGTCGATTTCCATATACGCGACACTCAGCTACGCGACGTCGTGCGACATCGCCTGTCAAATAATGATTACATTATTTTAAGTGGGCACGTTCTCGCTACGGCTACGCGACGTGTATAGCATAATACTATTGTATTGTAATCAACTAACTATAAAGGTCGATTCCCATATGCGCGACGCTCAGCTACGCAACGGCGTGCGACATCGCCTGTCAAATAATGATTACATTGTTTTAAATGGGTACGTTCTCACTATGAGTACGCGACGTGTATAGCATAAAGGTCGATTCCCATATGCGCGACACTCAGCTACGCAACGTCGTGCGACATCGCCTGTCAAATAGTCATTACATTGTTTTAAATGGGCACGTTCTCACTATGTCCACGCGACAGCTATGCGACATGCCCATTTAAAACAATGTAATCATTATTTGACAGGCAATGTCGCACGACGTCGCGTGGCTGAGTATCGCGTATATGGGAATCGACCTTCATACTATTGTATTATAAGCAACTAACTATAAAGGCCGATTTCCAAATGCGCGACACTCAGCTACGCGACGTCGTGCGACATCGCCTGTCAAATAATGATTACATTGTTTTAAATGGGCACGTTCTCACTATGGGTACGTGACAGCTACGCGGCGTGCCCATTTAAAACAATGTAATCATTATTTGGCACGCAATGTCGCACGACGTCGCGTAGCTGAGGGTCGTGCATATGAAAATCGAACTTTAGTCTACAAATAAAACATTGAGTTTAATAAGTATGTATAGGTCGATTCTCATATGCGCGACACACAGCTACGCGACGTCGCGCGACATCGTCTATCAAATAATGATTACATTGTTTTAAATGGGCACGTTCTCACTATGGCTACGCGACCTGCCCATTTAAAACAATGTAATCATTATTTGACAGGCGATGTCGCACGACGTCGCGTAGCTGACAATGAGTGTCGGGCATATGGGAATCGACCTTTAGTCTACAAATAAAACATTGAGTTTAATATGTATGTACAATGTTATAAGAATAAACCTTGCTCTATAGTGAGTGTAAAGGTCGATTCCCATATGCGCGCCACTCAGCTACGCAACGTCGTGCGACATCGCCTGTCAAATAAGCATTACATTGTTTTAAATGGGCACGTTCTCACTAAGTCTACGCGACAGCTACGCGACGCGCCCATTTAAAACAATGTAATCATTATTTGACAGGCGATGTCGCACGACGTCGCCTAGCTGAGTGTCGCGCAATTGTAATACAATTGTATTATGCTATGCACGTCGCGTATCTGTCGCGTAGACATAGTGAGAATAGTCTCGTATCTGTCGCGTAGCCATAGGCAATGTCGCACCACGTCGCGTAGCTGAGTGTCGCGCATATGGGAATCGACCTTTATACTATTGTATTATAAGCAACTATAATAATAATAATAATAACTATAAAGGTTGATTCCCATATGCGCGACACTCAGCTACGCAACGTCGTGCGACATTGCTTGTCAAATAATGATTACATTGTTTTAAATGGGCACGTTCTCACTAAGGCTACGCGACAGATACGCGACGTGCATAGCATAATACTATTATATTATAAGAAACTTACTATAAAGGTCGATTTCCATATACGCGACACTCAGCTACGCGATGTCGTGCGACATCGCCTGTTAAATAATGATTGCATTGTTTTAAATGGGCACGTCGCGTAGCCATAGTGAGAACGTGCCCATTAAAAACAATGTAATAATTATTTGGCAGACGATGTCGCGTGACGTCTCGCGTAGCTGAGTGTCGCGTATATGAAAATCGGTTTTTATTAACAAATTTAATATTTGTGCGAAACTCTTGAATTTTAAGCTGAAATTATGTTAATATTAGAAACCGCAATGGGTACCTCAGTAAACGCCCAAATCAACAAAGACTCCGACTACGTCCTCAGCGTGAAGGAAATGTGCAGAATAATCATGGACAGGACTTTTTCGCCCTGGCAACAATTCGAATTCCTGTACAAATTCTCGGACAATTACCGCAAGGAATCGAAATGCTTGAAGGTCCTGAACGAGTACACGTTCTCGGTGATCAGGAAAAGGAGGCAAGAATTGAGCAGCAAGAAGTTGGAGAAGGAGGAGAGCAATTTCGGCAAGAGGAAGATTGCGTTCTTGGATTTGCTCTTGCAGGCGAAAATCGACGGGGAGCCTCTAAGCGACGAAGACATCAGAGAAGAAGTTGCAACCTTCATGTTTGAGGTAAATATTAACAAATTAGCAAGAACATCTCACAAACGCATATGTATATTAAAATTATATGTTAATTAAATAATTATAAAAATTATAAAAATAATTAATATGTTGATTAAAATATTTCAGGGTTATGAAATATCACAAATATATTCGTTAAAATATTTCAGGGTCATGACACGACGGCGTCGGCGATGAGTTTCGCTCTGTTCGAGATCTCGAAGAACCCCAAAATCCAAGAGAAACTGCTCGAAGAACAGCTGGAAATCTTCGGAAATGACAGAGAGAAAGACACCACCTACAAGGATTTGAGTGAGATGAAATACCTCGAAATGGTGATCAAAGAGACGCTGCGATTGTATCCGTCCGTTCCGTTTTACGCCCGACAAACGCACGAGGACGTCAAACTAAGTAAATGAGTTTTTAATGGAGGGATTGTTAAAAGGGACGTTAGTTTGCTAAAAATAGTTTAGTTTTAATGAGGTTTAAATAGTTTAGACAAATTTTGAGTAATTGGGCTTTGGAAAAATTAGTAAAAATTTCTTGAAAAGCAAAATTTTGTTTTTGGACAAGATTGAGGTGATTACATGTAGTTTAACTAACTGGAAGCAACATTGTAATTGGTCTACTAGTTTACCATTTTAATTATAATGGTGCCCACCGCGGGCGTAGGCACGCGCGTGCCCACTGAGGCACTTTGTTTTGGTACCGCTGGAGCCGGGGCACCGCATGGAACTGATTTCAGAAACGATTTTGAAGGGTTTATTTTGGGGGTGAAGGGTGGTGTGGTGGCAGGTTGGTTTAAGAAAATACAATAACAGAAATGCACCAATTTACTTTCTAAAAGTGTCACACAAGGGTTCCTAAACTCCATATCTTCCATGCTCTCTTGAAGAGAGTCGTCTCTACTAATCCCTCCCATTTCAATATAATATTTATGTTATATTTTGCACATTTCGGGGGGGCTTTGAACCCCAAAACCCCCCTAGACTACGCCCATAATGCCCAGAGACGCGAGGCCACACGATGCGTTAACGGTGCGGTGCGGCACCAGACCGCAATTAATTCGTGCTATAGGGTGCCACACGGGCGGTGCGGCACCGCAGTCGAACGGTGTTTACCCGCAGCGCATCACCCCTCCCCGCCTCGTCACGCTGGTCATAAGCCTACGGTGCGACGCCGCACGGCGGCCCAACGTATCGTGTGACATGGCATAGTGAATTATATGTAGGATGCCGTTGCGGCACCGCTCCGGCATACGTAACGCATCGTCTAGCCTCACCCTTATATTGGTGCCCACAGACGCTCACTTATAATGGTGCCTGCGCAAAACCAGATTTTGCGCACGCGGCCGGAATAAAAAAAGCGTCTGTGAGCACCATTATTTTATGTAAACTCTGTGAGAAAGGCTATAAACCAAGAAGTAAGAAAAAATATTAAATTAATGCTAAAACTATGTAGCTAAAAGCTATGTAGCTAGGGCTTCACACGAGAACGATATTTTTCTCGTCTCGTAAAAGCGAGACGAGACTGAGACGAGACTGTTTTGAAAGTTATTCTCGCGAGAGCGAGAGCATATGTGGTCTCGCTCTCGTGAGACACGAGAGCGTATGTGGTCTCGCTTTTGCGAGACACGAGAGTCTCGTTTCTGATCTCGTTCATTCTTCTTCTTCAATCTTTGACTCTGACACGTAAAATTGTATTTTATTATATAACAATTATCTATCTAACAATTAATCACGCATATATTAATTACAATAAAATTAATGATTGATGACCTTAACAATAAGTTCTAGCAAGAACGATATTTGACGAGATGAGACGAGACGAGACGGGACGAGACGGGACAAACGGTTACTAGAGCGAGAGCGAGACGAGACAAACGGTTCCTAGAACGAGAGCGATACTGAGACGAGAGTAATTTTTTTCATAACTAACGAGAGCGAGACGAGATTTTTAAAACTCTCGCCCTATCTCGTCTCGTGTGAAGCCCTAGTTTTTTGTTTTTGAGAAATTTCGATCACAAACAAGTCAATAAGCTCAAAGCAAAACACATACTATAACTGAATAAGTCAAAAATTTGAATTTTTTATCAATTTTAGATGAAGAAATAACGTTACCAAAGGGCGTGATAGTCAACATATTCGCCTACGGGATTCACCGGGATCCGAGCTACTTCCCGGATCCGGAGACCTTCAACCCGGAGCGCTTCGCGCCCGAGAACCACACCGGCAAACTGCCCTACAGTTTCATCCCGTTCAGCGCAGGCATGCGAAACTGCATCGGCCAAAAATTTGCGATGCTCGAGATGAAGTCTACGATTTCCAAGGTGCTCAGGCACTTTGTCTTGGGACCGCTGGAGCCGGGGCACCGCATGGAACTGATCTCGGAGACGATTTTGAAATCGGCTAACGGGATGTTGGTCAAACTGCAGAAGAGGGAGACGTAGAAGATTTATATTCAAGGAAATTTATTCAATGGATGGAGCAGGAGTAAAAAATAAACTGGGCAATAAATAAACTGGCTTTTGGATTAATTATTTATTTAAATTTTGGGGGGTTATTTTTAGAGTAGAAGGTTTAATTAATAAAACACTCATTAAGTTCCTTAATTGTTTTGACTAATTCTTCAATACTGGCCACACTAAAGGTGAGGCCAGACGATGCGTTACGTATGCCGGAGCGGTACCGCAATGGCATTCTACATACAAAACACTATGCCATGTCACACGATGCGTTGGGCCGCCGTGCGGCGTCGCACCGTAGGCACGCAGCGCTTGTGACCTGCGAGACTAGGCGGGGAGGGGTGATGCGCTGCGGCGCCGGAGTGCATCGTGCCGCCACCGCAGTATTGTATCGAACGTGTTTATTTTATGAATATATGAGGCGATGAGAGCAAAAGTGGCCCAACCCAAAAAAAACATGAATCCCCAACAGTTGGGATGCAAAATCTACACTTATTGGTATTTTTATGTTTTTGTGGGTTAGGAAACTTTTGAATTCATCGCCTCATATAATATTTATCTTTCTTACGATGATATTGATTTCCTTATATCTTTAGTACAAGAAAGACCTGCATTATGGGTTAAAACACACGATGATTTTAAAAATACGTTGAATCATTGACGTTGCGGCGCCGCGTCGCACCGCGGTAAACAGCGTTCGACTGAGGTGCCGTACCGCCCGTGTGGCACCCCATAACTCGAATTATTTGCGGTAACGGTGCCGCACCGCACCATTAACGCATCGTGTGGCCTCGCTGTAATTGCTGAAATGCAAGTTTTAATGTACTAAACTGAAAATTTTGTTTTTATTGGAAATTTAGGATTTGTAAAATAATCATTTTTCATCATCAAAGTTTCAACATTATTGACAAACACAATAATGTTGAAACTTTGCAAAATTGTTTTTAATAAAACAACTAAGAATTACTACTAAATTGCGATCAACTCAAAAATTCCATCAAGACCGAGGAACCCATTCACAGATACCCAGAATCGAGACCACCCAACAAAGATGAAATCAAACGTCACATTTCTGGACTCAAAAACAATAAGGCACAAGGAGAAGACTGTAGTTGCAGAACGTTGGAAATATGCCCCTGAAGAAGCAGTTGAAATCTTGCAGAAGCAAATAGAACAAATTTGGATAGAAGAAATCCTACCAGTAGATTGGGAAACAGTCCTCATTCATCCATTACACAAGAACGGCAGCAAGAAAAACGTCAAAAACTATAGAGAAATATCCTTCTTTCAGGTAACATACAACATTCTCTCACTTGCTATCCTGGAGGGATTAGAAGCTGAAGTAGACCATCAAATAGACGAATACCAAAGGGGATTCAGAAATGGTCGTTCAATTGCCGAACAGATCCACAACCTCAAAACAATCATCAGATATTGATGTAAATTAATATTCGTCTACTTATGTTAGTCGATGTAAGGTTTACCTAAAGATTACTAAAAGGGCTTATGGAAGATTGAGAAATTCTAGTTAATTTCTTGAATAAGTCCTCTTGTTCTCCATTCAGTTACATTTTTGAACATATGTATTTAATGTGTAATATTTTTAATTTGTATTTAAACAGATTGTATATTTCTTTGTATGGAGGACAATAAATGATTTAATAATAATAATAATATTGCAATCTCAGGTCCAAATCGTACGTGTCGGTCTTTGTGGACTTTAAAAAGGCGTATGATTCCTGCTGTACATCCTCAACGAATTTAGGGTTGAAACAAAATCCAAAGTAAAGTTCCTAGGATGGCAAACTTAGAGGTCATAACGGGAGTCAGACAAGGTGAAGGGCTCTCTCCAATGCTTTTCAACTGCGTTCTCGAAAAGATCAATAGGACCTGGCGAACACAATTATTTGAAGCTGAGTATAGCCCTATGAGAATGGGAACAAAATCCAAGGAGATTGTGGTTGACTGTCTAGCATTCGCTGATGACATCGCCATTCTGTCAAACGACATAGAAACTGCTAGGATGCAAATCGACCTTCTAAAAGAAATCGTGGAACAAACTGGCTTGCAGATATCATTTGAAAAAAAAACAGAAGTAATCTCAAACAACATCAAAGATGTCCCAGCAAAACTCTAGGCAAAATACGGGAGGATCAACCGATACATCAGCAGACTTCCACAGACCAGAACCACCAACAGAATCATCAGATACATCCAAGGCCTCAAGACTACTACACCCTGGATGACACAAATCAAAATTGATTTGGAAAGAGCACAAATAGACTCAGCGGATATCATAGACAAAGAAAGAGATAACAGCACTGAAAGTCTCAAAGCCAAAGTCGGCTGAAGAAAGGAAGAGCCTTTAGTGGAAGAATGACGGAGTACTGGAAGAACAGGAAGTAGTCATGAATGTTTCGCGTGGTTTCAAGACCACTACACCCTGGATCACACAAGTCAAAATTTATCTGGAAAGAGCACATATAGACTCAGCGGATATCATAGACAAAGAAAGAGAAAACAGCACCGAAAGTCCAAAAGCCAAAGTGGGCTGAAGAAAGGTTGAAAGGAAGAAAGAGCCTTTAGTGAAAGAATGAAGGAGTACTGGAAGAACAGGAAGTAGTCATGAATGTATCGCGTGGTTTCAAGACCACTACACCCTGGATCACACAAATCAAAATTTATCTGGAAAGAGCACAGATAGACTCAGCGGATATCATAGACAAATAATGACAAAACAGCACCGAAAGTCCAAAGGCCAAAGTGGACTGCAGAAAGGAAGATAACCTTTAGTGAAAGAATGAAGGAGTATCTCATGGAAGAACAGGAAGTAGTCATGAATGTTTGACACACTTTGAAGAACTCCTGAATTGTCCTGAACCCGCAGAGCGATTCCCAAAGATGGAACGGATCATAAGAAAGCATAATTCAGCAGCACCAGATGTAGCAGAGATTTGGAAACAAATCATGAAAATGATGGCACTGCAGGAGAAGGTGGAACCATAGCCGAGCTACTAAAGGAATTCGGACCGAAAACAACCGGTGAAATTACGAAGATCATACAAGACATTTGGGAATCCGAAACGACTGGAAGTATGCAATCATACACCCTCTTCATAAGAGCGGGAGATAGAGCCAATGTAGATAACTTCGGAGGAATATCACTGTTATCATGCGCATACAATATTCTATCACAGTACCTACTAGATAGAGTGAGTCCCAACTAGAACACATAATAGGAGAATATCAAGCAGGCTTCAGACCGGGAAGATCTTGTGCTGAACAGATACTCAATCTAAGATATCAAGCGACGAGAAACAAAGAAGGCTTACGACTCTATAGACATAACATCAATAAACCAAGAACTAGAATAGAAAGGATTTGACGAGAAGACGACGAACCTCATCAAACAGATATTTATCATCAACATCATCATCAGCCTTTTATATCCCACTGCTGCCCAGTGGCCTCTTCTGGACCAGCGGTTTAACGTCGAATCCGAACGACAAATTTCCAGAGAGGGTGTTAGGCAGTTGAGACCCCACGGTTGCCTAAGCCGAATTGGGGAATTTAGTGAAATGGGTTGCAGCCATTAGTTTTTAATTTTTGCTGCTTTGGTTCTGGGTGGGATTTGAACTCAGGAGTCAAGTGCTTAGCTATTTGAGCCACCACCACACCTGACATTAACAGACACAAAATCCAAAATTAAATTCATGGGAGAACTGTCAAATCCATTCACAATTAGAACCGGAGTAAGACAGGGCGATGGTCTATCACCTATGCAGTTGAACATAGTTCTAGACAAAGTGGTCAGCGAAAGGAAAAAGAACTATAGGCACAGGGACTTCACAAACCCATCAGGTTAGGAAAAAAGAATAAGCGAATAGATATCGGTTGTCTAGCATTCGCTGATGATCCATCTATACTTACCGAGAACACAGAGCGAAACAGATCGAGGTTCTGAAAGAGATGACTGGAAGGGTTGGACTTAAGTATCTTCCAAGCAGAGGTACACGCAATCGAAAGAATGCAGAATTTAACCTCGACAAGAATCATCGCAAAAAACGAATTGCTATCCTGTCAGACAACCAAGCAGCCATCAAGGCCATTAGCTCATACACTATCAGATCCAAACTGGTATGGCACTGTGTGGGAAATACCAAGAAACTAAACAATCCGAAGCCGATCACCTAGCAAACAAGGGATCCAGTAGTCCCTTTATAGGTCCGGAACCCTTTTGCGGAATGAGTGTAAACACCGTCCACAAAAGTTTAGATGAAGAAATAATAGAACAATGGATGAAAACCTGGAGAGAACTTCCAGGGTTAAGGCAGTCCAAAGTGATGCTGGGATCTATTAACCAGAAAAGAACAAAAGCTTGCCTGAAACTAAGCTTAGAAAACAAGCTTAGAAGAATACTGCAGAAGGCTGAAGGAACACTGCAGACTTAGAAAACTCCTCAAGGCCCTAGGTCTAGAGGAGGATGACGGATGCAGATTATGTGGTTCAGCAGAGGAAACTCCCATACATCTGCTCAAAGACTGCAGAGCACTGCTCCGCAAGAGACAGTACCTCGGGGCTCACTGCTTGAACGCAGAGAAGTTGCAGTCCTTAAATCCCACCTAGATCCTAAAATTCCTAAAGGAATCAGGATTAGAGAAGGCGCTCTAAATGGGTAAGTACACCAATGCTAAGAGGAAGAGGGTGGGGTACATCTATAAAGGTCGCAGTACAAATCGTGACCACCATATCTACAATCTATTGTATCTAAGGTCGGACTACAGATTTCCTTCGAAAAAACGGAATATTTGTCACACCAGAAAGATGCACCTGAAATGATTACAACGAAGTATGGGAATATCAAGAGGGTTCACAAATTCAAGTACCTCGGAGGAACCTCCAGCCCAATGTAATAGAGAAGTCAGCCTACGAACAGAGGAAACAAAAGATGACCAGAGCGTTCTTGACGACTGGGGACATCTACAATAAGCCATGCTTATCACCATGCTTAACACCAAAGTGATACACTATAACACGGTCATCAATCCAGAAACCCTGTACGCATCTGAAACATTGGCCATGAATCGCAAAGGTGACGAAAACATGAAAGAAAAATTTTCAGAAAAATACTGGGACCACAAAAGAGTGAAGAAGGATACCGGTTGCGCAGTAGGCAGGAGACCGAAGAGATATCCAACATAGTACACGACATGAGGAAACGTCGACTGGAATTCTACGGACATATCAAGAGAATGCCGGACATCCGACTGACAAAAAAAATCTTGGAGTACACCGAAAGCCTAAAGAACTGTAGTGTACTGACCTTTATTATTGTTCGTTTGTTCTGCTCCAGAGTGTATTGTATTTTAAGAGATAAGAGTCGAGTCAGGTGATCGCAGACGAGACTTTGGTCTCTCTGCTCCCACCCTTCGAAGTGTCAAGACGTACTTTTACATGGTCTTAGTTCTGTTAATATATATGTTGTTAAGCCTATATAGTTGTTTTATATACCTCTCCACTGGACACCCACTTGACCACCTCAATACATATTAAGAACATGAAGTGGATCGCTGAAGTTAGAGAGGACTTGAAAGACGCTGGAATAACAGTCCCAGATATACAATACAGACGCATATTCATACAAAAAGTATAGAGGCGAGAGGCCAAGAAATTGAAGACTGGAACAACCTGGTCTGAAGAAAGGAAGACAGTGCACAGTGAAAAGATGAAAGAAGTGTGGCGCCTTAGGAAATCTCACAATTTCGTTGAGAAGTAGACGATTCACGTGGTACATTAGTGGCCCATGCTAATTATTATTAATAATAAGCTTATTTCAGTAAATACACAATTAGAAGGATCAAATACAAAACAGTTTCGCTTAGATAAGGTGATAATAAAAAAGAGTGTTGTACCAACCACAAAAAAGCCTGTTCTAATGAAAAACATTGTATCACAGGCACCAGTAAACCTAAAAATAATAGTATATTACGTAACGAGAGTTGTAACAAGCATATTACATACCAGGGGAACAGTTTATTACGCACGACCCGCGTAGCGGGGAGTGCCTAATTCCGCGAGTACGTATAATTTAGTCGAAAATAGTATATATGCACACGATGTTGCTTCATATTGATTTTGAGAAAATTTTAAAGAACAAAAAAATTCGATTTTAAAAATTATCAAAATTTGCTTAAAATTGGCATTAATTTTTCAATAATTTAGTTGTGTCTTGTATCAAATTGTAGATAATTTAGTCTAGTTTCACACGATGTTTGCTCAAAATTGGTTTTGAGTAATAGTTTTTGAGAAAACTTGAAAAAAACCGAAAATTTAGATTTTAAAAATCATCAAATTTTTTCTAAAATTTGCATTAATTGTTGAGTAATTTAGTTGTGTCAAATTGCGAGTATTAGGTTATATTTATTTAATTATCATTATTTAACATTATAATAAACAAACAGTTGTATTTTCATATATAAATGTTACTCGACTTTATTTCTCTCGTCGACTCGACCTTCTTATTTAGTACTTATTTGGGTTAAACTAGAATAAGAGTGCTAATAGATATAGACAACCCAAATACGCAATGTCAATTTCCGTTAGTTTGAATTGAGGCACGGGGGGCGCTGAACGTATGAGCACGTGGTAGCAGCTCTCAACCAATCAACGAATCGTAAACCAAACGCACGTGTGTGTTATCAATCATAACTTATCAGTAATCGCAGACTGTTACATACTTGTGTGTTATGATGTATTTACATAGTCCACGAACTGTACAATAATGGGCATTTACAATAGTGGTCGTAGATAATTGTATATTACGTGATAAGAGTTGTAAGAAGCATAATACGTACGAGCGGAACAGTTACTAATTAACTCCGCGTAATTCCGCGAGGACGTAATTGCCTTACATCTCGAGTTATGTACTGTACTTTATCTACGAACACACTAATTTGTTTCTGTTTAATAAGAAAAATATGTTTGATGTAATCAAACATATTTTCAATTAACGAATCGTAAACCAAACGTTCATGGGTGATTTTGAATTATTACATAACATTAACAATCGCGGATTGTTACATATGTGTGTGGTTTGGTGTATTTACACAATCTACGAACTGTACAATAATGGGCATTTACAATAGTGGTCGTAGATAAAAGTGTTTATAAATCAATCATGTAACTCACCTGATTTATGTACGTATCTGCGTACATGCACTATCACTGATTCACAGATATTAAGAAAACTTTAATAGTGTACGAATTAATAGTGTCACATTAACACATTAATAGTGTACGAATTACTAAATTTAATTATTTGATTAGATTAAAGAAAATTTATTATAAATTGCAAATATTTAAACCACTACACAAACTTACGTTCTGCACTCGATCGCTTCGCGATTAATACTGATGTTTTTGGTACGATTTGGTACGTATCATGCACGCCGATACACTAACCAGATGTCAACTAGAGGGATGGATTAAACTAGCTTTCTATTTGTTATCATTTTTCTATTACCTATACGGAATGATATACAGTCCGATATCTTCGTAAAGGACAAAGTACGTACAACAATCAATATTCTTTTTTAGTGAATCTACGCATGAATAAGCTGAATGGGTTTTCGGTTCTTACTGTTATGCACAAAAACAACGGAGGATTTTCAAAGTCGATGTTTTCGTCTTAATATTAGGAACTGAATTAATAAATACAAATTAATACTTTTTTACCTCTTTGTTTATGCTTTCCTCTTTGCAACAGTCACCGAACGCCTTTCGTATGTATTCTATAAATTTTAAAAATGGGTCAGGCAAGGCCGTTCATGCCATTTTATTAGAACAATTCGGATCTTGTGGGATGATCTTAGAATAAATAAATAACTTTGAAACGACAAATAAACAAGAATGGCTTTGGCAAGACACAATAAGTGAGACTCAATTTGGGTTCAGACAAGGCTTGGGCACAAGGGAAGCAATAACCGCACTACAAGTCCTCGTGCAAAACCGGTACGACCAGAGAAAAAATATATACCTAGGCTTCATAGACTACGAGAAGGCATTTGACCGCGTACAACATCACAAACTTATCGAAATCCTTAAAAACCCAGATATTGACCAAAAAGACATCAGATGTATTGAGAACCTTTATTGGAACCAAACAGCACAAGTTAAACTTAATAAAGACGGAACAAAGCTTGAATATATAAATATACTCAACCTTTCCGGAACTCTATAATACTAATGAGTCTTTTTAGGACTACCAAAAACAAATCTCGTATGAAATTTGTCAGTTATTCTATAGCTTTCAGTCCACCTTCGTGGCACTCAACAAAAACCCATAAAAATAACATTGATTTTTAAGATCATGTCTTTCCGATACCTTGAGTGGATCTATCTCTCATCAGCACAGTTCCGGAAAGGTTGAGTATATTTATATATTCAAGCTTTGTTCCGTCTTTATTAAGTTTATCTGATTATCTATAATGTTGTATGGTTTTACCAATTCAAAAGCACAAGTTAAAATTGACAACGAAGTAACCAAACCAATACACATCTGTAAAGGAGTTAGACATAGGTGTGTTCTATCGCCTCTCCTGTTTAACCTATACTCAGAGAAAATATTCCAAGAAGCACTTAACAATATCGAAAAAGGCATCAAGGTTAACGGAAACTGGATAAAAGACATTCGATATGCGGACGACACAATATACTAATAGCCGAAACCATAGAAGATCTACAAAAATTAGTTAATAGCGTAAGAATACATAGTAAACAAATGATATTGAACATTAACACTGATAAAACAAAGTTTATATTAATTAGCAGAGACCCAGACGCAACGAGGAATGACAGATTAACATTTGACGAGTTACCAATTGAGCGGTTGACGAAATTTAAATATCTGGGAACATGGCTCACTGAGAATTGGACATCAGACATCGAAATAAAATGCAGAATTGAAAATGCAAGTAGCGCATTTACGAAGTTAAAAAAAGTCTTCACCAACACTGACTTTCATTTCAACCTCAAGCTGCGGCTCGTCAAGTGCTATATATGGTAGGTTCTCCTTTACGGTATGGAAGGGTGGACACTGAAAACAGCATCAATGAACAGACTTGAAGCTTTTGAGATGTATCTGTACCGCAGAATACTTAAGATCTCCTGGACAGCAAGAATCACAAACGAAGAAGTGCTCAGACGAATTAACAAAATCCGCGAAGTATTAATTACAATAAAAAGAAGGAAAACTGCGTACCGGGGTCATATAATGCGGAACCAAAATGCGGTACCACATACTCCAACTAATAACTAAAGGCAAAATTGTTGGAAAAAAGGGGAATATTAAGGAAGAAGATGTCTTGGTTGCGAAACATAAAGCAATGGAAGGGACTCCGAACTATAGAAAGTTTGATCCATGCAGCTAGGGATCGTGTAGAAATGGGACATGTGGTCGCGAACATCCATTAATGGATATGCGCAGGACAAGAAGAAGAATATTTGACTCAGTAGGACGCATGGGGTCACTGTATCAGACTAGACAATTAGGAATAGGTAGGGAATCAAATTTGAGGGCAACGTCCCGTCCGAAAACCTTCTTTGAAACGACGCCGCAGTATAGTAAGGATGAATTTAACTCGTGAACATAAAGTAACTTGAACAATGGAAATCTGTGCTCTTCACGGATGAATTAAGGTTCCGTATTACTCGTTGCACTGGCCGAGTATGTGTTAACAGACGCCCAGGAACACCAGGCAGCTGCTACTGTCCAGAAAGCCGAAAGATTTTCAGGTGGCTCAGTTATGGTTTCGGGTGGGATTAGTATCGACAGTAGAACCGACCTTATTATAATTCCAGGAAATCTTAACCCTAATCCCTATGTTGATATTGTGGTCCAACTTTTTTGGTAATGCAGGATAACGGAAGATCACATACTGCGCGAATTACTTTAGACTTTCTACAAGAACTGGAAATACAAACAATGGTGTGGTCTGCGTTAAGTCCTGATTTAAATCCTATAGAGCTGGGATCCCCAAACTTTTTGCATTCAAGAGCACATTCTAGAAAGTCGATCGGGCGACGGGCATCTTTTTCTATTCAAGAAGTCCTCATCTGATACATTGAATTTTACGAAAATGTCGGTTTGATGGTCAAAAATTTCTTTCTATCCTTATTTGAATAAAGTTATAAGTTGCTAAAGTTATAAATTATATAATAAAGTTATAATTTTAGTTGCGTTTACTCTCGGCGGGCACACGTAAAATGGTCGACGGGCGCCACGGTGCCCGCGGGCATAGGGTTTTTCTTTCTTCGAAGGCCTTCTTGTGGTATAGCGTCCAATTCTTCAAAAGCCGCCGTTAGCTGCTGGATGGTTTGAGGAAGATGTGGGGGACCACGAATACGTCTTTCGAACATATACCAAATATACTCTATAGCACGGGTCCCCAGTGCATATCTGGCGCTTTTGAATCATCATCATCTTCTCCAAACAAAGACGAAATTCTAACCCAATATAGAATAGAAAAAAAGCCCACCCAAAAACATCAAACCAGATCCAGACTAGCTGAAACTCCACAAAGAAGAAATCATAATGCAAATTAACCAGGAAACATCAACAGACTGGCAGAAAATAACGAAGAAAATTCAGGAAGTCATGAAACTAGGACAACCTCCTCGCACAAGAGGAAACATCGCTGGTGAAATGCAAATTGCGATCGGGCAGTTGACAACCGAATGCCTACGTGTAAAAAGTTTAACAATCACTGGGAGAACTTTCTTACAACCTAAAAACATGTTTCCAAAACAATTAGGAAAGAAAAACGAGGATATGACAACAACAAACTCATTGAAATCCAACAGGACCTCAAGCAAAATAATACTAGAAACTTCTACAATACATTTAAAGAAAACTTAAAAGGATATCAGACGCCCAGCCTGTGCTTCAAAAAAAACCCGATGGCATGTTGGAAACTAATGCGAAAGAAAACTTTAAATTATTAGCCCAATACTTCAACTCCCTTCTTAACTGCAAATTACCCCAAGAAATACTTGAAAGAAATTCAGGAGATGATCCAAAAGCACCAGGAGAGATGGGATCATTGCAGAATTCTGGAAACTGAGCGATCCTACACTTACGCAGAAACTTCATAACGTCATTTCAGACATATGCATGATGGAGCGAATACCAGGAGACTGGAAATGTGCTCTAATTCATCCATTACACAACAAAGGTGATAAAACAGCCATCAATAACTATAGAGGAATCTCCTTGCTCCCGATTGCTTATAAAATCCTCTCCAACGCACTTTTAAACAGGCTAGAATCCCCCAGGCGGATCCACTAAATGGTGAATACCAAGCCGGATTCAGAAAATGGCGATCATGTGCTGAACAGGTATAGAGCTTAAAAATACTATTACAAATGAGAAAATGTAGAAATACAGTAATTACATTCGTCGACGTCACAAAAGCGTATGATTCTGTAGACCGTGAAACACTTTTTATAATCATGGAAGAATTCGGGATAGACAGAGAGACTCGAAAAATCATTGAACAGACGTTTCTTACAGGAACTATGTCCAAAGTGAAATTCGTGGGTGAAATATCGGAGCCCTTTTTCATTAAAACTGGAGTTCGACAGGGGGACAGATTATCCCCATTGCTCTTTAATATATTGTTCAAGAAAAAAACATTAGGGAATAGGAACCTCATGTGAAAGGCATTAAAATTGGTATCAAAAAAGAGAACCGTCTTACAGTCAAGTGCCTCGCTTTTGCGGACGATATTGCCATTATTACTAACACCAGACATGAAGCCATACACGCAGTGGAAAAATTACATGAAATTGCGCAAAGAACCGGACTACAAATTTCTTATGAAAAAACCCACTATATGGAAAGACGACCAGAAAATAACTCATCTTTAATCCCACAGTATGGCAAGATAACACAAGTCTCCCATTTTAAATACCTTGGTGAAATCATACAGTCCTCGCGATTAAACCGAATCGCCAATGAACAATCACCAAACTACAGAAGGCCGAAAAGCTAACGTGGGCTCACTACAACAAGAAGTGCATCTCGCTAGGCGCAAAATTAAACTATACAACGGTGATTCTTCCGGAAGCAACTTACGCAGCCGAAACAATGGTTATCGACGGTCATTCCAAAATTAAAGATATAGAAAAACAGGAAAGAAAAATCCTCAGAAAGATTTACGGGGCAGTTAATGTTAACGGTATTTGGATGAAGAGACCTCAAAACGAACTCTACCAAAAGATCCACACGATAAGGGACGTATTCAGAAAACGCCGAGCACAGTTTTATACACACATTTACAGGATGGAAAACTCCAGAACGGCGAAGAAATTGCTCAACGTTATAACACAGAGTAAGTGTGGCTCCGAGTGGTTGACAGAGGTTTAGAGGGACTTACAACACGTCAACATCTGACAGACCCCTGAGTGTGAAAAAAACTGTGTCCCTGAAATTTTCCTTTACTGGTATTTTTATATTTTAGTAACATTTTTATAATCATGAATCGCTGTGCGTGCTGCAGTAAAGAGTCTGAGACACACAAAGTTGTTACATGCTGTGTTTGTAATAAGTCGTATAATATCAATTGTGCTGACATAACGACCTCTGAGGCTCGAAAGATTCATTTAAAATCGGGACTTATGGAATTGCCGTGATTGCGATAAAATCGGCAGCGATTTAATCTCTCTCAAAGCGGCAATTATAAATCTTCAAAACGAAATTTTCGCCCTTAAAAGTTCAAAACAGGTTGAAGACCCTAATAAATTACATTCTACGCCAATTGTTATGGAGAAAATTATATATGAAATATCAGAAAGGGAGAAAAGGACCGGTAATTTACTTATATTTGGAATTAAGGAAAATAATACGGAATCTAAGCAACAACAAATGATGTCTGACTCAAAGTCTGCGGAAAATCTGTTAGCAGATATTGGTGTACGTGTAAATAACATAAAGACTGAACGTCTCGGTAAATATGATCCCCCAAAATCACAGTCTCGCTCAATAAGATTTAAAGTTCCGTTCCTTGAAATCATGGCTACAACTATGAAAAATATAAATAAATTAAAAACAATTAATAAATGGAAAGGCATACATCTCTCTAGAGATCGCACTCCTATGCAGAGGGAATTTTACAGAACGACTAAAGAAGAGTTAAATACACGCTTAGCGAATGGTGAAACTAATTTACATATAAAATATGTGAATGGGATTCCTACTATCACTGAAAATTTAAACTAGCCAAGCCTAACCGATCCCCCATTATATTAAATATTTTCTATCAAAATACCCGAGGATTATGTTCTAAAACACAAGAATTTTATATCAGCTGCTGCAACTCATCCTATGAAATTATTTGTTTATCTGAAACCTGGTTAAATGATTCGATTAAAAACTCGGAACTCTTCCCTCCAAACTATAATGTTATTCGTTGTGACAGGAAATTTAACTCGGTGGGGCGCACCAAAGGTGGAGGAGTGTTAATCGCAATTGACAACGACATTCAATATGAAATAGTAGATACGACTTCATTAACTAATAGTGTTCCACTAATTGATGTTCTATTAAGTAAATGTATTCTTAACAGTGCTATCTTTTTTATTTGTACATTATACATTCCACCCGATACAACAGTAGATGACCTGGAATTATTCTTCAATTCTTTGGAACTTTTAATAATGGATCAGCCCATAATAGTTATAGGTGATTTCAATTTACCTAATCTCTATCATACAAATATTTCGTGTTCCAAATGTCTTTCATTTCGCTGTTTTTGTAACATACTTGATCTTTCCCAATACAATACATGTTCAAACATTAACAATAAAATTCTTGATCTCGTCGTGTCGAACTTAAGCTCTCCCATTTTAGTCAAGCGTGCTAATACTTCAATGGTGATTGAAGATCTACACCACCCATCATTATCTATTCAATTTGAACTAAGGGCAATCTCTGATAATAGTAGGTTTCCCTCAAATACTAATACTCGATATAACTTTAAAAGGACTAATTTTGTCACACTGTATAGTGAACTGTGCAATATGGACTGGTCATTTTTAAGCAAATATACTGATGTGAATAAAGCTTTGGATATGTTTTATACAAATCTATACAACATATTTAATAAATCGATCCCCCTTTCCCATAGTAGCAGATCTAAGTTCCCTGTATGGTTTACTTCTGAAATAAAACGGAACTTAAAAACTAAGGCAAATTATAGACAAAAATGGCTATCAAGTAGGAAACAAGTATATCATAATGAATTCAAAAGGCTCAGATCACTCACTAAACGGCAAATCAGTGAAACATATCAGTTGTATCTTAAAGAACTAGAAGACAATATCAAATCAAATCCGACCAGATTATGGACTTATGCTCATATGAAACAAGGTACTACAAGAATACCTAACAGAATTACCGATGAAAGTCAGGAGTATTCTACACCTAGTGACATCGTTAACGGTTTTGCCTCAATATTTTCTAAAAGTTATAAACCTGCTAACGCCACTAATTTGTCTGACAATCATAGTAATTGTCTGTCTTATACCTTAAATTCAATCTCAGAAAATGATTTAATAAGCATTATGGCGCGTTTACCTAATAAATTATCAGCTGGAGATGACTGTTCCTTCCTTCCTAATTAAAGATTGTAGATTCATATTTTCTAAGCCCCTTCATATTATTATAAATCTTGCTATTAGCACGTGCATGTTTCCTTCAAGGTGGAAGTTGGCAAAAATTACTCCGGTATATAAAAAGGGAGAAAAACATGTTCTGAGAAATTATCGTCCAATTGCTTTATTAAATAATTTTTCAAAAATATTCGAGCAGGTTATTTATTCAACTATTTTCAAAAACATTTATTCATTTATTTCTTCCAACCAACACGGTTTCATGCCAGGTAAATCTACAACAACCAATCTTGCATCATTCTCGCAATATGTTTCAGAAGTGATAGATAACAGGGGTCAAGTAGACGTAGTATATACGGACTTATCTCGAGCCTTCGATACACTTGACCACGACATAATATTCATGAAACTTGCTGAACTTGGAGCTGCTCCAAGTCTACAACAGCTTATGAAATCATATTTATCTGATCGTCAAGCATACGTAGCTTTTCATGGTTTTCACTCGTACAAATTTTCAATGGATTCTGGTGTTCCGCAAGGTTCAAATTTGGGGCCGCTACTCTTTATTATTTTTATTAATTCCCTTTTAAAATCCTTAAACTGTCATGTACTGGCCTATGCAGATGACATCAAACTTTTTACAAGCGTCACTTCGCCAAATGATGTTATGTTTCTTCAACATAACATCAACAAATTAGTATCCTGGTGTGAAACTCATAAACTGTACCTTAATGTTGATAAATGCTGCTCCATGTCATATTCCCGGAAATCTAACCATTTCACAACATCATACACAGTGAATGAATTACAACTTAAATGCTGCGTGGAGATAAGGGATTTGGGCATCTTATTCACCTCTGATTTAAATTTTACTAGACATATAACTAATATTGCAATGTCTGCTTCCAGAATGTTAGGTTTTATTATGAGAATTTGTGCATCTTTCAGAGACATTGACCTCATAAAGTTATTGTATTTTGCATATGTAATAAGCAAACTCGAGTATGAGTGTCTTATTTGGTATCCATATTACATGAATCAGATAATGCCACTGGACCGTATTCACTGCAGATTCTTAAAGTATTTATCGTACAGAGTTGATGGTGTCTATCCCGATCGCGGTGTGGATCAAAATATTCTCTTGGAACAACATGGTATCGCTTCGCTGGCCGCCAGAAGAGAAGAGCTTACTGCTAAGTTTTTATGGAAGATTCTTCATAATAAAGTGGATGCTTCATTTCTGTTGTCAAAAATAAACTTCCATATACCTAGGTCAAGTTCTAGGTATATTAACACATTTTACATCCCAGGGGCTCGTACCAATTGTCTTCGGCACCAGTAACTGTAATGTGTCAGAATGCGATGGCACGCTATAAAGATATTTTTTTTGACAAGTTATAACTTAAACGAATACATTTTCATTATTCATATATTGTTAAATTTATTGTTGTCTTGTAAATGGGGTTTCCTGTTGGGCAATAAAGTATATTATTATTATTATTATAATTAACATACAAAATATCGAGGACCGCACTGGGTGACGGAATAAAATAAAAAATGTTAAGTTTGAGGATAGACCATGACGACAGCCTGGAAGAAAATGGACAGCTGAGCGGAAGAAGGAGCATTCTGAGAGGATTAAGAGATTTTGGGAAGAGAAGCGGGAAAACGCCAGATGATGAAATCATGTATTCAAGTTCAATCGCTCTCCTAAAGGGGAACAATCGATTAAATAAATAAATATTAAAGATTCTATAATTTAAAATTAAAAGTTCTATAAAAGCTAATAATAAACGAAGCGGACATAGTGAGATATGTAAAAGCTCAAAGAATAGCATGGCTAGGACACCTGTACAGAATGCATGATGACAGACCAGCAAGAAAATGTACAACTGGCGGCCAGTAGGAAGAAGAAAAAGAGGCAGGCCAAGGAAAAGATGGATGGAAGACGTGGAGGAAAGTCTTGGAGGAAAGATGGGAGTAAAGGATTGGAGAGGGAAGGCCGGTGAAAGGACAGAATGAAAGAAGATTGTTGTAGAGGCAAAAACCCACCGCGGGTTATAAAGCCAACAGAAGAAGATAAAAGCTAAACTTAATGTTATATCACAACTTGTTTCGCAGAACCCTAGAATAATTTCATGGAACCCCAGGGTTCCAAGAAATCCACTTTGGGAAACAGATTTATGAATAACGAAAGTTATGCAACTTTCACACAAAGCCGCTCATAAAAAAACATGAATTTAAGTACAAAATTTGGCTTAAAAAGTTAGTTCGACGCATGTAAGCTGTAACCGAAATTAGAACTAACGCAATAACACGATTTTTTACCGATTTCAACCTAGGTTTCCATGAATTCTAAATTATATCTTAAATTCTAGGTTAGGTACATTGTTAGACTTAGTAATATTAAAACACATAAATATTGATCACACATAATAAGAAAAGATAATCCAAACAATTTACCTTGCGGCTTGCAGCCTCCCCTTGCATGCGGTACAACGTTTTTACCGAACATTTCATTTAGCACAAACAAAATTTGAAATCGGGAAGACGCGAACTGTTTGAATAACTTGAAGATAGCTGCGCAATCGTTTTTCCTATTTCCACCAATCGCAATCCTGAAAATCGGCGCCAAAAATTTGAAACAAACTTCGAGTTTTTCCTTTTATTTCAACAAGTAATTAAAACCAAAAATAAAAAGAACACCTAAACATCTAAAAATATATAATTATATATAAAAGAAGTATACTCCAAGTGTACAAATACGCGAAAATTGGTGCAAATTTACATATTCATACAAAATAAACAAACAAAAATAAAAACTTTCTCCTAATGCTTACTCTTATCCTCTTTCCCCTGAATCTTCGTTATCAGTTTCTTCTCCACATCCTGCAACAGCCCCTCCGTCTGATCCTTAAGCTTCTCCTTCTTCAGCGCAAAATCCTCCTTCTTATCCAACACATGCCCAATTATAGTCTCCTTCTTCTCATGGTACAACTCCTTCAATTTCTGAGTACTTGGAACTGGCTTAATATAGCCCCACCTCTTCAAGTAATTGATAGAAATCGTTGTTCCACCCAACGTTATCGTATACCTCAATGGGGTAGCTATTTTATACAACGCATAAGATACCGCTAGGTAACCCATGCTTGAGTCTTTCAGGGGATTTATTACCAACTCACTTACTTTCCAACTCTCCATTATAGCAACTATATCGATTCCACTATAAAATTAATTTAATTAATTGCCTTAACAACTCTCCTAGACACAAACTCGTTCAAGACGAGACAAACTCTGGAGTTGTCTAGTTTTGAGCAATATTGTGTAAAATTACATACCTTTTAGCCAAATAATAAAAGCTGCCAAACCAAGCGGCAGATGTGACCAAATGCACGGGAACCAAAACATACCAGTAATCCCGATACATCTGCTTAAACCTCTGAAAGATTGTGAGCTTTTTTTCGGGCTCGCGTTTATCCGCAAAAAACCTCACAGAATTAATCGTGCAAGAACATGATCCATTTAAACAATCTGGCAATAACAGAAACGATGTATGATTGTCTTGGAATAACAGATTCTTGTGTTTGTGATGTGTGAAAATACCAGATGACACATTCTTTCTGTTATTTAATAACTTTGTGGAAAGATATCGCTGTTGTTGGGTGATGATAACATTGTTGTGTGATAACTCGGTTTGTTGTGGGATACTGTTGTTGATTTGGGGTAATAAATTAATAGAGAGTTGTCTATGTTGTCGGAGGAGGGAGGTGTTTTGGGGTCTTAAGAGAAGGGATCTCGAGATGGCACTTGCCATGTCTCATCGAATAGGGATACTTAACCTAAAATTGGAGGAATTAGATTAGTTTGATTGGACTCGTAGTCGTTACCTTAACAGACTTAGCGTAAATACTTAGTGCGAGTTAAATTTATAAATAAATTTGTTTGTGCGTATATTTTGCACGTTCGGTTACATCTTTTTCGGTGTGCAAATTTATTGTTTTGACAGACGTCAAAGTTGTTGTTAATTCACCAAATTAAATTGCGTTTCGAGCGGATTTAAAGCAACGGAAACGTTCGCGAATTTCATGGCTTGAAGTCATAACTCGAAGGTTAAGGCGACATTTGAATATTCGCAATTTGAAACTCCTGCTAGATTGAATAACCCAGCAGGAGGGTGACACCCGGGTGGAGACTATTTCGAATTTTAATTTCCTTAGTTTCAAAACAAAAATATAATTTTAAGCCAAATTTTGACAAAATTATTAGATTACAATACATTTTTTAGCAATGCTAATATTTGCTGCACATATTAAAGTTGAATTTTCAATTTTAAAACTGCTAGTCTCGCCCACAGGAACATCTAAATCACTCAAATTATATATTTTGTAATAAGCTGTTTGCCAATATTTATATTCGTAAAATTTTCCAATTTACGTTTCAGTGAATAATTTCTATAAAAATTAAGATTCTTCTTGATATTTGCTGAAACATTTTGACATTGATTTGGTCTTGTCTGTCTAGTCTTGTCTTTTTCTTTGATGGGGACGTAGCAAGCACCCTTGGGCCCGCCTTGGGACCCCCTGACTCGCATGACTTCCGGATGGTGGCATCTCACATTCTGTGTTTCGACTGGTTAGAACTATGAATAGCCTTACATCCCCTATCCACGCAATGTGATAAGGGGTTCAGGTGTTCTGTATGTTCTATGCATATCTCCCTTGGTTCTGTTTTCTTTCTGTGTGATTCGTTTGTCTTTTCCCTTTTTGCTTCTTCTTATTGTGCCATATCCTCAGTGGACGTTGGCGATCAATATGGCCCATCGGATTCGATCCACAGCCGATCTGAACAAGTCAACCGATGTTCTTCCGGTCCATTGTCGCAGATTCTTCAACCAGGAGATCCGTCGTCTTCCCTGTGACCTCTTCCCCTCGATTTTTCCCTGCATGATGAGTTGAAGTAGCCTATATCTGTTGCTGTTTCTCATGATATGGCCAAAGTATGACAGTTTTCTGTGTTTGACTGTTGTGAGCAGTTCTCTGTCCTTCTGCATGCGTAGGAGTATGGTTTCGTTGCTAACATGGTGGGTCCAGGAAACGCGAAGCATTCGACGATGGCACCATGCTTCGAAGGCCTCCAGTCGCTTACTAGTTGCCTCGGAGAGTGTCCATGCCTCCACTCCATACAAAAGCTTAGAGAAGACGTAGCATCTAAGTATGCGTGTTCGAAGATGGATGTTCAAGCGCATGTTACACAAAACATTCTTCATTTGGTTAAATGTAGAACGTGCCTTCTCTATGTTGATCTTTACTTCACGACTATGATCCCATTGGTCATTGAGGTTTACACCCAAGTACGATATTGATGGTACTCTCTGTAGTTGGGCCCCATTTACCAGGAATTGGGCATTAGACGCATTTTTGCTGACGATTAGAATTTTTGTCTTTGCCACATTCAATCGCATATTAAGTGGTTCGCATGCCTCTACTACTTTATCAATCAGTCTCTGTAGTCCTTCGGCACTGTCGGCAATTAGTACAGAGTCGTCTGCATACCTTAAGTTATTAATTATTTCCCCGTTTATCTTTATCCCAATCTGTTCTTCTTCGAGTGCATTCTTAAAAAGGTTTTCTGCGTATCGGTTAAACAGTAGCGTGGATAGTACGCAGCCCTGTCTGACACCTTGTTCTACTGGAAATTCCTTTGACATTATATTTTCCACACGAACACATGCTGTTTGTTGTCTGTACAGATTGTTGATTATTCGTGCATCTCTGTCATCTATTCCTGATTGCTTTATGGTTTCTGTTAGCAAATCATGGTTAACCCTATCGAATGCCTTTTCGAAGTCGATAAAACACGTGAAAACATCGCAATTCACGTCTCTTGCTCTCTGAATCAGAACACTCAGACCAAAAAGGGCATCTCTAGTCCCCAATCCACTCCTAAACCCAAATTGCGTCTCGCTAATGTCTTCTTCTAGTTTTTGATATATTCGTTCGTAAATAATCTTAAGAAAGACCTTTATGAAGTGACTTGTGAGACAGATAGTTCTATAGTCTTCACATTGTTTAGCTGTGGTTTTTTTAGGAATCGGTATAAACGTAGAGACTAGCCATTTCTCGGGTATATCTCCCGATTCATATATGTTGTTAAATAAGTCCGTGATTAGGTCTATGTATTCTTCCTAAATGAGCTTTAACATATCGCCAAGAACTTCATCTGGGAGCGGGGACTTGTTGTTTTTGAGTCTTCCAATTGCCTTAAGAACTTCTTGATGAGTTATAGAAGGTCCTGTTTGTGCTGGGCTATTTGTGTTAGAAACTGTTCGGCTATCGTCAGCATAAAGAGTCTGTATGTATTGTTGCCATCTTGCTACTTTGTCATTCACGTTCAGTAGTGCAGTCCCGTTTTTGTCGGTAATTATGTTATTCTGTCGTGGTTTGTTTATTCCAGCTGCATCCTTTATTTTTTTATGTGTATTTAAAACGTCATGTTTTCTGTCTAGTTCTTCTATTTCAGAGCATTGTTCTTTCCACCAGTTTTCTTTGGCTTCTTTGATCTTTTTTTTAATGTTGTTGTGGATTTGCTTATATGACTTTAAGTCTTTGCTCTTTGTTTTTCTTCGTTCTTCCATCAAACCTAAGATCTCATCTGTAATCCACTTGCTTTTCTTTTTTCTATGATTTGTGTAAAGGTTTTTATCTGCAACAGTTTTCATTACATTGGTGATGGCTTCGAATTGTTGTTCTATGTTGCGGCTGGCAAGGCTTCTGATCTTGTTCATACCTTCTTTAATCTGGTCTTTAACTTGTTGCAACACGTTGGGGTCTTTCAGTCTCTGTATGTCATGTCTCTTCAATTGGGGCTTCTTCTCTGTTCTCTTAAAGCGTACTTTAAGTGTTGACAGCAGTA
Source organism: Phosphuga atrata (assembly GCA_944588485.1). Classification (NCBI taxonomy): domain Eukaryota; kingdom Metazoa; phylum Arthropoda; class Insecta; order Coleoptera; family Silphidae; genus Phosphuga; species Phosphuga atrata. The sequence goes on along the minus strand of OX155897.1, from coordinate 4,967,073 downwards.
GGTTATGGTCGGTATATACGTCTGCTCCAGGGTAAGTTTTAGTGGATGTGATGGAGTTTCTAAACCTTTTATTTATTGTAATAAAGTCTATTTGGTTTCTAATTACACACTGTTCGCGGTCGGCCGGCGATTTCCACGTATATAACCTTCTTGGAGGTAACTTAAAGAAGGTGTTCATTATTGAGTGCTCAATTTCTTTGCAAAACTGGATCAGCAGGTCTCCTCTCTCGTTTTTAGTTCCCAAACCATATCTTCCTACTATATCTTCTTGTTCTCCTTTACCCACTTTCGCATTGAAGTCACCCATTAGTATTGTGATTTCCGTCCTTTTGGTCTGTTTTCGTGCTGTTCTTATATCTTCGTAGAATTGTTCGATGTCCTCGTCGCTTCCTTCGCTTGTGGGTGCATAAACCTGTATTATATTAATTATGCAAGGGCTGGAATTTAGTTTCATTATTGCCACTCTGTTTGATATTGGTACAAATCCTAGAACTGCTTTATGTACCTCCTCCGTGACTATAATTGCAACGCCGTTCTTATTCTGTGTTTTATCGTCGCCTGAGTAGTAGATGTGATAGTTATCTACGTCAGATCTTCCAGTACCCGGCCACCTCGTTTCACTGCATCCGAGTATGTCGATCTTCATTCGTTCTAGTTCTTTTATGACGTTTTCCGTTTTTCCTGCCTGGAACATACTTCGCAGGTTCCATGTTCCTATTCTATAGTTTTTATCTTTGGTTGAGGTCTTTGGGATTCGCAATAGAGTTTTTTTGTTTGTAGCAATATTCAAAACAGTCCCCCCCCGGAGATCCGATTGGGAGACTTGATGCTCCGGTACAATATTTTGTTTTGAACATGGCCATTGATTGTACTAGGGATATCTGTGACGATCTTTAATGTAGTGGTTTCCCGTTGCCTTCTACATCCTATGCCGTTGACCGTATTGTTCGGTTCATCCGCCTTCGAGGGTTATTTCTAACCCCCTGGACTAAAGAGAGCCCAGCTTTTTCCTAAGAATAAGTTTGCTGCTTATCCCGGCAACGGTTCGGTCCCCCTCTACATTTGCCATCATCATGATGTTACCATACTCTACCACGTGGAGGTTGTAGATAGGGGTTTTCCCTTCATCGGACAGAAGACCCGACGGCGTTCCTTCCGCCCTCCAGTACTTTAGAGTACTTTTGCTTAGGATGTTTATAATCATGGTTTCTGTTACAAGCCAGTCTTCGTCGGACCTGAGCATGACGTCATTCACGTCCGTCATTGTAGTTGTTTTTCATTCGCCTTAGTCCATACGTGTCGCTCTGTCGTCCATCTCTCGCATACGAACACTGTGTGTAGAGCACTATCCGTAAGGCCGCAGTAATCACGGCGATTGTCTAGGGCCCTGCCAATGTTATGCAAGTACTCTTTGAAGCACCCATGTCCAGCTCGGAGGGGGACAACAGCGGACCGTATCGTACCAGGGGGCACTGTGTGGTCGTCAGCTTTGACATCGCCAATGCCTTCAACACGGTATGTATGTGTGTATACGGTATGTATGTGTCAAAGTACAATGGTGATTCGTTCTCGAAGTCCTAGCCGGGTGGAAACTATCGGAGACGTTACTGAGGCTCACTGCCGATTACCTGCGCAATAGAACCATCATGTACCGCGAGGGGGAGGACTGTCGTGAAAGGGGTTGTCTGCCGCGGTTCCGCAGGGATCGGTTTTAGGACCATTGTTGTGGAATGTCGCCTCTGACGGCCTTCTGCGGACGTTTAGACGGTTTCTGCCCACAGCGGTGGATATTGTGGCGTACGGAGACGACCTGGCACTTGTCTTCACCGACAGGTGCTGGGACATGCTGCGTCTCAGGGTCACGCGCGCGGGAGAACTCGTTCGGGAGTGGATGAAGACACAGGCGGCCCTGTTCTCCGCCAGAAGGTCAGGTAGAGGCATTCTGGAGATTGAAATCTTAGGAGAGGAGAAGAGAGGAATCCTCCAGGCGGGTCAGTGGGGATTACATATGTGCCACGTCGCCGGCAACATGGCACGTGGGTCACAACAGGTGGGGGAGGGTAGGAGGAGGCTTATGGCGAGTGTGGCCACTAGCAGACTCCTATACGCGGCACCGGTGTGGGCAGCTGCGGTGAGGGGTAACGCCCGTAACCGGGAGCGTTTGCGACGGGCACTGCGTCCGGTGGCTATTAGGGTCGCACGGGCTTACCGCACTGTCAGCAGTGGAGGTCATATCGCAGATTCGTCCCGCGGACCTACGTGTTAGGCGATATGCCCTCGATCGATAGCAAGTTTCTGTCTTATGCTTGCCTTCTTCATCGTCTTCTCCCACACATGAGCCCGAGACAGCATTTCTGGATGGGCAACCGAGCATATTAATTTCCTCTTACTGCTTCTTGGACCCCCAGCGTTTGTAATTATTCTGCTACCGTGCTGCTACCGTATTTAGCGCCTTCGCTGCGGCTAGTGTGACGTGCTTATTACATAATAGCTTTTGTCGATGGTAACTCATAGGTGTTTAATCGAGACTAGGTGTAACTGCCGCATTTTTCATTTTAAATATAATTGGGCAGATGTATTTCCCTCGGTAAGCAACACCGCTCCGGTCTTTTCTGACGCCAGCTTTAGCTGTTTTTCTTGTAACCACTGGTCCAGCAGTTCAATGCCTTTGGTGGCTCTTAGCATCAGATAATACAATGGATGTTTGACATGAAACTAACCATAGCAATGCACAAGACGGAATCTGTGCTCCTGGTAGGTTGCCGGGGGCCGGAGTCAGTGCAGTTTCAGCTGGGTGGGTCAATAATTAAACCAGAGAAGTGGAAATTAAACCAGATACTTGGGGGTAGTTATGGACCAGAGGGTGAGCTTCACGCCTCACATTCGTAATGTGCCGGCCAAAGCAGCAAGGGCGGCCGCGATGCTGGGGAGACTCATGACGAACGTTGGGGGGGCTCTCAGCCTGACCAGGCGTTTGTTGTCCTCGGTGGTCACTTCCATCATTCTTTACGGAGCGGAGATCTGGGTAACTGGTCTGCAACGGGGAATAAACAGAACGGTTATGATAAGAGCACAGAGTAGGGCCTTGATTATGGTAGTCTCTGCATACCGGACAGTCTCGGCAGAGGCTGTATAAGTGGTGGCTGGATCCCCACCAATAACTCTCCTTGTAGACGAAAGGATTGCCCTCAGAAAATGCCAAGGCCTATCCAAGAAAGAAGTGAGGTAGCGCACCATGGTGAGTTGGCAAGATTCCGGATGTGCAAATCTGGGCTGAACGTAAACACGGAAACGTCGATTACCATGTGACACAGGCGCTAACGGGACATGGGTGCTTTAACGCCTTTCTACACAGAATAGGCAAAAGGCCTATTAATCGATCATATTAAGAATAAGCGATCAGTGCTGGTACTGCGGCGAAATAAATGACGCGTGTCATACGATATTCTTTTGCGAACGATGGGACAAGCTAAGATTAGGGATAGCAAGAAAAACTGGTGTATGGCCCGACAAGGAGAATATGATCGAAACCATGCTAGAAAGTAAAGGTAATTGGAACGCAACCGCGGAGATGCTAAGAAGCATAATGAAGGCCAAGGAAGTAGATGAGAGGAGACAGGAAGCAGGCCAACAAATTAAAAAGTAACCAAAGAGCGTGAACCCAAAGTTGCCGAATGATAATACCCCGAGAGGGTGCAAACCACGGCAGCGCTAGGGACAAGATGAGAAAAAGGAGGGAGGTGGTTTTAGTGGGTATACTATCTCTGAAAGAGAAGGAGTCCAACACTACCCATCTAGAGGGTGCCTATAAAAGGTTTCCCCTTCCTCCTAAAAAAAAAGGTGGCTCTTAGCATCAATCCTCTTCACCTTCATCCTCGTTTTTGCCCGATACAACAAGTGCCAGGTCATCACCAAAGCCCACCGTCTTTACTCCCTCCGGCAATTTCAGTCTGCGAATTGCGTCGTATAAGATATTCCACAGGGTATGCCACCCGTACAATGGCTTTATTACTTCTTAACATCAATCCTCTTTCGTTTTCGCCCGATACAACAATTGCCAGGTAGTCGGCAAAGCCTACCATCTTTACTCCCTCCGGCAATTCCAGTCTGAGAACTCCGTCGTATAGGATATTCCACAAGGTAGGTGCTAGAATAGAACCCTGTGGAACACCACTAGTTACCTCTCGAGCTAGCCCTCATCGTTACGAGAAAAAAAAAACGAAAAACAAGTTATTGACAGAAGGAACACCGGCAATAAAGCTAGTGGCAACACGGATGAACGGAAACAAATTGAAGCTCGCTCCAGAGAAAACCGAAGCTTTATTAACAGCAAATGCGGAAAATAGGTCCCATCATGTTCAAAATACAAGACGAGACGGGCATGCCCAAGAAAGCCATAAAATACTTGGGAATCACTGTGTTTCCTTTAAGTAACATATTGCGACAACAACGGCAAAGGCTCTCAAAACCTGTGCTGCACTTGAAAGGCTCATGCCAAATGGGGTAGAACCAAAGAGCAACTATCGAAGAGAAGATACTATGCACTGTCTATATGTTGTACGGTGCCCCAGTATGGCTATTGCTATAAACAAGGCTATGGAAAGTCTAGTGCTAGACAAAAGTTGGCCTCAATTAAAAGGAAGATGGCATTGAGGACGGGCAGTGCATACAGGGTGGAATCAGGAGAAATGGCTCTCATCATCAAACGGCTCTCATCAAACGGCTCTCGTCATAGCGGGGATACCACCAATACAATTGCTAGCTAAAGAGAGAGTTGCATTACACTACAGAAAAAACAGTGACTAGGCTGGAGACAGAAATCTACGAAAGAAGACTGCGAGGTCGCAATTATACACCAGCTGGCAACAACTGTGGAGCAATTCAAAGAAAGGAGAATCGACCCGACTGTTAAGCCCTCAAGTAAAACCATGGGCGACAAGAAAACATGGAGAGGTGGGCTACTACTTGACACAACTACTGTCCTTCCACGAGTGCTTCAGACAGTACCTGAGCGGTATGGGCAGAGCCTCGGCTGGCCGGTGTGTCTACTGTGGGGAAACGGACAGTGTACAACACACAATCTTCAATTGCCACAGGTGGACAAAAGAAAGAGAGAAATGGTCAAACAGGACCCAACCAACTTACACTTACCGTCAAAATGTTAAGGTCGGAGCAGGACTGAACTTAAACGGCGACAATGGCTCCCGACATACTACGAGAGAAAAAACACGACGAACGGAACGCACAGACCAGACAAAGACATAAATGGAAATACCTGAACCTCTAATCACCTGCGGTGGAGGGAGGATGTAAGGCTCCAACCTAAACTAAATCGCAGACACTTTTTGAAATTGCTTACAACGTCATCTTGAATCAAATACCGTGAAGTGGTACCAAGATGCTCGTGAGTTTCAACGAGCTACTTGTCAAGTCAATAACTTAATGTGCTTTCTACTTTCCATTAAAAAAAAAACGTCTGTCCAGTCTATCTAATCTGTCTAGTCTATCTAGTCTAGGGTGACCAAACGTCCCGTAAAAACGGGATTGTCCCGTTTTTTAACGATCGTACACGGGGTCCCGAAAAAGTCTCTCGGGACGCCTAAATGTCCCGTATTTACGTTGAGTTGATGATACACTTTTGTCGCGTCTTCTCCTCTCTTCGACAGTTGAACTCGCCCTAAGTTTAGCTCTACCAGAACAAAGCTGTCAGCTCTGATAACTGGTGTTTTAGCTCCATTCAGCTTGAAAACTAGTATTGAAGAGATGAATAAATCCCCTTTTAATATATTTCCTTTTGTGGTTCAGTTTTTTGACATAAATGATAGGGATACAGTCATAGTTATTGAAAGTAGCTTCTTTGCCGTGTGAAACATCAGATGAGATATCTAGTTTCTGCTTAAATTGCATTGATGAGTTCAAGTTAAATAAAAACAGTTTCATTGCATTTTGTGGTGATAATACAAATACAAATTTTGGTGATTTGAACAGAGCGTTGCAAAACAACGTATTTAAAAAATTAAAAACTACTTTACATGGTGGTATTGAAGGCGTGGGTTGCCCTGCACCTATATTACATAACTCCATTTGTGCAGCAGCAGATAGATTAAGCTGTGACATCGAAGGTATTATTAGGATTTCTTTTTAAACGAGAAAAAAGCTCTAAACATTTTGTTAACATTTTTTAATAATCCTTTAAGTGAGGCATACCTATGGTTTGTCCATAGCGAATTCAATATTTTTCAGCAAGGAATTAAAAAGATTGAAGGAAGTAGAAAAAGTGTTTTGGAAGTTAATGATGTATTGGAATCTACTCTCACAGCTTTGACCATTAGAAAAGAGGAACAGTTCTTATCATTTAATGTAAAATCCATTCTTAAGCGTGGCAGTATTATTTAATGACTTATGAAACCCTTTATTGGTCCCGTTTTTTCAAGTTTATGATTTGGTCACCCTAATCTAGTCTCTTTAGTCTTGCTAAAGCCCAACGTTGGTGGTCCCCAAATCAAGTGAATGCTCTTATATTCGATGGTACATTTGAGTGCTATGGTAAACCAAACGACCAGACACAAACTAACGGCAATGCAGCGGAAGAAGGTTTTTGAGGTCAAGGCGGAATGGCACTGAGAGTATCTAGACGGCATATCGGACGGTCTCAACGAATAAATTCCTTGTAATTACTGGTATAGTACCAATAGAGTTAATGGTACGAAAACGAGGGTGCGAGAAAAAGCGACGGTTGTACAAAGTGATAAAAAGAAAGCTGCCAGGGCACGAATATATCCGACATGAGAAGAAGAGTAGCGGTTGTCGAATAAGGGACGATTGACCTTTATCCCTGATGTCGAGCGATGGGTGTCACGAAAGCACGGTGAAATAAACTTCCACCTCAGCCAAGTGCTAAGCGGGCGTGGATGCTTTAGGGACTATCTGCATTACATCCGCAGGGCAACCGATAGTCTATGCGAGTACTGTAGTCTTGCGGGCAGCGTTCGACACACCATCTTCGTATGTGCTAGATGGAAAGAGAAGCGTGGGAAAACAAAGATTCTCTCAAAATAGAGCCGACCGATCTAATCCACCAAATGATTAAGTCGGAGAGCAACCAACAAGAACTTATATGTTTCTTGTTACTCCTTGGAGGAGCATAGAGCCTCAATAAACATCCGCCATCGATTCCGGTTCGTCGGTTTTACCTCCTGCCAGGTTCGCAATCTCAGTCAGAACTCTTCCTTTCCATGTTTGCACTGGTCCCCTTAAGAGATCTTGTCAGGCCAGTAGACACCTATGATTATGTCCAGTACTGCCAACTGCAATTTGCCTTAATTTTTTAGGTTTCGCATCCATGGAGAAGACATATTTGACATTTGATTGGA